>JAWHQI010000107.1:1405833-2811666 GCA_033032865.1 Dactylorhiza incarnata | reverse complement strand
TTCTAACTTCATTATAGCTTTTACCTTGTCCGGATTGGGCTCAACCCCAGCCGGAATGAGAAGGTGACCCAAAAACTTCCCCTTGCTGGCCCCAAATACGCACTTCAGGGGGTTCAGCCTCATCTTGTACTTGCGTAGAGTGGTGAAGGTCTCCTCGAGATCTTGGAGGTGAGAGCTCACACTCTTACTCTTTACCGTGAGGTCATCTACGTATACCTCCAAGTTTCTCCCTCTCTGCTCCTGGAAGACCCGGTCCATCATTCTTTGGTATGTCGCCCATGCGTTCTTTAGCCCAAACGACATCATATTATAGCTATAACACCCCTCTCTTATGATGAAGGAGACATCTTTGATGTCTGGAGGATGCATCCTAATCTGATGATAACCTGAAAAAGCATCTAAGAAAGACATCACAGAAAAACCGACAGCTGAGTCAACCAGTGCGTCGATTCAAGGCAAGGGATAACAATCCTTAGGGCAGGCTTTGTTTAACAGAGAAAAATCAATACACATACGCCAGCGACCATGCCCTTTTTTACCATAACGACATTGGAGACCCAGCATAGGTACTGAATCTCCGATACAAAGCCGGCCTTGAGGAACTTCTCCACTTCTTCTCGGATGGGTTCCTCCAGCTTGTCTGCGATGGCCCTTCTCTTTTGACGGATGGGGCGGGATCCTAGCTCGAGGTTGAGTTGGTGGCATTCCACGTCCGTGTCGATTCCCGGTATGTCTGCTACGCTCCATGCAAAGACATCAACGCTCCTTTGGATGCATTCGAGCATCTTCCACCTGTCCTCCTGTCCTCCGGGCTGAGACCCCCGCTGACCCGCACCTTCTCCACCTTCCCCTCCCGGGTGACGACTTCCAGCTCCACTACTTCCTCTGCCGCCTCAAGCTGGGAGTGCTCCCATTCTTCCTCCGCCCTTCCTTCTTCGGCTCGCGCCTCCTTTTCCACATCTTCCACTTCCATCATCTCGACACTTTCCCCTGCCTCTTCTCCACCTCCCCTTCTGGGATTCCGACCTCTTCCTCAACTTCTTCTCCTGCTTCCTTTTCTTCTTCCAGCCCCTCCGACCCACTCATCTCCCTATCTACGCTCTCAGCCTCTGCTATCCAGGAGATGGTGTTGACCGTAGTCACATAGCACTGCCTCGCCACCTTCGCATCCCCCGGATCTGAACTTGGACTCCTCCGCTGTGGAACTTTAGGCACTAGTGGAAGGACGAGGGCATGCACCAGAAGGCGCTGATGAGAGGGCGTCCAATAATTGCATTATAACTGCTTGGGGCATCAACAATGATGAACCTGCAGTTCCTCGGGACCCCTCCCAACGTCACCTGGAGGCCAACTCCTCCCTCAACCTCCTTCCTCTCTCCTGGAAAACCAAATAATGGCCTATCAGAAGCCTGCACCCTTTTCTTCTCCACCTCCATCGCGTCAAAGGCTTTCTTGAAGATAACATTCATGGAGCTCCCATTGTCCACCAAGATTCGGGAGACTGTGAAGTTCTCAATCACCGTCTGGATCACCAAGGCGTCACAGAATGAGTCTTCATAATCTGGCATGTCCTCTGACAAGAAGGTGATCTTCTTCGAGGGGGGTGGGGTTTGGGAGGTCGATGCGATGCTCCTCCTGAACATCGCCTGGAAGCTCCTCTTGCGAGTTGCCTCAATCCCAACCCCACCGTGGATCACTCCAATCCCCCCTGCCCCCACGTACGCCCTATCTTTGCACCTGTCCTCCTCCCCCTCGGGGAACACCTCTTCGATCCTTATTGGTCACTGTTGCGGCTGACCTCTTCCCCTCATCTCTAAGAATTCCGGGCAGGTGGCCATTGCGTGGCCCTCCTCCTAATAGTAATCGCAGAACTTCAACACCACCCTGCCCCTCTCCCTCCTCTTCCATTTCCTCTTCTCCTCCTTCCTCGGCCTACCACCATGGTTTGCTCCTGAGGGGGGCGAGGGGGTCGGGGACCTTGCCTCCATCCTGGATGATTGACCCCCTGCTCCCTCCCCCGGTAACCTCTTTCCTGACCTCTCGCCGGTCCCTGCTGAGGCCTCTAAGACAACCGGTTATTGGGCTCCTAATGCCCCCAATTCCGCTGCTGCCTCTGGAAACCCTGACTTCTAGGCTCCTCTCTTCTCCTCCCTTCTTGTTGTTTTGCCTCAGGCTCGCTCAGCCTTGCCAGCCTCTTAAAAAATTTTGGGTTGGGGGCCTCCCCTTCTATTTCTTCCGCCGCCCGCTCCATCAACTCCTCAAAGGATAGATGGGCCCTTTGCTTCAGGTCCATTTTAAAGAACCCCTCCCATAGCCCCACTATGAATGCCAGCTGGTGGGTGAACCCTGGCACCTCCTACACGAGGAGGACCTCCTCCTGGAACCTGTCCACATAATGGGCCAGTGACTACCCTGGCCCCTGCTTAACTTTGAAGAGCGCCTCCACGTCCTTCCTCCTCTTCTTGGACGTCGAGAAGCACAGTCGGAAGCTCCGACGCAAATCATCTAACACATAGATGGAACCCACGGGGAGCTGGTGGAACCAGGCCCTTGCCTTCTCCTTTAGAGTGGTCACAAAGAGTCGGCACTGAAAGGCATCCGACATTGGAAGGATTGAGACCATGTCCTCAAACCACTGCAGGTGCAGGACCGGGTCATCCTTGCCTGTGTAGTAAGACATCTCTGGCCCTCTGAACCCCTCTGGTACCAGGGCCGAGAGGATCAACTCACAGAAGGGGCTCCCTTCCCCTGCTCAGTGAGTGGTCCTCTCGCGCAGAGTCAGTTCGCACACCTCTGCACTCGCCGGGCAGCTGAACAGCTGCCGCCCGGGGAGATCTCGCGCGCTTGCTTTTGCCGCTACCTCCTTCCCAAGCCGCTGGCTCAGAGCATTCTTCCCAATTTGCTGGGGCAGAACCACCGGAACAACAGGCGTCTCGCACTCACCTCTCCCGGTGAGAGCCATCTGCATGGTCTGCATGACCTCCCTCTTGAAATTCTCGAACATTTTTAGCCACTCCATTGCTGCCGGCGGCTGCGAGTGACCTAGGTCGGAACCATCTCCTCCACCCCCTGCCATCAAGCTCAGCTTGAGATTTTCTTGCACTGGCTACGGTCCACGCTCACCGCACCAAAAATGTTGAAACCGTCAACCGGTCTCTGAGTTCAGATCCACAGGGGGGTGTAGCCCGTGCTTACTTCTCCCTCACTAAACTCTCTTGACTGTGGATGGAAAATCTAGAACAGACCCAAGGATGTAGTGAGGAGGTCCCGCCACACACCCCGAAGATCTTAGAGAGCTTCCCCTCCCAAACTGATGCTCAGCCAGGCACCTTGGAGGGCACTATCAGCCAACTCCAAAACTAGCCTGGAGGAGAGAGCTCAAAAGATCTGATCTCCTCCAAGGTGCCCTTAAGGGTGTATTTATAGGTTCTCTAGGCTGGTCTGCTAATAACATGAATCCGCCTTTTGGTTTTTCTAATCGCACCCCAAATTGGCCTGCTAACAGCCTAACTCCGCTATTCTGAAGGGCAATTGGCAGTCCCCCAAGGGCATCCAGGTAATTTTATCTTTGGATCCCACTGTGAAAGTGCACAGTGTGCCTCTGAGAATCCTCTAGGGGGGGGGGGGGGGGGGGGGTGAATAGAGATTTAAATATTTTTCTATCCTAACTGTGTTCAATAAATTATTCTAAGGTATTATGCTTAACAATTCAGGTAGAATAAAGAAAGTAGAAATTAAGGTGCAGAATAAAAGAATGGGACAGCACAGAAAATCACAGCACAGACACAAAGAATTTTATAGAGGTTCCCCAAAATGTGGGTAGTCCTCTCTTCTACCACCTGGTAGGAATGCACCACCTGTGCCTGAATCTTTTGATCAGGAGACTATTAGAACCAATGATCTTTTGATAAGGAGATCATGAACCACCGGATCTTTTAATAAGGAGATCTTGAACCACTAAATCCTTTGAAGAGGGATTAATAAAACTCTTTTACAGAATGAGAAAGAAGAAAGAAGAAGGTTGAAGGAATTTTGTTCTCAGAATTCTTATGATGGCTGATTGAAGAACAACCAATTTGAAGTCCCACAGAATCTGCTCTTGATTAGCCTATGCTTTTGATGGTGATGATATGCAGAGACTTTGTTTGTCAGATCCTTTTTGACTTCTTCTAACTCAGATCCTGCTGCTATATGATGGTGATGAGAAACAGCAGTTGGATCTTTTGGTCTATCAGATGAAGAACATCAGTTCCTTCTATTTTTTTCACAGCTCTGTGTTAGGGTTCCTGAGAGTGAGGAAGAAGAAGACAGGCAACCCTAATTTTAGAAGAGACGGCTGATAGTGATTATTACTACTATTCTTCTCTTCCTTCTTTATCCTTATATACCCTGTCTCTATTTTGAATTTGTTTCCTTGTTAGGAAAGACCTGAAAAGGTATATTTGATAGACATTCTCTTTCCTTCCTTAATTACTTCTTGACCCGTCCAGCCAGAAGGTGTATACTTCCAAGAAAGCCTTTTTCTCCTTCTTTAATGTTTCCTTCTTCAAGCAATTATTAGGTCGTTGGAGAACGGTCTGAAAGATGCGGGCCATGATAGAAGCATCAGAAAGACAGTTGTAATGATTGAACTTTCACAGACTATATTCGACGTAGCGTCGAATTATCTTCCTCTCTTATCGACGCTACATCGAGTTCATCTAAGAGCAACTTTGATTTCTTCTGTGCTCTGACTGAACTCAGCTAGTCGATGTTGCGTCGATTCCTTATCGACGCACCCGTCGAGTTGAATAGCATCAACTCTGACTTCCATTAACTATGTCAAGATGAAGTTGACGTTGCGTCGACTTTGGATGGCTTTGACATGTATTCCCTTCTGCTCGAGTTTGAAGTAGAAGCTGCATCGACTTCTCAAGTTCCTTGGACAAGTCTCTAGTCTCT
Organism: Dactylorhiza incarnata; assembly: GCA_033032865.1. Classification (NCBI taxonomy): domain Eukaryota; kingdom Viridiplantae; phylum Streptophyta; class Magnoliopsida; order Asparagales; family Orchidaceae; genus Dactylorhiza; species Dactylorhiza incarnata. The sequence continues at coordinate 2,806,725 of JAWHQI010000107.1, read as the reverse complement.
GCATCGATATATATTCGACGTAACGTTGACTAATGTTACTTCGACAGTAGAGTTGAACCACTTGGACATCTAGTCGGAGTAGCGTCGACATGGACTCGATGTTGCGCCGAATTCCATTCGACGTAATTATTACCTTCTGCCATTTTTGCTTCCCTTGGTCTAGTGTTGATACTCTTGGCTGAGTGTGACATACTAAGACATCTAGAGACCAAATTACCCTCACTATACAATGGGTAACTAATCCTAGTGAATAAAATCACTTTTAATTAATTTGTTAAGTTAAATCAAGGGTTTTTTCCAACAATCTCCCCTTATTTATCTTAACAAATTTTACATTTTGTTTTAAGTGATTTTATACAAATTTTTTATAACCAACAATACATTTCATACAAAATAATGCAGACTAAAAATTATGAATATTTCCATTCAGTTGTCAGGAAATAAGAATTGTATCACGCTGTTCTTCCCAGTATATATACTTGTCTTCATAAGAATTAATCACATAATACCTCTTAATTAAGAATCCTTCTCAGGAGTCCTTCTCTTCCTTGAGAACACTTTTGGAATTTTTCTTTGAGCTACTTTTAAAGGCTCATCATCATCAGTTGCTCCAGCGTCCTCTTTCTCTTTTGTCATCTCCCCCTGATCATCAACATTCTTGTCAGCTTCTTGGGGAGCATCTAGAACAGCTGCTGTACTTACAACTTCCATTTCCACATCCAGATTCCTCTGAATGTCTGGGGCTGGCTCCCCCTGGTTCTGTGCAGTTTGATCAAGCTCTTTTACAGCTTCCTGTGCAATCTTTGCTATTTCAACCATCATTTCCTCATCTTGAGGCTGCCTTTGAATACCTGGGAGCTCCCCTTGATCTGCTAGCTCCCCCTGGATCTATGCTTTCTAAAAGGTAGTTACCTTGTCAGGGGCAGGCTCTTTATCAGCATCACCCTGAACTTCTCCCCCTAAGTTAGGACCATCTTCCTCTAAGATATTCTCCCCCTTCTTGACCTTGCTGGCCAGGGAGGTTAAGAAATCTTTTGTAACCATAGAGGAAAAGACAAATTCCTTTAATCCCTGGAGGGATCTCTTGGTATCCAACATCACAGCCTCTACCTGTGAATATTTCCTGTCAAAGTTCCTAGCCTGATTGGCAACCACATCAACAAAGGTGGAGGAGGCAAGAGCTACAGCCTTAGAGATGATTTGCTCAATGTCAATGGGAGGATGAGTTGGAGGTGGAGGAGGTGATGGGGAAAAGTCTTCTTGAATGGGAGTGAGAGGATGGTAGACATCAGGTGAGTAATGGAATGAAGGTGGAGGTGGTATGGATGGAAGTACATGGGTTTGTAAAGAAGATGGTTCAGGTGGAGATGTGGAAAGGATCTATTGATGTTGTTGTTGTTGTAGTGGTGTGTCTTCATGATGGAGCTCTAGAACTGTGTCCATTTGGGAAGGATCATCCCTTGAGGGATCTGGAATCTCCCTATTTGATTCTAGGCGAGGAGGAGATGGAGGAGGAGAGGATGTAGCTTGACCAGGCTTCAAGCTCTGCCAGGTCCATTTTGAAAATATCCCTATGTCCATTCTTTTACCAGGAGGAATGGGAACTCCCTTTGACTTGCAGACACTTGGGAAGTGCTTGAGGAGCACCTGGCTCATTATCCTCATGTATGCATTTTCTTTATGGGCATACTTATGCCCAATCATCTTTAGGAGGCATCTCCCCTAATTAATCTTCTTTTTCAAAACAAGAGCTCCCAGTATTTGCAATTGCTGCCTGGGAATGGCATCATGAGCTGATATCTTGCACAATAATACCTTCCCCACTATGTCTGCCAAAAACCTGTGTTCTTCACCAAGGTCCACCTTTTTTAGATTGATAGGCTTATCCTTTTTAAATTGCATCAGTTCCAAGGACCTCTTAAGCTCATCCCCTGTGAGTTCATCTGACTCATCCACTGTCTGAAGATCATATGTTTGGTTCAGCAGTTCCTATGTGATCAACACCTCTGTGTCATATATCTTCCCTTTGATAGAACCATCCTCCCCTATCTGAATACTATCCTCGAACTCAGATAGTTCAGTATCCAGGATTTTGCACCTGGTGGAGATCAGCTTGGTCAAGATAGCATCTTGGAACAGACCAAGAATGGCCTTGAAGCTTTCTGCGGCAACACTGAAGGAGTTAATGTCTACATCGAACCCTGAGTTCACCTTTGGTGGAGCCATCTGAGTTAATGTACCTGCAAGTAAGAAGAAAATAGGAGACAAGGAGCACAAGGGACACGAGCGCAAGAGAGCTGGAGAGGAGGAGAGCAAGAGAGCAAGAGGAAGAAAATTCGAAAGCGTAAACGTTTCGACACAGTAATTGCTTAAAGTAGATGAATCGCCGCTACTTAGGGTTTATGTCGACGCACCGTCGATATTACTTATTATTTGGCGTGCAAATCTGTGTTGAGATTGCTTCTAGATGCAATTCTGCGCGCGTTGATATATCAACATTGCGTCGTCTAGTACTCGACGTAGCTTCGAGATTATTTAGCTCCCCTAAGTCGACGTAGTCCTGTCGATGTTACGTCGAGTTCAATTCGATGTGACTTCAAATTTAAACAATAATTGTTAAGCTGACGTATGCGTCGATACCATCTTGACGCTGCGTTGAATTCTATTCAAATTGTCTGCTCTGCGTGCTTCTCGACACTGGCGTCGAGTAGAAGTCAATGGTACGCCGACTTCTATTCGACGCATCTCTTAATAAACAAATCTATTTCTTTTAGAAGATTCTTGCTGTTTTTCCCAGCAATTTTATTTATTTAAAATAGATTATACTATCCGTTTTATAAGTTATATAAACAGCTCAAGATAGAGTTTACTCCCTTGGATGAAGTTTGTTCCTTATCTTTGTCCAACATTTTCTTTCCCACTCAATCCTCTCCCGAGTGGGATCCTACCTACCCCTGCACATGTAATTTAAACATTAGAGGGAACCCAGGTTACCTTGGGTCCTTTGCTTTACCATTATAGGGTTCAATGAAAGAATAGAAGGGTCTTTCATGATACCCTTTGGAATGATAAGGAATGGATCTCCCAAACCTATTATGTTGATACTTGAAATGAGAGTAAAATGTATCAAAATATAATAAATCAACGGAATGTTTGATTATCCTATGTTTTGATTTATTCTTTTGGTTGTAGTTATTTGACCTCTCTAGATGACCCTTGCCTAGGGGTTTGTCCTTGTTATTCAGATTTGTCCTCTGAGGTTTGTCTAACCTGTTTGGATGATTGTTCTCTCCACCCTTGGGTGATGCACTCTTCTCACTAAATTGATATTCACTAGCTCTAACAAATGACACTGGATTTTTCCAGGTTGATTTCCTAGATGTTTCTGTGCTAGTGGAGGGCTCTGCTCCTAATCCTAGGTAATTAAATCTCATAGAGAGATTTTCTGTGATATCCTTGAGCTTTTGACTCCTCCCATTGAGTGAGCCCTCAAAGGTCTTTGCCTTTGCTAGCTCCTCTTTTAGATTTGTATTTTCCTCTCTAAGCTTAATCAACTCTAACTCTTTATCATTAATTTCATTTGTTAGGTTTTGATTAGTTAGATGCATTTCATTTTTCTTAAGGTTCTCTAGTTCAGTTCTAGCTATGCCTAATTCTTTTTATACCCTAAGATGCTCAATGCAGAAGTCTTTAAAGCATGATTTAAAATCTTCTGAAGTAAAATCAAACTCATCAAAGACAGATGATACCTGATCATTTTCTTCATCTGATACCATCCCAAGAGCCATCATGCAGGTTGCTACAGTTTCTTCATCATCCTCACTTTCAGATGATGAGGAGTCTACTTCTGCTTCAGAATCACTCCAAGTCTCAGCAATAAAGCCTTTGGCTTTCTTCTTGTCCTTTCCTCTGATGAACTTTTTCTTCTTCTTCTCATCCTTGCTGTTGCTTTTCTCCCTTTGCTCTTGTGGGTAGTCAGGAGCAATGTGCCCTGATTTGTTGCAGGTATAGCAGATAACCTCCTTCTTTGGAGTCTTATCATACCTGGGCCTTGAGTCCCTTTCTCTTCTCCTTGAGTCCTCAGTCTTTACCCACTTCTTGATTCTCTTTGACAGCAAACTGAACATTTCATCCTCAAGAGTGGAGAACTCTCCTTCAGCAGCTTTGAGAGCAAGGGACCTTTGAATGGGAGCTGGAGAGGTCTCCATTTCTTCAGCCTCAGCCCTATTTTCAGGAGCATCTCATAGGACTTAAGCTTTCCTAGCAAAGCTTTAGTTGAGATTTCTCTGTGGCATTTGGATTCTCTGATTGCGCAGATCCTTGAATCCCATGAGCTAGGGAAGCACATGAGAATCTTATCATTAATTTCAGTCAAGGATATTTCCTTGTCTAAGCCTCTGAGCTCATTAATGATAAGACTGAATCTGTCATACATATTGACAACAGATTCTTCAACCTTCTTTTTGAAATTCTCATACTGGGATATGAGAAGGGACTTTTTGTCCTTTCTTTCATCAGCACTTCCCTCAACCATTGTGGTGAGGGAATCCCAGATCTCTTTTGCTGATTGGCATTCAGCAACTTTCTAGAAAATGTCATCAGACATTGTTGATACCAGAATATTCATGGCCTTGGCATCACATGCCTTGACCTTCTTCTCAGCCTCTGTCCATTCCTTTCTTGGAACAACCTCAGTTGTTGAGGTTTCTCCTTCCTTTTGTCTGACTGGAGCAGGAGGACCTATGAGAAGAGCATCATAGATATCTTCATCAATGGAATTCATGTAAAGTTTTATTCTAGCCTTCCAGAGTGTGAACATATTTAAGTTACACACTGGAGGTCTTGCTGAAGCATAATCCTTAGAACTCATTTTCTTTATAAAATATGCTTATAGGAAAAGAAATGAGAGCAGGAGGTCTTTTTGATCAAGGTGTTAGCCTTTTAATGATCAACCTCCCTCTGATACCAATTGAAAGTGCACAATGTGCCTCTGAGAATCCTCTAGAGGGGGGTTGGGGTGAATAGAGATTTAAATATTTTTCTATCCTAACTGTGTTCAATAATTTATTCTAAGGTATTATGCTTAACAATCCAAGCAGAATAAAGAAAGTAGAAATTATGGTGCAGAATAAAAGAATGGGACAACACAGAAAATCACAGCACAGACACAAAGAATTTTATAGAGGTTCCCCAAAATGTGGGTAGTCCTCTCTTCTACCACCTGCTAGGAATGCACCACATGTGCCTGAGTCTTTTGATCAGGAGACTCTTAGAACCAATGATCTTTTGATAAGGAGATCATGAACCACCAGATCTTTTGATAAGGAGATCTTGAACCACTGAATCCTTTGAAGAGGGATTAATAAAACTCTTTTACAGAATGAGAAAGAAGAAAGAAGAAGGTTGAAGGAATTCTGTTCTCAGAATTCTTATGATGGCTGATTGAAGAACATCCAATTTGAAGTCCCACAAAATCTGCTCTTGATTAGCCTCTGCTTTTGATGGTGATCATATGTAGAGACTTTGTTTGTCAGATCCTTTTTGACTTCTTCTAACTCATATCTTGCTGCTATATGATGGTGATGAGAAGCAGCAGTTGGATCTTCTGGTCTATCAGATGAAGAACACCAGTTCCTTCTATTTTCTTTCACAGCTTTGTGTTAGGGTTCCTGAGAGTTGGAAAAAGAAGACAGGAAACCCTAATTTTAGAAGAGACGGCTGATAGTGATTATTGCTGCTATTCTTCTCTCTCTTCTTTATCCTTATATACCCTGTCTCTATTTTAAATTTGTTTCCTTGTTAGGAAAGACCTGAAAATGTATATTTGATAGACATTCTCTTTCATTCCTTAATTACTTCTCGACCCGTCCAACTAGAAGGTGTATACTTCCAAGAAAGCCTTTTTCTGCTTCTTTAATGTTTCCTTCTTCTTCAGGCAATTATTAGGCCGTTGGAGAACGGTCTGAAAGATGCGGGACATGATAGAAGCATCAGAAAGGTAGCTGTAAAGATTGAACTTTCACAGACTGTATTCGACGTAGCGTCGAATTATCTTCCTCTCTTATCGACGCTGCTTCGAGTTCATCTAAGAGCAGCTTTGATTTCTTCTGTGCTCTGACTGAACTCAGCTAGTCGATGTTGCGTCGATTCCTTATCGACGTAATCGTCGAGTTGAATAGCATTCACTCTGACTTCCATTAACTATGTCGAGATGAAGTTGACGTTGCGTCGACTTTGGATGGCTTTGACATGTATTCCCTTCTGCATCGAGTTTGAAGTAGAAGATGCGTCAACTTCTCAGATTCCTTCGACAAGTCTTTGGTCTCTGCGTCGATATCTATTCGACATAACGTCGACTAATGTTACTTCGACAGTAGAGTTGAACCACTTGGACATCTAGTCGGAGTAGCGTCGACATGGACTCGATGTTGCGCCGAATTCCATTCGACGTAATTATTACCTTCTACCATTTTTGCTTCCCTTGGTCTAGTGTTGACACTCTTGGTTGAGTGTGACATCCTAAGACATCTTGAGACCAAATTACTCTCACTATACAATGGGTAATTTAATCCTAGTGAATAAAATCACTTTTAATTAGTTTGTTAAGTTAAATCAAGGGTTTTTCCCAACACACTGGGCGAGTGGTCCATGAGGGCACCACTCATCAGGCTTCTCTCATGCCTTCCACCTTCAGATCCCGGTGGACGAGTGGTCCTTGAAAGCTTCACTCGCCAGCCCTGGGCGAGTGGTCGGTGGAGGCACCACTCGCCACTTCCGGATCCCCTGTGCGAATGGGGTTTCGACCTTCCTTCGCCTGTTTATCCTCGCATCAGGACTTTCTTGTAGGCGAGTGCTACTTTGGCTCTCCGGGCGAATGCCCCTCTAGGCCTATGTGAATGCTTACTTACCTCACTCGTCTCTCCTTCTGGCTTCCTTGAGTCTGGGGGACCCACTCGGCGAATACGGGGTTGTACACCTCAGATCTCTGAATATGGAGTGGGATATAAAGATTTGTGCCATTAGGGAAATGGGCAATCTAGCAAAGCTTGAGCCCCAAAATCTGTTTGGGAAGCTCCTATCCCATGAGCTCCATCTCAACACAAGGAAGGAGGAAGAAGTGGAAGGGAGACCAACTCCTATTCACAAGAACCTTGCTCTCAAGGCTGAGCTGTCAAGGAGAAGAAATGATGATTATGCTAATCATCATGCCAACTATTCAGAATCAGAAGATCAAGAGCACATCAAGGCTCAACATTCAGCAAACTGCAAGGATCAATCTAGAACAAAGTCTAGACATGATAGGTATCATTCTAAGCACAATAAACAGATTCTAATATTATATGCTATTATTGTCAAAGAACAAGTCATGTTGTTGCTGACTGTCCTGAAAAGAGGATGGAATCTAGACAAGTTGAATCCAAGTCACATAAGGGCAAGAGAACTGAGAGGAGTTTCATTGCTAAGAAGATGGCAAAAATCTTAAGTGACTCAAGCAGTTCAAACTCAGAAGATGAAGCCTACTTTGGGCTGACTGCCCTATCAGAATCTGAGGATGAAGAAATTCAGGACAAGGTCTCTCCTGAACAGGTATGTATAAGAGCACCTCTATCTGTCTCAGATTCTGAATATGAGGCAAGCTCATCAGAATAGGATGATATGCCTAACTTAGAAGAGCAATATGCTGCCCTTCTTGAAGCTCTTAAAAGAAGCAAGAAGCTGGCTAAGGCTCAAGCAAGTGAAATTGCTATCCTTAAGGTTCTTGAGTCTGAGCTTCTTGAGAAAACATCCGTGTTGACTCAAGCTAGCAAGGAGATCACTGCTCTGAAGGAGAACTCCTTAGCCTATACTGCTAAATTAAATCAGAAAGAGCTTACCATTAAAGATCTTGAGATTAAGCTCCTAAATGAAAGGAAGCTTGTGGCTAATTTCTCCAAGCCACAAACTATCCTTCCTATCATAGATAGTTTCTCTGCACCTTATAGAGGTGGTGTAGGATACACTTGTCACAACCCGTATTTTCCCGACATAAATTATAATATCAGAGTAAAGGGGGAAAACACGCGTCGTGATGCCACGCCCAGTAGGGGACAACTACGGACGCTCAGGCGAGCAATCAAACAAACTTTTTCACGAGAAAAGATGTGAATTAATAAAAGAATTATCTTTTAAGATTATTTTCATTGGATTAGGAAGCCGTGTCCCTCGGCCCTGCGGTTTACCTAGCCGCACCTTATAAAAGACAAGCATTCGCAACGGAAGAAAATAAGTTCACTTTATCCTTAACGGCGCTAAAGACTAGAGACGTCTCCAGGGCGATCGCCGGTCTAAATTTAGTATATAATAAAGAAGTATCATTTTATTTTGGTTTACGTTTTGCAAATATGTGATACTTAATAGTAAATGCAACAAACAGTTACAAGATCAATTTTTTATAATGCTAAAAGAAACTGCTATAATATACATCAAAATAAGCTTTTCCCAGAGTGTATAATCACAAAATAACCAAGTAGCAGTAAAGGAAGCTAGCAGCAGCATCAGCAAGTAAACTAAGCAAAACCCACACGGGCGTCAACAACTGACACGAACCCGCAGGGAGAAGAGTCAACAGCCAAAAGACAAGCTACAACAAAAGGAACTGAATCCTTACCTAATAGGGAGGAAAGCCCTCCACCCGAGAAACTGAACAACCCTGCTCTAAAACCTGCGGCAGCTACGAAACTGAACCTGAGGCATCCATAAGAAAAGAATGCCTCAGCCCAAAGGGTGCAAGAAAACAGCATAGTTAAAAGTAAGAGTAGGAGAAGTAACAAGTGACATATCCAAGCTAAAAGGGGTATATAAATACATATATATACATATACCCATATATATAACTATATATATACGCTTATATAAAGATTTCAGTAATAGAAGGTTAGGAAGATCCCTCATAGAACCAGCCCGATAAGCAAGAGCATGACTAAACTTGGCATATAATGCAAAAATGGACCAGTGGTGGCGGACCCAAACAATGTCACTAACCACTCACATAAAGGGGACAATCACCCCAAATAAGAAATAGGCACCGTGGCGGTGGTGGGGGAACCCAGTGTTCCCTGTACCCATCCTACCAACCACTATTAAAAGATCTGTGATGGGGGAACCCAGTGTTCCCTGTACCCATCCTTCTAGTGCAAACAAGTCCATCAATTATTTAGCCAAGTAAATATGTAGAAGTAGCCAAGTAAAACATGATCCGGAACAAAATCAACCAGAATAAACCATCAAGGATTAGCCCAGGATCGGAACAAAGCTAAACATATAGCAGCTAGCATATAAAAGAGGGATAGAAGGGTTCACCCAACCATAGCAACTAGCATATAATAAAACAGGACCAATTAAGTGTGCCGAGGAGTTAGCAAATAGAACCACCATAATATTGACCATTTATAGCTACTTGTAATCGAAGAGCGCAAAATTATTTTGCAAGTAATGAAACCCAACAAGAGTGAAGCAAAGCAGCCCCTTAGAAGAAGCATAGCAGCACCCCCAAATCAACAAGGAAAGGAGCCTCCCCCCAAATAAAAGCATAACAGCACCCCCAATTCAACATGGAAAGGAGCCCCCAAACAAAAACAAGTCCAAAACCGACAGCTCCCAAAAAGCAGCCCCTTAATAGACGAACTCAAGGAGAAGCCTCCAGGAAAAGAAAACAAGGCCAACAGTTCCAACAGCAACCCCCCCCAAACTAAAACAATTCAAGGGGCAGCCCCATATAAAGCTTAAGACAGCAGCCCCACATAAAGCATAATACAGCAGCCCCATATAAAGCATAAGACAACAGTCCCCATTTATAAAAGGAAAAAGATGCAGTCCCCAACAAAGGAACAGGAAACAGCCCCTCATTAAAATGCCAGGAAGCAACCCCTCAATAAAAATGTACAGGAAGCAGCCCCTCAATAAAAATGTACAGGAAGCAGCCCCTCATAATACAAGATAGGAAGTAGCCCCCCCCCCCCCCCCCCCCCCCCCCCCCCCTCAATTCAGCATATAAAACAGCAGCCACCAGCCCCCACTTCCTACAAAAGGAAAGGAACAAATTCAAATGATGAATTCCTGGAGGAGTAAACCACCAGCCACCAACCCCCACATCCAACAAGAACAAAAGAAACATTTCAATTTTTGCGATCTGGAGGGATAAACCAGCAAGCCCTCCATATATTTAGCCGACTATATAATTATATCCACCCAGATTTTGTTCTTATTTTGCTAAAGAGTTGTGCAGAATTAGCCAATAACTATGTATAGTTTGCAGAATTTAACAAGCAACGCTATCAGAAACGCCAAAATGAACCGAGCATGCAACCTCACCCAAGCAGGAAATCCAGAGTTTATTAACATAGATTCCGATGCTTGCTAGCATTGGTACAAATACCCAGAAATTAGCTAATACCATCCAGGGATTCGATGAGCATAAATCCAAAGGAATCATGATAGCATAAGCTAGGAAAAAAAAATTTGCCAACAAAACTAGAAAAAAAACTGCCAACAAGCTCCAAAATCAGGGTCACGATCGAAAGAGAAACATAATAAGATGAGGGGGGAAGAAGGAGGAGGAAGGGTTTTCTTGCCTGAATCACGACGAACGGTCGGACCACGATGAGCGAGGAAGGAGCCGCCCGGATCCTTAGCCCCGGCGACCTCCAACACTCCTCCGACGAAGAACTCGATGAGCTCTCCAATTTCCCGCACCGGCGAGAGCTCCGTCCACCTCCACCCCCAGAAAATTCGCCTGGCGAAACCCTAACTCCGCCTTTCTAACTCTCTTTCTCTCGAATGGATTTCACGGACAGGAAAAAAAAATAAGAAAAAGGAAGTATGGTCAGCCTCGGGAGTTAAAGATGATCCTTCTATCAAAAGCAGGGAAGACTTCTTACTGGATCCCACTCAACACCACATATAAATTATAACAGATTTCTCCTTTTTTTTATAAGAAATATATATATATATGGAGAGATCTTGTATTGAATTTAATAAGTGAATTCTTATAAGATAATTTATATCCTATTAAATGTTTCGTACTGGGATAAGTAAAGTTTATTTTTCTTTTTATCAAACGCGACCTTGCAAACTATTGAGACGAGCTACGGCGACGTACCTAAGACGGTAACGTCCTAGCTACGACAGGATTTACAATTTAAGTATAAATCGAAAATTCTGGGGCGTTACAACCACCCCTCCTAACAAAAAGTTTCGCCCCGAAACTTGCAACAACAATACCAAACAAAGAAAAGCACAAGAGACGACGACTAACCGGGGAAACTCAGCCGAAAAGATGAGGACAAAACTCCTTCATCACTGATTCTAGCTCCCAGGTTGCGCCCCGAACATCCTGATTACACCAGAGAACTTTCACCAAAGGGATCGACTTCCTTCGCAACACCCGATCTTGCCTCTCAAAGATACGAACGGGTTGCTCCACAAAGGACAGATTGGGATGCAGCACTGGCACGGAATCCAGAGCATGTCGATCGCTGCGGACGCACTTCCGCAACTGGCTCACATGGAAAATGTCGTGCACACCGGGGAAAGAGGCAGGTAACAACAACCTGTAAGCAGAAACCCCGATGCGTTCAACGATCTCGAATGGCCTACATACCTGGGGTCCAGCTTATGGCTCTTTCCAAACCTCTTGACGCCTGCCATCGGGGACACCTTAAGGAACACCATGTTCCCCACTGCAAACTCCAGATCACTCCTACGCTGGTTGGCGTACTTCTCATAACGCTCCTGAGCTATCTGCAGCTTCTCTCTGATCTGCGTCACAGCAAAACCCATCTCCTCCAAAGCCTCAGGACCCAGAACAGGCTTCTCGCCCACTTCAGCCCAAAATAGCGGAGTCCGACATCTCCTCCCATACAGCGCCTCAAATGGAGCCCTCTGCAAGCTCTCCTGGTAGCTATTGTTGTACGCGAACTCCATAAGCCCAAGATATTCATCCCAAGCTCCTCCATGCTCTAGAATATAGCACCGGATCATATCCTCCACGATCTGATTAACCCTCTCTGTCTGCCCATTCGTCTGCGGATGATAGGCTGTAGAATACCTAAGATCGGTGCCCAAAGCTCCTTGCAGACTCTGCTAAAAATGAGAGGTGTACCTGGAATCACGGTCAGACACTAAGCGCGCTGGAACCCCATACAGCCTGACGACCTCCTGCACATACAGAGATGCAATCTTCTCCATCGAATAACCAGTCTTGTACGGCACGAAGTGAGCACACTTGGTCAACCTGTCAACAATGACCCACACTTCATCAAGCCCCCGCGGAGATCTCGGCAATCCAGTAATGAAATCCATAGAGATGCTCTCCCACTTCCACAGGGGAATATCCAATGGCGTCAACTTGCCCCCAGGCCTCCTATGATCCGCCTTGACGCGCTGACAAGTGTAGCACTGCGCCACGAATCTCGCAATATCGCCCTTCATGCCAGGCCACCACACAATCTGCTTCAGGTCGCGATACATCTTCGTGGAACCGGGGTGATAGGAAAGGCTGGAGTCGTGAGCCTCCTCACAAATCTTTGTTCGAATCTGCTCCACAGTGGGAATGCACAGCCTGCCACGGTACCTCAAAGTACCCTCCACATCAATCGAGAAGTCTGGAAACTCATCCCTCTCCGCTCTACTCCGGAGGTGCAGTAAATCCAAATCGTCCTTCTGGTGCAACCTTGCCAAAACAATCCAGGACGGCTCCTAAACCTCCAAACGAGATGGACCACCACTGGGCTTCACCGCGATGCTCATCAGAAAGAACTCCTCCACCAGGGACTGCACAGAGAGTCCGAAAACAGAGGCTGACTTCCTGCTCAGGGCATCCGCCACTACGTTTGCCTTGTCGGGGTGATAGAGGATCTCCACATCATAATCGGCCACGTACTCCATCCACCGACGCTGGCGCAGGTTCAGCTCTCGCTGTGAGAACACGTAAATCAGGCTCTTGTGATCTGAGTAGATCTTGCACTCCACCCCATACAAGAGATGCCTCCACAGCTTCAAGGCATATATCATCGCAGCAAACTCCAAGTCATGCGTCGGGTAGTTCCGCTCATGCACCTTTAGCTGCCGCGATCCGTATGCAATGACCTTGCCCTCCTGCATGAGGACGCACCCAAGGCCTATCATCGAAGCATCAACGTAGACCTGAAACTCCACCCCCTCAACCGGGAGAGCCAAAACCGGTGCGGAACACAGCCTCCTCTTTAACTCCTGGAATGCCTCCTCGCACTGCTCACTCCAATCGAAAGCAACTTCCTTTCACGTCAACTTGGTCAGAGGCGCGGAAATGCCTGAGAAACCCTCCACAACCTCCGGTAATAGCCTGCTAAACCCAGAAAACTCCAGATCTCCTTCGGCGACGACGGCCTCTTCCAATCTAAAACAGCAGCGACCTTTGCTGGGTCCACAGAAATGCCACCCTTGCTCACCACGTGACCCAAAAAGGAAACTTGCGAAAGCCAGAACTCGCATTTGCTCAGCTTGGCATACAGCTGGTGTGCCCTCAAGGTGGACATCACCAAGAACTCAAAATGTCTGTAACGCGACCGGGAAGCAGTTCGCGGAACGTCTTTGTCGCGAATCCTCAACTGATGGTAGCCGGACCGAAGGTTGATCTTCGAGAGCACACAGCTACCCTGCAACTGGTTGAACAGATCATCAATCCGTGGCAACGGATACCTGTTTTTGATCGTGACCTTGTTCAACTCTCTATAATCGATGCATAACCTCATCGTCCCATCCTTCTTCTTCACGAACAGAACCGGCGCACCCCAAGGCGACGAACTCGGCCTAATAAATCCAAACTGCAGCAACTCATCCAACTGAGTGCGCAGCTCCTCCAACTCTCGCGGTGCCATACGGTAGGGTGCCTTCGCAATAGGGCGGGTTCAGGGCTCCAAATCTATCACAAACTCTACCTCTCGCTCAGGAGGCAGACCAGGAAGGTTGTCGGGAAAAACGTCCGGGTACTCCCGCACCATAGGAATATCTTCAACACAAGGCGACGATGTGCAAGCCGCGAGCAAGACAGAAACAAAACAGACACGGCCATCGAACTCCGCCAAGGACTGAGCACAGACCACTAACACAACCGAGGAAGTTTGACGCGGAAAGCCAAACACACTTCTGGGCTGGACATCATCCATCAGAAAATCTGGATGCTTATCCCTGCACTGGATCACAGCGTCGAATCGGGCTAGCCAATCCATGCCCAAAATCACATCAAAATCCCCCAAATCGATCACCTTCAAGTCTGCATAGCCCAAAAATCCATCCTAAATAATCGTACACTGCCTCCCGCACAGATCTAACACCACCGAATCTCCGGATGGGTACTTGACACAAAACGGATCATCAACACGCTCCAAGGCCCAGCGATACCGATCAACAACTTCTTGGCCACAAAAGAGTGAGTGGCACCAGAGTAAAAAAGAACAAGCGCCCAACAATCTCGAACCTTAAACTCGCCTAACAAAGCAGTATAGACACATGACATAACAAAGATAGAACGCTGCTATAGCGACTAAATTACCACAGAAAGATTGGACTACAACGAGAACGAGGAAGAACCTGATACAAACAGCCTGCTAAGACTAGACTCAAACCTCTAGGAAAGGAAGACATACAAATACTTGTTTTTGCTACTGCTTTTTCTCTGGGAAAAGTAAATACATATTATCACGTTATACTCAGGATGGTATACCATCCTTTACCTCTCGTGCATCTCTCTCATATGCATATAAACTTTAAAATCTTACCTTCAAAATCATGGGTGTACATGTGTCATCGTGTAGATCTCTAGCTTGGCACGTGTGCTTATGCAATGTTATGCTATGCATGCAGTGCTATGCAAACTAAGAAAAGGCCTTAATGCATGCTATGAGCGGCATACACATGCGATCTTATGCATCCCATACTACATATTATCGCATGCAATGAAAAAGAAAATCTAATGGACACGCATGCGACCTACGTTATGCATCTCATACTACATAACAGTCGTATGTTGTCACCTATGAGGATCAGTATACAGACACATATTATGCATCCCATACTACATAATATGCCCCGTATACTACTTCCATGCTTATGAGTGTCGTGTTCGTGCTTCAGCCAAGATCTACCGATGACCCATCGGTGAGTGTATGCAATGATTAACGATTCTCACTGGACGGTTAACCGGGCCAACCAGAACATTTCCAGCAACCCGACTAACCTCCCTCTGATACCAACTGTCACAACCCGTATTTTCCCGACATAAATTATAATATCAGAGTAAAGGGGGAAAACACGCGTCGTGATGCCACACCTAGTAGGGGACAACTACGGACGCTCAGGCGAGCAATCAAACAAACTTTTTCACGAGAAAAGATGTGAATTAATAAAAGAATTATCTTTTAAGATTATTTTCATTGGATTAGGAAGTCGTGTCCCTCGGCCCTGCGGTTTACCTAGCCGCACCTTATAAAAGACAAGCATTCGCAACGGAAGAAAATAAGTTCACTTTATCCTTAACGGCGCTAAAGACTAGAGACGTCTCCAGGGCGATCGCCGGTCTAAATTTAGTATATAATAAAGAAGTATCATTTTATTTTGGTTTACGTTTTGCAAATATGTGATACTTAATAGTAAATGCAACAAACAGTTACAAGATCAACTTTTTATAATGCTAAAAGAAACTGCTATAATATACATCAAAATAAGCTTTTCCCAGAGTGTATAATCACAAAATAACCAAGTAGCAGTAAAGGAAGCTAGCAGCAACATCAGCAAGTAAACTAAGCAAAACCCACACGGGCGTCAACAACTGACACGAACCCGCAGGGAGAAGAGTCAACAGCCAAAAGACAAGCTACAACAAAAGGAACTGAATCCTTACCTAATAGGGAGGAAAGCCCTCCACCCGAGAAACTGAACAACCCTGCTCTAAAACCTGCGGCAGCTACGAACCTGAACCTGAGGCATTCATAAGAAAAGAATGCCTCAGCCCAAAGGGTGCAAGAAAACAGCATAGTTAAAAGTAAGAGCAGGAGAAGTAACAAGTGACATATCCAAGCTGAAAGGGGTATATAAATACATATATATATACATATACCCATATATATAACTATATATATACGCTTATATAAAGATTTCAGTAATAGAAGGTTAGGAAGATCCCTCATAGAACCAGCCCGATAAGCAAGAGCATGACTAAACTTGGCATATAATGCAAAAATGGACCAGTGGTGGCGGACCCAAACAATGTCACTAACCACTCACATAAAGGGGACAATCACCCCAAATAAGAAATAGGCGCCGTGGTGGTGGTGGGGGAACCCAGTGTTCCCTGTACCCATCCTACCAACCATTATTAAAAGATCTGTGATGGGGGAACCCAGTGTTCCCTGTACCCATCCTTCTAGTGCAAACAAGTCCATCAATTATTTAGCCAAGTAAATATGTAGAAGTAGCCAAGTAAAACATGATCCGGAACAAAATCAACCAGAATAAACCATCAAGGATTAACCCAGGATCGGAACAAAGCTAAACATATAGCAGCTAGCATATAAAAGAAGGATAGAAGGGTTCACCCAACCATAGCAACTAGCATATAATAAAACAGGACCAATTAAGTGTGCCGAGGAGTTAGCAAATAGAACCACCATAATATTGACCATTTCTAGCTACTTGTAATCGAAGAGCGCAAAATTATTTTGCAAGTAATGAAACCCAACAAGAGTGAAGCGAAGCAGCCCCTTAGAAGAAGCATAGCAGCACCCCCAAATCAACAAGGAAAGGAGCCTCCCCCCAAATAAAAGCATAACAGCACCCCCAATTCAACATGGAAAGGAGCCCCCAAACAAAAACAAGTCCAAAACCGACAGCTCCCAAAAAGCAGCCCCTTAATAGACGAACTCAAGGAGAAGCCTCCAGGAAAAGAAAACAAGGCCAACAGTTCCAACAGCAACCCCCCCCCCCCCCAAACTAAAACAATTCAAGGGGCAGCCCCATATAAAGCTTAAGACAGCAGCCCCACATAAAGCATAATACAACAGCCCCATATAAAGCATAAGACAACAGTCCCCATTTATAAAAGGAAAAAGATGCAGTCCCCAACAAAGGAACAGGAAACAACCCCTCATTAAAATGCCAGGAAGCAACCCCTCAATAAAAATGTACAGGAAGCAGCCCCTCAATAAAAATGTACAGGAAGCAGCCCCTCATAATACAAGATAGGAAGTAGCCCCCCCTCAATTAAGCATATAAAACAGCAGCCACCAGCCCCCACTTCCCACAAAAGGAAAGGAACAAATTCAAATGATGAATTCCTGGAGGAGTAAACCACCAGCCACCAACCCCCACATCCAACAAGAACAAAAGAAACATTTCAATTTTTGCGATCTGGAGGGATAAACCAGCAAGCCCTCTATATATTTAGCCGACTATATAATTATATCCACCCAGATTTTGTTCTTATTTTGCTAAAGAGTTGTGCAGAATTAGCCAATAACTATGTATAGTTTGCAGAATTTAACAAGCAACGCTATCAGAAACGCCAAAATGAACCGAGCATGCAACCTCACCCAAGCAGGAAATCCAGAGTTTATTAACATAGATTCCGATGCTTGCTAGCATTGGTACAAATACCCAGAAATTAGCTAATACCATCCAGGGATTCGATGAGCATAAATCCAAAGGAATCATGATAGCATAAGCTAGGAAAAAAAATCTGCCAACAAAACTAGAAAAAAAACTGCCAACAAGCTCCAAAATCAGGGACACGATCGAAAGAGAAACATAATAAGATGGGGGGGGGGGGGGGGGGGAAGAAGGAGGAGGAAGGGTTTTCTTGCCTGAATCACGGCGAACGGTCGGACCACGATGAGCGAGGAAGGAGCCGCCCGGATCCTTAGCCCCGACGACCTCCAACACTCCTCCGACGAAGAACTCGATGAGCTCTCCAATTTCCCGCACCGGCGAGAGCTCCGTCCACCTCCACCCCCAGAAAATTCGCCTGGCGAAACCCTAACTGCGCCTTTCTCACTCTCTTTCTCTCGAATGGATTTCACGGACAGGAAAAAAAATAAGAAAAAGGAAGTATGGTCAGCCTCGGGAGTTAAAGATGATCCTTCTATCAAAAGCAGGGAAGACTTCTTACTGGATCCCACTCAACACCACATATAAATTATAACAGATTTCTCCTTTTTTTTTATAAGAAATATATATATATGGAGAGATCTTGTATTGAATTTAATAAGTGAATTCTTATAAGATAATTTATATCCTATTAAATGTTTCGTACTGGGATAAGTAAAGTTTATTTTTCTTTTTATCAAATGCGACCTTGCAAACTATTGAGACGAGCTACGGCGACGCACCTAAGACGGTAACGCCCTAGCTACGATAGGATTTACAATTTAAGTATAAATCGAAAATTCTGGGGCGTTACAACACTAAAGAGCATAATAGTGGGAAAAACCCTCAAGACAAAGTAGTCCTTCAAATTTTATATTGCCAACTAATTCTTATGACCATGAGAGTTTATTTGGTCACTTGTCAAATGAGTGCTCTACTAGTGGTTGCAAGGAACCACCAAGTAGGAATGCCAAAGCCTTTGGGACCAGTGCATCTAAACAATATGAGGAGGTTCAAATGAAACCTCTTGGGCCATTTTCTCCAGGCTCACTTGCCAAAGCACTCAAGGGTAAGAGCAAGGCTGCTAGGAAAATTGTAAAGCCTAGGATTATCCATGCTGCCCCCAGCAAAAACTGTTAGTCAATCTTAAGTTCAAGAAGAACTTGACTCAATAGTTCAGATGCTTTTCTCCTGATCATAGGCATCAACAAGTCTAGCCTAAGATGATTCAGAAGAGGAGATATAATCCCCATAACTGTTGGTGCTGTGGTAAGATAGGCCACTATGCCTTAGACTGTTGGTTTAATCCAACAAGGCATACAACAAATAATAAGATGTTAGCTGTTAGTATAACTAGGTTTCACTCTGCTCATAAAGCTAACAATATCCTAGGACCCAAAGCTTCTTGGGTACCTAAGGGTATGTAATTCTTGTTTTGCACGGAGTCCAAAAGGCCATCAAATCTGACACTTGGACATGGTGTTGTTTCCAGGCTAGAAGCTGGAACAGCAAGAGTTGTTCGTTTTCTAACAAGCTTAGTGCAAATAATTCTCCTGGAAAGGTTACAAGCTATCAACTCATCAGTAACACTACATTTTCAATTGGAATCAGCTGTGCATGAAGAAAACAGACCAGCTGATCATACATTGCCTAATTATTCCGAAGACAGAAAAAATGCTGAAGCTGCCAGCTGTACATGCAGCAAAAAGTCCATTAATGAATCTCAATCGTATTCCCAAATTGAGGGGGAGATTCAAATCTTTTTAGCCCCAAGGAAGACATTTCATGTAGGGGGAGAAATTCTTAAATTCCTAATCCCTCTTGTGCCCACCCTCTGACAAGACTTTATTAAAGAATCAGAAAGGGAGAATCAAATATTGAAACAGAAAAGACTAAAGTGCAAAAGAAGACAATGAATTGTCAAATATAGGGGGAGATAAAGTAAAGTAGTTCAAAGAGAATTCCTCTACAGAAAGGAGATATTTAATCAAGGGGGAGCTTGAGCTTTAGAAGATGCATAAGCTATAACTGATCAAGAGATCAACAAGAGCCTATTTGCCACATGCAAATCTATTGGTTCCATTAAGTCTCTTGGGGAGATGTCTCTGCATCAAGATATCCTAGAGAAGGAAGCTGAACCTGCTAACACAGTGGTAGCTGAAGAGAGGAGAAGTCTAATCCTGGATAGTGATCCAGTTGAGGGGGAGTTCTAACTTGGGAGCACAACTCGAGATACTACAATGGTTGAGGGGGAGACCCATCTAAGGTGCTCTACCCCAAGAGCTCAGGAAAATCTTCTCCAGCTGGAATCATCACAGAAGAAAGAAACGAAAGCCTGATCTCAATGCAAGAAGCCCTGGATAAGACTTTAATTGAAAAAGTGCTAAAGGGGGAGAATGCAACTATAAATGCAAGTAGGAAGTACAAGCAAAAGAGACTGAGGGAGATTGAGCAGGATCCATGGGAAGGCAAGTGGAGTCCCACTTCCAGGGAGACTGCTGGTATAAGGTTTGGTAGTTGAATCAATTTTATTTGCCTGAATTTTGATTCTTTCTATGTGTGACATTTATCATTGAGGTGAGTTAGAATTTCTTCAAATATGGGGAGATTGTTGGGAACAGTGTTGGGTTTTTCTAGAACCATACATCAAATGTAGGCGCAGCGGAATAAAAGAGAAACAACCCAAAAGACTTTGATCGGGCCATGAATATTGAATCAAGAAGTTAACAAAATGCTAGGTATGAAATTACCTTTGCGGGATTGGATCAAATCCAACCTAGATGCTCCAAGAAGAAGATTCCTTCAGCGGCTATGCGAGTCCTTACGTAGAATAATGTCTACGTCTCTACAGCAGTCCACACGAGCCGGGAGAACACCAAATCACGTCGCACGCAACTCGGAAGGAAGAACAACTGCAACTTGCACTTCCACGGATTGCTAGATCCGCTTCAGGAAGAACAGCACCCGACGACGATCGCCGGAGAGGAGGTCGGCGGAGGCGATTCAGATGGCGGAACTCTTCCGTCGGCTAGGGCGAGAGGCGGAACTCTTTCCGTCGGCTCAACTTGTCGCAAGTCTTAAGAACCCTAAAAAGAAGTCATATTTATACCCAAAGGATAAACAGCTTCTAGAAGAATCGCTATCCGCAGACCACACAGCAGAATAGGGGCTTCGGTTACAATTCGTCGGGATTCCACGGAACAGAATTCGTCGAGTTTACACGGGACAATCCGACGAATCCGACGAATCCAATCAGACGGCAACATTTGCCGAGTGAAGGGTCTCTGTGATAATTCGTCGATACTCCACGGAATGATCCGACGAATCCAATCAGACATCAACATTTGCCGAGTGAAGGATCTCTGTGACAATTCGTCGAGATTCCACGGGATGATCCGACGAATCCGACGAATCCGACGAATCATATCCGATGAATTCCGACGAATCTGACAAGTCATATCCGACGAATTCAGACAGCAACAAGTGCTGGACTGCCCCCCCATTCTATATGGTGATTGGTAACCTTTACCAACACAGTCAATCTTCCATCTTCTCCACATGCTCTTATGTGCGACCCTGCAGGCTCGTATCGCATTGGCAGTGACATTACATGTTTGACCACTTCTAGATCACAATGGTAACTCCAACAAACAGTGCCCAGTAATGTTCCTGATTTGAAGAAGTGCTCAGGTCAATGATAAAAGCACTATGTATTTAATGGTATGCTTAGTTTATGCTTGCAGAGATTAATTCATATGTCCAGTACTTCTCTAATCTCACTAAGCCTAATATCGTTGAGAAGGACTGGACATATCGTCGAATAAGCACATATACATCGTCGAGATGATACTCAGAGTTAAGCAGAAGGATCATGCCAATTATCATCGAAATAGTATGAACATTCCGATGATATCGTTGTGACATCAAAGTACATATGACGATATCATCGTAAGTATAAGAAGAATCGATCTAAGTCCAGTATCGTCGTGTCAACCAGAATCACACGACGACATTGCGATAAAGTCTAAGAAGATCTAAGTCAAAGTATTTGGCTTTGTCGACGACATCATCATAAAAGAAGCCTTGTCGTCGAAAAGGCTAAGAGAGAACTCTTGAAGACAGTGTATGGAAGAAGAACTGCTTATCGTCAGAATGATCAAGACAAGATCGTCAAAATGACAGCATGGTTTCGATGACATCATCGAAAAGATAGTATGGTTTCATCGACATCGTCGAAATGACAGTATGTTTTTGACGACATCGTCGGAATAACGACATGGTCTCAATGACATCATCGAGAAGACAGTAAGTTGACCAACAAGATTACGACGACACATTTAAGATGACTTTATGCCATCATACGTGCAAGTGCAGCTGTGATATCTTGTATTGATGAGATATCATTATCTAAAGAAGATTGAAGAAGACTTAACGATTTATCCAAGTCCAAGATGGATCATCGTAACGGCAAGTTCTATCGTCGATATGTTGCAAATATCATCGAGACAGATAAAGACATTTCAAACCGCGCTGTCTGCATTTAATGCCTGTGCGTGATGGCCCAATCAGCGCGTGCCGTTAAGGAATAAGCCTCTGACACTTATAGTACATCCTAGGAAGTCGTTATCCGGCTCCTCAGTCTTATAAAAGATGTAAGTGTCCGCCCTAATTTAAAAAGAGCAAGAAACGTAGAAAATACGCCAAATCAATAGAACAGTAAAGCTGCGAAAGAAGGAACAAGAACTAGAGAGTAAAACTTCCTCATCAAGCTTTCTCCAAGTTTCAGTCAAGCACATCGACTGATAAGAAGTGTTCCTGATTGAAGAAGGGATTGAAGGAGAATCTGTGCTATTCAAGAAAAGATCAGAAGCATTCACTTCAGATCCAAGAATCCGATCTTCATCCGGCTCAAGTTTCAGTCAAGCAACACCGGCTAATAAGAAGTATTCCAGATTAAAGAAGGGTCTGAAGAGGAGAATTCTCTTCAAGTTCAAGAAGCCGATCTTCATCCGACTAAGAAGTTTTTCTCAAATCTTTTCCTGTAGGGCTTGCGGGCCTGAGCTTGAGGATCTGTTTCAAATTTGAGTTATTGGCCTTGAGGGGCTGAGTTTGTAGGGCTTGAGGGGCTGAGGTGTAGGCCTTGAAGGGATGAGCTTTGTAGGGCTTGAGTTGTAAGCCTTGAGGGGCAGAGTTGTAAGCCTTGAGGGGCTGAGTTGTAGGTCTTGAGGGTCTGAGATAGCAGGGCTTGCGGGCCTGAGTTTTTGGCAGAGTTTGCCGACTCTAGCACACTGCAAGATAGGCATAGAGGGACAGTGGACTACTCAAGACACTCTGTCTTGAGGAATCACTATAAAACCTGGTGTATTTTCTGTGATGTGTTGTTGATCTTTATACTAGGACCTTCATAGAAACAGACAAAATAGAAAGAGGGTCAAGAGTTTTTGAAATACCTATTCACCCACCTCTAGGTGATTTAACAACATCCATAACTAACACCTCTATACTTCCAACCGAGATCATCTATAACGTGCATTTTTGTCGTTACCGCTTAAGTGCTCGAACCCTTCCATAAGAGAATCATAATTGGCTAGCTGCAGAGTAACCAAATTGATGTGAAAAATGATGGTAACAGAAGATGAATGATATGCACGCATTTTTAGATTTAATCATTTTGAATTTTATTGCATGAATTTAAAGCTAAATGAGAGCGAGATTAATACCTATGATGGAGAAATTTCCAAAGGCTGAAAGACATAGGATAAGGATGCGGGTCTGTACATAAGGGGAAAAAGGTTTGGGTGGTCGAAGGTAGACATGATTGTGTGATCACGGTGGAGGAAGGGAAGGCTCAAATATGTTTGGAGGTTCGGGTAATAATCGACTGGGGAAAACATTGGAGGCTTGGGTCATGTTAGATAAGATCAACTAAGCGTGGAATGGCTGCACAAGTATTAGAATGTTGAACACATAAGGATGGGCACATCGCAGTCATCGAAGGAGGGCCAGGATGAGATTCTCGGAGGTCGATCGACACTCAATCCATCTGAACCTATTGCGCAAGCACTATATTAGTGTGAATGAATGTGTGCTAGTACAACTTATGAAACTGTAATCTCACAAGCTGACTCGAAATGACTATTTTGTCCGCTATAGATCTTATCAACATATGAGACTCGCTCACACCATGATATCTGAACATTGCTCTAAGATTAATATAATGTTTTTTTTCTTCATAACGTGTGTACTTTTAATCGTCCAAAGAAACACGACACTGTCTGTGACTATTTTGATAAATGCACTTTTACACAAATCCCAATAATATTATTTCTCTCAAATTAATTAATGGTTTTTAAATTTTGGTTTTCGTTAGTGATTATTAAAAACATTATACTCCAAATAAATTCATGAGATTAAATTAAATTATGAAAGCATGCTCTAATACGAATTGGTATGAGAAATATTTGAGTTAACATTGCTATGGATTAAATATTTTTACTTTAATCCAACAAAATTAAGTTGTGAAACTTTAGGATCGTCTTAAATATCGTCAATCAATCTAATGATGCATTGTTTAAATTATTTAATTTTTAATGAATCACTAATCATCAAACAAAGACCACCAATGAAGTCATAATGAATTAAGAATATGCAATATTAACTTAAGTGCAGATAAACTATTGCATATTTTTCTTTGCTTCACTTTCATGTCCATAATCGATGTCATTCTCAAAAGTGATCAAGAATTTTTTCGAATGATTTAACACACTTGTTGTAGGTTGCTTAACCCTTCTTTGGACCAGAAGAACCAGACCATCTTAACTCGAGAGTGAGTCAATTGTGCAAACAGTTAAATATTAAACCAACATCAGAACAATGAGATGTTTTACATGGAAAAACCTGGAAAGGAAAAATACGGAGCCGTATCGGTGCTGACCAAATCATGTAGTTTCGGCGGTTACCAATATTAGAATTTCAAGGAGGGTGATAGACCACTACTCCATTTACAAGTTATTGAAAGAGAAGCAAAGTATTCTGTAGCGCTTGCAGCAGTATTCACTGGAGCAGTTTCTGAAGCGGGCGTTGTAGTGAACAGAACAAACATGAGAGTGAGCAGAGTGTCAAGTCCTTGCCAGAAAATTTTAGAGCTCTATCTTCTATCTTTGATTTTTGTGTCTTCAAATAGAGGCTTGCATGCATTTTTATAGCTTTTTGGGGTGCGTGCCGGTAATTGCGTCTTCTTGAAATTTGAACGAATGAATGAGGTTACACAATTTTGGTCACCTGAATCGCCAATTTTTGGAAAATGAAGAACATGCCACCCGGGAGGTCCGGGTGATCTAGCAGGCTCGGGCAGGTTTTGCAGACGAGATGATGGTGGCGGGCGGCCCCCGGAGTGGAGGAAGGTGGCGGTGTAGAGTACAACATCACAAAGGATGACAACGACATGCCGCCCGTGCGTGCACGCTGTGGGGATGCTATGCGAGGGTGTACTTGCATGGTCGGGGTGGCTCATTTTGGTGCTCTAATTGGGGTCATGCTCTTGCAAATCCAGCCTAACTCGGGTTAATTTTAGGGGAACCCAATTAAATGTCCCGCAATTTTTGGTGGTTGTGGACTGTGAAAAATGAGCCCAAAATTTTTTCCATGAGAATGCACACTCTTCGATGGGATTTTTTCTCCTTTCTCTTAAATGTTAATCTGATGGATGCGTTGTACAATTGATGGCATCACGGATTTAGCTCACTTGCTTTATGCGCTAAAATTATTCTTTCACGCAGGTTGCTTTGCGATTTTTCTTAGGTGATTGCCACATCCCGCGTGGTTACATGCTTTCCACTTTGCGTTAGTGCTGGAAGTCGGCGTTCGAGCTATGAGCATGAAACCTGGTGTATGTACTGGAGTTTGTAGCTTGGGGTTGACACTAGAGGTCGATGCTCAGTTATAGCATAAGGGAACCTTTGTTCGCCCTTACTGGTGGTGGGGGGGGGGGGGGGGGGGGTCATTGAACTTATTTCTTTGAGTTGGCACTGAAGGTCATCGCTTGGCCTTGATGTCGGAGATCGAAATTCAGTTTTGGCATAAAGGGACCTTTGTCCGCCTTTATCGAGGATTAATTAGGCTGTTTCTGGGATTTGTAATCGGAGGTCGTCACCTGGCGTTGATGTCGTAGGTCGACGCTTGGTTACGACGTAGAGGGACCATTGTCTGCCCTTATCGGTTGTTGGGAGCTTCCTGCTCGACGAGTGAGGGCGCCGGAGAGCATCACTCAATTAGGGCATATAGGAAACTTTGTTAGCTCTTACAGTTGTGAGCTTTCTACTTGGTGTCGACACTGGATGGTCGTCACTCTGGTGAGATTCTTGCTTGGCATGTGGGGGCGCCAAAGATCGTCACTCAATTATGGCATAGAGGGACATTTATCCGCTCTTACAGTTGTGAGCTTTCTACTCAGTGTCGGCACCGAAAGGTCATCATCGGGTGATCTTCCTGCTCGGTGCAGGGTGATGAGAAATTTCAAAGCACTAAGATAATGACATAATATGATAAACAGTTATGGTTGGAGTTGATATAATGCAATAAAATTTCAAGTAATAAAAACCGCAAGTGCACGATGTATAGATGTAATACCAATGCGAGTACGGGTCGATCCACAGAGAAGTTTAATTTTATCTTAATCCAGGCGATCTATAAATAAAAGGTTGGAATGATTTGTTTAAAAATGAGATCTTAGTTTGAGAAAAATAATTTTTGATAAATATGTCTCAGGTGATAAAACTTGATTGAGATTCAAGAATGAGTTCGAAAATAAATTTGCTTAAATCC
This sequence comes from Dactylorhiza incarnata, assembly GCA_033032865.1. Taxonomy (NCBI): domain Eukaryota; kingdom Viridiplantae; phylum Streptophyta; class Magnoliopsida; order Asparagales; family Orchidaceae; genus Dactylorhiza; species Dactylorhiza incarnata. The sequence continues at coordinate 2,780,247 of JAWHQI010000107.1, read as the reverse complement.
CTAAGAATATTTTGTGTGCACTCTCTCTATATTACGTCGAACTTCCGTAGGAATGTAACATGTGTTTTAAGCTACACAAAATATCAAAGTTATTTAATAAATTTTTTGGGCATACATGTTTTCGAATGAAGCGATGAATCATTATAATAATTATATAATCACATGATTATTTTCATTGCACCCGGGTCAAAAGAAGATTACTCGTGCATGATTTGTTTTACAAAAATTATAAGAGAGATCATCATAAAAGAAAATAGAAGAAAAGAAATAACTTTATTAATTCAAAAATGAAGACTTACAAATTTGCGCAAAACACATACATAAGCTTCCTCCAAATCTCCTTCTTCTCATACAATATCTCTAAAAAACTAACAAATAAAATAATAGTAATCTCTTACTTTCAGCTCCAAAATTCTCCTTTTCTCCTCCCAAAGTAGGATGAATTTATAGGAAAATTTAACAAAAATAAGACAATGTTTTTTAATTTTTTTTTTAAATATTAGCAACGCCAGCCTTTAAGGCTGACGTTTCCTAAAATTCACGCCAGCCTTAAAGGCTGGCATTTTTGCTGCCATTGCTAATTTGAATCAGCGCCTATAATGGTGCTGGTTTAAATCAGCGCCATTATTATAAAGCGTCTTTTCTAGTTTATAAACATGATTGGAAAATGTTTCACTAATAAAACCGGGGGGTTGTTCAACATATACTTCTTCTTTTACAAACCCATTTAGAAAAGCACTTTTTACATCCATTTGAAATAATTTTATTCTTTTAAAGCTTGCAAATGCTAGAAAAATTCATATTGATTCCAATCTAGCAACGGGTGCAAAAGTTTCATCAAAATCTATCCCCTCAATTTGCGAATATCCTTGTGCTACTAAGCGTGCCTTGTTTCTAATGATTCTAGACTCACCATCTGGTTTATTTTTATAAATCCATTTTACACCTACAACCGGGTGATTAGATGGTCTTTCTACTAATTTCCAAACATTATGTCGCTCAAATTGTTCTAACTCTTCATTCATAGCCAAAAACCAAAATTCATCATTTAAAGCGATAGAAATGTTTTTGGTTCAATTTCAGAAACAAAATAAATATTTGAATAAGATTCATGAAGAGAAGAGCGAGTTCTTACCCCGATGGATGGTTCACCAATTATTAATTCCCGTGGATGATCCTTTATGAATTTCAAGGCACTTGGAGGTACATATTCATCATCCTTGGCCTCCTCTTCTTTTTCTTTGGAAGGTTTCTCGTCACCATGCTCCAAAGATGGTAAGTGATCATCCTCTTTGCCTGCGGAAAATCTTTCTATACAAGGAACAAGTTCATCAAATTTCACATTAATTGATTCTTTAACTTTTCTATTTCTTTTATTATAAATTCCATAAGCTTTACTATTTGAAGAATATCCAAGAAAAGTTCCTTCATCACATTTTTCATCAAACTTTCCCAAGTTATCTTTAGTATTTAAAATGAAACATTTACAACCAAAAACCATCTATTAAAACATATGTCCAACAAGATATCTTGAAAAATCATCTATTAAAATATATGTATATAATCTACCACCAAGACTTGCGGTGCTAATGGGACCAAAAAGGTCCATATGAATTAATTGCAAGGGTCTTGTAGTAGAAATGAAATTTTTACTTTTAAAAGAGGATTTAGTAAATTTATCTTTTTGACATGGTGAACAAAGTGAAGGTAACGTTCCATTTAACCTAGGCAATCCTCTAATTGAATTAATTTTGGCAAGTTTAACAATAAGCTTTGTGCTAGTATGTCCTATCTGTCTATGCCAAAGTTCTAATTCATCATTTTTTGTGATAAAACATTTTATAGATTATTTAGAAAGATCATGAAAAGAAACAGTATAAATATTATGTACTCTTGGTGCAGTTAGTAAAATATCTTTTGTAGTAGGATTGGATATTTTGCATAAATTAGTGGAAGATTCAAATAAAACATCTAATCATTTATCGCATAATTGGCTAATAGAAATTAGATTATGTTTTAGCCCTTTAACATAAAGAACATTAGATATCGTAAAGGAATCATTACCAACTGTACCACTTCCCATGATCCTTTCCTTTCCGTTATCGCCAAACGTCACGATCCCTCCTTTCTTCTTTTCTAGGCTAAAGAACTTTGCTTTATTGCCCGTCATGTGCTTGGAGCATCCAGAATCCAAGTACCACACTTCTTCATCGTCCTTAGCCTTCCTGCACATCTAGAAAGAAGATGAGAGTAAAGATCCGGATACCCAAGTGGTACCACCCATATAATAAGTGGAAGTCTTAGGTACCCAGATTTGCTTTAAAGTATTTTGTTTTATTTTCCTGCAAGAACTAGATGTGTGACCTAACCTATAATAGTTTGCACACGAAATAAAGGGGGTTGAGACCCTTTTCTGGAATATTTTCTTGCTGGAAGGAATCAATTTTGTAGAGGAAAAACATTTTGAAAAAGAAAATTTAGGCTTCTTATATGAGGTGCTAGTGTCGGCGTTAGTGGCTAGCGTCGGGCGGTAGCCCTCACCTCGATATCCAAGCCCAAATTTTCCAGAACCGTGGCACTAGTTTCCTAAACTAATTTCCAGTGATTTTTGGACTATTCCAAATTTTTTAATGGCCATGGTGAGATCATGAACTTGTGCGTTAAGTGATAAGTTTTCTTTCACAAGCATGACACACATATTTTCAAAACCTTTTTTTATTACTTTGCTTGCACAAGAGAGGCTTCTAATTTCCTTTCTAATTCTCCCTTCTCTTTTGTAAGAATTTTGGCATGGGAGAGGGCTTTAGAAAGAGAATCTTCAATATTCTTTGCCATCTTAATGGAGTGATCACACTCTTGGCAAAAGATCTTTCTTTTTTCTAAAACAATTAATTTTTTGGAAAGCTTTTGATTTTCTTTAATTATGGATTCATTTTTCGGATTTAACAAAATATTATCTTTCTTATTTTCATCAAAAACTTTGCAAGTTTCAAGAAATTTATTGAAAAGTTCATCATAAGTGGGAGGAGTTACCTCAGTGTCGCTAATAACACTGGCATTGTCATCATCATTTCCATGTCCCATGAGGCACATGTTTGCTTCCTCATCTTCGCTTGATGAAGACCCGCTTGATTCTTCGGAAGTGGAGGAGTCATCCCATGTTTTTTGCTTTTAGCACCTTCCTCTTTTCCTTCCCTTTGTGCCGCTTTTCTTTTTTCTCCTTCAAAAATTTTGGGCACTGGCTCCGAATATGCCCGGTCTTCCTGCAGTGATATCATTTTGGTGGAGGTCTTTCTTCTTCATCATCACTCTCCTTATCCTTCTTTGAAGATGACCCTTTCCATCTTCCTTCCTTTTGGAAATATTTCCGGAAGGTGTTTCTCCTTTCCGAATTTCTCATGAACTTTCGGAAGTTCTTTACCAAAAGGCTTTCTTCATCTTCATCCTCATCCTCTTGGCACTCCTTCTTTGATTTTAGTGCCAACGCCTTCTTCTTTGGCTCCTTGTTGTATTCATCATGTTGGATCTTGAGTTCTACCTCATGGGTTTTGAGATTCCCAACGAGGCTCTCAACTAGGAGCGTTCTTAGATTGTGCGACTCCGAGATAGCCGTTACCATCAGATGGAATTTTGGAGGAAGTGAATGAAGATTCTTTCGGACCAAGTTGTCGTTGGAGAAGGTCTTTCCAAGAGCTTTGGAGGCATTGATGATCTTGGTGAAGCGCGTGTACATGCCATCAACATCTTCAATTTAAACCATCCGGAATTTTTCATATTCCGTCTCCAGTTGGAAAAGCTATGAATCTTTAACCTACGATGTACCTTCATGAGTAATCTCCAAATGATTCCAAAATTCATATGCAGTAGTACATGCGGAAATTCTATTAAATTCATTTCTATCTAACACACAAAATAAAGCATTCAGGGCGTTGGCGTTATTTTTGCATTTGAGTTTATTCCTATCATCCCATTTATCTTTTGGTTTTTCTAATGTTATCTCTCCAACTACAATTGTAGGAGGAGAGTATTCCTCTTCTACCATATTCCATACCTCAATATCTAGGGTCATAAGAAAACATCTCATCCTATTTTTCCAATAATTATAATCTGACCTAGTAAATAGTGGAGGTCAACTAATTCCCTGACCCTCGGAAAAAGCGAGATCATAAGACGTCAGTATTCCTAGTTTTTAAACCGTTTGGAATAACCTAGCTCTGATACCACTTGTTGGATCGATAGGCGCCCTTAGATGGGGGGGGGGGGGGGGGGGGGGGGTGAATAAGAGAATAAAAATTCTTTTTATAATTTTATGGAAATTACTAAATTGTTTAGGAATAAATGTGAGCAAAATAATAATTTAGCAAAAAGTATTTTGCAATAATAAAATTTATACCAAATGAAAGAAATCAAGGAAACACAAATAGAGACATGATTGTATTATATAAAAAGTGTTTACATAAATTTGATTTCAATATTGCTAGAAATCGGAGGCGTACACGAGTAAATATCTTTTCCTTTTCTATACCGACTTGTATCCCCACAAACCGGTTGGCTTTAGCCTATCCTTCCCCGGATATGTCCTCAAGCCGCTCTAGCCAATCCTAACCCCGGATATGGCCTCGAGCACCCCCTAGATCTAATCTCCTAGACCTAGTCGCCAACTGGTGATTAATTTACGATCAATCCGAAAAGGCAAGTGTACCTATCGAACCGTAGTACCAAGGTCGTATTTAAAACACGGGGCTGTGAAGTATTACTACTCACACTTCCAACTATTATCCTACCGTACAATTGTTGTGGTTTGAAAATTTAAAGACGAACTAATGAAAATTGAAAATGATAATTTTATATTTAAAAAGATAACATTCGATCAATGATTCACCATGAAAAGAGAGAAGACGAATAAAAATAAAGTTTTAAGATTGCATAATTAATCTTGACCGTGGTGGATCGAAAATAAGAAATAATCTCGCTAGAGCATTAAATCTCCTAACTTCTAGACAATTTGACTGAAATCTCTTTACGAATCAAAAGGGCTAAAGTTGCATTATCGAAGTGAGCCGCACTATTGGATTTGACTCCAATCTGGAGGATTTACGCCGTCCTATCTCTAGGATTGCGTGCAACTCCTTCCTTCTTTAAGTGATCTTTCAAATTAACGAGTCTCTCGACTACTATAAAATGAGATCAAATATCTACTACCGTATACCGGAAACACGGAGTCGATGCAAGATAAATCGAAGAGGGATCGAGAGAAAAATTTAGCAAAAATAAAACTTAGAAACGAAGCACAATCTCATCTCAAATCATGGATCCTCACGATCGAACGCTAAAGAAAATTAGCTACGCATATTAATTAAAGAAACAACAATAGAATAAGAAGATCGCATTTTCATTAATATGGAAAAAGAGAAGGGAACAAACTAAAAACAACTATGATATTAGAGAAAAAGAAAGCATACATATCAAAAGAAACTTCTAAAATTAACTCTCAAACATGTAGCACTCATACAAAATTGAAATTCTCTCTAACTCTCTTAAAAATGTGGACTCGATGCCTTCCTTTCACCACCCCTTTTTGCCTTGAATCCCTTCTCCTTTTATAGCCAAAAGATGAGTAAAGAGGGGAGAGGAGATGAAGAGACACAATAATAATAAAATTACAAGGAATAAAATTATGGGAGACCAAGGGGTGGAGTGAATGTGGACAACAATAATAAAGAGGAGGAATGTGAAGATTCCACATTCATGCATTAATACTTTGTTTAATATATTGCTTATAAGTATAGAAGGGAATTTTGGTTTCGGTTTTAGAGAGGGAATGACGGGAATATTTTTGGAAGAGGAAGAGATGGCCAGGAATGAATGAAAAGGTGGAGATTTTATATTTTAAATAGGATAAATTAAATGTGGGAGGCAGCATTATCATGGAGAGGTTGCGGTTATGAATGGGAAGAGCTGTAGGTTACGTTAATTATAGAAGTGATTAGGAGGGATGTTACGTGAGTGATAATAATTAAGTGCATGCATTTAAAGGTGGCAGTTTGCATGGGTAAATGGCATTGACATGGATTTATATTCACGTGGAGCATATAGGAAAGGATGGGGCGGCAATAATAATTATGAAGGAGAAATGTGGCCGGGCTGCATGGGTGGCGGCAATGGCAGGCAACAACTCAGCGGCAAGGAGGCGACTTGGACTTGTGCAGCATGAGCTCGCGGAGTTGGCGAAGATGGCGGGTGGCATGCATGGGCTGGTATGGGTAAATGGCGACAATGGTGTCGCGGCGAGTGTAACTTTGACGAGGCGTGCGATCATGTTATTATTTGGAAGAGAGCGGCAATGGCGCGACATCATGCCTACAAAATAGAAATAAATACATAAGTGAACAAAATATATAAAATAAAAGGATTTATAATTGAAAACACTAAATATATTACTAATTTATATTAAATATTATACTCAATTAATCCCTAGGTCTGTCATAAAATAATAATAATAATAACGTTAGAATAAATTTTACGAGAAAAATAAATTATCTTTAAAACCAATTTTTTAATAGGCGAGATGATATATTTTTATCAAAATATTTAATTTTTTTATGTTATAATTTAGGATTAATAGTGAGTTATCAAATCCCCCATGCTTAAGTATTTGCTTGCCCTCAAGCAAATGGTATTATAATTGGAAGGAGGAATGACAAACAACTTGGAGTTTCAAATATTAAGAAAATCAAAACATGAAAAATTAAACTATCCTAACTTCTATGCTAGCAACTAGTAGGGTGAGAAGTCCAAAAATAAAAAACTTGAAAATGAAAATCTAAAAATATTATTAGAACATAAAGAAGGTTTACGCATTTCAAAATTCTTAAAACAAAGCATCCAAAAATTAAGAAGGTAAGAAAGACAATAGTAGAGATTCTAAATAAACGGCGCATTGAACAAACTACTAGGTTGCTAAAATAACAATTATCCCATAATCACGTCAAGATAACCTCAAAAGAAATCCATCAATGATGGTGTCCATAGGCTTGTCCATTCACACTCTCTCCACTACACAAGTTGGCGACACGTTCTAAAGATCAAAAGGACTTTTATAGGTAATTTAACTTTGCTTAGGTAAAGGATTAGGATATGGAATAGCAAAAGATAAACGTGGCGGTCAAAATCACACTAAACCAAGGATGAGCTTAAAAAAATGATAATCATAGGATTTTTTTCATGATGCTTCCAAACAAAAGAAAAAAGTCAAATGAGATGATTTCATCTTTTTGAATAGGCCATCACACTAATTTTTTCAACAATATATATATTTTTTTGAACTTGGCCAACAAGAAATTTTCTTTTCTTTGTAACATGTTCTCAATTTTTCTCCAAATTTTTCAATATTTTTTTCTTCCTTTTCACGAAAATATGCAAGAAAACAAGTTACCCAAACACAAGAAAATCCTATCACAAATGAAATTTTAGCTCAAAAATTTAGTGCGATTGGGAAGAGAATTTTAGCCCTGGTGAAATTTGGTGGAGGTGAACAAAAGGAACATAAAAAGGCCCAAAATTGTTTAAACAACGGTAAAATTTTTGGGTGGGCAAATAAGCTCAAAACGGGTCAAAAGGTGGCCTAAATCATTTCTAAAGTTCGTGAAGAACCGCGCACATGTTTCGAGAGTCGCTTGAGGCAAGTTCTAGACACCAAGAAAGAATTACCCCTTAATGAAAATAGATAATATTATCTAGCAACCATTCGTACGCAACTAAGCCGAATAAAAAGAAAAGCCACAAATTGCTAACTTAGAACGTAAAAATGGATGCCTATATTTATGAATTAGAAAATAGCAAAACTAAAATATGTAAAAATAATAGATTTAGACAACCGTTTCAAAGAAATTTTACTTAGAACAAAAGTACCGCTCGGGCATGCACACCACTAAAAGACGCATAGAAATAAAGATAGGAAATAATTTTTGATTTTGATTTTCAAATAGATTTTAAATTTTTCATTATGTTTTTTGGATTTTTGATTTTTGATTTTTTATAAGTGCTAGAAAGAAAAAGAGATAGAGATTCAGAAACACGAAAAGAAAAGAGCGAAAAGAAAAGTGTGAGACCCTCCCCCATGCTTACAGTTTTCATTGCCCTCAATGAAAAAGAGGAAAATAACGAGAAAGAGAAGGCAAGAAGAAGAAGAAGAAGAGGGAGAGGGGATGTAGTAAAAAGATACAACAACAACAACAACAACAGAACCCATATAGTCCCCAATCATTGGGGGTATGGGCGGGGGAAGATTGGAAATAGACCTAACCTTTGGCACTATGCACAAAGTGGCTTCTCTCAGAGGAGAAAGACCAAACCTTTGACAGGACTTCCCCGGAGTTGTGAGGCCGAATGTTGATGTCGCTCCCCCATGATGACGCTTTAAACCACTTGATTATCAGTATGCTTGACTTGATCCATCTTGAAATCAGCAACGTTGGAGCGGCGATCATGATCTTGGATTTAATTGGCCACCGAGAGGAAGAACAAAATACCAACAGAAAAGAAAAACAGGAAAAACCTTGGGCAGCCTCCCAAGAGTGTTCTTTATTCAACATTATTGAGTTCGAAGATAATAAACAAAAGTTCAACAAGAAAGAGTTCCACAATAAAAAAAGAGTTCCAAATAAATATAAATATTAAGAGTTAAATAAAAATTGTTCCGTAGCAGAAGACACACAATCATTAGAAAAATATAATTTCAATCTATGAGAATTAACCTTGAATTCACCCTTTTCTGGGTGCGTTAACAGCACAGTGCCATACAGAAAAACTTGTTTGACCGTAAACGGTCCAGACCATCGGGACTTGAGTTTCCCAGGAAAGAGACGCAAATGAGAATTAAAAAGAAGAACCTGATCGCCTGGTTTAAACGTCTTAGGGTGGCGTAGGTTCTTGTCGTGATAAAATTTCGTTCGCTCTTTATATATTTTATTATTCTCATAAGCGGTGGCTCGCCACTCGTCGAGTTCGTTCAATTGAATTTTTCTGTGCTCACCGACCGAGTGCGGATCGAAATTTAAAAATTTTAGTGCCCAATATGCACGGTGTTCTACTTCTACCGGGAGATGACACGATTTTCCATAGACCAATCGGAAAGGGGTATAACCAATAGCAATTTTGTACGTCGTCCGATAGGCCCAAAGAGCATCGTCTAACTTTAATGACCAATCCTTACGAGAAGTAGATACGGTTTTTTTCCAAAATTCTTTTAATTTCGCGATTGACTACTTCGACCTGACCGTTAGTTTGAGGGTGATAAGCGGTGGATAGTTTATGCGTAACGCCATATTTAGCTAAAACTTTAGCGAGCTGAGCGTTGCAAAAATGAGTTCTCCTGTTACTAACGATCGCCCAAGGAAAACCAAAATGAGAAAATAATTTTTTAAGAAATGAAATCACTACGCGAGAATCGTTAGTGGGTAAAGCTTGGGCCTCCGCCCACCTAGAAACATAATCTACTGCGACTAGAATATACTTATTTCCCAAACTAGAAGGAAACGGACCTACAAAATCAATACCCCACAAATCAAAAACCTCGCATTCGATAAAATAATTTTGTTCCATTTCATTTTTATTAGAGATGTTTCCGGTCCGCTGGCACCGATCACACCCACTCACAAAATGTTGTGCATCTTTAAATATGCTTGGCTAATAAAAACCAGCACTACCAGCGGACCGGAAACAGTGCAATTTGCTTGATAGTGCCTACCAGTCGGACCTTCATGAACATGCTTTAAAATTTGATAACCTTCTTCCCGGGAAACGCATCTTCATACCACCTGGTCTGCGTAAATACAAAATAAAAATGGGTCCTCCCAAAAATAGTACTTCAACTCAGAAAAGAATTTCTTCTTTTGATGAGAAGAGAACTCTTTTGGGAGGATGCGGGCCACGAGATAATTGGCCAGATTTGTAAATCAGGGGGTGGAAGAAGAAACACTTACAATTTGCTCATCCGAAAAAGAATCATTCAGAAAATTTTCATTTAAAATGTCGATTTCAGGATTTTCGAGTCGAGAAAGATGATCAGCCGCTAGATTTTCCGCACCTTTCTTATCCCAGATCTCCAAGTTGAATTCTTGAAGTAAGAGGATCCAGCGAATAAGATGCGGCTTGGCGTCCGGTTTAGAAAGGAGGTACTTCAAAGCGGAATGATCCGTGAAAACGATAACTTTAGAAAGAGTAATATACGGTCGGAATTTATCAAACGCGAAAATAACGGCTAAAAGTTCTTTTTCAGTTATGGTGTAATTTTCTTGAGCCGAATTAAGCGTTTTGCTAGCGTAATAAATCGGATGAAAGTTTTTAGCTATTCATTGTTCGAGAACCGCACCGACCGCATAACTACTCGCATCACACATAATTTCGAATGGTAAATCCCAGACCGGAGCGATCATAATCAGAGCATTTATAAGTTTAGATTTAATTAATTCAAATGCCGCTAAACATGAATCATCGAAAATAAAAAGGAGCGTCTTTTTCTAAAAGTTGTGATAGAGGTTTGGTGATTTTAGAAAAATCTTTGATAAAACGCCTGTAAAAGCCCGCGTGGCCTAAAAACTCCTAATCGCTTTTATGTTCGTAGGCGGCGGCAGCTTCTCAATCACCTCAATCTTAGCTCGATCGACCTCGATTCCCTTAACAGATATTTTATGACCCAAAACTAACCCTTCTCTCACCATAAAATGACATTTTTTCCAGTTTAAAACCAAGTTTGTTTCCTCGCATCGTTCTAACACCTTAGCTAGGTTTTGTAAACACAGAGAAAGAATCACCAAAAACCGAAAAGTCGTCCATAAAGACTTCCATTATATTTTCTACGTACTTATCGAAAATTGCTAACATACAACGTTGAAAGGTAGCTGGTGCGTTGCAAAGACCGAAAGACATTCTACGATAGGCAAAAGTTCCGAAGGGGCAAGTGAATGTTGTCTTCTCTTGGTCCTCGGGTGCGATAGGAATTTGGAAATATCCCGAGAGACCGTCGAGAAAACAATAAAAACTATGCCCGGATAAACGTTGTAAAATTTGATCGATAATGGGAAGGGGGAAGTGATCTTTACGAGTGGCATCATTTAATTTACGGTAGTCGATGCACATCCTCCATCCTGTTACCGTCCTTGTTGGAATCAAATCGTTATTCTCGTTTGCTACCACCGTAATCCCACCTTTCTTAGGCACTACATGGACTGGACTCACCCACTTACTATCCGAGATTGGATAAATTATCCCCGCATCTAATAACTTAAGCACCTCTCCCTTTACGACCTCTTTCATGTTTGGATTAAGACGACATTGTGGTTGGATTACACTTTTAGAATTCTCTTCGCAAAATATTTTATGTGTGCAAAAGGAAGGGCTTATGCCAGAAATATCGGATATTTGCCGCGCTATAGCTCGGTGATGCCTTTGTAGAACTTCGATCAATTGATCATTTTTGGATTGAGAAAGAAATGCCGAGACTATAACAGGCAACTTAGAATATTTTCCGAGAAAAGCATATTTTAGAAGTTCGGGGAGCGGTTTTAATTCAAGAGTAGGTGGTTCGTCATAAGAGTTTTTTAAAACCTTTTCTTTTTAAAAAACAATAGATTCAAATTTTTTTGTTCTTGAAAGATTATCATTATCAAAAACAGCTTGCATGGACATAGCCGTGTCTTCATAAAAATCAGTAGAGTTTTCAGAAAACGAAGAGGAAAAATCATTTGCAGACACATTTGAAAGAGAAAAATCAGAATCGTCATTTAAAATATCAAGAAAAAAACAAGAGTCATCATTTTTTAAAGATTTTTTCATGGATTGATTTATTGAAAAAGTAACTTCATCATTTTCTACACGGAGCAAGAGCTTTCCGTTACTCACATCGATAACCGCACGTGACGTAGCAAGGAAGGGGCGAACAAGGATCAGAGGAACCTCGACATCTTCGTCGATATCGAGAATAACAAAATTCACCGGGAAGATGAATTTGTCAACCTTCACTAGCACATCTTCTACAATTCCTAGCGGATATTTAATCGATCGATCAGCTAACTGAATACTCATACGCGTAGGGCTGAGAGTACCCAACCCTAACTTCTTAAATAAAGAAAAGGGCATCAAATTGATGCTCGCACCTAAATCAGCTAACACATACTTCACAAAAAGATCACCAAAAACGCAGGGGATAGAAAAGCTACCCGGATCGTTTATCTTTTTAGGTAGATTACTATTATTAACGACCGCCGAGCACTCTTCATTCAACGTTACGTGAGATAAATTTTCTAATTTCTTTTTGTTTGTTAATAAATCTTTCAAATATTTTGCGTACTTAGGCATTTGACTAATCGCTTCATAAAATGGTAAATTTATATGAATTTGTTTAAACATTTCAAGAAAGCGGTGATGTTGATCGTCTAATTTTTCTTTCCTAAGTTGAGCAGGATAAGGAGGAGGAGGTAATTCTTTTAAAAATTTTGGAGCATTCTTTTGAAAATCATTTTTTTCTTTTTCTAAAACATGATTCTCTTTTTCAAAATCATTTTTATCAGTTTCCAAAATTATAGTTTGTTTAGCAGCAGGAGAGGCGATCACCTCTGGCTCTTCCCTTGTGGTGGGCTCGTGAATTACTTTACCGCTTCGCAAGGTAATCGCTTTTGCGTGCTCCCTTGGATTGGGTTCAGTATTTGAGGGAAGAGTCCCAGGTGGCCTTTCAGAAATAATCTTGGCGAGTTGCCCGACCGTATTTTTTAGATTTTTCATTGACCCCGTTAGATTTCTAATAGTCGCCTCGTTTGCGGTAATATATCTTGAAAACATATCCTCCAAGGATGGAGGTTTTTGAAAACTTTGATTTTGATGTGGTGGTGGTGGTGTAGTGAAATCGTGTGGTGGACGTGTAGCGTTTGCGGGGTTACTCCAAGAAAAATTTGGATGGTTACGCCATCTCGAATGATAAGAATTCGAAAAACCAGGAGGAGAAGAAAAAGCAGAAAAATTATTAAGAGCAGGCCTGGGTGTGTTTCCCAGATAATCCACCTGCTCAGCGGCAGCATTTGTAGTTTCCCATACCTGAGGGGCGGAGGCAGCAGACATCTCCGATATTTTCTTGTTCAGCATCTCTACTTGAAGCGCCAGTTGGGACATAGAGTCCACCTCGTATATACCTGCAGGTTTATTTGGGTGAGACCTAGGCGTATTCCACTGATAGGTGTTCATCGCCATGTCCTCGATAAGCTCAAGAGTGTCCTCCAGAGTTTTTCGGTTCAAAGAACCACCGGATGCGGCGTCTATCATTTGCTTAGTTGCTTGATTTAACACATTATAAAATGTCTGGACCTGTAACTATACAGGCAGAGCATGATGAGGGCAACGCCTCAAAAGTTCCTTGAACCTCTCCCAAGTGTCATAGAGGGTCTCAGAATCAATTTGAGAGTAAGAAGAAATATCATTTCAATGTTTAGCAGTTTTTGCGGGAGGAAAATATTTAGCAAGAAATTTTTCTGTTAACATGTTCCAAGTAGTAATTGATCCTCTTGGGAGAGAATTCAACCACTGTTTGGCTTTAGTTCTTAAAGAGAAGGGGAAGAGTCTTAGCCTAATTGCATCGTCCGTGACACCATTAATTTTGAAGGTGTCACAGATCTCGAGAAAATTAGCAATATGTAAGTTCGGATCTTCATCTTGTAATCCGTCGAACTGCACATATTGCTGCACCATTTGAATGATGCTAGGCTTAAGCTCAAAATTATTGTTCGCTACAGCAGGGCGAACAATACTTGATTCTGTACCCTCCAGATTGGGTCGAGCATAATAGGACATGGTCCGTTGCTGGACCTCCTCTGGGTTAGGATCTCCCATTTCAGAATTAAAATTGCAATTACCGTCGGAATCCTCAACCGCTTCTTAAGAAGTGGAATCCTTAAATCGCAAATTTCTCCAAAAGGAGCGCTCGATTTCTGGGTCCAAATCAACAAGTGACGACGGATTCGTGTGGGTCATGCACTAGAAAGAAAAAAGAGAGAACGGGAAGAAGGAAGAAAATAGAAATTCAGAAATAAAAAAGATAAAAACTCTTTTTTTTTGGTTTTTGCAGAAGTAATAGTGACGGCGTTTTCTTAATATTGACAAAATATCCCCGACAACGGTGCCAAAAGCTTGGTGATTAATTTACGATCAATCCGAAAAGGCAAGTGTACCTATCGAGCCATAGTACCAAAGTCATATTTAAAACACGGGGCTGTCAAGTATTACTACTCACGCTTCCAACTATTATCCTACCGTAAGATTGTTGTGGTTTGAAAATTTAAAGACGAACTAATGAAAATTGAAAATGATAAATTTATATTTAAAAAGATAGCATTCGATCAATGATTCACCATGAAAAGAGAGAAGACGAATAAAAATAAAGTTTTAAGATTGCATAATTAATCTTGACCGTGGCGGATCGAAAATAAGAAATAATCTCGCTAGAGCATTAAATCTCCTAACTTCTAGACAATTTGACCGAAATCTCTTTACGAATCAAAAGGGCTAAAGTTGCATTATCGAAGTGAGCCGCACTATTGGATTTGACTCCAATCCGGAGGATTTACGTCGTCATATCTCTAGGATTGCGTGCAACTCCTTCCTTCTTCAAGTGATCTTTCAAATTAACGAGTCTCTTGACTACTATAAAATGAGATCAAATATTTACTACCTTATACCGGAAACACGGAGTCGATGCAAGATAAATCGAAGAGGGATCGAGAGAAAAATTTAGCAAAAATAAAACTTAGAAACGAAGCACATTCTCATCTCAAATCATGGATCCTCACGATCGAACGCTGAAGAAAATTAGCTACGCATATTAATTAAAGAAACAACAATAGAATAAGAAGATCACATTTTCATTAATATGGAAAAAGAGAAGGGAACAAACTAAAAACAACTATGATATTAGAGAAAAAGAAAACATACATATCAAAAGAAACTTCTAAAATTAACTCTCAAACATGTAGTGCTCATACAAAATTGAAATTCTCTCTAACTCTCTTAAAAATGTGGACTCGATGCCTTCCTTTCACCACCCATTTTTGCCTTGAATCCCTTCTCCTTTTATAGCCAAAAGATGAGTAAAGAGGGGAGAGGAGATGAAGAGACACAAAAATAATAAAATTACAAGGAATAAAATTATGGGAGACCAAGGGGTGGAGTGAATGTGGACAACAATAATAAATAGGAGGAATGTGAAGATTCCACATTCATGCATTAATACTTTGTTTAATATATTGCATATAAGTATAGAAGGGAATTTTGGGTTCGGTTTTAGAGAGGGAATGACAAGAATATTTTTGGAAGAGGAAGAGATGGCCAGGAATGAATGAAGGTGGAGTTTTAAGATTTTAAATAGGATAAATTAAATGTGGGAGGCAGCATTATCATGGAGAGGTTGCAGTTATGAATGGGAAGAGCTGTAGGTTACGTTAATTATAGAAGTGATTAGGAGGGAGGTTACGTGAGTGATAATAATTAAGTGCATGCATTTAAAGGTGGCAGTTTGCATGGGTAAATGGCATTGACATGGATTTATATTCACGTGAAGCATATAGGAAAGGATGGGGCGGCAATAATAATTATGAAGGAGAAATGTGGCCGGGCTGCATGGGTGGAGGCAATGGCAGGCAACAACTCAGCGGCAAGGAGGCGACTTGGACTTGTGCAGCATGAGCTCGCGGAGTTGGCGAAGATGGCGGGTGGCATGCATGGGCTGGTATGGGTAAATGGCGACGATGGCGTCACGACGAGTGTAACTTTGACGAGGCGTGCGACCATGTTATTATTTGGAAGAGAGCGGCAATGGCGCGACCTCATGCCTACAAAATAGAAATAAAGATACATAAGTGAACAAAATATAAAATAAAAGGATTTATAATTGAAAACACTAAATATATTACTAATTTATATTAAATATTATACTCAATTAATCCCCAGGCCTGTCATAAAATAATAATAATAATAATAACGTTAGCATAAATTTTGCGAGAAAAATAAATTATCTTTTAAACCAATTTTTTAATAGGCTAGATGATATATTTTTATCAAAATATTTAATTTTTTTATGTTATAATTTAGGATTAATAGTGAGTTATCACCAACTCACGCGACGAATTACCCCCAAAGCCGCGCAAGGACCTAGTCGCCAACACAAGGCGATTTTACTACAAAAATTCACAATAATAAAATAAAGTAAATAACAAGAACTCCCTCTATGAGATTTCTGAAGATGAGAATGAAGGATCGCTATAGCATAAGCGAGGTTGAAGCGATCGTTCTTCGGATGCAGCGTGATGGCTTCCTTCTCCAGAAGTCTTCTTTGGCTTTGAGTGAGAGATGAACTTTCGGTAGAGTAACATCTCTGGAATTTTGGCACAAGTAATCTCTCTGGAAGCTCTAACCAAAACGAGAGAGAAGCCATCAATTTATAGAACTTGGAGATAGCGCATGCGGTAGCTCCTAGCGCCTGCGGTAGCATTCGTCTGGAGCGGTTACGAAACCGTCCCGACATGGCATTGTGCGCACGAACTTGAGCTAGCGCCAGGTTGTAGCGCTAGCGCTGGCGGTAGCGCTAGCGCCAGGCGGTATCCCTAGCGCTGGCGGTAGCTCTCCTTCAGAAAATTTGATTTTAAGCTGCTAGCTACCTGTGGAGTATTGCACCTATAGTTCCTGCACACTACAAACACACGACAAGCAAGATCAAATACAATATGAGATTTGTTATTCTCTAACAAAGGGATGTGACACACATGTCCAACAATCTCTTCCTCCTCCCTTTTATTTTTAGCTTGCTTCTCTTTTAATTAAGTGATTTTCTCGCATTGTGGGCAATGCTCCGTTTAAGTCTGGGGGGTAGTTTTGTTCCCACGTGTGTAAGCACTTGCTTCACGCATTCTGATAAGCATCGTTTTTCTTATAAAAAACTATTTTTGCTCCAATTTTTCCAAATTTTTATCGCTCTAAGTATCGTATTCACCACACCCGCTTAGATTAGGCTTTAATTTTTGTTATTCTCATTTAGTTCGATTTTCTTAGGAGTGTAGGTTATACTAATTTATAATTACAAAAATCAAAATCGGGTAGTGAACCGTAGACTCATGCAGTGCTCCTAGTTGAGTGCCCATGTTCTCGAATAGAAATAGAATTAGAGTTAATCACTTGCTTAGGTTAAATACAATGTAATTTTACTTACTATCATAAGTTTTTATATCCACTCTTCATTAGAACGTGATCGAGTCCGGCGCTAGTGTAGAGTTGTGTGTAGTGTCGTATTATAGACTCACAATGAGGGGGTGTCCTTTCTCGGTGTCTAGAACTCGCCCCTAGCGATCTTTGGAGCATATGCACTAAATAGTGGTTAATTCTTTGAAAATGATTTAGGCCCTCTTTTGGATAGTTTGATCCTATGCATCCTAGCCTACATTCACTACCCTTGTTTACACAATTTTGAGCCTATCACCAAATTTTGTTGATTCACCCCCACCATTTCATCACCAAAGCTAAAATGCCAACCCAATTGCACACATAAATTTATGAGATTAATTTCATATTTTCCATGATTTAAAGATAATTGGAGTTGTAACTTTGTGATATGGTGGAAAGCCAAAAACTGCGGTACATTTGGGGGCTTAGTTGAAAAGCAATATAAAAATCTGAAAGAAAAAAAATTTAAAAGAAAAATATTTTGGTTTAGGCTTTGGAGAGTGACCCAAATTCAAGAAGCAAGTCTAGGGGTTTCACTCTCTTCATTTTGTGGTAGTCATTTTCTATGATAAGCTCAAAACTGTATGTTTAAGTGTGAAAAGACTTCATGTTTATCTTTGTTATATCTCACCTTTAAACATAAGCCTTCATATTCATCCTAATCTAAGTCCGAATGATTCGTAGAGTTGGTTGGTTTGAGTGTAGTGGAGAAGGTGTGACCAGGCGAGCCTATGTCATCGTCATTGATGGATTTCTTTGGAGGCCACCCTAGTAGTTTTGAGTCTGTAACACCGCACTCAGCATCATTACTTTCGCCTACACAGTGCGTATGACGGATCACTTAGTTCTTTTGATAAAGAGTGGATATAGCCTTAGAATAGTTTGTTTAGTTGCATTGTGTTTGATTTAAGGTTTAGAGATTTTTCCACTCTACTTGCATCCTCCTTGGGCACGAGACTTCTCGGTCCACTTTCCTATTTTGATTTTCAATTTGTAATTAGCATAACATACTCCCCTTAGGTAGTCGAATTGCTCGAGATGAGCAATAATTCAAATCTGGGGGTATTTGATGAGCGTATTTCATATAGTATTCTAGGCTCCTTTAATAGCTCAGTTTCTTCTCTTATCGCTCATCTTCCATTCAATTTTAGCATAAAATCCATGTTTGTAGTTTATAGTCTTTTGAGCAAGTTTTAGCTATTTAGAGCTTAGTTTAAGTCATTCCTTGCAAGAAGGAGATTGTCTTTCCTTATTTATCTATTTTACCTTATATTTTTCTATATGAATGTATTGTTCTGGTGGGTTTGGCTGTGTTTCATGCAGGTAGAGACTTGTGTGCATTTCTGGATACTTTCGGCCCATTTTGCATCATTGGCCACTGATCGTGTGTTTTCCTTCACGCACGATCAGTGGATCCTTCGCGCATGACCAGTGGTCGTGCACGCTATTTGGTCAAAATTTTCTAGACGACCGCACGAGTACTGGCCCTCCTCCACGCACGATCAGTGGATTTCTTCGCGCACGACCAGTGGTCGTGTCTTAAAAATCTCCTCGATTCGTCTCGACGTTTTTTCCTCCCACCAGTTCTTCTAAACGAATGTTTCTTCGGGCACGAGTAGGGACATTCCTTAGCGCACGACCAGTGGTCGTGCGCCTACTCATGCACGCTTATCTTTCTGACATTTTTGGTACAGGTTCCTTGACGCATGAGTACTAGAGTTTCCTTAGTGCATGACCAGTGGTCGTGCGTCTACTCGTGCGTGTTCTTCAATTATGCTGCCTATAAATACGAGATTTGACGGGAATGATGGGATCCGCAATTTTCCCTCTGAAACCCTTCCACAGTCAATGCCCTAGGGGGGATTTTGTTGGAGTTGCCATTGTGATCTAGAAGTGGTCAAACATGTAATCTCACTGCCAACGCGATATGAGCCTGCAGGGTCGCACATAAGAGCATGTGGAGAAGTTGGTAGATTGACTGTGTTGGTAAATGTTACTAATCACCATATATAGAATGGGGAAATCCAGCAGGTTGTTGCTGTCTGAATTCGTCGGGTTTACACGGATAGAATTCGTCGGATTCGTCGGGATTCGTCGGATTGTCCCGTGAACACTCGACGAATTATTACAGAAACCCTTCAGTCGGCAAAATGTTGTCGTCTGTCTGGATTCGTCGGGATTCGTCGGGTTGTCCCGTGAAGACTCGACGAATTGTTACAGAGATCATTTTCTCGGCAAATGTTGTCGTCTGATCTGATTCGTCGGATTCGTCGGATTCGTTGGATTTGATCCAATCCCGCAAAGGTAATTTCATACCTAGCATTTTGTTAACTTCTTGATTCAACATTCATGGCCGATCCAAAGTCTTTTTGGGTTGTTTCTCTTCATTTCCGCTGCGCCTACATTTGATGTATGGTTCTAGAAAAACCCAACAGATTTTTCTTCCTCCAAGGGTTAGGAATCACCCCTAAGCTCTCTCCATCATTCAAGAGCATCCAAGTGAAGATAAAGCCTCCATTTCATCTCCACAAGCTAGGATCGTGAGGTGGAGACGTGGACGGTGCATTCCCTCAAGAAGACAGGCTAGAAGGGTGACAACTTCAAGGACTCTGGATGACAGCCGACGATCGAAGCTTCAAAGAAGTGTTCCTCCGGAGTTTCCTCCGCATCTACGGAATAGTCTCGGGCACTATTTGTATCTTCACTTCTTTTTCCGCACATTTGGTAGTTGAATGGTTGTGTTCTTCTATTTATGATGATGGTTGTGGACATGGTTTTTCTTATATGCAAATCTCTGTGATTTATTGTTTTCCATGTTCCTTTGAGTTGCTTAGGAGTCCTAACCTCTTGTATGTGTTATTTTCCATTTGAGAGTTGTGGTGAACATTGAGAGAAAGGTTGACCTGAGCATTTGCTAGGTGCAATGTGCAAAGCGGAGGTTTGTGACCCGCAGAGGCGCAAAGCGGTGTAGGCCACCCACATAGTTTTAAGTTTCCTTTTCCCGTGTTAGCTATAATACGCCCCCCGTTAAACCCCAACTTAAGAGAATTCAATCACTTGACAACGACCAGTTCACTGTCGTTCGGACCGTAGTCTCATTCCCGCATATAGTGGTATAGCGGGACGACACGTCACTTAGGAAAGACCATTCAAGCCATGACATGTTTGGCTCATTTGGCTGAGGTTTGTTGTAATTTTAGTTAGATTCTATTCTCAATACATAGATTCAGGCCATGACATTTTTGGCTCATCCAGATATGTTCAAGCCATGGATTCATGTGCTGACAATATTTTAATTATTCTTGAGTTGCTGATGCGTGTCGGCAAGTGCACCGGTCGCTGTCAAGTAATAATTGTGGAGAATAAATTCCCCGGATGTCGGTCTCTTGAGGAATGCAGGATGGGTGAATGAATCGCGCAGTGATTATTGTTACACAAGCGTTCAACAAACACAAAGATGGGGCTTTTGGTTGGTTTTCCTAATCTTATCAACAACAAAAAGAAATGCGGGTCGAAAACACCGCTTCGCAAAGTGAGGTGGATGCAACGACCGCGATGCCGTGCTTCGTGAGGCGGATGAAGTGAACTCAAGTGCGAGAGGGTGAGGGTCGCAAACACCTCTTCACAACCGCCGTTAGCTCTTGCTAACGCGGGTTAAACACCTTGCGTGCGGGCGCGAGTGAGTGAATGAGAACGGAGTGAATCACAACCAAACCATGAAGAATAACAAAGAGACATTCATTTAAACAAATAACATCTCAATATTCGAATTTTACAAGGTTCAAAGAGTACAACGAGGAAAGAGGAAAGAAATAACCGATGTTGAAGACTAGCGGCCGTTCACGGCCGGAATGGTAGGTTGTCGGGCTACCTCCGGACTCGGACGGACAATGCTTCCGGCGTAGAGAGCTGTCACGATCTCCCTACGTGCTCCGTCGTCTTCGACTTTAGGTTTCTTCTTCTTCTCACCGAGCGGAATGAAAGAATGCTTGCTTGGAGGCTTGCGGACGATGGAGAACACTCACGGACAATGGAGGAAGTCTTCGAATGGATGGAGGAGGCTTCCCCTTGCGTAGGAGATGAAGTGGAGGCGTCCCACGGTGGAAATCGGCGGCGTACGGAACAGGAATCCCGCTCCCGAAGTGAACTCTCCGCCCTAAAATCGCAACAGGCATTTAAATAGGCGCTGGATTAAATACTGCGCACGATCATTGGCGCACGACCAGTGGTCGTGCGCACTGGAATTCTGCGATCGTGCGCACTGCCTGGGTGGAACCTGCAAGATACGAAATTATAAAATAAAATGTTCGCACGACCAGTGGCGCACGACCGGTGGTCGTGCGCACTGGAGTTGATGGTCGTGCGCACTACAGCAAACAGAACTCAGAAATTAAATGGTAAGTGCGCACGAGCAGTGGCGCACGACCGGTGGTCGTGCGCACTGTCGTTGATGGTCGTGCGCACTGCACCAAACAGAACTCGTGAAAAAGGGTTAAGTGCACACGATCAGTGGCGCACGACCATTGGTCGTGCGCAATAGAACCGGTGATCGTGCGCAGTGTTCCTGGGCAGAATTGCACCGGGAACACTTGCACGACTCCTATTCCCGCACAACCACAGATCTAGCCACTGAAAGTGGCACTTAACAGCACAAGAATACTACTAATGACAATAAGCACGAAAATCACACCAAAGTGGGCCAAGATGTGCACCTAGCATGGATTATCAAATATAAACTATAACAAGGCTAAAGTGCGGAGAATTGACTAAATAACGGCCCGGATGAGTCCATAAATGTGTATATGATCAGGACTCATCACACCCCCAGACTTAACTGTTTGCGCGTCCCGAGCAAACGAATCCGGCGGAGCGTGAAAACGATAATTGACATATAGAATTACACAAAGGAGTACGGTGCGAAGTAACATACGTATGCAAGTAGAGAATTTAGTAGAAGGAGATTCTAGATATGCTAAATAATTTACAAGAGTATTAAAGCGTAATTAAAGATTTAGATGTACTCAATTGGTGAATTATGAAGAATTTGACGATCATGCCCGGTATGAAAGTGACGAGACACTGAGGCGGGTGTTGCAAAAGATCGGGGCTTAGGAATAACTCCGCTGAAATCCATCAACGTCGTGAACCATACGCTCGCCCGGTCATACTCTCTCCACGGCGCTAGCAAACTCGCAAATCAAATCAGTAGGACTTATAGGATTAAAACGAGGCTTAGGTTACGGTATGATATTCAAAGTTAAACACGGTGGCTACGCAACCCAAGTGAGCTAACGGAACGCTGCACCACGCAAGACCAACGAACAATGCTCGTGTGACACACCCCCAGACTTATCATGAAAACCAGGTGTGCACACGGCCTACTTCACAAATACCAACAGATTTTCTGTTTTTAGCTCGGGAGGATTTTTTTTCAAAATACTTTTTTTTTTCTTTTACAAATTTTACTTCTTTTATTGAACCCCCGGTTGGTTCAAAATCAGCAGATGGACTTTATTTTCTCTTCATAACACAAAGATTCCACACACCACACAAGTTGAGACTTATGAGCGCAGTTAAAAACATTTTGGTTGCGGGAGTAGGATAGGCTTCAGGCTTTGGTGGATGAAGAGTGGCTGTACAAAGGAATGGTAGGCACAAAATGGGCTTGCAACGGTGAATGAAATGGACATGGAATAACAAAGCTCAAACTAGCCAAAGGGTGGCCTACATCATGCTTGACTCAACGAGTAGCTCTCACCCATGCTTCGAGAGTCGCTTGGGGCAAGTTCTTAGCCCACGAGAAAGATAAACCTTCCTCCCGACTCGAGCAACACACGACTAGCAACCGCACACACACAACACCGGGTTATCGTCAATTCCATACAAATTCACCACTTGAGTATATTAAATCTAAATTCACGCAGAAATACTAAACATAAATTAGATGCATAAAGAAAATCTAGTTCTACACAAATTCTACCATAACATGCGAAGTGACTAGAACACTACATGAGTCAACATCGCACTCCAAATAATAATTCCTGCGTTAACAACCTATTTCACATTCCAACCAAACTAGTTTAAACGGAACAACAACAAAAAGACAAGCACGCACTCAAGTGGGTGAAGTGGTGTGAGAAGAATGCAACGATGATAATGAAAATGATAAATAAAAAGCAACCTTCTAGTATGCAATGCAGCATGTGCACATTGGATAACAACAACCGCTCCCCCAGACTTAAGCTAAGCGATATATCTAGAAATTGAAGCAAAAAGAGGGGAGGAAGTGTTACCCAATGCTCAGAAATGAGCATACCAGACGATTGGCGTTTACGATCAAGACTAGTCCGCAGCATCCACACCATCGAACACAAAACCTGCAAGCACAAACTCAAAGCAACAAAAGCAAATACAAAAGATGAACTAAAAGAAGTTAGAAAAAAGGAAATACGAAAACAGGAAATCTGGGTTGTCTCCCAGGAGCGCTTTCATTTAACGTCCTTAAGCTGGACCAAATACCTGTATTAGCAGTGTTTATAAAATTCAGGAATTAAAAAAAAAAAAAGAGTTCTCAAGAGTAGGGTTTCACAAAAATAAGAGACAAGAAGGGGAAATCAGCTGCCGGTGTTTGTATGATGCCCATCTCCCAATGTCAACAACTGACACTCCTTGTTTATAGTGGCGCCATCGTATAACTTCAGCTGATGTCCATTGACCTTAAACTTGTCCCCCTTATCCCCAGATATTTCTATGGCACCGAAGGGGGAGACATCGGTCACGGAGAAAGGACCACTCCACTGCGATTTTAGCTTCCCTGGGAAGAGGCGGAGACGGGAGTTGTAGAGCAACACTTGGTCCCCAATTTTGAACTCCTTAGGAATGATATGCCGATCGTGCCATTTCTTTGTTTTCTCCTTGTAGATACGAGCGTTTTCATAAGCGAAATGACGGAGCTCCTCTAACTCGTTGAGTTGGGAACGACGCACCTCGGCCGCGGCTCCAATGTCCATGTTCAGAAGTTTGGTTGCCCATAATGCTTTATGCTCCAGCTCTACAGGGAGGTGGCATGCCTTGCCGTACACTAATTGAAACGGAGTCATGCCGATGGGTGTTTTGAACGCAGTCCGGTAAGCCCATAATGCGTCGTCAACCTTTTTAGCCCACTCCTTCCTATTTGAATGTATTGATTTCTCAATTATTCGCTTGAGCTCGCGGTTGGAGACTTCGACTTGCCCGCATGTTTGGGGATGGTATGCCAAAGAAATCTTATGATGGACCCCAAACTTCTTCATGAGCTGCACAAACTGCTTATTGCAAAAATGACTATCGCCGTCACTGATGATAGTTCTCGGCGTCCCAAACCTGGAGAAGATATTCTTGTGGATAAAGTGTAGCACTGTGTTTGCATCATTCGTGGCAACCGCCTCAGCTTCCACCCATTTTGAAACATAATCAACTGCCACAATAATGTAATGCTTACCGTAAGACATTGGGAAGGGACCCATGAAGTCTATTCCCCAGACATCAAAGGGTTCGCAGACCAGCATGCTATTAAGGGGCATCTCATCACGCCGGGAAATATTTCCGGTCCTTTGGCACTCGTCGCACTTGGTGACATAGGCATGGGCATCCCGGAAGAGGGTCGGCCAAAACAATCCACATTGCAGGATTTTTCGTGCTGTTCGAACGGCCCCGAAGTGCCCGCCAGCTTCTCTGTCATGGCAGTGCTGCAATATAGACTGAAACTCAGCTTCCGGAATACAACGCCTAATAATCCCGTCGCTGCACGTGTGGAATAAGAGCGGATCTTCCCAAAAATAGTATTTTGAGTCAGAGGCAAGCTTCCGTCTTTGCTGAGGGGACAGATTCGGGGAGAAGGTTTTACAAGCCAAGTAATTAGCGATATCTGCGTACCAAGGTGCGGTTGGGGAGGACGTAGTCATTGCGAATAA
Source organism: Dactylorhiza incarnata (assembly GCA_033032865.1). NCBI lineage: Eukaryota > Viridiplantae > Streptophyta > Magnoliopsida > Asparagales > Orchidaceae > Dactylorhiza > Dactylorhiza incarnata. Next base: position 2,755,039 of record JAWHQI010000107.1, on the reverse strand, counting down.
CTTTTCATCCGGGAAATAGTCGTCCGTTTCTTCCTCAACGCTGTTGGGAGTGTCGTACTCCAATCGCGAGAGATGATCCGCAATCACGTTCTCCACCCCTTTCTTATCTTTGATTTCCAGATTGTATTCCTGCAAAAGTAAAATCCAACGAATCAGGCGCGATTTGGATTCTTTCTTACTGAAAAGATACCTGAGAGCGGCGTGGTCCGTATACACGATCACTTCGGAAAGTACCAAGTACGAGTGAAATTTTTCAAAAGCGAAGACCACGGCTAGCATTTCTTTCTCTGTGGTGGTATAATTTGCTTGAGCACTGTTAAGAGTTCGACTGGCATACGCAATAGTGTGAAAAGTCTTGTCTTTCTTTTGACCGAGTACAGCACCTAAGGCCACATCACTTGCGTCACACATGATAATAAAAGGCAAAGTCCAGTCGGGCGCCACCAAAATTGGGGCTGAGATGAGTTGTCCCCGTAAAGTTTCGAAGGCTTGCATGCATGCTTCGTCGAAGTGGAAGGGGACGTCCTTAACCAGCAGGCGAGATAAAGGCTTTGAGATGGAGGAAAAATCCTTGATGAACCTTCGATAGAAGCCCACATGACCAAGAAAACTTCGGATGCCTTTCACTGACATGGGTGGAGGGAGGTTTCTGATAACACTTACCTTCGCTTGATCCACTTCAAGCCCTTTGCAGGAAACTTTATGTCCCAACACAATTCCTTCGCGCACCATAAAGTGGCATTTCTCCCAGTTCAAGACAAGATTGGTGTCTTCACACCGCTTCAAGGTCTTGGCCAAATTCGCGAGGCAAATGTCAAAGCTACTGCCAAATAGAGTAAAATCATCCATGAAAACTTCGAGGAAGTCCCCCACCATGTCAGCAAAAATGGCGAGCATACAACGTTGGAAGGTTGCGGGGGCATTACACAGTCCGAATGGCATTCTTTTGAACGCGAAGGTACCAGAGGGACATGTGAATGTTGTCTTGTCTTGATCAGATGGGTCAATTAGAATCTGATTGTACCCTGAGTACCCATCCAAGAAACAGTAGTAATCCTGCCCCGCTAACTTTTCTAGCATCTGATCAATGAAGGGGAGCGGAAAATGGTCCTTGCGCGTCGCATCATTCAGCTTGCGGTAGTCGATGCAGACTCTCCACCCGGTGATCACTCGGGTTGGTAGCAGTTCATTTTTTTCATTGGCAACGACAGTAATCCCTCCCTTCTTTGGTACCACCTGGACTGGACTGACCCATTTGCTATCGCTGATTGGGTAAATGATGCCAGCGTCTAAAAGCTTTATAACTTCAGCCTTCACTACCTCTTGCATTTTCGGGTTCAGCCGCCTCTGGGGCTGTGCTGTCGGTTTGTACTGATCTTCAAGGAGGATCTTATGCATGCAGACCGTGGGGCTGATTCCCTTAATGTCAGCAAGAGACCGTCCAAATACCATGTGGTACCTTCTCAGCACGCCCACTAATGCAGTTTCGTTGGCGGCGGACAGGGCTGCGGAAATAATCACCGGATGCGTGTTATTTTCTCCAAGAAAAACGTACTTTAGAGAATCCGGGAGTTGTTTGAGTGCCGGACAAGGATTTGGATTGGCAGAATCGTTGGAGGGTTCTCCGATTGAGTGTGACAAATCGGGCTGGTTTGAGTGTGCACCCCCTTCTTCCTTGTCTTCGTGCTGCCAACACACCTCACTGTCATCCAACTCCACAACGTTCTGACCATCGAATTCTTCAAGCGCCTCTGCTGGTTCGCACTCCGAGATTTCAAAGAGTTGCGACGGGCTGTGGACGTTGAAAGATATAGCATCCTCCCCCAGTCTTAGTGTGAGCTCCCCCTGCTCCACATTAATAATAGCACGAGCAGTAGCGAGAAAGGGCCGCCCCAAGATAATGGGTACATTTGAATCGACCTTCATGTCGAGGATGATAAAATCAGCTGGAAAAGCAAGACCGTTTACAACTATTGTGAGGTCCTCGACGATTCCTGACGGCTTCTTGATCGACCGATCAGCTAGCTGCAGCATTACCTGCGTTGGCTTCAAGATCCCAGCACCAAGTTCACGAAAGATAGAGAGCGGCATCAAGTTGATTGATGCCCCCAAATCACAGAGTGCCTGGCTGAAACGGTGATGGCCGATCCTGCAGGGAATCGTAAAGCTGCCCGGATCCTTGCACTTTGTGGGCAAATTGGAAATGATGGCGGAGCACTCCTCGGTGAGGTCGATAGTTTTGAGACCCTCCAACTGCTTCCGCTTTGAGATCAAATCTTTCAAAAACTTGGAGTAACCTGGCATTTGAGAGATAGCTTCAATCAGTGGTATGCTCACTTGCACTCCCTTCATTATTTCCAAGAATCTGCGGAATTGCTTCTCGGATTTCTCGTTTCGCAGCCTGTGGGGGAATGGGGGGTGAACAGCACTTTTCGAGGTTTGTGCCTCGCTCACGGGATGCGGCTCAATATGACTCTGAGTTAGCTTCTCGGAAGTGTCTTCATTAAGCTTGTCAGTGGAACACGCAAGTGGTTCCTGTCGAGGAGGATTGTCTACACTTCTCCCACTTCTCAATTGCATGGTGTTCACTGACTCAGGAGGCTGACTTGCAAGCCCAGAAACGACATCGGACAGCGTCCCTATAGTAGATCGAAGCTGTTGGATTGCGGCAGATTGGTCATTCATTTTGTTTAATACCCCGACCACCAAAGTTGCTAACTGTTCTGGTTGCTCTGGCGGCATAAAATCCGCTGCTCCTTTGGATGTCACGGCATTAACTGCAGCAGTGCTTGGGGAGCGAATAACATGACTCCAGTGCTGACTGGTGTGAACAATATTCACGACCACTTCCCACGCGTCCTTCCCTGATTTATTAAACAGGGCCCCTCCAGCTGCCATATCAAAAAGTAGACGGAATTTATCCAGCACTCTGAAATAAAAAATCTGAATTAAGAAAGCCTCTGAAAGATCTTCACGGTAGCATCCCCTATGCAAGGATTGGAAACGCTCCCAAGCATCAACTAACGTCTCCTCCTTCCCTTGTCCAAAGGTTACGAGTTCCCTGTACTTGTCCAAGGCTTGGGTACGATGTTGAAACTCTTGAAAAAATCTCCCCTCGAGTTGTTTCCATGTGGTCACCTCTCTTTTCCGAATATCCCAATACCAGCTTTTGGCTTTTTTATGCAAGGAGAATGAGAATGCCAAAATCTTTTGTAGGTCATTTTCAATTCCATTGAATACACATGTGTAATAGATTTCTAAAAAGTCCTGCATGTGTTGCACCGCGTCTTCATGCTCATCCCCGCTGAACTTGCAGTTCCCTGACATGTACTCAATGACGTCGGCGGAGATCCCGAAGTCATGATTGTTCCTTTCTGCTTGATCCCTTAAATCATCCAAGCTTCCCTGATAGATGCATTCCTGAATGGAGGTCATGCTACGAATACTAGCAAACAAAACGATTAGCGAATGATGGAAAAGGCGAAAGTAATCAGAAGCGCGTATCGAAAAGAAACGGAGATACCAGAGGTGAACAAAAGAAGTGAAAGAAAAGAAAATTCTCGTGCAACAAATCTTCACGCAGACAAATTCATCACGTCTGCATTCCCCGGCAACGGCGCCAAAAACTTGATGCGTGTCGGCAAGTGCACCGGTCGCTGTCAAGTAATAATTGTGGAGAATAAATTCCCCGGATGTCGGTCTCTTGAGGAATGCAGGATGGGTGAACGAATCGCGCAGTGATTATTGTTACACAAGCGTTCAACAAACACAAAGATGGGGCTTTTGGTTGGTTTTCCTAATCTTATCAACAACAAAAAGAAATGCGGGTCGAAAACACCGCTTCGCAAAGTGAGGTGGATGCAACGACCGCGATGCCGTGCTTCGTGAGGCGGATGAAGTGAACTCAAGTGCGAGAGGGTGAGGGTCGCAAACACCTCTTCACAACCGCCGTTAGCTCTTGCTAACGCGGGTCAAACACCTTGCGTGCGGGCGCGAGTGAGTGAATTAGAACGGAGTGAATCACAACCAAACCATGAAGAATAACAAAGAGACATTCATTTAAACAAATAACATCTCAATATTCGAATTTTACAAGGTTCAAAGAGTACAACGAGGAAAGAGGAAAGAAATAACCGATGTTGAAGACTAGCGGCCGTTCACGGCCGGAATGGTAGGTTGTCGGGCTACCTCCGGACTCAGACGGACAATGCTTCCGGCGTAGAGAGCTGTCACGATCTCCCTACGTGCTCCGTCGTCTTCGACTTTAGGTTTCTTCTTCTTCTCACCGAGCGGAATGAAAGAATGCTTGCTTGGAGGCTTGCGGATGATGGAGAACACTCACGGACAATGGAGGAAGTCTTCGAATGGATGGAGGAGGCTTCCCCTTGCGTAGGAGATGAAGTGGAGGCGTCCCACGGTGGAAATCGGCGGCGTACGGAACAGGAATCCCGCTCCCGAAGTGAACTCTCCGCCCTAAAATCGCAACAGGCGTTTAAATAGGCGCTGGATTAAATACTGCGCACGATCATTGGCGCACGACCAGTGGTCGTGCGCACTGGAATTCTGCGATCGTGCGCACTGCCTGGGTGGAACCTGCAAGATACGAAATTATAAAATAAAATGTTCGCACGAGCAGTGGCGCACGACCGGTGGTCGTGCGCACTGGAGTTGATGGTCGTGCGCACTACAGCAAACAGAACTCAGAAATTAAATGGTAAGTGCGCACGAGCAGTGGCGCACGACCGGTGGTCGTGCGCACTGTCGTTGATGGTCGTGCGCACTGCACCAAACAGAACTCGTGAAAAAGGGTTAAGTGCACACGATCAGTGGCGCACGACCAGTGGTCGTGCGCAATAGAACCGGTGATCGTGCGCAGTGTTCCTGGGCAGAATTGCACTGGGAACACTTGCACGACTCCTATTCCCGCACAACCACAGATCTAGCCACTGAAAGTGGCACTTAACAGCACAAGAATACTACTAATGACAATAAGCACGAAAATCACACTAAAGTGGGCCAAGATGTGCACCTAGCATGGATTATCAAATATAAACTATAACAAGGCTAAAGTGCGGAGAATTGACTAAATAACGGCCCGGATGAGTCCATAAATGTGTATATGATCAGGACTCATCAGTTGCATTATAATTTTTTTGGTGCTTTTCATCAAAAATCATATTGTGGGACTTTCACAGTTTGCTAAACGTCATTTATCTTCAAAGATTGATGTGGTTGATACTAACCTAGATGAGATGAAAGAACTTAGTGCAGTCACCAAAAATGAGGTATGAGTTGTTTTTAAGAGATTTAATTCCATGCATTTTTGAAAAATCATTATTGAATTGTTTGAATTAATTTGTGATTTAATAGGTTTTGCAATTGAATGGTGATGTTAGTCTTGTTCATATAGATGTTGAATCTATTACTCGCGCTGTCAGAAATCTAGCGAGTTCGTTACAGATTTCTTGAATCTAGCTAATGTTAATGTACACTAATTATCTTCTTTGTTCTCACCAGGAGTCAAAGATCGATCACATATGATGAATCAAAGGCTTGGCTTAGCAAAAATTCTCGATGAGAACCAATTCACAAATTTGGAATCAATGCTTTTTTTGCTCAAGTATTGATGACATTATAATTTATTACATTCTAAGTTCCAGCAAGGCTATGGTTTATTTTCTTAATAAACCATTGTTAATGATGACATTGTCAATGTAAGGAATTTATTATTTTGTGAATTGTAATGTGAAGTTCAGACTTTGTTTAATGATGTAGAGGAATTTGAATGGGATAGCTTTTGAGTTGTATGTGTTTATTTTTGTGACATATATCTGTATGTAGTTGTATGTGTAAATTGTTTTCTTGTGAAGTTCAGACAATTGTATGGGTTTGCAAGGATTTCTAGTATTCGAAGTCGTTGGCGGTGGCACTGGATCTGGATTTGACCCTGACAAATAGTTTTTTTTAATATTATTTGCCACGGTTTGAAACTGTGGCAAATAATTTTTTAAGAAACATCGATTTGCTATTAGCCACGATTTGAAACCGTGGATAATAGTGAGATTATTTGTCACGGCTGATAGCCATGGTAAATAGTCCATTCTAACAATATTAAGAAGTTTTTGCGAGGACCTCAAACCATGTCTAATAGTCAGATTATTAGCCATAGACGAAAGCCTTAGCAAATAGTCTATTCTAACATTATTGAGAAGTTTTTGCCAGGGTCTGAAACCATGAAAAAAGGGGTAGGTATTAGCCACGACAGTACTTATTTGTGGATAATAATATTTGCCACTGCCATTTCGTGGCTAAAACTCTCTCCACGCGACCTTTAGCCACAATTTTTTTTAGTGGCTAGACCGTGACAAAAGATCTTTAGCCACGGTTTTGGGCCTTTTGCCAGGGCAAATTGCCCTGGCCAAAACTCAATTTTCTTGTAGTGGCATGAACTTTTCAATGCTTCTTTTTTACTTGAAATTGCAAATTACTTTACATTGTATCTTTTCTTGATATTTTTAATCATGCTGCAAATTTTATGGTAATAATTTCAATGAAAATGCATCTCTTGTACTTAAGTTTAAACATCTTTTTATTTGACTTAAAACTCATTATATTTTATACTTTAAAATTCTTAGAGATGTTCATTTTAAAGAATGCTTACACTATTTTCCGATGTGTTTACGATTTTAAACAATTATTTATAAAGTTGATATTACTTTCATCTCTACATAAGGCACAATAAAACATATTGCTAACACTCTACCCCACCTCTTTTGATAATACCAAATGTGGCAGAATAAATTGAAAAAATCTATTATTTAGGAGAAGTAAATCATAAAATGCATCTATTTAGGGAGAGCATCCATCTAGGGGGAGTATGCATGTTTATCACGCTTATCATTTACTATAAACATCACTCTTATAATAATCAGATTTTCTTCTAGAGGATTTCTTATTATCAAATGGGGGAGATTGTTGGAACATGCATTCCGCATCTCTTGGTTTGAGAATAACAAATCTCATTGTATATTTAATCATACATATCGTGTGTTTATTGTGTGCAGGAACTACCGGAACAATACCCCTATATGTAGAATGCTGAATGGTAGCCTATCGACATGAAGGGAAGAGCTTATCGACGTGAAGAGAATAGCTTATCGTCGAGAAGTAATATCGTCGAGAAGAAATCTCGATGTGAAGGGAAAGTTAATGCCCAATGGTAACGTTACTGCGAGTGGTAGCTTACCATTGAGAAGCATTATCGACAAGAAGGAATGTCGTCATAATGGAAATGTCAGCGAGATGCCATGCGTACATCGAGTTAACATGATGTGTTAATACTTACGGCAGTGCGGCAGGGTCATGTTCTGCAATGATAATGATGGTTGCACAAATTTGGGCACGCTTCTACATGGCATGATAATGCTGACGGTATCATTAACGTTGACGGTAACTCCCATTTTCTATTTAAAGAAACAGAGCCTCTCATTCCGTGTGTGTGCTAGAAAAACTTCAACCTTTCGTGAGAGCCCTCATTCCTGCGTTCCAGAGCACGCCCAACTCCATCTTCGAAAATCAAGAGTGAGAAGGAGATTTCCAAATCATCAAATTATAAGAAGGATGCAAACTTTAACTCCGATGATGTTCATGGCAATTTCATTATCTCATTCAGAGCTATTGAATATAAGGAGTTTTTATTTCGGAATTTACTTTGTATTCTTCAATTTTCTTTTCTAACGGATGTGAATTCATCATGTTTGTTGGCGACTATGCCTTGCGAGGTTTAAGGGGAATTCACCATAGTGTGTGTGACGACTAGGTCTAGGTGTAGATCTAGGGGAGGAGAGAGGTCGTATTTGGGGTAAGATATGCTATAATAGCCATCCGGTCCTTGGGAGAGGGACCTGTGAAGAAACAAAAAAGGATTTTTCTTTTCGCCTCAATTTAAGGCGTTAATTGAAATTATTATCTTTGTAATTATCTTTTAAAATAAAATCATTTTTCATCATCTCTGAATTTTTAGGGTTTTATTTCATTCAAGAATTTTTAAGAAAAACCACATTGACACAATTTTCGAAAGGTTGTAAAATTTTGAAGAGCTAGCATCGGGCAGTAACTACTAATGTCGGCGGTAGCAACATAAATAAATAGTGTTCTCTCTCAGCATTATTCTAAAAAAAAAATTCAAAGTTTTTTTCAAAATTCGTAAAGCCTTATTCACCTCCCCCCTCTAAGGACACAATAAGATCCAACAGACGTGACCATGCTAATTCGACCAGTGTCAGCAAGTAGCGAGCATCCAATGCTGGGTGGCAAGTCCACATCATGAGTGGTAAAAACCATCGTCAGATCCCGTATCCTTTTACCCAAATCCTCTTCATCGCTCAGCACGAGGGAGGCCATGTCGACAAGAAGGCGTGCCTAGATACTGCTATCAACTCCGGGGATGAAGACTTAAGTGGGATACATCTGCCACACCATGACCCTCTTATCATCAGTGCAGGGATCGGGCACCCCTGTTTCCATGTCAGATGGATTCTCGTAGACTATGGAAGCACGATTACATTTTGTTTGTGCCCACGTTGCAGAGCATAATGATCATCGGTGAACACCTCAGTCTGAAGGGAGGGTCAATATATGGGTTTGATAATTGCATTGTCCTTATGCGAGGCATGATCACTCTCCTAGTGATGATGGGGGAGTTCCCGAGAAAAGAAACTCATGACATTCAGTTTGTAGTCGTGGAGTCCAGTTTTGCCTACAATGCAATCTTCAGCAGACCGCTGCAGTCCGCGTTAAGAGCAATCCCCTCCATTCTGCACTTGGCGAAGAAGTTCATGTTGGATCTTAAGGCGCCCATAAAGTGGTGGGGGTGAATAAGGGTCTTAGAAATCTTTATAATTTTAAAGAAAACTTATTGATATTTTATATGAAATCGATTGGATCAAAAAATAATATGCTAGAATTGAAAACCAAATTAATTTTAGTAAACAAATAAAGACAAGATTATCGTTGATAAAATTGATTACAAAATTGGATTTCTATAACGCTAGAAATCGAGGCGAATATGAAAAACCGGTTGGCTTTAGCTGATCTATACCAAGATACAACCTCAAGCTGCTCTAGCCTCTCTATCCCGAGAAAGGACTCGAGCACTCATTAGATCTAAGCCCTAGACCTGGTCGCCGACACACACATCGAATTACCCCTAAGCCACACACGGACCTAGTCGCCATCAATCACGGCGAATTCATGAAACGATCACACAAATTAAGGTATTACAAAAAATATGAAAGACAAATTGAAAATGCTGCATGAAGAAATCTGAAGGAGACGACGAAGAACCACTGAAGAACGTTGAAGTCTAAGTGTGTGTTCTTCACGTTGAGTTGGCGTTGATCCGATCCTCCTTTGATTCCTTCGCTTGAATTTGAATGGGAGATCCTTTGTAATCTAGAAATACAACCTTCACAAAGATTTCAGAGCGTTGGAATATGGCTCCTTGAGTTGTAAAGTTGAATAGAATGAATGCCACCTATTTATAAGAGAGGAAGCTAACGCAGGTGTTGACCTAGATTAGAAATGTTTTGATGGCTCATATCCTCATTCCAGGAAGGAGATATTGTATGTTTAGAAACATCTCATTTTAGGCAACCCTAACACTGCGTTAAGACAAATCATTCCCAAAATCTATTTGCAATCGCGGCAGCTTCCCTCCATACCATTTTCATACTAATGGGATTGAGGGTCAACGTCGGCGTTAGCTCTAACGCGTGGTGTTATACCTTATCCTGTCCTTTCAGCATATTGAGCTAGTCTAGACCAAAATGTAGCATCTTAGTGTCATCCTTGTTCAGTCCTGCATACTAAAAATACAATGACAAACTTGATCAAATATAAGCAGAATTTGTTATTCTCAAACCAAAGAGATGTGGAAAACCGTGTTCCAAGATTCTCCCCCTTTTGATAATAATAAATCCAATTAAGATAAATCAGATTTCAAAGGTAAATGATGTGTTTTTATAAAGAGATATGATATTATGCTACTTAGAGATTTTTATGAAGAATATATGTGGAGATATATGCTCCCCCAATTTAAGTGCTCTCCCTTAGTGTACGCTCCCCCTTAATCTAGTGAATCATACTCCTTACTCATTAAGATTTATCATTTTATTCTCCCCCTTTGGTTATTAGCAAAAGTGGGTGGAGTGAAATAAAACAAGGCTAGAGGAAGGTTGATGACTACAATCGTGTTGCTTAAAATTTAAGATGTGATCCGCGTATAATCCAATAAGACAAATGTACCTATCGTTTTATAGTATAGGATTAAAGAAATCAAGTGTCGTATTATTTTTGGGTTGTTGAGTACTTCCACTCACAAAGAAGAGCTATTGTTTTATCATTCAAAATGTCAGTTTTGTTACGGAAAACCATCAAGAGTAATTTGATCAAGAAGAAAATTGATGATTAAGAGATTAACACTTGATCTAAAATCGCTTTGCAATAAAATAGAAATTTATAAAAGATAAATTCGCAAATTCTTAATGAAATAACTTCGACTGTGGAGGTTCCCAAACCACGATAGCACCACTCTCGAGGAAGACTATCAACTAATCTTAGGTTGATCGATTAAGACCCCTCGGCCAGTCGAAGCTCCTAAGCTTGCTTTAAGCGGTGAACCCCACTATTAGATTTGACTCCAATCGGGAAGATTTATGTCGTCCTCTCTCGAGGAATGCATGTAACTCCTTTTATCTTTGAGCGATCTCCTCGTATGCACGGATCTCTCGATCAACTAGAATATGGATCTTTGATTGAAAATCATATTCCGGTCATATGAAATCAAAGCGAAGTACATCAAAGATAAATCAAAAATATTTAAAAAGAGAGCTTGCTAATTTAGAAAAATTCAAAACTCATGTTAGTTCATTCCAAAGTTCATCATGACCAAGTGCTAAAGGAAGCTTAGTTACTCATCATAATGATGGGAATATAAGTAGAGGCAGGAGAAGACATGCATAAAAAGAGATAAAATGAACTACAAAACTTGAATTGAAATTGCATAAATAAAAACTTACAACTTGTAAAGAAACTAGCTAGTACATGAAAACAGTAAAAGAAAGCTGAAAACCATCTCCAAAATTGAACTACCCAGCTTCTAGAGATTCCTTCCATTTTATAGGTGAAAATGGGGAGTCACGCCCTTGGTTACGCCCGTGACCAAGGGCGTGTCTGGGGGTAACTGCTTTCATAAAAACCCCGGGAACATTAGGCAAGAAACCACCAAAATTGGCGTAACTCGATATTACACGCCCTCAGACACAGGCGTGTAACCAGACATGTCTGTATGGATCTGAAATGGGCACACACGGGAGTAAATAGCTATCGTTTCCGCAATAAATCAAACGCCACGTCCTCTGGTCACGGGCGTGACTGAGACTGTGTAATTTTAAAGCTGAGCTGGCGGCAGTTCTGGATTATGGGAGAAGTCATGGCCATGACAATGAGTCATGCCCTCTGGTCACGGGGGTGATTCAGGGCGTGTAATTGTAATTGAGCTGGCAGGAAGTTCTAGACTGCGAGTAGCATCCCAACCATGACTCCTGAGACACGTCCTCTGGTCACGGGCGTGTCCAAGGCCGTGTAAACTGAAATTGCACTAAAAGTGATTCAGGACTGGCTAGAATGAACATGGTCGTGACAGGAGTCACGCCCTAGGTCACGGGCATGACCTAGGGCGTGTAACTTGGTTTTTTGGTAGAAAAGCTCTAGAATTCTCCTGATCATGGTTGTTAGCTCCAAATTGCTCGTAGCAGCCTGGAAATCCCTGAAAATGAAAATAAGTAGATTTTGGGCCATTATTAATACAAAATATCAAAATAACTAATTATTTACTAAATAAAACTATAGTGAAATAAACATAAATAATGTACTATCAAATACCCCCCACGATTAAGCTTTTGTTATTCGAGAGCAAATACAATTCATAAATATGAGACAAATTCATATGACATTTCAAAAAAAAAACGATTTACTCCTAATTATATATTTTAAATAATACATGACTCATATCACTAAAATTTTTTGAAATAAAATTTAGATTTATAAGAAATTGGTCATGATTCATAAGTTGATATGCGTAGAATAAAAATTAGCTTAAAAATTATCTAATTAAATTTTCATAAATAAAATTGTATTAAATTAAGCAAAATAATCTAAGATTAGGATTATACAAACTTTGAATATCATTAGAAACTTTTAAGGAAATCACAAAATATTAATTAAGCCCTCTCATAAATATCTTGAATATGAAATAATATTGGCTAAAAGGGGTTAAATATTGGCAAATAAGAAAATATTTGTATATGTTTAGGAAATGATGAATTTTATCCGCTCATTTCCATGACACATAATCTTTTAAAGACAATTCTTCTCTTTTTAAAACTTCATAAATTGTATATGTTTAGGAGTTATGTATTTTATCCTCACATGTCCATGGCATATAACCTTTTATAATTTGGCGTGCTATCTTTAGGAATGATGAATTTTATCCTCTCATTCCATGACATATTATCTTTTATACTTTTTTTATTGTCAATAAAAAGGGTTAAGTAAAAGGTAAAGGAGGGGCTAGGGTTAAAAGCTATAAAATTTTCAACATAAATGTTTTGAGTGCATAGAAAATATATTGAGAAATCTTAAGAATCTATGAGTTAAAGTTAATATAAGTAAAATCTAAATATTTTTAGCACAATTTCTACAAAATTAATTCAAATTATTTTAAAGAGACAAAGTAAAACTAATAATTATTATAAACAAATCAAAATAATGAAAAAAATCATTATATCAAATTCATTTAAAAGTAAAATCTAACAAATTATGAAAAGAAATAAAATAAAAAAATACATAAAAAGAAAACTTTTTTTTTGTAAAAGAGCATATAAATAAAAACTCATAATTAAAATTAATTAGACTCAAATAAAAATAAGGAGGAATCTAATATTACAAGATTTATTAGTATATATTAAAAAAAAATTTAAATAAGTTTTTTCATAGGTATTTTTAATTTTATATGTTATATTTTCAATATTAATTTGAAAAAACAAACAAACAAAAATTAGATCTTGGACTTCCCAAGGAATACCCATTGACGGGCTCTTAAAGTACTTGGCAGTTTTGTGGGATGAAAGCCCAACACGGCCCTTTCACAAGAAATGCGTTTTTATTTCTAATTTTTGTGCAATTTTCATTTGTCGAGAAAAGAAAATAAGATAAAGAAAGACTGAAAAGAAAAAAAAATTTAAATGGATATTTTTGATTAACTTGTGAGTAATTTGCGAAAATAAGAGAAAACACCCTATACTTAAAAATGAACATTGTCCCCAATGTTTTATAAAAAGAAAAGTGCGAGTACAAGAAAGAATTCTTCCCTTATGAAGAAGAACAAATCATCACCGAGCCAACCTGAAGAAAATAGAATGTGAAAGCAAAACATTTTTGTTTTATTTTCATTAATAAAAGGGAAATAAAACAAATACAAAAGATACTAAAAAGAAAATAAAAGATACAAGCGACCATAAATGAAAACTATAGGCATCATCGATATCATCCTCCTGCTGATAATAAGCACTCAAATCAACAAATACCCTATATAAATGCTCCCTAGAGGAAGTATGGCGCTGCTCGAGAGTAGAAAAATGAGTGTTAAAGTGAGCGCGCATGGACAACTGCTCGTTCTGAATATGATCCAGACGAGTATTGAGCCACCCAAAATGCTGATCAAAATAAGTGGACGGACCGGGAGATGAGGGAAAATGTTGTTGTTGTTGTTGCTGGGGAAACTGTGGATCAGGATGAACATCATTAGAATCTGCTTCGAGATCAACGTCAATAGGGTCGCCACCAACCGCGGAAGGAACCACCTCAAACTCTTGTCTGCGCCTACGCATCAAACCAAGGGATCAAAGGTTTTGGAAAGTGATGGGCATGGGCTCTTGGACTAAGGTCAGGTGAGATAGGGCATCCCAAACCCCCATACACTTGGCGAGATGTGTAACAAAGGGGCCACCATGAAGCGCACTAAGCCACCTATTTTTGGCATGATGCCAAAAAATAAAGCAAGCGTCGAGCCAAGATTAAGTGGGATCCATTCGTATATACTATATAAATATAGTAAGTCTGTCTGGGTCACCACTCCATGTATATCGCCGCGAGAAAAGAGAGTGAAAGTGAGGAGGTAGTGGAGATAAGGTAAGGCGAGGGAGAGGAGATGACTTCCCAGAATTGTTGGAGACTATAATCACGGGGGAAATAAAGGGTGAGGGTGGTGTTGGCATCTGTAAGAGTGAATGCCTCGTTGTAGAAGCCAATGATAGAATTTAACTAACGCAAAGAAAGACAATGTGATAGTCCGCCCATTCTGAATTTGATGACGTTGTCCACCCTTGCCTAGTGGAAATCGAAGGAGGAGAAAAACTCCACAATGAGCTTGAAATATGCAGGCTCCAAAATGGAGAGCCAGGAGGCCCACCCCAGAGTAGAAAAGGAGTCCCGCACCATACCGGCTTGCCCAAAAGTGGTGAGGAAGTTCCAGTCGATGAGCCAAAATATGCCAAATTCCTTGGTACGGAGGCGATCACTCCGATCCTGGTGAGTAGCAGAAGGAAAATGGAACATGGCTTCTATAGCGAGAGACTCATCGAGGAGTGTATAAGAAGACTCGCCAGCGGGGTGGTTGCAACGGGGGGCCATTTGGAAAGGAAATAAGAGGAAATTTCTGCTACTGGAAGAGGAAAAAGAAGAAGAAATGTAGGGGAAGGTGTGAAGAAAACAGAGGGGGAGATGCTGCTTAAATAGAGAAAAATTTGGTGGTTACGCCCTCGGTCATGCCCATGACCGAGGGCGTGTAACCGAAAGTGCGTGCATGGGTGAGGATTCTAAGGAGGACTGGTCAAACTTTGTCATTTGATATGTCATGCTCTCGGCCACGCCCGTGACCGAGGGCGTGTGACGTGAAGAATCAATTTTGCCAGGGAATCCAAGGCAGACTCAGTCAAAAAGTGCTCTGCTAGAAGTCACAGCCCTAGCTCAGCCCGTGACCCTGGGCGTGCACTAAATTTTTTGGTTTTTATAATTAAATGTAATTAAAGGCAAAAGGAGGGTATGTAAGAGGTCACAACCATGACATCTATGTCACGGGCGTAAATCTGGCTATCACGGGCGTGACAGTCAAAGATAATCTTTGACCGGTCTCGCGAAGTAATGTCGACAGCGGGACAAGTCATGGGCGTGACATGAAAATTTCAAGGGCGTGACTTCCCAAAATGAAGCCGTATCGGGAAAATGTGGTTTCGTGAAGGTCACACCCATGACCAATGTTGGTCACGCCCTTGACCAATGCTGGTCCCACCCGTGACCGATGCTGGTCATGGGCGCAATCGATGCTGGTCACAGACGCGATCGATGCTGGTCACGGGCGCGACCGATGCTGGTCACGGGCGCGGCCGATGCTGGTCACGGGCGTGGCCGATGCTGGTCACGGGCGCGGCCGATGCTGGTCACGGGCGCGGCCGATGCTGTTCACGGGCGCGGCCGATGCTGGTCACGGGCGCGGCCGTTGCTGGTCACGGGCGCGGCCGATGCTGGTCACGGGCGCGGCCGATGCTGGTCACGGGCGCGGCCGATGCTGGTCACGGGCGCGGCCGATGCTGGTCACGGGCGCGGCCGATGCTGGTCACGGGCGCGACCGATGCTGGTCACGGGCGCGACCGATGCTGGTCACGGGCGCGACCGATGCTGGTCACGCCCCTGACCAATGCTGGTCACGCACGTGACTTTCATAAAAGACGGACGGTGGTAGCTCTCCGATACAGCGTGATAGGAAAATAAAAGCTGAGGCGTGTCGTGATCAGAGGTCGTGTAACAAGAAATTTGTTTTGAATTTTTTTTGTTAAAATTTAATTTATTATTTTTAACGTAAATAAAAATAATGCAGAACAATAATATAAACAAAAATACCGACTTGGAGGTCGTAGTTTCATGCATGCGTGCGGGCAACCGTTATCTATCAAATTGCCTCCATACCTGCAAAACTTTAGTAACAAAACAAAATTAAATTAATAAAAATATGAACAAATTTTTTTTGTTTTTCTTGTTGTTTTCATTTTTTATGATTTTTTTAAACAAAAGATTTTGAAAGAAAAAGAAATGAGCAAAATATTTTTATTTTATTTTTTTAATAAGTTTTTTTGATATTATGAAAGAAAAACTAAACGAAAAATAACGAATAAATTATGATAAATAAGGGTTGCCTCCCAAGAGTGTTTTGGTTACGGTCGTTGAGCTAGACCATGATGGCATGCCGGATTAGTGATTAGGAAGAAGAAATTCCTCCATATGGTCGTATAGATCATCGCCGGAAAAATATAATTTTAATTGGTGCCCATTCACCTTGAAAGTACTTTTTTCGGGGTGCGAAATAAGCACGGTCCCGTAAGGCCAAACCTCCTTGATGACAAAGGGTCCGAACAAACAAGACTAAAGTTTGCCCGAAAAAAGTCATAAACGTGAATTATAACAGAGAACTTGGTCTCCCGGTTGAAATAATTTTGGGTGCTTAATTTTCTTATCATAATAGAGTTTAGTGCGCTCTTTATATAATTTATTACTTTTATATGTGTTAAAATGCCATTCATTGAACTCGATAATTTGGAGTTTACGATGCTCAGCCACTAAACTAGAATCATGATTATGAAGCTTAAGTGCCCAAAAGGCACGATGCTCAAGTTCAACCAGTAAATGACATGCTTTGGCATAGACCAATCGATAGGTTGTACAACCGATAATGGTCGTGTATGTCGTCTGATAAGCCCATAGCGCATCATCTAATTTATTGGACCAATCTTTTCGATGGGTAGAAATAGTTTTTTCTAAAATTCTCTTTAATTTGCTATTAACTACTTCTACTTGGACATTTATTTGAGGGTGATAGGGGGTAGATAATTTGTGTGTAACATCATATTTAGAAAGAATTTTGGAAAATTGAGTGTTACAAAAATGCGTACCCCTATCATTAACTATTGCACGCGGTGTTCCGAAAAGCGTGTGTACAACCCTGGTATTGGCCAGGAGGTGAGCGAAGACTAAGGGGTCAGTAGGCAAGAAGAATAGGAGGAGAGCGAGTCGGGCTCTCGACGATTGCTCGCAGGGAGCCAGGCGAGTCGGGCTCTCGCCGGCTACTCGCAGGAAGGCGAGTGGGCCGGGCCCTCCGCGGCCGCTCGCTGGAAGACGGGTGAGCCAGGCCTCTCAATTCGCGAGATGGGCCCTTGTGGGCGGCTCGACCAGTAAGAGCCCAGGGGTGTTTTTACCTCAAAACCCTTGGTGGTCTGCAGTTAGCCTCTCCAAACAGTGGAGTTTGGCTATTGGCAGATCTTTTTGGGCTGCGCATAGTAAAAGTGTAAGGCAGAATCCCGCTATTAGTAGACCAGACTGGAAAAACTATAAATAGACCTTGAAGGGCACCTTTGGAGAGGATTCCAATCTCAGTACTCTGAGCTTCCTCCTCCCTAGGTTATCTTGGCTTAGCCCTCAAGCTCTCCAAGGTGCCCAGTCTCAGCTTTGGCTTGGGAGGGGGAAGCGCTCAAAGATCTTCCGGGTGTGTGGTGGGACCTCCTCGCTGTGACAAAAGGTCTGTGTCTAGTTCAGAGGCTCCGGTCTGTTCCTTCCGAGGAATCAGTAAGTGCTAGCTGCCCCCCATCTTTGGGGGCCCGAGCTCCACAAGAGACCAAGTTCTGGTTTCAACATTTTTGGTGTGGTGAGCGTGGACTGCATCTAGTTCAAGAAAGCTATAAGGAAGAAACATGGCGGGAGACGACGAACGAGAGGTGGGCTTCGGCGGTTCGTCACCACCGGCACGCAAACAACCGTGGAGATGCTGGCCGACCTCAAGAGGGGCTTGCTCGGGGCTTTCCAGTGTGCCCTCTCAATGGCCCTTGGGGGTCTCGCAACCCTTGCGCCCCAAGTGGCCCCTCCAGCTGGAGTAGGCGAGGGCGCCTTCGGGTAGAGGCCAGGGAAGGAGGCAATGTCCCAGGTGCCAGAGCGAGACCTCTCGGGGTGGGAGCTTTTCCTCATCCCGACGAGTGCGAGTGGGATCCAGGTGAGCGCCGTCCCGGGAGGAGGGATCCCAGCCAGTGGGGTCCCAGCGAGTGGTCCTTCGGTGAGTGCGAGACCGGGAGAAGCCGGTTCGCCTGTAGAGCTTGCAGGGAGAGTGGAGCAGGCCAGGTGTGTGAAGGTGGGGAAGCCCTTTCTGTGAGTTGGTCCTCTCGGTGCCACTCCTTGAGGGGTTCAGTGAGTCGACCATGATATTGTATACCGACAAGGATGACCCAACTCAGCACCTGCAGTGGTTCGAAGACATGGTCTCTATCAGACCAATGTTGGCCGTCTTCAAGTGCAGAATCTTTGCCACCACCCTGAAAGAAAAAGCGAGGGACTGGTTCCACCAGTTGCCCTCCGGGTCGATCTATGATTTCGAGGACCTGCGTCGCGGCTTCCTGTTGTGTTTCTCGACCTCGAAGAAGAGGAAGAAGGACCCTGAGGCGCTCTTCAACATCAAGCAGAGATCGGGGGAATCACTGGCCCATTATGTGGATCGGTTCCAGGAGGAGGTCATCCTCATCCAGGAGGTGTCGGGGTAAACCCTTAAGCTTTCCTTCATAGTAGGACTGCGTGAGGGGTTCTTCAAGATGGACTTCAAGAGGAGGGCTCCCTTGTCCTTCGAGGAGCTGATGGAGAGAGCGGCAGAGGAGATAGAAGGGGAGGCTGCCAACCCCGAGTTCACGAAGAGGTTAGCACGGCTGAGTGAGCTGGAGGTCAAGAAACCAGAAGCAAGGAGAAGAGAAGAGAAGAGGGCCCTGGAGGTGGGGTGGAGGCAACAAGAAGGGGGAGGCAAGGTCCGGGAAGGGGTTTCCACCAGGGAGGGGGCAACTTTCAAGGAGGCCAAGGAAGACCCCATCAGCTAAGGTGGAGGCAGGGCCCGAGGCCACCTCCCCACCCGCCTCAGCAGGCGATGTTGGTTGGGCGAGGGAGAGCAAGAGAAGGAAGAGGAGCAGGAGCCGGAGGAGCCGATCATAGGATGGGGAATAAAGGGGCGGAGGCCAAAAGGAGGGGGGAGGCATTGCCCTATTGTGACTTCCATGAGGAGGAAGGTCACGCAACGGCCACCTTCCCGGAGTTCTTGGAGGTGAAGGGAGCCAGAGAGCCGGTGCCGCGGGAGCTGCGGCCAGTGAGGATTGAGGAGGTCCTATCTTGGGATGCGGAGGACGAGAGGTGTGAACACCGGGTTGACGTAGGGACCCGAGGAGGGATCAGAGTGATCCATGGGGGGTAGGGATTGAGGCGACCCAGAAGGCAAGCCTCCATACCATCTATCATCGTAGAGTGGCTTCGACGTCCAAAGACCCGCCCCCAACATAGAAGATCTCGTTCACCCAGAAGCATATGCCGATCCATGAAGACCCGTTCTGCGATGCGCTGGTCATCCAGACAGCCATCGAGAACTTCACCGTCTCTCTGATCCTTGTGGATAACGGGAGCTCGGTCAACGTCATCTTCAAGAAGGCATTTGACGAGATGAAGGTGGAGGCCAGGAGGGTGTTGGCCTCAGATGGCCCATTGTTTGGGTTCTCCGGGGAGAGAAAGGAGGTGGAAGGGGGAGTTAGACTCCATGTAGTTCTGAGGGGGGGGGGGGGCAGTCCTGGAACTGCCGCTTTGTTATAGTGGATGCCCCCAGCAACTACATCGCCATCTTCGGACGGCCACTCATCAGTGCGTTACGCTGCATCCCCTCCTCCTTTCATCAATGCCTTAAGTTCAATGTGGGAGGAGTCCAGGTCCGGATAAGGGGAGACCCGAAGGTGGCAAGGCAGTGCTATGTGACTACGGTGAACACCATCTCCTGGATGGTCGAGGCAGAGGAATGGGATCGGGAGATAGGGGAGCCGACGAGGCTCGAAGAGGTAGGAGAGGAGGAAAGAGTGGGAGAAGTTCAGGCCCAGGAAGGAGGGGTGGGGGAGCTGATGGTGATCGGGGAGGAGGAGAAGGATGAAGGAGGGCCCGAAGCGCTTGCTTGCGGTGAGAGGAAGGAGAATGATTGGTCAGAGCAGTCAAGGCTGGAAGCCATAGAGGAGGTGGTAGAGCTGGAGGTTGTCACCAGGGCAGGGGAGATTGAGAAGGTCAAGATCAGTGGGGAGCTCAGCCCCGAGGACCGGAGGAAGATCTTGGCTTGCGTCCAGGAGAACATGGACGTCTTCTCCTGGAATGCTGTGGAGATGCCCGGGATCGATGCAGATGTGGCGTGTCATCGCCTCAACCTCAACCTCGGCACTCGCCCCATCCGCCAGAAGAAGAGGTCCATCGCGGACAAGCTAGATGCACCCATCCGGGAGGAGGTGAGTGAGCTCCGCAAGGACGATTTTGTATCGGAGATCCAGTATCCAGGCTGGGTCTCCAATGTAGTGATGGTAAAAAAGGGTGATGGTAGGTGGAGAATGTGCGTTGACTTTTCATTGTTGAATAAATCATGCCCCAAGGATTGTTATCCTCTGCCTCGAATCGACGTGCTAGTTGACTCAGCTGTCGGTTTTTCACTAATGAGTTTTCTAGATGCTTTCTCAGGTTACCATCAGATTCACATGCACCCTCCCGACATCAACTCCTTCATCATAGGGGAGGGGTGATATTGCTACAAAATGATCCCTTTCGGGCTGAAGAATGCAGAGGCGACTTACCAACGAATGATGGACCAGGTCTTTCGAGAACAAAAGGGAAGGAACCTGGAGGTCGATGTGGATGACCTCATGTTAAAAAGTTGGGAACTCGAGTCCCACCTCCGTGACCTTGAGGAAACCTTCGGGACTTTGAGAAAGTTCAAAATGAAGATCAAGCCCTAGAAGTATGTCTTTGGGGCCAGCCAAGGGAAGTTCCTGGGTCACTTGCTCACCCCGGCTGGGGTGGAGTCTAACCCGGACAAGGTAAAGGCGATCATGGAACTGGGGTCTCCGAGGAGTGCAAAAGAGGTCCAACGTCTCACAGGGAAGCTGGCCGGGCTAAGCAGGTTCCTCTCCAGGGCAGGGGAGAAGTGCCCGGCCTTCTTCAAGGTTCTGCGGGGGAACCAAAAGTTCAAGTGGGCCCCTGAGTGTGAAAGGGCCTTTCAAGCGCTGAAGGAACAGTTGACCCAAGCCACATTGCTGCAAGGGCCGAGACAGGGAGAGGACTTATCCCTATACTTGGGAGTAGGATCCGAGGCAGTAAGCTCGCTGCTGGTCCAGGAAGAAGGAAAAAGCAACTCCCGATTTACTACGTTAGTCGGGTGTTGAGGAAGGCTGAGCTTAGATACCCCATATTGGAGAAGCTCGCCTCGCCTTGGTGGTGTCGGCCAGGAAGATTAGGCCCTACTTTCAGACTCACTCGGTCAAGGTAGGGACCGACCACCCCTTTCGCAACATCATGGAAGGGGTGGAGCACTCCAGAAGGCTGTCCAAGTGGTCAGTGGAGTTTAGTGAGTTTGATATCTCATATGTTCCCAGGTGGTCCATAAAAGCGCAAGCGGTGGCAGACTTTTTGGCAGACTATGTGACCGAGGTAGAAGAGTCCGAGCTGCCCGACCTGGTGGCCTAGAGAATACAGGTTAATGGGGCCTCAGAGAAGCATTCCTTTGTGGGAGTAGTGATTTTGGTAAGCCCCCAAGGGACATGGATCGAGCAGGCGATCAACATCCACTTCCCCCTCACCAACCGCCTAGCCCGAGAGTTGGGAGTACAAGATGTGGAGGTCTCGACGGACTCCATGGTGGTAGCATGCCAGGTCAGGGGGGAGTTCGAGGTGAATGAGTCGACTCTTTAGCGATACTTGGAAAAGGTTATGGGACTCATATGGCAGTTCCGCACCTTCTCGATCCATCATGTGCCAAGGGAGGAGAGTGACGCGGCGGACCTCCTGGACAAGTTTGGTCCTAGGGATGGGGGCACGGTGTCGGACCTCTTCTGACCATCCATCAAGGAGGGGGAGCTGATGGAGGTGGACCCATGGGCATCATGGATGGACCCCTTTATCGCCTTCCTGACATCGGGGAAGTTCCCTGAAGGGGATGTGGATAAGTGGCGGTTCAGGTATAAATCAGCCTACTATTCGTTGCATGCATGGGGATTATATAGGAAGACGCTCTCGGGGCTCCTAGCCTGATGTGTAGCGGAGTTCGCAAGGAAGTGCTCGAAGTGTCGGCTATTCGCCCCTCTCCAGCTCCTGCCAGCCCAATGACTCAGAACCATCAAAACCCCTGGCCCTTTGCAATATGGGGGTTGGACCTGGTGGGTCCCTTCCCTCAAGCGAGTTGTGAAATAAAGTTCTTACTAGTGATGATTGACTACTTCTCCAAGTGGATGGAGGTGAAGGCGCTGGCCAAGGTAACATCCCAAGTAGTGAGAAATTTTATATGGGGTGAAATAATTTGTAGGCACGGGCTCCCGCTAGCCATAGTGACGGACAATGGGCCGCAGTTTGCCAGCGATGAGTTCGTCAGCTTCTGCAACCAACTCAACATAGATCTTTGGTTTGCGTCGGTCCACCACTCGAGGAGCAATGGGCAAGTGGAGGCGGTAAATAAGATAATTATGAACTTGCTAAAAAAGAAGGTCAAGAATCTCAGAGGGAACTGGTTAGAGCAGTTACCCTCGGTCCTCTAGGCCCTGAGGACCACTCTAAATACAGCCATGGGGGAGACTCCGTTCAAACTCTTTCATGGGTCTGAGGCCGTCCTCCCAATAAAGTTTGAGGTGAAATCCCCCAGGGTGGTCGCTGTAACACCCCCATCCATTCAGAAGCATATTGCAGAAGGTCCGGCCGGGGCCCCACGTCATATACTACAAAACAAATGGAAACGTCACTTAATTGAATATGCAACGACACTATACCACGAAGCCTAACTCAGAGCATTCTATGCGGAAGTAAAAGAGAGAGACAGAATTATAAACCACAAGACCCGAACTCGGGTATGTCCACTTCTATTAACTTGGAATAAAATGTTTTACAACACACAAAAGAGGCACGACGGCCTTACAGTTTACCAACATCGGTGCGCAGGCCGGCCATACATGAAAACAGAAGAAAGGACAAAAGGCCTTCAAGGGCCGCAGCGGCGCAGGGGCTTCAGCCCGCCAAGGTCTCGCTAGGTCCAGCTCCTGTACAACAAGCCCACCAAAGACGGTGGCAAAACAGGGCAACGGTCAGCTAAAGCTGACCAAGTTATAACGACCCCACCCCTTCGAGGGGGTGGCAGTTCTAAACGTCCCTGCAAAACAGTCTCAACAACATATATATATATAAGAGTGCGACTAGACGAGCCCACAACATTTCATACATATGCAACAACACAAATGTGGGAATGGCCTCCACGTCTCGTGCACTCAGGCACTCTTTGGTGTACTACGCCTTCCACCACCATCCACTCTTGATGGCTTTGCCCTTCGAGGCTAAAGTCGGCGGCCCGAATACCAGGGCTCCCCCGCGCTTTAAATGTGAACATAACGTAGTCCGAAGACTCTGTCCCACTGCCTCCCGACATGCTGTCCGAGGCTTACTAATCAGGTGCTGCAATGGTGCGGTTTCAGGTTTGCCAAATGCCCGTTGTTCACAGCTCTCATTGTACAACACGAAAAGCGGGTATGACGTCCCTTCAGCCCAGGTATTCTCAATTAGCCGGCTCCACGGGCCGCTAAGTCATCCACCAGGACACCTCCACAGGTCGGGTACACCGGCCTCAGGTCCCCTCAACAGGTGGGCACAACAACATCACCAGAACTAAGTCTGGGAAGCTGTCGCCCAGGCGACATTCACTGTCGCCAGCGACAGTGCACAAAACCCTAATTTGGCTTCTAGCTGTGGGTGCTTCCCGGGGCACACCCCCAGGCATTGCTGCACATGCAGTAGCACTCCCACTGCCTCAGAACACCCAAATTCACCAGAACCCAATTCTGGGGAGCTGTCGCCCAGGCGACAGTCACTGTCGCGCCAGCGACAGCTGGACAGAACTCCATTTCTGCCTTTTAACTTCGGGTGCTCCCCGGGGCACACCCCCGGGCGTTGCTGCGCATGCAGTAGCACCCTCTAGCCTTACGAGGCAAGTATAACAATGCGGGGTTTTTTCACCGGCACACACAATACCAAAAAGTATCACCAATCCGGACGAACCGTCTCGGATGGGCTTCACACAGCGCGCCTACGTCCATCTCACGCGTGGACTCTACATGAATGTAAGCTTTGACGGGGATAACATGAATCGACCCTTCGGAGGCCACGACCTCACCCTTTTGGGTAGGGGCCTCAACGATGCAAGGGAAAGGACTAAGGCATTTCCAAAAGAGGGTAGAAAAGTTCGTTACCCTTAAACGTCGCTTTGAGCCCATGGCTCGACTTTTGGCACGGATGGAAAGGAGCACCTTGCCCTCCTCTACGCGTAGCCACCAACGAGGAAGGGATTGGATGAGTGTAGATCCTCCAAACCCAAGCTCCAAGCTAGGGTTTACTATTTCTCCTTCTTCTCCAAGCTCTTCTCTCTCTCTCTTAAGAACCCTTAAGGAAAATAATGAAGAAGAAGAGTATTTCGGCCTTCTATGCTGCCACCGAGCCTCCCAAGCCAAAACCAGCCCCTAAGTCAAAGTGCAATCAATGCCCTTGATTTCGGTCACAAAGTCCAACTTTGAGCTGTCGCCGGGCGACAGCCACTATCGCCTGGGCGACAACGTTATGAACCGACTTTGACCAGCCAGCGACACTGCTGCATGACCCCAGTCACCTTCTCGCCAGCGTTAGCCGCCACCCGACAACGCTATCGCCGGGCGACACCCACTGTCGCCTGGGCGACAACGTTAAGAACTCCAGAAATTTACCTTCCTGATTTGGGGTCTTACAACCCTCCCCTCCTTATATAAATTTCGTCCCGAAATTTGTAAAAACAGGCATATATACATATCCAAAAGTCTTTACATAAAGGGGAAAAAGAAGAGATAAGCGTCACCGAAACAGCTCGGGGAACTCCTCCATCATGGTCTGCTCACGCTCCCATGAGAGATCCTCACGACCGCAGTTGTCCCAACGGACCTTTACCATACGGATCGCCCTGTTCCGCAACTGACGCACCTCAGCATCCTCGATGCTAACGGGCCTGACCGCCGTCTTTAGCCCACTATCCACGGGCACCTGATCCGCCGCGACCACCTGCGTAGGCTCCTGCACTGCCTTCCGCAACACGGAGATGTGGAATACATCGTGTAGCCCGCTCAGTTCCGCCGATAGCGCAAGCCTATAAGCCGCCTCGCCGACGTGCTCGATGATCTCAAAAGGTCCAAGGTATCTCGGACTCAGTTTTTTCAAGCGCCGAATCCTGGACACGCCCTTGAATGGCCTGATCTTCAAGTAAACCCAATCGCCAACGGCGAACTGGACGTCGCGGTGCTTCGCATTATAGTACTTCGCCTGCCTATCCTGCGCAACCAAAAGTCTCTCCCGGATCAAACGCACCGTCGAAGTCGCCTCTTCGACGTCTTTCCTCTTGAAGAGCTTCGTCTCGCCCGTTTCCGCCCAAGCTAAGGGAGTGCGGCACTTCCTGCCATAGAGGGCCTCGAAAGGCGCCATCTGAATAGTCGCTTGATAGCTATTGTTGTACGCGAACTCAACAAGAAAGAGGTGATCTTCCCACCCCTTGCCAAAATCTAGGACGCACATCCGGAGCATGTCTTCCATCGTCCTGTTGGTACGCTCAGTTTGGCCATCCGTCTAAGGATGAAAGGCCGTGCTAAACTGCAGCTTCGTACCCAAAAGACGGTTGACTAGCCTCCAGTCGCTCGAAGTAAAGCGTCCATCACGATCACTGACGATGCTACGGGGCACACCGTGCAGTCGCACTATAGTATCAACATACAACTTCGCCAATTTCTCCACCGAGTCATCCCTCCGGTTGGGGATAAAGTGCGCCACCTTCGTCAGCCGGTCAACGACTACCCAGATGGCATCGTTCCCGCTCTGTGACCTCGGCAGTCCATGCACGAAATCCATGGAAATGTCATCAAACTTCCACTCCGGAACAGGCAATGACTGCAAAAAGCCACTGGGCCTCTGACATTCCGCCTTCACTAGCGCACAAGTGTGGCACTTGGCCACGTAGTGAGCGATGTCCCTCTTCATACCCGGCCACCAGAAAAGGACCTTCATGTCCTTATACATCTTCGTGCTCCCCGGATGAACTGAATACCTGGTATGATGCACCTCGTACATCAACTCATCGCGCAGCTCACCCACCTTGGGGACGCACAAACGGTCACCTCTCCACAGCAACCTGTCTCGAACCTGAAACTGGGCATCCGGCCCACCACCAGCATCCTCCGCGTAGCGCTTTAAACACGGATCGAGTTCAAAAGCCCTGCGGACTCTATCTGCGAGGTCGTACTGCACCTCAGTCCAACTCAAACAGGCACCGACACTGCTCCTCTTCTCTACGCAAGAAATACCCAAGGCCTCCAGGTCACGTATCAGGTGCTCATCATGCATCTGAATCTAGTTGGCCTGCGCTGGATCCCTGCGACTGAGTGCATCCGCAACAACATTCCCCTTCCCGGGAGTGTAGTGGATCTCGAAGGTGAAGTCCCCCAGGAACTCCATCCACCTCTGCTACCGCATATTCAGCCCTTTCTGCGTCAGAAGGTACTTCAGGCTCTTATGGTCCGTGAAGATGTTGATCTTCAAGCCATACACATAATGCCGCCAAAGCTTCAGGGCAAATATCACGGCCGCCAACTCCAAGTCGTGGACCGGATAGTTCCGCTCGTGCACCTTCAGCTGGCGAGAGCCATACGCTATAACCTTGCCATGCTGCTGCAGAACGCAGCCAAGGCCGCTCCCAGAAGCGTCGGTGTAGATCTCGTAGCCCTCCGTGCCGCAAGGCAAACATAAGATCGGAGCCGTCGTAAGCCGCCGCTTCAACTCCTCGAAAGCCTGCGCACATGTGTGCGTCCAAATGAACTCCTGCATCTTCCGTGTCAGTGTCGTAAGAGGCAGCGCGATCCAGGAGAAGTTCTCCACGAAGCGCCTGTAATAACCGGCCAGCCCGAGAAAGCTACGGACCTCCGCTACAGTAGAAAGGACAGGCCACTCCCTGATGGCCGCAACCTTCACCGGATCTACCGCCACACCCGAACCACTAACCACATGGCCCAAGAACACCACGGAAGGAAGCCAGAACTCGCACTTCGAGAACTTGGCATACAGCTGGTTCCTCCTCAGAACCTCCAAGACTACTCGCAGGTGATCACCGTGCTCCTCCTCGGACTGAGAGTAGACCAGTATGTCATCAAGGAAGACGACCACAAACCGGTCGAGGTACTCTCGGAAAGTCCGGTGCATCAAGTCCATAAACACCGAAGGTGCATTAGACAGCCCAAACGGCATCACGGTGAACTCATACTGCCCGTACCTCGTACTGAAGGCAGTCTTCGGGATATCGCACTCCATGATCCGCACCTGATAGTAGCCGGACTTCAAGTCCAGCTTCGAGTATACTATCGAACCAACGAGCTGGTCGAACAAATCATCTATCCTCGGAAGAGGATACTTGTTCTTCTCCGTCAGCTTGTTCAGCTCCCGATAGTCGATGCAAAGCCGCAGGCTACCGTCCTTCTTTTTGACAAAGAGGACCGGTGCACTCCAAGGTGAGGAACTCGGATGCACGTAGCCCTGCTCAAGCAGCTCCTACAACTGCAGCTTCAACTCCGCCAACTCTTTCGGAGCCATACGATACGGCGAGCGGGCCACAGGCTTAGCGCCTGGCACCAACTCAATCGTGAAATCTATATCCCGCTGCGGTGGAGCACCGGGGAGCTCGCTCAGGAACACATCGGGGAACTCTGCTACTACCGGAACATCCGCTAGGCTGGGCCTCGGCGTTGAAGCCTCCACAAGAGCAAAGAATAAATCTGCTCCCTGTCGCACTGCCTTGGACACCTGGAGAGCAGACATCAGCGTCTTGCTCGATCCACGCATGCCCGCAAAGACCGTCTCCCGATCGGCACCCTTCCCAAACCTCACCTCCTTGGTGGTGCAATCGATACACGCACGCTGTTCCGACAGCCAGTCCATACCGAAGATAACATCGAACTCAACCAGGGGGAGTAACGATGCTTTCAGGTCATACTCCCGACTACTAACTAGAACCTTTACGCAACAACTCCTCTCCACACGCATCGAATATCCATTCGGCAGTAGGACCTCCAGTCCATCTGCAGAAGCAATCGACGGCGCACCAATACGTTGGATGAAGTCCGACGATAAGAAGGAGTGTGAAGCTCCAGTATCGAAAAGCGCTCTCGCAGGGACGCCTAAAACATTTACATAGCATATGCCGCCAACAAGTTAGCATGAACATTAAAACAGGTGTATAAAACAGTAAAGACTGTATCTTAAATTGTACCTGTCACGACGTCCTTGGCTTTGATAGCCTCCTGCTGATCGAGACTAAAAACTCTGGGCTGCGGGGGAGCCATACGGGAAGCAGTGGACTCAGCTGCCTTCCCCTTCTCAGAATAAGCTGGCCCCGCCTTCTTCTCTGGCCTTGGAAGCCCACTGCGGCAATCCCGAGAGAAATGGCCAGGCTTGCCACGAGTGAAACAAATAAGAGGGCCACGTCCAGATGACGCGCCCGAAGCAGAGGGAGCTGGCCCAGATACTCGAGCCTTCTTCCAGCGACTCAACCTACGCAACTTCGTCGCACTCGGCGCTTTGCCCTCTGGCACTGCCTCGACCACAACCGCATTGCCCTTTTCCCTGAGCATGTCCTGCTCAAGGGCTCGGGCTGAACCAACGAGGGTCGTGAAACCCTGCGTCAACGGCCCTGTCAGAAGATGCCGCAACTCAGTACGCAAACCTCCATAAAACCTGTTCAACCTTCTATCCTCATCATCGAAAGAAGTTCCAGCATAGCGCCCGAGGCGGGTGAACTCATGCAAGTAGTCATCAACCAGTCTACCACCCTGTGTTAGAGCCAAGAACTGGTTCTCCATCGCGATCTGCTGCGACTGAGGCATATACCTTGCGAGGAAGATTCTCGAGAACTCTTCCATCGTCACATCAACCAGTCGCCTTCCCGCGAACTGGCGCCTCTCAACCTCATCCCACCACCGCCTAGCTTCCTTTTCTAGCAAGAAAGAAGCAAAGGTCACCTTCTGCGCTTCCTCCGACTGTGTCGCTGTCAGAATTCGCTTCACATGCGACAACCAGTCTTCGGCCTCAGCTGGGGATTCAACCCCGGTAAACGGAGGAGGTCGAAATCCTAGAAAGTGCTTCAGCTGTTGCTAAGGAGCACGCCTCACTGGGACTTGCTCCACTCTTAGTGGCTCAGGGGCCACCTCTTGCACTGGCGGTTGGCCTTGCCTTTCAGGCTGGCCATTCAACGCAGCTAGAACGGCTTCAGTAACTAGCCGAACCAACTCAGCAGACGGAGTTGTAGGGTCCTCAGCAGACCCACTACTCTCATGCACATCACGGGGACGCGACGGTCCCGCTGCACTTCGAGTGCCCTACACAAGTGCAACACACAGTTAGGCGACAGCATAGTCGCAACTAACAACAAAAGGAACACTCAGGTTCCAAAATCATGCAATTATTGTTGGTTTGTTGTTACATTTTATTCCTAAGTGGACATTTTTGGGTTTATTTTACGTCTCAACGGTAGCGCACACACGTGCTCACCACCCCTTAAAAGAATTCGCCCACGAATTCCTTAGAAGGATACGGAACCTTAGAAGCTAATACCAATTTGTAACACCCCCATCCGTTCAGAAGCATATTGCAGAAGGTCCGGCTGGGGCCCCACGCCATATACTACAAAACAAATGGAAACGTCACTTAATTGAATATGCAATGACACTATACCACGAAGCCTAACTCAGAGCATTCTATGCGGAAGTAAAAGAGAGAGACAGAATTATAAACCACAAGACCCGAACTCGGGTATGCCCACTTCTATTAACTTGGAATAAAATGTTTTACAACACACAAAAGAGGCACGACGGCCTTACAGTTTACCAACATCGGCGCGCAGGCCGGCCATACATGAAAACAGAAGAAAGGACAAAAGGCCTTTAAGGGCCGCAGCGGTGCAGGGGCTTCAGCCCGCCAAGGTCCCGCTAGGTCCAGCTCCTGTACAACAAGCCCACCAAAGACGGTGGCAAAACAGGGCAACGGTCAGCTAAAGCTGAGCAAGTTATAACGACCCCACCCCTTCGAGAGGGTGGTAGTTCTAAACGTCCCTGCAAAACAGTCTCAACTGCATATATATATATATATATATATATATATATGAGTGCGACTAGACGAGCCCACATCATTTCATACATATGCAAGAACACAAACGTGGGAATGGCCTCCACGTCTCGTGCACTCAGGCACTCTTTGGTGTACTACGCCTTCCACCACCATCCACTCTTGATGGCTTTGCCCTTCGAGGCTAAAGTCGGCGGCCCGAATACCAGGGCTCCCCCGTGCTTTAATTGTGAACAAAACGTAGTCCGAAGACTCTGTCCCATTGCCTCCCGACATGCTGTCCGAGGCTTACTAATCAGGTGTTGCAATGGTGCGGTTTCAGGTTTGCCAAATGCCCGTTGTTCACAGCTCTCGTTGTACAACATGAAAAGCGGGTATGACGTCCCTTCAGCCCAGGTATTCTCAATTAGCCGGCTTCACGGGCCGCTAAGTCATCCACCAGGACACCCCCACAGGTCGGGTACACCGGCCTCAGGTCCCCTCAACAGGTGGGCACAACAACATCACCAGAACTAAGTCTGGGAAGCTGTCGCCCAGGCGACATTCACTGTCGCCAGCGACAGTGCACAAAACCTTAATTTGGCTTCTAGCCGTGGGTGCTTCCCGGGGCACACCCCCAGGCATTGCTGCACATGCAGTAGCACTCCCACTGCCTCAGAACACCCAAATTCACCAGAACCCAATTCTGGGGAGCTGTCGCCCAGGCGACAGTCACTGTCGCGCCAGCGACAGCTGGACAAAACTCCATTTCTGCCTTTTAACTTCGGGTGCTCCCCGGGGCACACCCCCGGGCGTTGCTGCGCATGCAGTAGCACCCTCTAGCCTTACGAGGCAAGTATAACAACGCGGGGTTTTTCCCCGGCACGCACAATACCAAAAAGTATCACCAATCCGGACGAACCGTCTCGGATGGGCTTCACACAGCGCGCCTACGTCCATCTCACGCGTGGACTCTACATGAATGCAAGCTTTGACGGGGATAACATGAATCAACCCGTCGGAGGCCACGACCTCACCCTTTTGGGTAGGGGCCTCAACGATGCAAGGGAAAGGACTAAGGCATGTCCAAAAGAGGGTAGAAAAGTTCGTTACCCTTAAACGCCGCTTTGAGCCCATGGCTCGACTTTTGGCACGGATGGAAAGGAGCGCCTTGCCCTCCTCTACGCGTAGACACCAACGAGGAAGGGATTGGATGAGTGTAGCTCCTCCAAACCCAAGCTCCAAGCTAGGGTTTACTATTTCTCCTTCTTCTCCAAGCTCTTCTCTCTCTCTCTCTTAAGAACCCTTAAGGAAAATAATGAAGAAGAAGAGGATTTCGGCCTTCTATGCTGCCACCGAGCCTCCCAAGCCAAAACCAGCCCCCAAAGTCAAAGTGCAATCAATGCCCTTGATTTCAGCCACAAAGTCCAACTTTGAGCTGTCGCCGGGCGACAGCCACTGTCGCCTGGGCGACAGCATTATGAACCGACTTTGACCAGCCAGCGACACTGCTGCATGACCCCAGTCACCTTGTCACTAGCGTTAGCTGCCACCCGACAACGCTATCACCGGGCGACAGCCACTGTCGCCTGGGCGACAACGTTAAGAACTCCAGAAATTTACCTTCCTGATTTGGGGTCTTACAGTCGCCGCGGGCGAAGGGAATGACGAATGGCTAGTGGAGAACGGGGAAGAGCAAAGGCAATCCTTGGACCTGGTGGAAGAGCTCCGGGACTTATCCACAGTCAGGCAAGAGGAAGTCAAACAGTGGATGGCTCAATACTTTGACAAAAATATCCAGTTGAAGCAGTTCGAGAAGGGAGACCTAGTCTTAAAGAAGGTCGATGCGGTCGGAAGGGGCACTTCGGTAGGGAAGCTCGAGCCCAACAGGGAAGGGTCGTACATTGTAGATGAAATGCTCAAGTCGGGAGGGTACCACCTCCAATGTGGAAGGGGTACCCCTCGGTCGAGCACGAAGCGGGGATGACCTAAAACGTTTCTACCCTTAGATGTTTTATATTGATTTGTTACATATTTGACTCATCATATGTTGGTTCCAAGGTTTTTTCTAAGCATGGGTCCTCAAGGTGTATATGCTGGAATGCCCCGGACGATCCCACTGCCATGCTCTCACTAGCCAGTGGGTCAGGTTGATCTCTCGGAGAGGCTGGCAAGGTGACACGTATTTTATGCTAGAATGCCCCGGACGATCCTGCTGCCGGGCTCTCACTAGCCGGCGGGTCAGGATGATCTCGCGGAGAGGCTGGCAAGGTGACAAGTATTTTATGTTGGAATGCCCCGGACGATCCCGCTGCCGGGCTCTCACTAGCCGGTGGGTCAGGTTGATCTCGCGGAGAGGCTGGCAAGGTGACAAGTGTTTTATGTTGGAATGCCCCGGACGATCCCGCTGTCGAGCTCTCACTAGCCGATGGGTCATGTCGATCTCACGGAGAGGCTGGCAAGGTGACAAGTATTTTATGCTGGAATGCCCCGGATGATCCCGTTGTCGGGCTCTCACTAGCTGGTGGGCCAGGTTGATCTCACAGAGAGGCTGGCAAGGTGACAAGTATTTTATGCTGGAATGTCCCGGACGATCACGATGCCGGGCTCTCACTAGCCGGTGGGTCAGGTTGATCTCGCGGAGAGGCTGGCAAGGTGACAAGTATTTTATGCTGGAATGCCCCGGACGATCCCGCTGCTGGGCTCTCACTAGCAGGTGGGTCAGGTTGATCTCGCGGAGAGGCTGTCAAGGTGATAAGTATTTTATGCTGGAATGCCCTGGACGATCCCGCTGCCGAGCTCTCACTAGCAGGTGGGTCAGGTTGATCTCGCAGAGAGGTTGGAAAGTAAGCAAGTATTTTATGCTGGAATGCCCCGGATGATCCCGATGTTAGGATCTCACTAGACAGTGGGTCAGGTCGATCTCGCGAAGAGGCTGGCAAGCAAGCTGTTCGTGTTGATGGGCTCGGCTTGCAAAAATCTTTCAAGGCAAGGTCTAGACGGGGCGATCCCCGGGGATCGCTCGCACAAAAATAAGAAGCAATATCAAATAAAAAGTATTTGACTCTAAAGGACGTAGCGAGATGACTGAATGCAGCGGCAACAAAGCTCTTCAGGCCAGGTCCTGGCTCGCAAAACATTCGGGGAATCTCTATGCAACACCCACAACAAGCGAGTTCAGGGTCCACCGACGTGGTAGTTAACATGCAATACTGGTCGCACGCAGGGGTTGGGCGAGCGAGGTAGGGTAATGTCGACCCCGCTCGCAAGGGCCCCTATGGGGCGAGCCAGAGGCGCAGAGCGAACCGAGTTTTACTCAGGTAAGAAGGCATGCCAAAAGTTTCTAGCAAGCATCCAAACGGGAGAAGTTACGTAAACGCCTTGCGGGGTATACACGGGGTATGGTGGCGAGTCAATGAAAGAAAAATAAATGGTGAACCTTATCACAATTGCAAAGGAAAAACATAAACGCGAGCATGGTAAAAAGCATTGGTGCGGCCCCGTTGGCGATGGCCTAATAAGATTCTCCTCGACAGGAGGGTTCTGCGAGCCAGAAAATAAAGTTAGGTGAATACTATTTGGAGTATCGAACCTTTTATAGCAGCACCTGCGAGGTGAGCTCGTGGCGGGGGGACGGAGACGGAGGTGATGACTCGTCCTCCACGGACGACCGTCACGCCTTTTTGGTCTGAGTGGGAGGAGGAGCAGGTTGTGGAGAAATCCATGGAGCGTGCTCAGTAGCCTTGGCTTTTTGGATGGCCTGCGAGGCCCTGAGGCGAGCCAATATCTCCTCCTTTTGGACATCTTGATAGATGTACCGTCGAGCCGCGATGGGGAGAAGAGGGAGAAAAGTTCATACACCAGCCCAAAGGAGTGGTATTTATAGCATTGGGCATGGGTGTAACATCCCGACTTTTATTGGGCCACTAGACCCTAGTGAGCCCAATAAAAGTAGGCCCGAGCGGTAGAAAACTACCATTTTAAGTGGTGTTGCGCGCCGCAACTAAGTCGTGGGGTACATTGACCAAATGAACCCCGATTTGACTCCCGTCAGTTCCGTTAAACTCGTATGACTGATACGAGTGCAACGGAATTCGTCGCGCCTCGATCCGAGGTCGTTTGGAGAAAATGACTATTTTGAGTGTCGTAGCACGCAACTACCTCAAATTATGAATAGTGGCCGAATGAACCCCGATTTGACTCCCGTCAGTTCCGTTAAACTCGTATGACTGATACAAGTGCAACAGAATTCGTTGCGCCTCGATCCGAGATCGTTTGGAGAAAATGACTATTTTGAGTGTCGTAGCGCGCCACTACCTCACTATTATGAATAGTGGCCGTGCGAACCCCGAATTGACTTCGGACAGTTCCATTAGGCTCAAGTAACCTATACGGGTGCTATAGTTATGGGTTTTTCTAGAACCATACATCAAATGTAGGCGCAGTGGAAATGAAGAGAAACAACCCAAAAGACTTTGATCGGGCCATGAATATTGAATCAAGAAGTTAATAAAATGCTAGGTATGAAATTACCTTTGCGGGATTGGATCAAATCCAACCTAGATGCTCCAAGAAGAAGATTGCCTTCGTCGACTTTGCAAGAGTTCTCACGTAGAATAATGTCTACGTCTCTACAGCAGTCCACACGAGCCGGGAGAAGAAGACTACACCTTGCGCTTCCACGGATTGCTAGATCCGCTTCAGGAAGAACAACACCGGCGACAATCGTCGGAGAGGAAGTCAGCGGAGGCGATTCAGATGGAACTCCTTCCGTCTAGGGTTCGAGCGGAACTCCTTCCGTCAGCTTCTATTCGTAAGTTCTGAGAACCCTAAAAGAAGTTATATTTATACCCAAAGGATAAACATACTTCTAGAAGAATCGTTATCCGCAGACCACACAGCAGAATAGGGGCTTCTGTTACAATTCGTCGAGATTCCACGGAACAATCCGACGAATCCCGACGAATCCGACGAATCATATCAGACGGCAACATTTGCCGAGTTAATAATCTCTGTGACAATTCGTCGAGATTCCACGGAACAATCCGACGAATCCCGACGAATCCGACGAATCATGTCAGACGGCAACATTTGCCGAGTTAAGGATCTCTGTAACAATTCGTCGGGATTCCACGGAACAATCCGACGAATCATGTCAGACGGAAACATTTGCCGAGTTAAGGATCTCTGTAACAATTCGTCGGGATTCCACGGAACAATCCGACGAATCCGACGAATTCTATCCGTGTAAACCCGACGAATTCAGACAGCAACATTTGCTGGACTTCCCCCATTCTATATGGTGATTGGTAACCTTTACGAACATAGTCAATCTTCCAACTTCTCCACATGCTCTTATGTGCAACCCTGCAGGCTCATATCGCGTTAGCAGTGACATTACATGTTTGACCATTTCTAGATCACAATGGTAACTCCAACAGTCTCCCACTTGATCTTGAAAGTATCAAACAAAAACCTCACAAACAATGAGCGGCATCTAGCAATGCATCATTGCTCCCCAAGCAATAAGAGTTCATAACTCATAAGCCTTTATGACCAATGTTCCAGCGTTGTCTTTGTCCCTTTGTCCCTTACATCCGGAAAGAACTAGAGGCATGGACCGTGTCACCCTCATAATAGCTCAATCCAAGTTTCTTGATCTAGAACGGACTTCCAGAGAATGGTGAGCTCAATATCACATATTGAATCTACCAAGCATGGCCATGCATTTCTCAGTCCAATTCCACCAAGGGGCCCATGGATGCAACTCCTATTATATAGGAGGACAAATCCCATATCTGCTCACACCCAAACACCCAAATGATTCGTAACGTACCCAACGACCACCCTTATCATCAACCTTCTTCAAGGAAGACATTAGATGACATCAAAGCACGCTCTTCCTCACTCGATGAATGCTGTGACTTCAGATCAAAGGACCACAACACCATTGTCAAATGAGACCTACTTGTGACACTTTTAAGTAACAATCCACAAAGTAGTCTCAGGTTGGGTCTGTCCAGTACAACTTGTTCACTAACAAGTACCCACGTGATGACTTGATATCACAATATCATGACCTGTGAGAACCGGTCATCAGTCAACACACATGCTAGTCTTAATGTATCATCATCACCCTTAGCTTCTACGATGATACCTCGACCAGGGACCTTTTAAGAATGAAGCTTCGAAATCATAGGCTCTCACATTCAAGTCACGTACTTGATGCCCTATGGAAGCGAACATTCTAAGGGTATTTATCACGAATTTTATTCTATCATATAGAAACAGTATATCGTAATAAAAGAACTTGCCATTAATTGTAAAAGGAAATAATTGGTACACTATTCATCATATGAATAATAAACAGCCAACAGAATATATATTTTACATGCAACCCACAAGACTCCCACTAGAGATGATCACTCAGGTATCGTATACCCATTGATCTAGTATGACCATCATGCTTTCTCTGCGCGAGAGGCTTTGTCAGTGGATCTGCAATATTCTCCTCAGTCGGCACTCTGCAAATGTTCACATCTCCTCGTTCGACAATCTCACGAATAAGATGGAACCGCCAAAGTATGTGCTTGGAGCGCTGATGGGATCTAGGTTCCTTAGATTGTGCAATTGCACCATTGTTATCACAGTAGAGAACTACGGGACCAACAATGCTAGGAACTACATCTAGCTCGCCGATGAATTTCCTAATCCATACAGCCTCCTTCGCTGCGTTTGCCGCAGCGATATACTCGACCTCAGTTGTAGAATCAGCAACTGTCTCTTGCTTGGAACTCTTCCAGCTCACAGCTCCTCCATTCAGGCAAAACACAAACCCTGACTGAGACTTCGAATCATCCCTATCAGTTTGGAAGCTGGCATCCGTGTAACCACTTACAACGAGCTCTTCCTCTCCACCATACACCAAGAATAAATCCTTAGTCCTTCTCAAGTACTTCAGGATATTCTTTACGGCTATCCAGTGACATTCACCAGGATCAGACTGATACCTGCTAGTCATGCTCAAAGCAAAAGAGACATCGGGTCGAGTACATAACATTGCATACATGATTGACCCAATTGCCGAAGCATATGGAATCAACTTCATGCGGTCCTTATCTTCACAAGATTTTGGACACTGGTCCTTAGAGAGATTCACACCATGAGACATGGGCAAAAATCCTTTCTTGGACTCAAGCATGTTGAACCGCTTCAACACCTTCTCAATGTACGTACTCTGGGTCAAACCCAGCAACTTCTTCGATCTATCTCTATAGATCTTAATACCGAGTATGTAAGTCGCTTCACCCAAGTCCTTCATAGAAAAGCAGTTCCCTAGGTTGTTCTTAACAACTTTCAGGGTAGGTATGTCATTCCCGATTAACAGTATGTCATCTACATACAATATCATGAAGACAACAATGCTCCCACTGATTCGCTTGTAAACACACGGTTCATCTTCATTCTTGACAAAACGAAACTCTTTGATCTTCTCATCAAAATGAAGATTCCAACTTCTAGAGGCCTGTTTCAATCCATAGATGGACCTATTCAGCTTGCATATTTTAGTGGCTTCATTTGGGGATACAAAACCCTCGGGTTGTGTCATGTACACTTCCTCAAGGAGGTTTGCATTTAGGAAAGCCATTTTGACATCCATCTGCCAGATCTCGTAGTCATAATACGCAGCAATAGCAAGCAATATCCTAATGGACTTTACAATGGCAACAGGGGAAAAGGTCTCATCATAGTGAACACCATGAATTTGCTTGAAACCCTTAGCCACCAGTCGCCCTTTGAATGTCTGTACATTCTCATCCATGTCGGTCTTCTTCTTGAAGACCCACTTGCACCCTATGGGTCGTACCCCTTCAGGTGGTTCCACCAAGTTCCAAACTTGGTTTGTATACATGGAGTCCATTTCGGATATCATAGCCTCAAGCCATTTGTCGGAGTCCGGTCCATTCATAGCCTCTTGGTAGGTCGCTGGTTCATCATCATGATCCATAAGCAACACATTACCTATTTGAGACACGAGAAATCCATATCTCTCAGGCTCAAATCTTGGTCTACCAGATCTACGTAGGACTTGTGTCTCTTGAGCAGGTTCTCTAGCTACAACATCTTGTAGTCCTGGCTCAGATTCCAATTCTGGTTCATTCACTACTTGTGGTTCTTGAACTTCTTCAAGTTCTACCTTTTGCGTCTTTCTTGACAAGAACTCTTTCTCCAAGAAGACACCCGTCCTTGCGACAAACACTTTGCCCTCAGACGGTAGGTAAAAGTAATATCCTTTCGTTTCCTTAGGATATCCCACCAGATAACACTTATCTGATTTGGGTTCCAGCTTGTCAGGCATTTGACGTCGTACGTATGCCTCACAGCCCCAAATTTTAATGAATGACATACTAGGACACTTCCCAGTCCATATCTCATATGGTGTCTTTAGAACTGTTTTCGTTGGAGCGCGATTCAGTGTTATTGCAGCAGTCTCTAAAGCAAAACCCCAAAAGGAAACAGGCAAGTCTGCATGACTCATCATCGACCGTACCATGTCTAACAAACTACGATTTCTCCTCTCAGACACACCATTATGCTGCGGTGTCCTAGGTGGAGTGAGCTGTGATACAATACCACACTCTTTCAGATGATCACGGAACTCATGACTTAGGTATTCGTCACCTCGATCAGATCGGAGTGCTTTAACCCTTTTACCCAATTGGTTCTCCACTTCATTCTTAAACTCTTTGAACTTTTCAAAAGTTTCGGATTTGCACTTCATAAGATACACGTATCCGTATCTACTGAAATCATCAGTAAATGTAACGAAGTAGAAATACCCACCTCTAGCCATAGAACTCATGGGTCCGCATACATCACTATGTACAACACCCAAGAGATCCTCATCCCTATCAGTATAACCAGTGAAAGGGGCTTTAGTCATCTTGCCTAACAAACAAGACTCGCATCGCTCGAATGATTCATAATCAAATGAGTCCAATAGTCCATCTTTATGGAGCTTGGATATGCGCTTCTCGTTTATATAGCCCAAACGACAATGCCAGAGATATGTAGGATTTGAGTCATTTGTTCTTAGTCTTTTATTATTATCTACATTATAGATCGGATGGTCTAGGTTCAAAACATAAAGACCATTAAACAATTGAGCTACAGCATAACAAACATCATTCTTAAATATAGAACAACAATTGTTCTTAATTATAAAAGAAAATCCAATCATGTCTAAGCATGAAATGGATATAATGTTTCTAGTTATGGCCGGAACATAATAACAATTATCAAGTTCTATTACAAGCCCACTGGGCAAAGAAAGACGGTAAACCCCTACGGCTACAACAACAACTCTTGCTCCATTGCCGACACGCAGGTCCACCTCTCCTTTACTCAGCAATCTCCTCCTTCCCAGTTCCTGCACATTTGTACAAATGTGAGAACCACATCCGATATCCAATACCCAAGATGAAGGAGCAGAAAGGTTTATCTCTATAACGTAAATATTCGAAGCGGAAGTCATACCTCCCTTCATTTTTCGTAGACCGTCAATGTACGAAGGACAATTCCTCCTCCAATGACCAGCCTTGCCACAGTGGTGGCATTTCCCTTCCTTCACGGTGCTCTTCTTTTTCAGCGCAGAAGATTTGGGCTCAAGATTTGGGCCCGGCAGCCATACAAGAGTCTAAGGCGTCATCGGTATACTTCTTATAAGCATCCTTATCAACACGGGACGAGTTCCCGGTCGGCACCTCGCGGGCTTCTTCTTCCAAGACGTAGAGCTTTCGCTCTTGCCTGAGAACAATTCTCAGGTTCCTATACCAGTCCATATAGTTCGTCCCACTAAGCTTGTCCTTCTCAAGGATAGCTCTCAGGGACAAGGTGGAATGTGAACCACTTGCCATGGAATTCTACAAGAATTCATGCAGAATTTAATAAGTACCTTAATTTCAAAATACAATTTATTTTAATTTGGACTTCAATTAAATACTCCCACTATTTTATTCAAATTGATAGCCCTCACTATCAATTCGGAGAGTCCATGCGAGCTACTCTCTTAGTGGACAAGATCCGTATTTCACCAACATCACGAGTCCGCTTTGGCGTTCCTCTCATAATGCAGTTATTTAGGTAGGCAACGCTTGCCAATTGCATCCTCATGCAACTCTTGTATGGCTGGTGAATAACTCCTTATTCGCATCCATCATATGGTGCATGCCAACCCTATGCCTCTAGGCACTCAACCTTTAAGGTCACCTAGTTAAGTTAGACCCGATGTCGACAGTGGGATATCACACTTATCCGCTCGCACCCTTACCAAGATAGATTAATGCACCTTGCTTTGGCAAGCCCACACTTCATCGATCGAGGCAGGAAGAGTGTCATCCATCGGAAGGCATCCGAACACTTAATATTTTATGAAGGGATTTTAATTTTTAATGATAGGTTAACACTTAACCATGATCAACATTTGATCAAAGTGCACATCCACAGAAAAACAAGCTTTCTAAAATCCACATGCATCCCTTATGTGCACAACATAAGACTATCAACCTTTGATAGACGAAAGGGCTAAATCTGGACATTTAGAACTCTTCCAAATCTTCAGATTTACATGCATTGGACAAAGGCAAAGACAACTCGACTTAAAGTAGTAGACAAGCTCGTCTCTCATTGTTGGATTCAAAATCCAAAACAATACAAGGGTTTATTAACCACTTGAGGGACGGTTACTGCTAAGGAGACAACAATTTCTAACAATTAGAAATAACCACGAAGTCCCAGACGTTCCTGGCGGGGTTCCAAGGGGCCGCGCCCCTGGCGGTGGTTCCAAGAAGAAATCTTGACATTTAGAATGCTTCCAAATACCTAGATTTGCACGTACTGGAATAACTTAACTTCTGAAACAACATTCATGACCGGAACCTAGCTCTGATACCACTGTTGGGTTTTTCTAGAACCACACATCAAATGTAGGCGCAGCGGAAATGAAGAGAAACAACCCAAAAGACTTTGATCGGGCCATGAATATTGAATCAAGAAGTTAATAAAATGCTAGGTATGAAATTACCTTTGTGGGATTGGATCAAATCCAACCTAGATGCTCCAAGAAGAAGATTGCCTTCGTCGGCTTTGCAAGAGTTCTCATGTAGAATAATGTCTATGTCTCTACAGCAGTCCACACGAGCCGGGAGAAGAAGACTACACCTTGCGCTTCCACGGATTGCTAGATCCGCTTCAGGAAGAACAACACCGGCGACAATCGTCGGAGAGGAAGTCGGCGGAGGCGATTCAGACGGGACTCCTTCCGTCTAGGGTTCGAGCGGAACTCCTTCCGTCGGCTTCTATTCGTAAGTTCTGAGAACCCTAAAAAAAGTTATATTTATACCCAAAGGATAAACATACTTCTAGAAGAATCATTATCCGCAGACCACACAGCAGAATAGGGGCTTCTGTTACAATTCGTCGAGATTCCACGGAACAATCCGACGAATCCCGACGAATCCGACGAATCATATCAGACGGCAACATTTGCCGAGTTAATGATCTCTGTGACAATTCGTCGAGATTCCACGGAACAATCCGACGAATCCCGACGAATCCGACGAATCATGTCAGACGACAACATTTGCCGAGTTAAGGATCTCTGTAACAATTCGTCGGGATTCCACGGAACAATCCAACGAATCATGTCAGACGGCAACATTTGCCGAGTTAAGGATCTCTGTAACAATTCGTCGGGATTCCACGGAACAATCCGACGAATCCGACGAATCCGACGAATCCGACGAATCCGACGAATCCGACGAATCCGACGAATTCTATCCGTGTAAACCCGACGAATTCAGACAACAACATTTGCTGGACTTCCCTCATTCTATATGGTGATTGGTAACCTTTACCAACATAGTCAATCTTCCAACTTCTCCACATGCTCTTATGTGCGACCCTGCAGGCTTATATCGCGTTGGCAGTGACATTACATGTTTGACCACTTCTAGATCACAATGGTAACTCCAACATATAGAACTTGTCCCACCTCCCCTCGAGGTTGTATGGGGAGTATGCCATTTTAGGACTATGCAGACCATCTCAGTGCAACGCATAAAATACGAAGTACACGAACCCGGAATCGGCCCCGACAAATCTTAATAGACCTCCGGGGCAACGAACGGTGTCACCTAAAATTGACCTCGGTCAACCCCCCCCCCCCCCCCCCCCCCCCCCGCAGCTTGAAATTTGTTGGAACAATAAAAGAAAGGGGGGAGGGGGAGAGAAGCCCCTTCCCCAAAGGAGGGAGCTGCCCATGAATAGGCAGCCCCCTTTTAGGGCAAGGGGGCAGGAGAGAGAAGGGAAGGGGAGGGGGGGGGGGGGGGGGGGAATATCTCCCCCCACTCACCCTCCCTTAACCCCACGTGGGGAAAAGAGGAGGGGGGGGGGTGGGTAGGTCTCCCCCTTCCCTATTTAAGGAAGGGCACGACCCCCTCCCTCAAGCCCACACCCCCCGACTCCTCCTCCTCCCCTGCCGGCTAACCCAGCCAGCCAACTCACCGGAGCCCTGCCCAACCGAGCCGCCGCCTCTTTCCCCCACCATGGACGGCCACCTCCCAGCCGCTCGAGCTCCACCTCCCACACAGGTAGAATCTCCCCCCTCCTCCTTCTTACCTCCCGAGGGTAAGCCGGCCCCTTCCCCATCGCCGGAGCGCCACCAGCGCCACCCCGAGCTTTGCAAAGCTCGGGTGGAGGCGCTGGCCCTGGAAGCCAACCTCCCCCCCAGCGCCGGTGGTGGCGCTGGGGGAGCATGTCGCCGCTCGGGGACCTTGGCGCTGACGAACGGGAGGCGGCCGGGCCGCCGGAGGACGTAGCCTCGGCGGCGCCCGAAGCCACCCCCTCCTCTGCTTCCTCTAAGGGGTAAAACCCCCTCCCCCGGCGGCGGCTGATGGCTCCAGGTCGTCGGACCCCCGCCGGAGGTCTGCCCCCTCCCCGACGCCCTGACCAGGGGCGGCAGGGAGGGCTCTACACGAGGAGGAGGCGATGCAGCGAGCTTGCATGACCCATGCAGGCTGCGCCGCGCCTCCCCGTCCCCTCTTGCTCCATTTTCCAGTGGGGTCCGGCGGCGCCAGGCAGCCGGACCACCACCGGAGAGGTCGCCGACCCCCGACGCACCGACCGGGGG
Organism: Dactylorhiza incarnata; assembly: GCA_033032865.1. NCBI lineage: Eukaryota > Viridiplantae > Streptophyta > Magnoliopsida > Asparagales > Orchidaceae > Dactylorhiza > Dactylorhiza incarnata. The sequence continues at coordinate 2,711,508 of JAWHQI010000107.1, read as the reverse complement.
CGGCACCGGCACTCTCCCCGCGGAGGTGGCGGCGTGGCAAGCATGCATAATGCATGCAGGCCACGCCACCGCCCCCGCCCCCCTTTCCTGCAATATTTCCGGCGGTGGCCGGCGGCGCCAGCCCGCCGGACCACCACCGGAGTAGTCGCCGACCCCTGGAGCACCGACCAGGGGCGGCGCTGGCCCCAGCCGGCCGCTGCCCGGCGGCGGCAGCCGCCGCCTCCCGTTTATCAAACGGGAGCCGCGAGATCTCCCCCAGGAGATCGTGCGGCTCCTGCTTCCTTAATTCCCGCCCCCGCATCAACTTGTGTGCCCCCACAGCGGATCCACTGCAGATCCGCTGTGGGGGCCTGCTTTCGGCCTATTTTTCTGCGCTTGATATTATGGCCTCTGCTTTCGGCCTATTTTACTGCTTGATTTTATGGCCTCTGCTTTCGGCATATTTTTCTGCCCTTGATTTTATGGCCTCTGCTTTCGGCCTATTTTTCTGCGCTTGATATTATGGCCTCTGCTTTCGGCCTATTTTATTGCTTGATTTTATGGCCTCTGCTTTTGGCCTATTTTTCTGCGCTTGATTTTATGGCCTCTGCTTTCGGCCTATTTTTCTGCGCTCGATATTATGGCCTCTGCTTTTGGTCTATTTTACTGCTGCACTTACTCATATTTTAGTACTAACTGCAGCCCTACGCTGGAAAGCGGTGCTTCCCCTCCTTCCTGCAAGGCCTTAGTTGGGGAAACCCGGAGTTGAGCTTCTCCTCCTAGGTTAGCCCCAAATAAGGAGCCCTCATACCGCCCAGCCTCCCGGTCAAAAGTTGCGTGACCGGTCGAGTAAGAGTGCCCCGTTGAGTTTTTGAAACACTTACTCTATGTATAAGTTTGAAGATTGCTTGATATAGTGGCGGGTCGGTCACACCCGCAGACCGTTCGTACCGGTGTGGGTGGGGTGACAACTCATGGCGACAGGGAGATGCGCACAACGGATCGTGATTCCGAACCCGTTGTTTTACCTCCGCTGGTCGGCCTAAACATCGAATTCGCCGGATGTTGCTCACATCCAATTAGTACACCAAGTTGTACAGGAGGGCCTGAGTGATACGGTACGACTACATTCAGAAGTGGCAAGACTGGCCACTGTCACCGACAGCCACATCAGTGAGGCCCGCGGGGTTAGCTCCCCTGCTTGAAATAAAGCGGTCTAAACTGTGTCGACACAGGTTTTTTTTTTGTGTGTGTACGGGTTTGAATACCTAGGTGCGTGTATGTGCAAGATAGTATTGTGTATTTACTATACTGCGCGATTTCAGATAGTATGGCGGGAGGCCCTTATATATATATGTTTACCTGCTGCTAACCTTCTTCTTTGCTTCGGCTATTTATTTCTGTTCTTTAGCCGCCCCCTGGATATGGATCCGGGGAGGGGATGTATTTTCTACTTAGCTCTGTGACTAAAGGTTATTTCTTATAACCAATCACAGGAGACGGGACAGCGTGAAGCCCCCGCACCACAGGAAGAGTTACCAGCATTGGAGATGGCCCGTTCGATTACCCCAGCCTCGCCCCCGGTCTTCCGCGACGTGCGTCCTAGAGTATAGGACTAGACTAGGATCTTTTGCCGATATAGCCCCCGAGGCAGTGGTTGTAAACATTAGGCTTCGGCCCCGTTTAAATATGTATATATAAGCTGTGTGCTTGGTTTTTCTTCTCTCGATTGCTTCCGCTGTGCGTTCTGATGTGATGTTTTGATTCTTTTGCCTTACAAGGAGACCGCTCATTGCTTGAGAGGGTGGGACGTTGCCACCCGGAAAGCGCTAAGTGGTCGTTCTTGGGCAGTAAGATTCCCCCTCGTTGAACCCGGTTCAGGATTGGGGAGGGGGAGGGGGGGGGGGGGGGGGGGGGGGGTCTTACAAATGGATCAGAGCTACCACGATCCGACCACATGGGGCAGTCTTTCAATCCTCCCATCCTCGGTTCCGTTTCTTGGTTCGCGACGAACCACGTAGCAGAAGCCTGGTAGACCCTTTAGGTTTAAGGTTAAGGATTCGAGACTGCACGGTAGTACACCCGCATGCTTTCCGCTTTCTTTTCGTTTCGGTCCTGCAAAATTCCCTTATTTTTGCAAGTACTGATGTTCGTTTTGTTACTTCTCCAGATACCCGAGTCGAGTAACGGAAGGTCCTCCTCTAGGGATCAGTACCACCCTACCACTCCACCACCAGCCTCGGCCACTCTAGCCGCAGTTCTGTTTGGGAATACAGAGCTAGGACGGACCCTGATAGCATTGTTAGCCGCTTTCCAGACAGCCACCCTACGACCACCCCAACAAGCCACCGTACCCACCGATCTTCTGACGACATTCCGGGGGCTAAGCCCCCCCAGCTTCCGAGGTACCGAGTCAGCCATTCAGGCCGAAGAGTGGGTGGAGAGGGTAGAGGAGCTCTTAGTCGGGATGATGTGCCCCGCCGTAGCTGTAGTGTCCTTGGTGGTGACCATGCTAGAGGGCTATGCTCGGGATTGGTGGAGGGCCGCCAAGCGCTCTGCATTTAGAGGGCGACCACTCAGCACGATCCTCTGGGGGGAGTTCTCAGAGGCCTTCTAGAGCACTTCATTTCAGATGCGGACCGGATGGCACTCCAGGAGCGGTTCCTGCAGATCCGACAGGGAGAGAGGACAGTACTAGACTACCAGAGAGAGTTTATCCACTTGGCCCGCTTCGCCGGGACCTTAGCAGTTACGGATAGGGATAGGGCTGCCAGATTTTACCGAGGGTTACGAGACGCTCTCCGTCAGGCTCTGATCATGATTTCTCAGGCATCCTTCCACACGATTGCCTCGCACGCCACCGCTCTAGAGATGGATCAGCGGATGGTGGCCCAACAGCGGAGGGGACACGTGGGTGTTCCCCAGACTCAGAGCCGAGAGAGAGGAATAGGCCCATGCAGATAGGACCAGGCCAGGAGACAGCGTCAGCGTCACCAGCTGTATAGGCAGGCACCCCCGCCTCGACCGGCACCTCCAGCCCCAGCACCACCTTCCCCAGCACCTCAGCCAGCCCCAGCCGCATGACGAGATGTTCCCTTCGCAGGGAACTTCTACCTTTGTCAGCAGCCCGGACATATACGAGCTTTTTTCCCTCAGGCGGTAGGTAGGCCCGGCCTAGGAGCCGTGCAGGGAGCCGCGGAGAGAGGACGAGGATGAGGTGGACGCAGAGGACAGCCTACAGGCAGGAGAGGCCAGGCCAGGCAGGGCAGAGCAGCACCCCTCGAGGCATACGCCTTAGATCTCCAGCACGGTCCTACTCCAGATGTAGTGATAGGTATCTACTTTCAGTAGTTTCGATATCCTAGAAGGATGTTATAGTTATATATCTATGTTATGACCTTTTGTGTAGCATGTATAGTCTCAACTCCTGTATATTTGTAAAAAACTCATGATCATGGTATATATATATATATATATATATTATCAGGTTTACTTTTGGTAGAGGGTCATCCCGCTAAAACGCTATTCGATACCGGTGCCACGCATTCCTTCGTCGCATAGAACTTTATCGCTGACATGGGAAACGCTGTACGATCATCCGGGATGTCAATACGAATACGACTCCCGGATGGATCAGATATGACGTCCACAGAAAAGTGTTCCTTCCAAGCAATGCTAGGAGGAATAGAATTCAAAGTCAACGCGACCATTTTGGCGATAACCGGATTCGACATCATTCTAGGGATGGACTGGTTGGCCGAGCACAATGCCCAAATTAACTGTTCAACTCGGGAGATCCACCTCCAGGACCCAAATGGGCTATCCGTCACACTAACAGGTATACCCTCTGTCACCCGCATTATCTTAACATCCGCACAGACAGTGAAAGCAGTCCGACGGAAGGACGAGGTATACCTAATTTACTTCGAGATGGAGGACAAGACACAGGTGCTCTCTAGAGTACCCATAATTCGGGACTTCCCGGACATCTTTCCAGAATCCCTTCCGGGGTTGCCCCCGCAACGGGAAGTGGACTTCCAAATTGAACTTTCACATGGAGCCCGACCCGTGTCCCGAGCTCCATACCGAATGGCCCTGAGAGAACTAGCCGAGCTCAAGATTCAACTACAAGAGCTAGTTGACGCCGATTTCGTTCGCCCAAGTACCTCGCCCAGGGGGAGCCCCAGTGCTGTTCGTTAAAAAGAAAGATGGATCCCTGCGTGTCTGTGTTGACTACAGGGAACTGAATAAGCTTACTGTCCGGAATACTTATCCCCTGCCCCGAATAGATGAATTGTTCGATCAATTACAAGGCGCGTACGTCTTTTCCAAGATGGATTTAAGATCCGGCTATTATCAACTCAGAGTACGAGAAGAAGACATCCCCAAGACCGCTTTCAGCTCCCGCAATGGACTTTACGAATTCATGGTAATACCATTTGGATTGACCAATGCCCCGTCCACCGTCATGGCTTTAATGAATACGGTGATTAAACCCTTCCTAGATCACTTCGTGATAGTTTTTATAGACGACATACTCATTTACTCGAAGAGCAAAACTGATCATTCCAGGCATCTCCAAATGGTTCTGCTCAAGCTAAGGGAGCACTCGCTCTTCGCGAAGTTCAGCAAATGCGAGTTTTGGATGGAAGAAGTCGGCTTCCTCGGACACACGGTTAACAAGAATAGGGTAGCGGTGGACCAAGCCAAGGTAGAAGCAGTACGAGCCTGGCCGCCACTGATGTCAGCAGCAGACATCAGAAGTTTCCTTGGCCTCGCCGGCTACTACCGTAAGTTTGTGGAAGGATTCTCTAAGATTGCGTTACCAATTACCTCCCTCACCAAAAAGGACGTGATGTTCCAGTTGTAACATCCCAACTTTTATTGGGCCACTAGACCCTAGTGAGCCCAATAAAAGTAGGCCCGAGCAGTAGAAAACGACCATTTCGGGTACCGTAGCGCGCCACTACCTCATTATTATGAATAGTGACCGTACGAACCCCGAATTGACTTCCGTCAGTTCCGTTGAACTCGTATGGACAATACGAGCGCAACGGAATTCGTTGCACTTCGATCCGAGGTCGTTTGGAGAAAACGACCATTTCGGGTATCGTAGCGCGCCACTACCTCATTATTAGGAATAGTGACCGTACGAACCCCGAATTGACTTCCGTCAGTTCCGTTGAACTCGTATGGACAATACGAGCACAACGGAATTCGTTGCACTTCGATCCGAGGTCGTTTGGAGAAAACGACTATTTCGGGTATCGTAGCGCGCCACTACCTCATTATTGTGAATAGTGACCGTACGAACCCCGAATTGACTTCCGTCAGTTCCGTTGAACTCGTATGGACAATACGAGCGCAACAGAATTCGTTACACTTCGATCCGAGGTCGTTTGGAGAAAACGACCATTTCGGGTATCGTAGCGCGCCACTACCTCATTATTATGAATAGTGACCGTACGAAACCCGAATTGACTTCCGTCAGTTCCGTTGAACTCGTATGGACAATACGAGCGCAACGGAATTCGTTGCACTTCAATCCGAGGTCGTTTGGAGAAAACGACCATTTCGGGTATCGTAGCGCGCCACTACCTCAATATTATGAATAGTGACCGTACGAATCCCGAATTGACTTCCGTCAGTTCCGTTGAACTCGTATGGACAATAAGAGCGCAACGGAATTCGTTGCACTTCGATCCGAGGTCGTTTGGAGAAAACGACCATTTTGGGTATCGTAGCGCGCCACTACCTCATTATTATGAATAGTGACCGTACGAACCCCGAATTGACTTCTGTCAGCTCCGTTAGGATCGTATGACCAATAAAAGAACAACGGAACTCATTGCGTCTCGATACAAGGTCGTATGGAGAGTATGCCATTTTAGTCCTATGCAGATCGCCTCAGTACAACGCACGAGATATAAAGCACACGAGCCCGGCATCGGCCCCGACAACTCTTATCGTGCCCCGGGAGCCAAGGAGGACCCCACCCTAAGTTGACTTAGTCAACCCCCCCCCCCCCCCCCCCCCCCCCGAACTCGTAATTGCTAAAGAAAAGGGGGGGGGGGGGAGAGAGAGAAACCCCCCAAGGGGGGGGGGGGGGGGGGGGAGACTGCCCCTATTAGGGCAAGGGGCAAGAGAGAGAAAGGAAGGGGGGGGGGGGGAGAAAATATCTCCCCCCACTCACCCTCCCTTCATACACGTGGAAGGGAGGGAGAGGGGGGGGGGGGAGGGAGATCTCCCCTCCTTCCTCTAAAAGGAGGGGCAGCCCTCTCCATTTCCCCCCACACCACCTCCCTCTCTCTCTCAGCTCCCCTCTGCCGGCAGCCCAAGCCACCCCCTCCTCCTCCTCCTCCTCCTTGCCGGAGCAAGCCAACCCCAAGGCCGCCTCCCCCACCTCCTCCCTCATGGCCGGCCGCCCCTCCACCCGAGCCCCTCCCCAGGTAGAACCACCTCCCCTCCTCCTTCCCACCTCCCGGAGGAAGACCCCCCCTCCCCCTGTCGCCGGAGCGCCGCCGGCCGCCGCCCCGAGCCTTGCAAGGTTCGGGGAGGAGGCGGCCGAGGAAGCTCTCTCCCCCAGCGCCGGCGGTGGCGCTGGGGGGGGGGGGGGGGAGGGGGTCCCCCTCGAGGACCTCGGCGCGGCACAGGGGAGGCGGCCGGGCCCCCGGCGGGCACAGCCGGCGGCGCCCGTGGCCTCCCCCTCCTCCCCGCACTTCCTGTAGGAGGAAGACGCCCTCCCCCGGCGGCGGCCGGCGGCTCCAGGCTGCCGGGCCACCGCCGGAGTGGGCGCCGACCCCCGGCGCTCCGACCGGGGGCGGCATCAGTGGCCCTCGGCGGGAGGACGGCGGCGCAGCGGGCCTGCATGGCCCATGCAGGCCACGCCCCCCCGCCTCCCGCCCTCTGTATCTCCTTCCCCCGGCGGTGGCCGGCGGCGCCAGGCCGCCGGACCACCCCCGGAGGAGTCACCGGCCCCCGGCGCACCAACCGGGGGCACACCCCGCACCCCTCCTGGCAGAGGCGGCGGCGGCTAGCATGCACACTGCATGCAGGCCGCCACCGCCCCCGTGCCGCTTTCGGCACTAACCCCGGCGGTGGCCGGCGGCGACCAGCCCGCCGGACCACCACCGGAGTGGTCGCCGGCCCCCGACGCACCGACCGGGGGCGGCGCCGGCACCAGCCGACCGCTGCCCGGCGGTGGCAGCGGCCACCCTTCGGCCGAGCAGCGGGAGCCGCACGATCTCCCCCAGGAGATCGTGCGGCTCCTGTATTAGCGTTTCCCGCCCCGCCCCTTACCTCCACATGAGTGCCCCCACAGCGGATCCGCTGTGGATCCGCTGTGGGGACCCCAGGAGGGCGCTCGGTGCGGCGCCCTCTGGCTCTTCCCGGCCTCTAACCGTACCCCACCCCTCTTTTTCCTTCCTCATTTTTTCTAAGGGAAAATGGGGCCTCTTCAAAAGAAACTTCCTAAATGAAAATTGTGCCCCACTCTTAGGGGCACCTCCTGTAATATTTTGGGATTTTTAGGAGGAGTTTTACTATTTTTAAAACCCATTATAAAGTTTATTTTAGGAAATAAAATGCCCAAATGAGTTGCTAAAATTCCCCAAAAATTAGGGGCTCTAAGTATAGGTATTTTACAAATACTATCAAAGTTGGGAGGTGTGACCTCTTGTTTTGATCCCTTAAATGCTTTTACAAGCATAAATAGACGCCCAGAAAAGGGCGAAAATCCTCAAAATAAATCGGCGCCCCTCGACGCATATTTTAAATGCTTATCAAAATTATGCGTACCAATCTAAAGAATCGACTAAGCTCAGGATGGCAACGCAAAAGCGGAACGACATCGCGGTGCGGCGCCGAAATTTAACCCCGCCGCGACGATAATAAAAGAACATAGTTGTCGATCGTAGCCTCCTCACATGGAGTGGTTGGACTACTAACCATTTCTTCTTATGCTTTTTCTGCTTTCCGTACTGTCAATTAAATCCAGTCTCGCACTGGTCCCCCGCACTTACTTTCTGTACTTTCAATTAAATCCAGTCTCGCACTGGTCCCCCGCACTTATTTTCTGTACCGTCAATTAAATCCAGTCTCGCACTGGTCCCCCGCACGTACTTTCTGTACTTTCAATTAAATCCAGTCTCGCACTGGTCCCCCACACTTACTTTCTGTACTTTCAATTAAATCCAGTCTTGCACTGGTCCTATCATTATGGCCTCTGCTTTCGGCCTACCTTTTTGTTTAGTACATGGCCTTTGCTTTCGGCCTACTTTCTGCTTATCATTATGGCATCTGCTTTCGGCCTACATTTCTGATTAGTGTTATGGCCCCTGCTTCGGCCTAATTTACTTGTCAGTGCAGAGCTGCCATGGCAACGAATGCGGTGCTTGTCCTCCCTTCGACGAGGCCTTAGTTGGGGAAAAACCCGGAGTTGAGTCTCTCCTCCCAGGTTAGTCCCAAACAAGGAGCCCTCATACCGCTAAGCCTCCCGGTACAAGGTCGTGCGACCGGTCGAGTAGAATTGCCACGTGGCCTAAGGGTTTGTTTTATATAAAACGGGTGAAGATTGATTGGAAGTGGCGGGTTGGTCACGCTCGCAGACCGTTCGTACCGGTGCGGGTGGGTTGACGACTCATGGCGACAGGGAGACGTGTGCAGTGGGTTATCACCCTCCGAACATGCAGTTTTGCCTCCGCTGGTCGGCCTACAAATCGGCTCGCCGGATGTCGCTCACATCCAGTTGGTACACCAAGTTGTACAGGAGGGCCTGAATGATACAGGTACGACTACATTCAGAAGTGGCAAGACTGGCCACTGTCACCGACGGCCACATCGGTGAGGCCCGCGGGGTTAGCTCCCCTGCTTGAACAAAAGCGGTCTAAACTGTGTCGACACAGGGTCTTTTGTGTGCGTACGGGTTTGAATACCTGGGTGTGTGTCTGCGCGATATAGTATCGTGTAGTTGCTATACGGCGCAAATACGGGCCTTAGGGCATGCGGCCCTATCTATATATATGCGTCTATATATACATATTCACCTGCTACTAACCCTCTTCCTTGCTTCGGCTATTTCATTTCTGTCCTTTAGCCGTTCCCCCCCGGATAAGGATCCGGGGAGGGGAGGTATTGTTCTACTTAGCTCTGTGACTAACGGTTTCTTCTTGTAACCAATCACAGGAAACGGGACAGCGCGAAGCCCCCACCCCGCAGGATGAGATACGTGCCTTAGAGATGGCCCGATCGGACACCCCGGCCTCTCCTCCTATCTTCAGAGACGTGAGTGCGAGAGAATAAAGACTAGCCTAGGGATCCTTGTTGTTTGGACTATGTAGCCTTCGGGCAACATTTTGTAAAACGATAGGCTCCGGCCATATTTAGATGTATAATATAAGCAGTGTGCTTGTTTCCTTTATATTATCTGCTTCCGCTGTGCGATCTGATGTGATGTAATGATTCTTGTGCCTGACAAAGAGACCGCTCAGTGCTTGAGTGGGTGGGACAGTCGCCACCCGGAAAGCACTGGGTGGTCCTCTTTGGGCAGTAAGATCCCCCCTCCCGGAACCCGGTTCAGTCTGGGGAGGGGGGGGGGGTCTTACAAATGGATCAGAGCTACCACGATCCGACCACATGGGGCAGTCTTTCGATCCTCCCTTCCCCGGTTCCGTTTCTTGGTTCGGGACGAACCACGCAGCGGAAGCCTGGTAGACCCTTTAGGTTTAAGGTTAAGGACTCGAGACTGCACGATAGTACACCCACACGCTTTTCCGCTTCCTTCTCTTTCAGTCCTGCAAAATTCCCTTATTTTTGCAAGTTCTGACACCCGTTTGTTACTTCTCCAGATACCGGAGTCAAGTAACGGAAGGTCCTCCTCTCGAGACCAGTACCACCCTACCACTCCACCACCAGCTCAGACCGCTCCAGCCACAGTTCCGTTCGGAGAGACAGAGCTCGGGCAGACCCTGGTAGCCCTGTTGGCCGCCTTCCAAACAGCCACCTTACGGCCACCCCAGCAGACCACCGTACCCACCGATCTGCTGACGACATTCCGAGGGCTAAGGCCCCCCACCTTTCGGGGTACAGAGTCAGCCATCCAGGCCGAGGAGTGGGTGGAGAGGGTAGAGGAGCTTCTTGTAGGGATGATGTGCCCAGCAGTAGCCGCAGTGTCCCTAGTGGTGACCATGTTGGAGGGCTATGCCCGGGACTGGTGGAGGGCAGCTAGCCGCTCCACTTTTAGAGGGCGACCCCTCAGCACCATTCTCTGGGGGGAGTTCTCTGAGGCCTTCTTAGAGCATTTCATTTCGGATGCAGACCGGATGGCACTCCAGGAGCGGTTCCTACAGATCAGGCAGGGAGATAGGACGGTTCCAGACTACCAGAGAGAGTTTATCCACCTGGCCCGCTTCGCCGGGACCTTAGCAGGTACGGATAGGGATAGGGCGGCCAGATTTTACCGGGGATTACGAGACGACCTCCGTCAGGCCCTGATCATGATTTCCCAGGCATCCTTCCACACGATCGCCTCACATGCCACCGCTCTAGAGATGGACCAGCGGATGGTAGCCCAGCAGCGGAGGGGACACAGTAGGTGTTCCCCAGACACAGGGCCGAGAGAGAAGGGTAGGTCCTCGCAGGCAGGGCCGAGATGGGAGACAGCGTCAGCGTCACCAGCCATATAGACAGGCACCCCAGCCCCGACCAGCACCCCCAGCCCCAGCACCTCAGGTCGTCCCAGCCGCACGACGAGATGTTCCCTTCGCAGGGAACTGCTACCTATGCCAGCAGCCTGGGCATATACGAGCCTTCTGCCCACAGGCTACCGGGGGACCCGGTTTAGGAGCAGTACAGAGAGCGGCGGAGAGAGGACGAGGTGGACGCAGAGGACGTCCCGCAGGCAGGAGGGAGCCGGCTAGGCAGGGCAGAGCAGCACCGCTCAAGGCATACGCGTTGGATCTTCAGCACAGGTCCTGCTCCTGACGTAGTGATAGGTATCTACTTCCGATAGTACGATATCCTAGGAGATGTCATAGCTTTATATATTGGGACTTTTGTATATATCATCCCTACTCCTGTATATGTGTGAAAAGCTTATGATTATGATATATATATATACATATATGTTATCAGGTTTACTTTTGGTAGAAGGTCGTCCCGCTAAAACACTGTTCGATACCGGCGCCACACATTCTTTCGTTGCACAAAACTTCATCGCTGACAAGGAGAACACGGTACGATCATCCGGGATGTCAATCCGAATACGACTCCCGGATGGATCAGATATGACTTCCACCGAAAAGTGTTCCTTCCAGGCAATGCTAGGAGGCATAGAGTTCGAAGTCAACGCCACCATCTTAGCAATAACCGGGTTCGACATCATTCTGGGGATGGATTGGTTGGCAGAGCACAGCGCCCAAATCAATTGTTCGACTCGAGAAATCCGCCTCCAGAATCCGAATGGGCAATTTATCACGCTAGCAGGTATACCCTCCGTCACCCGCATTATCTTAACATCTGCACAAACCGTCAAGGCAGTTCGACGGAAGGACGAGATATACCTAATCTACTTTGAGATGGAGAACACGACGCAAGTACTCTCTAAAGTACCTGTGATCAGGGACTTCCCAGATATCTTCCCAGAGTCACTCCCCGGGTTGCCCCCGCAACGGGAAGTGGACTTCCAAATCGAACTTACTCAAGGAGCCCGACCAGTGTCCCGAGCACCGTACCGGATGGCCCCGAGGGAACTGGCCGAGCTCAAGATTCAGCTACAAGAGTTAGTCGACGCAGGATTCGTACGTCCTAGTACCTCCCCCTGGGGAGCCCCAGTACTGTTTGTAAAAAAGAAGGATGGATCGCTGCGTCTCTGCATCGACTACAGAGGTTTGAATAAACTCACTGTCCGGAATACTTATCCCCTACCCCGGATAGATGAACTGTTCGATCAACTGCAAGGCTGCGTCCGTCTTTTCCAAGATGGACTTAAGGTCCGACTACTATCAACTTAGAGTGCGAGAAGAGGACATTCCCAAGACCGCCTTCAGCTCTCGCTACGGACTATACGAGTTCATGGTAATGCCATTTGGGTTAACCAATGCCCCGTCCGCCTTCATGGCTTTGATGAATACGGTATTCAAACCCTTCCTGGACCATTTCGTAATAGTCTTCATAGATGATATTCTCATCTACTCAAAGAACAAAACCGATCACTCCAGGCACCTCCAAATGGTACTACTTAAGCTAAGAGAGCACTCGCTCTTCGCCAAGTTTAGCAAATGCGAGTTCTGGATGGAAGAAGTCGGTTTTCTGGGACACACCGTCAACAAGAACGGAGTAGCGGTGGATCAAGCCAAGGTGCAAGCGGTACTGAGATTGGCCGCCACTGAAGACAGCGGCAGACATCCGAAGTTTCCTTGGCCTCGCCGGCTACTACCGTAAGTTCGTCGAAGGTTTCTCCAAAATCGCGTTACCACTTACCTCTCTCACCAAGAAGGATGTGACTTTCCAATGGTCTCCCGAATGCGAGGCGGCGTTCATCGAACTGAAGAACCGGCTGATATCAGCCCCAATCCTAACCCTCCCCTCCGGTACCGAGGGATTTCAAATCTATGCTGATGCTTCTTTGAAAGGATTGGGGGCCGTGCTTATGCAACATGGCAAGGTAATTGCCTACGCCTCACGTCAGCTCAAGCCGCATGAACTAAACTACGCCACCCACGATCTGGAGCTGGGGGCGGTAGTTTTCAGCATTAAAAGTCTGGAGACACTACCTCTACGGGGTACGATGCGAAATCTTCTCCGATCATAAAAGCCTCAAATATGTCTTCACCCAGAAAGAGCTGAACCTCCGGCAACGCCGGTGGTTAGAATTTCTCTGTGATTATGACTTCGCCCTCCAGTACCACCCCGACAAGGCTAATAAGGTTGCAGACGCCTTGAGTCGGCAGCCTCCGAGGACCGGGAGTTGGTTAGAATTGGTGCCAGAGGAGTTAGTCAAATCATTGGCAGAAATGGATATTATCCTCATCGCCCGCAGAAATCCGATGGAATACCAGGCCCAGCTCTACTGGATGGAGATACAGTGCGACATCCGGAATAGGATAAGAGAAGCTCAGAAGACTGACGTAGAAGCAGCCCCAATCATTCAAGCCCTGCAACATGGTGCGCAGGAGGATTACAATTTGTACGATGGCATCCTGCAGTTCAGACACCGCATATTCATCCCCGCAACAGAAGGAATTCGGGAAGAAATCCTCCGCGAAGCGCACCAGACCAGGTACTCGATACACCCGGGAGTAGTAAAAATGTATACGGACCTGCGAAGGACCTTGTACTGGCCAGGAATGAAGAGGGATGTCACCAACTATGTTGCGCACTGCCAGACCTGTCAAATGGTCAAGGCAGAATGTCGAAGCCCAGGAGGCCTACTACAACCCCTGCCCATCCCTGGAATGGAAGTTCGAGGATATTTCCATGGATTTTGTCCATGGCTTACCCCGATCCCGTGCAGGTAACGACTCCATATGGGTAGTGGTGGACCGCCTCACCAAGGTAGCCCGATTCATCCCGAACCGGCAAGGTGACGGTGTCGACATTCTAGCCCGACTATTTATCGAGCAGGTAGTCCGATTTCATGGAATACCCAAATCAATCGTCTCGGACCGCGACGGGCGCTTTACATCGAAGGAATGGAGAAGAGTGCAAGCTTATCTAGGTACCAGATTAGCTTTTAGCACCGCCTTCCACCCCCAGACCGATGGGCAGACGGAAAGAACGAATCGGACAATGGAAGATCTTCTCCGATTATGCATAGTGGAGCACAACGAGCCATGGGAGCAGTTACTACCTCTGGTAGAGTTTTCATATAACAACAGCTTCCAGGCAAGCATCAAGATGGCACCTTACGAAGCCCTCTACGGAAGACGCTGTCGAACCCCGCTATCTTGGGCACAGGATGAGGACCCCGAAGCCTTGGGAGTCACCTACATCGACGATACCACCGCCGCGATAAGATTAATCCGGGAACGCATGCTGGAAGCGCAGAGCCGGCAGACCAAGTATTACGACGCACGTCATCGGCAAGTGGAATTCCAAGTAGGAGATATGGTTTTCTTAAAGATTAAGCCTATGCATGGGATATCACGAATCAAGAGGCAGAAAAAGCTGGACCCCCGCTATCTAGGCCCGTATCCAGTCATCGAAAGAGTTGGCCCGGTGGCCTATAGACTAGCCCTGCCAGCTGAACTAGGAAACCTCCACGACGTGTTTCACGTCTCTTCACTGAGACGCGTACTTCGCCAACCCGAGCAGCACCTTCCCACACCACCAACATCAGTACAGTCCGACCGATCTGTCCGACTCGAACCGGTGAAGATAGTGGACTCCAAGATCAAAGAGCTGCGGAACAAAACCGTCACAATGGTCTAGATCTTATGGTCAAACGGAGGACGCTGAAGAGTTCACCTGGGAACCAGAAGCCCTCGTCCGGGAGAGATACCCGGTACTGTTTCCCCAGGTATGTCATCCTTTAAACCCCCTACTTTAGCCAATTTTCGGGGACGAAAATCTCTTTATTTTTATTGGATTGTAACATCCCGACTTTTATTGGGCCACTAGACCCTAGTGAGCCCAATAAAAGTAGGCCCGAGCAGTAGAAAACGACCATTTCGGGTACCGTAGCGCAGCCACTACCTCATTATTATGAATAGTGACCGTACGAACCCCGAATTGACTTCCGTCAGTTCCGTTGAACTCGTATGGACAATACGAGCGCAACGGAATTCGTTGCACTTCGATCCGAGGTCGTTTGGAGAAAACGACCATTTCGGGTATCGTAGCGCGCCACTACCTCATTATTATGAATAGTGACCGTACGAACCCCGAATTGACTTCCGTCAGTTCCTGTTGAACTCGTATGGACAATACGAGCGCAACGGAATTCGTTGCACTTCGATCCGAGGTCGTTTGGAGAAAACGACCATTTCGGGTATCGTAGCGCGCCACTACCTCATTATTATGAATAGTGACCGTACGAACCCCGAATTGACTTCCGTCAGTTCCGTTGAACTCGTATGGACAATACGAGCGCAACGGAATTCGTTGCACTTCGATCCGAGGTCGTTTGGAGAAAACGACCATTTCGGGTATCGTAGCGCGCCACTACCTCATTATTATGAATAGTGACCGTACGAACCCCGAATTGACTTCCGTCAGTTCCGTTGAACTCGTATGGACAATATGAGCGCAACGGAATTCGTTGCACTTCGATCCGAGGTCGTTTGGAGAAAACGACCATTTTGGGTATCATAGCGCGCCACTACCTCATTATTATGAATAGTGACCGTACGGATCCCGAATTGACTTCCGTCAGTTCCGTTGAACTTGTATGAACAATACGAGCGCAACGGAATTCGTTGCACTTCGATCCGAGGTCGTTTGGAGAAAACGACCATTTCGGGTATCGTAGCGCGCCACTACCTCATTATTATGAATAGTGACCGTACGAACCCCGAATTGACTTCTGTCAGCTCCGTTATGATCGTATGACCAATACAAGCACAACGGAACTCGTTGCGTCACGATACAAGGTCGTATGGAGAGTATGCCATTTTAGTCCTATGCAGATCGCCTCAGTACAACGGACGAGATATAAAGCACACGAGCCCGGCATCGGCCCCGACAACTCTTATCGTGCCCCGGGAGCCAAGGAGGACCCCACCCTAAGTTGACTTAGTCAACCCCCCCCCCCCCCCCCCCCCCCCCCCCCCGAACTCGTAATTGCTAAAGAAAAAGGGGGGGGGGGAGAGAGAGAGAAACCCCCCAAGGGGGGGGGGGAGGCTGCCCCTATTAGGGCAAGGGGCAAGAGAGAGAAAGGAAGGGGGGGGGGGGGGGGGGGGAGAAAATATCTCCCCCCACTCACCCTCCCTTCATACACGTGGAAGGGAGGGAGAGGGGGGGGGGGGGGGGGGAGATCTCCCCTCCTTCCTATAAAAGGAGGGGCAGCCCTCTCCATTTCCCCCCACACCACCTCCCTCTCTCTCTCAGCTCCCCTCTGCCGGCAGCCCCAGCCACCCCCTCCTCCTCCTCCTCCTTGCCGGAGCAAGCCAACCCCAAGGCCGCCGCCCCCACCTCCTCCCTCATGGCCGGCCGCCCCTCCACCCGAGCCCCTCCCCAGGTAGAACCACCTCCCCTCCTCCTTCCCACCTCCCGGAGGAAGACCCCCCCTCCCGCTGTCGCCGGAGCGCCGCCGGCCGCCGCCCCGAGCCTTGCAAGGTTCGGGGAGGAGGCGGCCAAGGAAGCTCTCTCCCCCAGCGCCGGCGGTGGCGCTGGGGGGGGGGGGGGAGGGGGTCCCCCTCGAGGACCTCAGCGCGGCACAGGGGAGGCGGCCGGGCCCCCGGCGGGCACGGCCAGCGGCGCCCGTGGCCTCCCCCTCCTCCCCGCACTTCCTGTAGGAGGAAGACGCCCTCCCCCGACGGCGGTCGGCGGATCCAGGCTGCCGGGCCACCGCCGGAGTGGGCGCCGACCCCCGGCGCTCCGACCGGGGGCGGCATCAGTGGCCCTCGGCGGGAGGACGGCGGCGCAGAGGGCCTGCATGGCCCATGCAGACCACGCCCCCCCCCCCCCGCCTCCCGCCCTCTGTATCTCCTTCCCCCGGCGGTGGCCGGCGGCGCCAGGCCGCCGGACCACCCCCGGAGGAGTCACCGGCCCCCGGCGCACCAACCGGGGGCACACCCCGCACCCCTCCTGGCAGAGGCGGCGGCGGCTAGCATGCACACTGCATGCAGGCCGCCACCGCCCCCGTGCCGCTTTCGGCACTAACCCCGGCGGTGGCCGGTGGCCGGCGGCGACCAGCCCTCCGGACCACCACCGGAGTGGTCGCCGGCCCCCGGCGCACCGACCGGGGGCGGCGCCGGCACCAGCCGACCGCTGCCCGGCGGTGGCAGCGGCCACCCTTCGGCCGAGCAGCGGGAGCCGCACGACCTCCCCCAGGAGATTGTGCGGCTCCTGTATTAGCGTTTCCCGCCCCGCCCCTTACCTCCACATGAGTGCCCCCACAGCGGATCCGCTGTGGATCCGCTGTGGGGACCCCAGGAGGGCGCCCGGTGCGGCGCCCTCTGGCTCTTCCCTGCCTCTAACCGCACCCCACCCCTCTTTTTCCTTCCTCATTTTTCTAAGGGAAAATGGGGCCTCTTCAAAAGAAACTTCCTAAATGAAAATTGTGCCCCACTCTTATGGGCACCTCCTGTAATTGTTTGGGATTTTTAGGAGGAGTTTTACTATTTTTAAAACCCATTATAAAGTTTATTTTAGGAAATAAAATGCCCAAATGAGTTGCTAAAATTCCCCAAAAATTAGGGGCTCTAAGTATAGGTATTTTACAAATACTATCAAAGTTGGGAGGTGTGACCTCTTGTTTTGATCCCTTAAATGCTTTCACAAGCATAAATAGACGCCCGGAAAAGGGCGAAAATCCTCAAAATAAATCGGCGCCCCTCGACGCATATTTTAAATGCTTATCAAAATTATGCGTACCAATCTAAAGAATCGACTAAGCTCAGGATAGCAACGCAAAAGCGGAACGACATCGCGGTGCGGCGCCGAAATTTAACCCCGCCGCGACGATAATAAAAGAACGTAGTTGTCGATCGAAGCCTCCTCTCATGGAGTGGTTGGACTACTAACCATTTCTTCTTATGCTTTTTCTGCTTTCCGTACTGTCAATTAAATCCAGTATCGCACTGGTCCCCCGCACTTACTTTCTGTACTTTCAATTAAATCCAGTCTCGCACTGGTCCCCCGCACTTATTTTCTGTACCGTCAATTAAATCCAGTCTCGCACTGGTCCCCCGCACTTACTTTCTGTACTTTCAATTAAATCCAGTCTCGCACTGGTCCCCCGCACTTACTTTCTGTACTTTCAATTAAATCCAGTCTTGCACTGGTCCTATCATTATGGCCTCTGCTTTCGGCCTACCTTTTTGTTTAGTACATGGCCTTTGCTTTCGGCCTACTTTCTGCTTATCATTATGGCCTCTGCTTTCGGCCTACATTTCTGATTAGTGTTATGGCCCCTGCTTCGGCCTAATTTACTTGTTAGTGCAGAGCTGCCATGGCAACGAATGCTGTGCTTGTCCTCCCTTCGGCGAGGCCTTAGTTGGGGAAAAACCCGGAGTTGAGTCTCTCCTCCCAGGTTAGTCCCAAACAAGGAGCTCTCATACCGCTAAGCCTCCCGGTACAAGGTCGTGCGACCGGTCGAGTAGAATTGCCACGTGGCCTAAGGGTTTGTTTTATATAAAACGGGTGAAGATTGATTGGAAGTGGCGGGTTGGTCACGCTCGCAGACCGTTCGTACCGGTGCGGGTGGGTTGACGACTCATGGCGACAGGGAGACGTGTGCAGTGGGTTATCACCCTCCGAACATGCAGTTTTGCCTCCGCTGGTCGGCCTACAAATAGGCTCGCCGGATGTCGCTCTCATCCAGTTGGTACACCAAGTTGTACAGGAGGGCATGAATGATACGGTACGACTACATTCAGAAGTGGCAAGACTGGCCACTGTCACCGACGGCCACATCGGTGAGGCCCACGGGGTTAGCTCCCCTGCTTGAACAAAAGCGGTCTAAACTGTGTCGACACAGGGTCTTTTGTGTGCGTACGGGTTTGAATACCTGTGTGTGTCTGCGCGATATAGTATCGTATAGTTGCTATACGGCGCAAATACGGGCCTTAGGGCATGCGGCCCTATCTATATATATATGCGTCTATCTATACATATTCACCTGCTACTAACCCTCTTCCTTGCTTCGGCTATTTCATTTCTGTCCTTTAGCCGTTCCCCCCCGGATAAGGATCCGGGGAGGGGAGGTATTGTTCTACTTAGCTCTATGACTAACGGTTTCTTCTTGTAACCAATCACAGGAAATGGGACAGCGCGAAGCCCGCACCCCGCAGGATGAGATACGTGCCTTAGAGATGGCCCGATCGGACACCCCGGCCTCTCCTCCTATCTTCAGAGACGTGAGTGCGAGAGAATAAAGACTAGCCTAGGGATCCTTGTTGTTTGGACTATGTAGCCTTCGGGCAACATTTTGTAAAACGATAGGCTCCGACCATATTTAGATGTATAATATAAGCAGTGTGCTTGTTTCCTTTATATTATCTGCTTCCGCTGTGCGATCTGATGTGATGTAATGATTCTTGCGCCTGACAAAGAGACCGCTCAGTGCTTGAGTGGGTGGGACGTCGCCACCCGGAAAGCACTGGGTGGTCCTCTTTGGGCAGTAAGATCCCCCCTCCCAGAACCCGGTTCAGTCTGGGGAGGGGGGTCTTACACCAGTGGTCTCCCGAATGCGAAGCAGCGTTCATAGAGATAAAGAACCGACTGATATCGGCCCCGATTCTGACACTCCCCTCAGGTACAGAGGGATTCCAGATCTACGCCGACGCATCGCTGAAGGGATTGGGAACCGTACTAATGCAATACGGCAAAGTAATCGCCTACGCCTCATGGCAGCTAAAGTCTCACGAACTAAACTACGCCACCCATGATCTAGAACTGGGTGCGGTAGTTTTCGCATTAAAAGTTTGGAGGCACTACACTACGGAGTGCGATGCGAGATCTTCTCCGATCATAAAAGCCTCAAATACATCTTCACCCAGAAAGAGCTAAATCTCCGACAACGCCGGTGGCTGGAGTTCCTATGCGATTACGACTTCGCTCTCCAATATCACCCCGGCAAAGCCAATAAGGTTGCAGATGCTTTAAGTCGGCAACCTTCGATGGCCGACAATTGGCTAGAGATGATACCAAATGAATTGATCAAGTCCTTGGCAGACTTGGATATCATTCTCATTACCCGCAGGAACCCGATGGAATACCAGGCCCAACTTTACTGGATGGAGATACTGATGAGTCCTGATCATATACACATTTATGGACTCATCCGGGCCGTTATTTAGTCATTTCTCCGCACTTTAGCCTTGTTTTAGTTTATATTTGATAATCCATGCTAGGTGCACATCTTGGCCCACTTTGGTGTGATTTTCGTGCTTTTTGTCTTTAGTAGTATTCTTGTGCTGTTAGGTGCCATTTTCAGTGGCTAGATCTGTGGTTATGCTGGAATAGGAGTCGTGCAAGTGTTCCCGGTGCAATTCTGCACAGGAACACTGCGCACGATCACCGGTTCTATTGCGCACGACCACTGGTCGTGCGCCACTGATCGTGTGCACTTAACCCTTTTTCACGAGTTCTGTTTGGTGCAGTGCGCACGACCATCAACGACAGTGCGCACGACCACCGGTCGTGCGCCCCTGCTCGTGCGCACTTACCATTTAATTTCCGAGTTATGTTTGCTCCAGTGCGCACGACCATCAACGATAGTGCGCACGACCATCGGTCGTGCGCCACTGGTCGTGCGCACATTTTATTTTATAATTTCGTATATTGCAGGTTCCACCCAGGCAGTGCGCACGATCGCAGAATTCCGGTGCGCACGACCACTGGTCGTGCGCCAATGACCGTGCGCAGTATTCAATCCAGCGCCTATTTAAACGCCTGTTGCGATTTTAGGGCAATCGTTCACTTCCGGGAGCGGGATTCCTGTTCCGTACGCCGCCGATTTCCACCGTGGGACGCCTCCACCTCATCTCCTACGCAAGGGGAAGCCTCCTCCACCCATTCTAAGACTTCCTCCATTGTCCGTGAGTGTTCTCCATCGTCCGCAAGCCTCCAAGCAAGCATTCTTTCATTCCGCTCGGTGAGAAGAAGAAGAAACCTAAAGTCGAAGACGACGGAGCACGTAGGGAGATCGTGACAGCTCTCTACGCCGGAAGCATTGTCCGTCCGAGTCCGGAGGTAGCCCGACAACCTACCATTCCGGCCGTGAACGGCCGCTAGTCTTCAACATCGGTTATTTCTTTCCTCTTTCCTCGTTGTACTCTTTGAACCGTGTAAAACTCGAATATTGAGATGTTATTTGTTTAAATGAATGTCTCTTTGTTATTCTTCATGGTTTGGTTCTGATTCACTCTGTTCTCATTCACTCACTCGCGCCCGCACGCAAGGTGTTTGACCCGCGTTAGCAAGAGCTAACGGCGGTTGTGAAGAGGTGTTTGCGACCCTCACCCTCTCGCACTTAAGTTCACTTCATCCGCCTCACGAAGCACGGCATCGCGGCCGTTGCATCCACCTCACTTTGCGAAGCGGTGTTTTCGACCCTCATTTCTTTTGTTATTGCTAAGATTAGGAAAACCAACCAAAAACCCCTCTTTGTGTTTGTTGAACGCTTGTGTAACAATCATCACTGCGCGATTCGTTCACCCATCCTGCATTCCTCAAGAGACCGACATCCGGGGAATTTATTCTCCACAATTATTACTTGACAGCGACCGGTGCACTTGCCGACACGCATCAAGTTTTTGGCGCCGTTGCCGGGGAATGCAGACGTGATGAATTTGTCTGCGTGAAGATTTGTTGCACGAGAATTTTCTTTTCTTTCACTTCTTTTGTTCACCTCTGGTATCTCCGTTTCTTTTCGATACGCGCTTCTGATTACTTTCGCCTTTTCCATCATTCGCTAATCGTTTTGTTTGCTAGTATTCGTAGCATGACCTCCATTCAGGAATGCATCTATCAGGGAAGCTTGGATGATTTAAGGGATCAAGCAGAAAGGAACAATCATGACTTCGGGATCTCCTCCGACGTCATTGAGTACATGCCAGGGAACTGCAAGTTCAGCGGGGATGAGCATGAAGACGCGGTGCAACACATGCAGGACTTTTTAGAAATCTATTACACATGTGTATTCAATGGAATTGAAAACGACCTACAAAAGATTTTGGCATTCTCATTCTCCTTGCATAAAAAAGGCAAAAGCTGGTATTGGGATATTCGGAAAAGAGAGGTGACCACATGGAAACAACTCGAGGGGAGATTTTTTCAAGAGTTTCAACATCGTACCCAAGCCTTGGACAAGTACAGGGAACTCGTAACCTTTGGACAAGGGAAGGAGGAGACGTTAGTTGATGCTTGGGAGCGTTTCCAATCCTTGCATAGGGGATGCTACCGTGAAGATCTTTCAGAGGCTTTCTTAATTCAGATTTTTTATTTCGGAGTGCTGGATAAATTCCGTCTACTTTTTGATATGGCAGCTGGAGGGGCCCTGTTTAATAAATCAGGGAAGGACACGTGGGAAGTGGTCGTGAATATTGTTCACAGCAGTCAGCACTGGAGTCATGTTATTCGCTCCCCAAGCACTGCTGCAGTTAATGCCGTGACATCCAAAGGAGCAGCGGATTTTATGCCGCCAGAGCAACCAGAACAGTTAGCAACTTTGGTGGTCGGGGTATTAAACAAAATGAATGACCAATCTGCCGCAATCCAACAGCTTCGATCTACTATAGGGACGCTGTCCGATGTCGTTTCTGGGCTTGCAAGTCAGCCTCCTGAGTCAGTGAACACCATGCAATTGAGAAGTGGGAGAAGTGTAGACAATCCTCCTCGACAGGAACCACTTGCGTGTTCCACTGACAAGCATAATGAAGACACTTCCGAGAAGCTAACTCAGAGTCATATTGAGCCGCATCCCGTGAGCGAGGCACAAACCTCGAAAAGTGCTGTTCACCCCCCATTCCCCCACAGGCTGCGAAACGAGAAATCCGAGAAGCAATTCCGCAGATTCTTGGAAATAATGAAGGGGGTGCAAGTGAGCATACCACTGATTGAAGCTATCTCTCAAATGCCAGGTTACTCCAAGTTTTTGAAAGATTTGATCTCGAAGCGGAAGCAGTTGGAGGGTCTCAAAACTATCGACCTCACCGAGGAGTGCTCCGCCATCATTTCCAATTTGCCCACAAAGTGCAAGGATCCGGGCAACTTTACGATTCCCTGCAGGATCGGCCATCACCGTTTCAGCCAGGCACTCTGTGATTTGGGGGCATCAATCAACTTGATGCCGCTCTCTATCTTTCGTGAACTTGGTGCTGGGATCTTGAAGCCAACGCAGGTAATGCTGCAGCTAGCTGATCGGTCGATCAAGAAGCCGTCAGGAATCGTCGAGGACCTCACAATAGTTGTAAACGGTCTCGCTTTTCCAGCTGATTTTATCATCCTCGACATGAAGGTCGATTCAAATGTACCCATTATCTTGGGGCGGCCCTTTCTCACTACTGCTCGTGCTATTATTAATGTGGAGTAGGGGGAGCTCACACTAAGACTGGGGGAGGATGCTATATCTTTCAACGTCCACAGCCCGTCGCAAC
Source organism: Dactylorhiza incarnata (assembly GCA_033032865.1). Taxonomy (NCBI): domain Eukaryota; kingdom Viridiplantae; phylum Streptophyta; class Magnoliopsida; order Asparagales; family Orchidaceae; genus Dactylorhiza; species Dactylorhiza incarnata. The sequence goes on along the minus strand of JAWHQI010000107.1, from coordinate 2,688,271 downwards.
TCTTTGAAATCTCGGAGTGCGAACCAGCAGAGGCGCTTGAAGAATTCGATGGTCAGAACGTTGTGGAGTTGGATGACAGTGAGGTGTGTTGGCAGCACGAAGACAAGGAAGAAGGGGGTGCACACTCAAACAGCCCGATTTGTCACACTCAATCGGAGAACCCTCCAACGATTCTGCCAATCCAAATCCTTGTCCGGCACTCAAACAACTCCCGGATTCTCTAAAGTATGTTTTTCTTGGAGAAAATAACACGCATCCGGTGATTATTTCCGCAGCCCTGTCCGCCGCCAACGAAACTGCATTAGTGGGCGTGCTGAGAAGGTACCACATGGTATTCGGACGGTCTCTTGCTGACATTAAGGGAATCTGCCCCACGGTCTGCATGCATAAGATCCTCCTTGAAGATCAGTACAAACCGACAGCACAGCCCCAGAGGCGGCTGAACCCGAAAATGCAAGAGGTAGTGAAGGCTGAAGTTATAAAGCTTTTAGACGCTGGCATCATTTACCCCATCAGCGATAGCAAATGGGTCAGTCCAGTCCAGGTGGTACCAAAGAAGGGAGGGATTACTGTCGTTGCCAATGAAAAAAACGAACTGCTACCAACCCGAGTGATCACCGGGTGGAGAGTCTGCATCGACTACCGCAAGCTGAATGATGCGACGCGCAAGGACCATTTTCCGCTCCCCTTCATTGATCAGATGCTAGAAAAGTTAGCGGGGCAGGATTACTACTGTTTCTTGGATGGGTACTCAGGGTACAATCAGATTCTAATTGACCCATCTGATCAAGACAAGACAACATTCACATGTCCCTCCGGTACCTTCGCGTTCAAAAGAATGCCATTCGGACTGTGTAATGCCCCCGCAACCTTCCAACGTTGTATGCTCGCCATTTTTGCTGACATGGTGGGGGACTTCCTCGAAGTTTTCATGGATGATTTTACTCTATTTGGCAGTAGCTTTGACATTTGCCTCGCGAATTTGGCCAAGACCTTGAAGCGGTGTGAAGACACCAATCTTGTCTTGAACTGGGAGAAATGCCACTTTATGGTGCGCGAAGGAATTGTGTTGGGACATAAAGTTTCCTGCAAAGGGCTTGAAGTGGATCAAGCGAAGGTAAGTGTTATCAGAAACCTCCCTCCACCCATGTCAGTGAAAGGCATCCGAAGTTTTCTTGGTCATGTGGGCTTCTATCGAAGGTTCATCAAGGATTTTTCCTCCATCTCAAAGCCTTTATCTCGCCTGCTGGTTAAGGACGTCCCCTTCCACTTCGACGAAGCATGCATGCAAGCCTTCGAAACTTTACGGGGACAACTCATCTCAGCCCCAATTTTGGTGGCGCCCGACTGGACTTTGCCTTTTATTATCATGTGCGACGCAAGTGATGTGGCCGTAGGTGCTGCACTCGGTCAAAAGAAAGACAAGACTTTTCACACTATTGCGTATGCCAGTCGAACTCTTAACAGTGCTCAAGCAAATTATACCACCAGAGAGAAAGAAATGCTAGCCGTGGTCTTCGCTTTTGAAAAATTTCACTCGTACCTGGTACTTTCCGAAGTGATCGTGTATACGGACCACGCCGCTCTCAGGTATCTTTTCAGTAAGAAAGAATCCAAATCGCGCCTGATTCGTTGGATTTTACTTTTGCAGGAATACAATCTGGAAATCAAAGATAAGAAAGGGGTGGAGAACGTGATTGCGGATCATCTCTCGCGATTGGAGTACGACACTCCCAGCAGCGTTGAGGAGGAAACGGACGACTATTTCCCGGATGAAAAGTTATTCGCAATTACTACGTCCTCCCCAACAGCACCTTGGTACGCAGATATCGCTAATTACTTGGCTTGTAAATCCTTCTCCCCGAATCTGTCCCCTCAGCAAAGACGGAAGCTTGCCTCTGACTCAAAATACTATTTTTGGGAAGATCCGCTCTTATTCCACACGTGCAGCGACGGGATTATTAGGCGTTGTATTCCGGAAGCTGAGTTTCAGTCTATATTGCAGCACTGCCATGACAGAGAAGCTGGCGGGCACTTCGGGGCCGTTCGAACAGCAGGAAAAATCCTGCAATGTGGATTGTTTTGGCCGACCCTCTTCCGGGACGCCCATGCCTATGTCACCAAGTGCGACGAGTGCCAAAGGACCGGAAATATTTCCCGGCGTGATGAGATGCCCCTTAATAACATGCTGGTCTGCGAACCCTTTGATGTCTGGGGAATAGACTTCATGGGTCCCTTCCCAATGTCTCACGGTAAGCATTACATTATTGTGGCAGTGGATTATGTTTCAAAATGGGTGGAAGCTGAGGCGGTTGCCACGAATGATGCAAACACAGTGTTACACTTTATCCACAAGAATATCTTCTCCAGGTTTGGGACGCCGAGAACTATCATCAGTGACGGCGGTAGTCATTTTTGCAATAAGCAGTTTGTGCAGCTCATGAAGAAGTTTGGGGTCCATCATAAGATTTCTTTGGCATACCATCCCCAAACATGCGGGCAAGTCGAAGTCTCCAACCACGAGCTCAAGCGAATAATTGAGAAATCAATACATTCAAATAGGAAGGAGTGGGCTAAAAAGGTTGACGACGCATTATGGGCTTACCAGACTGCGTTCAAAACACCCATCGGCATGACTCCGTTTCAATTAGTCTACGGCAAGGCATGCCACCTCCCTGTAGAGCTGGAGCATAAAGCATTATGGGCAACCAAACTTCTGAACATGGACATTGGAGCCGCGGCCGAGGTGCGTCATTCCCAACTCAACGAGTTAGAGGAGCTCCGTCATTTCGCTTATGAAAACACTCGTATCTACAAGGAGAAAACAAAGAAATGGCACGATCGGCATATCATTCCTAAGGAGTTCAAAATTGGGGACCAAGTGTTGCTCTACAACTCCCGTCTCCGCCTCTTCCCAGGGAAGCTAAAATCGTGGTGGAGTGGTCCTTTCTCCGTGACCGATGTCTCCCCCTTCGGTGCCATAGAAATATCTGGGGATAAGGGGGACAAGTTTAAGGTCAATGGACATCGGCTGAAGTTATATGATGGTGCCACTATAAACAAGGAGTGTCAGTTGTTGACATTGGGAGATGGACATCATACAAACACCGGCAACTGATTTCCCCTTCTTGTCTCTTATTTTTGTGAAACCCTACTCTTGAGAACTCTTTCTTTTTTAATTCCTGAACTTTATAAACACTGCTAATACAGGTATTTGGTCCAGCTTAAGGACGTTAAATGAAAGCGCTACTGGGAGACAACCCAGATTTCCTGTTTTCGTATTTCTTTTTATCTAACTTCTTTTAGTTCAGCTTTTGTATCTGCTTTTGTTGCTTTGAGTTTGTGCTTGCAGGGTTTTGTGTTCGATGGAGCGGATGCTGCGGACTATTCTTGATCATTTACGCCAATCGTCTGGTATGCTCATTTCTGAGCATTGGGTAACACTTCCTCCCCTCTTGTTGCTTCAAATTTCTAGATATATCGCTTAGCTTAAGTCTGGGGGAGCGGTTGTTGTTATCCAATGTGCACATGTTGCACCGCATACTAGAAGGTTGCTTTTTATTTATCATTTTCATTATCATCGTTGCATTCTTCTCACACCACTTCACCCACTTGAGTGCGTGCTTGTCTTTTTGTTGTTGTTCCGTTTAAACTAGTTTGGTTGGAATGTGAAATAGGTTGTTAACGCAGGAATTATTATTTGGAGTGCGATGTTGACTCATGTAGTGTTCTTGTCACTTCGCATGCTATGGTAGAATTTGTTTAGAACTAGATTTTCTTTATGCATCTAATTTATGTTTAGTATTTCTGCGTAAATTTAGATTTAATATACTCAAGTGGTGAATTCGCATGAAATTGACGATAACCCGGTGTTGTGTGTGTGCGATTGCTAGTCGTGTGTTGCTCGAGTCAGGAGGAAGGTTTATCTTTCTTGTGGGATAAGAACTTGCCCCAAGCGACTCTCGAAGCATGGGTGAGAGCTACTCGTTGAGTCAAGCATGATGTAGGCCACCCTTTGGCTAGTTTGAGCTTTGTTATTCCATGTCCATTTCATTCACCGTTGCAAGCCCATTTTGTGCCTACCATTCCTTTGTACAGCCCCTCTTCATCCACCAAAGCCTGAAGCCTATCCCACGCCCGCAACCAAATTGTTTTTAACTGCGCTCATAATTCTGAACTTGTGTGGAGTGTGAAATCGTTGTGTTATGATGGGAAAATAATGTCCATCTGCTGATTTTGAACCAACCGGGGGTTTCTTAAAAGAAGTAAAATGTGCAAAAGAAAAAAAAAGGAGTATTGTGAAAAAAAAAAATCCTCCCGAGCTAAAAACAGAAAATCTGTTGGTATTTGTGAAGTAGGCCGTGTGCACACCTGGTTTTCAGGATAAGTCTGGGGGTGTGTCACACGAGCATAGTTTGTTGGTCTTGTGTGGTGCAGCGTTCCGTTAGCTCACTTGGGTTGCGTAGCCGCCGCGTTTAACTTTGAATATCATACCGTAACCTAAGCCCCGTTCTAATCCTATATGCCCTACTGATTTGACTTGCGAGTTTGCTAGCGCCGTGGAGAGAGTGTGACCGGGCAAGCGTATGGTTCACGACGTTGATGGATTTCAGCGGAGTTATTCCTAAGCCCCGATCTTTTGCAACACCCGCCTCAGTGTCTCGTCACTTTCATACCGGGCATGATCGTCAAATTTTTCATAATTCACCAATTGAGTACATCTAAATCTTTAATTACGCTTTAATACTCTTGTAAATTATTTAGCATATCTAGAATCTCCTTCTACTAAATTCTCTACTTGCATGCGTACGTTACTTCGCACCGTACTCCTTTGTGTAATTCTCTATGTTAATTATTGTTTTCACGCTCCGCCGGATTCGTTTGCTCGGGACGCGCAAACAGTTAAGTCTGGGGGTGCGATGAGTCCTGATCATATACACATTTATGGACTCATCCGGGCCGTTATTTAGTCATTTCTCCGCACTTTAGCCTTGTTTTAGTTTATATTTGATAATCCATGCTAGGTGCACATCTTGGCCCACTTTGGTGTGATTTTCGTGCTTTTTGTCTTTAGTAGTATTCTTGTGCTGTTAGGTGCCATTTTCAGTGGCTAGATCTGTGGTTATGCTGGAATAGGAGTCGTGCAAGTGTTCCCGGTGCAATTCTGCACAGGAACACTGCGCACGATCACTGGTTCTATTGCGCACGACCACTGGTCGTGCGCCACTGATCGTGTGCACTTAACCCTTTTTCACGAGTTCTGTTTGGTGCAGTGCGCACGACCATCAACGACAGTGCGCACGACCACCGGTCGTGCGCCCCTGCTCGTATGCACTTACCATTTAATTTCCGAGTTCTGTTTGCTCCAGTGCGCACGACCATCAACGATAGTGCGCACGACCATCGGTCGTGCGCCACTGGTCGTGCGCACATTTTATTTTATAATTTCGTATATTGCAGGTTCCACCCAGGCAGTGCGCACGATCGCAGAATTCCGGTGCGCACGACCACTGGTCGTGCGCCAATGACCGTGCGCAGTATTCAATCCAGCGCCTATTTAAACGCCTGTTGCGATTTTAGGGCAATCGTTCACTTCCGGGAGCGGGATTCCTGTTCCGTACGCCGCCGATTTCCACCGTGGGACGCCTCCACCTCATCTCCTACGCAAGGGGAAGCCTCCTCCACCCATTCTAAGACTTCCTCCATTGTCCGTGAGTGTTCTCCATCGTCCGCAAGCCTCCAAGCAAGCATTCTTTCATTCCGCTCGGTGAGAAGAAGAAGAAACCTAAAGTCGAAGACGACGGAGCACGTAGGGAGATCGTGACAGCTCTCTACGCCGGAAGCATTGTCCGTCCGAGTCCGGAGGTAGCCCGACAACCTACCATTCCGGCCGTGAACGGCCGCTAGTCTTCAACATCGGTTATTTCTTTCCTCTTTCCTCGTTGTACTCTTTGAACAGTGTAAAACTCGAATATTGAGATGTTATTTGTTTAAATGAATGTCTCTTTGTTATTCTTCATGGTTTGGTTGTGATTCACTCCGTTCTCATTCACTCACTCACGCCCGCACGCAAGGTGTTTGACCCGCGTTAGCAAGAGCTAACGGCGGTTGTGAAGAGGTGTTTGCGACCCTCATCCTCTCGCACTTGAGTTCACTTCATCCGCCTCACGAAGCACGGCATCGCGGCCGTTGCATCCACCTCACTTTGCGAAGCGGTGTTTTCGACCCGCATTTCTTTTGTTATTGCTAAGATTAGGAAAACCAACCAAAAACCCCTCTTTGTGTTTGTTGAACGCTTGTGTAACAATCATCACTGCGCGATTCGTTCACCCATCCTGCATTCCTCAAGAGACCGACATCCGGGGAATTTATTCTCCACAATTATTACTTGACAGCGACCGGTGCACTTGCCGACACGCATCAGATACAGTGTGACATCAGAGATAGAATACGAGAGGCCCAGAAAATCAACGTAGAAGCAGCCCCGATCATTCAGGCCTTGCAACACGGTGCACAAGAAGACTACAACTTGTATGATGGCATCCTGCAGTACAGACACCGCATATTCATTCGCGCTGCAGAGGGAATCCGGGAAGAGATACATACTCCGTGAAGCACACCAAATGAGGTATTCAATACACCCGGGGGTAGTAAAAATGTACACGGACCTGCGAAGGACATTATTGGCCAGGAATGAAGAAGGACGTCACCGATTATGTAGGGCACTGCCAGACCTATCAAATGGTCAAAGCAGAATGTCGTAGCCCAGGAGGTTTGCTACAACCCCTGCCGATACCAGAATGGAAATTCGAGGATATCTCCATGGACTTCGTCCATGGATTACCCCGATCTCGTGCAGGGAATGACTCAATATGGGTCGTAGTAGATCGCCTCACCAAAGTGGCTCGTTTCATCTCGAACAGACAAGGCGACGGTGTCGACATATTAGCCCGACTATTTATAGAGCAGGTGGTCCGATTTCATGGGGTACCTAAATCCATCGTCTCTGACCGTGACGGGCGCTTTACATCAAAAGAATGGAGGAGAGTGCAAGCTTATCTGGGAACCAGATTAGCTTTTAGCACCGCCTTCCACCCCCAGACCGACGGGCAAACAGAAAGGACGAACTGGACAATGGAAGACCTCCTCCGATTATGCATAGTGGAATGCAATGAGCCTTGGGAGCAGTTACTGCCCTTAGTGGAGTTCTCGTACAATAACAGCTTCCAGGCGAGCATCAAAATGGCACCTTACGAAGCCCTTTACGAAAGAAGCTGTCGAACACCATTATCATGGGCACAGGACGAGGACCTCGAAGCATTAGAAGTCACCTATATAGATGATACCACGACAGCTATCAGGTTGATTCAAGAACGTATGCTTGAGGCACAGAGTCGTTAAGCCAAATATTATGATGCGCGTCATCGAATGGTAGAATTCAACGTGGGAGACATGGTGGTATCCCGAATAAAGAAGCAGAAGAAGCTAGATCCCCGCTATCTAGGCCCATATCAAGTCACAAAAAGGATTGGCCCTGTCGCTTATAGATTAGCCCTGCCAGCTGAACTAAGAAACCTTCACGACGTATTTCATGTCTCCTCGCTAAGACGTGTTCTACGCCAACCGGAGCAGCATCTACCCACACCACCAACATCAGTACAATCCGACCGATCCGTCCAACTCGAACCAGTGAAGATAGTGGACTCCAAGATCAAAGAACTGCGGAACAAAACCATCACGATGGTCAAGATCTTGCGATCAAACTGTGGACGCGAAGAGTTTACTTGGGAACCAGAGACGCTCGTTCGACAAAAATACCCGGCACTCTTTCCCCAGGTATATCCTTTAAACCCCCTACTTTAGCCAATTTTCGGGGACGAAAATCACTTTATTTTTATTGGATTGTAACATCCCAACTTTTATTGGGCCATTAGACCCTAGTGAGCCCAATAAAAGTAGGCCCGAGCGGTAGAAAACTACCATTTTAAGTGGTGTTGCGCGCCGCAACTAAGTCGTGGGGTACAGTGACCAAATGAACCCCGATTTGACTCCCGTCAGTTCCGTTAAACTCGTATGAATGATACGAGTGCAACGGAATTCATTGCGCTTTGATCCGAGGTCGTTTGGAGAAAACGACTATTTTGAGTGTCGTAGCACGCCACTACCGCACTATTATGAATAGTGGCCGAATGAACCCCGATTTGACTCCCGTCAGTTCCGTTAAACTCGTATGGCCGATACGAGTGCAATGGAATTCATTGCGCCTCGATCCGAGATCGTTTGGAGAAAATGACTATTTTGAGTGTCGTAGCGCGCCACTACCTCACTATTATGAATAGTGGCCGTGCGAACCCCGAATTGACTTCGGACAGTTCCATTAGGCTCAAGTAACCTATACGGGTGCAATAGAACTTGTCCCACCTCCCCTCGAGGTTGTATGAGGAGTATGCCATTTTTGGACTATGCAGACCATCTCAGTGCAACGCATAAAATACGAAGTACACGAACCCGGAATCGGCCCCGACAAATCTTAATGGACCTCCGGGGCAATGAACGGTGTCACCTAAAATTGACCTCGGTCACCCCCCCCCCCCCCCCAGCTTGAAATTTGTTGGAACAAGAAATGAAAAAAATGGTGGGGGGGGGGGGGAGAGAAGCCCCTTCCCTAAAGGAGGGAGCTGCCCATGAATAGGCAGCCCCCTTTTAGGGCAAGGGGGCAGGAGAGAGAAGGGAAGGGGAGGGGGGGGGGGGGAATATCTCTCCCCACTCACCCTCCTTTAACCCCACGTGGGGAAAAGAGGAGAGGGGGGGGGGGGGGAGGTCTCCCCCTTCCCTATTTAAGGAAGGGCACGACCCCCTCCCTCAAGCCCACACCCCCCTCCTCCTCCTCCTCCCCTGCCGGCTAACCCAGCCAGCCAACTCGCCGGAGCCCTGCCTAACCGAGCCGCCGCCTCTTTCCCCCACCATGGCCGGCCACCTCCCAGCCGCTCGAGCTCCACCTCCCACATAGGTAGAATCTCCCCCCTCCTCCTTCTTACCTCCCGAGGGTAAGCCGACCCCCTCCCCGTCGCCGGAGCGCCACCAGCGCCACCCCGAGCTTTGCAAAGCTCGGGTGGAGGCGCTAGCCGTGGAAGCCACCCCCCCAGCGCCGGTGGTGGCGATGGGGGAGCAGGTCCCCGCTTGGGGACCTTGGAGCTGACGAACGGGAGGCGGTCGGGCCGCCGGAGGACGCAGCCTCGGCGGCGCCCGAAGCCTCCCCCTCCTCTGCTTCCTGTAAGTGGTAAAACCCCCTCCCCCGGCGGCGGCCGGCGGCTCCAGGTCGCCGGACCCCCGCCGGAGGTCTGCCCCCTCCCCGGCGCCCCAACCAGGGGCGGCAGGGAGGGCCCTACACGAGGAGGCGGCGGAGCAGCGAGCCTGCATGACCCATGCAGGCTGCGCCGCGCCTCCCCGTCCCCTCCTGCTCCATTTTCCGGTGGGGTCTGGCGGCGCCAGGCCGCCAGACCACCACCGGAGAGGTCGCCGACCCCCGACGCACCGACCGGGGGTGGCACCGGCGCTCCCCCGCGGAGGTGGCGACGCGGCAAGCATGCATAACGCATGCAGGCCACGCCCCCGCCCCCGCCCCCCTTCCTGCAAAATTTCCGGTGGTGGCCGGCGGCGCCAGGCCGCCGGACCACCACCGGAGTAGTCGCAGGCCCCCGGCGCATCGACCGGGGGCGGCGCTGGCCCCAGTGGGCCGCTGCCCGGTGACGGCAGCGGCCGCCTCCCGTTTATCAAATGGGAGCCGCGCGATCTCCCCCAGGAGATCGTGCGGCTCCTGCTTCCTTAATTCCAGCCCCCGCCTCAACTTGTGTGCCCCCCACAATGATCCGCCACAGATCCGCTGTGGGGGCCGCGGGATGGCGCAGGGTGCAAGACCCCTGCACCTTCTCCTTTCCTCTAACCGCACCCCACTTCCCCTTTCCCCTTCCCCATTTTTCTGAGGAAAAATGGGGCACATTCAGGAAAAACTTCCTGAATGAAAAATGTGCCCCACACTAAGGGGCACCTCCAGTAATTTTTGGGAAATTTTAGGAAGTTAATTACTATTTTTAACCCCCCCCCCCCCCCCCCCCCCCAAAGTTTATTTTAAGAAAATAAAGGCCAGATGAGTTGGGAAAAATCACCAAAAATTATGGGCTCTAATTAAAGGTGTTTTACAACTACTGTTAAAGTCGGGAGGTGTGACCTCTTGTTTTTGTCCTTCAAAAGTATTTTTCAAGCAAAATAAACGCCCAAAAGGGAGCGAAATTCATCGGAATAATTCGGCGTCCTCTCGACATATATTTTTAATAAAGATTACGTGTATCGATCTAAGGAATCGAATAAGTAAGAATATCTACGCAAAACTCAGGACGAAATCGCGGTGCGACGCCGCAATCCAATAATGCCGAGACAATCATAAAAGATCGAATCCACGGCAAAGGGAAAATACTAAACATCTCATGAAATGTAAATAAACTCCCATAACGGAGCAGAACCCCTATGAACAGGGAGAAAGCAGAACCTCCTCCTACGAACAGAGTCGACGTTGAAGCCTCCTCTTATGGAGTGATTGGACTACTAACCCTTTATATGTTTACTGCTTTCTGTACTTTCATTTAAATCCAGTCTCACACTGGTCCCCCGCATCTACTTTCTGTACTTTCCATTATCCAGTCTCGCACTGGTCTTGATATTATGGCCGCTGCTTTCGGCCTATTTTACTGCTTGATTTTATGTCCTCTGCTTTCGGCCTATTTTTCTGCGCTTGATTTTATGGCCTCTGCTTTCGGCCTATTTTTCTGCGCTTGATATTATGGCCTCTGCTTTCGGCCTATTTTACTGCGTGATTTTATGGCCTCTGCTTTCGGCCTATTTTTCTGCGCTTGATTTTATGGCCTCTGCTTTCGGCCTATTTTTCTGCGCTTGATATTATGGCCTCTGCTTTCGGCCTATTTTACTGCTTGATTTTATGGCCTCTACTTTCGGCCTATTTTTCTGCGCTTGATTTTATGGCCTCTGCTTTCGGCCTATTTTTCTGCGCTCGATATTATGGCCTCTGCTTTCAGCCTATTTTACTGCTGCACTTATTCATATTTTAGTACTAACTGCAGCCCTATGCTGGCAAGCGGTGCTTCCCATCCTTACTGCAAGGCCTTAGTTGGGGAAACCCGGAGTTGAGCTTCTCCTCCTAGGTTAGCCCCAAATAAGGAGCCCTCATACCGCCCAGCCTCCCGGTCAAAAGTTGCGTGACCGGTCGAGTAAGAGTGCCGCGTCGAGTTTTTGAAACACTTACTCTATGTATAAGTTTGAAGATTGCTTGGTATTGTGGCAGGTCGGTCACACCCGCAGACCGTTCGTACCGGTGCGGGTGGGGTGACGACTCATGGCGACAGGGAGATGCGCACAACAGATCGTTATTCCGAACCCGCTGTTTTACCTCCGCTGGTCGGCCTAAACATCGAATTCGCCGGATGTCGCTCACATCCAATTAGTACACCAAGTTGTACAGGAGGGCCTGATTGATACGGTACGACTACATTCAGAAGTGGCAAGACTGGCCACTGTCACCGAAGGCCACATCGGTGAGGCCCACGGGGTTAGCTCCCCTGCTTGAAATAAAGCGGTCTAAACTGTGTCGACACAGGGTTTTTTGTGTGTGTATGGGTTTGAATACCTGGGTGCGTGTATGTGCAAGATAGTATTGTGTATTTACTATACTGCGCGATTTCGGATAGTAGGGTGGGAGGCCCTTATATATATATGTTTACCTGCTGCTAACCTTCTTCTTTGCTTCGGCTATTTATTTATGTTCTTTAGCCGCCCCCTGGATATGGATCTGTGGAGAGGATGTATTTTCTACTTAGCTCTGTGACTAACAGTTATTTCTTATAACCAATCACAGGAGACGGGACAGCGCGAAGCCCTGCACCACAGGATGAGTTACCTGCATTGGAGATGGCCCATTCGAGTACCCCAGACTCGCCCCCGGTCTTCCCGCGACGTGAGTCCTAGAGTATAGGACTAGACTAGGATCTCTTGCCGATATAGCCCCCGAGGCAGTGGTTGTAAACATTAGGTTTCGGCCCCGTTTAAATATGTATATATAAGCTGTGTGCTTGGTTTTTCTTCTTTCGATTGCTTTTGCTGTGCATTCTGATGTGATGTTGTGATTCTTGTGCCTTACAAGGAGACCGCTCAGTGCTTGAGAGGGTGGGACGTTGCCACCCGGAAAGCGCTAAGTGGTCATTCTTGGGCAGTAAGATTACCCCTCCTTGAACCCGGTTAAGGATTGGGGAGGGGGGTCTTACAATGGGGCCCACCAAAAGATTCTCACCATGTCATCAAGAGGTCGGCGAACACCAGGGGTTGGACGTTTCTTCGCGAGCCTAAGATAGACTCGCGAAGAGCGGGGATTGTGTGCAACCCCGATATTCGCTAGGAGGTGAGCGGAGACTAAGGGGTCAATAGGCAAGAAGAATAGGAGGAGAGCGAGTCGGGCTCTCGCTGACTGATCACAGGGAGCCAGGCGAGTCGGGCTCTCGCCGGCTGCTTGCAGAAAGGTGAGTGGATCGGGCCCTTGGTGGCCGCTCGCGGGAAGACGGGCGAGCAAGACCTCTCAATTCGCGAAAGGGGCCCTTGTGAGCGGCTCGCCCAGTAAGGGCCCAGGGGTGTTTTTACCTCAAAACCCTTGGTGGTCTGAAGTTAGCCTCTTCAAACAACGGAGTTTGGCTGTTGGCAGACCATTTTGGGCTGCGCATAGTAAAAGTGTAAGGCGGAATCCCGCTATTAGCAGACCAGACTGGAAAAACTATAAATAGACCTTGAAGGGCACCTTTGGAGAGGATTCCAATCTCATTAATCTGAGCTTCCTCCTCCCTAGGTTATCTTGGCTTAGCTCTCAGGCTCTCCAAGGTGCCCAGTCTCAGCTTTGGCTTGGGAGGGAAAGCGCTCAAAGATCTTCCGGGTGTGTGGTGGGATGTCCACGCTGCGACTAAAGGTCTGTGTCTAGTTCAGAGGCTCCAGTCTGTTCCTTCCGAGGAATCAGTAAGTGCTAGCTGCCCCCATCTTTGGGGTCCCGAGCTCCACAAGAGACCAAGTTCTAGTTTCAACAACGTGAATATTTTTTTTCAAGAATAGGGTGACAACCCGGTCATCATTGGTGGGAAGGGCTTGCGCTTTCGCCCACTGAGACACATAGTCAACCGCTACCAAAATATAACAATTTCCAAAGAAAGGAGTTAGCGGGCCGACAAAGAAGATTCCCCATAAATCAAAGACTTCGCATTCAAGGAAAGAGTTAAGGGGCATTTCATCTCTGCGAGAAATATTAACTAAGCGTTGACATTGATCACAACGACTTACATGAAAATGAGCATCCTTAAAGATGCTTGGCCAATAGAAACCTGCTTCAAGAACCTTCTACGCAGTCCGATTTGACTTATAATGCCCACCGTCGGGTCCCTTGTGGCCAGGGGCGGATCCAGGAATTTTGGTTAGGGGGGCTGTCATAAGGCGAAGCCCAAAAAACTTGATAAAATTTTATACATAAAAATAATATAGAATTTTTTTGGACAAAATATATCATATATCTTCATTAAGCAAAAAAGACACATACATATTACTTCAATTGTGCATGACGATTTTTCAATTCATAGAATTCATCTATGATACAATCTTTGTCAATCTTTTCTGCTATTTCTCGCTCAATGTATAAAGTCATACAATTTGCAAGAAATTCATCCTCCATCCCTGTGAATTATATCTTGCACCTTTCTTGACATAATAGAAAGAAGAACCTTCTGAATACTAGGAGATATGTACATAGCATTTTCGGGGGCATTTTCTAATACAACCTCGTCAACTTGCTTGTTATAAGTTCTAAGTAATTTAATCACTTGGACAAAATTACCGTGATTGATAGATTCTCGAGTTTCATCATGACATCGAAATGCAATGCCTTGAAATGCACAATATCGTAAAGCATCAATTGAAGTTCTAACCCTCAACCGGTTTATTGCAATTTGCTGAGAAGTTTGTCTTCCGATCACTGTATCTATATGTTGAGATTGAGCCATTAAATCTGCACAACTTTTGACTGCAATGTGGTGTGGAGAAGAATGATCTTTCCCTACATGAGTCAAAAAAGCACAATTCTTTCCATTCACTTTCTTCCAATTTCGAAATCCTTCAGTTGTGAATGAGCTTGTTCCAAACCGATCGGGAATTTGTTTATTGAAAATGTAGCATGAAAAACAATAGGCAACATCTTTTGTAGGAGAATACTCCAACCATGGGAATCTCTCGAACCATGAACTTTGAAATCTTCAATTATGTTCACCTGAGGATGGATACTCTTGAAGCTTGTGTTGATAAGGCCCAACTTTAACATATGCTCTACGCATTTCATCTTGTTGATTTACAGGATATTCCCCAATTTGATGTCGTAATCCAGGATCACGCTCGAAAGTGAGTGAATGATTCTCAACTAGGGAAGAATTATTATTAATTAAAGAAGAATCAGCATTAACTAGCTCTAATGATGAAGGTGTGTCGACTTCAATCGAGGACTTCTTATTGAAAAACGAGTTAAAACTTTTTAACTTCTTCATGATAACCTACGCATTAAGAATTAAGATAGAATTAAGGTATTGAATGAGTTTCAATAAAAATGAGGATACGTGAAAGTTAACAAATTGGCAACAAAATTTAACTATAAACAGATCATCACCACATTTCAACCTAAAGTGAGAAACAAAACTCATTTCTAATTAATGATAAAAAAATTTGAAATTGAAAGAACGACTCTTAATTTTTAATGAAAAGTGAGAAACTTTACAAATTTGAAACTTATTCAGTCATTCCTAATTTCAAACAAACAAATTTGAACTCTAAAATTATTACTAACAGGAATCCGGAACTTAAAGATTCTAAACTCTATAAAAACCCTAAAAGTATAAAATAGCCCCAAAATATATTGCCATCCGGCCCATCCCTCCATGGCCCCATTCGGCACCTTGCTTAACTGCTTAGTTGCTTGTTGCTTCAGGAATCACTTAAAGATTCAAAGAAAGACTTAAATCTATAATTATAAATAAAGGTGCAATATATAATTCACTTAAATAATTACCTATGACCTGTCGACGGAGAGGTAGAGAAAGGGAGAAGTCAGATCTGTGATTTGCATGCATGGTGATTTGCCGAGCACGAGCAGGACTGCAGGAGCAGCCTGAGCAGGAGAAGCTGCGGCCTGCGGGCTGCCGACTACGGGACAGCGGGAGCGAGGGTGGACTGCGGAGGGCCTACCTCCGGCTGCCGGTAACCGGCTACCGGAGACGAGCAACGTCTCATCGGCCGAGCAATCGAGCAGTCAGCAAGAGTTAGGGCAAATGGCTTGACGTGATTGGTTTAGTATTTATAAAATATTACTAATATTTATAAAATATTACTAAAATAATTGAATTTCAATATATATAAAAAAATCTTGGGGGGTCTGGAACCCCACCCCCACCCCCTAAATCCACCCCTGATTGTGGCAATGTTTTAATATGTGCGCGCCTTCCTCGTGAGATACATATCTCCTCACCACTTGGACTGCACAAACTTGAAAGTGGAAGGGATCCTCCCAAAAACAATTCTTCAAATCTGAAAAGAATTCCTTCTTTTCTTGATAAGAAAAATCCTTCGAGAGAACCCTTGCAATGAGATAATTGGTAAAATTAGCGAACCAAGGGGTAGGGAGAGTGATTGCCTTATAAAGGGCGAGAAAATGTTCTTCCGGGAGTATATCATCAATTTCCTCCTCCAAAAGTGCTTCGCAATTGGGATTTTTAAACCGAGAGAGTGATCCACCACTAAATTTTTTGCTCCATTTTTGTCCCGGATCTCCAAATCAAATTCTTGAAGGAGGAAGATCCACCTGATCAACCTAGACTTGGCATCAGTTTTAGTTAGTAGATAACGTAAAGCTAAGTGATAAGGAAAACCAATTACTTTTGATAAAGTAATATATGAACGAAATTTATCAAAAGCAAAAATAATGGCTAAGAGCTCCTTCTTGGTGGTGGTGTAATTTTCCTGTGCGGTGATGAGAGTTTTGCTTGCGTAATAGATTGGATGAATTTTTAATTAAGGCATTGTTCTAAGAGCGCACCCACGACAAAACTACTCGCATCACACATAATTTCAAATAGGATATCCCAATTGGGCGTTATCATAATGGGTCCATTGATAAGTTTTTCTTTAATTATAGAAAAAGATTGTAGACAATTATCATCAAAAATAAATGCACATCTTTTTCTAGCAAGTTATTGAGGGGCTTAGTGATTTTAGCAAAATCTTTAATGAATCAGCGATAGAAATCGGCATGCCCTAAAAAGCTACGTACGACCTTAACGTTTGAAGGAGGAGGTAGTTTTTATATTGTTTCAATCTTAGGTGTATCTACCTCTATACCTTTACTTGAAATTTTGTGTCCTAGAACTAAACCTTCTCGCACCATAAAGTGTCATTTTCCCAATTTAATACTAAGTGAGTGTCCTCACATCGAGTACACCGAAAAGGTTGTCCAAAATCAAATCAAATGAATCTCCAAAATCGGTGAAATCATCCATAAATACCTCCATTATATCCTTCACAAGTTCATCAAAAATTGCTAGCATACATCTTTGGAATGTAGCCGGCGCATTGCAAAGACCAAATTGCATTCTACGATTGGTGAAGGTCCCAAAAGGACAAGTGAAGGTGGTTTTCTCCTGGATCCTCGGGAGCGATTGGGATTTGGAAGTATCCCAAGAGACCATCAAGAAAATAATAAAATGAGTGCCCCGATAGCCATTCAAGGATTTGATCCATGAACGGTAAATGAAAATGATCCTTGCAAGTAGCTTCATTTAATTTGCGGCAGTTGATACACACTCGCCATCCGTTAACGGTTCGGGTAGGGATTATCTCATTTTTATCATACGAAACTACTGTAATTCCTCCCATCTTAGGTACCACTTGGACCGGAATGACCCAAGTACTTTCCGAAATCTGATAGATAATTCCCGCATCTAATAATTTAATTACCTCTACTTTTACAACTTCCTTCATGTTAGGATTTAGTCGGCGTTGAGGTTGAATGATTTTTCCGAAATTTTCTTCCAAAAGAATTTTATGCATACAAATAGAAGGATTAATCCCTTTGATATCTAAGATTTTCCCCGCAATTGCGCGGTGATGATTTTTTAAAACATTTAATAATTTAGATTTTTCAAAATCAGAAAGAAATGCCGAAACAATTATGGGGAGTTTAGAACCTTCCTCCAAAAATAAATATTCAAAGTGATCGGGTAATTGTTTTAAATATAAAAGAGGAGATTCTTCATAAGAAGTTTTTAAACGATCACTTCCTATTTCTAAAATTTCAAAAAGCAAAGTGCGAGTGATCCTGTCGTCATTGTATTCATGAGATAAAACATTAATCGATTCAAAATCTGCATCATTTAAACAAGACGGTGAAATAAAATAAGAAAATAAATTTTAGTCTTCATTATGTGAAGCCTCCAAAAAGAAACATGAGTCGTCATTAGATAAAGTATTTTTCATTGAAGAATTGATAGTAAAGGTAACTTCATTGTGAAGTCAGTACGATGTCTTCTCATTAATTAATTCCAACAATATTTCCAGATCTTCCTACTGATATATAAAAATGTACAAAATTCTATAACAACCCATCAACAATAATTCATTGTAGGAATTCTTCCAATTATACGTTCAATTTCCCCTTTGTGAAGGAAGCATGCCTTTTATTCAATGATTACTTCTAAGAAAATTCTCAGGGCTTCCTACCAATATAAGAGGTCTATATACAAAAATTCTATAACAATTTAGTAACAATAAATCATGGTATGAATCTCCTAAAATGTTCAAATTCTACTTTGCGAAGGAAGTATCAAAAATGGGTAACCATAAATTCTGTCAAAATCTTAAGGAGTTCGTATTGTTATCAAAAGTTCATGCACAAGTTTCTATAGCTAGTCTGTATCAATAATTCTAGCTCTGGATTTCCTAAGTTGTAACCTCAAATACTACCTTATGAAGGAAGTACCATATACATATGGACATAAATTCTAGGAAAAATTACTAGAGGCATATAATATTATCACAAGGTTATGTCCAGAATTCTAGAATAGTCCAGTGTCATTTATTCCAGATATGAATATTCTAAATTTATAACCCAATTTGCATGTGGTGAATGAAGTATGAAGTTTACTCAGAGATTGAATCAGATAAAATTTCCATAACTTCATAATAACATAAAAAGGACCTTGCACAAAATTTCCTAGCATTGTAATATCAATGATTCGAGAAATTAATTTCTCAAGCTATAGGTCCATATACTACTTTGTGAAGGAAGCTTGTTATTTACTCGAGTATTAATTCTAAATAAATTTCCAGAGGTCTTAGGTGGTCTCATAACTCCAATTATCCAGTTTCCCGCAGCTTTAAGTTCATTAGCTTACTTAATTGTGGGATGAAGCAAATTGGGATAACCGAATAGTTAATGATTAATGAACTATATTATCATCAAAATCCCACCAAAAAAATCTACAAAGTGTGATCTCGTACTTTTAAGTGATTCCCATAACTTTATGTCTTTTTAGAAAGTTTTGACCCTAAAATTCTCCTTTAAGGTCTATGTGACAATTCACATAAATTCCAATTTCCTAGGGAAATCAACCCAAAAGTTTATGATTTTCTCCAAGGGATATTGTCCCATAACCTTAAGTGTATATTTTAAGTTTCCTGAGAATTGACCAAGGGAAAACCCTAAACTCTCATGTAGACCTAGTGTTACATGGTCGTGCTATAAGCACACCAATATCCTTGCACTTGCTTGTGAAATAAACTAACTTCCAGAGGTCTAATTGACCTAAAATTTTAACCATGGTCTATTATATGTATGACCACCCTCCCAAAGGAGAATTGGTGTGATTTTGGTCCAAATCACTCATATTATACACCGTATATGATTTATTAAATTTCTAATAAACCTCAGAGAAATGTGCCCTGACAATTCTGATCATTGGGCATATTGTAGATCTAGGATGCATACACATATGGTTAAATTATGAGCCTTATATAATTTACTATGTAAAATTTATTCACATTTTAAGGTATGTCCTTCACAAGGCTCAGCCTTACTAAATATGTTATACTGAGAGTTGTAAGGCTCCAAATAGTGTGATCTCACTTTCTAAGTACAGTAGACACAAATGCCTACAAAAGTTATCTCAGCCTACTTTTCATTTTATGGGCTCTAAGGGCCTCAAAATTGGAGAGCAAAAGGTCTATTTTACTAGGGTAAAAACAACCTTTTGGTGTGGCCCAAACAAAGGTTTTTCTATCGAACATTTAAACATAGGTCTTTTTCAAAAATTCCTATTTTTGGACAGTGTATGTATTTGTGCATGACTCATGCATGACCAAAATTTCATTATATTTGGAGTTGTAGAATTCCAAAATTCACTAAATTCAATTTGGGTGTTATATGCACACCATTTTCCGTAAATAAGGTCCAGGAAATCCAAGTTGGTACCAAGCTAATCCAATAAACAAAAGGATTAGCCCCTGTACATTTTGCGCTAAGTTTCTTTGGTATCATTAGGATATATTCGTCCTAGATATGCACTTAATCCTTAGGGTATCCGACCCTAGCCTTGGAGTCCCATCCTGAGACCTATTGATATTCCATGTACTTTAAGGTCCCCGGGGTTACCAACTATCACACCCTTCTCAAGGTTAGTATATACGCAGCCCCAAAATGGGCATTTTCCAAGCATCAATCCTTATCCGACCGAACACAAATCCTTATCTGATTTCTGGTATTTGTCATGATGATTGGTTCGATGCAACATAGTTGTTGCTTGGAGATTTAAGTTTACGAGCCTCTTATTATTTTTCTAACGGGTTTCATGCACCAATCTCTTAAGGCGATCCTATCTATTGGGTATGAAGTGATAATCTCACTTGGTAGGAGAATCAGGGACTCTGAATTTTAAGCCTTAATTAACTACTTCCCCAGAAGGTTCTTCTCCTAGTCACTTTGGGTGTCATCATGCCTTAATCAGTCGATACCCGAGGTCGGTTTGGATTAGTATATGCTATGAACTCATCTTGGTGCGTCAAACTAGAATGATGTCCTAATTGGGTTGGCCTAACTCATTGATTAATGGACTATTTTGTGTGATTTTTATACATGGCACACCACTACTTCCGCTGCTGGTTTGTCCTCAAACTAACTCGAGCGGGGGTGTCCCAAGGTTTGTGGGCTTCTTTCTAGTTGGATTGTTTGTTCAAGTGATACCAGTTGTAAGATCCTTCTCCCGCACCAGGAGAGTTCCCGGATCTTATGCCCAGAACCGCCGCCTTACGGTGACGCTAACACACGAGTTAGCCACCTCCGTAAGACGTCGATCCTGCCGGCAAGAACGATCAACTAGGCCAATCAGAATAAGAAGAAAATAAGTAAACAAGTCCACAATCGCACGCATCTGTATATATATATCCAAATGTAAACTGTCCATCAATGAGTACAATAAATGAAAGAGTAAAAGGGCTTATGCCCGGTACATATCCAAAAGGGAATACTGATAACATAACACTCTTTCACACTATACAATGTGGAAGCAACTCAAAATACTCTCCAACCTGTCGTCGTGTGGTAGTAGTGATGTGCGACATCTGCTCCTCAGGGTCTTCCGTCATGTCCTGCCTGACGTATTGCGGCTCCTGCTCCTCAATCTCCTGGTGTTACGACCACATCCGACCGTTAGTCAAAAAGACTAAGCCATTTTGTCCCCGCCTCCCCCCACGACTCCTAGGTACCGAGCGGGAGGAAGAAGCGGAGGACATCAAGGGGTAAAAAGAAATACAAGTGACATGGATAGTGTACAACCCCCATATCCATCGAGTGAGGCCCAGCGTGGAGGGCCGCCGAGACGTGTCAACTAGACCCAAGGGGTTTTTAGACCTTTGGGTATCACCCAGCGATACCCCCGTAGCTCTCACCCAGAGGGAGAGGAAGAGGTGGAGAGAGGGGAGGGGGGTCTCGCCCCTCCCTCTCTCGCCCAGCAGGAGAGGCGGAGAGAGGGGAGGGGGGGGGGGGGGTCTCGCCCCTACCTCTCTTGCCCAGCAGGAGAGGCGGAGAGAGGGGATGGGGGGGGGTCTCGCCCCTCCCTCTCTCGCCCAGCAGGAGAGGCGGATAGAGGGGAGGGGGGGTCTCGCCCCTCCCTCTCTCGCCCAGCAGGAGAGGCGGAGAGAGGGGAGGGGGGTCTCGCCCCTCCTTCTCTCGCCCAGCGGGAAGGGCGGAGAGGAGGGATAGGGGGTCTCGCCCCTCCCTCTCTCGCCCAGCAGGAGAGGCGGAGAGGAGGGAGGGGGGGTCTCGCCCCTCCCTCTCTCGCCCAGCAGGAGAGGCAGAGAGAGGGGAGGGGGGCTCTCGCCCTCTCTCTCTCGCCCAGCAGGAAAGGGCAGAGAGAGGGGAAGTGGGGGGGGGGGGGGGTCTCGCCCCTCCCCCTCTCGCCCAGGGGAGGCCCCCCTCATCCAGTTTGCTATTCGCAGTCCAGTTTTGGCTATTAGCAGTCCAGTGGTGTGCGTTTAGCGCTTCAGAGCAGCGGGATTCTGTTATCCGCAGCCCAATTCCGAGGGTACTTTGGTAATCTGGCAGATCGGTTTTTGGCTATTTGCAGCCCAACTTGGAAAACCTATAAATAGACCCTAAGGGGCACCGAAGGGGAGGACTTCTAGATTTCCAAATTTCAGATCTTCTTCTTCCCTTAGAGCTCTCCTTTGGTGCTTCTGGTTCAGCATTGGCTAGGGAGGGGAAGATCTCTCAGGTCTTCCGGGTGTGAGGTGGGACCTCCTCGCTGTAGCCTAGGGTCCGTTTCCAAGTCCAAGTGCTCTTGCCTAGAGAGTTGGCTCGAGAGAAGTAGGTGTGAGACCACCCCTTTTTTGGGACCCCGAACTCCACGGAGACCGAGTAGTCGGTTTCAACATTTTTGGTGCGGTGAGCGTGGAGAGTGGTCAACACAGAAGTTCTTGAACCAAATCTCATGGCAGGAGACCTCGGAGGAGGAGACGATGAGGGGTCTCACATCCCAAGTGAGGTGGTAGGAAGGGGAGAGTTCATGACGGCCATCAAGGGAATCATGGAGCTGCTCCAAGGCATCACCAGGGGAGGTGACTGCTCGGCTCCCTCCCCCCAGACACCGCCTTCTGGGTCGCAAGGAGAGCATGAGCCAGATGGGAGTGGCAGGAGAAGCAGAGGAATGACCATCTCGCGCAAGCAGCCTGAGAGGCGAGTGCCATGGGGGGGTGTGTTGTGTTTATTTTTTATTTTTTTGTTATTTTCCTTTGTAGCAAGTTCTACCCCTCGCTGGTTGGGCCAGGAGGTTTTGACAAGGGAAATCCCCCCATTAGATGGATGAAGTTATTTTGCTTATATGATTAGTAAGTTGCCATCGAGATGTTCTCCTCACTCCAGGATCTCACTAGCTGGGTGGGTCGAATGATCCTCAGATGGGTAAGTTCAACGCCGAGATGTCCTCCTCACTCCAGGCTCTCACTAGCTGGGTGGGTCGAATGATCCTCGGAAGGAAGAGCTTGCCATCGAGATGTCCTCCTCACTCCAGGCTCTCATTAGCTGGGTGGGTCGAATGATCCTCGGATGGGTAAGTTCAACGCCGAGATGTCCTCCTCACTCCAGGCTCTCACTAGCTGGGTGGGTCGAATGATCCTCGGAAGGAAGAGCTTGCCATCGAGATGTCCTCCTCACTCCAAGCTCTCACTAGCTGGGTAGGTTGAATGATCCTCGGATGGGTAAGTTCAACGCCGAGATGTCCTCCTCACTCCAGGCTCTCACTAGCTGGGTTGTTCGAATGATCCTCGGAAGGAAGAGCTTGCCGTCGAGATGTCCTCCTCACTCCAGGCTCTCACTAGCTGGATGGGTCGAATGATCCTCGGATGGGTAAGTTCAACGCTGAGATATCCTCCTCACTCCAGGCTCTCACTAGCTGGGTGGGTTGAATGATCCTCGGAAGGAAGAGCTTGCCGTCGAGATGTCCTCCTCACTCCAGGCTCTCACTAGCTGGGTGGGTCGAATGATCCTCGGATGGGTAAGTTCAACGCCGAGATATCCTCCTCACTCCAGGCTCTCACTAGCTTGGTGGGTCGAATGATCCTCGGAAGGAAGAGCTTGCCATTGAGATTTCCTCCTCACTCCAGGCTCTCACTAGCTGGGTGGGTCGAATGATCCTCGGATGGGTAAGTTCAACGCCGAGATGTCCTCCTCACTCCAGGCTCTCACTAGCTGGGTGGGTCGAATGATCCTCGGAAGGAAGAGCTTGCCATCGAGATGTCCTCCTCACTCCAGGCTCTCACTAGCTAGGTGGGTCGAATGATCCTCGGATGGGTAAGTTCAACGCCGAGATGTCCTCCTCACTCCAGGCTCTCACTAGCTGGGTGGGTCGAATGATCCTCAGAACGAAGAGCTTGCCATCGAGATGTCCGCCTAACTCCAGGCTCTCACTAGCTGGGTGGGTCAAATGATCCTCGGATGGGTAAGTTCAACGCCGAGATGTCCTCCTCACTCCAGGCTCTCACTAGCTGGGTGGGCCGAATGATCCTTGGAAGGAAGAGCTTGCCATCGAGATGTCCTCCTCACTTCAGGCTCTCACTAGCTGGGTGGGTCGAATGATCCTCGGATGGGTAAGCTCAACGCCGAAATGTCCCCCTCACTCCTGGCTCTCACTAGCTGGGTGGGTCGAATGATCCTCGGATGGGTAAGTTCAACGCCGAGATGTCCTCCTCACTCCAGGCTCTCACTAGCTGGGTGGGTCGAATGATCTTCGGAAGGAAGAGCTTGCCATCGAGATGTCCTCCTCACTCCAGGCTCTCACTAGCTGGGTGGGTCAAATGATCCTCGGATGGGTAAGTTCAACGCCGAGATGTCCTCCACACTCCAGGCTCTCACTAGCTGGGTGGGTCGAATGATCCTCGAAAGGAAGAGCTTGCCATCGAGATGTTCTCCTCACTCCAGGCTCTCACTAGCTGGGTGGGTCGAATGATCCTCGGATGGGTAAGTTCAACGCCGAGATGTCCTCCTCACTCCAGGCTCTCACTAGCTGCGTGGGTCGAATGATCCTTGGAAGGAAGAGCTTGCCATCGAGATGTCCTCCTTACTCCAGGCTCTCACTAGCTGGGTGGGTCGAATGATCCTCGGATGGGTAAGTTCAACCCCGAGATGTCCACCTCACTCCAGGCTCTCACTAGCTGGGTGGGTCGAATGATCCTCGGAAGGAAGAGCTTGCAATCGAGATGTCCTCCTCACTCCAGGCTCTCACTAGCTGGGTGGGTTGAATGATCCTCGGATGGGTAAGTTCAACGCCGAGATGTCCTCCTCACTCTAGGCTCTCACTAGCTGGGTGTGTCGAATGATCCTCGGAAGGAAGAGCTTGCCATCGAGATGTCCTCCTCACTCCAGGCTCTCACTAGCTGGGTGGGTCGAATGATCCTCGGATGGTTAAGTTCAACGTCGAGATGTCCTCCTCACTCCAGGCTCTCACTAGCTGGGTGGGTCGAATGATCCTCGGAAGGAAGAGCTTGCCATCGAGATGTCCTCCTCACTCCAGGCTCTCACTAGCTGGGTAGGTTGAATGATCCTCGGATGGGTAAGTTCAACGCCGAGATGTCCTCCTCACTCCAGGCTGTCACTAGCTGGGTGGGTCGAATGATCCTCAGAAGGAAGAGCTTGCCGTCGAGATGTCCTCCTCACTCCAGGCTCTCACTAGCTGGGTGGGTCGAATGATCCTCGGATGGGTAAGTTCAACGCCGAGATATCCTCCTCACTCCAGGCTCTCACTAGCTGGGTGGGTCGAATGATCCTCGGAAGGAAGAGCTTGCCATCGAGATGTCCTCCTCACTCCAGGCTCTCACTAGCTGGGTGGGTCGAATGATCCTCGGATGGGTAAGTTCAACGCCGAGATGTCCTCCTCACTACAGGTTCTCACTAGCTGGGTGGGTCGAATGATCCTCAGATGGGTAAGTTCAACGCTGAGATGTCCTCCTCACTCCAGGCTCTCACTAGCTGGGTGGGTCGAATGATTCTCGGAAGGAAGAGCTTGCCATCGAGATGTCCTCCTCACTCCAGGCTCTTACTAGCTGGGTGGTTCGAATGATCCTCGGATGGGTAAGTTCAACGCCGAGATGTCCTCCTCACTCCAGGCTCTCACTAGCTGGGTGGGTCGAATGATCCTCGGAATGAAGAGCTTGCCATCGAGATGTCCGCCTCACTCCAGGCTCTCACTAGCTTGGTGGGTCGAATGATCCTCGGATGGGTAAGTTCAATGCCGAGATGTCCTCCTCACTCCAGGCTCTCACTAGCTGGGTGGGTCGAATGATCCTCGGAAGGAAGAGCTTGCCATCGAGATGTCCTCCTCACTCCAGGCTCTCACTAGCTGGGTGGGTCGAATGATCCTCGGATGGGTAAGTTCAACGCCGAGATGTCCTCCTCACTCCAGGCTCTCACTAGCTGGGTGGGTCGAATGATCCTCGGAAGGAAGAGCTTGCCATCGAGATGTCCTCCTCACTTCAGGCTCTCACTAGCTGGTTGGGTCGAATGATCCTCGGATGGGTAAGCTCAACGCCGAGATGTCCCCCTCACTCCAGGCTCTCACTAGCTGGGTGGGTCGAATGATCCTCGGATGGGTAAGTTCAACGCCGAGATGTCCTCCTCACTCCAGGCTCTCACTAGCTGGGTGGGTCGAATGATCCTCGGAAGGAAGAGCTTGCCATCGAGATGTCCTCCTCACTCCAGGCTCTCACTAGCTGGGTGGGTCGAATGATCCTCGGATGGGTAAGTTCAACGCCGAGATGTCCTCCTCACTCCAGGCTCTCACTAGCTGGGTGGGTCGAATGATCCTCGGAAGGAAGAGCTTGCCATCG
The DNA here is from genome assembly GCA_033032865.1 of Dactylorhiza incarnata. Taxonomy (NCBI): domain Eukaryota; kingdom Viridiplantae; phylum Streptophyta; class Magnoliopsida; order Asparagales; family Orchidaceae; genus Dactylorhiza; species Dactylorhiza incarnata. Next base: position 2,662,267 of record JAWHQI010000107.1, on the reverse strand, counting down.
AGATGTCCTCCTCACTCCAGGCTTTCACTAGCTGGGTGGGTCGAATGATCCTCGGATGGGTAAGTTCAACGCCGAGATGTCCTCCTCACTCCAGTCTCTCACTAGCTGGGTGGGTCGAATGATCCTCGGAAGGAAGAGCTTGCCATCGAGATGTCCTCCTCACTCCAGGCTCTCACTAGCTGGGTGGGTCGAATGATCCTCGGATGGGTAAGTTCAACGCCGAGATGTCCACCTCACTCCAGGCTCTCACTAGCTGGGTGGGTCGAATGATCCTCGGAAGGAAGAGCTTGCAATCGAGATGTCCTCCTCACTCCAGGCACTCACTAGCTGGGTGGTTCGAATGATCCCCGGATGGGTAAGTTCAACGCCGAGATGTCCTCCTCACTCCAGGCTCTCACTAGCTGGGAGGGTCGAATGATCCTCAGAAGGAAGAGCTTGCCATTGAGATGTCCTCCTCACTCCAGGCTCTCACTAGCTGGGTGGGTCGAATGATCCTCGGATGGTTAAGTTCAACGCCGAGATGTCCTCCTCACTCCAGGCTCTCACTAGCTGGATGGGTCGAATGATCCTCGGAAGGAAGAGCTTTCCATCGAGATGTCCTCCTCACTCCAGGCTCTCACTAGCTGGGTAGGTCGAATGATCCTCGGATGGGTAAGTTCAACGCCAATATGTCCTCCTCACTCCAGGCTCTCACTAGCTGGGTGGGTCGAATGATCCTCAGAAGGAAGAGCTTGCCGTCGAGATGCCCTCCTCACTCCAGGCTCTCACTAGCTGGGTGGGTCGAATGATCCTCGGATGGGTAAGTTCAACGCCGAGATATCCTCCTCAATCCAGGCTCTCACTAGCTGGGTGGGTCGAATGATCCTCGGAAGGAAGAGCTTGCCATCGAGATGTCCTCCTCACTCCAGGCTCTCACTAGCTGGGTGGGTCGAATGATCCTCTGATGGGTAAGTTCAACATCGAGATGTCCTCCTCACTCCAGGCTCTCACTAGCTGGGTGGGTCGAATGATCCTCGGAAGGAAGAGCTTGCCATCGAGATGTCCTCCTCACTGCAGGCTCTCACTAGCTGGGTGGGTCGAATGATCCTCGGATGGGTAAGTTCAACGCCGAGATGTCCTCCTCACTCCCGGCTCTCACTAGCTGGGTGGGTCGAATGATCCTCGGAAGGAAGAGCTTGCCATCGAGATGTCCTCCTCACTCCAGGCTCTCACTAGTTGGGTGGGTCGAATGATCCTCGGATGGGTAAGTTCAACGCCGAGATGTCCTCCTCACTCCAGGCTCTCACTAGCTGGGTGGGTCGAATGATCCTCGGAAGGAAGAGCTTGCCATCGAGATGTCCTCCTCACTCCAGGCTCTCACTAGCTGGGTGGGTCGAATGATCCTCGGATGGGTAAGTTCAACGCCGAGATGTCCTCCTCACTCCAGGCTCTCACTAGCTGGGTGGGTCGAATGATCCTCGGAAGGAAAAGCTTGCCACCGAGATGTCCTCCTCACTCCAGGCTCGCACTAGCTGGGTGGGTCGAATGATCCTCAGATGGGTAAATTCAACGCCGAGATGTCCTCCTCACTCCAGGCTCTCACTAGCTGGGTGGGTCGAATGATCCTCGGAAGGAAGAGCTTGCCATTGAGATGTCCTCCTCACTCCAGGCTCTCACTAGCTGGGTGGGTCGAATGATCCTCGGATGGGTAAGTTCAACGCCGAGATGTCCTCCTCACTCCAGGCTCTCACTAGCTGGATGGGTCAAACGTGCCTCGGGGGCGAGGTTCTGCCCCCCTCGATGGATATTTGGGCTTGGACTTTTCTTTCTGAGGTTGTGCCAACCTCGCAAAGAGCGGGGATTGTGTACAACCCCCATATCCATCGAGTGAGGCCCAGCGTGGAGGGCCGCCGAGACGTGTCAACTAGACCCAAGGGGTTTTTAGACCTTTGGGTATCGCCCAGCGATACCCCCGTAGCTCTCACCCAGAAGGAGAGGGAGAGGCGGAGAGAGGGGAGGGGGGTCTCGCCCCTCCCTCTCTCACCCAGCAGGAGAGGCGGAGAGAGGGGAGGGGGTGTCTCGCCCCTCCCTCTCTCGCCCAGCAGGAGAGGCGGAGAGAGGGGAGGGGGGTCTCGCCCCTCCCTCTCTCGCCCAGCAGGAGAGGCGGAGAGAGGGGAGGGGGGGGTCTCGCCCCTCCCTCTCTCGCCCAGCAGGAGAGGCGGAGAGAGGGGAGGGGGGTCTCGCCCCTCCCTCTCTCGCCCAGTGGGAAGGGCGGAGAGGAGGGAGCGGGGGTCTCGTCCCTCCCTCTCTCGCGCAGCAGGAGAGGCGGAGAGGAGGGAGGGGGGTCTCACCCCTCCCTCTCTCGCCCAGCAGGAGAGGCGGAGAGAGGGGAGGGGGGGTCTCGCCCCTCCCTCTCTCGCCCAGCAGGAAAGGGCAGAGAGAGGGGAAGGGGGGGGGGGGGGTGTCTCGCCCCTCCCCCTCTCGCCCAGGTGTGGCCCCCCTCGTCCAGTTTGCTATTCGCAGTCCAGTTTTAGCTATTCGCAGTCCAGTGGTGTGCGTTTAGCGCTTCAGAGCAGCGGGATTCGGTTATCCGCAGCCCAATTCCGAGGGTATTTTTGTAATCTGGCAGATCGGTTTTTGGCTATTTGCAGCCCAACTTGGAAAACCTATAAATAGACCCTAAGGGGCACCAAAGGGGAGGACTTCTAGATTTCCAAATTTCGGATCTTCTTCTTCCCTTAGAGCTCTCCTTTGGTGCTTCTGGTTCAGCATTGTCTAGGGAGGGGAAGATCTCTCAGGTCTTCCGGGTGTGAGGTGGGACCTCCTCGCTGTAGCCTAGGGTCCGTTTCCAAGTCCAAGTGCTCTTGCCTAGAGAGTTGGCTCGAGAGAAGTAGGTGTGAGGCCACCCCTTTTTTGCCCTGAACTCCACGGAGACCGAGTAGTCGGTTTCAACAGATAGTACTAACAGTATAAAGGGCAAGTGGGTAGTGAGAACGAGAACAACATGTAATAAATGTAGTAAGTAAGATGAAAGTGGAGTTTTAGTTCTTATTTATCTTATTAAAAGATCTTGTTTAAGTTTACTTTCAAAGTAAGTGATATATCAATTTATATGAGTGAGTTTGCTGATTATTGTATGAGTAATAAAACCAAACAGTTAAAGTGCATCTAAATAAATACAGCACATGAGGTAAAACAAATAGAAAAAAAACAATCCACAGATGACACAAAATATATAGTAGTTCCCCTCAACTGGGTACATCTACTCTTCTACCCACTGGTTGGAATCCACTAGGAGGTTGTTGATAAGGTGCCCTCACACCAAGGGTTTTTTGATAAGGTGTCCACACACCAATAAGCTTTTGATAAGGTGCTTAAAAACCACACAAGGTTTTTTTTGATAAGGTGTCTTGCCACCACTGGGTAAACTTTTGAAGGGAGAATTAACCCTGTACAAGATGAGATAAAAGGTTTAGAATGTTCTTCTCTGTCAATGATCTGAGAGAAGACAAATGGTGTTGAAGCAGAAAGCTCCCCCTGTCTGATGAGAGTTGATGACAGTTTGTGGACAGAGCTTTCTCAACCAGAAGTCTTTGTAGCAGATTACCTGGAAGAAATTAATCTTCAGATTGTTGTTGCTCTTTGAAAGACTTTATCTTGCAGCAGATCTGAGAAATTGAATCTTGTTCTCAGAATGATGAGGATGCTGCCTTGATGAGGAAGAAAACTGGAAAGAATAATATCTTCTCTTCTTCTTCTTTCTCTAATACTTCTTCTGTTCTCCTTGTTCTGTGATAACAAAGAGACTGAGAGATGGTGAAGTTTTTCTCTATTCTCTGTAAGAAAATCGACTGTCTCTGTTGATAATTTTCTTCTCTGATAACTTGTCTATATTCAAATTCAAATCTTCTGCATTTTAAGGAATATATTTTTCTCACTTAAATCCTTCTTGGAACTAGGTAGCCACCCAAAACAATTTTGGCAGGTCCTTTCAATTCCTTTTGTCGAGAAAGATGCCTTGGCATTAAATGTCAATGACTATTCTTTTTCTTGGAATAGAAAGAATATAAGGATATAATAAATAAGAAAGATATCCTTACATGGATGATTGAATACGTCCAAGGAAAAATAAATATATCCATTATTCTGTTGATTTGTGTTCAGAGAACTGATATCCAACTGAGAATATTAATCTGAGCTTCAGAAAGGAATTTGTCGAGCGCTGGCTAGAATTCGTCGAGCGCTGCTAGCCATTTGTCGAGCGCTGGCTAGAATTCGTCGAGCGCTTCTAGCCATTTGTCGAGCGCTGCTCAGAAAATGTCGAGTGCTGGAACTGGCTATAATTCTTCAGTCTGCTGGAAACAATTTGACGAACGAAGCTGGTCATTCGTCGAACGCCACTCGCCATTGATTAAGCTTGAATTATCCTAAGTTCTGACTAATCTAATCAGCCTAAAACAAGGATTTTTTGATAAGGTGTCTTGCCACACTGAGTAAACTTTTAGAGGGAGTATTAACCCTGTACAAGATGAGATAAAAGGTTTAGAATGTTCTTCTCTGTCAATGATCTGAGAGAAGACAAATGGTGTTGAGGCAGAAAGCTCCCCCTGTCAGATGAGAGTTGATGACAGCTTTGTGAACAGAGCTTTCTCAAACAGAAGTCTTTGTAGCAGATTATCTGGAAGAAATTAATCTTCAGATTGTTGTTGCTCTTTGAAAGACTTTGTCTTGCAGCAGATCTGAGAGATTGAATCTTGTTCTCAGATTGATGAGTATGCTGCTTTGATGAAGAAGAAAACTGGAAAAGAAAATAATATGTTCTCTTCTTCTTCTTTTGTCTAAACCTTTTTCTGTTCTCCTTATTCTGTGATAACAGAGAGAGTGAGAGAGGGTCAAGTTTTTTCACTATTCTCTGTAGGAATAATCGACTATGTCTCTGTTGGTTAATTTTCTTCTCTGATAACTTGTCTATATTCAAATTCAAATCTTCTGCTCTTTAAGGAATATATTTTTCTGACTTAAATCCTTCTTGGAACTAGGTAGCCACCCAAAACGACTTTGGCAGGTCCTTTCAATTCCTTTTGTCGAGAAAGATGCCTTGGCATTAAATGTCAACGGCTATTCTTTTCCTTGGAATAGAAGAAATATAAGGATATAATAAATGAGAATGATATCCTTACATGGCCGACTGAATACGTCCAAGGGGAAATAAATATATCTGTTATTCTGCTGATTTTGTGTTCAGAGAATTGATAACCAACTGAGAATATTTATCTGAGCTTCAGAATGGAATTTGACGATCGCTGGCTAGAATTCGTCGAGCGCCGCTAGTCATTTGTCGGGCGCTGGCTAGAATTCATCGAGCGCTGCCAGCCATTTGTCGAGCGCTGCTCAGAAAATGTCGAGTGCTGGAACTGTCTAAATTTCTTCAGTCTACTGGAAACAATTTGTCGAATCAATCTGGTCATTCGTCGAGCACCACTCGCCATTTGTTGAGCTTGAGTTTTCCTAAGTTCTGACTAATCTAATCAGCCTAAAACTTGACCCTAAGGCTATACAATGGGGTCAATGCAGATCCTAATCAACATATAGTGATCCTAGCCCAAATCAGTAATAGGATTGTTCCAACAATCTGCCCCTATTTGGGTTAGGATACTATTTGACAAATAATTGAATAAATACAACAGAGAGTATAATCAACAGAGCAAGATAAAATGAAATATATCTGACAGATTTAAATAGATCATCAGATAAGATAAAAGTAAGATGCTCTGAGTTTAGAAACTTTACAGTCATAAACAAGCAAATATTTAAGACTTTTTGTCCTGAGAAGGTGGCTTGAATATGATCTTCCTATTAGGATCTTCTGATTTCTTTTTGCTGATAAACAGATCTTGAGCTCCAATGATTTTCTGTTCTTTGACATGAGGAATAAATGCTTCTGGGTGCATATCAATATATTCCCCAGCATTGAATGCTTTAGATGGTTTGTACTTTTCAAGTTCTTTCCTTCTGTATTCTGACATGGTTGAAATATTTGAGAAATCTCTGCCTTCTGCTTTTGCCTTGTTAATCTGTGCAGCTGCAATTGTCTCTTTCAGTCTTGCCATCTGACATATTCTTTCTTCTTCTGGATCTGGAGAATAATAAATATCTTCTGAATCATCTTTGTCTTGAGTGACCTTTTGAGGTGCTTTGTCTCTGTGAAGAGATCCATCAGAAATGTGAAGTTTGTATTCTGAAGATATTTGAGGTGAAATAGTGGTTTAACTTTCTTGTAAGGCAAGTGCAGATTTCTTAGAAGGAGGAGCACTGGCTGATCTAGAGGTTTGAGAACCACTAGAACTACCAGGTCTCCCTAATTGTTGAGAGCTTTGTTTCTGAGAAGAGAATGATACACCTGCTGATCCTGCTGCACCAGCTGCTGGAGGAGGAGGAGGAGGAGGATGATTGTGCTTGACTGGTTTGTCAGGGATGTAGCCAGTCTTCTTGAATTTCTTCCTCCGGTTATTCTCATTTCTAGAGAGCTTCATCCAGTGAGGAGTTTTCTCATCAAGAGGAACATTATACAAAATGTACAAAGGAATGTCATTCTTTGGATTTGAAGGCTTGGGAGCAGTGTTTGACTTAGCTGTTCTTTTCTTTCTTTTCTTTGAAAATATATCATCAGAATCACTGTTGTCACCATCATCATCTTCAGAGTCAGAAGAAGAAATTGGCTTATTATATAAATCATCAATTCTTTTGATTGCTTCAAGAGCTTTTAATCTTTCTTCTTCAGCTTTGTCAAACTCTGCATCTGCCTCTTTCCAGATTTCATCAAAACTTGGCATTGGTTCTTCATTCCATACAAGAATTGGAGGTGAGGAAACAATTTTTGAGACTGTTGTATCTGGTGGAGTAGGGTGATCTTCTATATCATCAAGGAATTCTGCAAGATCATGTTCATATTCTGCAGAAAGATCCTTCATTTGAATGTCTTGATCAGTGATTGAAGGAATAGAGGAGATGTAACTTTGTATGATATCAGAATGAGTCTTCTGAGGAAGGCATATCAGAGCCTTTGATAAATCCTCTATGTACACTTTTGGTGATACCCTTGAAGTATATTTGACATCAAATTTTGATAATAAACTATATAGGTCACAAGATGGATGAATGCATATACTATTTATTTCTTCTATAACTTATGTATCTGATACTATACAAGAATCAACCATATCTGTATCAAAAACTGAAATTGAATCTTCTTTATTTTGTACTATATCAGAATTATCTAATTCAAAAACTGTAACTTCTGTATCTTCTGGAGTAGCTTCTATTTCTGGAGCTTCTTCATAGGACATCTCCCCCTGCCTAGCTTCAGGACAGCCTGAATCTAGGCCCCTAGAAGAAGGGACAACAAGAGAGGAAGGAAGAGAAGCTATATTAGCAGATAGAGCAGAAATTGCCTGAAGAACTAGAGCAAATTTTGCATCCATGAGTTGGCTTATTCTAGGAAGGATATGATCAAAAATCTGATCAGCAATAGAGGTAATGTTGAGAGATAGATAATCTGGTGGATGAGTAGAGGATGGTTGTGAAGTGGGTGGAGATGAGATTGGAGGAATTGGAGAGATATTGCTGATGTTGGTAGTATGTGTGGGAATGTCTGGATGGATTGGACTAGGGGGATGAGTGGGTGATTGATATTCATTATGTATTGGAGATGGAGGTGTGGTAGGTAGTGGTTCTGGAGATAGAGGTGGAATATCATTGATAGGTGATATGTCAGTTGAAGGAGGTGGTGAAGAATGAGAATGTGCAGGAGACTGTTGAGCAGGTGGAGATGGGATATGAGAAGGAGAAGGAACTGAGGGAGGAACTTCTGGAAGGGTAGAGGGAGTGACTTGGTCAGTCCTTGTGTCCTCAGAAGTTTTCCTTTTCCTAGAGGCATCAGCTCCTGTATTCTTCTTAGGGATTACCCTATCCCACTTAGCAAAGAGTGCTGAGGTCAGCCTCTTGCTGGCATTTATGGTCACCTTTGGTGACACCAGAAGGTCTGGATGCCTTTCCTGCAGGAAAATACCTATAACTCTTCCAAAACTTACACTATCTTTAGAATTTTCTTTTTAATCAATTCAAAAAGAATTGATCCCTAGTTGATTTTCTTCTTTTCCATCAAGGCCACCATCAACAGAAATTGGTGCCTATTGATATAGTCATGCCTAGAAGTCTTTGTAACGCCCCTGATTTTTTCCAGTATTTGTTTAATTCAGTGATGACGTGTTAATGACGTCGGGGCGTTACTTCTAACGTCGAGTTAGCGGCGCGTTGCTGTTTGCGCGTTTTCGCGTCCGTTTGGGTCAAGTCGACCAAAATTTGCGACGACCCAGAATTGGAAAATTTTACGTTGGAAAATTAGATTATTTAATTTTAGACTTGTCCATCAAGTTTCGTCGCTATCCGAGCCATTTTGGAGCCTCGACGTTTTTTAGAAGTTTTGTGTATATTTAAAGCTCGCCGTAACTTCCGCCATTCGTATCTCAAAAACGGCACGTCGAATTTTGATTCCAACTTCGCCGTTGGATTCGTAGCGCCGCCGTTCACCTAAGGCGGAATATTCGTTGGATTCGGCGTTCGTTATTTTTTTTTTGATAAAATAATAATAATAATAATAATAATATTATTATTATTATGAAGATGATTTCGAATGTATATATATGCATGCAGCGTCGATTCCCCCCCCCCCCCCCCCCCATGCGTCGAATTCCTTCCAGCCCCTCTCAAAGCTGCGTCAAATTCCTTCCAGCCCCCTCTCAAAGCTGCGTCGATTACTTCCAAACCCCCTTGCGTCGACTCCCCTGCAGCCTTGCGTCGACTTCACTCCTCCCCTTGCGTCGACATCTCCAGCTCCTGCTATTATTAATAACAATAATAATAATGAGATTAGTATTATTAAAATTATGTTTTGTTGCATAAAAGAAAATGAGCCCAGTCCTCTTCTCCTTCTTCATTCTGGCCGAACCAGAGAGTAGAATCGATTACTTCCAAACCCCCTTGCGTCGACTCTCTTGAGGTAGAGTATTCTGTAGACTTGTCGGCCCATGGGTTCGTGTCAGGTGTTGACGCCCGTAGTGCCATTTAGTTAGATTTTTGTTTCACTGCTGCTGTTACTTGTGGTTCACTTTTGAACACTTGTTCTGGAATGGTTAGATATTGTTTGGCTTCATGGCCCTTGTTAGATATGTTAAGGTAATTGTTGCATTGCATAGCATGATTTGAAATGTTAATCTCACTTCTTTCTGCGCATAATAAATCTACTTTTATATATAGTAAATCCACACATTCGATCTTGCATGGCGCACCTCACTAGGTCTTCATGTTCACTTAGGCCACTAAGTAATTAAATCAAGTATTTTTTCCACTGCGTAAAACTATATTTTAAAAGCGTGGACTAGTTGATCCACCTAGCCGAGGGACGCGGCTTGTTAATTTTCTGCATAAATAATTTTTGAATCACTTTGATTTGATAATAATAATTGCTTGGACTGTGATGAAGGATAAGTTGCCTTAACGTCAGTAGGCGTCCCCTACGTGACGTGGCATCACAACGCGTAGCTTTCCCTACTCTGATAGCATTTTAAATGTTGGGAAAATGCGGGTTGTGACAGTTGGTATCAGAGATAGGTTCTGTGAAAAAGGTAGTTGGGTGGTTTGGCGTTTGAGCCAAACGACCGCTATCCCAAGCAGAACCTCATAAGATCATTCCATTGTATACACACACCGATATGTCATCAATATGTCTTGACCGAAGCATTGTCACTACACTCATAGCATGATAAGAAGTATACGGGGCATATTATGTAGTATGGGACGCATAATATGTGTTTGTATATGGATCCACCATAGGTGGCAACATGTGACGGTTATGTAGTATGGGATGCATAACCACCATTACATGGATGCCCATTAGCACGTTTTCTTTTTTTGTTACATGTAATGTTATGTAGTTTGGGATGCATAACATTACATGTGTGTGCCGCTCATAACATGCATTAAGGCCTCTTTCTAGAATGCATAGCACTGCATACATTCATATCATCGCATAAGCACGCGTGCCAAGTTAAAGACATACCAGTTGACATATGTACACACATGATTTGGAAAGAAATTTAAATGCTCATGCACTCATGTCATAGCACAAGAGTCAATAGGATGATGGTGCATCATCCTAAGTTAATCATGGCATCATTTCATGAAATTCCAGAACAAGGTAACAACAATAGCAGGTTGTTTTCTTTCCCGTTCCGAATCGATTCGTGATTCTTTCCGAGTCTGTTTGGCTTAAGCTTTGTAAGCCTGTTTCTGATTGAATGTCCATCCTTCTTGTAGACATGTCTCGTAGGAGAGTGACACGATCGACTCCACTGCCTGAGGGAGAGTCTTCTGGTGGTCAGAGTGAGTCCGTGATCGAAAGCCTGCGACAGAGCAACGAGGCTTTGACTAGACAGTTGGTTGCGATGCAGGCCCAGATTCAGTCCTTGGTGTCTGCTGCCTCGGTGCAGCAGCCTGTTGTGCAAGAACCGGTGGTGAGTCCAGCCGTTCCTGCTCCCCTAGTGCCTCTAGTGGCATTGCCACCGGAGATGAACTTCGTTTTGCACTTTCAGCATTTGGGACCTCCTACCTATGATGGTAGGGCAGACTTCGTAGCCTCGGGGGAAGGAAGGGTGAAGCAGTTTTTGGGTGTCCTCACTGGCGATGTCCAGCAGTGGGCTAGCGCCTATGGGTCAGCGACTTATGCTGAAGCGGTGGAGGCCGCATTGAAGGTCGAGTCAATTGAAAAGGCAAAGAGTCGTGTGCAGCAGGCGAAGAGTGATAAGAGAAAGTTAGACGATCGGGAGAGTTCCAAGGCATCTCACTCGGACTCAAAGAAGAGGGGTGTGGGACACTGTAGCTTTTGTGGCAAGCGGGGCCACCCGTTCGAGAGGTGTTTCAAGAGGCTCGAGGCGCTGGAGCCGTTAAAGATCAGTACAATTCAAGACGCACCCAAGTCGGTCCTAGTGTGCTCTTTCTGCTCTAAGCCCGGGCATGAGGTGGCCCGGTGTTTCAGGAAGTCTGGGTGTTGTTTCCTGTGTGGACAAAAGGGACATCGTAAGGCCGACTGGCCGAAATCTCAGACCGTGACCTCAGCAGTTCCTCTGCAGACCTTGCCACCGCCCCCTCAGTCCGTGAGCAAGGCTAAAGGCAAGCTCATTGTGCTGACTAGAGAGGAAGCTCAAACCTCAGCGCGCGTGATATCTGGTTAGATTCTTCCCTCCTAACTTGTTTTCTTTCTTCTAGACTTAGCTTACTAGTTGTCTAGTGATGCATGCTTGTTAGATGAGTTCAAGGTGAAGATTAGGTGGGCGCGTGTCCTGTTTGATTCGGGAGCATCTCACTCTTTTGTCGCTAGGAGTTTTGTTGATAAGCACCGATGGTCTATTGATCGGTTGAATGATGCCTTGTCCGTTAAGTTTCCATCTGTAGACCAGGTTGTGTCAGATCGGGGTATCCGGGAGTGCCCATTTCTTTGGGTGGTGTCCAGGTTCTAGCGGATTTGAAGATGCTAGATCTGGCAGATTTCGATGCGATTCTTGGAATGGACTGATTTTCCAGGTAGGATGTCGTGATCAAGTGTGAGGATAAGAGCATAGTCTTCTCGTTGGATATTAACCAACCCTCGAGTGTGTTCAGACTCTCTGGTTATTTATGCAGTTCGTACTCGTCCATCCTTAGAGTCTGGCAGCGAGTCTTGTCTCATTTCTGTTATGTTCTGGAAATTGCTCTCATTGTGCCGCGTGTTCTGTTGTGTGAGAGTTTCAAATGTTTCTCCGGCTAGTCTTCTCGATCTTCCCCTTGAGAAAGAGGCGGAGTTTGTTTTAGGTCTTGAGCCAGATACTTGTCTTTTTGCGAGGGCACCTTGCCGCATGGTCCTGCGTGAGCTAGAAGAATGTTTCTAAAAGATTGTGAACAAATTGTGCAGAGTTGAATGAGGTGACTATCGAGGTAAATGTTCATCACCTCGAATAGATGATTTGCTTGATCAGTTGCGAGATAGATCCGTATTCTCGGAGGTTGGCCTTTGTTTAGATTTTTATCTGTGAAGGATCCGTGAGTTGGATGTTCCACGGACTGCCTGTTCTTTCCCATTGTGAGCTTTATTTGAGATCTTAGTGACGACCTTTGATTTAGCTAATGTCTCCTCTGCCTTCACGAATTCGATGAATTGAGTGTTAAGAAAATTTCCGGACCAATATTGTGACCGTCCTTAGAAATGGTGTTTGATACACTCTAAGAGTGCAGAGGATCGTGCTGAGCATTTGGGATTGGGTGCGGTCTACGTTGTGAGTGCGCAAGTTCGTTTGCCAAGATGAGCAAGTACAAGTTTTGGATGTCTTTAGATACCTATTTGGGTCATGTTATTAATGAGGATGAGTTTTCGACGGACCCAGTATAGATCGATGAGTGATTGATTTGGAAGAGATTTACAACATCCGAGGAAATAGGGAATTTTGTAGGGTTGGCAAGATGATATAGAAGGCTTGTGTAATGATTCGTGTGATTAATTGCGTCCTTGGTTAGGTTTATGTAGGAGAATCGAAATTTTGTTTGGGGTGACTAGTGCGAAGGAGCCTTTCAGGAATTTAATAGAAGATGAGCACTGCTCCAGCTTTGGATCATACCTACCGAAGGAGTGGTGTACTATTTATGTAGATAAGTTGTACGTTGAGCCCTGGTATGTCTCAAAAAAATGTGATCGCATACGATTCGAGTCAATGGAAGATTCATGACGAGAATTATAGTGCGCATGATTTGGAATTACCCCAGTAATATAGGCATTGAGCCTTGGAGATTATTTTGGTATGACGTATTGTGTAAGGTTTACAGGCCATAAGAATTGAAGCATATCTTCGCTCAGAAGGAGTTGATTCTGCGCCAGAGAAAATGAATAAAATATATTGCGAATTCTGGTATTGGCATTCGTTACCACCCGGATCCTACTAGGAGGTGTAGAGATTTGAATCATATTGTTGCTAGTATTAGATTTGTTATCGGTTTGATGAGGTATTTCCGAAGACACAAATTGTGTGAGCTATCGTGAATAAATGGATAAAATATACCTTTAAGTTTGGAGTCAGATCGAAACCCCAGGAATTGTTTTTTTTGTGTCGCGTATTTAGTTGAGTTGGTGGAGCTTGGGACGAGCACCTCGAACTCATGGAGTTTGCTTACAATACTAGTTTTCAAAAAAGTCTGCAGATGGCCCCTTTTGAAGCGTTGTATGGGAGGCGCTACAGAACTTCCTTGTTTTGGGCCGAAAGCTTTGATGGAAATGGAAGAGGCGGTGACTAATATTCGGGAGAAGCTCCGCGTTACACAGGAGCGGTACGAAAAGTATGCCAATCAAAGAAGGGCAGATCTGGAGTTTGCGGTTGGGGACAGTGTGTTTCTGAAGGTCTCTCCGATGCCAGGCGTTAAAAGATTTGGGGAAGAACCACAAGTTGGATCCCAGATATGTTGGGCCATTTCAGGTCGTTGAGCGCATCAGAGTGTCCGCTTATAGATTGGAGTTACCTGCTACCTTCCCTGGCGTCCATGATGTGTTCCATGTGAGTCAGATAAGGAAGTGTGTCCGCAGCAATTGTCAAGTCCTCGATTCGGTGCCTTAGATTCAGCCCAATTTATCTTATGTTGAGGAGCCTGTTCGGATTTTGGAGACCCAAGAGCGGGTGTTGCGTAGGAAATCCATCCCCATGGTAAAAGTTCTTTGGCGAAATCATAACGTCGAGAGCGCAACATGTGAGCTGGAATCGGCTATGCGGGAATCTCATCCGCACCTCTTCTTTTAATGGCTCAGGTAAAAATCCCCATTCCTTGTCCTGCACCATTTGATTATCTATCCTAGATTTCCTTTCCTGCACTACTTATTTGACCAAATATTGTCTCCTGCACCATTGTTTGTCCAAGTGTTGTTTTCTGGCCGTATGTCAAGTTTCGGGATGAAACTTTCTTTTAGGGGGAGTGGCTGTAACGCCCCTGATTTTTTCCGGTATTTGTTTAATTCAGTGATGACGTGTTAATGACGTCGGGGCGTTACTTCTAACGTCGAGTTAGCGGCGCGTTGCCGTTTGCGCATTTTCGCGTCCGTTTGGGTCAAGTCGACCAAAATTTGCGACGACCCGGAATTGGAAAATTTTACGTTGGAAAATTAGATTATTTAATTTTAGACTTGTCCATCAAGTTTCGTCGCGATCTGAGCCATTTTGGAGCCTCGGCGTTTTTTAGAAGTTTTGTGTATATTTAAAGCTCGCCGTAACTTCCGCCGTTCGGAGAGTGGGACAGGGTGTACTACAACGGCAGGGATGATCCTGTCCAGCACCTCCAGTCTTTCGAGGACTCGGTCTCTATCAGGCCGATGTCGGATGCTTTCAAGTGTCGGCTATTCGCCGTCACCCTTAAAGAGAAGGCCTGGGACTGGTTCCATCAACTCCCTACAGGATCGATCTACGCCTTCGAGGATTTGCGCCGGAGCTTCTTGTTGTGATTCTCAACTTCAAAGAAGAGGAAGAAGGATGCCGAATCTCTCTTCAAAGTGAAGCAGGAGCCAAAGGAGTCATTGGCTCGCTACGCGGACCGGTTCCAGGAGGAGGTGCTGCTCACTCAGGAGATGCCTGGGTTTGCACTTCAGCTCGCCTTCACGGTCGGGTTGAGGGAAAGTTTCTTCAAAATGGCTCTGAAGAGGAAGGTCCCCGTCTCCTACGAGGAGCTGATGGAGAGGGTGGCAGAGGAGGTCGAGAGTGAGGAGGCCAACCCGGAGCTCACCAAGAGGCTAGCAAAGCTCAGTAAGCCGGAGGTCAGGCAACAGGAAGTAGGGAGAAGGGAAGAGCCCAGGGCCCCGGAGGGGGAGTGGAGGCAGCATGGAGGAGGAATGCAAGGTCAGGGAAGGGGTTACGACCCAGGAAGGGGTAACTTCTATGGAGGTCAAGGAAGACCCCACCAGTTGGGATGGAGGCAGGGTCCGAGGCAGATGCCTCCCCCCACCTCAGCAAGCCATGGAGATCAGATGGGGAAGAGGAGGAAGAGGAAGAAGAGAGGAGGCTAGAGAAGAAACTGGAGCAGGGAGAAGGAGGAGGAATAGGATGGCGGAGGGCGAGACAGGGGAGGTGACGTTGCCGTACTATGACTTCCACGATGAGGAAGGTCACGCAACGGCCACCTGCCCAGAGTTCCTGGAAACAAAAAGGGTCCGAGTGTCCATGCCGAGACAACAACAACCGGTGAGAATCGAGGAGGTCGAACCTCGAGAGGATGAGGAGGAAAGGTGTGAAGACAGAGCTGATGTGGGGAGTAGAGGAGGGATCGGGGTGATCCATGGGGGGGGGGGGGGGGGGGGGGTAGGGGTGGAGGCAACTCGCAAGGCTAGCCTCCATACCATCTATTGGCGGAGCGTGGCCTCAACATCTACTGCTCCACCCCCGGCGGAGAAAATTACTTTCTCCCAGAAGGACATGCCAGGTCATGAAGACCCATTCTGCGATGCGATGGTCATCCAGACCGCCATCGAGAACTTCACCGTCTTGCGGATTCTAGTCAATAATGGGAGTTCGGTCAATGTCATCTTCAAGAAGGCGTTTGATGAGATGAAGGTGGAGGCAAGGAGGGTGTTGGCCTCGGATGGTCCCCTGTTTGGTTTTTCGGGAGAAAGGAAGGAGGTAGAGGGTGGAGTGGGACTCCATATGACCCTCTGAGGGCAGTCCCGGAACTGCCGCTTCGTGATAGTGGATGACCCAAGCAGCTATAGTGCCATCTTCGGATGGCCTCTCATCAGCGCGTTCCGATGCGTCCCTTCTACTTTCCACCAGTGTCTCAAGTTCAATGCGGGTGGAATCCAGGTCCGGGTTCGGGGAGATCCTAAGGTGACGAGACAGTGCTACGTGACGACTGTCAACACCATCACCTGGATGGGAGAAGCAGAGGAGTTGGATAAAGTGATGGAGGAGGCGGCCGAAGCCGAAAGTGAGAAGGGAGTAGAGGAGAGGATGGAGGAAGAGGAAGTTCATGCCCAGGAAGGGGTCGCTGAGAGGCCCGGTGCGGAGAGAGGAGAAGAAGAGGAGAAAGAAGAGGGTGCCCGGGAAGGAGGGGCGGAGGAGTTGATGATGGTAGGGGAGGAAGAGACGGAGGAAGGGGCCTAAGCGCTCGCTTGCGGGCGGAGAGAAGGAAAGTGCTTGGGGAGAGCAGTCTAGGCTGGAGGTCGTGGAGCTTGAGGTCACCACTCGGCTTGGGGTGGTGGAGAAGGTCCGAGTCAGCGGAGAGCTCAGTTCTGAGGAGCAGGCTGAGATCCTAGCCTGCGTGCAGAAGAATGTGGATGTCTTCGCTTAGAGCACCGCGGAGATGCCCGGGATCGATGCAGATGTGGCTTGCCACTGCCTCAACCTCGACCCCGGCACCCGCCCCATCCGTCAAAAGAGGAGGGCCATAGCAGACAAGCTGGAAGGACCCATCCGAGAGGAGGTGGGTAAGCTCCTGCAGGCAGGTTTTGTATCAGAGATCCAGTATCCAGGCTGGGTCTCCAACGTGGTCATGGTGAAGAAGGGAGGAGGTAAGTGGAGAATGTGTATCGATTTTTCACTACTTAATAAATCATGCCCGAAAGATTGCTACCCCTTGACTAGGATCGACGCGCTGGTTGACTCAGCCGTCGGTTTCCCTGTAATGTCTTTCTTAGATGCTTTTTCAGGTTATCATCAGATCCGCATGCACCCCCCGGACATTAAGGATGTCTCCTTCATCACGGGCGATGGATGTTACTGTTAAAAGATGATGCCCTTTGGGCTCAAGAACGCAGGTGCCACATACCAAAGAATGATGGACAGCATCTTCCGAGATCAAAAAGGGAGAAACCTGGAGGTCTACGTCGATGATCTCATGGTAAAGAGTCGAGACCTTGAAGCCCACCTCCGAGACCTTGAAGAGACCTTCAAGACTTTGCGGAAGTATAAGATGAAGCTCAACACCTTGAAATGTGTCTTCGGGGCTAGCCGAGGGAAATTCCTAGGTCACCTACTCACCCCGGCGGGGGTGGAGCCGAACCCGGACAAGGTCAAGGCAATAATGGAGTTGGGATCGCCCAGAAATTCGAAGGAGGTTCAGAGCCTCACTGGAAAGCTGGCCGGACTCAGTAGGTTCCTCTCCAAGGTGGGAGACAAGTGTGCTCCCTTTTTCAAGGTGTTAAGGGGAAACAAAAAATTTGAATGGACCCCGGAGTGCGAGGGAGCCTTTAGGCTCTGAAAGAACAACTCACCCAAACTCCCCTACTCCAAGGGCCGAGACCGGGAGAGGACCTATCCCTATACTTGGGGGTAGGCTCGGAGGCAGTAAGTTCAGTATTGGTCTGGGAAGAGGGGAGAAGGCAATTCCCTATCTACTACGTCAGCCGAGTGCTGAGGAAGGCGGAGCTTCGGTACCCGATTCTGGAAAAGTTGGCCTTCGCGTTGGTAGTGGCAGCCCGGAGGCTACGACCTTACTTTCAGGCACATTCTATCAAGGTCGTGACTGATCACCCACTTCGCAAAGTCATGGAAGGGGTGGAGCACTCTGGAAGATTGGCAAAGTGGTCCGTGGAGCTGAGTGAGTTCAATGTTACGTTCGTACCCAGGACGTCGATCAAGGCCCAAGCAGTGGCAGACTTCATGGCTGACTACGCAACTGAAGTGGGGGAGCATGAAGCTCCCCCCCCCCCCCCCAGTGGCATGGAAGATGTTGGTGGATGGTGTGTCAGGAAAGCACTCCTATGGAGGGGGAATCATCTTGGTGAGCCCCCAAGGGACAAAGATCGAACAAGCTTTGAACATCCACTTCCCGATTACCAACAACCAAGCCCAAGTACGAGGCGGTGATAGCAGGCCTGCGGTTAGCTCAAGAACTGGGAGTGCAAGGTGTGGAGGTTTCAACGGACTCCATGGTGGTAACATGCCAAGTCAGGGGAGAGTTTGAGGCAAAGGACCCGACCCTCCTGTGGTACTTGGAGAAGGTCAAGGGGGTCATCGGGCAATTCCGCACTTTCTCCATCAAGCACGTGCCAAGAGAGACCTCTTAGCCAAGTTCGGTCCCGGAGCAGGGGGAACGGTTTTGGAACTCTTCCGACCCACCATCGAGGAAGGAGAGCTGATGGAGGTGGATCAGCGGGTCTCGTGGATGGATCCTTTCATCACCTTCCTATCATCAAGGAAGTTCCCTGAAGAAGATATTGACAGGCGACGCTTCAGGTACAAGTCAGCTTATTATTCCTTGCATGCGGGAGGGCTGTATAGGAAAACTCTCTCGGGACTCCTGGCCCGTTGTGTTTCCGAAGAGGAGGTTCTTAGAGTCCTAGAAGACATTCACTCCGGGGAGTGTGGCAGTCACTCCGGGAGCTGAACTATGGAGGGGAGGGTGTTGAGACAAGGCTACTTCTGGCCTACCCTCATCAAAGATGCAGCGGAGTGCCCCTTTCCCTTAGAGGGGGCGAGCGAGCCTTGGCTCTTCTTGTTTCTCTTCTTGGGCAGAGACTTTGAGGCTGGGCCCCGGCTGCTGGAGGCCTCCGATCTCTTGCGAGAAGAGAGCTCAGCCGGGGTGGTGGTATCACGGCAGGCCTCCGCTCCCATGGTCGCGAGAGTGTGGGTGGAGGAAGACTTCCGTTTGCTTGCGTAAGGGGGGTTGAGTGGTAGATCTCGCTCACTTGAAAAAGTGAGGGTTAGACATCTAGCGCGGAAAACGTTGAAACCATGGAAGTTAGCGGGCGAGATCATTACCTTCCCCGGCGAGCACTGGGGGTAGCGAGTCGAGGTTGCGGCGAAGATACACAACCTCGAAGTTCTTCTGGCAAAAGAACTGGTATAAGGCGGTGTCGTGGCCGCCAAGAGTAGGAGGACGGTAAGTGGTCTCGCTGTACTGAATAGGCGAGAAAGGGATGTTGCCAAAGCTCCCCTTGACGAAGAGGAACTTCTGAGCCCAGTAGTGAGCTTTGTTGACGGTCTCGTCAACCTTGGGACCCGAGCCCACAAAGTAGGCGGTCCCATCTTTATACGCACGGAAAGAGAACAGCTTCCGGAATACCGTAAGGCTGAACTCGATGCGCTCCTCGCGCATATAGCAGGCGGAGGCGATGATGACCGCCATCATGTTGGGGGTCAGTTGACCCGGTATCACACCGTAGTGTCTTAACACCTGGCGAGCAAGATGGCGAGACCATCAGTTAAGCGAGGAGGAATTCATTCTCATCTAAGGAAAGGAAGGCGAGCTTAGTAGTTACCTGGCAAACTTCTGGCCACAGAGGTAGCCTCAGACCCACCGCGAAATGGGCTATGGGGATCGCGAGTTCATCAGGCAGGGGGACATTTATTGCGTCATCTTTGGTAGGTTGGCGAGCGGTAAAATCCTGCGGGATGAAATCGGCGACGGCAGTGAGATATTCCTCCTCCGTCAAGTTCGCCTGGAAGAAGGAGTGGTCGGTAAAGGCCCATGCACACTTCAATCTACCCTCATCCTCTCTTTGGTCGCCGACCATCTTGAGGACCTGCGAGGAAGAGAATAGCGCGAGAAAGAAGGAGGAAGGCCAGAGCTCCGGAGTAGCAAAAGAAGAAGGCTGATGGTAAATGCGGTAGTTGGCACAGTTATGACGACCTATTTATAGCAGAAGTGAAAGGGCGGGAAGAAGCCCAAGCGCCGCTGAGTGCGGTTAGCAAAAACATCACGTCAGAATCGTGGGCGAGAACTACCTGCGAGGTTAGTATAAGCAAATTCTTTGCAAAGGGCAGCATGAGCAAACGGAATAGCAAAGAGAACTCATCGCGAGACAGTTTTAGCCAGAGCAGAAGGGCTCGTTGCGAGAATAGCATAACAAAGAAAGTGCGAATATACAAATCGCGAGCGAAAGCTAATAAATGACTATCAATAATTACTTCTGAACGAGAACTCACAAATATAAGTCGCAAGTATTTAGGAGATTGTTCAAAGTAGCGGCGAGCGTTAACAGACAATAAAAGTTTGCAGAAGCGTAGGGGTCAGTGAGGATCGTGGGGTAACCACTTCCATCTGCCGCCACCACGCGACCTGGACCTTGGCGGTACCCTGAAATTATAGTAATCCTGGGCCGCACGGCCCTCTCAATCCATCAGGAAGGCATAATCCCTCATCCTCGCGATGCGCACCTCCGGCGACGTGGCCATCTCGTCTTGGGCGCGAGGCATCGTGGCTCGGAGTCTCGCGCACTCCTCCATCATAACAGCTTGCCTATCCTCAACGATCTCTCTATCCCGTCTCTCCTGAAGATTAAGGTCCATCAACATCCTACCATGTTTTCAAAGCAACTCTGCGGTTCGCCGCTTCATCATCTCCGGATTTCGCGGGTCCCCTAAGAAGTAGTCCACTTGGTCTGGGAGGGGGGACACCTCGTCGTCGCCAAACTCTGAATCGGTAGGCAGATTTTTGAAACTCTCTGCAAAATATTACGTAAAGGTTAGATAGCGCGTTCAAGTTCGCGCATGGCATGGGGGCGTCGGAATGCATACCCGGAGGGGGACGAGAACTCTCAGGGCGGCCCTGGAAGACGTTGTCTTAGTAAGGGTAGAGGGATTCACCTAAGCTGGGGGGTAGGCTGTGTTGTTAATTGGGGGAATCTTTGGCCGTCGAGAGCCGCCCGCGCCCTCGCTCCTCAGGAGATCGAACCTTGGCATGTCCACCGTTTTGTCAGGGAAGAACGGAAACGGAAGCAGTGAATCTTCACGAGCCGGGGTCTTCCGGGGCGAGACTGTGAAAAACAGGGGATAAGAGGTCGATAGTCAACGAAGGGAGAGTCAGTGAGCGGGATTAAGGGCGTACCTTCGGCGTTCTTGCCAGCGAGATGTTTGTCTGCCGGCGGACTTCGGCGAGACCCACCTCCAGGCTCACCAATGTCCTTGTTCGACGAAATCTCCCGCGAGTAAGCATGAATCACAGGCAAATTTATTGACTTAGCTAGAGGAATAGCTCATACGTTCTCGGAGGGGTGGTTATTCGGGGAAGAGTCCAGCAGCACGGAGTTGTCCCCGGTTCGGCAAGCCGCTTTCGCCTTTTTAGTCTTCGGCGACTGAGCGGGAGGTGGCCGATTCATCCAGGCGGGGACTCTGGTCGTGGAAGGTAGGCCGCCAACTCTCACAGCCTTCAGGCGGGCCTCAGCTTCTTCGGAAAGTGGCATCTCCTGGCAGCTACAGTACGGGAGAAAAAGGAAAAAAAGAGAGAGAGTGACGGCGCACGTCACTGAGGCTCAGGACGATATTTATAGCCCCCAGGGTGGGCCCTACCAAAGATTCCTGACAGATCATCAAGAGGCTGGCAAATACCTGGGGCTGGATGTTTCTTCGCAAGCCAGAATAGCCTCGTGAAGAGCGGGGATTGTGTACAACCCCGATATTCGCCAGACAAGGAGGCGCGGTTGGCGAAATCAATACTATGAAGAAAGCAATGAGGCGGACAAAAGTCCTCGGAGGAGGGGCGGGCGAGAAAGGCGCTCGCCAACTGCTCGCTTTTAGGAGAGCGAGACTAGTACGGGTCGTGTACCCGCGAGAAGGGTTGGCGAGATAGAACCTTGCAGGCAGCTTAAGGTGGTTTTCTGGGTTCGGCGAAGGGCGCTCGACGAACTCCCCTGCGTTCGACGAACTCTCCCGCGTTCATCGAGCTCATTGGTGATCGAGATCTGGCGAGCCAGCACCTCGCGGGCCGCTGGAAGCAGTGTTCTGAGTTCAACGAAGTGTGTTCTGCGGTCGACGAAGTCATGTTCAATGAATTGATCTGCGTTCGGAGAAGTGCCTTGTGTTCGACAAAAAGTGTTATGTGCTCGACGAAGTCAAGAGGCGGTTTCGCAGGAAGGCTCGCAAGACCGAACCTCGGCAGATACTGCCAAAGGGGGCCAACGAGGTCTTCACAGCGCAATCGCCGAGGAGAGGCATCGCGAGCAGGACTCGCGAGTAGGCCCGTGAGAGCTTCAATAGTGGTGTTCTCACAGATTCCTTGCCCATAGGCTGATAGGGCAAAATTACCGTGTTACCCTCTGTGGTCTGCCTTTAGCCTCTCCAAACAGCGGAGTTCGGCTGTTAGCAGACCCATTTGGGGTGCAGATAGTAAAATCAAAAGGTGGAATCCTGCTATTCGCAGACCAGATCAGAAAACCTATAAATAAGACCTAAAGGGCACCTTTGGAGAGGACTTCACTTGAGCTTCTCTCTCCTCAGGCTTTCCTCGGCTAGCATTTCCAGAGCTCTCCAAGGTTCCCGAGTCTCAGCTTTGGCTTGAGAGGGGAAGCGCTCAACGATCTTCCGGGTTAGTGGAGGGACCTCCTCGCTGTGACTAAGGTCTTAGTCATTTTCCTAGTCTTCGGTCTACCTTCTCCGAGGGACCAGTAAGGGCTAGCTTCCCCTCATTTCGGTGAGGGCCCTGAGCTTCACAAGAGGCCGAGAAATCAATTTCAACACCAAAGGATTACGACACCTCCTTCGATACAATTCCTCTAATAGAGCCATCTGAATACTCATCTGATAACTGTTGTTATAGGCAAACTTTGTCATGTAAAGGTGATCCTACCAATGCTTTCCAAAGTCCAAAGCTCACATCCAAGCATGTCCTCCATTATCTGATTGGTCCTCTTATTCTGCCCATTTATTTGAGGTTGGAAGTCTATGGTAAGTTTGAGCTTCGAGCCCAATAAATAATGAATATGCCTCCAATCGTCAGAAGTAAACTTCCCATCACGGTCGTTAACTATACTGCGATGGACACCATGCAACCGAACAATGTTTTCCATGTATAGCTTGGACAATTTATCCACTGAATTGCTCCTCTGATTCGGCATGAAGTGTGCTACCTTCATCAATCGATCTACAATTACCCAAATCAAATCATTTCCCTGCTGCGACCTTGGCAATCCATGCACAAATTCCATCGAGATTTCATCAAACTTCCACTCTGGTATTGATAGGGACTTCAGGAAACCTCTAGGGAACTAACACTCAGTCTTCACAAGCGCATATGTTTAACATTTTTCCATAAAGAAAGTTATATCCTTCTTTATACCCGGCCACCAGAATAGTGTCTTCATGTCCCAATACATCTTGGCACTCCCTGGATGAATTGAGTGCTTGATTAAATGCGCCTCGTACATCAACTCACAAAGTATTTTCCTGTAATTAGGAACACACAACCTGCCATGCTTCTGTAGTAGCCCATTCTTGAAGGAAAACTCAATGTCCAACCTCTCTTCAGCCTCTGCCACATTGCACTGCAATCTCGGATCAAACCCCAAAGCCTGCCTAAAACAGTCTCCAATGTCATATTGAATCTCCATCTCGCTAATAATAGTAGTAAAATCAGCTCCTCTATCCACGCAGGAGATCTTCAGATCCTCCATCTCACGCACCAGGAGCACATCATGAGCCAAAATTCAACTCTCGTATACTGGTGCCCAGTGACTCAAAGCATACACAATGACATTCCCCTTCACAGGGGTGTAGTGAATGTTAAAAAAGTAGTCCTTAGGAACTTCATCCATCTCCTCTGGTGCATATTCAGATCCTTCTGATCTAGAAAATACTTTAAGCTTTTATGGTCCGTGATGATTTCAATCTTAACCTCATACAAGTAATGCCTCTAAAGCTTCAGAGCAATCACTACGACCGCCAACTCCAAATCATGGACCGGGTAGTTACTCTTATACACCTTCAACTGGCATAAACCATTTTCTATAACCCTGCTGAACTGGCATAAGTGCAACACAAACCACTTCCCGAGGTATCGCTATATATCTGGTAGCCTTCTGTCCACATAGCGAACACAAGATAGAGGCAGAAATCTGGCGGCTCTTCAACTCCTCAAAGGATCGATATTACTCTGGCATTCAAATGAACCTCAATACTTCTTGGTCAAGGTAATGAGAGGAAGTGCAATCCGCAAAAAATTCTCCATAAAGTTTCTGTAGTAGCCAAGAAGACCTAGAAAGGTCCGGACTTCCGCTACACACCTCAACTCAGGCCAATCTCAAATAGTTGCAACCTTCGGCAAATCCACCACAACACCCTCTCCACTAACTATGTGCCCAAAAATTCCATAGAAGAGATCTAGAACTCGCACTTGGAGAACCTATCATACAACTAATGTGTGACAACCCACGGCTGGCCCACTTTGCATCACACAAGGACCACTGTGACCTCACCTGGCATCATCCGGGTTGCATCCCAAGCACCCAACCCATCTCCATTCACTGGCGGATTGTTGTTGGCCACAACCTCCCTTTGATGAGTTAAACTCGATAGTAAAGCATGCAACACAGGGACTTCCCAGGAGGTCACCCATCCCGAAATTGCTCCAGCCCGAGCAAGCATAACTATGGAGTTTTTCCACTTTTCATCACAAATTGAGATGCAGTTGCTGCTCAATTGGTGATGAGAAGTGGAAAAAACCATAGTTAAGCGTGCTCGGGCTGGAGCAATTTCGGGATGGGTGACCTCCTGGGAAGTCCGCGTGTTGCACACTTAACTATCGAGTTTGTCTAATCAAAGGGAGGTTATGACCACCAACAACCCACCTATGGAGGGAGATAGGTTCAGTGCTTGGACTGAAGCCCGGACGGTGCCAGGTGAGGTCACAGTGGTCCTTGTGTGATCCAGAGTGGGTCGGCCTGGGTCGTCACATAATGTTTCCCCAAAATTGCCAAAATTGTACGAAGGTGGTCGGCATGCTCCTCCTCAGACTGTGAGTACACTAGAATATCGTCTATGAAGATGATAATGAATTGATCTAGGTAATCCCAAAATGTCCAATTCATTAGATCCATGAAGATTAACAACGCATTCGTGAGCTCAAATGGCATTACCGTGAACTCATAGTGCCTGTATCGAGTACTAAAGGAAGTCTTTGGAATGTTGCATTCCCATATCCTCAGCTGATAGTATCCAAACTTCAAATATAGTTTCGAATACAGTGTAGATCCTACCAGCTGGTCGAAAAAGATCATCAATGCGGAGGATCTGATACTTGTTCTCCTTCGTCAGCTTGTTCAGTTATCAATAATCTATGCACAAATGCAAATTACTAACCTTCTTCTTTACTAAGAGGACTGGTGTACCCCACGACGACGAGTTCAAATGTATATATCCTGCTCCAACAATTCCTATAACTACACCTTCAACCCTGCCATCTCCTTGGGCGTCATTTGATAAAGTAATTGTGACACGGGTTTGGCACCGGCCACAAGCTCAATGCAGAAATTGATCTCCCTCTTGGAAGGGACCCCAGGAAGCTCATCCAAAAAGATGTCCAGGCATTACGCTATAACCGGCATGTCACATAGTTTAGGCTTATGCTCTGAAGCCTCTAGTAATGCGGAAAATAGCTCCGCGCCTTTCCGAGGCGCCTTAACCACCTGGAGGGCGGACATCAAGGTCTTGCTACACCATGTAGACCAGTGAAACGTATTCTGCCTCTGCATCCTCCACCTAACAAGACCTATTTTAACTTGTTGTTTATACAAGTGCTCTGCTCTATATGTCAATCCATGCCAAAGATGACATCAAACTCCAACAACAGTAGCAGAGAAGCCTACAAATCTAAGTCTTTCTCTCCAATTCGAACCTTCACATGGCTCTTTCTCTTCATTCTCATCATACACTCATTGGATAGAATCACATCCCAACTTATCCTTTACCAATACACATGTCACTTTGATCCTCACAACAAAGTCCTCAAATATAAAGGAGTGTGAAGCGTCGATATCAAACAACGCACTTACCAGATTATTAAATATCAGCACAAAGCCTAATGAGCACACAAGGATTACACGCACATGTGAGGTATAAGCAATTTAAATGACATCAACTAAAAGACAAGGTTACATATCACAATGTCATTATGCTTGATGTCGTCCTATTGGTCAAGGTCGAAGACCTTTGGATGTGTCAGTGGGGGTACTAGGAAGTGGATGACTCCACCTCCTTCCCCTAGTCTACATAGTTGGGCCCTACTGCATTGCGAGCCTCCAACGTTCGACACTCAGTCCTCGGAGGGATGCTACGACATGAATGAGCAATGTGGTGTACCTTCCCACATGTGAAGAAAGTGAGGGTACCTCAAGAAGTAGTGGCCCCTGAAATGGTAGACTGAGCTCACATTATATTTGCATGTCTCAGCATCTTTTTTCATGCCTCCTGCTCTCTAATTTCCCTTGCGACTTCGGTACCTTGAAGTTAGTATTAAAAAACCTGATGCCCTTTGCGTCATTGGACTCTCTTTAAGTCCATCTCTAAAGCTTTGACTGCCTCCACCAAGGCGCGAATTCCAAGGGCCTTGGGCCCTGATAGTTTCAACCTCAAGTCGTCATGCAGCCCATCGAAGAACTTGTGGACTTTAGTCCTCACATCATCCACTAACCCACCCAAGTAAAGGCTCAGATGGTTGAAATCATAGAGGTAGTTGTCAACCTTCATGTATCTCTGTAGTAGACCAGCGAACTGATTTTGTAGCTGTAGATGGGTCGCATTAGTTATGTAGCATCGAAGGAAGGACTCAAAAAGTTCTCCATCAATATATGTGCCAGTCGCCTCCCTCGAAAACTCTGCTCTGCCTCTTTATCACACCAAATACACGCCTCCCCAACAGTTAGGAAACCGGCTAGCCTCACCATATGCTCCACATCTATCTTAGTGGAGGTCACCGTCCTCTTTACTCTGGCTAACTAGTCCTCAGTCTCAGTCACTGTCTCGGTCCCTGGTAAGGATGGTGGGTTGAAACTCAGGAAGTACTTCAACAACTTTCCCCGAGCCCAGGACTTAACTATCGGAACCGCAATAAAAATTGTGTAGCAGGTGTGGCATTTGGTGCCAAACTTGTCTGCCTTACATCCAAAGAAGCAATCACCGCCTTCATGATCATTTTGATTATCTCAACTAATGATGGCTAACACCAGTAAAAGCATAAGTACTATTGTCACCAACATTATGGGAAGGGCACATACCACTTTTAATTTCCTAAACACGTAAAACACCCAATTTAGCAAATCAAAATTATGGGGTTTATAGCAAACATAGGAAACCAACATTCTGAAACAAACATTAAACATGCACTTTTGAATATTCCTAAGTGGACATTCATAAAAAAATCTAGTCGTTTAGGTCTTTGCACCACTTTTGCTCGCCACTAGTTAAAAGGATTCGACCATGAACCTAACTATTATATGATCATATTACTGGGACCCTTATACCAACTTGTAAGATCTCCCATGCAAATATACTAAAACATGGGGTCCAATTGGCCCCCACGACACACAACATTCGCAAGTTAAACATCAAATAAGGTAACAAAGTTAAATACACAACTCCAAAGTATTAAAAGTTAGCGTAAGCAACTAGTGAAACAACAAACTAGAAAATGTCCATCACAACTCTAGGAATGAAAACAAACAACACAGTTCAGTCTTATGGTCATATATAAGCTCAAATGAAACAATACATAATTTCAATCCATAGAAAACACAATTGTACAAAAGAAGTACAATACAGTAAAATCCTATTCACCGGCTCAAATGTCGGAATCTACTAAGCAAAAACAAAGCGGCAAGTAGCATCACAGTGACATATGACCTTTGCTCGGCTGAGGCATTGTCCCTCTATGCACTGCCCCGAGCTCAAGAAAACATGAGTCAGCATAGGGCTAACCAACGCTACATAACGACAACTCCACCCGACCATCCTATAACACTCCTCTGAGTACACACGCAGCCAAGCAATCATATATAATTAAATTGAAAAGCTAAGTACAAGTATAAGAATATTACTCTACATAGGGTGAAAGGCTCAATACATGCAGGGGTCTAAGTTGAGCATGCAAATAAAGTGGACCTAGATGTAATGCGTGTTGACTGGTTCACCCGAGGGATCCTCACAATCTCCTATCCAAATCGCATGAATTTTAGCAAAACATTAGTCTATCAAAATGAGGGTCGTGAGGGTCCGTGACCCCACGACCTAACCCATTCATAGCATTCGATACACATTAATTGTGGCATAAAGCATATGTGAACTATCTGTCCAATGCCCTAGAGACGAAGGTAGTAGACTAAACTCACCTACCATCCAAATATACAGAGTGAGAGGGTAGATGTCCCCAACTTCTTAAACCTCGTAGTGACAGATTTAACATTCTCTGTCCAAAAACATAGCAACTAGGAAAAGGATCTCCTATCAAAAATGTAGTGACGGAGGATGTGGATTCTTCCCAGGTCCTGACCCATGGTGATGGGAAGGGTAAAAACCACCGAATTCTGGTCTTAAATGTAATGGCGAGAAATATAGGCTCATTCCTCATCCTCAATAAGAAGATGAAACAAAGGAGTTATATGGTGGTTCTGAATAAATCACAACTCAGTTATAGGCACGAGAACACAGAACCTAGATTCTGAAAGAGACGATGGGTACAATTTTATCGTAATAACCCTCGTCTTAGAATAGCCCAAAAATTATCGTCCTTATAAGTCCCACAATGGAGTAACCTATGAATAGGAACCCCAATCAACGAATCCATACGATGAATAATCCAGGGAACCCCCAATATGCACCTAAGGATATTCTAATCCACACAAATCAGCATCACCGATCTGGGCCTATTATCACGGGTGGGCTTCACACAACATGCCTAAATCAAACTCCCACATTGGAATCTAATGCAGGTCAAGAAGGGGAGCAACCTCACTCCCTAGCAGAGTCTTGATTCTCTCTCAAAGGATGAGTGGGGACTCTTTATACAACAACCATGATAGTTCACACCAGGGTCGCAATCCCACGCCATGGAGGATTCTCGATCCTCTACAAATCATGTGAGGAGAATCTAAAATGTAGAGAAGTTATGAAGCACACTAGGGGCACAATCCCATGCCTTGGCGGAGTCCCCATCCTCAACCTAGTGGTGTGAGGGGGCTCTCATTGCATTTACAAGAAATATAAAATTACAAATAACGGTCCTAAGTCCGAAGGGAAGAGTCATTACCCTTGGATGACACCTCAGAGCCAGGGAAATGATCGTTGCAGCTCCCTTTTTGCACATTCAACTTCCTCTCGGCGGTTCGAGCCTCCAATTGTCCTCCCGTAGGGTTCTCGGCAATGCAAACTCTCAATGACTCAAGCTCTTGCCAATTGAAACCTTGGCCTCTGGCAACTTCCTCGATGGTAATGTGTCTCCAAAACAAGCCCTCCCTCTGAAACCATGCCAAAAAGGTGGAGAAGAGGATTGTAGGCCTCACACATCGTTGGTTCCTCTGTCATCAGCACAGTAGAGGAAAAGGAGGACGGTTTGATTCCTCCGCCGGTTGCACAATAGAGCAGGAGGAGGAGGTGTTGGAAAAAACCCTTGTGATTTATCTAACAAATTACTTAAAGTGATTCCATCAGTTAGGTTATATTACCCACATTGTATAGAAAGAGTAAAATGGTCATTAAATGTTATTGTATATCACATTCACTTAAGTGTTACAAGAGCAGGTCTAAGAGAGCAAAAATTCAGGTAAGTTAAGACTTGCGTCGAATGGAAGTCGACGCAACTTCGACTAGATGTCGACGTAACTCTGACTGAAAGTCGAAATAACTCAATCTGTTTGTCAAAGTATAAGTAAAGTCGACACAACATCGAAATGATCTCAACGCAGACATATCAGAAGTCGACGCAACATCGAAATGAACTCGACGCAGAAGATAGAGCTTGTCAAATCTGTTAAAAAACTTGAGGTCCAGAGATGAAGTAAAAATGCGGAACACTTCACAAGACTTTCCACAAGTATAACAACACAATGACAATGGGAAGACCGAATAGTGCTTTGGTATTAACTATATCTTTACAATTTGAGGTAATGGCGAGACATGATTCATAAGAATCACGGAGGAGAGAAGCACAAACACAAAAGTAAACAAGCTGTTGACAACCTCTGACGACTTAAGATCGCCAGACCGCGCGAACAGACAAGCTAGACGGGAAGCCCCTGAGACCGTGCGAACAGAGCACAAGCCGCACCTGCCAGACCGCAACTACAGACTGTCTATCCTGCTGCTTTATTCAACTGCTGAAAGACAACCAGTTCACACTCCTTGATCGCCCAGACCGCACGGTCTTGATCACAGAAGAACCTGCGAACTCTTGCCAACGAAAACGGCTTCCTGATGCAGACTGCAACTCAAGATCACCTTGCACAGTCCAAGAACACCTAAACATAGTCCGTGCAGACTGTTTTATTCAAAGCTAGAAAAGGGAGAAAAGCTGACCACGAGATGCTAGTTGCTAACCTGCGAACAAACAAACCGGTTAGACAAAATCTCAGACTACGCGACCTCAAATAGAGACCGACACAATCAAGCCAACTTTGGTTCTTACAGTTCTTGTTATTAATGACGGGCCCTACACCCCTATTTATAAGCGAGCAGACGGATGTCGTCACCGCACAAACCAGGATACAATAACCCCCCATCAGATCGGTCTCACAAGACAGACCGCCCGAGCTCAGCAAGGCTAAAGCTCCCTTATTGAACCATACGGTTATTCACAAACTGCCTGGTTATCGCGGTCTTCGAAAACAGACCGCATGGTCTTATTACATAAGAAAAGAACTTCTTCAGTAAACCAGACCGACTAGAACAGTCGTCAGACCGCCTGGTCACTACAAGAAGGCAGACCTACTGAACATCTGGCCGACTTGAACAAGTCGCCAGAACAACCTGCGCGAGCTGCTTGGAAAAACATGCGGTCTCCCAGATCAGACCGCTCAGGTCAGACCGACTAAGACAGAACCAGCCAGAGCACCAGTGCAGACCGTGCGGTCTCTGCGGTCTCCAACCTGCAGACCGCCTAGCACCATTCCACTTCCACTTCAAAAATTTAACACCCCCCCTTGAAGTGGGAAGTGGAAGTCAGCCCAAGCAAACTCCACAACCGACCAAATGGTCACTTCGACAACGGCTTAGTAAATATGTCATCAACATTCTCCTTGATCTACACATACTCCACAGTCAGAGATCCCTCCAACACCTTTTCATGAATGAAATGGTGATGAATCTCTATGTGCTTCGTACGCGCGTGACAAACTGGATTGTTCACCAGTTTGAGAGCACTCTCATTGTCACCACGTAGCAGAGTAGGACCTCGCACCTCCCTATGAATGTCCTCCACAAGCCTCCTAAGCCAGATGGCTATCTGAGCTGCCAAAGCAGAAGCTTTGTACTTTGCTTCCGTGGTAGAGACAGACATAGAATCCTGCTTCTTGCTGCACCATGATATAGCTGTAGAGCCTGTCATAAAGACATATCCAGAGGTTGATCTCCGATCATCCGAATCTCCTCCATAATCAGCATCCATGTACCCGTGCAAACAAAATCCTGAATCTCTCCCATAGAAGAGACCCAAATTCGAGGTGGATTTGACATACTTCAAGATACTCCTAGCCGCCACAAGAAGAGGTTTCCGAGGCTCTGCCATAAACCGACTCACCCTGCCAACTGCATAAGCAATATCTGGCCTCGTGATCGTCAAGTATATTAGACTTCCAACCAAAGCCCGGAACACCAAAGGATCGGTAAGAACCTTCCCTTCATCTCGCCGAAGATGAACTCCAACCTCCAGTGGAGTAGAGCTGCTCTTCCCCCCTTCCATGTCGAACCTCTTCACGATTCGATCTGCATAGCCCTTTTGGGAAATGAGCATACCGCTCTCTTTCCTCTCCACTTCGAGCCTAAGGAAATGGTGGAGCTCATCCAAATCCTTCATCTCGAATCTGATAGCTAGCTCTGTACGAAGCCTAGCCACCTCCACTTCAGAATTGCCCGTGACGATCATATCGTCCACGTACAGCATCACCAAGACCTGAAGCTCCCCCGTCTTCATTACGAATAGGCTTGAATCTGAATCAGAAGCAAAGTATTCGCAGAACTGGAGGCATTCTGCAATCTTCCCGTACCACACCCGAGGCGCTTGCTTCAAGACGTAAAGAGCCTTCTTGAGCTTGCAAACATATCTTTGGTGCTCTTCGGATACATAACCAGGTGGCTGATCCATGATGATATCCTTGTCAATCTCGCCATATAAGAAAGCGTTCTTCACGTCGAGTTGCCAAATCTTGCACCCTTGGCATGCTGCCAATGCGATCACCACCCGGACCGAAGTCATCTTGGCAACGGGGCTAAACGTTTCTTCATAATCCTCCCCATACTTCTGAGAGAAACCTCGAGCTATAAGGCGAGCCTTGTACCACTCAATACTTCCATCAGCCTTCTTCTTTAGTTTGAAAACCCACTTGCTAGTCACCGGAGTAACTCCCTCAACCTTAGACACCAAGTCCCAAGTCTCATTTTTCCTGAGGGAAGCCATCTCTTCATCCATGGCTCCTTCCCACTCCTTGAATCCAATGGCATTTTCATAACAAGATGGATCTCTCATCTAGGGGACCTGCGAAGAAACATGAGACAAAGCTCAACAAGTTCCTGCACGTATACCGATCAGGTGGAATAATGGTCCTCTTGGACCTCCTTAGAGCTTGACTCTGAACCACCTCTTCAACTGCAGCTTCTGTACTAGCTCTCCTTCCAGGTAGACATGGAGCATCTCTCCCCCTGCTTCCAGAACCTGAAGCACCTAACCCAGAGCTAGAAATACCTGGAGCACCTGGAGGAACATGCAACTCCAGCAAAACATCCCTTGCAGTTTCCTCTGGTCCACCATCTACCCTACTTCCTTGTAACTCTACAGAAGAGATACCTTGGTATGACATCAGCTCGTCAAATACCACATCACTAGAGACCACATATCTCCATGTCTCGGGATCCATGCATCTCCACCCTTTCTTTCGGTCATCATAACCAACGAAGACTAGTTTCCTTGCCTTTGCATCTAGCTTTATTCGAAGGGCATCCGGAACATGCACATAGTAGTTAGAACCAAACACTCGAAAGTGTTCCATGCTTGGCTTCTCCTTGAACATCAACTCATGAGGGGTCTTCATGTTGATAGGACTGAGAGGCATCTGGTTGATAACATAGGCCGCACAAGACATTCCCTCTGCCCAGAAGGACTTTGGGATACTCATGGCATGATGCCAACATTTGCAGGTCTCCGTCAGATGACGGATCTTCCATTCTGCAACTCCGTTCTATTGTGGAGTGTGAGTACAAGAAAGCTCCCTTTGGATGTCATGCTTCCTGCAGAAGTTAAAGAACGCCTTGGAGGTGAACTCCCCTCCGTTGTCAGTTCTGAACCTCTTGACCCGCAGGTTAAGCTGACCTTCAACCAGTTCCTTGACTCCACAAACCTCTCGAACGCCTCTGACTTCTCCTTCAGAAAATATACCCAAGTATATCTGGTGAAGTCATCAACCAAATTGGCATATACCTGCTACCTCCAAGACTGGCAGTGTGGGTGGGTCCAAACAGATCACCATGGATGCACTCCAATGGTCTTTTACATCTACTTTGTGATTTGTCAAATGGAAGACGTTGAGCCTTACCAAACTGACAACCTGCACAAATGTGACCATCTACGAAAGATGACAAGCTAGGCAGACCTTTCACCAGGCCTCTTCCCGTCATAGCCTTCAACTTATCCATCCCAACATGCCCAAGTCTTTCGTGCCAGATAGTGGTGCTGTCATTAGCCCTCATCTTATCAGCATAAGAACTTGTTGAAAGAACAAACAAGTCCTTCACCCGTCTCCCTATATGTGTGACCTCAACTTTCACAGCTGAAACATTTTGGAGAAAATTCACTTCTATTGGATTGAACATAACGTGATAGCCAGCATCCACCGCATTGGTCACCAAGAAGAGGTTCTTCTTCATCCCCGGAACATGATAGACACTCTTCAAGGTAAGAGTACCTCTATCATCGTTCAAAGAAACCACACCCTCCTTCTCTACTGCATGTATAGTATCATCAGCCATAATGATAGCATCATTACCTGTATATGCTCGCAATGAGGAGAACTTCGACACATCCCCGGTGAGGTGATGACCACACCTAGAGTCAACTATCCAATCATCCTGATAGTTGATGGAAGTCATAGCCCGAACACACGTGCCCATCATGAATGCACCTCCACCACCCCAACTACCTTTAGAATTGGAACCAGCCTCCTCCTTTCCTGCAGCATGCCCTGGCTGAAGATTAACTTGACAGTCTCTCTTGAAATGACCAAGCTTGTTGCACCTGAAGCATCTAGGTCCTTCCTTCTTCTTCCCATCACGCTTAGGAGCATAACTCCTCTCCTGCTGATATGAAGTAGACGGACCATCATCTCCAGATGTATTCTTCTTCTTGTCCCATCTCTTCTTCTTGCCAGAGAAGAGAACCTCAATTTCTCCCCCAGAGACAAACATCCCAGCCATTTGCTTAGCCAAACTTTCTTGCGAAGCAAGTAAGTTCTCCAGCTCCAGCAACGATGGCTGATTGGCCCACCCTTGAACAGAAGTAACAAAGGCCACATACTCCCTCCGCAAGCCGCGGATAATGTGCCTCTTCAGCTTAGCTTCTGAGATAGGCTCATCCGGGTCCAAAGCCGATATCTCTGCGCAAAGGTTCTTCATCTTCAAGAAGAACATTGAGATAGACAAATCACCCTAAGTTTCTTTCGCCAACTCATTCTACAAGAACTGTAGCCTAGCTACACTCTTCTTATTGAACAAGCCATCCAAGGCTGTCCCAATTTCAGCAACTGATCTACATCCGATGATGTGATCAAACAGCTCCGGAATGATAGCTCTCTTGAGAGTGAACTCCGCCTTAACATTCGTTCTCTTCCAAGCCTTCACGAGCTCAGCATTCCCTTCAGCAGGAATAACAGCTTGTCTTGCTTCTCCTCTTACAACCTCCCACAAATCCTCGCTAAGAAGATAGCTCTCCATGCAAGACTTCCACTTCTTGAAGTTAGTCTGCATAAGGAGCTCAATACCAAGACCTCTAACATATCCTCCTTCCACTGCTATCCCACTGGTTGTTAACCAACTTGAGGAACCCTAGAGAAGTATCAGCAACTACTGCTCAGCAACCTGCTCTGATACAGTGTTAAAAAACTTGAGGTCCAGAGATGAAGTAAAAATGTGGAACACTTCACAAAACTTTCCACAAGTATAACAACACAATGACAATGGGAAGACCGAATAGTGCTTTGGTATTAACTATCTCTTTACAATTCGAGGTATACATGGCGAGACATGATTCATAAGAATCACGGAGGAGAGAAGCACAAACACAAAAGTAAACAAGCTGCTAATGACCTGACGACTTGAGACCGCCAGACCGTGCGAACAGACAAGCCAGACGGGAAGCCCCTGAGACCGCGCGAACAGAGCACAAGCCGCACCTTCCAGACCGCAACCACAGACCGCCTGTCCTGCTACTTTATTCAACTGCTGAAAGACAACCAGTTCGCACTCATTGATTGCCCAGACCGCATGGTCTTGATCACAGAAGAACCCGCGAACTCTTGCCAATGAAAACTGCTTCCTGATGCAGACCGCAACTCAAGATCGCCTGGCCACATAAGACCTCCTGATCAACTGAGTTCGCTGCACAGTCCAAGAACACCTATACACTGTCCGCCCAGACTGGTTTATTCAAAGCTGGAAGAAGGGAGAAAAGCTGACCGCGAGATGCTAGTTGCTAACCTGCGAACAAACAAAATGGTCAGACAAAATCTCAGACCGCGCGACCTCAAATTGAGACCGGCACAATCAAGCCAACTTTGGTTCTTACAGTTCTCGTTATTAATGATGGGCCCTGCACACCTCTTTATAGGAGAGCAGACGTATGTCATCACCACACAAACCAGGATACAATAACCGCCCATCAGATTGCCAGCGGTCTAACAAGACAGACCGCCCGAGCTCAGCAAGGCTAAAGCTCCCTTATTGAACCATACAGTTATTCACAAACCGCCCGGTTACCGCGGTCTTCGAAAATAGACCACCCAGTCTTATTGCATAAGCAAAGAACTTCTCCAGTAAACCAGACCAACTAGAACAGTCGTCAGACCGCTCGGTCACTGCAAGAAGACATACCTACTGAACATCTAGCCGACTTGAACAAGTCGCCAGAACAACCCGCGCGAGCTGCTTGGAAAAACATGCGGTCCCCCAAATCAGACTACTCAGATCAAACCAACTTGGATAGAACCGGCCAGAGCACTAGCGCAGACCGCGCGGTCTCTGCGGTCTCCAACCTGTAGACCGCCCAACACCATTCCACTTCCACATCAAAAATTTAACAAAATCTATATCAAAAGTCGATGCAACTTCGAAATGAACTAGACGCAGAAGGAAGAGTCTGTCGAAGCCATCTTAGAAGTCGACGCAACTATGACTTCAATTCAATGCAGAAGACGACGTTAAAATTCAAGTCTTCAACTTGACGGATACGTCGATGAAAACTCGACACAACGTCGACATCGGGTTCAGCCAGAGCTAGGAAGGAATTCGAAGCTACTTCAATAAGAACTCAGAGGTGCATCGTATGACGAAAGATGAAGTCGATGCAGCATCGAGTACAGTCAGAAATAGAAGTTTTTCTATTGTCCATTCTAATACCTTTTCAGAAGGTCTATAAAGCTGAAGACTGTTCTCCAACAGCTCAATTATTGTCAAGAGTGGAATGGAGTATTCCAGAGATGCAGCAAAGACATTCTTGGAAGTTTATTCAAATCAGATGGACGGGTCGGGAACAAAAATAGAAGGAAACATCAATTATCCAATGGACATTCCTTCTAAGGACAGTCCAGAAGAAGAAACAAATTCAAATTCAAATCATGAAGAATAAATATACTGAGAAAGAATCAAAAACAAAAAAGAGAATAACTGATCACATATTTCTGGCTGTTGAAATAGGGCTTCTCCTGCTTCCTCCTTCAACCCTAAGACAGAACAGAAGAAGAACTCCTCTGCACAGCAAAAGATTATAACAACAGTGTTGCTTCTTCTCCTACATCACAAAGTAGCAAGCCTACAAAAGTGCAGAGAATCAAGATCAAGCATATAACTCTTGCAATCATCACTATCATAAGCAAGGGTTCATCATATTCAGATCCTGAGATAAACAGAAGCTACAACATTCAAATAGACAGCTTCTGAAGGATTCTTACTGGAGAATCATTTTCTCTTCTTTCTTCTCATTCTATTGTTCACATCCACCAACTGTAAAAGAGTTTTAAGAATCCTTCTCCCAAAGGACTCAGTGGTTCCAAGAGTCTCCTTATCAAAAGACTCAGTGGTTCTAAAAGTCTCCTTATCAAAAGACTCAGTGGTTCTAAGAGTCTCCTTATCAAAAGACTTAGTGGTTATGAGAGTCTCCATATTAAAAGATTCAGACACAGTTAGTGCAATCCTATCAAGGAGGTAGAAGAGTGGACTACCCACATTTTGGGGAACCACTATAAAATTATGTGTCTTCTGCATTAAATTTCTATGTTGTCCACTTTACTGCTTTTCTGTATTTATATTTCCTGAGATTACATTATTCTGTTTTTGTGTTGATTATTGCATAGTACTTAGTAGTTTTTATTGTGTGTGTGCATAACTAGGGTATAAAACATTTAAAACACTAATCATCCCCCTAGATAATACTCAGAGGCACACTGTGCACTTTTAATTGGTATCAGAGCGAGGTTGAACATAAAAAGGCTAACACCTTGATCAAAAAAACTCCTTACTCATATTTTATATTATAATTTTTTTTGGAAAATGAGTTCTAAGGACTATGCATCAACAAGACCACCAATGTGTAATCTTAACAAGTTTACACTCTGGAAGGCCAGAATAAAGTTATATATGAACTCTATTGATGAA
This sequence comes from Dactylorhiza incarnata, assembly GCA_033032865.1. Classification (NCBI taxonomy): domain Eukaryota; kingdom Viridiplantae; phylum Streptophyta; class Magnoliopsida; order Asparagales; family Orchidaceae; genus Dactylorhiza; species Dactylorhiza incarnata. The sequence continues at coordinate 2,624,405 of JAWHQI010000107.1, read as the reverse complement.
GACATATTTGATGTCATTGTATCAGGTCCTCCAGTACCATTCAAAAAAGATGCAAGTGGGACTGTTACACAAGAACTGGTTCCCAGATCTGAATGGATTAAAGCTGAGAAGAAATTAAAGGCATGTGATGCTAAGGCTATGAACACGTTCGCATCAACTATGTCAGATGACATATTTGAGACAGTGGTTGAATGCCTGTCAGCTAAAGAAATTTGGGATTCTCTCTCAAGTATAGTTGAAGGAAGCTTAGATGAAAGGAAGGATAAGAAGAAAGAGAGAGGATTTGTTGCTGAAACCTGAAGTGACTCTGAAGCAGAGTTAAGCTTCACTTCATCAGAGAGTGGTGAAGAAAAAGATATTGAAGCTGCATGTCTGATGGCATTGGATGTCTCCTCAAATGATGAAGGAGACCAAGTAAGCCTTTTTGACAATTTTGAATTTAATTCAGAAGAATTTAAAATTAGCTTTAAAAAATTCTTTAATGACAATCTTAAAATTCAAAAAGAAATAAAGACAGTTAGGGAAGAGTTAGAAAATTTCAAGAAAGATAATTTATATTCATTAAACTATGATTTGAGAAATCAAATATACAAAAAGGAAAAAGAAGTAACTGAATTAACCTATGAAAATACAACCTTAAAAGTTGAGCTAACAAAGGAAAAAGCCTTTGAAGACTCACTCAATGGTAGGAGTCAAAAGCTCAAAGATATTACACAAAATCTCTCTATGAGATTTAGACACCTAGGTTTAAGAGCAGAGTCATCCACTAGCACAGAAGTCCCTAGTAGACCAGCCTGGAAAAATCCAGTTAGATTTACTAGACCTAGTGACGATCAAACAGATGAGAGGAGTGCAATAATTGTGAATTAAGATAATAATAATCTTGATAAAATCACTGTATTTAATAAAACAAACTATAATAGTGAGAAAAAATATCTAGGGAAAATCAATTCAAACAAACCAATGAATCTAAATAAAAAGGGTGTTATAAAAGAGAAAATTATTAAGCACTCTGCTGATTTATTATATTTTGATACATTTGATGAGTCCTGATTATATACACTTTTATGGACTCATCTGGGCCATTTATTTAGTCAATTCACCGACTATAGCCTTGTTATAGCTTATATTTGATAATCCATGCTAGGTGCACTTCTAGGCCCACTTTGGTGTGATTTTCGTGCTTATTGTCATTAGTAGTATTCATGTGCTGTCAAGTGCCACTTTCAGTGGCTAGATCTGTGGTTGTGCTGGAATAGGTGTCGTGCAGGTGTTTCCGGTGCAATTCTGCACAGGAACACTGCGCACGATCACCGGTTCTATTGCGCACGACCACTGGTCGTGCGCCACTGATCGTGTGCACTTAACCCTTTTTTCATGAGTTCTGTTTGGTGCAGTGCGCACGACCATCTACGCTAGTGCACACGACCACCGGTCGTGCGCTACTGTTCGTGCGTACTTATCACCAATTTTATGAGTTCTGTTTCGGCTAGTGCGCACGACCATCTACGCTAGTGCGCACGACCACCGGTCGTGCGCTACTGTTCGTGCGCACTTATCACCAATTTTATGAGTTCTGTTTCGGCTAGTGCGCACGACCACCTACGATAGTGCGCACGACCACCGGTCGTGCGCCACTGGTCGTGCGAACATGTTATTTCATAATTTCTGTCTTTGCAGGTTCCGTCCAGGCAGAGCGCACGATCACCGAATTCTAGTGCGCACGACCACTGGTCGTGCGCCACTGACCGTGCGCACTGTTTAATTCCAGCGCCTATAAATTCTGCTGCTCGCGATTTAGGTCAGATCCATCGTCTTCTTCCGCCGTTTCCTGCTCCAGAGCGCCCAGTTTCGCCCCTCCATCGCCGCCCACCATCTAGAGGTGCTCCGGGCTTGTTCTTCACGCCAATCTTGAGCCGGAGTTTCCTCTCGGCCTCCTCCTTCATCCAAGAGCTTCAAAGAGAGATCTAGCCGCCATCTCCATCGAGCAAGAGGAAGTTTGCAACCTCTACCGGATCGTGACACGAAGAAGACGGGTCCATTGGAGAGTCGTGACAGCTCTCTCTACCCCGGACGTAGTTGCGGACCGAGCTTGGACGCGGATTGACAACCCGGCGATTCCAACCGTGAATCTACAACGAGACTTCGGATTCGGTCGATTTCTTGCCTTGTTCTCCTCTTATTGATTGTTGTAATAGTTAGATCTTTTGTATTTTGATGAAGAACACTATAGACCTTGCTATTTAAAGTTATTTCATGTCTATGTGAAATACCCTTTTTTGTTTATTTGTGTGCTTGAGGTGCGCCCCATTCCATCCTCCATCCCGCCGTCACGTACGGTGCCGCACTAGCAATTGCTAGTGGTGTGCTTGTCGAAGAGGTGCTTGCGACCCTCATTCCGTTAGCCTACTCGTCCATACGCCTACCGAAGCGTGGCATAGCGGCCCGTGTATTCCATCCCGCCTAACGAAGCAGTGCGCTCAAGGCCTGCACAGTTCGATTCCGCTTGCCTACTCATCCATCCGCCCTTGCGATGCAGCGCGCTCAAGGCCTGCCTAGTCTCCATCCCGCCAAGCGAAGCATTGCATAGCGGCATTGCATAGGAGTAGTTGATAGCTTTTATTTTATTTTCCAAAAGCCAACCCAACTCCCCCGCATTCCATCCGATTTAAGGACTTCAATCTCAAGTCCTTCCTCGAAACCTAACTCCACCTTACTGTGTTCCTCAAGAGACCGACACTCGGGGATTTTCCCCATTATTATTACTTGCGCGACCGGTGCACTTGCCGAATCATCGCATCAAGTTTTTGGCGCCGTTGCCGGGGAACACAGACGTGTGAGTTTTCTTGAGAGGGAGAGCCGAGAGATAGTAGTTCTTCCAGTGTGTATAGCCGCCTTTTTAATTTTTGTTTGCTTTTTACTTATTTACTGCTTGTTTTTATTTCTTTCCCTCTTATTTTTAAAGTTTTAGGCAAGTCTAATCCAAGAAGTTTTTTTAGTTTGTGTAGATTTCCTTGCAAAGAATTTCAGCCTCTTTATATCTGCTTTTATTATTGAAAATGTCGTCATGGGATATTTCACCTAGCTTTAATGATAAGATGGTTTATTATATAGACCAAATGAATGAGTTGAATGCTAGGCAGTGTAGGAACATTGTTTGCTTATTGTGTCGAGGAGAGGGTCATGAATTGAAGGACTGTCCTAGTCTTTTTAAGCCTGACCGCCACTCCTCCACTCGGGACAACATTGCCCCTATCGCTCATTCTTTACCCATGGAGGCAATTGTGCCCTCTACCCCTGAGCTTGTCTTGTGCACGGACTCCTCACTCCCTGTTTATGGCTTCACTCCCAGTGATGATGATCACTCATCTGTTAGCCAACAAGGAGAGGAATGGGAGCTCCTAGATGCACCTGAATCTGATGAGGAAAGTATTCTTTCCATCGGGGAGGCTTTAGCAGATCTTTTTGCGGAGGAACCAAATCTTTGTGTTCCTCCAGTTTCTTTGCGAGATTTTTCTGCACACAATTTTTATGATCCTATCGAAGTGAAGGAGTGGGGTGATGCTTCTGACTTGGAGGGTGCTCCAAAGTGGGATGAGGATGTCATTTTCCCTGAGGGGGAGAATGAATACTTTGAACACGATGATGCACCTCAGTGGGATGAGGAGGATACTCTCTCTGATGAGGAGGTTTGCACTTCTTCATGGGACGAGGAGGTCCAAATCACCACTGAGGCTCCTGAGTTCTCAAGTCCCCCTTGCTATGATATTTACGATGATGATAGTGATCTACCCTTGGATCTTGCTGGGAGTGAAACCGGGATCACTCCCCAAATTGTTGATGATTTACGTTTTTCTTCTCGTTTCTTTCTGGACCCCCCTTCTTCTTCCGAGCCTGTGCAGGTTGAGTCTTTGCAGGTGCCCCAGGAGGACTTGGAGCTTTTTGCTCAAGTTAATGATGAGAGTATCCTCTCATGTGAGGAGGTTTATTCCCCCTCCGTTGAGGAAGCTCCACTCATTGCCTTTTCCTCCTGCTGCCTCCCTATTGACGATACCTTGCTAGGCAAGGATGTGTTTTGTGAGATGAGTGAGGACTAGGCCTCCTCCTTTTCTTACATTCTCTACCCTCTACCTGTGAGGAGCAGGTATTTATATTTAGGTAGAGGGGTGACTGCTCTGTCTCCGTATCGGTACCCGCTACCGATGCGCATATTAGAACAGTTACCTGTGCACTTTTCTTTCCATAGGCCCATTAGCTAGAACCGTTTTAATTTAGAATAAGTCGTGCTGGGATGACAATAACCCCAGTAGTTATCTTACTTTTCATGCATTTTATTTTATTCAATCCTGTTTAATTAGCTGTAGTATTGTAGTTTATCTTTTTCTGTTTCTTTTGTTTTTGCGGAGCTGACCCCTGCAGGTATCTTCTCTGGATGGCGGATGCTGCAGCTTAGTCTTGGTTTAAACGCCAATCTTCTGGTATGCTCACTTGCTGAGAATTGGGTACTCTCTTTCCCTAGCCCTATGTTGATTTTCATGTCATATATTATGCGGATTGTTTAGTTTAAGTCTGGGGGAGAGTAGTTTTGTTTACCCGCTCACGTGCACTATTGCACTGCATGCTAGAAGATTTCATTTAAAATGTTTTGTTTATTTTCATTGTACACCACATCACCCACTTGAGCGCGTACTCATCTGTTTGCTTGCCCTGTTGTGAATTTAATTCTTCTGCTTATTTGGGAAAGTCTAGGTGATGGTTTAGGACTATGTAGCAGAGTAAAATGTTGACTCTAGTAGTGCTCCTAGTCGAGTGCTCGGTTGCATAGAGATTTGTGTAGATTAGATTTCTTTTTATACTATGGTTTTATATTTTTCTTATTAGTGTAAATGTTGTTTACTTTACTCAAATGGTGAATTCGGTGGAATCAAATGGTAGCATAGGGATGTGTGTAAATGATCGCTAGATTCGTATTGCTTGAGTCGGGAGAAAGGAGAATCTTTCTCGGTGGCTAGAACTTGCCCCAAGCGATTCTTGAAGCATGGGTATACGGTTAGTCAATTGTGTGGATGTGATATAGGCCATCATTTTGGCCCGGTTGAGCCTTTGTGCCTATCCCTACCGCTATATCCTCGCTAGCCCAGTTGTGCCTACCCGTTCTTTGATTCAGCCCCACTATTGTTCACCAAAGCCTAAACTCCAATCCTAGTCGCACATCCAAAAAGCAAGCATTTTGTTTAAATTTCAAATTGGTGGTGTTGATTGTGGTAGTACATTGTGAAAATGTGGTTGTGCATCTTTAAAAATTTGCTGAAATTGTTAAAGAAAGAAAAAGAAAAGAAGAAAAAGATTTGAAAAGAAAAAGAAGAATGAAAAGTTTGCTTGAAAAAAAATCTGTCTGAGATTTATATTTGGGAGTAGGCGGTGCACACACCCATGCGTCTAAGTTCAAGTCTGGGGGTGTTGTGTACCCGCGTGTTTGTGTGGTGAATGAGGATAGTTTCCTGCATTAGCTCATTTGGGTTTAGTGCTTGAGCCGTCGTTTTTATCTTTGTTTAACCTCACCTAAACCCAAGCCCCATTTAAAACCTTAAGTCCTATTGATTCACGCATTTGAGTCAAACCAGTGCCGTGGAGAGAATGTGACCGGGCAAGCTTATGGTCACCGACACCGATGGATTTCAGTGGAGTTTTTCCTGCATCCCGATCTTGAGCAATGCTCGTCTCAGCGCTTAGTTTACTTTCTCCGTATGCATGACCGAATGATTCACCGTTGTTCACCATTTTGAGTAGTTGTAATATGCTTTTACTCTTTTGGAAATATATAAACTGTTTTTGTAATCAGAAATCTTTTCTACTATTTTTCTTATGCACGTGAGCATGCGACTTCGCATGGTACTCTGTATTGTAGTTTTAAGCCATCTACTTTTCTTTCCCCGTTCGCTTAGAATTTGTTTGCTCGGGACGCGCAAACAGGTAAGTCTGGGGGTGTGATGAGTCCTGATCATATACACTTTTATGGACTCATCTGGGCCATTTATTTAGTCAATTCACCGCACTATAGCCTTGTTATAGCTTATATTTGATAATCCATGCTAGGTGCACTTCTAGGCCCACTTTGGTGTGATTTTCGTGCTTATTGTCATTAGTAGTATTCATGTGCTGTCAAGTGCCACTTTCAGTGGCTAGATCTGTGGTTGTGCTGGAATAGGTGTCGTGCAGGTGTTTCCGGTGCAATTCTGCACAGGAACACTGCGCACGATCACCGGTTCTATTGCGCACGACCACTTGTCGTGCGCCACTGATCGTGTGCACTTAACCCTTTTTTCATGAGTTCTGTTTGGTGCAGTGCGCACGACCATCTACGCTAGTGCGCACGACCACCGGTCGTGCGCTACTGTTCGTGCGCACTTATCACCAATTTTATGAGTTCTGTTTCGGCTAGTGCGCACGACCATCTACGCCAGTGCGCACGACCACCGGTCGTGCGCTACTGTTCGTGCGCACTTATCACCAATTTTATGAGTTCTGTTTCGGCTAGTGCGCACGACCACCTACGATAGTGCGCACGACCACCGGTCGTGCGCCACTGGTCGTGCGAACATGTTATTTCATAATTTCTGTCTTTGCAGGTTCCGTCCAGGCAGAGCGCACGATCACCGAATTCTAGTGCGCACGACCACTGGTCGTGCGCCACTGACCGTGCGCACTGTTTAATTCCAGCGCCTATAAATTCCGCTGCTCGCGATTTAGGTCAGATCCATCGTCTTCTTCCGCCGTTTCCTACTCCAGAGCGCCCAGTTTCGCCCCTCCATCGCCGCCCACCATCTAGAGGTGCTCCGGGCTTGTTCTTCACGCCAATCTTGAGCCGGAGTTTCCTCTCGGCCTCCTCCTTCATCCAAGAGCTTCAAAGAGAGATCTAGCCGCCATCTCCATCGAGCAAGAGGAAGTTTGCAACCTCTACCGGATCGTGACACGAAGAAGACGGGTCCATTGGAGAGTCGTGACAGCTCTCTCTACCCCGGACGTAGTTGCGGACCGAGCTTGGACGCGGATTGACAACCCGGCGATTCCAACCGTGAATCTACAATGAGACTTCGGATTCGGTCGATTTCTTGCCTTGTTCTCCTCTTATTGATTGTTGTAATAGTTAGATCTTTTGTATTTTGATGAAGAACACTATAGACCTTGCTATTTAAAGTTATTTCATGTCTATGTGAAATACCCTTTTTTGTTTATTTGTGTGCTTGAGGTGCGCCCCATTCCATCCTCCATCCCGCCGTCACGTACGGTGCCGCACTAGCAATTGCTAGTGGCGTGCTTGTCGAAGAGGTGCTTGCGACCCTCATTCCGTTAGCCTACTCGTCCATCCGCCTACCGAAGCGTGGCATAGCGGCCCGTGTATTCCATCCCGCCTAACGAAGCAGTGCGCTCAAGGCCTGCACAGTTCGATTCTGCTTGCCTACTCGTCCATCCGCCCTTGCGACGCAACGCGCTCAAGGCCTGCCTAGTCTCCATCCCGCCAAGCGAAGCATTGCATAGCGGCATTGCATAGGAGTAGTTGATAGCTTTTATTTTATTTTCCAAAAGCCAACCCAACTCCCCCGCATTCCATCCGATTTAAGGACTTCAATCTCAAGTCCTTCCTCGAAACCTAACTCCACCTTACTGTGTTCCTCAAGAGACCGACACTCGGGGATTTTCCCCATTATTATTACTTGCGCGACCGGTGCACTTGCCGAATCATCGCATCAACATTCTATATGCATTTCAAGTACCAATATAATAAACCAAGATTTGATAAACTCATTCTCTGTCATCCAAAACGATATCATGAAAGATCCTTCTATTCTTTCATAGAACCTAATAATGGTAGAAGCAAAGGGCCCAAGGTAACATGGGTACCCTTTAATGTTCGAGTTACATGTGCAGGAAACTTAAGAGTTCTTTTCCCAGAGAAAGTGACGGAAAAAGAAGGATGTAGATGATCAATAATAAACTACACATATGCAAAGGGAGTAATCTCTACTCTAAAATCCTTTGTTGAGTTTATAGTTCATGGAAATAATAGTATAAATACTATTGTCAAGAAAAATCATTGATGGGAAAAATAGCTAGAACTTTCTAAGAAAATAGAACTGTTTGTTCAGAGTTGTGTCAAATAGAATTTGACGTACCATCTAATTCTATTTGACGTCATCATCGAGAGCTGTCTAAATCAGATAATTCGAATAGCATTCGACGCGGCGTCGATTTCATATCGACGCATACGTCGATTTAATAGTTGTTCGTAAAAATTGAAGGTGCATCGAGTCCTAATCAATGCAACGCCGACATGTCTGGCGCACGCAGTTTCACTTCTAGAAGTTGTCTCTACATATTTTGGTGCGCTGACTATTAATCTTTGTCGATGGTGCTTCGAATAAAATCCTAAGTTGCGATGAATCGTCTTATTTTAAGCAACAAAGGCGTTGAATTCATTACATTATTTAATTCTCTCTTTCTTGCTCTCGTGCTCTCCTTCTCTCCAGCTCTCTCTCGTATTCTTATTTTCTCACTTTCTCTCTCTCTTTCTTTGCAGGTACATCACTACAGAATAATTGGCTCCTCCTAAGATCAACTTTGGTTTTGATGTTGATATGGACTCCTTCAACGCATCATCTGATAACTTCAAAGCCATTCTCGGATTATTTCATAATGCTCGATTGACAAAGCTGATCTCAATAAGGTGCAAAATTTATGATGTTGAGTTAACAGAGTTGAAGGACAACATTCACATAGGAGGTGATGGATCTCTCAATGGGAGAATCTCAGGAACTGATATTAATATTACAGAGGAAACATTATCTCACACCTTTGACTTACCAACAGGGGATGAGTCTGATGAACTGACAGGGGAAGAAATCAGTAAGACATTATAGATAATGCATTTTAGAAAGGAGAAGGCCATCAATCTGAAGAAGAATGATATGTCTAAATAATATAGATTCTTAGCATATATTGTAGGAAAGGTGTTGTTATGCAAGATTTCAGTACATGGATCTATACCCAAGCAGCAGCTGCAAATAATGGGATGTCTTGTCCTCAACAAGAAAATTAACTGGTGGAGGTGCCTTCTAAAACTGATCGGTCATAAATACTCACATAAGGAGAATTCTTATATGAGAATAATGAGCCAAGTTTTGTGATATTGATTTTTTCGGTTTTGAAATTTAGTGAAGATTTGAGATTTTCTCCAAAACTATATCCGATAAAGGCAAGTGTACCTTATCGTCTATAGTATAGGATATTTAGGAATATCAAGGTCGTATTCCACGGGCCGCGTTGATTACTTCTACTTCGAGGAAAATCGTCATTATCTTATCGACGAAAGTTTGATTGGTTTGTTTTTGCTTAACTAAAATTAAAACTAATTGCAAGCTAAATGAAAGGATTAAACGTTGCATGAAAAGAAAGAGAAATTGACATTGCAAAAAAAAGGATATAACTAAGGAGAGAAAGATTGACATTGCATGAAAAGGAAGAAATTACTTAAGGAGAAAGAGAACATGAAAGAGAAAACTAATTTTATTGAAAATCAAAGAACTATTACAAACCTTAATTTAAGAGTGCAAGGCTAAGGAAAATAAAGATTACAAACTTGAGAAAACTAGTGCATGAAAACTACATTCAAAACATTGCATGAATTTGAAAGGGAAGAGAACATGAAAGCCTTAAGAAACATGAACATCAACTTGAAAAACTCACTCTCAGCTCTAACAGCACCTCCCCATCTCCAAATTTCTGAACCCTGGACTCAAGGAGAGCCTCTGAATTTATAGAAAAAAATTTCAGATTACACGCCCTCGGTCACGGGCGTGACCAAGGGCGTGACTGCACTATTCACATCAGATCCGATAGCGGCGTGGGCTTTCTGGACGGCGCGGAGAAAAGTGACATGTCACGGGCGTGACATGTCGGGTCACGACCGTGACTTTGGACGGCTGCATTATATGCGGCGTGGGCTGGAATTCGGCGCGGCGGCAGAGAAGGGATCATGCTGGAAAGTCACGGCCGTGACATGTGGGTCACGGGCGTGACTTAGGTTGACTTCTCGACAGCAACTCCACGTCTCGACGGCGGCTCCACGTGGAAGATTCTAAGTTTATACGCCCTTGGTCACGGGCGTGACTTTGGGTCACGGGCGGGACCTGGGGCGTGACTTGGTGTGGGCTAGCTCAGACAGCGCGGCATCCTTCTGGACTGATCTTTAGGTTACACGCCCTTGGTCACGGGCGTGACCGAGGGCGTGACATGCCATTTTTCCTGATTTGTCCCAAAATTCTGCAAATATTGAAATTAAGCTAAGTTAGAATCAAAATTACAAAAAGAACTACTTATAACCTAAAATTAACATAAAAAGGAAAATTCACATTAAATATTTACAAAATTTTCTATTAAAAAGTTATAAAAATACTACTTATCAAATACCCCCATACTTGAGGTTTTGTTATTCCAGAGCAAAAGTGTGAGACATAATTTATAAGACATCCTTAAAAATTTTTAATTTAAAACTAAAATTTCATTTAACCAAAAGTTAAGTTAAGAGTAAATTCAAGGGGGAGTTAAGTCCTAAATTATGATGATGATTTGAAAAGAGGGAAAAATGTTTAGGCAAGAACTTCTCAAGAAAATTAAGTAGTTTGACAAAATTGTAGAAATTATAAAACTAAATTAAATTAAAATTATAAGAACTCTATCTTAAAAGAATCTTAAGGAAAAGTAAATTACTAAATATTGCTCTCTCCATAATTTTCAACTAAAACTAGAACAATGATAATTGGCTAAGGGGGATTTCATAAAATTTGGCATAAGAAGAGAAATTTTTGAATGGAGGAAATGGAATTTATCATGAAATTTCTTTTTTTTCTTTTTTTTGTCTTCTAATAAAAACCCAAAATGTATATGGTTTAGGAGTAATGAATTTTATCCTCTTACTACATGCCATATAATCTTTTCAAATATTTTGGGTGCATATGTTTTAGGGAATAATGAATTTTATCCTCTTATTCCCATGACATATGATCTTTTAAAGTTCATTTTTTTATGCCACAAAGGGGGTAAGGAAGGGAAATAAATCTAGCTAGCTTTAACTTATATTGAGAGCAAATTCTAGTAACATTAAATTTCCTAAGATCTAAAAAGTTAGAAGAAAATATAATTGAAATCTAAAGAGGTTTAGGAAATTCACTACAAAATGAAGCCATTTAAAAATAAAAAGAGAAGTCATGCTAACAAAATTCTCTAATCAATTTAAAATCATAAGATGATTCTTAAATCAAGATTACCTCAAATTTAAAATTAACAAATTATGATAAGCAAAATTTTAGCCAATTAAAAACTTAAACATGCTTATAAACATTCTCAACTAGATTTCTAAGAAATCACAAAAACAACAAGAAGGAGGGATATAAGAATTTTTGGAATTTTTGATATTATCTTTTTTTGAATTTTTGATATTATCTTTTTTTTTTTGAATTTTTCTCATTAAAAACTATTTACAAAGAAAGGAAACTAGCTTTAAAACTTAACAATTTTTGTTAAGTCTTGGACTTCCCAAGGGCTACCCGGTGAAGGGTTCGCAAGGTACTTGGAGGTGTGATGGGATGAAATCCCAAACGTCCCTTTCCAAGATTTAAAATTTTGATTTTCTAAATTTTTTTGAGTTTTTGGATTTTACAAGTGCTTAAATAAAGGAAAACATATAAACAAAATTAAAATTTTCTTTTTGTTGTTTTTTTTCTTTTCATTTTTTTTTTGAAAATTTTCTTTTTAAAACTATTTACAAATATTTACAAAGGGCTATTTACACCCCCATACTTACAGCTAAACATTGTCCCCAATGTTTAAAAATAAGTATGAAGTAAGAAAAGGTAAAAAGAAATGCAAAAATGAAAGAAGAGAAGGAAAAAGGGCTTCCCTGATTATTTTTTTGAAGCTTTTGTGGGGAAGCCGCCATTACCTGCAAAAGTTGTTAAAGAAGAAAAGAAAAGACAAGAGAAAATAACAAAAGATAATTTTGGGGTGCCTCCCAAAAGCACTTTGTTTAAGGTCGCGTAGCTTGACCCACTTGCCGATCATATTATAGGTTGAAATACAATCGAATCACTCTTTTCATTAGTTAACTCTCCCGGAAGATATAATATAAGGCGGTGGCCGTTTACTTTGAAGGTACCTTTTTCCGGGTGGGAAATTAAAATTGTCCCATAGGGCCAAACCTCTTTAACAATAAAGGGTCCGGACCATCGGGATTTTAGTTTTCCCGGAAAAAGGCGAAGGCGGTAATTATAAAGGAGGATGAGATCGCCCGGCGAAAAAGTTTTTGGAAATTTTATATGCTTATCGTGATAAAACTTCGTTCGCTCCTTATATAATTTATTGCTCTCACACGCATTCGCTCGCCACTCATCTAATTTGTTCATTTGGAATTTTCTTTGTTCTCCCGCTAGAGTGGAATCGAGGTTTAAAAATTTAAGCGCCCAAAATGCGCGGTGTTCTAATTCGACCGGAAGGTGGCAAGCCTTGCCATAAACCATTCGATATGGTGTACAACCGGTAGCGGTCTTGTACGCCGTTCGATAGGCCCATAGCGCGTCATCGAGCTTTATTGCCCAATCCTTCCGATTGATAGAAACTATTTTTTCTAAAATCCATTTTAACTCTCGATTAACAACTTCGACTTGGCCGCTCGTTTGTGGGTGATATGCGGTGGATAATTTGTGAGTGACACCATATTTCGCTAAATTTTTTGTAAATTGAGTATTGCAAAAATGGGTGACCCGATCACTCACAATAGCGCGCGGCGTGCCAAATCGAGAAAATAATTTTTTTAAGAAATTAACGATGACTCGCGCATCGTTGGTGGGGAGAGCTTGCGCTTCCGCCCACCTTGATACGTAGTCGACCGCCACTAGAATATATTTATTTGAAAAAGATGGAGGGAGAGGACCAACAAAATCGATACCCCAAAGGTCAAAAATTTCACATTCTAAGAAAATGTTTTGGGGCATCTCATCCCGGCGAGAGATGTTCCCCGACCGCTGGCAGCTGTCGCAAGTACTCACAAGGGTGTGAGCATCTTTGAAGAGCGAGGGCCAATAAAAGCCCGCCTCCAGCGCCTTCCTCGCGGTTCGGTTTGAATGATAATGACCTCCGGTGGGTCTCTCATGACAATGACCTAAAATTTTAAGGCCTTCCTCACTCGAGACGCATCGTCTTACTACCTGGTCTGCGCATACACGGAATAAAAAGGGGTCCTCCCAAAAGTAATTCTTTAAATCAGATAAGAATTTCTTCTTTTCCTGACTCGAGAATTCTTTTGGCAGGACCCGGGCTACCAAATAGTTAGCCAGATCTGCAAACCAGGGGGTAGACGATGAATTAATATTTTCGAGAGCAAGGAGGCGCTCTTCGGGAAATTTATCATTAATGTCAGATTCTATTAATACGTCCGAGGCGGGGTTTTCTAAACGGGAGAGATGATCGGCCGCCAAGTTTTCGGCTCCCCTTTTGTCCCGGATCTCTAAGTCAAACTCCTGCAAGAGGAGGATCCATCGCAAAAGACGAGGCTTGGCGTCCGATTTGCTTAAAAGATATCTGAGTGCGGAGTGATCCGTGAAGACGATGACTTTCGAGAGGGTGATATACGACCTAAACTTATCGAAGGCGAAAATGATTGCTAGAAGTTCCTTCTCGGTCGTGGTGTAATTTGCTTGTGCCGACATGAGTGTTTTGCTCGCATAATAGATCGGGTGGAAATATTTACTCACCCATTGGCCTAAAACGGCACCAACCGCAATATCACTGGCGTCGAACATGATCTCAAAAGGGAGCGACCAATCTGGGGCGACTAGAATCGGGGAGTTAATAAGTTTCTCTTTGATAAGTTGAAAAGCTAAATGACATTCATCGCTAAAAAGAAAAGATGAATCTTTCTCGAGAAGATGGGTTAACGGCTTTGTAATTTTTGAAAAATTTTGTATAAAGCGCCGATAGAACCCCGCGTGGCCTAGGAAACTCCTAATAGCTTTTACGTTTGTGGGAGGGGGGAGTTTTTCAATTACTTCAATCTTGGCCCTATCGACCTCGATCCCCTTGCCCGAAATTTTATGGCCAAGGACTAGTCCTTCCTTGACCATAAAATGGCATTTTTCCCAATTAAGCGCTAAATTCGTTTTCTCACATCGCTGCAACACGCGCTCGAGATTTTTTAAAAAGTTTTCAAATGAACTCCCGTACACGGAAAAATCGTCCATAAATACTTCCATCACCTCCTCCACTAACTCGTCAAAAATTGTCAGCATACATCTTTGGAATGTAGCTGGCGCGTTACAAAGACCGAATGGAATCCTTCGATAAGCGAAGGTGCCAAAGGGACAAGTGAAAGTGGTTTTCTCTTGGTCGTCGGGCGAAATCGGAATTTGGAAGTATCCCGACAAACCATCGAGAAAACAGTAGTAGGAGTGACCCGAAAGGCGTTCTAAAATTTGGTCGATAAATGGTAGAGGGAAGTGATCCTTACGGGTGGCATCATTTAATTTTCGATAGTCGATGCACATACGCCAACCCGTAATAGTACGGGTTGGGATCAATTCATTATTTTCGTTCGCAACTACCGTGACACCACCTTTCTTTGGCACGACTTGTACTGGGCTAACCCAAGTACTGTCCGATATCGGGTAGATGATTCCCGCGTCTAGAAGTTTTATAACTTCGGTCTTAACGACTTCTTTCATGTTAGGGTTTAGCCGTCGTTGAGGCTGGACTGAATTTCGGGAATTATCTTCGAGAAATATTTTATGAGTGCAGAAAGATGGGTTTATACCCTTAATGTCCGATAATTGCCACGCAATTGCGTGGCGGTGCTTTCTTAAGACTATAGTCAACTCAGAAATTTCTTAGTTGCTAAGATCGGATGAAATGATGACGGGTAGCTTAGACTCTTTTTCCAAAAACAAGTATTTAAGGTGAGGGGGGAGTTGTTTCAACTCCAATACGGGTGGTTCTTCATAAGAAGTCTTGATTTTTAATTTTTCTAAAAATAATGGTTCGGGTGGTGTGGGGTGAGAAACTTCTTCTTCATCAAAAAAGAGCTCTACGGGCTCGGAATCACTACTCGTCGATGAAACTAACTCGAGGGATGAATCGAACTCACAACACTCTTCTAAGTAAAAACATGAATCGTCATTTTCTAGCGTGTTCCGCATCGAGGAATTTATGCCGAAAGTAACTTCATCATCTCCAACCCGTAGGAGGAGCTTTCCGTTACTTACGTCGATAATAGCGCGGGAGGTGGCAAGGAAGGGGCGGCCGAGTATGAGGGGTACTTCAGCATCCTCTTCGATGTCAAGAATGACAAAATCCACCGGGAAGATGAATTTGTCAACCTTGACGAGCACGTCCTCCACTATTCCTATCGGATATTTTAAAGAACGATCCGTTAATTGGATACTCATTCGAGTGGGCCTTGGATTTCCTAGACCTAGCTTTTTGAACAAAGAAAACGGCATAAGGTTGATGCTTGCTCCAAGATCCGCTAAGGCGTGTTTTACTAACGAATTGTTAAATAGACATGGGATGGAAAACCGTCCCGGGTCATTTGCTTTTTTCGGCAATTTGTTGAGTACAACCGCGGAGCATTCTGCGTTTAAAGAAATATGCGAAATATCTTCTAACTTTTTCTTATTGGAGAGCAACTCCTTAAGATATTTCGCATATTTAGGCATTTGTGAGATAGCCTCGCAGAAAGGTACATTAATATGGATTTGTTTTAAAACATCTAAAAACTTTTTAAAAATTTTTTCGGCGCTTTCATTTTTAAATTTCGATGGATACGAAATATTAGAAGTAGGAGCGCGCAGATTTAAAATAGAAGTGTGCGGAGCTATCGTAGCGGGCAAATTCGAAGATGAATTAAAAGTAGGAGGAGGAGGAGAGGAAATTACCTTGGGTTCGTCCTGTTTTTGAACCACCTCCTTCCCGCTTCGGAGTGTAATCGCGTGCGCGCTCTCCTTTGGATTTTGCTCGGTGTTCCCCGGTAGTGCTCCTTGTTGACGCTCAGAAATCATCTTTGCGAGTTGGCCCACTTGATTCTCTAAATTTTTGATCGATCCGGTAAGGTTCCGGATGTTCGTTTCTTTTGTAGCAACATATTTTGCAAAAACCTCTTCAATCGGAGAGAGTTTTTGTTGTTGCAGTAGAAAACCGGGTGGATTATAATTTTGAGAAATCAAATTTGGAGGCGGAGTTAAGTTAAGAAGTTGATTAGGGGGAGGTTGATTTAAATTCATAGGACGCTGAGCATTTCCTTGGTTGCTCCATGAGAAATTCGGATGATTCCTATAACCCGCATTATATGTGTTGTTATACGGAGCGGTGTTGCGGTTATAGGAAGGCCGAGGCGGATTTACCATGTAGTCAACATGTTCTTCAATTAAAACGTTATTAGCCCAAGGACGAGTGGCGGAGGAAGTAGAAAAATTTGTAAAGCCAAATTTGCGTTTGCGTCTATTTCAAAAATTCCGGCCGGCTTATTAGGCCGCGCTCGGGGCATGTTCCATTGATACGCATTTGTGGCCATCTCTTCGAAAAGCTCTTGAGCGGCGATCGGGGTTTTGTTATTTAATGTCCCCCCGGCGGCCGCATCAATCATTTGCCTCGTTTGGAGATTTAAGCCATTATAAAATATTTGCACTTGTTGCCAAGTGGCAAGTGCGTGGTGAGGGCATCGACGCAAAAGCTCCTTGAAGCGCTCCCATGTGTCATGGAGAGTCTCCGAGTCGATTTGCATGAATGACGCAATATCCGTGCGCAATTTAGCGGTCTTTGAAGGCAGGAAATATTTATTAAGAAATTTTTCCGCCATTTCAGCCCATGTAGTGATGGATCCCCTAGGTAGGGAGACCAGCCACTGCTTGGCCTTAGACCGCAAAGAAAAAGGAAAAAGACGTAGTCGAATGGCGTCATCGGTGACGCCATTGTTCTTAAAAGTGTCGCAAATTTCAAGAAAGTAAGAGATATGTGAATTTTGATCCTCGTCCGGTTGACCATCAAAGGTCACCGATTGTTGCACCATTTGTATGATGCTGGACTTGATCTCAAAATTATTGTTCGCCACCGTGGGGCGAACAATACTCGATTGTGTGCCTTCCAAATTCGGCCGCGCATAATAGGACATGGTCCGTTGCGCGTCCTCATTAGGATTTGGCTCGTTAAGATTAGGAGGATTAAGATTATGATCCATATTTGCTGCGTTAGTGTCCCCGATCGACTCTTCGGATTCTACTTGATTTCCCTGATCACGAAAACGGCGGTGCCTCAAGAGGGTTCGCTCGATCTCCGGATCAAAAGGAAGAATCGAAGTGCTACCTCGGGTCATACACTAAAAAGAGAAGAAGGGAAGAGGAAAAACTGAAATAATTTTTTTTTCTTTTTGAAATTTAGAAAAAGGAAAATAAAATAAAAAGAAACATGATAAAATTAATAGCTATCCTCTTTTCAAAATATCTATGCAAAATCCCCGGCAACGGCGCCAAAAACTTGATATTGATTTTTTTTGTTTTGAAATTTAGTGAAGATTTGAGATTTTCTCCAAAACTATATCCGATAAAGGCAAGTGTACCTTATCGTCTATAGTATAGGATATTTAAGAATATCAAGGTCGTATTCCACGGGGCGCGTTGATTACTTCTACTTCGAGGAAAATCGCCATTATCTTATCGACGAAAGTTTGATTGGTTTGTTTTTGCTTAACTAAAATTAAAACTAATTGCAAGCTAAATGAAAGGATTAAACGTTGCATGAAAAGAAAGAGAAATTGTCATTGCAAAAAAAAGATATAACTAAGGAGAGAAAGATTGACATTGCATGAAAAGGAAGAAATTACTTAAGGAGAAAGAGAACATGAAAGAGAAAACTAATTTTATTGAAAATCAAAGAACTATTACAAACCTTAATTTAAGAGTGCAGGGCTAAGGAAAATAAAGATTACAAACTTGAGAAAACTAGTGCATGAAAACTACATTCAAAACATTGCATGAATTTGAAAGGGAAGAGAACATGAAAGCCTTAAGAAACATGAACATCAACTTGAAAAACTCACTCTCAGCTCTAACAGCACCTCCCCATCTCCAAATTTCTGAACCCTGGACTCAAGGAGAGCCTCTGAATTTATAGAAAAAAATTTCAGATTACACGCCCTCGGTCACGGGCGTGACCAAGGGCGTGACTGCACTATTCACATCGGATCCGACAGCGGCGTGGGCTTTCTGGATGGCGTGGCGAAAAGTGACATGTCACGGGCGTGACATGTCGGGTCACGGCCGTGACTTTGGACGACTGCATTAAATGCGGCGTGGGATGGAATTCGGCGCGGCGGCAGAGCAGGGATCATGCTGGAAAGTCACGGCCGTGACATGTGGGTCACGGGCGTGACTTAGGTTGACTTCTCGACAGCATCTCCACGTCTCGACGGCGGCTCCACGTGGAAGATTCTAAGTTTACACGCCCTTGGTCACGGGCGTGACTTTGGGTCACGGGCGTGACCTAGGGCGTGACTTGGTGTGGGCTAGCTCAGACAGCGCGGCATCCTTCTGGACTGATCTTTAGGTTACACGCCCTTGGTCACGGGCATGACCGAGGGCGTGACATGCCATTTTTCCCGATTTTTCCCAAAATTCTGCAAATATTGAAATTAAGCTAAGTTAGAATCAAAATTACAAAAAGAACTACTTATAACCTAAAATTGACATAAAAAGGAAAATTCACATTAAATATTTACAAAATTTTCTATTAAAAAGTTATAAAAAATACTACTTATCATTTTGCTCTATCAATATTAAAATGTATAAAAGTCAAAAGGAGTGTATATTCCTCCAGGAAAGAGAATGACATTGGAATCTTCTCCAAGTAGACTAGGCAAATCCTAAAGCCTTGTCAGGCAGTTCCCTCTCCTCCTCCTTCGCCAACCCCTCAGGATAATGAGTTAATACTACCAGATCCTCCAAGATATAATCTAGCACAGGTTCCTGCGGCAGCCAACAAGATATCATCTTAGATGATACTACTGCCCAAAATCTCCAGTCCATCTCATCTACTACAGTTCCAGAAACTATACCATAGATTTCCCTCCAACCACCACAACAACAAATACTCACCACCCTCTCAGTTGAAAATCTTCCAAACATCAATTCTACTCCTCTACCACAATCTCTCTCAAATCCAGAAGACAATCAAGCACAATCCCCTATTCACCAAAAATTCCCAGACTTCAATGAAGATTCCACAGCTCCACTTGACACACCTCATATCATCCATAATCTGACAAATATCAATGATACTATAATAGGAATTCCTCCAGTTATCATCTCCAACATACTAGATGACACACCCTCTGCCTCTACACCTCCCTCATTTGACATGGAGCAAATTATATCCAAAGTAGGACTGGCTGCTATCACATTTGCTGACTTACTGGCCACTCAAGCCAGAAAGTTCAATAGGAAGTACTCACAGATGGAGAGTGAACTGAAGGAATCAAAAGAGTCTCTCCTGGTCCTCAAAGCATTTATGTCCTCCTCTATGGCATCTACAGAATTCTTAACCTCCCTAGTCACTAAGGTTCAGAAGGGGGAGAAATTTCATGAGGAGGAAGTGATTGGTCAAGAAAAATAGGATGGCCAAGAGAAGGACAAGATTGTTGATGCTTCTGATCATAACAGTCCTAACAAGCTGACTATATTTCGAACAACAATTCCAAATGTCCTCTTAGGGGATGCACAAATCCAGGGGGAGCCTCTTGCAAATCCTGAAGAAAATCTTGCACTACATCAGGGGGAGCTTCATGCAGGAACTTAGGGGAGATACCTGCATCAAACATGAGGGATATTGGGGAGATACTTGTATCAACCCAGGGGGAGCCCTTAGAAAAAATAAGCTCTTGGATGAAGTATCAACAATTTCTAAGGAGGCTACTCAGACTGCAATACAGGATGCACAAATTCAGGGGGGAGCCTCCCAAAGAAGATGACATTCAGGCTGAAGAGGATGAACCTCTGGTATTTGCTTCAAATAAGGTAACAGAAAAGTTTTTCTCAAGGAAGAGGAAAATTCCTCCAAAGGAATAAAAAATACAGGTGAACATCTTTTGGAATAACTTATTAGTAAACATATTTGAAGTGATATAAATATGAAAGGCATTCTGATTAAATTGGAAGGTTATCATGTTGGTCTATGATGATGTGCAATGATGTTGTATAACCCATATTCTCTGAGGGTGGGACCCACTTCAAGCCACATAAGATGGTCAATGTCAGAGGTCAACACAGAGGACAAGAAAGTCAAAGATTGAAGACAGCCCAGCAAGCAGAGACAGGAGAAGGCTTGTGTGAGTATAGTAAGCATGTGCGAGCAAGCCCCTCATACTCGCCAAGGTGGGAGACCAAAGGGAGATACTCGTCAAGCAAGTTGAGGTCCCCTCAATGTCGTGTAGTCGCTGGGTAGGGTTAGGGCTATAAATAGCTCCCTCTCCCCTTTGGTTTTCCTATAAATAGGACCCCATGGGTACTTGGATTGACACCTTTTGGCTGAGATTCGGAACCCCATTTTTGAAGACTTGACCCCCTGAGTTATGGACCGTGACCCTCGACTGTCATCCTACATGCTCGCCAAGTTGGTGCCTTCCTCGTACCTTGCTCGGCCATCTTTGGTTGTGAAGGAGAAGTCTCTTCTGAGCTTCTGGGAATGTGGTGGGAGCTCCCTACCACAGCACCTGGGATCCTATTGTTGCCCTTCTAGTCCCTTTGTCGTTGTCAGTCTAGGCGTCTAGTCAGACTGCTGGACGAGTAGCCTCCGACTGCATTGATCTGAATTTTGGAGTCAGGATTTTCCTGGCTTCAATACTTTGGTGCGGTGACCGTAGATCGTAGTTAGTGGAAGAAAGTCTAGTGAAAAGGTGATATGGTCCAAGATGGTGACCATGAAGGAGTTGTTGGTAGCTCAGCCAATGGAGGCAAGTTTGTGATGCGGGCAAACTTTGAGGTATTCGCGTGACGTCTTGAGGATACCATGCGAGTTGTGCTTCTTGTTCAAGCTGGCGACCTCGCCTCATCACGTGGCTCCGTCCGAGGATGGTGGCCCTACCCGGCGATCAGGGAAGGGTCCGATGGAGGAGGAGCCAGAGCGGCCAAGGAGGCAGTTGTACTATCAGCAGAGCTCGCAGGGAATTCGATTCCGTGAGGTGGACGACCAGGAGAGATCCCGAGATACTCATCCATATGGCGAGTATGGGGGAGTTGCTCGCCAGCCAAGAATCGTCGCCTAGCGGGTGGGAGGAGCCCATTATGCGAGGAGATTCTCGCTGCCCCCGTGCCGGAGGGGTTCAGTTAGCCCGTGATGAGTTACTATTCTGGGAGGGATGATCCTGTCTGACACCTCCAGTGGTTTGAGGATGTAGTCTCTGTTAGAACATGGTCTTCTGCATCTCCTAGGTTTGAGAATAACAAATCATATGTGTATTTGATCTTGTGTGTTTAAGTGTGCAGGAAAACAAATCCATATGACTCAAGGATAACATATGAAGGTTGCCCCCAAGTTTGAATCCAGAATTCTAACATGACCACTAGAGACGGCGGTAGCACCTAGCGCAGGCGTTAGCTCTGATTAGAGAAATTCCGGGAAGAAATTATAGAAGGAGATAATGCCAAGCGATAACATCTAACGCAGGCGGTAGCACCTAGCACATGCGGTATCTACTAGCGTAGGCGGTAGCGCAATGCAATAGAGGAAGGCGGCCGTCTTGCTTAAAATGAAGGATTCTCATGCGGAGAATATTTCTTAAATCGGGATAGCGTCGGCGGTAGCGATAGCATATGCGTTAGCTCTAAGGCTATAAAAAGGACCCCTTGGATCCGTCTTCTTCATCCTCTTATGATCCTAAATTCCAGAGCTTCATGCCACAACATAGAGAGGAAGATTCAGAGAGATACTCCCACAAATCCATGAAGGCTTAAGGAGACCATTGGAGAAGATATCAACACGCTTCATCACCGTGACGAAAGACCGCATCGACTGCGATTATACTCTGCGGGTCTTCGTCTACTTCTCCAAGAGATCCATATAGGGAGTTTTATATTGTTATTATTTATTTCACATCTTTTCTTGTAATCATTTGGTGAATTTGCCTCGTGTTGGCGACTAGGTCTGGGTAGGACTTAGGGCTGAAATTTGCCTCGTGTTGGCGATTAGATCTAGGTTAGGTCTAGGGGGTGCTCGAGGCCATATCTGGGGAAAGATTGGCTAGAGCGGCTTGAGGCCGTATCCGGGGAAGGATAGGCTAAAGCCACCAGTTCGTGGGAATACGAGTCGGGATAGAAAACAAAAAGGATTCTATTATTCGCTTTCGATTTCTAGCGTCATAGAAATCTAGTTTTGTAATCAATTTTATTGATAGTAATCATGTCTCTCTTTGGGTAATAAAATTGATTTGTTTTTCATTTCTCTAAATTAATAATTATTTTCTCTTTCATTATAAATCAATTTAAATCTTCATTCTAAATCTGTATTTCAATCTCTTTGTTTTCAAGTATATCAAAATATAACATAAGTTCTTACAACACTTATTCATCTCCCCCCCCCCCCCCTCTATGGGCGCCTACTGATCCAACAAGTGGTATCAGAGCGGTTTAATTCCAATCGGCTTAACAACCAGTAATAATGGCGTCTCATGATCTCGCTTCTATTAGTGGGGTAAATTTTTATGAAGAAGAAAAATCTCTTAAACCTCCTTTATTTGAAGGAAGAAATTATAAAGGATGGAAAATATTAATAAAAATTTTCTTAAAGGTTTAGATGAAAAAGTTTGGAATATTACTATTGAAAACCCACCTAGCATATTAAATAGAAACGAAATGATTTTAAATGCAAAATCAATGAATAGTCTATTTTGTGTGTTAAATCAAAATATTTCCAAACTCATTTATACTTTTCCTACTGCATACGAGATATGAAATTTTCTTGAGATAACTTATGATTCTCCATCTACAGATATCGAACAATCACAAGAACCGGAGAATATGCAAGCCTGCACAAGTATTCAAGAAAGCTCCTCACATGATGAATCCATAGAATGCACATCTAACATAAGGGAAGATGAAAACTCATCCATGGAAGAGGAATGCAATAATGATGAAAAAGGAACTTCATGTTCAAACCAGACCTCATCCACAATCGCTGTAAGGAAATCAAAATCCCTTATTTCTGTAATTCAATTTCTACGCTACAATTGCTACAATCTACTAAACGTAAAATTAAGAAATTAAAAAAGGCTAATTCAAAATTACGTTTAGAAAATAAAAGGTTAAAGGCTAATATTGAATTTAGTTATGCTGTGGTTTCTCCATCTTGCTCTTTAATTTATATTTCAAAGTCTTGTTTTGATTGCAATGATATTAAAGAAAAATTCAAGGATTCTGAAAAAGAACTTTTAATTTCAAAAGAGCATAATGAAAATTTGATAAATGAAAATAATATTTTATCTAATAAACTAGAATCATTAAAACTATTTATGCGAAAAATTTCAAGCAATAAAAAATCTTTTATTTCTAGTTTATCAGCAAACATGTGTAAGACTTCTACTAGTATTTTTAAAATCTATTAAACATGTACCTAGTAGAATGTTTAATCATAAAAGCATAATGAATTCTAACCCTCACAATATATCTCCCAAATTAAATTCAAATGTGGACAAATTTCCTATGAAAAATAATTTCAAAAGTGATTATTATTTCAAGCCTATGTTTAATGAATATGAAAATTTGATGCATAATTATAACGCTAAACCTAAGTATGAGTGGAGACCCAAAATTAAAGATGAAACAGTAACTCCACTTGAAAGAGTTCTTTCTTTTTCATCTCTCCAAAAGTCATCTCGTTATATTTGGGTACCCAAAGGAACCACCACACTTGGTCTTCTTTGGATACCTAAATCTCTTATTCATTAGGTATCACCAAATGCATGAAGCAGAAGATTTTCAAAATAAAATATACAAATTTCTACTTCATGACATACTTTAATGTCGTTTTAATTTTTCCTTTTGTTTTCTTATCTTTAAGCTATCATGTTATGGTCATCTTATATATTATTAGAATTATGATTTTATCTCTTAAAACTTAATGAATTTATAAATCAAATTGATCAAAATTAAAATTCATATTTTATTTTGATGACTTATCTATCTTTCTTATATTCATTGCCTATATATGTCATATAGTATTCATATAAATTGAACTACAAATTTGCTATAAGATATTTCAAATTAAATCAAGTTATTAGGCTATTAAGCTCTTTAGTCTTCATCAACAAAAATAGAGAAATAACATGATCTAAAAGAAAGTTCAAGATCTAAAAGAAAGCTCAATCTTCAATATGTTTTTTTCTTTTCAAAATAAAATTGTATTGTGTTCACTCCTTGATGTCAAACATGATCTAAACCATCACTATTGTTCACCTATCAAAAATTACATATATATTCAAAATTTATAACTAAAAAGAAAAACACTAAAATGTATTGAAAGAATTTACCATCATAATGAATATTAAATTCACATGCACCACCATGATCTATTGATGACCTTTGCTAAAATTCTCTAAAATCATATATCATAAGTCATATCAAAAGTGTTCTAAAAACAACTATTTCTATCACATTTATACGAATAATATGATGACAATTGATATTATAATGGCATACCATGGTTGGTTTATTATGTGTGTATTGTGATTTATTTCAAGTTTAGACCTTAGAATCATCTTGATATCAATAAGATCAAATCAAATAGAATCTTCACTTCATTCTAAGTCTATAAATTGAAACATTATCATACTATGGCATAATATTAATCTCAAACTTATCATACTAACATTGTCACCTAAAGAATATTAATATTTATATTAGGTTTAATATGTTTACCAAGATATACAGGCTGGGTATTCTTATCTAGAGCATATCTATGTTATTCTTAGCATGAACATCATTTCATACTAATAATTTAAATCATGCTTATTTGGCTTATTCGAACATGATATCTTGTGCTTATATTTTCTATCATTTTCAACTTACATTATTTTGATAAACACAAGCCTTTATAAAAGTCAAAATGAAGGTATAATAAAATATATCTCATGCAATGTTTATATACAAAATCGCTAATGTTTCATGCAATTTGCACTATCTAGACATCTCCAAAAATTCTGAAATTTATGCATGAAATTACTCTTGGGACACTTATTCAAGATCAATAATCAAAATTTCCAAAATTTTGAAAAATAGTGTGCAGTTTGCCGCGCTAGCTCGAGTATCCGATTTTCTGATTTTTTAAAATCTTGAAAAATCACTAAAAATATATTTTCGTATATGTACTACTTATTCTTGCATTTCTGCCTATAATTGATTTTTGAAAAATTAAAATACAAAATTACAAAAGCCAAATTACAAAAAATATTCTTCTTACTTCCTTTCTTTAATTATTTATTTGATTTCTATTCCTATATGCAAAAATCAAATACAAAAATATAAAACATCAAAAACTAGTTTTTGAACCTAACTTTTCTATTTACATGTATCTTGTGAAAGGGAGATTTGGGATGTCACCCCATCACATCTCCTAGTACCGCTGCGAACACCTCACAGGGTAGACCTCGGGAAGTCCAAGATCAATTTTAAGATTTCAAACTTTAAATCAAAACACTGTATGGATTTTATTGTGAAAATCAAGCATAATTTAATCCATCATTTAGACCTTCTACAATGTTACAATTCATCTTTTCAAACTACTTTGAACATTGTTTTTATCATGCTTTGATATATCGACTCATATATGCACCAATTGTAATGAAAAGGTTGTGTAGAACCAAGCTTAGCATGCCTCTAAGTATGAGTAAATGTTTTATGATTGATAATGATATTTATTCACTCACTTATTTTGGCAAAGTCTACTTGTGCTTTTATTCTAATAATGCTTGCTTATGTATTGTAACTGTACAATGAATTAAACTTTGCACAAGTATCTTACCTACACCACCTTTATTTGCACTCTTAATATTTAAGAAAAGTGATTGTCCTTTCAAATTACATTGGTTTGCAAAACAAGTGTATTCAGATATCTTTGTACAAAACAAAAAAAATGAATGAAATAAATTGACAAAGATAACTCCACCAAGCACTAATTGAACCTCCTAATAAGTCTTAATAAGCCTTGTGAGGTTGATCACCTTGAAAAGAATAGTAAAGTGTCTTGTGTAAACCTTCTTTTTTACACCACTTATTCTTAACTATACAGGATCACAAATAAATATATATTGAAAAATAAAGTGTTTGATCCCCCAAGCACTATTGCGCACACAGATAAGTCATAATGAGCATTATGTGTGCAAAGCACCTTGGTAGTTGTACATTTTTCCTATGTGCATTGAAGTGTGTGGAAGTAAAATTATTTGTGTTTTATTATGCACTTTACTCTACATAGGTCTTGTATTTTTGATTAAATCATTTGTTTACTCTATTCAAAATACACCTATGTGCACATCATTATCTTCCATAACACATCTTCTCATGAGTATTGGATTCTAATGCTAAATTCTATACGCCTCTTTATTTATAAATACACTAGATAACCTAGCATGCTTTCTACAATGTTTGGTCTGTTTGAATTTGTGAATTATAATAACATTGTAGTAGTTTCTCTTTTATATCCTTCTTTCATGCTTGGTTACTTTATTACTTACCGATTTTAAATGAAAAATGATTTACAAAAACATCTTCCTTTTTGGAATTTGACTCATATATCTTCTTATGAATAGACATGATTACAAAAAGATGTTTCTTGTATTTCTATAAGTCTTCCGCATCATCACCATATATTCTTTACCTTGCGCTTTCATGCTTATATCAAAGTCTTAAATATCAAAATTCCTTTTTCAACAAATTTTAGACTTGCTTGGTAGAATTTATATTGGTTGTTCTAACACGAATATTATTTTTATACTAAAAACTCTGATTCATTAATTGATTTCAAAATAGCTATGTGAGTTTTCCAAAAATTCAAATAAAAATATAAACTCATAGGCTATGAACTTATCATTAGATTCAAACGCTAAATGTTTACAATGATTATTATCCCATGATTACATATCTCACCATAGCGGAGGCATGGGGTTGTAGACATTAGATAACCTAACCTCTAAGTCATGTCTTGTCCTAACCGGAGAGGGTTCCAGTGGGGCCTTGCGAGGCACTGGGGAGAAAGAGTGCTAGGTTGAGTTTTTTTGTGTGTTTGCATATGGGACTAACACCCCCAACCTAGACATATATGCAGCTCCTCATGACCATTCGTCACTTAGTACGAGGCTAGGGTGTAGACATATTGTCTGGGTAGATTGGTTACTTGGAAATCATTACCTTATTATGCTTAAAACTCCTTATCATTTCATTTCCTCTAAAAAGCTCGATCATGTCTTATCTTTTTATAAAAAATCCTCTTTTGATGCCTTTTGCTTCATTGCCCACTTTTGCTAATAACAAAAGGGGGATAACTAACATGATAAATATTAATCACTATCAAATGGGAAAAGTAACATTTCTAATGATTAAACTTACATATTAGGGGAGCATTCACATAGGGGGAGCATGTATTTAGGGGGAGCAATTCTAAATACCAAAAAACAACAATTATCCTAAGTCATCACTCTCTCACACACACAAGTAGGTTTCATCATACTTATATATTAATAATCTAATTTATCATTAATAGATTTGTTACTATCAAAAGGGGGAGTTTGTTGGAACATGGTCTTCCGCATCTCCTAGGTTTGAGAATAACAAATCCTATGTGTATTTGATCTTGTGTGTTTAAGTGTGCAGGAAAACAAATCCATATGACTCAAGGATAACATATGAAGGTTGCCCCCAAGTTTGAAGCTAGAATTCCAACATGACCACTAGCGCTGGCAGTAGCACCTAGAGCATGCGCTATCTATGATTAGAGAAATTCCGGAAGCAATTATAGAAGGAGATAGCGCCAGGCGATAACATCTAATGCAGGCGGTAGCACCTAGCGCAGGAGGTATCTACTAGCGCAGGCGGTAGCGCAATGCAATAGAGGAAGGCGGCCGGCTTGCTTAAAATGAAGGATTCTCATGCGGAGAATATTTCCTAAACCGGGATAGCGTCGGCGGTAGCGATACAAGGCTATAAAAAAGACCCAATGGATCAGTCTTCTTCATCCTCTTATGATCCTAAATTCCAGAGCTTCGTGCCACAACATAGAGAGGAAGATTCAGAGAGATACTCCCACAAATCCATGAAGGCTTAAGGAGACCATTGGAGAAGATTTCAACACGCTTCATCACCATGATGAAAGACCGCATCGACTACGATCATACTCTGCTGGTCTTCGTCTACTTCTCCAAGAGATCCATATAGGGAGTTTTATATTGTTGTTATTTATTTCACATCTTTTCTTGTAATCGTTTGCTGAATTTGCCTCATGTTGGCGACTAGATCTGGGTAGGACTTAGGGCTGAAATTCGCCTCATGTTGGCGACTAGATCTAGGTTAGGTCTATGGGGTGCTCGAGGCCATATCCGGGGAAGGATTGGCTAGAGCGGCTTGAGGCCGTATCTGAGGAAGGATAGGCTAAAGCCTCCAGTTCGTGGGGATACGAGTCGGGATAGAAAACAAAAAGGATTTAATTATTCGCTTTCGATTTCTAGCGTCATAGAAATCTAGTTTTGTAATCAATTTTATTGATAGTAATCATGTCTCTCTTTGGGTAATAAAATTGATTTGTTTTTCATTTCTCTAAATTGATAATTATTTTCTCTTTCATTATAAATCAATTTAGATCTTCATTCTAAATCTCTATTTCAATCTCTTAGTTTTTAAAGTATATCAAAATATAACATTTGTTCTTAAAACCCATATTCACCCCCCCCCCCCCCCCCCCTCTATGGGCGCCTACCGATCTAATAGTCTCCATCCGAACCATGCCAGACTCCTTCAAGTGCAGGCTTTTTGCCATCACTTTCTAGGGAAAGGCTAGGGACTGGTTCCACCAACTAGCATCAGGTTCGATCTACTGCTTCGAAGACCTTCGCCGAGGGTGACGATGTGATTCTCCACAACAAAGAAGAGGAAGGAGTCCACGACTCTCTTCTATCTGGTGCAGAGAGCATGGGATACGTTGGGGAACTACATCGACCGCTTCTAGGATGAAGTATTGGACATCCTTGAGGTGGATGGTTTCACCCTGCAGCTTGCCCTAACGTTCGGCCTAAGGGAAGGCCTCTTCAAGCTGGAGATCAGTCGGGATCCTCACATGTCCTATGAAGAACTTATTGAAAGGGACAATAAGTTCTTTCAGGGGGAGGCATCCAATCGTGGCTTCCTGGCCAAGCTCTCCAAGCTAACCAGGGAGGAAGAGGAAGAAGAGGAGAAGGTCCCCGTGCACAGGAAGGAGGAGGAGCCCCGAAGGCAGGGTAGGAAGAGACTGGAAAAAAGGAAGAGGCCAGAGGAGAGAAGGAGAGAAGAGCCAAGGAGGGAAGAACCCAGAAGGGAGGAGCTGAGGAGGCGGGAAGAGAGGAGGCCCGTAGTGGCTCCAGAGCATCAGGAAGAGGAGAGACGCTACCAGGTCCCTGCCAATAAGTCGCCATGGCGGCCTGCAGGGCGACTGCAACGTCAAGGTCAGGGAAGAAGGGTCTCCCCGGAGAGGAGGAACTTCAACCAACAAGAGAGGCGTCAAGAAAGAGGACGCGAGGAAGCAATGGCTGTTGCTTGACAGGGTAACAGGCCAGCCAAGAGAAACCAGCGGAGAAGGACGCAGGATGAAGAGATCCTCCTCTACTGTGAGATGCATCAAGTAGAGGGGCGTGAGACGATGGCCTGCCCAGATTTTTGGGAGGTCAGGAGAAGGCTAGCTGCTGGAGAGGAGGGAGGAGAGCCTAGGATGCTAGAAGCCCCTATCGAGCCACAGGCAATGCAAGCTGCCGCTTGAAGGAGGAATGAGGATCGAATTGACCAAGGAGGTTGAGGAGAGGTTATCATGTGAGCTGGAGGCGAAGTAGGAGGCATCACGGTAAGAGTGATCCACAGGGGAGCAGGTCTCGGAGCATCCCGCAAGGGAAGCCTATACCAGATCTATCACAGGAGTGTCTCTTCGACCTAGCAGGCACCGCCCCCGTTGGAAGAGATCACCTTTTCGGAGGAGGACATGTTAGGGAATGAGATCCGCTTCCATGATGCACTTGTGATTAAGGCCACTGTTGAGGACTACATCGTCGATCGGATTCTCGTGGATAACGGGAGCTCCGTGAACATTATCGTCAAGACAGCATTTGACGGGTTGGGAGTCGAGGCAGGAAGGGTGTTGGCGTCGGATGGTACCCTCTTTGGCTTCTCAGGAGAGTGGAAAGAGGTGGAAGGAGGGGTTGATCTGCTGCTAACCCTCGGTGGCACCTCGCATAAGTGTCGATTTATCATCGTCGATGCCCCGAGCTGCTACAAGGCAATCTTTGGGAGGCCACTCATGAACTGCTTCAAGGTAGTCCCATCCTCCTACCATCAGTGCCTGAAGTACTGCCAAGGAGAGTTCCAGGTGAGGATCAAGAGCGATCCAAGAGCCGCCCACGAGTGGTACCTCAGCGCGGTCAGCACCATCAGCTGGATGGCGGACGCTGAGGAGCTGGAGAAGGCCCTAAAGGGAGCAGCCAAGCTGAAAGCGGCGGAGGAGGTGAAAGAGATCGAGGTGCTCTCCGAGGCAGGAGTCCCCAGATTGCTGAAGATAGGAGGGTCTCTGAAGACCGACGAAAAGATCGAGATGGCGACATGTCTGTAGGAGAATATCGACATCTTCACCTGGACTGCTGCTGAGATGCCTGGGATTGAAGCCAGGGTTGCCTGCCATCGCCTCAACTTGAACCCCGCGGTCAAGCCCGTTCGTCAGAGGAAGAGGTCGAGTGCCACGGCTATGGCAGAACCTATTAGGGAGGAGATGAAAAAGCTGTTTGACGCAGGCTTTGTGTCGGAGATCCAGTATCCAGGCTGGGTCTCGAATGTTATAATGGTAAAAAAAGCTGGGGGAGGCTAGAGAATGTGTGTTGATTTTTCCTTGTTGAATAAAGCTTTCCCGAAGGATTGTTATCCTCTGCCTCGAATCGATACGCTGGTTGATTCAGTCGTCGGTTTTTCTGTGATGAGTTTTCTTGATGCGTTTTCAGGATATCACCCGATTCGGATGCATCCCTCTGATTGTCGCGATGTTTCTTTCATCACCGGAGATGGCTGTTATAGCTACAAGATGATGCCCTCCAGGTTGAAAAATATGGGGGCTACCTACCAGCGGATGATGGATCATGTCTTCAAAGGGCAAACAGGGAGGAATCTGGAAGTGTATGTCGATGATCTCTTGATCAAAAGCAAGAGCATCCAGGAGCATGTGGCTGATATGGTGGAGACCTTCGCGATGCTCAGAAGGTTTAAATTGAGGCTCAAT
Source organism: Dactylorhiza incarnata (assembly GCA_033032865.1). Lineage (NCBI taxonomy): Eukaryota > Viridiplantae > Streptophyta > Magnoliopsida > Asparagales > Orchidaceae > Dactylorhiza > Dactylorhiza incarnata. The sequence continues at coordinate 2,592,827 of JAWHQI010000107.1, read as the reverse complement.
CCAGCAAAATGCATGTTCGGGGCCGGAAGAAGAAAGTTTTTGGGGCATCTCCTCACCCCAAAGGGAGTAGAGCCCCTGACAAGGTCAAGGCGATCCTGGAAATGACCTCGCTGAAATGCCCCAAAGAGGTCCAGAGATTGACTGGAAGGCTGGCAGGTCTTAGCCGCTTCCTATCAAAGGCGGGAGAAAATGCTCTCCATTCTTCAAAACACTTCGAAAGAATGAAGATTTTGAGTAGTCTGAAGAATGTGAGAAGGCATTTGAGCGATTAAAGCAGCAACTAACCCAGACGCCTCTCCTCTAGAGCCTGAAAGAAGGTGAAGACCTACTCCTCTATCTAGGGGTAGGGGCAGAAGCGGTGAGCTCGGTACTCGTCAGAGAAGAGGGAAAGAAGCATCTTCTCATCTACTATGTTAGTCGGGTACTAAAGAAGGCAGAATTGTGGTACCCCATCCTAGAGAAACTTCCTTTCGCCTTGGTGGTGTCGGCGCAGAAGCTCCGGCCTTATTTTAAAGCACACTCCATCCGAGTCGTCACCGATCACCCCCTATGGAGTATCCTGGAAGGAGTGGAGCACTCGGTAAGATTGGCAAAATGGTCGGTAGAACTCAGCTAGTTCGACACTTCCTTCTAGCCCCGGGTGGCAATCAAAGCGCAGGCCGTGGAGTATTTCTTAGCCGACTTCTCAGGAGAAGTGGATCCAGGTAGAGAGCCTTCTAGTCTGGTCACCTGAAAAATGTTCGTGGATAGAGATTCAGGCAAAAGCTCTGTGGGAGTAGGCATTGTGCTTGTCAGCCCACAGGGAACTTGGATCAAGCAAGCAGTCAAGATCCCCTTCCCTGTCACAAACAATCAAGCAGAGTATGAAGCCATAGTGGTTGGCTTGCGTCTTGCCAAGGAGTTGGGCATCCAGGATATTCGAGTTTTTACGGACTCGATGGTGGTCGCGTCACAGATTCGGGGAGAGTTTGAAGTGCGCGACACCATTCTGTAGAAATACCTCATCAAGGTGAAAGGATTGATTAGAGGCTTCCAATCCTTCTTCGTCGAGCATGTACCAAGGGTGGAGAACTCGGCTGCAGACCATTTGGATAAGTACAGGCCAAGGGCTGGAGGAACTATCACCGAATTTTTTCGACCATCCATCGAAGAAGGAGAGATGATGGAGATCGAACAACACCCTTCCTGGATGGATCCGTTTATAGCATTCTTGACCACAGGTCAGCTCCCGGTAGGTAACGAGGATCATAGGAAATTTATATACAAAGCAGTATATTACCTTCTTCACAATGGAGAGCTATATCGCAAGACCATCTCGGGCCCCTTGGTCAGATGTCTTTCAGAAATTGAAGTACCTTGAGTTCTAGAGGAAATCCACTCGGGAGAGTGCGGAAGTCATTTGGGGAGTTGCACTTTAGAGCAAAGAATCCTGAGGCACGGCTACTTCTGGCTCTCATCCTGGTGGAGTTCGAAGTCAGAAGTCCTAGAGTAATTGCGGCAGGAGAGGGAGATGAAGAATGGTGGATGGAAATGAAGATGCTCAAAGGTTATCTCTCGACTACATCGAAGAGCTTCGGGACTTAGCCTCGGCTAGGTAGGAAGAGATCAAGAGACGGATGACGAAATAATTCGACAAGCATATTCGCCTCAACCACTTCCAAGCAGGGGATATAGTCCTGAAAAAGGTGGACGCGGCGGAGAGATCAGCCGTCGTCGGAAAACTCAACCCAAATTGGGAAGGGCCCTTCATCGTTCATGAGTCATTAGCAATTGGCAGATACTGTGTAAGATCCCCCTCCTCCTTACCAGAGAGTTCCTGAATCTTATGCCCAGAACCGCCGTCTTTCGGTGACCCCAACTCATGAATTAGCTGTCACCGCTCAACGCCAATCCTGCCGGCTAAATCGATCATATCACAGGCCAATTTGTAAGAAGTAATAAGTACAAATAGACAAGTCCACAATCACAGCGCACATATATGTATATATAAGAGAGTGCAAATAGTCCACAATGAAACAAAACTAAGAGAGTGCAAGGGCTTATGCCCGATACAGATCCAAACAGTGACTAATAAAGGTAAATCACTCCCTCACTCTACACTATGCGGAAACAACACAAAATACTCTCCAACTTGTCACCGTGTGGAAGTAGTGATGCGTGGCATCTGCTCCTCAGGGACTGTTGTCACGTCCTGCCTGACGTACTGCGGCTCCTGCTCCTCGATCTCCTGGTGTTACGGCCACAACCGACCGTTATTCAAAAAGACTAAGCCATTTCATCCCCGCTTCCCCTCACGACCCCTAGGTACCGAGCGGGAGGACGAAGCGGAGGACAACAAGGGGTAAAAGGAAGTACAAGTGACATGGATAGTACTAGCAGTATAAAGGGTAAGTGAGCAGTGAGAATAACAGTAATATGTAATAAATGCAAAAAGTAGGACAACAGTAATAGGTAAATAATGAGCAGTAAATAAATAAATACAGCGCTAGTGAAGTAATAAAAAAACATCACATTATCATCTAGAGTACCTTAACTTATATGAATGCTCATACAAACTTATAAGTTAAGATTTCCAGAATTATAACTTATCATATAAAAGAGCTCATACTAATTTATATGATAAGGGTCTGCAAATGTATATGTCCTTATGATGTATGAATGTTATGATATGTTATGCTATGATCATACAGTGCAACTCACTCACACGACTCTACACGCACAGACCTTTAGTTCCCGCTTTTCAGAGGTAGCAAGCCTCTCAGGTACTTCCGTCGTGGCAACGGAGTTAGTGAATCAGGCACTCTACTTTTAGGTGGGCATACATACTGCCAGACCTAGACCTTACGTACGTTGATGTACACGTCCTAGGTGCACTTTCGTGAGCTTTTGCGTACTCTTGCTGGCATCCCGCCAGACTTTTATGGTCGGGGGTGGGTTACTAGGGATTTTCTGCTAGACCGCAGTAAAGTAAACTACTGGCCCTCTAACTCACCACACCATGCCAAAGTCTACGTACCGCCATTGGTGTGACAAATGGACCCGTACGGAAGACCTGCCACTAGTTTATGCACATGCAAGATTTATTACATAACCCGAGCCTCCAGCTCGTAGGACTAACTACTCTTGAACTGTTCTGTCCCTCCTAATAGGACGAGGTTTACTTTTCTCAGCCTATCTCAGTTAGGGTTACTCTTGTTTATTACTTAGGCGATCGTAGTATTTTAAGGTGAATTCTGGACTAATTGAGGTATACCCGGTGAAGGGCTCACAGCGGTACTAGATGGTATTCTGGGATGACATCCCAGACCTTCCTTCTCATAATATTTACTTTTATTGGTAACTACCCTTGTCAAGGTTTCCCTCATGGTTGCTCTAAATTACGTAAGTATGATTTAGACTCTTCTAGGTATCTTAACGACCTTTTTAACGATGAGTGGTGCAGATCCTTAGATGTTCACCTATATGCTCACCACTATCCTTGAATGCATTGTGATCATCATAAGTGTCATTATAACTGACACTGATAGGAAACCCCCAAAAATACTCTAATTGTACACCGAGACGTGCTTCCCGTTCACTATTCTCCATAGGGTAGACTTTCTTCAATTAACCAACAACTTATGTGAACTGTAGTTATGTATGACCTAATGTTGTCTTCCAAATTTCAATCCATTCTCACATGTTTTGGCTAGCCTAAACACTACCCCAAGTTTTTGCTAATCGCGGACTCACTCAACATTGAACTAATTTGATCTCTATAATGTGAACATCACTAAAACATGACCAAATGTCTTAAAATTTTTACCATAGGTTAAACATGACCTAATTACAAGATGGTCAGAAATTCATAATTTCCCAACTATTTGGTCATTTATAAAAATACTTTAATGATAATGCACACCTTACTTTACACATGAAGTACAACTTCTTGAAGTCAAAATGCTCTCAATAAATTATCTGTGACATATAATATATAAATATCATGTCTGGTTGAATTTATTAATTTCTCATAATGTTTTAAGACCACTATATAAATATTTAATCTTTTAAATCAATTGGGCACATTACACAGTAAGTTCTATAATACCTTATCCAAAAATTCTACAAAAATTACCATAGACTTGTAATAATCAAAGTACAGTCTATCCAAATTTTCAGAATTTTCCAGATAATATTGACCATATAAATTCCATTAATACATAAATGTGACAAGGGGCATTTTTGGTAATTTATAGTGTGAATGACTTCCAAAAATCCCACCAAAATTTCCAGAGATATATTTCAAGGAAAAACATCATGTGACACAGTATTGGATTTTTCCCTAGGCATTAGGTGATGTTAATTTCATTAATACACTTTATGACAAAAATTCATTATGTTCAAATGACTAAGAAAATTAATTCCAAAATCCCCATAAAATTTCCAGAGCAATATAACATCCTAAAGTATCATGTATCAGAAAATCAAATTTATCCTAAGTTATTTGATCACTTTCATTTGATTAATACACTTATGTGACAAATACATTATTACTCAAATACTTAGGATTTTTTCCCCAAAAATCCTAATATTTCAATAGATGATACACTCCTTTGTACTAGGTGTGTTGCCCAAATTTCATGAGCATATCACAAGACATAAGTGATGAAGTCACAAAATACACAAATGTGTCATATGCACACCACTTTTCCATACATAACATTCCTATGTGTGTGTGTGTGTGATATAATACTCTGCAGTGAGCCAAATGGTCTCAAATGTTGGCATGTCACTAAGTAGGGTCTAACAATCATGCTACCCAAGATTTGGGTCATTTTGCTTTTATCTAACCACTTTTATTTCATTAATATGAAAAATCATATTTACCATAAAACTATAGGAAAATGTTACCCAAAAATTATGATTTTTTGACAGGGGGTGTATTTATGCTATTTACAACTATGTCTAAAATATTAGACTAATCCAAGCAACCTTATGGTCTAGATCTACAAAATAAGGTCTGAACACATTTTAGGATATGTCTCAGTATAATGGCCCTATGAGTCATAGGCCGCCAAACTTGGTGATTCAAAGCCCTATAGGTAGTAGACCTCAAGGGCTATAAAAGTTATCTCAGCCACTTTTGTCTAAAACAGCATCTACGTAGCCTAAATATGTATTCCAAACATCTGAATATAATGTGACATTTCATTTCATTTAATATAATATTGTCTGCTAATAGCCATCAACACTGAGATCAAGGGTCATGATTTCGTCTCCTTCCTCTAGCCAATGGCCAGGAATCCTCCCAGCTGGGCCACTTTGCAACCTCATTTCCCGGCCACCCACTGCTCACCACTGCCGGCCACCACCTCCACCACCTCCGTTGAGGTGGTGGCTACCACCAGGTGGTGACACGGCTGCCGGAGATGGCTTCTCCGGTGATCCCAAGTTAGAAGAAAATCCCAGGAATTCTCCCTCTTCCTCACATGGGAACGAGCTCAATTCAGCCCGATTTCTCTCCTAAGTGGTTCTAGATGCTAGCACGGAGGAGAGGGGGAGAAACGAACCTCAATTGTGGCTCGATGGCATGTGCTCCGGCGTGCGGCCATGGATTTCTCCGTATCCAGAGAGCTTGCTCGATCCACCGATTCTACACCAAATGCTCAGCTCCAGGAGGCTAGCTCGACTTCTTAGGACCTTCTGAAGATGATGGAAAGATCAAATGAGGGGAAGGTGGCTGCATAGAGAGAATGGGAAGTGGGGTGTTCGGTCATGGCTTGTACAACCCCTACTCTACTGTTTGAGCGGCTTCCATGCTTGAAATGACTGTTCACAGCCTGAGGAGTTTGGCTGGGGCTTGGGCAGAGGTGGTGGGGGCCATGGGAGCTCCTTTACTCCAAAGCACTTTTTCCTTTAAGCTTTTTGGGGGAAAATAGCATTTTTACCCCCATGCTCACCATCTCTCTCCAAATTCAAATGTATGGTGCTGATATAGGCTTGTGTCATGCTGGTTAGGCATGGTGTGGGGCCTTGGTTCAGTTGGTCTTTTAATTTCTCTCTTAAGGCCTTATGTTGACCATGGTTGACTTTTGGGTTGACTTGGTCAACTTGGTGGGTGGGTTTGCCCCCACTTTATGGCCATGAGTCCTATGTCCCTACCCAAAGTCTATTGGGTCATGATGTGGCTCCAATTTGGTTAATTGATCCATATGGTGTGAGTTTGACCCAATTTGGCCTAAGGTCGACTTTTGTCAAATTGAAGGGAATGGTTGACCACTTGATTTGGCTTTTGGGTCCATTAGATTCCTAATGGGGTTATGAGGTTAAGGGTCAAATCAATTTGACCAATTGAAGGCCAATTGGTCTTTAATTGGGTTGATTTGGGCTATGTTGACTAAAAGTTGACTTTGGTCAATACCTTGGAATTGAGTGGAATTATTTAGTAATTGTTGACCTAATGACATTCCTTAGGGATTAGGGTAACCTAGGTAAGGTCACTTTGAGGTATTGAAGGTTAATTGAGTCCAATTGTGTTGAATAGGGTTATGTTGATCTAGGTTTGCCTTTGGTCAATTTGGCATTTTTGGGTAACCAACTGGTGGGGTTCATGGTCAAATGGGTCTCCCTTAGGGTTAGGAACATAGTGGTGAGTTCAACTTGTAATTGTGAGTGCAATTTGGGTAGTTTGACCAATGTTGACTTATGTACCATAGGGGACCCTGTGTGAGTTCACCCTAACTCAAAGAGTCCTAAGGTCACCCTCCTGTCTCAACTCACTCTTCTCTCCTCATGTTATGCCCTAACACCATCATGGGGTCTAGTAGGATTGGGGATGTTACATACCGTTTGCAGAACCATGAAGGGGAGCTACTTGGGAGCACCTGGAGTGGTGGCGACCTGAAAAGGTTCTACCCCTAGCAGGAATGTATCTATTGCCCTTTTGTAAAGATACTTGGCTTTAATAAATTTCTTGTCACCTGAAACATGGGTCGCGAGAGTTCTTTTTCATCTGGAAGTTCTTTTCTGAAATCGTTAAAATCGATCTCCACGGTCGGCTTGGGGAATAAGCTTCCGACTAGACTCTCGTAAACAATCCAAGTTGAGTGGTGGGACAGAGCCGCGGGAGTGAGTTCTCTTAAGACCAAGCCTCTACATTGATGGTCGAGATCATCTCCCCCCTTGCATGTTGGCCGAGTAACCCCCCGATCGCACTTCTCATCCGACTGGAAAGGTTATCAGAGGAGAGTCCGGACTCTAACCCCCCAACCCGGTGAAGAGAGGATCGATTTAACCAACCAAAAGACCCTTAAATAAAGGCATCATTCTATTCCTAAAAGTGTTAAAAGCTCGCAATAAAGCACAAGTCTGATGTATTTATTCTGATCATATGAGTTGATATAATTAAATCCCTCTTATTGTTGAGTGTCAGGAAAAAAGATCTTCATCAGCATTCAGCACGCGGTAAGATGGAGACATCAGGATGGTGTGTCCCCTTGGACCTCCCCGACTATCATTCCCTACTCGTCAACATTTAGCAATGTAATATGAGAGAGGCCTCGGGATGGTGTGTCTCCTTGGACCTCCTCGACAGTCATTCCCTGCTCATTCTTCCTAAACCCTATTATTGTTATCACCATGTCCTAACAACTCTCATCAGGTACAAGTAGAAGCCTTGAGAGTGCACATCCGTCAGGACCCCTCGAATGCCCTTCACAGCTCAAGCATCATCCAAAAATACCTAAGTAGGTAAGAGGGCCTATAGGAGAGTATCTATAGTGAGCATGCAGGTGCGAGTATATCATAAGCGGGCAAGGTATGATCATCGAGCGCCTCAAGTATCACCCAAGGCCGCGCTAATCGTAATAGCAATCTCTCAATCTCGCTTTGAACCTACGAGCCTACCGAGCACTCATCGAGTTCAATCCTAAGAGCCTAATTGATGTACAGAAAAACACGCGAGTATGAGAAGAACAAACGAGCAAAAAATTCCTTTTCTTTCATATATATGTGTGTAAGTATACATCCGCAAAAGCTTTACAAAGATCTGGCAGGGCAATAAAAAAGGAAGCCCTGCCGACAAGACAACGTCATCGCCTCCATCCTCATCGACGATGGCCACGTCCTCCTCCTCCTCGTCCTCATCATCGTCTTCGTCCTCATCATCATCATCCTCATCATCGCTTGGCCTAGGAGAAGGAGCTCGCAGAGGAGAGGTGTACTCCTCGAGGAGTAGCGCCGAGATGATGTCCAACACCGTCAGGTTCATCGCCTCCGGCACCAAATAGCCTTCAGCTCGCAACCTGCTTAGGATGACCTTCCTAGTCGCTCGTGCGATCTCCCGGCGAATCTGTGGCATTTCATCGTCGTGCATTCTTATATTCTTGCCCTCTCGGGGAAGATCTATTGTGGAAGGTTGTTGCTCGGTAGGTTGAGTTTCCAGCTCGTCAATCCTCACTTGGGCGGCTTCCAAAGCAGCCCGAGTGTCCTCCAGCTCCTTCTCGAGCTGCGACATCCGCTGGGCGACCACTACCATCCTCCCGTAAGCAAAGCAGATAGTCGTTAACATGATAATCGGCAAGGCGAGCAGCGACAAAGCAGATCTATTCCATGTCTATAGGCGAGTGCCTTGTATTTCTGAACCTGCAGGCCGAGTGAGATGGCCTTCGTTCCTATCACCTTTAGTCGCACTTCCGAATCAAGCAGACGCTTTGCCGTCTGGTGGCTGAGCTCGGCAGACCGCAGGAGCGAGCGCGAGGTCTGGTGAGCCAGATACTCGGCCGAGACCTCCTGCAGCGACTCGGCATTGGCGCGACCATAGAGTGTGAAGGTGACATCAAAGGCCTCGCCCTTGTCCTCCCAATCCACCGACCAGGCGGGTAGGTTGGTGCTCAGAGTAACCTCGTGGGAGCTCTCCGTCCAGGTCACCAGTGGGCAGCCATAGACATCCTGGCTTCAGATGCCTTCGTTGAAGTTAGGATGGTGATAAGGCTCGCCAGCCTCGGCAAGATCCTCCCTCGCGTTGGGATCCTTACTCGCCACCTTCTTCTTCTTCCTCAATGGCTCCTGAGCCTTCTCTTTACTTTTTCTCTTTTTCGACGGTCCAGCCACCTCGTCGGCGACCACCGGGTCATCGACGACCTGCAACAAGTCGATGGGCTCGATCGGCAACCCCGTGCCCGTTGGAGGAGTAGCCTCCTTCGCCGAGGGGAGAGGCTCGCGCTGTAGAGTGCGAGAAGCTGCAGAAGATAAAAAAGTTTATTAGTCGTCATTCCAAGATAAAGAGGCGAGTATAGCGGATACTCACTCAGTAATTTACCTTCACCCGAGAAAACCTCGGGGAGCACGTCTACTCGCCTCCGCCAGTAGACCACATCGAAGCACCAACCTCGGAAGAACACGAAGAGCTCCTCGCGAGGTCCCTCCAAGAAGGAGTCACGAAGATGTGTTCGTGTGGCTGGTGGGAGGTGCGAGGAATGGGATCGAAGTCACCACTGATGACGACCAGCTGCTCGCCCTAGCGATGATTCTTGTTCACCGTGCCAACCAGCGTGCAGACATGGCTGCAAAAGAAGATGACGCTGTCGCCGGTCGCCATGAAGCTGAAAATCCTCCGAAAGACCGAGAAATCAAAGGCGATCTTCTCTTCTCGCAAGAAGCAAAGGAAGCCAATGATCATCGTCATTCTGTTGGGATTGATCTGGGCGGGGACTATCCCGAAGTAGCACAGAATTTTGCAGAATTCTGGCCACAACGGTAGTCGCAGGCCGACTCCGAATTGGCGGATGGAGCATATGATCCCGCCATCTCTACAGCTATTTAGGCGCTCGCCCTGGCGAGGAAGCCTGGCCGAGTACCTCGGGGAAAGGTACTTATCTGAAAAATCGTCTAAGTCCTTTTGTCGTGTGGTTGCCTTTTTGAAAGTTGCTGCCGCAATGTTCTTCGCATGATTGGTGCGCTGAATAGCTGCATCGTCGGCCATCTCTGGAAGCGAGGAAGAGATTGATTGGTGAGTAAAAGAGGTGAGAAGAAGGAAGTATTCGCGCGAAGGAAGGCATTGTCGCTAAAGCATAATAAATACTTACCCACCCGCTCTATTTATAGACAGAGGTGAGAGATGGTAGATTGGCTACCCCGGCGCGACTAGGTATAAGGAGGGGCGAGTAGCATGAGCAAGTCGCCATTTTCGCGACATACGTAAAAAGTCGCCGACCTTCAGCATGCGAGGACCTGAACTAGAATATACAGCAACTCGCTAACAACGTTCGACATTCCGAGCAAACAAATACTCGCAAAATATAAAAAATAGAATAAGATAGCAGTAAATCAAAGACGAGTATTGATACTCGCCAAAAAATATTACAAGTTTAAATGTTTTTCTACAAATCGCCAAGAGCGCTCCACTCAACATAAATAATAAGAGAAAAAAGTAGAAGAACTAAAGATGCCCTTGAGTAGTCGCCCGAGGATCAAGAGGCTGAGGATGTCGCCTGACCTAGTCCGTGCTGCGTGCGCGCTTGAAGTGCTCCAGGGCCACCGACATCGCGTCATCGCCTTGTCGCAGCTGATCTTCAGTCCTCGCCATACGGCCAACCGAGCACATGGTCGTACGCATTTCGACCAGCTTGATATAAATATGAATTATAGGGTAAGTGGAACATGGATATTTAATGTTATTTAAGAGACATCTAATTCAAGATTAGTGCTTGAGCTTTCGCTGAGATCAATGAACAGAAATAAGGCTCTGTTTGGCGTGGTGTTTTTGCTCCGGTGAGATGGGACAAAACTCCATCGTCAAAAAATATATGTGATGGCGCCGACCTAATACATCTTGGCGGCGCGACGCACCATTACAATCTCCGACCCTACACGAGGAGGGCCTATCGCGTCCGCTATACCTTCAAAACGCTTATTTCTCTAGTCCGTATTTTTATAATATTATTTTGATGCTTTTTTATTTGCTACAACGAGTCTGATCGACCAAAATGTTAAGCGGTCATGGGCTAATTTCAGTTCCTGCATTTTATTTTATGTCAAACATTTAAGATGACTAGGATTTGGTCTAGTTGATGTGTGGCTAGGAGTGCTCCACTTGAGGAGTTTAAATACTCCTAATTTTGGCAAAAGCTTGAATGAAAAAAAGAATTGGAAAAACAAAAGGGTCCTCCTCTGGATTTCCCGTGAAACCCTCCCCCTTGGTGCGGCGTGAAGCCTAGCCGGCCTGCTTGGCATGAAACCAGCGGCCACCAGCCCTTTTTCTGTCGCGACACCGGCAGCAACCCTCCTCCCCTTTCGGCATGACACCGGTATCCCCTCCCCTCATCCTCCTTCCTCCGTCCGGCCAGCTCCCGGGCGATCTTCCCACTCAGTGTGATGCCGGCAGTCCCACTTCCACTCAGTGCAACGCCAACCTCCCCGACTCCGTTCGGTGCGACGCCTATTGGAGCATATTCCAAACAGCATCCATGAGCACGACAAGGAGGAGATGGCTGAAGAGACGGAAGACCCCACCAGAATCGAGAGCAAAAGACTTGAAGATGTCGTAACTCACCAAGAAGATGTACCTGCACAAGAAAACCTTTTGTATTAGTTGGTGCTGTTTTCAAGAAGTTTATCCCCTTCCAGTTGTGTGCTCCTCGAGTTGTTGTCAGTGTGTTTTTTATTTTATCTGCTTGTATTGGGCTACTTAAATAGCAGCCTGTGTATGTTTTTTGTATGAAAGCACTGTAAGTCCTGTTCTTGTGAAAGTGGACAGGTGTTGTAGCTTGTGGAGTATTTCTTTCCTGAAATAAAAGTGTTAGCTCAAGCCCTTTCTATCTTCTCCTCTTCCTTTCCTTAAGGTTTTACAACATGGTATCAGAGGGTGTGTTGGTGCCAGTCTGCTATCTGCCATCAGAAATCTGAGGAGGTCGTTGTCTGCATCTTGTTTGCCCTCTTTGTGCTTGTGCTTCTCAGCTGGTTAGTGTTTCTTCCTCTCCTCTTATTCGTCATATGGCGTCATCTAGCAACTCTAGCCAACAAATTTTATACTCTCCAAGTGGTGTGCCTATATTTGAGGGGGAAGCATACGACTTTTGGCATGTCCAAATGTGTACTCTATTTCTTTCCCAAGGTCTATGGGACTTAATACAAGAAGGATTCAATAAGCCCACTGAGGAGAACACTGCATCAACTTGGGATGCTACTCAGCTCAAAGAGTACTCAGATAACCAAAAAAGGGATGCAAAGGCTCTTCTCTATATCCAGCAAGGGATAGGAAGAATCATTTTCCCAAGGATCATGGGGGCTCTTACAGCTAAGGAAGCATGGAATATCCACAAGAATGATTACCAAGGATCCACAAAGGTTATCTCTTTTAAACTTCAAAACTTGTGGCAGGAATTCGACACCTTAAACATGAAAGAAGAAGACAATACTCTGTCCTACTTTACTAGAATCACCTCTCTCACCAATCAAATTAAGAGATATGGGAACATTGTTGATGAGAAGACAGTTGTGATGAAAATACTCAAAATTCTCACTCAAAAATATGCCTTTGTGGTAACTGCAATAGAAGAAGCAAAAGATGTTAATACCCTTTGTTGGAGCATGCGTTCCGCACTCGTCCGGTTTGAGAATAACAAATCCCGGATGTATTTGATCCTATTTTTATTTAATGGTGTGCAGATAGCAGGTGCAAGAATATCATGGTTTCATTTGGAGCAAAATGACACTTTCCAGAATTTTGCGCTATCGGATTTCCGACAGCCCTATCGGATTTCCGACAGCCTGCTTATTTATTCACGTACAGCGGTTAAGAGCTATCGGATTTCCGATATCGCTATCGGATGGCGACAGCCCACGATCTTCCGATAACGCCACGACGTGCAGCAGTTACCACACAGCGGTTAAGAGCTATCGGATTTCCGATATCACTATCGGATGGCGACAGCCCACGATCTTCCGATAACGCCAGAACGAGCAGCGGTTACCTTGGCTATCGGATATCCGACAGTACTATCGGATATCCGACATCCCACGTCTCAACCACGACTTCAACACGACGCAGAAACTTCGTTTTAGTGGGACACGTGGCAGCCTCTGGAGCTATCGGATTTCGGCGACAGAAGGTATCGGACGGCGACAGCTCTTTTCTATAAAAAGGGCTCAAACTTCGTGGAATTGTGCACTTCAGTTCTCTAAGCCTCCTTCCTGAGTGTTATGATCCAGAGAGCTCCAGAGAACGAAAATCCCCATCCTTGAAGAAGAAAAGCGAGAGCGAAGCCGAAGATTGTACACGCATTCCAAGGAGACTTTCTCAAGGGCTCTTCGCTGTTTTGGTCCAGAAATTCTAAAGGGGGTTTTTCATATTGTATTTTCATTCATTCACTTTTCATTTTGTAATCGTTGTAGAAATCGTCGTCTTGCGTGCGGCGTCTAAGTCCTTGCGCGGCTTAGGGGAAAATCGCTTCCTTGTGTGGAGCGTCCAAGTCCTTGCGTGGCTTGGTGGGAAATCGTGGCCTTGTGTGCTACGTCTAGATCTTGGGAAGATCTAGAGGATAGGCTTGGGCTTGGTCTTGGGAAAGACAAGCGATAGCCTTCCGATCCTTGTGAGAAGGATTGGTAAATCAAAAATATTGTATTTACATATTATCATTGTGCCTTGATCTTAAGCATTGTTAAGATCATTTCTATTGTACTCAAAATTTCTTGATTAATATAATTATGTCTTTTCCTTTAATTACATATTTGATGGCATAATCTTTATCTTGGAAATTTGTGTTTTGATTTAATACTTGAATTGCATTGATTTGAAAATATTTGTAAGTAATATTTTAGTGAAGTAAAATCTCTTTAAAAAATTATTAAGTCAAAAAAAAAATTATTTTTAGACACACCCTTATTCACCCCCCCCCCCCTCTAAGGGCGTCATACGATCCAACAAGTGGTATCAGAGCGAGGTTACTCCAAAACGGTTTTACCACCGGGAGTAATGGCGCACAACGATCACGCGTTCGTTGAGGGGCAAGGAATTAGTAGGCCACCACTTTTCACGGGCACAGACTACAATTATTGGAAAACACGTATGCGTTGTTTTCTAATTGCGCTAGATATAGAAGTCTGGAATATGGTAGAATCTAGTTACACTTCTCCAACATATATTGTAGGAGAAGTAACTATGGATAAACCCAAAGACAAGTGGGATGATAATGACAAATTAAAATGTAAGAACAATGCAAAAGCCATGAATGCCTTATTTTGCGCACTGGATCGCACTGAATTTAATAGAGTTTGTGCTTGTAACACTGCTTTTGAAATTTGGAATTTGTTAGAAATCACTCATGAAGGTACTTCGCAGGTAAAGGATTCAAAGCTATTTCAACTGGAGTCTGAATTTGAAAGGTTCAAAATGGAGGTAGATGAAGAGATTGATACGATGTACACACGATTCACAAAAATCGTGAACGACTCAAAGGTGCTAGGAAAGGTTTTCTCAAATGGAGATTTGGTAAGAAAAATCTTAAGATCACTTCCCCCGAAGTTTAATCCTAAAGTGACTGCAATTTCCGAGTCACATGATCTTAAGACTTTAAAATTAGAGAGCCTTATTGGAAATTTGAAAACTCATGAAGTTGAATTAAGAATTCAACAACAAGAGTATATGGAGCCAAGGAAGAAGGGATTGGCTCTAAAATCTAAGAAGGAAGAAACTAGTGATTCTGAGGAGGATGAAGAAGATGAGGAGAGCTTATTTGTCAAAAAGTTTAGAAAATTTATGAAAAATCCGGAGAGAAGGAATTCGTTTAAAAAGTATTTTAAGAAGGAGACTTTTAGGAAGAAAAAGGGAAAGGAAGGCGATGAGGAGGAAGAGAGACCGCCACCGGAGTGCTATCACTGCAAGAAGTTAGGACACATTCGAAGCAAGTGTCCAAAGTACTTGAAAGAAATTAAAGAAAAGAAGCACAAAGGATCGAAGAAAGTGTTGAAGGCGGAAACATGGGATGATACTACTTCTGAGGATGGAAGCATTTCAGACTCAAGTAAAGAAGAGGAGGCCAACATATGCTTAATGGGAAAGAGCGTCATATCTGATGACGAATGCAGTGTCCAAAGCGACACTGAGGTAACTCCTCCAACCTATGATGAATTATATTCTGAATTTTTAACGACTTGCAAATTTTTTGAAAAGAGTTTACAAGATAATGATCTTCTTAAATCTGAAAATGGAATTTTACTTAAAGAAAACAAAAAATTGTTAAATGAAATTAAGACTATTGGAAAAAGAGATATTTCTTGTCAAGAGTGTGATCACTTTTTGGGAAGAATTAGTGAACTTGAAGAATCTCTTTCCAAATCTCATTCTACAATAAAAGTACTTACTAAAAAGAATGAGATCTTAGAGAGAGATCTGAAATCTTCAATTTCCAAAGTCCATGAGGAAAAGAAATCTTTTGAAAATAGATGCGTATATCTTGTATCCGAAAATACAAAAATGAGAAACCAGATTCATGACTTAACACTAGCCATGAAAAAATTTGGAATGGGCCGAAGATCACTGGATATGATCTTAGGATACCAACGCCATGGATCTGGAAGGTTTGGGCTCGGATACACATCTGGAAGCTGTCGCCCGGCGACAACCACTGTCGCCGGCGACAGTGAAAAGTTCAGAAAAATTACTTTTAAAAATTTTAAAATTAATGAATTATCAAATACTGCATCCTCATCCAGTAAAGGTCCAAAAAATTTATACTCTTCTAAATACATTACATGTGCCAAATGCAATAGATTTGGTCACACTACGGACTCTTGCTGGAAGGAAGGAAAGAGTAAAATAAAACAAATCTGGGTACCTAAGGCTTCTACCTATACCATGGGTGGAACCACTTGGGTAACCAGATCTTTACTTACCTCCTCTTTCTAGGTGTGTTGGCAGGCTAAGGACAAAGAAGACGTGTGGTACTTGGACTCGGGTTGTTCAAAACACATGACGGGCAATAAAGAGAAGTTCCTTAGCCTGGAGATGAAGAAAGGAGGAGTTGTTACATTCGGAGACAATGGAAAAGGAAAAATCATCGGCATCGGTGTTGTGGGTAACGAAAATTTTTCAATTTCTAATGTTTTATTTGTAGAAGGATTAAAACATAATTTGATTTCCATTAGTCAATTATGTGATAAAGGTTTAAATGTTTTATTTGAATCTTCTACAAATTTGTGCAAAATTATTAATTCCAAAACAAATGAAATTGTTTTTACCGCACCAAGATGTCATAATGTTTATATGATTAAATTTCTAGATTTTTCAAATTCTACTTTGAAATGTTTTTTATCAAAAAACGATGAATTAGATTTATGGCATAGGCGACTTGGACATACTAGTGCCAAGTTAATTACTAAACTTTCAAAAGATAAATTAATTAAAGGATTACCTTTATTAAATGGAAATTTATCTTCTCCACTATGTGTGCCTTGCCAAAAAGGAAAATTTTCAAAATCATCTTTCAAAAGTAAAAACATTATTTCTACCACTAGGCCACTTCAATTAATACATATGGATTTATTTGGGCCAATTGGAATCTCTAGCTTAGGAGGTAGAAAATACACATTTGTACTGATTGATGATTATTCTCGTTTTTGTTGGACTTTATTTCTAACCTCCAAATCCGATGCTTTTTCAGAATTTTCAAAATTATGTTTGCGTATCCAAAATGAATTTGAGTTAAAAATTAAACGCATACGATCGGATCATGGAGGAGAATTTGAAAATGAAAAGTTTATTTCTTTTTGTATGGAGTTAGGAATTAAACATGAATTTTCCGCTCCACGCACACCACAGCAAAATGGTGTAGTGGAGAGGAAAAATAGAACTCTTCAAGAATTAGCCCGTACAATGTTATCTGAATTCAAATTATCAAAATCTTTTTGGGCTGAAGCGGTTAGCACGGCATGTTATGTAATTAATAGAGTAATGCTTCGCCCTATTTTAAAATTAACTCCTTATGAATTAATATTTAGTAAAAAACCAAATGTTTCTTATTTCAAAGTTTTTGGTTGTAAATGTTTTATTTTAAATTCTAAAGATTCTTTAGGAAAATTTGATGAAAAAAGTGATGAAGGTATTTTTATTGGTTATTCTTCAACGAGTAAAGCATATAGAATTTTTAATAAAAGAACTAAAATAGTTGAAGAATCTATTCATGTTAGGTTTGATGAGTTTGCTTCATGTGTAGAAAAGAAAATTACAGGAAACGAAGATGAAATCCTTCCCACGGTGGAGAACGATGATGAAGAACTTGGAGAAAATGAAGAAGAAAGAGAAGAAGAAAGAGAAGGAGAAAGAGAAGAAGAAAGAGAAGAAGAAAGAGAGGAATATGTGCCTCCAAGTGAATTAAGATTCTCAAAGGATCATCCAAAGGAGCTTATCATTGGAGATCCACAAAAAGGGGTTAGTACTCGTTCATCGCTACATGTCTTATTTTCAAACCTTTGTTTTGTTTCTGAAATAGAACCAAAAGATGTTTCCACCGCTTTAAATGATGAATTTTGGTTTTTAGCTATGAATGAAGAACTTAATCAATTTGAACGTAATAAGGTTTGGAATCTTGTAGAACGACCCAAAAATCGTCCTGTAGTTGGTGTTAAATGGATTTTTAAAAATAAAATGGATAATGAATCTAGAATTGTTAGAAATAAAGCCAGATTAGTTGCAAAAGGTTATGCACAAATTGAAGGGGTAGATTTTGATGAAACTTTTGCACCCGTAGCAAGATTAGAAGCGGTTAGAATATTTCTTGCATTTGCTTGTTTTAAAAGATTTAAATTATATCAAATGGATGTCAAAACCGCATTTTTAAACGGGTATATAAAAGAGGAGGTTTATGTAGAACAACCCCCTGGCTTTATAAATGAAAAATATCCAAATCATGTTTATAAATTAGATAAAGCGCTTTATGGATTAAAACAAGCGCCTCGTGCTTGGTATGATCGATTAACTCAATATTTGTTGAAGCACGATTATAAAATTGGAAGTGCTGATTCTACACTCTTCATTAAGCAAATTAATCATGATTTAGTTATTTTACAAATTTATGTTGATGATATTATTTTTGGAGCCACTAATGAAGAGTTGTGTAATGAAGTAGTTCAAATTATGAAAAATGAATTTGAAATGAGTATGGTTGGTGAACTTTCATATTTTTTAGGTTTTCAAATTACACAAAAACATGATGGAATTTTTATATGTCAAACCAAATATATTCATGATATGTTAAAAAGATTTGGATTTGAAAATCTTAAGCATGCAAACACTCCTATGAGTACTTCTCTAAAATTAGGAAAAGATGAAAGTGGTGTTTCAATTGAACAAACCCTTTATAGAAGTATGATAGGGTCTTTATTGTATTTAACCGCATCTAGACCTGATATTATGTTTGCCGTTTGTTTATGCGCTAGATTTCAAGCTAATCCTAAAGAGTCACATTTAAAAGCGGTGAAACGTATCTTTAGATATCTCATTGGAACATCCAAATTAGGATTATGGTATCCTCATAATGATTCTTTTATTTTACATGGTTTTTCGGATTCTGATTATGCGGGTTGTTCGTTAGATAGGAAAAGCACTAGTGGCACTTGTCACTTTATCGGCCCTTCACTTATTTCATGGTCGAGTAGGAAACAGAATTCTGTTGCCCTCTCCACTACCGAGGCCGAATATATTGCACTAGGTAGTTGTTGTGCCCAAGCACTTTGGATGTCACAAACGTTAGAAGATTTTGGCATGCAACAAAGTAGTGTAGAATTAAAGTGTGATAATAAAAGTGCTATAGACTTAACTAACAATCCCATATTACATTCTAGATCCAAGCATATAGACGTCCGACATCACTTTATAAGGGATCATATTAAGAAGAGTAATATAAAAATCAACTTTATAGGCACGGAAAACCAATTAGCGGATATATTCACTAAACCGTTACCGGATTCCCGTTTTTCTATGCTTAGGCTAGAATTGGGAATCCTAGATATTTCACAATGAATATATCACTACTTAAAACCTATAAAATTTCAATAAAAAACAAATCATAAAAGACTTATACATATAACAAAGAAAAACAATCTCTTCAAATAGACATTCACCAAATCAAACATGTTCACATAATCAAAATTATTACAAAAATTTAATCAAAATATCTGATAATAGAAATGCAAAAAATTAAAGAGAAATCTGGGCATTGGAGCTGTCGGATGGCGACAGTAAGCTGTCGGATGGCGATATCCTCCAGACCTCTTTTTCAATCCGACTCCTCCTCGTTCCGACTACCAGCCCCACTACTTTCAGGAATGTCAAACTCTGATCTCCTCACGACTGTCTTCCTCCGTCGACCATGACTAACGGATTGCCGACGAGGCTCCTCCTCTGAAGGCATCTCCCATTCCGCGGCTTCCGCAGGCGTAGGCTTTAACTTAAGTCCTTTCACAAGGAACTTCATGAATTTCTGCATACGGGTCCGATCTTTTTTCACCTCTACCTTATGTTCTTCAAACGACCTCCTATGCTCTTGGAAGTCTTCTATATGATTGTCCAACTTAGTTTGGAAAGAGTCGAGTGCCTCCCGCATAGACCCTCCACGTGCTATTGGAGGCTCTCTCATTTCCATAGTCGGCGCTTTTCGTTGACTTTTCTTCCCCTTAATATCCGCCGTTTGATATATATCCGGGCAACAATCTCCAAGATAAAAATTTTGATCTATCCAAGTGTATTTCTTGTATAGGATACGTTGGATAATCGCACCCAGAGGGAGAGTGTGTGCCTTTTTCCAATCCGGATTTTTGAGGCGGTATGTATATCGCATCATAGATAAGAGGAGATCGGCCACATCAAATAACTCATTCTCCACTATATAATAAGTCACCAGACTAAGTTGAGCCGTAATACTATGCGTATCACCGGACTTCAACATAATCGTGTGCCTTAAAATATCTTGTACAAGACGAGCATCGTCTGTAAGTGTCGTCATAGTGGTTATGAGATTTTTGGTGGAATTCCCATGCAACGACATATTCATAATCGTCCAATTTCTCTCCAGTCTATAATTTTCCACTATATCCATGACATTCTCACTTTCCATTAACCCAAATTCACTTCTTAAATCAACTGGAGTGATCTCCACATATTGACCCTGAATTTTGGATCTAACTCCACCATTCAGATCAGTATATGTCGGATCCTCGAGATGATTATAAAATTCACGAACTAAAACAGATGAGAAAATGTCTTGGATAATTACTGAGAGTATACCTGCCTCGGCTAGCATAAAATAAACTCGCTCATGTCTAGGGAGATCAAATTCGACAATCTTTGAAATTCCTATTTGAGCTTTTTCTATGGCGGGATAACTTTGATAGGAGGAATGAGCATCTCCTGATTCACCTCTTCTTGATCTCCAACTTGAACTCATATCTGCATAAGACATAACAAAATTTTTTTTTTTCAAAAAACAGGGGAACAAATTCTGGCACTGTCGGATGGCGACATCTAGCTATCGGAAATCCGACAGCTAAATTTTTTTTTTTCCCCGACAACTATCATGTCACAACAAATCTTCATTCCCAAATCTACAAAATATTCACAAAGCAAAAATTTCTTACTGTTTCAACACAAAAAAAAAAATCAAAATTTGGGAAAAACACTATTCATCATCTTCTTCCTACACTTTTTAAAAATTTTATTAGATCTCTACATATGACTCCTACTAACATCTAGATCTACACCATACCAACAAATTTAAACCAAAACCTCATATTTCCCAACATACACATCACAAATTTCTCTTTCTCTTCACACAAACAAGATCTACATCTCTTCTCTAACTCAAACTACCAAATCTCAAGATCTACTACTCATTCTACAGTTTATGACCAAAGAACTCCATTAAAATCAATAGAAATATGAAAATCACAAAACTAGTGGTAAAATTTAAACCAAATCTTCAAAAAGACGGAAATCTCACCTTAGATCTGAAGATTTCGGGCACCTGGAGCTCTAGATCTGAAATTTCCCCCAAATCTGAAGAGACATGTCGGTCAAAAGACGAAACTCGTTTTTTTTATGGTCTCAGAGCTGTCGGATGGCGATAGCTCGATATCGGATATCCGACAGCCCCCCCCCCCCCCCCCCCAAAAAAACAAAAAAATTCGACTGTTTTTTTTTTTTCTTTCTTTTCACGAGTTTTGTTCATTCCCTATTTCTATACATGATAATATGAGAATTTTGGTATCTTACATAAAGTATTCTTCCTGTGTTATTTTTCATAACAATAGCTTAACATATGCTTATGATGTTCAATCTTACCATATCATTGTGATGACACTTTCATATCGTTACTAAGAATTGTTTTCGCATGCCTCTAAGTATAAGAACTCTTTTATCTATGACAATGAGCGATCACAAACACCTACTTTGATAATACATATCAATACAATTTATTCTATACATACTTCATGATTGATCGAACATAACAAAATACATTTCATAACTGTCACCTTCACCTTTGATACTTTGCACTTCTTCAACTTTTACCATTTATGACATGCAAGTGAATTCGGAGATCCTTAAAATTTATGCATCCAAAAAAAAATGGGAAGAAAATTCAAATGCAAAAAATTCTTTTTGCCCAAAAAGTTGAAAGAAATAAATAAATATTGACAAGGATCATCCACCAAGCACTACTTAGCCTCCTGATAAGTCTTAATGAGCATTGTGAGGTTAAGCACCTTGGAAAGAATTGTAAAGTGTCTTGCAAAAACAAAATGGTCCTTTTATGAAGATTTTCAAAGTTTCTGGAAGAGAAGTATGGGCTTTATGTATATTTATGTTATGTTTAACAATTCCATGAACATATATAGTTTAAATATATTCATATGTATTCTTTCTCAAAGTATCACTACTACACTTCATTGTTATTTATAAAATTTCTTCTTATGAAAATTGGACCGAAACGATTCAAGTTTCTATATTGCATTGTGTCTTTCTATGATCGTTATTATTGAATCTCATCATGGTTAAGTTTATTTGTTTCTATACATTATAACACATTGCTAGAATGCTTAGATTCCTCTCCAAGATTACATATATCATTATCATATCACTTACAAAGCTTCCGCTAGTGCACTCCAACTTGTCATATATTCTTTCTCTATAATACTCTTTCCTATCCTCTCATATCTATATTCATCTTTTGCTAATATCAAAGGGGGAGAAGATAAAAAGAGATCAACTAAATCAATTAGTTCACATTAAGGGGGAGATCTTATGTAAAGGGAGTTTATATGTAGGGGGAGAATATTTTTATATTAAGGGGGAGATCACATTAAGGGGGAGATCACATTAAGGGGGAGATCTTTTGTTCACACGATCTTTTGTTCACACTTGAAGCTCACACATAGGATTTATTCGATTTCTTTTTATAAGGATTTGTTATTATCAAAAGGGGGAGATTGTTGGAGCATGCGTTCCGCACTCGTCCGGTTTGAGAATAACAAATCCCGGATGTATTTGATCCTATTTTTATTTAATGGTGTGCAGATAGCAGGTGCAAGAATATCATGGTTTCATTTGGAGCAAAATGACACTTTCCAGAATTTTGCGCTATCGGATTTCCGACAGCCCTATCGGATTTCCGACAGCCTGCTTATTTATTCACGTACAGCGGTTAAGAGCTATCGGATTTCCGATATCGCTATCGGATGGCGACAGCCCACGATCTTCCGATAACGCCACGACGTGCAGCAGTTACCACACAGCGGTTAAGAGCTATCGGATTTCCGATATCACTATCGGATGGCGACAGCCCACGATCTTCCGATAACGCCAGAACGAGCAGCGGTTACCTTGGCTATCGGATATCCGACAGTACTATCGGATATCCGACATCCCACGTCTCAACCACGACTTCAACACGACGCAGAAACTTCGTTTTAGTGGGACACGTGGCAGCCTCTGGAGCTATCGGATTTCGGCGACAGAAGGTATCGGACGGCGACAGCTCTTTTCTATAAAAAGGGCTCAAACTTCGTGGAATTGTGCACTTCAGTTCTCTAAGCCTCCTTCCTGAGTGTTATGATCCAGAGAGCTCCAGAGAACGAAAATCCCCATCCTTGAAGAAGAAAAGCGAGAGCGAAGCCGAAGATTGTACACGCATTCCAAGGAGACTTTCTCAAGGGCTCTTCGCTGTTTTGGTCCAGAAATTCTAAAGGGGGTTTTTCATATTGTATTTTCATTCATTCACTTTTCATTTTGTAATCGTTGTAGAAATCGTCGTCTTGCGTGCGGCGTCTAAGTCCTTGCGCGGCTTAGGGGAAAATCGCTTCCTTGTGTGGAGCGTCCAAGTCCTTGCGTGGCTTGGTGGGAAATCGTGGCCTTGTGTGCTACGTCTAGATCTTGGGAAGATCTAGAGGATAGGCTTGGGCTTGGTCTTGGGAAAGACAAGCGATAGCCTTCCGATCCTTGTGAGAAGGATTGGTAAATCAAAAATATTGTATTTACATATTATCATTGTGCCTTGATCTTAAGCATTGTTAAGATCATTTCTATTGTACTCAAAATTTCTTGATTAATATAATTATGTCTTTTCCTTTAATTACATATTTGATGGCATAATCTTTATCTTGGAAATTTGTGTTTTGATTTAATACTTGAATTGCATTGATTTGAAAATATTTGTAAGTAATATTTTAGTGAAGTAAAATCTCTTTAAAAAATTATTAAGTCAAAAAAAAAATTATTTTTAGACACACCCTTATTCACCCCCCCCCCCCCTCTAAGGGCGTCATACGATCCAACACCCTTACCATAAATGATCATGGGTTCTTTTCAAGCTCATGAAGAAAGAATGAAAAGATTTGAGCATCAGCACTTGGAACAAGCTTTTCAAAGTAAGCTAATTATGCAACCTGGCAAGAATGTGTTTGAGTCTGCCAAGAAACCTGAAAGCCCCAAAATGCATCAAAGATCTCTTTTATTTTGTCATATATGCAGGAGAAACAATCATGAGGCATTTGACTGCTTCTACAAATGCAAAAGATGCGCTAAACCTACTCATTTTGCCAAGGATTGCCCATTCAGACATAAAGACAACATTCAACTACCAGAGGAAGCTAATTTCAGTGAGCAGGATGGAGATGAGGATTTTGTTTTCTACACTTGCAATGGTGAAGGAGCTGTTCTGGATGATGTATGGTATCTTGATAGTGGGTGCTCAAATCACATGACCAACAACAAGAATGCTTTCATTCATTTACATGAAATCGTCAAATCTCAAGTTGTCATAGGTGATGGAACTACTAAAACCATAAACGGCAAAGGCACTATTGCCGTAAGATCCAAATCAGGGCAGTACAAGCACATAACTAACGTTCAGTATGTTCCTGACTTAGCTCAAAATCTGTTGAGTGTGGGACAATTACTCAAAAGTTGCTATAAACTCATTTTTGATGATCCAACATGCATCATCATAGACAAAACCACCTCTCAGATAGTAGCCAAAATCACCATGTCCTCAAATAAAGTATTTCCTCTGTCACTACCCTATGAAGAAAGAAACATGCTTACTAAAACTCATTCAGAAACAACCAAGTGGCATTGCAGATTTGGGCAAACGCTGGTGACTTAATAAAACTTCAAAATAAAAATCTGGTAGGGGGTCTACCTAAGATTCAGGACAAAGGCAGTGTATGTCATGAGTGTGCTATGAGCAAAATACACAAACTCCCTCATCCTCAAGTCACATCCAGAAAAACCACAAAACCTCTAGAGCTAGTGTATGATGATACATGGGGACCAACCAGAACTCCTTCCATATCCGGTAAACATTACTACCTCCTCATATTTTATGACTTTACTAGGATGATGTGGATCTACATCCTTGATCACAAGTCAAATGCCTTCTCTAAGTTTCGAACCTTCAAAGCCCAGGAAGAAAACTAAGCAAACACCATAATAAAAGCTCTGAGAACTGACAGGGGGGAGAATTCCTCAGCAATGCCTTCTCCTCGTTCTGCCAAGAACAGGGAATCAAACGGGAATTCATTGTTACAGGTACCCCAGAGCAGAATGGCACTGCTGAAAGAAGAAATAGAATGATTGTTGAAATGGCCATATGCATGATATTAAACTCCAGTCTTCCTAAATAGAACTGGGGAGAAGCTGTTAAAACTACAGTGTATATTCTAAACAGATCTCCATGGCGAGCTCTTGTTAACTCCACTCCCTATGAAGCTTGGACTGGGATCAAACCAGATGTGACTCATCTTCGCATTTTTGGAAGCATTGTCTACCGTCTAGACTCAACACCAAACAAAGATAAACTTGCTGAAAAAGGGATAAAAGGAATTCTACTTAGATACAGTGAAAACTCAAAGGCCTACCGCATATACAACCCTTCAACAAAACAATTCCTCATCTCCAGGAATGTCATAGTTGACGAGAACAAGAACTGAACGTGGAATTTAGTTCAGGATCAGACGCACACCTCGGCGGTTACTGAGGACTGCTCTGAATCTCTTTCAGAAAATCCTCAGCCTTCCATTCCTGCAGCTGCCCCCATTATCCATGATCTTCCTAGCTCTGGAGAGAACACATCTGGTTCACCAGAATCATCATCTCCGTCATCACATCCCAGGTATCATTCTCTGACTAACATTTATGATTAATGCCAATTTGCTTTCTTTGCTAAGGAGCCCACCAGTCTACAAGAAGCAACTGATGATCCCAATTGGATACAAGCCATGGAGAAGGAACTTCTCATGTTTGAGAAGAATCATACCCGAGAGCTCTCTGACTTGCCCCCTAAGAAAAATGCAATAGGTCTCAAGTGGTTATACAAGGTCAAGTATAATAAAGAAGGCAAAATTATGAAATATAAAGCCAGGCTTGTGGCCAAGGGGTATGCCCAAAAGGAAGGAGTGGACTATTTTGAAACCTTCTCACCAGTGGCTCGTTTTGAATCAATTAGAGCTCTCCTAGCCCTAGCAACACAACATCAATTTCCCATCTACCAAATGGATGTCATGTCTGCCTTTTTGAATGGGGAAATTGAGGAAGAAATATATGTGATACAGCCACCAGGATACGAAATTAAAGGCAAAGAGAACATGGTGTTCAAGTTGCACAAAGCCTTATATGGACTAAGGCAAGCACCACGTGCCTGGAATACCAAAATCGATTCAAACCTTCTTCATATTGGTTTCCTGAATAATGTGAGTGATCTAGGATTGTACATAAGAAGAGAAGAAAATGGAGAACTGCTTATTGTTTGCTTGTATGTGGATGATCTACTTATCACAGGGTCCAATCTAGAGCATATAAACAACTTCCGTGAGTATATTCAAACTAAGTTTGAAATGACTGACTTGGGCCTCACCAGATACTTCCGTGGACTACAAATCCATCAGCTTCCTAATGCTACCTATGTGTCTCAATCCAAATACGCAGATGACCTTCTACTCAGATTTGGGATGGAAAACTCAAAGCCAGCATCCACTCCTATGATTACTGGAGAGAAATTGTGTAACAGTCCTGGCTAGCCATACCCGGGCCCCTAGCCCAGAACTGCCGGCACCGACGGCCCAGGCCCATTCTGGGACGGCCTGACCAAGCCCATCCGGGTGACTGGCCCCGCCCTAGGACACTATACCGCCGGTTCAGCCTGACCACAACCGGTTAACAATAAGCCTGCAGGTCGTACACCCTAACCCCTCTCTAGCCTATTTCTCAGCGCAGCGGGTTGTTGGAGGGGGGTCTCGAACCCACAACCTCCCTTGATAGGAAACCTTCAACAGTTCCTATCACCAACTGAGCTGAACCGGCGGTACAGTGTCCTAGGGCGGGGCCAGTGACCCGGATGGGCTTGGTCAGGCCGTCCCAGAATGGGCCTGGGCCTTCGGTGCCAGCAGTTCTGGGCTAGGGGCCCGGGTCTGGCTAGCCAGGACTGTTACACTGGAAGCGCATAAGTTTGAAGGTAAGGATATTACCGAGATCACTTTGGCGGAGTTCTCAAAGTCATTTCTTCAGAGATATATTCCCTCCCCAACGCATTGCGTTGCAGAACCAGTTCTTGAAGTTAACTCAAGGCGATAGCTCGGTGGACGAGTACTTGCACGAGTTCATTAGATTTGGCCGCTATGCGGGGTTTTTGGGGGAAGATGAGGAAATGAAGATGAACAAGTTTTATGAAGGTCTTCGGGATGAGTTGAGGCTGCTCCTTGCAGGCCCAATGACGTTTGGCTTCCATATGATGGTGCAAAGCGCCAGATCTCTGGAGTTGGACATGAGGAGGGTACAAGCAAAGGGCGTGGCAAAGAAACCTGAATTTCATGCGCCGACCTCTCAATCCAAATCTGAGTTCAGGAGGAACAAAAGGAAGTTCAAATCTGCGGAACCAACTCGCTCAAATATGTCGGGAGCTACGACTACACGTGGTCCAATTACATGTTTCACTTGTGGAAAGGTGGGACACAAAGCAAATGTGTGTTGCAGTGGTCCTCCGAGGCCAGAGAACCGAGCGATGGACTATGCTCGTGCTGCGGGTCATGCGGAAAAGGGCAAAGCTGCGGAGTCTACTGCTTCCCAGCACATTCCGACCCAGCCGAGAGTTTACTCGCTTGGCCAGCAAGAAGCCATACGACAAACTGATGTCGTCACAGGTATGAATTAAATGTTAGCTTTTACATAGCTATGTGTGATTGATACTGTTGTGCGACTTTATGTTTGATTTGTGTGCAATTAGGTTTCGTCCTAATTTTCAACTATCCGGCGAGAGCTCTATTTGATACGGGAGCATCACACTCTTTTCTGTCTACGGGCTTCGTGGTGCGAATCGGAGTGTCGTCAACCTTAGCAAAAGATAGATTGGAGGTAGTGCTACCTAACGGGTCTCGCATGAGTGCGGATAGGAAGAGCCGTGTGAAGGTGCGGATCGGAAATCAGTATTTCGACTTGGAAGCGTCGTTATTACCGTTAGCTGAATTTGATGTGATCTTCGGCATGGACTGGCTCTCGAAGCAGCGAGCATGCATAGATTGCAATTCAAAGGAGATCACTCTGGCAAAGAACACCGAAGACAAAACCACGTTCACAGGTATGCGAGGAGCGAGCAAGACACTGATGTCTGCTCTCCAGGTGGTTAAGGTGGTGAGAAAGGGCACGGAATTGTTCTTCACTCTGTTGGAGGCTTCGGAGCCAAATCCCAGGTTATGTGATGTCCCAGTTGTAGTGGAGTATGCCGATGTATTTCCCAACGAACTCCCTAGGGATCCGCCTCAGAGGGAGATTGATTTCTGTATTGAGCTGGTGCCAGGTGTCAAACCTGTGGCCCGCTCACCGTACCGGATAGCGCCAAAGGAATTGGCAGAGCTGAAGGTTCAATTGCAAGAGCTGCTAGAGCAAGGCTACGTACGTCCAAGTTCATCGCCTTGGAGTGCACCGGTCCTTTTTGTGAAAAAAAAAGGACGGGAGCTTGCGTCTATGTATCGACTATCGAGAGCTGAATAAGTTGATCGAGAAGAACCGATACCCGATTCCAAGAATCGATGATTTATTCGACCAACTGGTTGGGTCGACGGTATACTCTAAGCTAGACTTAAGGTCCGGCTATTACCAACTGCGTATAAGGGATTGTGACATTCCAAAGACAGCGTTCAGTACCCGCTTTGGGCACTATGAGATCACCGTTATGCCGTTCGGTCTATCTAATGCACCGTCGGTATTTATGGACTTAATGAATAGAACATTCCGAGAGTATTTGGATCAATTTGTGATCGTCTTCATCGACGACATTTTGGTATACTCTCAGTCGGAGGAGGAGCATGCAGAGCATCTGCACGCAGTTTTGAGCACCCTGAGGAGGAGTCAATTATATGCCAAGTTCTCCAAGTGCGAGTTTTGGCTATCGTCAGTAGTATTCCGGGGGCATGTTGTTAGTGGGGATGGAATTGTGGTTGATCCGTCGAAAATAGAAGCGATCCGAGCGTGGCCTGTGTTGAAAAACGTAGCGGAAGTCCGAAGTTTCTTAGGACTTGCTGGCTATTATAGGCGCTTTGTGGAGAACTTCTCGAGGGTCGCACTCCCTCTCACTAAACTGACTAGGAAAGATCACAAGTTCGTCTGGTCGCCCGAGTGCGCTCGAGCTTTTGAAGAACTGAAGAGCCGTCTAACCACGGTGCCCATCCTATGCTTGTCATGTGGTACGAAGGGCTACGAAATTTTTAGTGACGCCTCGGGGAGTGGTTTGGGTTGCGTCCTAGTGCAGTTCGGAAAGGTAATTGCCTACGGCTCCCGACAACTGAAGGTTCATGAAAGGAACTACCCGGTCCATGATTTGGAGCTAGCTACCATGGTTTTCGCCCTCAAGCTTTGGAGGCATTACTTGTATGGCGTGAAGATCGATATCTTTACTGACCACAAGAGCCTCAAGTACCTGCTGGATCAAAGGGAGTTGAATATGCGTCAGAGGAGGTGGATGGAATTCCTTGGGGACTACACCTTCGACATCAAATAGACTCCTGGTAAGGGAAATGTAGTTGCGGACGCGTTCAGTCGTCGGGATCCTGCTCAAGCAAATTGGATTTTGATGCACGATGAGCGTCTAATCCGCGAGCTAGAAGTTATGGAGATCATTTGCGTCGATAGAAGAGCGTCTCCTTCAGCATGCTTGAACTGGATGTAGGTTCAATACGACCTTGCCGACCGAGTTTGACAAGCATTGGAGCTGGATGAGAGCATGAAACGCTATAAAGCGGAGACCGTTGATGAGTCAAACGCTGATTTCTCTTTTGAGGATGGCCTTATGTGGAAGAATGGCAGATTGTGCGTCCCAAATGTTGGTACTTTACGGGCGGAGTTGATGTACGAGGCTCATCATACCAAGTACTCGATCCATCCTGGGAGCACGAAAATGTACATGGCTATGAAGAAACTCTTCTGGTGGCCGGGTATGAAGAAAGACATTGCCCTCTACGTGGCCAAGTGTCATACTTGCGCGTTGGTGAAGGTGGAATGTCAACGTCCCAGTGGGTTTCTGAAGTCATTGCCAATTCCGGAATGGAAGTTCAATGATATTTCGATGGATTTCGTGCACGGGTTGCCGAGATCGCAACATGGAAACGACGCCATCTGGGTGATCGTGGACCGATTGACGAAGGTATCACACTTTATTCCGAACCGGAAGGATGATTCTGTGGAGAAGCTGGCAAAGTTGTACGTCGATAACATCGTACGGTTGCACAGGATTCCCCATAGCATCGTCAGTGATCGCGATGGGCGGTTCACATCAAATGATTGGAGGCTGATTCATCAATTATTGGGTACCAAGCTAAAGTTTAGCATGACCTTCCACTCGCAAACGGATGGGCAGACCGAAAGGACCAATAGGACGATGGAGGACATGCTGAGGATGTGCGCCCTTGACTTCGGAAAGAGATGGGAGGACCATCTCTATATGATTGAATTTGCTTACAACAACAGCTACCAAGTAAGTATAAAGATGGCCCCTTTCGAGGATCTTTATGGTAGGAAATGTTTCGCACACCGTTATCTTGGCCTGAAACGGGCGACACTAAGTTGTTGAAACGCAAGGATGTGGAGGAGGCAAATACATCGATTTGGGCTATTCGGGAGAGATTGCTCATTGCCCAAGATCGGCAGGCAAAATACTACAATGCAAATCATCGGATTGTCGAGTTCGCCGTTGGCGACTGGGTTTATCTCAAGATCAAACCGTTCAAAGGAGTATCGAGGATCCGACGCTTGAAAAAGCTATGTTCGAGGTACTTAGGACCGTTCGAGATCTTGGAGCGCATTGGTGAAGCTGCCTACCGGCTTGCTCTATCTTCGAAGTTGAGCGGGTTGCATGATGTATTCCACATCTCTGTGCTGCGGAAGGCTATAAAGGAGCCAAATCTTGTTGCTGCGGTCAGCGAAGTGTCGGTAGATGGTGGGCTAGAGACGAAAGTCAAACTCATTTGCATTGAAGACACTGAAGTGAAACAGTTGCGGAACAAGTCCATTCAGATGGTGAAAGTCCGTTGGAATAATTGCGGGCGAGAGGAACTCTCTTGGGAAAGAGAGCAGTCGATGCTTGCGGAGTACCCCGAGCTATTTCTCTCAGGTATTTTTAACTGTATTTTCTGCTAATACTGTTTTCGAAATTTCCTGACGAAATTCTTTTAAGGGAGGTGGAGTTGTAACACCCCAAAAATCATAGTTCAGTGAGGTTGGCGGAGTAGTAGTGCTGCACTCAAAGTAGGCTGAAATTTCTCTATCCAAAGCAGCACGCACGACCATGTTTCCTCTTCGCGCACGACCACTGGTCGTGAGCCAGTGATCGTGCGCTCTTGTCAAGGCAAAGAGAGCCGTCGGGATGCTCACTGTCCAAAGCAGTGCGCACGACCATTTCTCCTCTTCGCGCACGACCGCTGGTCGTGCGCCAGTGATCGTGTGCCCTGTTTAATCTGCTCCGTAAAAACGAGCGGAGAAGACGATCCGGCCGATCAAAAATATTGGAAATCGATCCAACGGCTGAGTGGGTTTGCTGGAGGGTTTTAGGGCTTTGGAGAGGGGTTATTCCCTCATAATTTCTAGGCCTTTCTCTCTCCTAAGCTTGAGAAAGAAGAAGGGGCAAGGAGGAAGAAGAAGGAGATTCCGCCATTGACGGAGCTCCGGAGCTCCGATTCGCGAGACGTTTCCAGATCTGGAAAGTGCATCCCGGTGCAGTTCTTTCCCTCCGATTGGAATCTCGGATCTATGGCGGGGAAGAGAGCTCCAAGGGTAACGATTCTTTCTCCCGGTCTTAGGACGTGTTCTTTGTCCTCTCTTTCTTTTTCTATGCTTGCATGAGGACTCCCTTTCACCAAATGGGTGAAGTGTAGGATTTCCTCTAGTTCTTCGGAACTCCGGGTCGATTGTGTCTATCCCCGGCATATTGCATTTAGAAATTCGGTAGTCGTGCAGATTTAGGCATTGTGTGTGAAGCCTATTCGTGGCCGTGAGCCCGAATCGGTGATGCTTGATTTGCGACGTTGCATATAAGTTAGGCCTAGAATGCGTGCCGGAGAATGACTCCGTGAGATCATCTATAGTATTGCGGTACTTGAGATTAGGCGTCGTTTGAAGATCCTAACGAAAGCCCCTTGCTTGGAGAGTGGTGGAATGCAAACCTTCACCGCGAAATTGAAGTGAGTCGTTGTATACCTCCTTCGTTGGTTGTTCTAGTGAAGCCTAAGTCCACTTGGTTGGTTTAGGTGCGTAACTTGTTGTGATTGGGAACACTCGTCGGTGTTTCCTTGCGAACCGGCCGAGGTAAAGCTACACCCGCATCGTTGTTGTTAACGCGATGATTTGAGAAACGGGCCAAGCTTGAACCAAACCCGCACCATGCGTATCGGCGAGAGGGGAAAACATCAGGACGCCGTGTGATAATGGGATAGACCTGTTTGGGAGGGTTCCTCCATTAGGTAAATGCTCAAGCGTTCACTAAGCTCTTTAGTTTAACTGGTTATGTGTGGTCGTGAGAACCCGCGGTTGGTTTTGGATTGATGTTATGATTAGCCTCATGCGTTGCTTAGGCGGTTGTGGGGAACCTTCGGGTGAACCCAACCAACATCATGTGCATTCCCAGGATCAACTCTATTTGTTGCTACACCTAGAAGATTGATTGTGCTTGAAACCTCACCTTGTGTAGTTTGCACCTTCCTTAGTACTACTTGCTGCTTGTACGACTTGTTGCAGGGAAGAAGTTCCGCCACCCCGAGAAAGGAGTGGGGTCGTTATAATTTGGTCAGCTGTGCTGACCGTTGCTTTGTTTGCCACCTCTTGGTGGAATCTTCTTATGCAGGTGCAGGTGAGCCTAGCGGGAAATAGTGGGTGGTGGCCCTTTTTGCTGCGTTGGCCCTCGAAGGCCAGCCTCTTTTCTGCTTTTCATGTATTGTCGGCCTGCGTGCCGAAGTATGTTTAGGGAGTTTTGTATATTTTGGAATGTAAGGCCTTAAGGCCGTAACTCTACACTTTATTGTTTCATTCCTGTAATAGTGGACTATTCTGAAAGAAATGTTAAATCTTTATGCTTCCACTTATGTTTAGTATACTCTGGTGTAGTTCTTTTCTGTATATCTCCTTTTAACGCCTAGCTAGTCTGGTTAGTATAACGTGGGGTCCCGGCCGGACCTACTGTTATATTATTTGTACTGGCAGGGTGTTACACCACTACTCCGGCAGGAATGATCCAGTCCTGCACCTGCAGTGGTTTGAGGACATGGTCTCCATCATGCCCATGTCGGATGCTTTCAAATGTCGACTCTTCGCGACAACCCTGAAGGAGAAGGCTAGAGATTGGTTCCACCAGCTCCCTGTGGGATCCAGCTATGCCTTCGATGACTTGCGTCAAGGCTTCCTGCTATGCTTCTCGACATTAAGGAAGAGGAATAAACATGCCGAAGCACTTTTCCAGATCAAGCAAGCGCCAGGGGAGTCACTGGCTCACTACGTGGATAGGTTCCGGGAAGAGGTTTTGCTTGTCCAAGAGGTACCAGGGTTCACCCTCCAGCTCGCCTTCAGGGTGGGGCTACTGTAGGGGTTCGTCAAGATGAGCTTGAAACGGAGGTCCTCTCTATCTTTCGAAGAGCTGATGGAAAGGGCGGCGGACGAAATCGAGAGTGAGGAGGCCAATCCATAGTTCGTGAGAAGGTTGGTCAGGATGAGCGAGCCGGAGGTAAGGCAACATGGGGGAGGGTAGAGGCTCCCAAGAGGAAGTTCGACCAAGAGGAAGGCAACTTCCAGGAAGAGGGGGCCAACCCCCCGAGGTGGAGGCAGGGGCCGAGGACACCCCCTCCACTGCCTCAGTAAACCATGACGATCGGCCAAAGAAGAAGAAGAAATCGTAAGGGAGGAAGAAGGGGAGTCCGGGCAGAGTTACCTTACTGTGACTTCCACGATGAGGAGGGTCACGCGACATCCACCTGCCCCGAGTTCTTGGAAATAAGGGAGGCAAGGCGTCCAAAGTCGCAACATCAGCAACCAGAGGAGGTTGAGGAGGACCATGCCTGGGAGTAGAAGTCCAAGTCCCAGTCTCCGTGTTTAGCTTTTTCTTTAAATCCATGTAGTGTGATGGTTTATTTCCTTAGTTTTTATTGTGTGTAGCCGGATGACTAATATAATAAATGTTTTTCCAAGTGTTCTTCACCCCTCGGACGGTTCCGCTGACCGGGCTCTCACTAGCCGGCAGGGCAGGTTGACCTCCCAGGGAGACTATGTTCTCACCCCTCGGACGGTTCCGCTGATCGGGCTCTCACTAGCCGGCAGGGCAGGTTGACCTCCCAGGGAGGCAAGGTTCTCACCCCTCAGACGGTTCTGCTGACCGGGCTCTCACTAGCCGGCAGGGCAGGTTGACCTCCCAGGGAGGCAAGGTTCTCACCCCTCGGGTGGTTCCGCTGACCAAGCTCTCACTAGCCGGCAGGGCAGGTTGACCTCCCAGGGAGGCTATGTTCTCACCCCTCAGACGATTCCGCTGACCGGGCTCTCACTAGCCGGCAGGGCAGGTTGACCTCCCAGGGAGGCTATGTTCTCACCCCTCGGACGGTTCCGCTGATCGGGCTCTCACTGGCCGGCAGGGCAGGTTGACCTCCCAGGGAGGCAAGGTTCTCACACTCGGACGGTTCCGCTGACCGGGCTCTCACTAGCCGGCAGGGCAGGTTGACCTCCCAGGGAGGCAAGGTTCTCACCCCTCATACGGTTCCGCTGACCAGGCTCTCACTAGCCCGCAGGGCAGGTTGACCTCCAAGGGAGGCTATATTCTCACCCCTCGGACGGTTCCGCTGACCGGGCTCTCACTAGCCGGCAGGGCAGGTTGACCTCCCAAGGAGGCTATGTTCTCACCCCTCGGACGGTTCCGCTGACCGGGCTCTCACTAGCCGGCAGGGCAGGTTGACCTCCCAGGGAGGCTATGTTCTTCACCCCTCGGACGGTTCCGCTGACCTGGCTCTCACTAGCCGGCAGGGCAGGTTGACCTCCCAGGGGGGGGGGGGGGGGTAAGTGGTCTTCCCCTCGGATGGTTCTGCTGACCGGGCTCTCACTAGTCGGCAGGCCAGGTTGACCTCACAGGGATGATAAGTGATTTTCCCCTCGGATGGTTCCACTGACCGAGCTCTCTCCAGCCGGCAGGGCAGGTTGACCTCCCAGGGGGGTAAGTGGTCTTCCCCTCGATGGTTCCGCTGACCGGGCTCTCACTAGCCGGCAGGGCAGGTTGACCTCCTAGGGGGGTAAGCAGTCTTCCCCTCGGATGGTTTCGCTGATCGGGCTCTCACTAGACGGCAGGCCAGGTTGACCTCCTAGGAAGGATAAGTGATTTTCCCCTCTAATGGTTCCGCTGACCGAGCTCTCTCCAGCCGGCAGGGCAGGTTGACCTCCTAGGGAGGCAAAGTCTTTTTTCCCCGAGATGGTCTCGCTAGCTGGACTCTCGCTAGCCGGCAGAGTTGGAGGAACTCTCGGGGAGGCTATATGTTTTTTCTCGAAGTAGCTCAGTTGGCCGGATATCCAGCGACACTCGTCGAATATGCAGGGTTGGACATTTCTTTCCGAGCGTGTACCTCGCTCGAAAAGAGCGGGGATTGTGTACAACCCTGTATTCGCCGAGTAGGTTCTCGAGGCAAGAGATATTTTGTAACATTATTGTTCAGTATGATCCAGGGAAAGGAAAGAGGAGGGCGAGCATGGGAGGTAGAGACCTCCCGCTCGCCCAGCCCATGTAAAGGGGGGCGAGCTCCCCTCACCCCCAGCGCCCCCAGCAGGAGGGGGCGAGATCCAGCAGGGGGGGGGGGGGGGGGGGGGGGGGGGGGGGGGGGGCGAGCTCCTCTCGCCCCCGCCCTCATCCAGGGGGGCGAGCTCCCCTCGCCCCCGCGCCCCCAGCAGGAGGGGGCGAGATCCAGCAGGGGCGGGGGGGGGGGGGGGGGGGGGGGGGGGCGAGCTCTTCTCACCCCCGCCCTCAGCCAGTGGGGTCGAGCTCCACTCGCCCCCGCGCCCCTAGCAGGAGGAGGCGAGACCAGCAGGGGGTGACCCTGGCTGGGTCTCGCCCAGCCCCAGCAGGGGGGCGAGGGGAGGAGGCCTCCGGCCTCCCTCGCCCCCGCCCCAACAGGGGGGCGAGACCAGCAGGGGGCCGACCCCTGGGTCTCGCCCCACCCCAGTTAGGGGGGCTCGCCGAGCCCCGCGAAGTACCCCCTCTCGCCCAATTCCGGGGGGAGGGGTCGGTCTTCGTTTAGCGCCTCAGAACAGCGGGATTTGGCTATCCGCAGCCAATTCCGAGGGTATTTTGGTAATTTCAGGGACCAGTTTTTGGCTATTTGCAGCCCAAGTCCAGAAATCCTATAAATAGGACCAAGGGGGCACCATTTGGGGGCAAGCTTGTTCTAGGCTAGATCTCTCTCTCCCTCTCCCTTCCCAAATCTCTCTCTAGTGGGGTGAGAAGAGCCTAGAGTGGTGCCCAAGCCCGACATTGGCTTGAGAGGGTAAGCGCTCTAAAGATCTTCCGGGTTTGTCGTGGGACCTCCTCATCGAGCCCTTAGTCCAGTTCATAGTTCCAACACCTTCAACCTAGAGCTCTCCCTTGGGGGGAGTAAGAGTTGGCCACCCCTCAACTTGTTGGGGGCCCCGAACTCCACAGAGACCGAGAAATCGGTTTCAACAATAATGGCATTATGTCGGTTTCGACCTTTGTAATTCTAGCCATGCTTTTGGTATCTAAACTTGGCTCATAATTAATATTGATTAAATTTCGTCTTCTAGTAAGAGAATGGTGATTTGATGTTTAAACTAACTTCAAACACCAAAAGCTAATGATTCTCTTTCTCATGATCGCTTATGCTTAATTATCAACAAGAGTCACAGACCAAATGACAAGAAAATCAAAAACTAACTATGTTTTATGTACACACATGCTTACAAAATCTTCACTATCTATCTTCACGCTCTTCCTAATTACTTAATTAGTGAGGTAATGGATGTCTAATGAAAAAAACCCTAACTTCCATCTATGAGCATGATAAATTCTTAATTTTAATTTCACATACCAGATCATATGAGGACAACTATACTAGAAGAACCCAATAATATAGAAGTAACTTTCCAAACAAATTTACATATATGATCCACCTGAAAAGGTCTTCTATACAGAAATATCTCATATTTGTTTATTGTGTGTTGACTATGAACATAACTTGAGTTTTTTTAACCTTAAAGCATTGTCAAAAAAAATATGTTAGCCACAAATTATCTTAGATTGATATTTTATGAATTTTCTTTTTTTTTATTGCAACTATATTTCATTGCGTTTTATGAATTTTCATTTTTTTATGAATTAGTTCGTAATTGCTCACCCCACACTCACCATCCTAGAATGTTCTCTCTGCATGGACTTTCTATTTGTAGACTGTTATGGCTTTCGCGCTAGTTAAAAAGTTATCGTTTATCGTAAAGTCATTATGCTGTCTTTTATTAATAGTTGTCTTGTATTATCCTTTATTATGTTGGTAGTTAGCTAGTTATTAACTAATTAGGTTGTCATTTAATTGTCATATAAGCTTATTTTAAGGCAGGTGATGTGTTGTACGAAGGCATGCATGAATTTGAGTATCTCCTTTTGCGCCTTGTAAAGAGAGTGTGGTCTCTCTCTCTCTCTCTCTCTCTCTCTCTCTCTCTCTCTCTCTCTCTCTCTCTCTCTCTCTCTCTCTCTCTCTCTCTCTCTCTCTCTCTCTCTCTCTCTCTCCGAGCACACCCCGCTTAGGCAATCACAATTTTGGCTCTGTAGTATCCTCTTTCTCTATCATCTCTGCCTCTGGGCGCTCCTCCGATGATTCTCCGACATTCTACAGATTTGCCCATAACATAGACATTAAATGTTATTGCTTAGTAGTATATATTCGCAATGTTGACTTCATCCTTAATTGTCAATTGTTAATGCATCATCGAGTGACTTCATTCGATCCACAAATGATCAATCTCAATAATGATCTATAGTATTATCTATACTTTTTAAATGCATGCTGTTTCGTGTCAAACTCGCATCCATGCATTCTGCTTTGTTTAATATACTCTTTAACGACATGTAGTTTCATATCAAGAATGTATCCAGGCTTTTCATACTCACTATTTCTTTGTTTTGCTATGAAATGCTATGAATGGTTTCTTTCAATTTTACACATGCCTAATATAATTTCTGTGACAATGTTGACATCATCATTCGTTGCCAATTTCTTCCTCGATCTTACAATTTCTAGTTTGAAGATCTATGTTGCACTATGAATTTGATTGCCACCAATTATTGTTTCCAATTTTTGTAGCATTGTTTGTTTAGATCTCAACAAAATTTATGATTTTCATGGTCTATCCACAACAACAACAGTAACGCAAAATGGAACAATGGACTTCTTTAACATTTCCAATGATCTTGTAAATATGCTTTGTCGATGCAATCTATATATATATATATATTCAAGTTTATTATACATTGCTCTCCACCGCTTCTACGTTGTTTTGTCTGCTCCTATCAAAGCTACTACTTTGTGTACAAGTTCAACTTGAAATGGCGTAGTTTTGTTTGATCCATTTTTGTTATGGCATCACATGTACTCTTCCTAATCCTCTTTCTCCATGTCTCTATGTTTCTAATCTATAGTTACTTCCTTAACAAATATTGTAAAGTATGTCAAGTTTACATAGTTAATAAATTTTGATCCAATTTTGGTCAATTTTCAAGTAAATTATAGGATCACATTCATTTTTTGATGGGCATGTTCATTCTTTAGAACACTTGATTTTATGGATGGTTTAATGAGTTTTTGCTATGTTGTCAATACTTCATTTTTTTCTACGTTAATGAGTCATACCCGAGGAAGATGCCCCTCCAGACAATCCGGCTAATGATAAATGATAAAGTTAAATTAACGAGTCATGCTCGGGGCTGACTTACAAAGATGTTTAAGGGAGAATATCTTTGTGTAAGCTCATTTTTTAATGTCGAAAAACTTATTCTTTATTTGTATATGCTACTTGTGTACTTTGTGAATATTTATAGTTTCTTATTTGTGAGTTTTGTGAGGCGTTCGATTTATATTAGTCGAGTGTGGCAGTAGCTCACAAATTTGAGTCAATTCAACACCAAAAAATTATGGCATGTTGGAAAGTGTCGAACGGAATTTTTGCCTTGCATTAATTGGGTGCGGCTTTCTATAATTGACCTAAACATAGTTCTTGCTCGCCAATTGTCACATGTTGATGACTATCAAATGTCTTTTATTAGCCTTTTGGCAGTTTTTTTTTTGGTTTGGCATTAATCACTCAATGCTGATTTTTGTATTGTCGATTGAGCTTATCATATGCTTTAAGATGAAGTTAAATATCATCATCTACAAATCATCAAACTCATATTTCGCATGTATCATTTTAAATATGGTGCAAAAATGTATACAGAAAAAATTTAAAAAAGTATTGAAAGAAAAGTTAATTAGAAATGTATCGTTTTAAATATGTTGCAAAAATGTATATAGAAGAAGTATAAAAAAAGTATTGAAAGAAAAGTTAATTAGAATTGACTATTAAGGCAAAAATAATACAAAAGAAGAGTATATATTTATTAAAACAAACTATTCATACTTCGTTAAAACTTTTATGTTAATTAGTAAAGTCAACTAGCATTTTTTTTGCAAAATCATGATGCTAGCATTCAGAAAACACAAATAAGTAATGCTTACTGGATCAAATCTTCATCATCGGGTTTACTGTGATCATCAACGTAAGCGAAGTTGAAGATGATTCTATCAAATTTCTTTCTCCCAATCTCATGGAATACCATACGTGTTGCATCAGCATAGTAGATAATGGTTGCTCCCAGCTCCTCAAGTCTCTTCACATTACCTACAGGTTGCTTGTATTTTTTAAATAGGTCCTCTACAAAAGTGAAATAACATTATCAAGTATAATACAAAAAAAATAAAATAAAACAGAATTTAAAAGTTATATATTTTAGTTATTTATGTACATAAAGGAATAAACAAAAATAGAGCATCGGGGAAAAGTCGGCATCAGCTTTATCCAGAAGAAGACACTTGGAAAATTGTAATTATAGAGGGGAATAACACGTTTAAGCTTCTTTAAACTGAAAGAAGAAAAGTTAAGTTTATTTTCATACTAATAGTCGGGCACATGAACAGTTATTGGTTGCGAACGGGTTGAGCCTGTTCATGGGTTAATTTGGGTTCGCCCCAAAATGTGGGCGTTCCCATGTGAGAATTGTGCATTTAACAATGAAAATAATAGTATATATTTGTACAACCCCGATATTCGCCAGGAGGTAGACATAGTTTGAGGGGTCAACAAGCGAGAGAGGTAACAAGGTGAGAGTCGTGCTGCGTTCGACAAAAGCCGTGCGGCGTTCGATGAACTTCACGTTCTGCGTTCGACGAACTCGCGTTCCGTTTCAGTTCGATGAACTTGATTCTCAGCTCGACGAATTCAATCCCCAGCCAGTTCAGCGGATTGTCTTCAATTCAACGAGCTCTAGTTTAAGTTCGACGTATTTAATTCTGTGCTCAGCATATAAGTAACAAAGAAGGTGAGCCAGAGCCTCAAGGGCCACTCGCAGGAAGGCGGGCGAGCCGGGCACTCGCGAGAAAGCGGAAGAGCCAGATTCTTCCAAGTTTCCATGTTCGACGAACTCAGCTCGGCGTTCGGTGAAATTTGTTCTGCGTTTGACGAACGGCACCTTTGAATCTGTCTAGGCGGTTGGGCTGAGAGGGTCAACCGTCTCAGCGGTTTCTTCGGTCCCATCTCAGCGGATCCACTGGGACAGAGTTGTCTTAGCGGTTTTCCTCCATTGGCACCTCAACTCGGCGTTCGATGAAATTCATTCGGCATTCGACAAAGTCAACAAGCGAGGCACGTTTCAAGTTGAGGAGCCAACAGGTGGAATTGGTAACAAGGAAGGCGAGCCAGTCTCGCCGGTCGCTCGCAAGGAAGGCGGGCGAGCCAGATCCTCGCGGACCTCTTGCGATGATCTTCGGGGTAA
The DNA here is from genome assembly GCA_033032865.1 of Dactylorhiza incarnata. Classification (NCBI taxonomy): domain Eukaryota; kingdom Viridiplantae; phylum Streptophyta; class Magnoliopsida; order Asparagales; family Orchidaceae; genus Dactylorhiza; species Dactylorhiza incarnata. The sequence continues at coordinate 2,551,767 of JAWHQI010000107.1, read as the reverse complement.
GCCAGATTCTTTCTAAGATTCGGTGTTCAACGAACTCCAATCTGCGTTCGACGAACGCCGAGCTTCAGTTTGAGATCAACGAACTCAGCTCGGCGTTCGACGAAATTCGTTCTGCGTTCGACGAACTCGACTCAAATGATTCACGCTTCAGTTCGACGAAATTATTTCTCAGCTCGACGAACTCAATCTTCCATCCAGTTCAGCACTCTCACAGGGCTGAGGGGAGCTCACAGGAAGGCATGCAAGACCCGGCCTCAGTGGACGTCGCTAAGAGGGATGCGAGCGAAGCCTTCGCATGGCGTTCGCCTAAAGGGGGTTTCGCGAGCCATACTCGCGAGGAGACTCGCAGGAGTTCTCACGAGTAGCCTTCACGCAGGCCACTTGCCCATAGGCTAAGGAGGCGAAATTACCCCTCTGCCCCCGGTGGTCTGCCGTTAGCCCCTCCAAACAGCGGAGTTTGGCTGTTAGCAGGCCAAATTGGGGTGCGTTTAGTAAAACCAAAAGGCGGGATTCCCCTATTAACAGACCATGAACAAAAAACTATAAATAGACCTTGAAGGGCACCTTGGGAGAGGATTCCAATCTCAGTTCTCTGAGCTTCTTTTTCCCTTGGCTAATTTGGTTTAGCTCTCTAGCTCTCCAAGGTGCCCAAGTCTCAGCTTTGGCTTGGGAGGGGAAGCGCTCAACGAACTTCCAGGTTTGTGGTGGGACCTCCTCGCTGTGACTAAGGTCTTAGTATGTTTCTGAGTACCCAGTCTGCTCCTTTCGAGGGAGTAGTAAGGGCTAGCTGCCCCTCAACTTGTTGAGGGCCCGAGCTTCACAAGAGACCGAGGAATCGATTTCAACATTTTGGTGCGGGGAGCGTGGAGTGTGGATAGTCTAAGAAGATTCCAAGAAAGGGACATGGCAGAAGATGAAGAGCAGGGTGAGGAGTTCTGTGGGTCACCCATGGATGTGATGCAAAGGATGTTCTCGGAATTCAGGAGGGAAGTCCTCGACACCCTCGGGTTCGCGGTCGCAGCGTTGCGTAGCGAGTTCGCGACCCTAGCGGTTCAGGTGTCCCATCCTCCGGCAGCGGTTGGCGAGGATGCCCGAGAGGAAGGGCTAGAAAGGAGGTGGTCTGAGGGTCAGTGCAGGACCTGGAAGGGCGAGTGTTGTTTGCCAGTCCGGCGAGTTCGGTGCCAGCGAGCACAGGGCAGGCGAGCACGACGCAGGAGAGCGCGGCGCAGGCGAGCGCGGTGCATGCGAGTGCGGCGCAGCTGGGTGCGGCGTAGGCGAGCGCGATCCTGGCAGGCGTAGCGCCCGTAGGAGCAGCTTCAGCGAGTGTGGCTCTCAGGAGCAGTTGTCATAACCTGCATTTTCTCCGAATTTAGGAATATCAGAGTAAGAGAAAATACACGTCATGATGCCACGTCATGCAGGAGACAACTGCAGACGCTCAGGCGGGAACCTATTACTTAATTAATCAAAACATGATTATATGATAAGTCATCATTTGAAATCATTTATTAGGGTTTGGGGAAGAACTTGTTGGAACATGGTTTCCGCGTCCCTTTGTTTTGAGAATAACAAATCCCTTTGTATTTGATCTTGTTTGCCATTGTGTTTTTAGCATGCAGGTTTGAACAATTATGACACTAGGATGCTGCTTTTGGTCTGGACTTGCTCTAAAGTTGAAAAGAATGGAAATGAGCTAACGCCCGACGTTAACTCTTAACGCCCGGCATTAACTTTTGTTCCCGCCAAGATGCAAAATGAATGGAGGGAAGCTACCGTGATTGCAGGAGCATTTTGGGAATGATTTGACTCAACGCCAGGCGTTAGAGTCAACGCTGGCGTTAAGGTTGTCTAAAATGAATGTTTCCAAAGATGCAGAATCTCCTTCCCGTTTCGAAGATCCGAGCCATCAAAACATTTCTATACTGAGTCAACGCCCGGCGTTAACTCTTAACGCCGGCATTAGCTTCCAGTCCTATAAAAAGGTGGATTTTGTCTTCTTCAACCACTGATTGACAAGAGCCCTATTCCAGCACTTCAGAAACTTTGAGAGTGCCGTATTTCCAGACCAACACATCTCCCACTTAATTTCAAAAGGAGGAATCAAGGAGGCTTGGATCAACACGCTAACACAACGCGAAGAACGCACACTTGGACTTCAACGATCTTCAGCGATTCTTCGACGTCTCCTTCAGATTACCTCATAGGGAGTTTTTCATATTTGTCTTTTGTATTTTTATATTTATCTTTGTAATCGTTTATAGAAATCGCCTCGTGTTGGCGACTAGGTCTGGGTAGGACTTAGGGAGGAATTCGCCTCGTGTTGGCGACTGGGTCTAGGGTTTAGATCTAGGGGGGTGCTCGAGGACTTTTCTGAGGATAGAAAGGCTAGAGCGGCTAGAGGCCATATCCAGGGGAGGATAGGCTAAAGCCACCGGTTCGTGGGGATACGAGTCGGGATAGAAAACAAAAAGGGTTTTTATTATTTGCCTTCGATTTCTAGCGTTATAGAAATCTAATTTTGTAATCAATTTTATTAATAGTAATCATATCTCTCTTTGTTTAATAAAATTGATTTTGTTCTTCATTTATCTAAATTGTTTATTATCATCTCTTTCATTATAAAACAATTTAGATCTTTATTCAAAATCATTATTTTGATCTCGTATTATTTCAAGTATTACAAAATATAAGTAAAAGTCTTAAAACTCTTATTCATCCCCCCCCCCCCCCCCCCCCTCTAAGGTCGCCTACAGATCCAACAAGTGGTATCAAAGCGAGGTTATTCCAAATCGGCTTAACAACCGGGAATAATGGCATCTCTTGATCATGATCTCGCTTCTACGAGTGGGGAAAATTTTAATATAAATGAAAAAGTATTATCACCACCTTTATTTATGGGCAAAAATTATAAAGGGTGGAAAATATTAATGAAAGATTTTCTGAAGGCTTTAGATGAAAAAGATTGGAATATCACTATTGAAAAGCCATCTAGCGTATTAAATAGAAACGAAATCGTTTTAAATGCTAAATCCATAAATTGTCTATTTTGTGCGTTAGATGAAAATATTTTCAAACTTATTTATACTTTGCCTACCGCATTTGAGATTTAGAATTTTCTTGAAAATACTTATGATTCTCCTTCTGTAGGTATGGAACGAACGCAAGACATGGAGAACATACAAGCTTGCACGGATGTTCAAGGAAGCTCCTCTTATCATGGATCAATGGAGTGCACATCAAGAGGAAGAGAAGAAGAAGACTTAACTTTGGAAGAGGAATGCCAAAACGATGTCAAAGGAACTATATGTTCAAATCTTGCCTCTTCCGATAGCAATGTAAGGAAATCAAATTCTATCTTTTGTACTTCTATTTCTACGTTACAATTGCTACAAATTACTAAACGTAAGATTAAGAAATTAAAAAAGGCTAATGCAAAACTATGTTTAGAAAATAAAACTTTGAATGCAAATGTGAATGTAGAATCCAAAAATAATGTGTTTAAATCTCCATCATGCTGTTCATTTGAAAACTCCACACCTTGTACTGATTATAATAAATTAAAAGAAAAATACAAAGAACTTGAAAAGGAGTTTATTTTTGTAAAAGAACAAAATGAAAGATTATGTTTAGAAAATTCATCTTTGACAGATTGTCTTAAGTGTAAAGACTATAAAATCGAAATTAATGAGATGGATGAAACATTTGAAGAATATAGAAATAACTATCAAAATCATATTGATTCAATTGTTTCCACTCTTAAGAATAGCACAATTGCTTATAATAAAGCTAGACATAATTTCAAAGTTAAAAACTATGAATTAGAAAATAAAATTAATTTGCTTAAGGAAATTAGAAAGAAAAAATTTCAACACATAAATTCTCAATATAAAGTAAAATCCAAAAGCAAATTGAATATGAATATGAATATGAATATCTTGACTAAACCAAATAATGGGGGTAAAGAACATAAAGCTTTTGTAAATCAAAATCTGTGTTGAAACCGATTTCTCAGTCTCCCGTAGAGCTCGGGGCCCTCACCGAGATGAGGGGCGGCTAGTCCTTACTAATTCCTCGAGGAGGGTAGGCGGAAGATTAGGAAAATGACCTAGACCTTGGTCACAGCGAGGAGGTCCTCCACTAACCCGGAAGATCGTTGAGCGCTTCCCCTCCCAAGCCAAAGCTGAGACTTGGGCACCTTGGAGAGCTCTGGAAATGCTAACCAAAGAAAGCCTGAGGAGAGGGAAGCTGAAGTGAGATCCCCTCCAAAGGTGCCCTTAAGGTCCTATTTATAGATTTTCCGATATGGTCTGCAAATAACAGGATTCCGCCTTTAGATTTTACTATCTGCACCCCAAATGGGTCTGCTAACAGCCAAGCTCTGCTGTTTGGAGAGGCTAAGGGCAGACCACCAAGGGTAAAATGGTAAGTTGACCCTAATGATTTGTGGATAAGGGGTTGCGATGACCTTACTGTCGGAGCTCTCGCAGGCCTTCTCGCGGGCCATGTCCGCGATATCTCTTCCGGGGGATCGCCTTGCGAGAACCTTGCTGAAGGAATTCTCGCGGGTCCTCTCGCGAATACTGCCAGTGGCGTCTCTTTTAGAGGGTCGCCTCGTGAGGACCTCGCTGCCTATTTTGGTGGTCGGCCGAGGTCTCATCGGCTGGGGGCCGATCTTGGCGAGGTCTGGATCTCGCCACTCCCGTCTCGCTTGATTTCCTTACCTGGCGAATATCGGGGTTGTACACAATCCCCGCTCTTCGCGAGGACTAAAGTCCTCGCGAAGAATCGTCCAACCCCTGATATTCGCCCGCTCCCGGATGACCTGTCAGGAATCGTTGGTGGGACCCACCCCGTAGGCAATAAATATCATCCTGAACTCCTATTGGCGCGCGTCGTTCCTTTTCTTCCCTTTCTTATTTTAGCCGCCTGGAGATGTCGATCTCCAAAGAAGCAGAGGCTCGCCTGAGGGAGATGAGAGCTGGTGGGCTACCTTCCTCGACCAAGGTCCCCGCCTGGATGAACCGGCCGCCCCCCGTTCAATCGCCGAAAGTTAAGAAAGCGAAGGCGGTTCGTCGCTCCGGCGACGACTCTGTGATGTTGGACTCCTCCCCGGATGATCGTCGTCCCTAGGAGGTATGAGCTACTCGAATTCACATCGATAAATCGTTCCTCACTAATTTTCACTCGCAGGATGCTTTGCCGAACGAGAACATTGGAGAACCCGCTGAGGGGTCTCGCAAGAGTCAACAGACGGACCTGAACCTTGCGCGGAAGGATGTCACCGGTATGATCTTAATCTCGCATACCGTAATACTTCATTAACCCGTATATGTCCTTCGTTACTATTTTCTTACAGTCTCGCCCTTGAAGTCCCCGGCCCGCCCGTCGTCGCGGCCGCCTTCTCCGCCTCCTCCAGGTAAAATCATAGATAAGCCCGGGTTCCAGCTCCTGACGAGCGAGGAGACCGGTGGCTCCGCACCGCCAAAGATTCCCCCGACCGACAACACAGCTTATCCCGCCGGCCTGGGCAAATCCTCTACCCCCACTACGGCAATGTGTTCTAGGGCCGTCCTTCGACTTCTCGCCGCCCTCTCGGTAAGCGTTATGGCCTCGCCGAAACCCCGAGTGATCTCGCGCTCGCCATCTAATCTTTAAAAATCTTGCAAACAATGCCGAGAATCCACATACCGATTCCGAGCTGGGTGATGACGAGATGTCTCCCCTTCCTGACCAGGTGGAGGAATTCTTAGGGGATCCGCGAGATCCGGAGACGATGAAGCAGCGAGCCGCGGAACTCTTGAGGAAGCATGGGCGAATGCTGATGGATCTCAATATGCAGGCGAGGCGGGATAGGGAAGCCGCGGAGGATAGGCACGCGGTCCTGATGGAGGAGTGCGCGAGGCTCCGGCAAGCGAGACACCGTGATCAGGATGAGATCGCCACGACGCCGGAGGTGCACATAGCGAGAATGAGAGACTACGCTTACCTCATGGACCGGGAGGGTCGTTTGGCAGAGGAATATTATAATTCTAGGGCACCGCCGAGGTCAGGGTCGCGGGGTGGCGGCCGGTGGAAATGGCTACCCCATGATTCCCGCTAACTGCTATGTTGTGGAATTACTTGTAATAGGTGTCACTGTTTTTGAACTATCTCGATGTGTTTCGTGGCTCGCGCTATTGCCACTGATGCTGGCTTCTGATAATTATCGTTATTTTTTATGGTTTCTCGCTCGCTGTCCATGGATCTATTTTAAGTTATATTGTGCTCACGAGGACCCTCTATTCTCGCTAGACGTATTCCGAAAAAATGTTTATACTAACCTTGCCGGTTCACCTCGCACATGGCCATGATGTGATGTTTTTGTTGATACTCGTGCTTGCCGACGTTTGGACTTCTTCCCGCCCTTTTGCTTTGGCTATAAATAGGTGGTCTTGACAGGGCCAACCACCGCATTTATTCTCGATCTTCTTCTTCTTCTTCTGCTGCAGAGCTCTCGCTCTTTCTCGTTCTCGCGTTTCTCCCTTCTTCGCAGGTTTTCTAGATGGGCGGCGACGCGGAGTCGGAGGGTCGGCGAAGGGTCGCGAAGGCCTTTGCCGAGCATAGCTTTTTTTCCTGCAACTTGACGGATGAGGAGTACTTCAGCGCGGTCGCTGATTACATCACCCCCCCCCCCCGTTCGAGGCATGCCGCCCTAGCGAGGACGACGTGATCAACGACCCGTTGGTCGACGAGCTGGCCATTCCTACCGCCCATTTCGCGGTTGGTTTGCGCCTTCCCTTATGGCCAGAAGTTCGCCAGGTAATAATCGTTCTCGCTTACTTCTTATTTTTTGCCACTCGAGTCTCGCTCGCCACACGGACTAATCCTGTTCTCGCTGTCTGTTAGGTGCTCAAGCATTATGGCGTGGTTCCCGGCCAGCTCACACCCAATGCCATGGGGGTGGTCACCGCTTTCGCCTGCTACCTCCGCGAGGAGCGAATCGAGTTCAGCCTCCCGGCCTTCCGGAAGCTGTTATCATTTCGGGCCTACAAAGATGGGACAGCATACTTCGTGGGCACGGGCCCGAAGGTGGTTGAGACCGTCAACAAGGCCCACTTCTGGACCCAGAAGTTCGTCGTCGTCAAGGGGAACTTCGGCAACATTCCCCTCTCGCCGGTTCAACACAGCGAGACCACCTACCGGCCCACCGCCCTCGGCGGCCATGACGCCCTCCTCCATCAGTTCTTCTGCAAGAAGAACTTTGAAGTCGTCTACCTCCGCCGAAACCTAGACTCGCTGCCTCCGGTTCTCGCCGGAGAAGGTAAAAATCTAGCCTAATATCTGTCTCAATTCGCTAGCATATTATTCTTATCCATATTACTGTTTGTTTTTAGGCGAGCGAGATCTTCCCCTTCATCCCCCCTACGCGAGCAATCGGAAAACCGATGCTACTATGGCTCTCGCTACCATGGGGGCGGAAGCTTGCCGAGGCGTCGTCGCTCCGGCCGAGCCCTCTTCTCGCAAGAGATCGGGGACTTCCGGTAATGCTGCCCCTTCGAAATCTCCGCCCAAGAAGAAGAGCAAGAAAAGTGCGGCGTCGCTCACTCCGTCGAAAGGTAAGGAACCTCGCGAGGCCGCCTTCGACAAGTTTGACCTCACCGGCCTCTCGGTGGGCGAGGACGAAGAGCCTTGCCAGGAGGCGGTCAGGACCTCCGCCCTCCCCATCCCGGTGAACCACTACAACTTCGGGCTCGGCCAGAGGCGTCGGGACGAGACTGGTGAGCCCCTCGTCACCTGGAAGCTGGAGACCAACAGGGTGGACATTTCTTCTATCCTCCCCTCCTGGGTGGAGTAGGATACGGTCAGTGGTCATGCATTTGACCTCGTATTCGCCCTGTACGGTCGCGAGGATGCGGGGTCTTATAAGGATGAGACCGCGAGGACCCTTGCTTACGAGAGCGCGAGGTCCCAGCTGCGCTCTGCCGAGCTCGCCCACATGACGGGGAGGCGTTGCTTACAGTTGGAGCTTCAGAATGTGGAGCTTGCGAGGGCCTACCAGGGGGTTCTTGCCGAGAACACGCAGCTGAAGGAGAAGCTGCTCGCCGCGGAGGGCCGTGTGGTGAGTCATCTAGACCTCCCTCATACTCCTTCCCCTGGCTGTTCCACCTCTAATTGAACTTATTTGCAGGATGTTGAGGCCGCCGAGAGAGCCAACGCTCGCATCGAGAGTTTGGAGGGCGAGGTGGCCGGGCTGAAGGCCCTAAACTGCGACCTTACTCGCGTCGTTGTTCCTCCCTCGCCTTGCCATTTAAAAGAAGACTGGCGAACGCGAGATGAAGAGATCCGCGTGGGATCTATAGAGTCAGCTCGCTACATTTTTTCGGTGGTGAAGGCTATCGGTCTCTTGGCTGATAATGCGGCTGACTCTGGAAGACATCATCCCGGAACTCTTCCTCCCTCTTCCGCCCGTGAAGGATAGTGATGACGAAGAAGGATCGGAGGGTGGTTCCTGAAGCTCGTCGCTATTCCTTTCTTTTGCGCTGTAATTACGATCGGCGAGATCGCCGAAGATTGTAACTAAGCTATGAACCGTGGAATGTAAATTTTATTTTGTTCATTGTGTCTTCTCTTTCCTTGTCTTGTTATTTTCATGCGTTGAATGCCTCGCTCTCGCTTGTCTCGATATCCGTCTTCGCGGAGGCTATTCTCGCGTTGGTTGTTCTCGCGTCACGCGTTGTTGAATAGATAGGCATAGGATACTTTGGTTGCTCGGCCCTTTCGTCGTTTCTTAGGATTACTACCCTTCGGGTTATGCGTATTTCTTTCTAGGTTTCGCAAGGCGTTTTTCTTCTTGGCGAGGGCTCGCCTCTTACCCGGTGTCGCTCACTCCATCTCGCTTTGGGTTATGTGTACAATTGCTTCTCTCCACTCGCCTGTCGTCGTGCAAAATTTCTCTTTGCCGAACGGACAGGTCCGCCGAGCGAGACGGAGTATTCTAGCATAAAGACCTTATCCTTGCCAGCCTTTCCAGAGATCAACCTGAACCCCCCGTCTAGTGAGAGCCCGGGAGCGGAATCGATCTGGGTCATTCCAGCACCAACACTTGACACCTTGCCAGCCTCTCCAGAGATCAACCTGAACCCCCCGTCTAGTGAGAGCCCGGGAGCGGAATCGATCTGGGACATTCCAGCACCAACACTTGTCACCTTGCCAGCCTCTCCAGAGATCAACCTGAACCCCCCATCTAGTGAGAGCCCGGGAGCGGAATCGATCTGGAGCATTCCAGCACCAACACTTGTCACCTTGCCAGCCTCTCCAGAGATCAACTGAACCCCCCGTCTAGTGAGAGCCCGGGAGCGGAATCGATCTGGGGCATTCCAGCACCAACACTTGTCACCTTGCCAGCCTCTCCAAAGATCAACCTGAACTCCCCGTCTAGTGAGAGCCCGGGAGCGGAATCGATCTGGGGCATTCCAGCACCAACCCTTGTTACTTTGCCAGCCTCTCCAGAGATCAACCTGAACCCCCCTGTCTAGTGAGAGCCCGGAAGCGGAATCGATCTGGGGCATTCCAGCACCAATCATACCCAACCTTTGTCACGTCGGCACGGCAGTAGTTATAAGCGTCATAAGAAAGGAGCAAGGCGTTAATTAAACAACATAATAAAGCACTCAAGGGTAAAACCTTTTCAAATCATCCCCACTTCGGGCTCGGTCGAGGGGTACCCCTTCCACATCCTGGAGATGATACCCTCCCGACTTGAGCACCCTGCTTACAATATATGGACCTTCCCAGTTGGGGTTAAGCTTTCCCACCGTGGCTCCTCTGCCGGCCGCGTCGACCTTCTTCAGGACTAGATCTCCTTTCTGAAAGTGTTTTATCCGGATATGTCTGTCAAAATATCGAGCCATCCGCCGCTTGACCTCTTCCTGCCTGATGGTGGCCAAGTCTCGGAGTTCTTCCACCAGGTCCAAGGACAGCCTCTGCTCTGCATTGTTACCTTCTAACCACTCTTCATCCCCCTCGCTCGCAGCGATCACCCGGGGGGTCTTTACCTCAAACTCTATGGGGAGAATGGCCTCGGACCCGTGAGAGAGCTTGAATGGAGTCTCCCCGGTGGCGGTATTCGGAGTAGTCCTCATGGCCCAGAGGACGGAGGGTAGTTGTTCCACCCAATTTCCTTGAAGGTTTTCCACTTTCTTTTTTAGCAGGTTGACGATTATCTTGTTCGCCGCCTCCACCTGCCCATTGCTCCTCGGGTGGTGGACCGAAGCGAACCTGAGGTCAATGCCGAGCTGAGTGCAGAAGCCGACAAACTCTTCACTCGCAAACTGCGGCCCATTGTCTGTCACTATAGCTAGAGGTAGTCCATGCCTGCAAATTATTTCTCCCCACACAAAATTCCTTACAACCTGAGAGGTTACCTTAGCAAGTGCTTTCACCTCTACCCACTTGGAGAAGTAGTCGATCATGACCAGCAGGAACTTCCTCTGGCCGCTGGCTTGGGGAAAGGGGCCGACTAGGTCCAGCCCCCATATGGCGAAGGGCCAGGGAGCCGTGATGGTCTGGAGTCTTTGAGCTGGGAGGAGCTGGAGCGGAGCGTAGAGCTGGCATTTCAGACACTTTCTTGCGAACTCTGCCGCATCCTTGCTGAGAGTGGGCCAGAAGTAGCCTTGTCTCAACACCCTCCCTTCCAGGGTCCGACTCCCGGAGTGACTGCCGCACTCCCCGGAGTGGATTTCTTCCAGCACTCTCGGGACCTCCTCCTCGGAGACACAACGGGCCAGGAGTCCCGAGAGGGTCTTTCTATATAGCCCCCCCCCCCCCCCCCCCCCCCCCCCCCCCCCCCCCCCCCCGCATGCAAGGAGTAATAGGCGGACTTATACCTGAAGCGTCTCTTGTCCACATCCTCTCCAGGGAACTGCCCGGAGGATAGGAAGGTGATGAACGGATCCATCCACGAGGCTTGTTGATCCACCTCCATCAATTCTCCTTCCTCGATGGAGGGCCGGAAGAGTTCCGAAGTCGTCCCTCCCGCTCGGGGGCCGAACTTGGCTAGGAGGTCCGTCTGGGTGCTCTCCTCCCTCGGCACGTGCTTGATGGAGAAGGTGCGGAACTGTCCGATGACCCCCTTAACCTTTTCCAGGTATAGTAGGAGGGTCGGGTCCTTTGCTTCAAATTCTCCTTTGATCTGGCATGCTACCACCATGGAGTCCGTGGAGACCTCCACGTCCTGCACACCCAGTTCCCGGGCCAGCCGAAGGCCCACTATCACTGCTTCGTACTCAGCCTGGTTGTTGGTGATTGGGAAATGGATGTTTAAGGCTTGCTCAATCCGAGTCCCCAGAGGACTCACCAGGACTATTCCCCCTCCATAGGAGTATTTTCCCGACGCTCCGTCCACCAACATCTTCCATGCTTCTGGGGGAGGTGGCTCGTGCTCCCCCACTTCGGCTGCATAGTCGGCCATGAAGTCTGCCACCGCTTGAGCCCTGATGGACGTCCTGGGCACGAACGTGATATTGAATTCGCTTAACTCCACGGACCACTTTGCCAACCTTCCTGAGTGCTCCACCCCTTCCATGATTTTGCGGAGCGGGTGGTCCGTCACTACTTTAATTGAATGGGCTTGAAAGTAAGGCCGGAGCCTCCGGGCTGACACCACCAATGCGAAGGCCAACTTTTCCAAAATCGGGTACCGGAGTGTTGAAATTGTTGGAGTGGAAGTGGAGGTGGCTTTTGGACCTGGGCGGTCTGGGAGGAGGTCGGGCGGTCTGGTGAGATCGCGCGACTTGACGGTCTGTCTCTACGGTTTGGCTTATCTTAGCCTAGCTGCAGTCTCCTGGCTTGATCACTGGTTCAGGTCCAAGTCGGCTGGAGGTGAGGCCGCGCGGTCTGTCTCTGACCGCGTGGCGGGCTGGTCATCTCCAGGTCTCTCCAGAATGCGGTCTGGTGGCTGACCAGGCTTTCTGGTGGTGTTCGCGGACTAAGGTTCTTAGTCGCGCGGTCTCATTTTGCGGTCTCAGGAGGAGGCTGGTATGCGAGCTAGTTGCTGTTCGCGGTCTCAGGAGGAGATCGGCATGCGGACAGGAGTTCGCGGACTGATGGCGAACTGACTGTGTTCGCGGTCTCATGCGAACAAAGGTGGTGAATAGCTTCGGGCGGTCTGGCGAGCTCATTGTGGAGTCGCGGTCTGCTGTGAGAATGGCGGTCTCTCATGGCGACTTTGAAGCTGGCGGGTTCACAAAAATGAAGCAGGAGTAATGTTGCTGATCGCGCAGTGTGACCGTCAGGTCGCACGGTCTGGGGGTGGTGATCCTATCTCATAGTGTGGTGACTGGATCAGGTCTCGCGCCTATAAATAGGAGGCCACTGTAGCAGCAAATAGACACACCAAGTGTAAGCTGAGTTCGCTCTTGTTCTTACGGTCTGGTTATTTCTGACCGGCGGTCCCTGATTGAACTGTTATTGTGCAGCTTCTGCGGATAGTGTGGGCAGCAGCGATCACCTCTTCCTCTGAAAGTGTTCGGGCGGTCTGCGGCTTGGAGTTGTGGTGCTGAAGTTCGGGAGAATCAGGAGGTCGGAAGAAGGGAGCGGTCTGTGCAGCGGTCTGGTGGTGCTCTGTGGTTGGCAGAGAGTTGCGGTCTTGCAACTGGCTGAGATCGCAGGGGAGGTCGCGCGGTTTGGGCGGTCTCCAGTTATCCTCAGTTTTTGTATTTCTCTTTGGAGTTTTGTGCTGACGAAATCATGTCTCGTCAAGCATGTCTTTCCCTGTAATTGAAGTTTGCTATCAATAAAGATCGATTGTTTGCCTAAGATTGGTTCTGGTTGTTTTGGCTAGTATCTCTAGTGGTTATTCCTGCTTGCTCTCACAAGATCCGAGAAATTTTTCACATGGTATCAGAGACAGGTTGGAGTGGATAGAGCAGTGAATAACTTAGAGTAGCCAACGCCTTTGTGAAGAAGGAACCAGAGGAAGAACAATGGAAGGTGGATTTGCAAGAGGTCTTGGGATTGAGATGCTTACGTCGACTAACTTCAAGAAGTGGAAGTCGTGTATGCAGAGCTATCTTCTAGGGGAGGACCTCTGGGAGGTTGTTGGAGGAGATGCAACAGAAGAGGTGAAGGCAACAGAAGCAGGTGACAATGGTCCGGCCGTGAGGGAGTGGAGAAAGACCAATGCTAAGGCCGAGTTCACTTTGAAGCGTGCCATTTCACCTGAGCTTTTTGATCATATTTTAGGGTGTGGATCAGCTGGCGAGATCTGGAGAGCCCTGGATGGGTTGTTTAACAAGAAGAATGTAGCTAGGCTACAGTTCTTAGAGAATGAGCTGGCAAGGTCGGCTCAGGGTGATCTTTCTATCTCAAATTTCTTTCTGAAGATGAAGAACCTCTGCGCCGAGATATCAGCACTGGATCCTGATGAGCCAATTTCTGAGGCGAAGCTGAAGAGGCACATCATCCGCGGCCTGCGGAAGGAATATGTGGCCTTTGTGACATCGGTGCAGGGTTGGGCCAATCAACCGTCTCTGATAGAGCTGGAGAATCTGCTAGCGTTGCAGGAAAGTCTGGTAAGGCAGATGGCGGGGGTGTCCGTGTCTGGGGGAGATGGCGAGGTTCTCTTCTCAGGGAAGAAGAAGAAGTGGGATAAGAAGAAGAAGACCGCTGGAGGCTATGGGCCTTCAACTTCTGGACAACAGGAGAGGGGATATCCTCCTAAGGCTGAGGAGAAGAAGAAGAAGGAAGGTCTCAAATGCTACAAATGCGGGAAGGTTGGGCACTTCAAGAAGGACTGCAGGCTGAATACTCAGCCAGGGCATGTTGCTGAGAAGGAGGAAGCACCGGCCAGTCATATTGATGGAGGATGGGGAGGAGCCTTCTCGGCTTCTATTGGAGCCTCGGTTCCTATCAACTATCAGGAGGACTGGATCGTGGACTCGGGGTGTGGTCATCACCTCACCGGGGATGGGTCAAAGTTTTCTTCAGCGGAGCCCTACACAGGTAACAATGCTATTATTACTGCAGATAATACTGTGCATGCAGTCGAGAAGGTCGGGGTTGTCTCCATGGGCAGTGATAGAGGGCCATTAACCTTGAAGAGTGTCTATCATGTGCCCGGTATGAGGGAAAACCTCTTCTCCGTGACCAACGCTGTTGACGCTGGGTATCACGTTCTGTTCGTCCCAACAGAAGTGAAATTTCTACGTAATGTAGAGGCCGTAAAGGACGAGGTCGTCCATATCGGGAGGAGAGCGAAAGACTTGTTCGTTTTATCGACAAGTTCTTATGTCGACAAGATGAAGATGAATGACGGTGCTGTGATATGGCATGAGAGGTTGGGGCACGTAGGGATGGACAAGCTGAAAGATATGGCGGTGAGAGGTCTGGTTAAGGGCCTGCCAAATCTATCTTCCTACGGTGAAGGTCATGTTTGCGAGGGATGTCAGTTCGGCAAGTCTCATCGACTGCCGTTTGATAAGTCGCAGACAAGGTGTAGTGTGCCGTTGGAGTGCATCCACGGTGACTTGATGGGACCAACTGCTACCCCAAGTCTCGGAGGCAGCAGGTATATGCTGGTGTTGATCGATGATTACACCAGATATGTCTGGGTTTTTTTTCTGAAGGAGAAGGCGGAGGCGTTTGCCAAGTTTGTGGAGTTCAAGGAGCTCGTGGAGGGTCGGCTGAATCTGCGGATCAAGAAACTGAGGACGGACAACGGAGGGGAGTTCACCTCTACTGAGTTCTCCAGTTTTTGCAGGAAGGCAGGCATCCGGAGGGAGCTCACTTGTGCTCATACTCCACAACAGAACGGAGTTGCAGAGCGGAAGATCCGTCATCTGACGGAAACATGCAAGTGTTGGCTGCATGCCAAGAGTATCCCAAAGTCCTTCTGGGCGGAGGGAATGTCTTGTGCTGCCTACGTCATCAACCGGATGCCTTTGAGTCCCATCAACATGTTGACTCCGCATGAGATGATGTTCAAAGAAAAGCCAAGCGTGGCACACCTTAGGGTGTTTGGTTCCACCTGCTACGTGCATGTTCCAGATGCTCTTCGGACGAAGCTAGATGCGAAAGCAAGGAAGCTAGTCTTCGTGGGATACGATGAGCGGAAGAAAGGATGGAAGTGCATAGACCCGGAGACACGAAGATTTGTGGTATCTCGCGACGTCGTGTTCGATGAGGTGACATCTTACAAGGGGTCTTCTGATATGGAGCTACCAGAGAGTAGGTTGGAGGTGCCGGAAAAAGCTGTGGAGGATCTTCAGGTGGAGCTACCTGTGTCACCAGGTGGAGCTACCTGTGTCACCAGGTGGACCATCTCCTTCTAGTTCTGAGACGGAGGCTTCTGGTTCAGGGAGCAGGGGGAGCAATGCTCCTAGCACGTCTGGAAGAGAAGCTACGGAAGAAGAAGCTGGAGATAATGCGGTTCAGGGGAAGGAGCTGAGGAGATCGAAGCGAGCGATCGTTGCCCCTGATCGCTATACAGGAGGAAACGCAGTGAGCTTCGTCTCATGTTTCTTCGCTGGTCCCTTGGATGAGAGGGAGCCGTCGAGCTTTGAGAAGGCCAGAGGCGTGAAGGAGTGGGATATCGCTATGCAAGAAGAAATGGCAGCTCTCGAGAAGAATGAGACCTGGTCTCTTGTGCCCAAGCCCAAGGGCACCACTCCTGTTACATGCAAGTGGGTCTACAAGCTCAAGAAGAAAGCTGACGGCAGTATCGAGCGGTACAAGGCTCGTCTTGTGGCTCGGGGGTTCTCGCAGCAATACGGTGAGGACTATGAGGAGACATTCAGCCCGGTGGCAAAAATGACTTCAGTTCGGTTTATCATTGCCTTTGCAGCATTCAATGGATGGAAGATTTGGCAGCTCGACGTCAAGAACGCCTTCTTGTACGGCGAGATCGACAAGGATATCTTCATGGTCCAGCCGCCAGGCTTTGTGTCTGAGGAGTTTCCGGAGCATGTCTGCAAGCTGAAGAAGGCCATGTATGGGCTGAAGCAAGCGCCGAGGGCGTGGTACGGGAAGATCGCAGAATATCTCCTATTATGTGGATTTGTTGCTTCAGACTCAGACTCAAGCTTGTTCGTCAAGAAGAGCGGGGAGCTTCAAGTCATTGTGCTGCTTTACGTCGACGACATGATCGTGACGGGGAACTCGAAGGAGGAAGTAGCTCAGCTTCGGGCCGAGCTAGCTATCAGGTTTGAGATGAAGGACTTAGGTGAGCTTCACCATTTCCTTGGACTCGAGGTGCAGAGGAAGGAGAGTGGAGTGCTGGTGTCCCAGGCTGGATATGCGGAGCGAATCGTGGAACGATTCGGCATGAAGGAAGGGAAGTGCATCTCTACTCCTCTGGAGAAGGCTATGAAGCTTCGGAAGGATGAGGGGAGGATTATACAAGATCCGTTGGTGTTCCGATCTCTGGTTGGGAGCTTGATCTATCTGACGATCACGACGCCGGATATTGCATATGCAGTAGGCAGGGTGAGTCGGTATATGGCGGAGCCACGAGTACCTCATCTGCTAGCGGCCAAGAATATTCTGAAGTATGTCAAGGCGACCTCGGACATGGGTCTCCTATACAGGAGGGATGCGGGCTTCGAAGTGCATGGATACATGGATGCTGATTATGGGGGAGATTTGGATGATCAGAACTCGACATCTGGATTCGTCTTCATGGCGGGCCCTACGGCTATATCATGGTGCAGCAAGAAGCAGGATTCCGTATCGGTCTCCACCACGGAAGCGGAATACAAGGCTTCAGCCTTGGCAGCTCAGGAAGCCATCTGGCTTAGGAGGTTGGTGGGAGACGTCCACAAAGAGGTTCGGGAGCCGACCCTGCTACGCGGTGACAACGAGAGTGCTCTCAAACTGGTGACCAATCCAGTTTGTCACGCGAGGACCAAGCATATCGAGATCGAGCATCACTTCATACAGGAGAAGGTGCTGGAGGGATCTCTTTTGGTCGGGCATGTGCAGAGTGCGGACAATGTCGCAGACATCTTCACAAAGGCGCTGGCAAAGGGGCCGTTCACACGGCTAAGGGAGCTACTTGGGCTGGTTTCCACTTCCCACTTCAAGGGGGAGTGTTGAAATTGTTGGAGTGGAAGTGGAGGTGGCTTTTGGACCTGGGCGGTCTGGGAGGAGGTCGGGAGGTCTGGCGAGATCGCGCGACTTGACGGTCTGTCTCTGCGGTTTGGCTTGTCTTAGCCTAGCTGCAGTCTCCTGGCTTGATCGCTAGTTTAGGTCCAAGTCGGCTGGAGGTGAGGCCGCGCGGTCTGTCTCTAACCGCGTGGCGGGCTGGTCATCTCCAGGTCTCTCCAGAATGCGGTCTGGTGGCTGACCAGGCTTTCTGGTGGTGTTCGTGGACTAAGGTTCTTAGTCGCGCGGTCTCAGTTTGCGGTCTCAGGAGGAGGCTGGTATGCGAGCTGGTTGCTGTTCGCGGTCTCAGGAGGAGATCAGCATGCGGACAGGAGTTCGCGGACTGATGGCGAACTGACTATGTTCGCAGTCTCATGCGAACACAGGTGGTGAATAGCTTCGGGCGGTCTGGCGAGCTCATTGTGGATTCGCGGTCTGCTGTAAGAATGGCGGTCTCTCATGGTGACTTTGAAGCTGGCGGGTTCACCAAAATGAAGCAGGAGTAATGTTGCTGATCGCGCAGTGTGACCGTCAGGTCGTGCGGTCTGGGGGGTGGTGATCCTATCTCATAGGGTGGTGACTGGATCAGGTCCCGCGCCTATAAATAGGAGGCCACTGTAGCAGCAAATAGACACACCAAGTGTAAGCTGAGTTCGCTCTTGTTCTTGCGGTCTGGTTATTTCTGACCGGCGGTCCCTGATTGAACTGTTATTGTGCAGCTTCTGCGGATAGTGTGGGCAGCAGCGATCACCTCTTCCTCTGAAAGTGTTCAGGCGGTCTGCGGCTTGGAGTTGTGGTGCTGAAGTTCGGGAGAATCAGGAGGTCGGAAGAAGGGAGCGGTCTGTGCAGCGGTCTGGTGGTGCTCTGTGGTCGGCAGAGAGTTACGGTCTTGCAACTGGCTGAGATCGCAGGGGAGGTCGCGCGGTTTGGGCGGTCTCCAGTTATCCTCAGTTTTTGTATTTCTCTTTGGAGTTTTGTGCTGACGAAATCATGTCTCGTCAAGCATGTCTTTCCCTGTAATTGAAGTTTGCTATCAATAAAGATCGATTGTTTGCCTAAGATTGGTTCTGGTTGTTTTGGCTAGTATCTCTAGTGGTTATTCCTGCTTGCTCTCACAAGATCCGAGAAATTTTTCACATGGTATCAGAGACAGGTTGGAGTGGATAGAGCAGTGAATAACTTAGAGTAGCCAACGCCTTTGTGAAGAAGGAACCAGAGGAAGAACAATGGAAGGTGGATTTGCAAGAGGTCTTGGGATTGAGATGCTTACGTCGACTAACTTCAAGAAGTGGAAGTCGTGTATGCAGAGCTATCTTCTAGGGGAGGACCTCTGGGAGGTTGTTGGAGGAGATGCAACAGAAGAGGTGAAGGCAACAGAAGCGGGTGACAATGGTCCGGCCGTGAGGGAGTGGAGAAAGACCAATGCTAAGGCCGAGTTCACTTTGAAGCGTGCCATTTCACCTGAGCTTTTTGATCATATTTTAGGGTGTGGATCAGCTGCCGAGATCTGGAGAGCCCTGGATGGGTTGTTTAACAAGAAGAATGTAGCTAGGCTACAGTTCTTAGAGAATGAGCTGGCAAGGTCGGCTCAGGGTGATCTTTCTATCACAAATTTCTTTCTGAAGATGAAGAACCTCTGCGCCGAGATATCAGCACTGGATCCTGATGAGCCAATTTCTGAGGCGAAGCTGAAGAGGCACATCATCCGCGGCCTGCGGAAGGAATATGTGGCCTTTGTGACGTCGGTGCAGGGTTGGGCCAATCAACCGTCTCTGATAGAGCTGGAGAATCTGCTAGCATTGCAGGAAAGTCTAGCAAGGCAGATGGCGGGGGTGTCCGTGTCTGAGGGAGATGGCGAGGTTCTCTTCTCAAGGAAGAAGAAGAAGTGGGATAAGAAGAAGAAGACCGCTGGAGGCTATGGGCCTTCAAATTCTGGACAACAGGAGAGGGGCTATCCTCCTAAGGCTGAGGAGAAGAAGAAGAAGGAAGGTCTCAAATGCTACAAATGCGGGAAGGTTGGGCACTTCAAGAAGGACTGCAGGCTGAATACTCAGCCAGGGCATGTTGCTGAGAAGGAGGAAGCACCGGCCAGTCATATTGATGGAGGATGGGGAGGAGCCTTCTCGGCTTCTATTGGAGCCTCGGTTCCTATCAACTATCAGGAGGACTGGATCGTGGACTCGGGGTGTGGTCATCACCTCATCGGGGATGGGTCAAAGTTTTCTTCAGCGGAGCCCTACACAGGTAACAATGCTATTATTACTGCAGATAATACTGTGCATGCAGTCGAGAAGGTCGGGGTTGTCTCCTTGGGCAGTGATAGAGGGCCATTAACCTTGAAGAGTGTCTATCATGTGCCTGGTATGAGGATAAACCTCTTCTCCGTGACCAACGCTGTTGACGCTGGGCATCACGTTCTGTTCGGCCCAACAGAAGTGAAATTTCTACGTAATGTAGAGGCCGTAAAGGACGAGGTCGTCCATATCGGGAGGAGAGCGAAAGACTTGTTCATTTTATCGACAAGTTCTTATGTCGACAAGATGAAGACGAATGACGGTGCCGTGATATGGCATGAGAGGTTGGGGCACGTAGGGATGGACAAGCTGAAAGATATGGCGGTGAGAGGTCTGGTTAAGGGCCTGCCAAATCTATCTTCCTACGGTGAAGGTCATGTTTGCGAGGGATGTCAGTTCGGCAAGTCTCATCGACTGCCGTTTGATAAGTCGCAGACAAGGTGTAGTGTGCCGTTGGAGTGCATCCACGGTGACTTGATGGGACCAACTGCTACCCTAAGTCTCGGAGGCAGCAGGTATATGCTGTTGTTGATCGATGATTACACCAGATATGTCTGGGTTATTTTTTCTGAAGGAGAAGGCGGAGGCGTTTGCCAAGTTTGTGGAGTTCAAGGAGCTCGTGGAGGGTCGGCTGAATCTGCGGATCAAGAAACTGAGGACGGACAACGGAGGGGAGTTCACCTCTACTGAGTTCTCCAGTTTTTGCAGGAAGGCAGGCATCCGGAGGGAGCTCACTTGTGCTCATACTCCATAACAGAACGGAGTTGCAGAGCGGAAGATCCGTCATCTGACGGAAACCTGCAAGTGTTGGCTGCATGCCAAGAGTATCCCAAAGTCCTTCTGGGCGGAGGGAATGTCTTGTGCTGCCTACGTCATCAACCGGATGCCTTTGAGTCCCATCAACATGTTGACTCTGCATGAGATGATGTTCAAAGAAAAGCCAAGCGTGGCACACCTTAGGGTGTTTGGTTCCACCTGCTACGTGCATGTTCCAGATGCTCTTCGGACGAAGCTAGATGCGAAAGCAAGGAAGCTAGTCTTCGTGGGATACGATGAGCGGAAGAAAGGATGGAAGTGCATGGACCCGGAGACACAGAGATTTGTGGTATCTCGCGACGTCGTGTTCGATGAGGTGACATCTTACAAGAGGTCTTCTGATATGGAGCTACCAGAGAGTAGGGTGGAGGTGCCGGAAAAAGCTGTGGAGGATCTTCAGGTGGAGCTACCTGTGTCACCAGGTGGACCATCTCCTTCTAGTTCTGAGACGGAGGCTTCTGGTTCAGGGAGCAGGGGGAGCAATGCTCCAAGCACGTCTGGAAGAGATGCTAGGGAAGAAGCAGCTGGAGATAATGCGGTTCAGGGGAAGGAGCCGAGGAGATCGAAGCGAGCGATCGTTGCCCCTGATCGCTATACAGGAGGAAACGCAGTGAGCTTCGTCTCATGTTTCTTCGCTGGTCCCTTGGATGAGAGGGAGCCGTCAAGCTTTGAGAAGGCTAGAGGCGTGAAGGAGTGGGATATCGCTATGTAAGAAGAAATGGCAGCCCTCGAGAAGAATGAGACCTGGTCTCTTGTGCCCAAGCCCAAGGGCACCACTCCTGTTACATGCAAGTGGGTCTACAAGCTCAAGAAGAAAGCTGACGGCAGTATCGAGCGGTACAAGGCTCGTCTTGTGGCTCGGGGGTTCTCGCAGCAATACGGTGAGGACTATGAGGAGACATTCAGCCCGGTGGCAAAAATGACTTCAGTTCGGTTTATCATTGCCTTTGCAGCATTCAATGGATGGAAGATTTGGCAGCTCGACGTCAAGAACGCCTTCTTGTACGGCGAGATCGACAAGGATATCTTCATGGTCCAGCCGCCAGGCTTTATGTCTGAGGAGTTTCCGGAGCATGTCTGCAAGCTGAAGAAGGCCCTGTATGGGCTGAAGCAAGCGCCGAGGGCGTGGTACGGGAAGATCGCAGAATATCTCCTATTCTGTGGATTTGTTGCTTCAGACTCAGACTCAAGCTTGTTCGTCAAGAAGAGCGGGGAGCTTCAAGTCATTGTGCTGCTTTACGTCGACGACATGATCGTGACGGGGAACTCGAAGGAGGAAGTAGCTCAGCTTCGGGCCGAGCTGGCTATCAGGTTCGAGATGAAGGACTTAGGTGAGCTTCACCATTTCCTTAGACTCGAGGTGCAGAGGAAGGAGAGTGGAGTGCTGGTGTCCCAGGCTGGATATGCGGAGCGAATCGTGGAACGATTCGGCATGAAGGAAGGGAAGTGCATCTCTACTCCTCTGGAGAAGGCTATGAAGCTTCAGAAGGATGAGGGGAGGATTATACAAGATCCGTTGGTGTTCCGAGCTCTGGTTGGGAGCTTGATCTATTTGACGATCACGAGGCCGGATATTGCATATGCAGTAGGCAAGGTGAGTCGGTATATGGCGGAGCCACGAGTACCTCATCTGCTAGCGGCCAAGAATATTCTGAAGTATGTCAAGGCGACCTCGGACATGGGTCTCCTATACAGGAGGGATGCGGGCTTCGAAGTGCATGGATACATGGATGCTGATTAGGGGGGAGATTCGGATGATCAGAATTCGACATCTGGATTCGTCTTCATGGCGGGCCCTACGGCTATTCATGGTGCAGCAAGAAGCAGGATTCCGTATCGGTCTCCACCACGGAAGCGGAATACAAGGCTTCGGCCTTGGCAGCTCAGGAAGCCATCTGGCTTAGGAGGTTGGTGGGAGACGTCCACAAAGAGGTTCGGGAGCCGACCCTGCTACGCGGTGACAATGAGAGTGCTCTCAAACTGGTAACCAATCCAGTTTGTCACGCGAGGACCAAGCATATCGAGATCGAGCATCACTTCATACGGGAGAAGGTGCTGGAGGGATCTCTTTCGGTCGGGCATGTGCGGAGTGCGGACAATGTCGCAGATATCTTCACAAAGGCGCTGGCAAAGGGGCCGTTCACACGGCTAATGGAGCTACTTGGGCTGGTTTCCACTTCCCACTTCAAGGGGGAGTGTTGAAATTGTTGGAGTGGAAGTGGAGGTGGCTTTTGGACCTGGGCGGTCTGGGAGGAGGTCGGGCGGTCTGGCGAGATCGCGCGACTTGACGGTCTGTCTCTGCGGTTTGGCTTATCTTAGCCTAGCTGCAGTCTCCTGGCTTGATCGCTGGTTTAGGTCCAAGTCGGCTGGAGGTGAGGCCACGCGGTCTGTCTCTGACCGCGTGGCGGGCTGGTCATCTCCAGGTCTCTCCAGAATGCGGTCTGGTGGCTGACCAGGCTTTCTGGTGGTGTTCGCGGACTAAGGTTCTTAGTCGCGCGGTCTCAGTTCGCGGTCTCAGGAGGAGGCTGGTATGCGAGCTGGTTGCTGTTCGCGGTCTCAGGAGGAGATCGGCATGCGGACAGGAGTTCGCGGACTGATGGCGAACTGACTGTGTTCGCGGTCTCATGCGAACACGGGTGGTGAATAGCTTCGGGCGGTCTAGCGAGCTCATTGTGGATTCGCGGTCTGCTGTGAGAATGGCGGTCTCTCATGGCGACTTTGAAGCTGGCGGGTTCACCAAAATGAAGCAGGAGTAATGTTGCTTCGCGCGGTCTGGGGGGTGGTGATCCTATCTCATAGGGTGGTGACTGGATCAGGTCCCGCGCCTATAAATAGGAGGCCACTGTAGCAGCAAATAGACACACCAAGTGTAAGCTGAGTTCGCTCTTGTTCTTGCGGTCTGGTTATTTCTGACTGGCGGTCCCTGATTGAACTGTTATTGTGCAGCTTCTGCGGATAGTGTGGGCAGCAGCGATCACCTCTTCCTCTGAAAGTGTTCAGGCGGTCTGCGGCTTGGAGTTGTGGTGCTGATGTTCGGGAGAATCAGGAGGTCGGAAGAAGGGAGCGGTCTGTGCAGCGGTCTGGTGGTGCTCTGTGGTCGGCAGAGAGTTACGGTCTTGCAACTGGCTGAGATCGCAGGGGAGGTCGCGCGGTTTGGGCGGTCTCCAGTTATCCTCAGTTTTTGTATTTCTCTTTGGAGTTTTGTGCTGACGAAATCATGTCTCGTCAAGCATGTCTTTCCCTGTAATTGAAGTTTGCTATCAATAAAGATCGATTGTTTGCCTAAGATTGGTTCTGGTTGTTTTGGCTAGTATCTCTAGTGGTTATTCCTGCTTGCTCTCACAAGATCCGAGAAATTTTTCACACGGAGCTCTGCCTTCTTCAGCACTCGGCTGACGTAGTAGATAGGGAACTGTTTCTTCCCTTCTTCCCGGATTAACACGGAGCTTACTGCTTCGGACCCTACCCCCAGGTACAGGGATAGGTCTTCTCCTGGCATCGGTCCCTGGAGCAGAGGGATTTGGGTGAGCTGTTCTTTCAGAGCCTGGAAGGCCTTCTCGCACTCCGGGGTCCATTCAAACTTCTTGTTTCCCCGCAGTACTTTGAAAAAAGGTGCACACTTTTCTCCCGCCTTGGAGAGGAACCTGCTGAGCCCAGCCAACTTCCCTGTAAGGCTCTGAACCTCCTTCGGATTTCTTGGCGACCCCAACTCCATCACTGCTTTAACTTTGTCCGGGTTGGGTTCCACTCCTGCGGGGGTGAGCAAGTGGCCCAGGAACTTCCCTCGGCTCGCCCCGAAGACACACTTCAAGGGATTGAGTTTCATCTTGTACCGCCGCAGGGTCCCGAATGTCTCTTCGAGGTCTCGGAGGTGAGACCCAAGGTCTCGGCTCTTCACCATGAGGTCGTCAACATAGACTTCTAAATTTCTTCCTTTCTGCTCGCGGAAGACCCTATCCATCATCCTTTGGTACGTAGCCCCTGCGTTCTTGAGCCCGAAGGGCATCATCTTATAGCAATAACATCCATCCCCCGTGATGAAGGAAACATCCTTGATGTCCGGGGGATGCATGCGGATTTGATGGTAACCTGAAAAAGCATCTAAGAAAGACATTACAGAAAAACCAACGGCTGAGTCAACCAGCGCGTCGATTCTGGGCAGGGGGTAGCAATCTTTCGGGCATGATTTATTACGAAGCGAAAAGTCGATACACATACGCCACTTACCTCCTCCCTTTTTTACCATAACGACGTTGGAGACCCAGCCTGGATACTGGATATCCGATACAAATCCGGCCTGCAGGAGTTTGCCCACCTCCTCGCGGATGGGTCCTTCTAGCTTGTCTGCGACGGCCCTCCTCTTCTGGCGGATGGGGCGGGCGCCGGGGTCGAGGTTGAGGCGATGGCAAGCCACATCCGCGTCGATCCCGGGCATTTCCGCTGCGCTCCAAGCGAAGACGTCCACGTTCTTTTGTACGCAAGCCAGAATCTCCGCTTGATCTTCTGGGCTAAATTCTCCGCTGACCCGGACTTTTTCCACCACCTCCAGCCGGGTGGTGACCTCGAGCTCTACGACCTCGTCCACATCCTCCAACCGGGACTGCTCTCCCCAAGCCTTCTCCTTTTCGGCACACGTGGGAGCCTATGATTCCTCCTCGACTTCCTTTTCTACCACCATCAGCTCTTCTGCCCTCCCCTCCTGGGCCTTCTCTTCTTCTTCCTCTCTTTCTGCCCGGGGTTCCTCAGCTACCCCTTCCTGGGCATGGACTTCATCTCCTTCCAACTTCTTCTCGGCTACCTCCTTACCTCCGGCTTCGGCCGCCTCCTCCATCATCCTATCCCACTTCTCAGCTTCTCCCATCCAGGAGATGGTGTTGACAGCCGTTACGTAGCACTGTTTTGCCACCTTGGCATCCCCTCTGATCCGCACCTGAACCCCTCCATCGTTTAACTTGAGGCATTGATGAAAGGTGGAAGGGACACAGCGGAACGCACTAATAAGTGGCCGTCCGAAGATAGCGCTGTAACTGCTTGGGGCATCCACAATGACAAAACGACAGTTCCGGGACTGCCCACCCAGGGTCACATGAAGCCCCACTCCCCCTTCTACTTCCTTCCTCTCCCCCGAGAATCCAAACAAAGGGCCATCTGAGGCCAACACCCTCCTAGGCTCCACCTCCATCTTGTCAAACGCCTTCTTGAAGATGACGTTGACCGAACTTCCATTGTCCGCTAGGATCCGGGAGACGGTGAAGTTCTCGATCGCCGTCTGGATGACCAGCGCGTCGCAGAACGGGTCCTCGTAGCTCGGCATGTCTTTCTAGGTGAAAATGATTTTATCGGTCGGGGGTGGAGCGGTGGATGTCGAATCCACGCTCCGGCGGTAGATGGTATGGAGGCTAGCCTTGCGGGTCGCCTCCACCCCTACCCCCCCCCCCCCCCCCCCATGGATCACCCCGATCCCTCCTCTACTTCCCATATCGGTTCTATCTTCACATCTTTCCTCCTCCTCCTCTCGAGGTTCAACCTCCACGATCCTTACTGGCTGCTGCTGTGGTGGCGCGGGCGCTCTGCCCCTCTTTACTTCCAGGAACTCCGGGCAGGTGTCCGTCGAGTGACCTTCCACATCATGGAAGATGCAATATAGCACTGCCACTTCCCTTGCCTCGGCCTCTGCCACCCTGTTCCTTCTCCTCCTAGCGGCTGCCGCTTCTGCCTCTCCTCCCCTTCCTCTTACTCTTCCTATTCCCCTTCCAATCACCATGGCCTGTTGGGGAGGGGGAGGCATTTGCATCGGACCTTGCCTCTACCCTAAATGGGGGGGCCTCCATTGACCTCCGACATGGTTACCCCTTCCTGGGCCGTAACCCCTTCCCTGCCCTTGCATTCCTCCACCTTGCGGCCTCCATTCTCCCTCCGGGGCCCGGGGCTCTTCCCTTCTCCTGACCTCCTGCTGCCTCACCTCCGGCTCACTGAGCTTTGCTAGCCTCTTGGTGAGCTCTGGATTGGCCTCCTCACTCGCGACTTCCTCCGACACCCTCTCCATCAGCTCTTCAAAGGAGACGGGGGCTTTTCTCTTCAACGCCATCTTGAAGAAACTCTTTTCAACCCGACCGTGAAGGCGAGTTGGAGTGCAAACCCAGGCATCTCCTGAGTGAGCTGCACTTCCTCCTAGAATCGATCGGCATACTGAGCCAGCGACTCCCTGGGTCCCTGCTTCACTGCGAAGAGGGAATCAGCGTCCTTCTTCCTCTTTTTTGAGGTCGAGAACCTCAGCAAAAAACTTCGGCGCAAATCTTCGAACGAGTAGATGGACCCTGCTGGGAGATGATGGAACCAGTCCCTGGCCTTCTCCTTGAGGGTGACGGCAAAGAGCCGACACTTAAAGGCATCTGACATCGGCCTGATGGAGACCGAGTCTTCGAAACTCTGCAGGTGCTGGACAGGGTCATCTCTACCGTTGTAGTACACCCGGTCCCATTCTCCAAATCCCCCCGGGACGGGTGCGGAAAGCACCAACTCGCAAAAGGGGCTTCCCCCTCCTGTCACTCTTCCCGGCTCCACTCATCCCCCAAGCTCGCTCGCCATACTTGAGCTTGGCGGGACTGTACTCGCGAGGGCGGTGCTCGCCTGAACCACCCCGACAGTCGCCGCTTCCTCTTGGCGTGCACTCGCCAGTGACGCGCTCGCTGGGATGGAGCTCGCCAGCACTGAGCTCGCCGGCACGGAGCTCGCCGGACTGGCGAACAACACCCGCCCTTCCTAGCTCTGACCTAAGCCGACGGCAACTTCCTTTCCAGCCCTTCCTCCTGGTGCCCTCTCGCCGACTGCTGTTGGGGGAGTGGTCGCCTGAGGTGCCGGGGTCGCAAACTCACTTCGCAGAGCTGTGACCGTGAACCCCAAGGTGTCGAGCACCTCCTTTCTGAAATCCGCGAGCATCCTAGCCATCGCATCCTGAGGAGTCTCGCCGAACTCTTCGCCCTGCTCCTCATCTCCTGCCATAACCCTTCTCTGGAACTTTCTTGAACCAGCCACGCTCCACGCTCACCGCACCAAAATGTTGAAACCGATTTCTCGGTCTCCCGTAGAGCTCGGGGCCCTCGCCGAGATGAGGGGCGGCTAGTCCTTACTAATCCCTCGAGGAGGGTAGGCGGATGATTAGGAAAATGACCTAGACCTTGGTCACAGCGAGGAGGTCCCTCACTAACCCGGAAGATCGTTGAGCGCTTCCCCTCCCAAGCCAAAGCTGAGACTTGGGCACCTTGGAGAGCTCTGGAAATGCTAACCAAAGAAAGCCTGAGGAGAGGGAAGCTGAAGTGAGATCCCCTCCAAAGGTGCCCTTAAGGTCCTATTTATAGATTTTCCGATATGGTCTGCAAATAACAGGATTCCGCCTTTAGATTTTACTATCTGCACCCCAAATGGGTCTGCTAACAGCCAAGCTCCGTTGTTTGGAGAGGCTAAGGGCAGACCACCAAGGGTAAAATGGTAAGTTGACCCTAATGATTTGTGGATAAGGGGTTGCGATGACCTTACTGTCGGAGCTCTCGCAGGCCTTCTCGCGGGCCATGTCCGCGATATCTCTTCCGGGGGATCGCCTTGCGAGAACCTTGCTGAAGGAATTCTCGCGGGTCCTCTCGCGAATACTGCCCGTGGCGTCTCTTTTAGAGGGTCGCCTCGCGAGGACCTCGCTGCCTATTTTGGTGGTCGGCCGAGGTCTCATCGGCTGGGGGCCGATCATGGCGAGGTCTGGATCTCGCCACTCCCATCTCGCTCGATTTCCTTACCTGGCGAATATCGGGGTTGTACAATCTGATTCACTATCATTTACAAAATCTGTTTTCTACAAACATAAATTCAAACGGTAACAAATTTCCTATATATACCACTTTTGAAAATCATTATGGAAATTTGAAATATAAGAATATGAAACCAAAGTATGAATGGAGACCCAAAATTAAAAATGAAACATTAACTGCACTTGAAAGGGTTCATTCATACTCATCTCCCCAAAAATCATCTCGCTATATTTGGGTACCCAAAGGAACCATTCCACATGGTCCTCTTTGGATACCTAAATCTCATATTTATTAGGTATCATACAAATGCATGAAGTAGAAATAATTAAATATGAAATATCATCAACTCTACTTCATGATATGCTTAAACTTCTATTTTGTTTTTTTTGTTTTTTTCATAAACCATCATGTTATGGTCACTTTGTATAACATGTGATATGACTTTCACACATTGTGCCACAAATTCATTAATGAATCAAAGTGAACGAAATAGAATAAAAGTCATATCATCTCTCAAGTGACTTATCTATCCTTTTTTCTCTTTAACCTTTTAAATCTATTAAGTCTTATATCATCATTATAAATTAAATGCTAAAGTTTTTTTTAAAATAATTGTCAAAAAAAGGATTTAAAGGAAAATTAGGGGTCTTAGGCTAAATGTATAAAATGCACAAGTAGTTGATTATTTATTTAATATCCTTGTGTTATTTGATAGCCTCTAATGTGTTTAATCATAATCATAAAAAATCGAAAGTGAAAAATCGCAAAAATCATTTGTTTTTATTCAAAACCAAAATCAAATTTACAAAAAAATGCGAGATTTTTTTCCCAAACTTCAAACGATCATAACTTTTGATCCGCTCGTCAGAATTTGGCTTATAATAGCTTTGAATGAGGTCGAGAAGATCTATGCAATGGAAAACATGCCTCACCTGTTTGAGTCCATTTCGACCCTGAAAATTGCCAAAATTCATCTCCGTTTAGAAGTTATCTCAGTTTTTCTTTTTTGGAAATTTTTGTGTCTACGGATTGTACATCACAGGCTCCTAAGTACCATCCCAATGACCTTAGAATCAACCTTATCTTTATTGAAAATAACTCACAATATTAAATCACATCATTCTAGGTCTATGAAAAGTTAGGTTGAAGCTCCATGTCGAATATATGCAAATCTATCATATAATCTTCACATAACATTGCACCTTGTTATCATAACATTTCATCTAGCATCATCACTTACTACAAGTAGAAATCAATGGCTATGCTAGTTATAACATGGGATATTATGTTAAAGAAAACTAGAATAATGAAACTTAAAAGTCAAGAAAATTATATATGTATATATATGTTTTGTTTAATATTAAAAATTCAAAGAGAAAATTTACAAAACCTTTCTCAATGACCAAAAATATTTTCTTATTGTTTTTCATTATTTACCTTACAATCTTTATCTTTAAAACATTGAAAAAGGATGAGTATGAATTGTTTTAATACTTCACCTATTGTATTGCTTTTAACATATAGCTTGTGATCATGATTAGTATATGATTCTCTTATGCTTTGCATGTATTTCATTTTTATATCTAAAGTTGAAATATTATTGTTGATTACATGCAAAATTAACTTTATCTATCTTATGGCATAACATTGCATCAAACTCATCATACTAGCTATCAAATAATGACATTATGAATCCATCTTAATGTAGAAAAATTGAAAGATAAAATAACTATGTGACCTTAAATTGTTTCCATAGGACAAAATGCTTAGGATGTCCATGATCATTCACCCACATTATGTGTCTCACATTAGCGAGGGCGTAGGATTGTATGCATTAGAAGTCCTAAACTCTAAGTCATGTCTTGTCCTTAACCGGGGAGGGTTCCAGTGGGGCCTTGCGAGGCACTGGGGGGAAAGAGTGCTAGGTTAAGTGCTTTCTAGTGTGTGCATATGGGATTAACACCCTAACCTACGGCATGTGTACAGCTCCTCATGCCCATCCGTCACTTAGTACGGGGCTAGTGTGTAGGCATATGGTTAGGGTATTATTATCTAGGACATACCTATATCATATTTTGCATGCACTCTTTATGATTATATTATTCATGCATTCAAGTTTTGATCGAACTTGCTTATCTTGTGTTTTGCATATTTTATCATTTTTGAGCTTTAATGATCTTGTAAAACACAAGTATTTTGAAAACTAAATAAAAACATAAAAACCTTTTTTTGAACAAATAAAACATGTTTAATATGTCTTCTAATCATCTTTAAATTTTCTGAAATTTCTACACCAAGAAGGACTATTTGCATATTCACTATTTCAAAGAAATTGTTTTCAAAAATCTCAAAAACTAGAGTTCTGTTTGGGCGTTAAGTAGTTAACGCCAGGCGTTAGCTCTTTTGGCCAAATTGGAATTCTGATTTTTTTTTTACAATATTTCTGATATTTTTCTACTGAATTTTCTAAGTTTCTTTTCTCTGATTTCAAATCATTTTTTTCTTATTTTGTTAGCTTTTTATTCTAAAATACAAAAAAAATCAAAATGATCAAAAATATGTTTTTGCTTTTCAAAATTTCACAAAACTATGGTTTGACTATAAAATTTCACAAGAGCAAACATCTTAATCATTTTTGTTTCAAGTGGTCAAAATTGATTGGCATACACTTAAAGATTTTCTTCAATGTCTAATTTTAATTTCAAATTTCCTAAACATTGTGTTATCTTGTCATGCCTTGACTCTAATCTGATTATGTGCAATGAAATAGTCTATAGAAAATTATGTATGATTGCCTAGCATGCCTCTAAGTATGAGTAATGTTTTATGTTAATCAATGATTCATACACTCACAATTTTTGGTAATCTACATGTGTTCATAATCTTAGTCTTGCATGATTGTGTAATGTAATAGTTTTAACAAATTAAGATGTATGTCTAAATTACCTACACCTTCATTCAAACAATAAATTTCTTGCACATATAGAAGTGATTAGCTTACCATAGTTTATTGTGTTTACAACAACAAGTGAATTCTGAGACCTTTGGCCCACTATTACACTAATATGAAATATAAAGCCAAAGATAACTCACCCAAGCACTACTCACCCTCCTGATAAGTCTTAATGAGCATTGTGAGGTTGAGCACCTTGGAAAGAATTGTAAAGTGTCTTGTGTAAACACATTCATTCTTGTCACTTCTATTTGTACATCGGATCACTAATTTTAAAAAAAATCAATAAAATGCTTATGTGATCCCCCAAGCAATACTCCGCTCCCTGATAAGTCTTAATGAGCATTGTGTGGGCGAAGCACCTTGGTCGTTGTACTCTTTCTATGTGCTTTGAAATTTTATTCTAGATTTGATGTGTGAAAGTAATTATAAGATAACAATCTTAATAGTGTTGTTACTATTTCATTATATATATCATGTGTTTTGATTATTTCACTTGTATACTTTTATCAAAACACCTTATGCACACATCATTGATTTTTATAAAGCTTCTACTCATGAGAATTGGATCCTAATGCAAATTTACAAAATTCTCTAAAAACTCAAGTAAAAGCACTAGATTGTAAAGCATGATTTCTACAATGTTTTCTTTACTTAAAATACGAATTGGTTACATTGTAGTTCTAATCTTCTTGAATATGTTGATTCATGCTTGCCTATTTGTTATAAAAATTGTCAAAGTTAAATGCTCAAATGTTACGAGTCTAAACATATTGTTGGAATGGTCAAACTATAACAAAAATACTACTCTTAATTATTTTGTTTTTTTTTCCCATTTCTCATTTTGGTCATGTATTTCGTTTACCATGGTTTATCATGCTCATTTCTTTGGTCTTTCTTCGCTTATACTTGTCAAACAATATTGCATCTTTTAAAAAAAATGGTACCAACAAGTAATATTCTTCTTTAAAAATGTGCAAAACAAGTAGTAGAATTCTTTTGGTAAAATCATGGAATGATGTTTTTTCACGCTTATCATGTATTTTTTTTCCGCTGTGCTACTCTCTCCCTTAGCTCGATCATGACTTACTTTATGTTTACACAAAAATATTAGATCCTCTCTTAGTTATGTCCCATCTTTTGTCCTCTTTATTTTAGTTTTGTTTCACTCCACCCTCTTTTGCTAATAACAAAGGGGGAGAATTAAATGATAAATCGTATTGATTAAAGGAGTAGGATTCACTAGATTAAGGGGGAGAATGAATCTAGTCTATGGGTGCATACTCTAAGGGGGAGCACTTATGTAGGGGGAGCATTATTTAAACAATCTATAATTCTTATTATTGTCTCAATATTGCTTAGTGTCATACATCCTTCTACAAACACATATCTTATATATGAATATGATTTATCCTTATTGGATTTGTTATTATCAAAAGGGGGAGATTGTTGGAACATGGTTTCCGCATCCCTTTATTTTGAGAATAACAAATCCCTTTGTATTTGATCTTGTTTGTCATTGTGTTTTTAGCATGCAGGTTTGAACAATTATGACACTAGGATGCTGCTTTTGGTCTGGACTTGCTCTAAAGCTGAAAAGAATGGAAATGAGCTAACGCCCGGCGTTAACTCTTAACACCCGGCGTTAACTTTTGTTCCCGCCAAGATGCAAAATGAATGGAGGGAAGCTGTCGTGATTGCAGGAGCATTTTGGGAATGATTTGACTCAACACCAGGCGTTAGAGTCAACGCTGGCGTTAAGGTTGCCTAAAATGAATGTTTCCAAAGATGCAGAATCTCCTTCCCGTTTCGAAGATCTGAGCCATCAAAACATTTCTATACTGAGTTAATGCCCGGCGTTAACTCTTAACGCCGGCGTTAGCTTCCAGTCCTATAAAAAGGTGGATTTCGTCTTCTTCAACCACTGATTGACAAGAGCCCTATTCCAGCACTTCAGAAACTTTGAGATGGCCGTATTTCCAGACCAACACATCTCCCACTTAATTTCAAAAGGAGGAATCAAGGAGGCTTAGATCAACACACTAACACAACGCGAAGAATGCACACTTGGACTTCAACGATCTTCAGCGATTCTTCGACGTCTCCTTCAGATTACCTCATAGGGAGTTTTTCATATTTGTCTTTTGTATTTTTATATTTATCTTTGTTATCGTTTAGAGAAATCCCCTCGTGTTGGCGACTAGGTCTGGGTAGGACTTAGGGAGAAATTCGCCTCGTGTTGGCGACTTGGTCTAGGGTTTAGATCTAGGGGGTGCTCGAGGCCTTTTCTGGGGATAGAAAGGCTAGAGCGGCTTGAGGCCATATCCAGGGGAGGATAGGCTAAAGCCACCAGTTCGTGGGGATACGAGTCGGGATAGAAAACAAAAAGGGTTTTTATTATTTGCCTTCGATTTCTAGCGTTATAGAAATCTAATTTTGTAATCAATTTTATTAATAGTAATCATGTCTCTCTTTGTTTAATAAAATTGTTTTTGTTCTTCATTTATCTAAATTGTTTATTATCATCTCTTTCATTATAAAACAATTTAGATCTTTATTCAAAATCATTATTTTGATCTCGTATTATTTCAAGTATTACAAAATATAAGTAAAAGTTTTAAAACCCTTATTCACCCCCCCCCCCTAAGGGCGCCTACAGATCCAACAGAACTGTGTCTCTCAGTTCGTGGATCAACTAGTCCACTGAGAAAGTATACGTAATTGCAGCGGAAAATACTTGAATTAGTTCACTTAAGGTCCTAAATGCACGCGATGACTGGACATAAGGTAAATGATATGCACACATCTAGGCGTAGTATAAGTATAGAAAATATCTTTAGGCAACTTTTAAGGTAAGGATTTTAGTTAAAAAGAATGCAATGAGGATGAAGGAATAGCCATTTTATAACTATAGTGCACCTAACATAAAATCATTCCCAGAAAGCAAGATACACAAGATCTAAAAGTAGTGGCGTTTAACTGGCAAGTAAACTATAAAGTATAAAAAGGACACAATGGGCGTCAACAACATGACACTAACCCATTGGCTCCAACTAGTATGTTTGAACGCAAGAAGAAAACTAAAGACAATTACCTCGCTGCAGCGGGGTAAACAACAACTAAAACTCCAAAAACTCTGGGCTACACCTCTAGCCGCTACGGCTCTGAACCTGAGGCATTCAATAAAATAAAGAACGCCTCAGCAAGGGAATTACAAGTGGCAGAAAACTAACAGAAAAGTAAGCAAGGCATAAGGGGTACCAACCCAAGCCAAATTTACCGAAAGAGAAGCTCCAAACAAAGAATGAAGCAAAACACAATGTGCAACAATATCTTATAGAGGAACAAGCATAATTCCATTATCTTGTAAATTTTATTAAAGAGACTAATCAGCTCAAATTAAACGGGTGGCGGTCATTTATCCTCTGCCAACCCAAAAGGCCAAAAAATAAACGGGTGGTGGTACTTTATCCACTGCCACCCAAAAAGCCAAAACCAGGTGGTGGTACTTTATCCACTGCCACCCAAATATAATTAAATTAAGATTTAAATAAGGCACGGGACGTAACCCGAGACATCAGCACCATAACACCTTAAGGATAGCGTTACAATGAAATAAACACTACTCAACGATTCATAAGGGAAGACATAAGTTAATTAACCGCAACGGGTACGATATTTCAAAGAGGAGAAGTAATCGGAGGCATAACTCAAGCACTAAGAAAATAGAGGGCCTTTCTCGAGGAAGTCAAGGGTTACGAACAACCATAAGATCAAAAGGGGAATTTCTCGAGAATTAAGGGAAGTTAGGACAAGCATTTCTCGAGAACAAAAAGGGATCAGGATAAGGTACTTCTCGAGAAATTAAAGGAGTCAGGACAAAGTACTTCTCGTGAGATTAAAACAAGCAGACACTTCTCGAGATATTAAAGGTCAGACGGCACTTCTCGAGAGATTAAAGGAAAGCAGGATTCTCGAGAATGAAGGCAGGAACAGCAGACTTCTCGAGAAATAAAAGGAATCAGGCATGCACTTCTTGAGAAATTAAAACAAACAGCAGGAAGAATTTAGGACAGAAGGAGGAAGTTGTTGACTGTCAAGCAAAAACTCGAACAAACATGCCAAAAGCACAGCCCGAATCCATAAACAAGGAAAACAGTGCTTCAAGAAAATAAGAAAGGAGGAGAAAGCCACTTGCCTCAAAACCTGGCGAACCACGAATTTCTCTGCTCCAAAAGCTAAAGATCTGGCCAAGAACTTACCCGAGCAAAAACCTGGAACCTTTCAGAACAAAAGGAGGAGTTAGGTCACTACCTCAAACCCCAAAAATCCAAGAATAGAGAAAAGCTTACCTCTAAAATGAAGATCTCGCCGAGAGCTTTCCAAATCTACTCTCCAAACACGATTCCGACTACAACTGCCCTAGAAATCGCCGGAACTCCTCGACAGGCCGCTCTCGCTTTCTCGCCAGAAAGAAATCTAGGTCGGCCGATAGGGAAGGAGATGAAAAGATAAAACCTAAACTTAAGGTATAAATACTAAGCTCCTAGGAATTCGTCGAACCTAGTCAGCGGATCGTCGAACGCAGGCTGCCTGCAGTTCGTTGAACGCAGGCTGCCTGCAGTTCATCGAACGCAGGTTGTCTGATGTTTGTCGAACGCAGGTTGTCTGATGTTTGTCGAACCCAGGCTGCCTGATGTTCGTTGAACGCAGGCTGCCTGACGTTCGTCGAACGCAGGCTGCCTGACGTTCGTCGAATGCAGGCTGCCTGACGTTCGTCGAACGCAGGCTGCCTGACATTCGTCGAACGCAGACAGGGAATTACAAAAACCACTTCCCCTTCTACTTAAACTATGACGGCGACTAAAACACCTCAGACTTCTACGAAATTCGCACCTAAACTGAAATTCAGTGCTACGAATCCAACGGCGAAGTCCGAATTTAATTCCAGTGAGCCAAACTCGGGGTAAAGCTTCCCGAGGCTAAGATCTCAATAACTACACAAAATCTCGCACGCTCGATCTAATTTACATAATTTAACCAAGCTAAGGCTCAAAACTAAACCTGACGAGCTGACGTAACGCCCTTACGCCAAAATTATGCCACTTGCGACGAGGAAATGGAAGAAGGTTGGGGAGAGCAATCCCTGCTGGAAGCCGTGGAAGAGGTCGTAGGGCTCGAGGTCACCACCCGGGCCGGGGTGGTGGAGAAGATCCGCATCAGCGGAGAGCTCGGCCTGGAGGAGCAGAAGCAGATCCTGGCTTGCGTCCAGAAAAACATGGATGTCTTCGCTTGGAGTGTTGCGGAGATGCCCGGAATCGATGCGGATGTGGCTTGCCAACGCCTCAATCTCGACCCAGGCACCCGCCCCATCCGTCAAAAGAAGAGGGCCACAGCAGACAAGCTGGAGGGGCCCATCCGAGAGGAGGTGGGTAAGCTTCTATATGCGGGTTTTGTATCAGAGATCCAGTATCCAGGCTGGGTCTCCAACGTGGTGATGGTAAAGAAAACAGGTTGTAAGTGGAGGATGCTTAATAAATCATGCCCCAAGGATTGTTACTCTTTGCCAAGAATTGTCGCGCTGGTTGATTCCGCCGTCGGTTTCCCTGTAATGTCTTTCTTGGATGCTTTTTCAGGTTATCATCAGATCCGAATGCACCTTCCCCACCCCCCCCCCCCCCCACCCCACCCCGACATCAAGATGTCTCCTTCATCACAGGGGATGGATGCTATTGTTATAAAATGATGTCTTTTGGGCTCAAGAATGCAGGGGCTACGTACCAACGGATGATGAACAGGGTCTTCCGAGAGCATAAGGGAAGGATCCTGGAGGTTTATGTTGATGACCTCATGATAAACAGCCGGGACCTCAAGTCTCACCTCCAAGACCTTGAAGAGACTTTTGGGACCTTGCGGAAGTACAAGATGAAACTCAACCCCCTGAAGTGTGTCTTCGTAGCTAGCAGGGGAAAATTCTTGGGCCACTTGCTCACCCCTGCGGGGGTGGAGCCTAACCCAGATAAGGTTAAAGCAATCTTGGAGTTTGGGTCGCCAAGAAATGTGAAGGAGGTTCAGCACCTCACGAGAAAATTGGTCGGGCTCAGTAGGTTCCTCTCCAAGGCGGGCGAGAAGTGTGCACCTTTCTTCAAGGTGTTACGGGGAAACAAGAAGTTTGAATGGACCTCGGAATGTGTGGAAGCTTTTCAAGCTTTGAAAGGGAAACTCACCCAGACTCCTCTACTCCAGGGACCAAGGCAAGGGGAAGATCTATCCCTATACTTGGGGGTAGGATCTGAGGCAGTAAGCTCGGTGTTGGTCCGGGAAGAAGGGAAGAGGCAGTTCCCCATCTACTACGTCAGCCGAGTGCTGAGGAAGGAGGAGCTCCGCTACCCAATTTTGGAGAAGTTGGCTTTCGCTTTGGTGGTATCGGCCCGGAAGCTCAGGCCATACTTCCAAGCATACTCAATCAAAGTGGTGACCGACCACCCGCTTTGCAAAGTCATGGAAGGGGTGGAGCATTCGGGGAGGCTAGCCAAATGGTCTGTAGAGCTAAGTGAGTTTGATATCGCGTTTGTGCCTAGGACGTCAATCAAGGCACAAGCGGTGGCGGACTTCATGGCGGACTACGCAACTGAAGTGGGGGAACATGAATCACCTTCCCCGGTGGCATGGAAGATGCTAGTGGATGGTGCGTCAGGGAAGCACTCCTATGGAGGAGGAATCGTCCTGATAAGCCCCCAAGGAACAAAGATCGAGCAGGCCCTGAGCATCCATTTCCCTATTACCAACAACCAGGCCGAGTACGAGGCAGTGATAGCGGGCCTGCGGCTGGCCAGGGAGCTGGGAGTGCAGGATATGGAGGTCTCAATGGACTCCATGGTAGTAGCATGCCAAATCAGGGGAGAATTTGAAGCTAGGGAGCTGACCCTCCAACGCTACCTGGAGAAGGTCAAGGTGGTCATCGGCCAATTTTGCACTTTTTCCATCACACACGTGCCGAGGGAGGAGAGCACCCCGGTGGACCTACTAGCCAAGTTTGGCCCCCGAACTGGAGGGACAGTATCGGAACTCTTCCGACCTTCCATCGAAGAAGGTTTGCCGATGGAGGTGGATCAACGAGCATCGTGGATGGATCCCTTTGTCACCTTCCTGACATCAGGAAAGTTCCCTGAAGGGGACGTGGATAAACGGCGCTTCAGGTACAAGTCGGCCTATTATTCCTTACATGCAGGAGGACTATACAGGAAAACACTCTCGAGGCTTCTGGCCCGCTGCGTATCAGAGGAGGAATCCACTCGGGAGAATGTGGCAGTCACTCCGGGAGCCGGACTCTGGAGGGAAGAGTGCTGAGGCAAGGATATTTTTGGCCTACCCTCAGCAAGGATGCAGCAGAATTAGCAAGGAAGTGTTCAAATGCCAGCTCTATGCTCCACCCCAACTCCTCCCAGCTCAAAGGCTCCGGACCATCATAGCTCCGTGGCCCTTTGCTATATGGGGGTTGGACCTGGTAGCTCCTTTCCCGCAAGCTAGTGGCCAAAGGAAGTTCCTATTGGTAATGATTGACTATTTCTCCAAGTGGGTAGAGGTGAAAGCGCTGGCCAAGGTAACATCCCAGGTGGTGAGAAATTTTGTATGGGGCGAGATAATTTGCAGGCACGGGCTGCCGTTGGCCATAGTGACGGACAACGGACCCCAATTTTCCAGTGAGGAATTTGTTAGTTTTTGCACCCAACTCGGCATAGACCTCAGGTTCGCATCGGTCCACCACCCGAGGAGTAACGGTCAGGTGGAAGCAGCGAACAAGATAATTGTCAACCTGCTGAAGAAGAAAGTGGAGAATCTCAGGGGCAACTGGGTGGAGCAGCTGCCCTCGGTCCTGTGGGCCTTGAGGACTACTCCAAACACGGCCATAGGGGAGACCCCCTTCAAACTGTCTCATGGGTCTGAGGTCGTCCTCCCGATAGAATTCGAGGTAAGAACCCCCAGGGTGATCACCGCAGGCGAGGGAGATGAAGAATGCCTAGCAGAGAATGATGCAGAGCAAAGGTTGTCTCTGGACCTGGTAGAAGAACTCCGAGACCTCACTACTGTTCGACAGGAGGAAGTCAAGAGGCGGATGGTCCGGTACTTCGATCAGCATATCAGAATAAAACAATTCGAGAAAGGAGACCTGGTCCTAAAGAAGGTAGATGCGGCAGGGAGAGGAGCCGTTGTAGGTAAGTTAGAGCCCAATTGGGAAGGGCCCTACATTGTAAGCGAAGTGCTCAAGTCTGGGGGGGGGGGGGTACCACCTCCAGGATGTGAAAGGGGTACCTCTCGGCCGAGCCAGGAGTGGGGATGATATGAAAAGATTTTATCCTTAGCAATTTTTTTGAAACTGACTTTTGTATGTTTCCTTCTCAATACATATATGTTGAAGTAATTTTTGAACAAGTAACAAGTCCATTGGTTCTGGAATGCCCTAGATCGATTCCGCTGTCGGGCTCTCATAGACGGTGGGTCAGGTTGATCTCTGGAGAGGCTGGCAAGCAACAAGTCCTTTGGTGCTGGAATGCCCCAGATCGATTCCGCTGTCGGGCTCTCATAGACGGTAAGTCATGTTGATCTCGGGAGAGGCTGGCAAGCAATAAGTCCTTTGGTGCTGGAATGCCCCAGATCGATTCCGCTGTCGGGCTCTCATAGACGGTGGGTCAGGTTGATCTCTGGAGAGGTTGGCAAGCAACAAGTCCTTTGGTGCTGGAATGCCCCAGATCGATTCCGCTGTCGGGCCATCATAGATGGTGGGTTAGGTTGATCTCTGGAGAGGCTGGCAAGCAACAAGTCCTTTGGTGCTGGAATGCCCCAGATCGATTCCGCTGCCGGGCTCTCATAGACGGTGGGTCAGGTTGATCTCTAGAGAGGCTGTCAAGCAATAAGTCCTTTGGTGCTGGAATGCTCCAGATCGATTCCGCTGTCGGGCTCTAATAGACAGTGGGTCAGGTTGATCTTTGGAGAGGCTGGCGAGTAACAAGTCCTTTGGTGCTGGAATGCCCCAGATCGATTCCGCTATCGGGCTCTCATAGACGGTGGGTTAGGTCGATCTCTGGAGAGACTGACAAAGTAATGGGTGTTGGGGACGGAGTGCCCCGGATGGTTCCACTGTCGGGCCCTTACTAGTCGGTGGGGGAAATCGGTCCCAAGGATCAGCTAGCAAGTTACTTTGGTTTAAGGCACTCAGCTCGCAAAATTCTCCCAAGGCCTAGGCAAGGCGAGCCACAGGGCTCGCTCGCATAACAACAAGAGCCCGCGACGGATGAAAGACACCTAAGTCCGAGGATAAAAGCGGGACAGTGGAGTATGGTGTTCGCAAAGCCTGCCGAGTCAGGACCTAGCCCGCAAAAATACTTAGAAAATTTTGGTGGCATGCGCAAAATCCTCGAGCTGGAAGGGTCTGTTGACGGGGGGTCAACATGTAGCGTTGGAAGCTCGCGAGGCGGGCCAAACTTCTCCCGGGTGGGGGGTAGAACAGGTTTACCAAACGAGGCTTCTAAGATAAGGAAGCTAAGTGAACGCTACATTGACAGTGTGCGAGTGAGAGCCTGACTAAACGCAAAAATACGAAAGCAAAGGCGTGGGGATGCGAGGATATTAGCACAAGTGTGGCAAAATATACCCGCGCGAGCACGAATACAGATGCGAGTAATAGAATAAGAAAAGAAATGACATCCAAAAGATATGCAAAATATTTCAATATCATTGATCAAAAGTTTTTACAGTCAACGGCGAACTCGCCGACCAAAAGGGTTTTACAATATATTTCTACATATCATTGATCTTCCGCCTCTGTGATCGGCGCGAACAGATCGGGGATGACGTCTTCCGCAGTGAGCTCCATGTTGTCAGGAACGATCAGGTCTGCCCCTTTAAGGGTCTCGAAGACGAGTTCGGCGATCCCCGTCGAGTTTTTGCGGGCAGCCTCCTTTTCATCTCGTGATTGGCCGCGAGCCCTAGCTCGCGAAGGAGGCGGGGGGAGCACCGCCATGGTTAGATCGTGAACCTGAGCCTTGAGGAAGGAATTCTCCATCTCCAGGTCAGCGATCCTCGCGGTTAGTTTGCTCGCGGATTCGGCATCCTGCAAAAAGAAAGTTAGAAAGAGGCGAAGGGTAGCGAGATAGGGAAAACCCCTTTACAGATATTACTTACCAGGCCGCCTTGAAGGCTGGCGAGGAGGCCCTTCGTCAGGGCCTCCTTTCCCTTAAGCTCCGCGACCTCGTCCGCGGACTTCCGGAGCTCGTCGTTGAGCTCTTTGATCTCCCTATTCGCGGTGAAATACCGGCGGCCCACCATGTGGGTAAGCTCCGTCGCCCGGAACTGGGCTCGCATGGCCTTATATACGAGCCCCTTTTGCGTGAAGGCCCTGAAGAGGTAGGCGTCCTCGCGGCCGTAGAGTCCGAAGGTGAGGGCGAACGCTTCGCCCCCAATTTTGTCACTCTCCACCCAGGACGGGAGGAGGGAGGAGCAGACGATCTTATTCTGCTCAAGGTCCCACGCGAGCATCGGCTCGCCAACCGCGTCCGCGAGCTTTGCGCCGAGCCCAAAGTTCTTGTGGCTCGTCGGTTTGGGCTTATCGACGGAACCATCTGGCTCGCCACTCTCATCAGCGGGCTCCTAGTTTGCCGAAGGAGAGAGGAGGGTATCTGGATCGGACAGATCCACGACCTCTTTCCGTTTAGCTGCGGGGGGAGCTTTCTTTGTCTTCTTCGCCAAGCCCTGCGAGGCGGGCCGGCTTGGTGGAGGTGGGCGTTTCTTCCTGGAAGAAGAGCTCGGGCGATCGCGGCACGCCTCGGCGGCCGCGCTCGCAAGCGAGCCGGTAGTAGGGGCAGATGGGATCGCGTGCGGGGGGTTACGTGGAAGATCGCGTTCTCTTGAAAAAATGTCAGAAAGGTTAGCAAAACGAGAGAAGAGGATAGGGAAAGTTCGCGAAGGCGGGCCATACCTTCGCCCTGGAGAACATACGTTAGCGAGTTCACCCTCTGCCGGAGGAAGACTACCTCGAAGTTCTTCCCCTGCAGGTACTGGTATAATTTGGCGTCGTCGCTCCCCAGCGAGGTGGGAGGGTGGTAGGTAGCCTCGTCCCGCTGAAGGGGAGAGTAGGAGATGTTGCCGAAGGGCCCCTTCACTAGGACATATTTCTGCGTCCAGTAGTGGGCCTTATTCACTGTCTCGCAGATGGTGACGTGCTGACTCGCGAAATGATCTGTCCCATCTTTATATGCGTGGAAAGAGAATACGTTGCGGAAGACGAGCAAACTGAACTCAATCCTCTCCGCCCGCAGGTAGCTGGCGAACGTGACCACCATGGCGATCGCGTTCGGAGTCAGCTGGCTCGGCAGAATTCCAAAGTATTTGAGTACCTAGAAGAGTCGGCAAGGGTTAAAACGCGCTTCGCGAGGTGAGCCAAGGATACTATGTCCAAAGAAGGATCATACCTGGCGCACTTCAGGCCAGAGAGGGAGTCGCAGCCCATTCTCGAAGTGAGCAATGGGGATGGCGAGCTCGTGATCATTTTGGCGGCGGGCCGCAAATCCAGGAGGGATGAACTGGTCGGCGGTGGTGAGAAACTCCTCCGAGGTGATGTTGGCGCAGAAGAAAGGGCCCTCGAGGAATGCTCCGGCACACTTGGCCCGCCCCTCCGCCTGCACATCTACGACCATGATGTCAGAAGGCTGCGAGTCGCAGAATCAGTGAGAGCGAGCTAGGTTCTGCAGAGGGTTAGAAGAAGAGGGTGAAGAGAAAGTAGTAAATGCAGTGGTTGAAAAGATAAATGCGGGTACTGTTTATAGAAATAAAGCCGGAGGGAGGAATACGAAGAGTCGGGGGCTAAGGATAGCAGATCCGCGCTATATTTTTCAAACCTCCCGGCGCCTTATCCGGATCTGGCGAGTTGGCGCCCCGCTAAAGAAATCCCTCCAGCTAGCTCCGGGGGAAGCAAAAACATGTATAAATAAGCAAAGTGAGAGCGAGCCGCGAGAGCGAGTCGCAAGAGTAAGGCAACCAAATATAGTTATTAAGAGAAAATTTTGCTAAGAGCGAGCGGGGTGGACATAGCGATAGACATAATAAAACAGAAACGAAGGGCTCGCAAGCGAGCCGAGAAAATCTTAATATTACAAATCATTAAATTGTTTAAATCCCCCCATAGAGAGGAGGGGAAGAGGAAGCCGACAGCAAATTAACAAGATAAGCTCTTCAATAGCGGAGCCATTTCCAGCGTCCGCGACCCCGCACACTCGAGCGCTGGGGGACTCGCGGGTAGTGACTCGCGAACTAACTGGGCCGCGCGAGTTAACACCCACGCGCAGTCCTCAATTCGAGCGATATGCACCCCGGGGGAGGTCACATCGCTGCTGTCGATCGGCCGCACCTCGGCAAGGAGGCGCGCGTTCGCGTCCTCCATCGCAGCAAATCTCTCTTCATACGCGAGCCGATCTAGCCGATTTAGTTCGTATAGCTCCTGCAGCATGGAAGTATGCTTTTGGAATATCTCGGTGACCCGCCTCTTCATTTGCTCTGGGTCGCCGGGGTCCCCCAGAAAATCCGCGACCTGACCTGGCGAGGGGGGTGGCGACATCTCCACCTCTCCATGCTCTGACTCAGTAAGCAGGGTCGACGGATCACCTGCGAGATAGAAGTCAGCGAAGAGGAGGTGGAAGTGGCACTCGGCAGGGATGGTCTAACCTGGTGGGTGAATCTGGGTTCCAGACCGCTGGCGAGAGGAGCCCGTCCGGCCCTGGAACTCTTCGACGAAGGCAGGGGTAACGGCCTTCCCCAGACCGGGGCGGAACGCGGCTTCGGCAGCAAGCCTGGGCTCGGCAAGCAATGTTCCTTCGGGGCTCCTTGCCCCAGAATGCCGAAGCCGGGGGTGATGATGGTCTGATTCAATGGGGCCGACGGGTCCGTGGGTGGAGGAATCCACTCCTTCAAATTGGCGAGAAGAGGCACTGCATAAAGGAACAAGGAAACCTAGCGAATCAGGAAATATGTTACAAAGGAGGGCAAGGAGAACTACTCACCTGACTGCGAGGGCGGGGCCCGCATATCAGAGGTCCCCGCGACCGGGGATGCGGGGTCAACCCTACCAGGGGTAGAGGTGCGAATCTCCGTGGTTGTTCTCCCCAGTGTATTCTCTCCCGGAGGAGTGTTCTGCGAGCGAAGAAGCAATGTCAGGTAAGAAGGACGTTAAATTAGCGGGTTTGTATTAGTACCTACAAGGCGAGTTCGTCATGGGAAGATGGAGATGAAGGAAAAGACCCATCTTCGCTGGACGAGCGCCGGGCGGCCTTTGTCATTTTTCTTTGAGGCAAAGCGCGCTGCGGCGAGACCCAGGAAGCGAGCGCGGATGCTTTGGCCTTCTGAGCCGCCTGCGAGACCCTA
Organism: Dactylorhiza incarnata; assembly: GCA_033032865.1. Lineage (NCBI taxonomy): Eukaryota > Viridiplantae > Streptophyta > Magnoliopsida > Asparagales > Orchidaceae > Dactylorhiza > Dactylorhiza incarnata. The sequence goes on along the minus strand of JAWHQI010000107.1, from coordinate 2,507,374 downwards.
AGGCGGGCCAGCATCTCTTCCTTTTTGTACATCGCACTGAGTCACGTAGCGAGGAGAAGCTCCACAAGAGGAAGAAAAAGTTTGGAAACCGGCTGGGAGGAATGGTATTTATAGCTACAGGCCTGTGCCTCACTAAAAGATTCGCGTCACGTCATCCAGAAGTTGGCGAATACCAGGGGTTGTATGTTTCTTTGCGAGCCTAGGTAGCCTCGCAAAGAGCGGGGATTGTGTACAACCCCGATATTCGCCAGGAGGTGGACATAGTTTGAGGGGTCAATAAGCGAGAGAGGTAACAAGGCGAGAGCCGTGCGGCGTTCGACGAAAGCCGTGCGGCGATCGACGAACTTCACGTTCTGCGTTCGACGAACTCGCGTACCGTTTTAGTTCGACGAACTCGCGTACCGTTTCAGTTCGACGAACTTGATTCTCAGCTCGACGAATTCAATCCCCAGTCAGTTCAATGGATTGTCTTCAGTTCAGCGAGCTCTAGTTTGAGTTCGACGTATTTAATTCTGTGCTCAGCATATAAGTAACAAAGAAGGCGAGCCAGAGCATCAAGGGACACTCGCAGGAAGGCGGGCGAGTCGGGAACTCGCCGACCGCTCGCAAGAAAGCGGACGAGCCGGATTCTTCCAAGTTTCTGTGTTCGACGAACTCAGCTCGGCGTTCGGTGAAATTCGTTCTGCGTTCGACGAACGGCGCCTTTGAATCTGTCTCGGCGGTTGGGCTGAGAGGGTCAGCCGTCTCAGCGGTTGCTTCGGTCCCATCTCGGCGGATCCGTTGGGATAGAGTTGTCTCAGCGGTTTTCGTCCATCGGCACCTCAGCTCGGCGTTCGATGAAATTCGTTCGGCGTTCGACAATTCAACAGGCGAGGCACGTTTCAAGTTGAGGAGCCAACATGTGGAAGAGGTAACAAGGAAGGCGAGCCAGTCTCGCCGATCGCTCACAAGGAAGGCGGGCGAGCCAGATCCTCGCGGACCTCTTGCGATGATCTTCGGGGTAAGCCAGATTCTTTCCAAGATTCGGTGTTCAACGAACTCCAATCTGCGTTCGACGAACGTCGAGCTTCAGTTTGAGATCAACGAACTCAGCTCGGCGTTCGACGAAATTCATTCTGCGTTCGACGAACTCGACTCAAATGATTCACGCTTCAGTTCGACGAAATTATTTCTCAGCTCGACGAACTCAATCTTCCATCCAGTTCAGCACTCTCACAGGGCCGAGGGGAGCTCGCAGGAAGGCATGTGAGACCCAGCCTCGGTGGACGTCGCTGAGAGGGATGCGAGCGGAGCCTTCGAAGGGCGTTCCCCTAAAGGGGGTTTCGCGAGCCATACTCGCGAGGAGACTCGCAGGAGTTCTCGCGAGTAGCCTTCACGCAGTCCACTTGCCCATAGGCTAAGGAGGCGAAATTACCCCTCTGCCCCCGGTGGTCTGCCGTTAGCCCCTCCAAACAGCGGAGTTTGGCTGTTAGCAGGCCAAATTGGGGTGCGTTTAGTAAAACCAAAAGGCGGGATTCCGCTATTAACAGACCACGAACAAAAAACTATAAATAGACCTTGAAGGGCACCTTGAGAGAGGATTCCAATCTCAGTTCTCTGAGCTTCTTTCTCCCTTGGCTACTTTGGTTTAGCTCTCTAGCTCTCCAAGGTGCCCAAGTCTCAGCTTTGGCTTGGGAGGGGAAGCGCTCGACGATCTGCCGGGTTTGTGGTGGGACCTCCTCGCTGTGACTAAGGTCTTAGTCTGTTTTCGAGTACCCAGTCTGCTCCTTTCGAGGGACTAGTAAGGGCTAGCTATCCTTCAACTTGTTGAGGGCCCGAGCTTCACAAGAGACCGAAGAATCGATTTCAACAATATTATTTATCCAAACCGAATAAGGTAGCGTTTGGGAGGGCTGTTGGGCTCCGTTGCTGATGAAACGCACCGCACTTTTAACAATAAGCAGCGTTTGGTAGTGCTTTTCTTAAAACCTGCGTTTCTTAAAATCCGCCGTTTTCTTCTAACAGGGATCCGCGGCTTTTTTCCGCGGTTCACCGCAGACGCCGCACCCGCGACACGCGCTTCTCCTTCCCCGATGACGACGTCCCTCGCGCTTCTCTTCTTCCCCGACGACGACGTCCCGCGCGCATCTCTTCTTCCCCGACGACGACGTCCCGCGCGCATCTCTTCTTCCCCGACGACGACGTCCCTCGCGCTCTTCTTCCCGGGCGACGCTACTCTCCCCTTCGCCGCCTCGTTGTTCGTAACCCTAGCGCAGCAGCCATGGCATGGTCACAGAGTACTGTAAGAAGCACGTCGAGTGCACCCCTTCGCCATCTTCTACAGGCGACGAAAAAGCCATTGAGGAGGAACTCACGAGCTGGGACTCTGACTAATCAGGCCACTCTCTTCGACCTCATTCTGGTCTGCCTCATATCCTTGTGAACTTTTCCATACTTTTATTTTAGTTAAATTTGTATGTCCTTCTAATTGATTAGTTACAAGATTTTGGAACAAAATGTTAATTATATGCCTTTTGATCATGTCCGCCCCAAGTGTTGATCTTGATCTACACGTCGAGTGCACCCCTTCGCCATCTTCTACATATGTGTATGTGAGTGTGTGTATATATGTGTGTGTGTGTGTTTTGTTATTGTGTGTGTATGAGTATGTGTATATGTGTGTGTTTGTGTGTATGTAGTGTGTATATATATGTGCCTCATATGTGTATGTGAGTGTGTGTATATATGTGTGTGTGTGTTTTTTGTTATTGTGTGTGTATGAGTATGTGTATATGTGTGTGTTTGTGTGTATGTAGATGTGTGGATTTTGATTTCAGTGTGTATAACAGTTTCGTTTTTTGTTATTTTGTTATTTTGTTATTGTGTTTGTGTGTGTATTTTTTATTGAGTGTATGTGTATGTGTGTATGTAGATGTGTGTGTGTTATTTTGTATTTGTATGTGAGAAAATATTTTTTTTTTCTTATATTTTGTGGAGAAAAAAAATTCGCCCAAAACTCCGTTTTGTTTCCAAACAACTTTTTCAAAACTCCGTTTTACAAACTCCATTTCACCCAAACAGTTTTTTAACAAAACTCCGTTTTCCAGAATCAGCACTTTTCCTATCAGCAACAGCCCATCAGCAGCTTTCCATCAGCAACAGCCCAACCAAACAGAGCCTAAGTTTAAATGATGGAAAGGAGGCAATTAGAAACTTTGTGGATTAATAGGTAGTATAGATTTAAAATTGTGTGGTTTAAAACTTCCCATGCATGAGAAATTAAAGTTTTGGCTCCAACTCTTGTAATAAGAAAGCACAAAATTCAAAAATGTTCAACCGCCCTCCAACAGAATCACATAATCACATTGCTCTGTTTTTTTTTAATCTACAAAATATGAAGGTCAGGGAATCAAGATTCCACTATTGTCAAATGAATTCTCTTGCATAACCATTGAAGCCTAAATCCCAGTGAGTCAGAAACGATAGTGAGCGAAGGCAATCAGATAATTTAGGGTTTAAGGTTTAGGGTAAACCCTAAACCCTATTTTTATATGCATTCATTGTAGCCAAGACGTGCCGCTCACCGCTCGGAGTGTTCATGAAGAGGTAATCAGCATAATGGTTGATACTTGCAGAGATACGTCACTTTCGGAGAGGGTTCAAGGGCTAGATAGAACCGAGGGTGAGGATTTTGTCACTACAACAAAACAGGTCTACCGCGGCGTTTTTTTATGCCTTTCGCGGTGTTTTTCAAGCGCCGCGGCAGAGACCGGCGTGAAAACTCAACGGCATTAGCGTCATTTTTTTTAAACGCCGCCAAAAGGTAGCTGCGTTTTTTTTTAAAAACGCCGCTAAAAGTTAGCGGCGTTTTTTTTAAAAACGCCGCTAAAAGTTAGCGGCGTTTTTTTTAAAACGCCACTAAATGTTAGCGGCGTTTTTTTTAAAAATGCCGCTATAAGTTAGCGGTGTTTTTTTTAAAAAACGCCGCTAAAAGTTAGCTGCGTTTTTTTTAAAAAACGCCGCTAAAAGTTAGCGGCGTTTTTTTAAAAAAAACGCCGCTAAAGTTTGCGGCGTTTTACAAAAAAACGCCGCCAAAGATTGCAGCGTTTAAAAATAAAATAAAAATCGTCCATGAGATCCAATGCCGACGCCAGTCCATTTTAATAAGATAGTAACTAAAAAACATGTCCAGAACTTCATCATTTCAAACAAAAAAAAGGAAAAATAACACAGGATAACCTGGCAGCTGTTTTAAAACCGATAAGTAATTATATAGTCTGTTCCACAAGCCTATCCAAGTATATTGCCCATACATCATATCAATCAAAGCAGGAGGCACTGAATGAAGTAACTATACCTCGAATAACATTGCATGCCAACCGATAAGCAAAATCTCTTGTCGATGAATCTTCAGACAGAAGTAGCAAACATGTCCCATTATTATTCTTGACCGCCGTACACAAATAAGCATGGATGCTCTCATCCCCCCCCCCCCCCCCCCCCCCCCCCCCCCCCCCCCCCCCCCTATCAAAAGATCAACACCATTGACAAGCTCACATGCTTCATCATCTGCTCCATCCACCAACTTAACGTTGACCCTTAACACATCAAATTCATCTTTTTGGTGCGAGCATAGCTGTCTAGACTGATGAAAATCAAATTGCACCTGGACCAGAACTGGAACTTTGTGGTTAGAAAATGCATACATTCATGTTGTGAAGTACATGATACAAATAGACAACATAGGTCTTCTATCTGGATATGAAGCCTCTAAGTGATCAAGCCATGTACTATGATGGCTCAGCAAACATCCCAGATTTCAACTTATGTCAAATTATACTCTAATCAAGTATAAAGCAAGACAAATAATGCCAAAACTATATGCATGAATAGAACTTTTGACATTTTGCACCCTTCTAAACAAAGTTACCTATTTCTTCCGAGCCTATTTTAATTTTTTCTAATGGATTCTACCAACAAATTATATGTGTCATCACCATTCCAACAACAAAACAAGTTGAGGAGTTTGTTGAGCAAAATCATATAATTTAGATATACCTGTTAGAGAACAACTAAAAAACACCACACAATTTCATGAGGAAGAAAGCTTCGGATTTTCTTGATTTATTCAATAGAAAAACCATTACATTTATAGATGAAAAATTTACTAAAACGGAAAGAAATAATGCCTAAAACAATTAAGGCAAAAAATAAGAAATAAACAGCAAGTGCTCAATCTAGAAAAATCATAATAAAAACTATCCAAATTGGACTTTATTTCCTACCATAAACGAAATAGGAAAGAAATAAACTAATTATTAACATTCAACCCCTATTTAGTTTGTTCTTCACATCACGCACTCGAAGTCGCTCCCGCATTTCAACGAACTTGTTCCTTGCGAGTGCCTTAGTGAATATGTCAGCAAGCTGGTCGTTAGTATGTACATACTCGATCTCGATCATCCCACGCTCCACGCAGTCCCGAATGTAGTGGTAACGAGTATCAATGTGTTTTGACCGATCATGATACACGGGGTTCTTGGTTAGTGCAATTGTCGACTTGTTGTCAACAAAGAGAATTGCTTTGCACCTAATCCGCTTCCGAATATCATCGAGTAGGTTGAGTAACCATACTCCTTGCTGTGCCGCAATCGAAGCTGATATATATTCGGCCTCGCAAGAAGATAAGGCTACAACCCGTTGCTTCTGCGACATCCAAGTGATGATGTTCCGGCCTAAGAAGTATGCAACTCCCGTATTGCTCTTCTTATCATCAATGCTCCCTCCATGATCACTGTCGCAGTAGCCAACTAGCTTCGTACCTCCGCGAAGATTCCTCTCATAAGAAAGACCAAACCCGCTTGTACCTTTCAGATACCGCAAAATCTGCTTCACCACCGCAAAGTGTTGGGTATTGGGCTTCTCCATGAACCTGCTCGCTATCCCAACGACATATGCAATATCCGGACGGGTATTCACCAAATATCTCAAGCATCCTATTGCGCTCCTATACTCCGTAGGGTCCACCAAAGGATAATCGCCCGTCTTGCTCAATTTAAGCCTTGGTTCCATCGGAACTTGAGTGCTGTTGCAGTCTCCCATCCCAAATTTCTCAAGAATTTTTAATGTGTATGCGGACTGACAAAGGGTGATTTCCTGAGGCGTTTGGGATACCTCTATCCCCAAGTAGTAGGTGAGCAATCCGAGATCGCTCATGCAGAAAAGTTCCTTCATCTGAGCTTTGAACTTATTCACCTCCACGCCGCTTGACCCGGTGATGATGAGATCATCCACATAGACTCCAACCAGCAAGTTGGAATCTCCCGCAACTCGTTTGTAGACGGCGTGCTCAGTCGGACTCTTCTCAAAGCCCAAAGAGGATAGGCTTTGATCCAGCTTGAAGTTCCAAGCCCGCGGGGCTTGTCGAAGGCCATACAACGCCTTCTTGAGTTTCAACACCTTGTGCTCTTCTCCGGCAATGACAAAACCTGGAGGTTGAGAGACATATACCTCTTCGACTAGATCCCCGTTGAGAAACGCCGATTTGACATCCATGTGGTGGATGTCCCATCCTTCCTCCGCTGCCAAAGCAATGAGCAAACGGACCGTCTCCAATCTCGCCACGGGTGCAAACACCTCGTTGAAGTCAACCCCATGTCGCTGTACATATCCTTTCGCCACAAGCCGAGCTTTATGCTTCACGATGTTCCCCTCCGGATCTCGCTTCGTCTTGAAGACCCACTTGAGTCCAATGGACTTTTGACCACTCGGGAGGGTGGTGATCTCCCAAGTGTCGTTGTCCCGGATGGAAGTTAGCTCCTCCTCCATAGCTCGTCTCCAACTTAGTTCGTCTTTGGCTTCCTCAAATGTTGCAGGCTCCCCTGCTGCGAAGAAACAAAGTCCAGCCTCCTCCTCCTGCAATTCCATCTCTTCAGTTTCGCCGTAGATCTCCTCAAGTGACCGGAATCAAATCGGTCCGCTGGAGCTCGGAGTCGCCTCGGAGGTTGTGTCCGTGGTGGGGGAGGTACTGGCCGCGGGTGAGCCTCGGTGGGGGGAGGCGCTGGCCGCGGGTGAGCTGCGGTGGGGGGAGGCGCTGGCCGCGGGTGAGCCGCGGTGAGGCGAGGTCACCCCGTTGCTGGTGGGGGTTGTTGGTACGGGTGCAGCAAGAGGAGCTGCAGCTGCTCCTTCAGATGTCAAGTGCTGATCGCAGATAGAGAGTACTTCACCATTTCTCTCTTCCCAGTCCCACTTCGCCTCTTCGTGAAAGACGACATCATGGTTGATCACGAGCTTCCCCGTCTCTAGATTGAATAGCATGTACGCCTTAGAGCCCGCCTCGTAACCAATGAGCACCATCTTGGTGCCCCGATCCTCCAACTTTGCAAGATTTGGCTTCGTTGTCTTCGCGTACGCAAGGCAACCGAAAGTGCGAACGTAGTGCACTTGTGGTTTCCTTCCATAGAACGCCTCGTAAGGCGTCTTTCCAACAACACTATGAGTAGCCGCCCGGTTGAGAAGATGCACCGCGGTTGCTAACGCTTCTCCCCAAAACTTCATGGGCATGTTTTTGCACTTGAGAAGACTCCGAACCATCCCCATGACTGTTTGATTGTGGCTCTCCACCACGCCGTTCTGTTGCGGAGAATAAGGGGCTGTGAGGAATCGTTTGATCCCGACTTCTTCACAATAGGCATCAAACCCCTTGGAGGTGAACTCCCCACCTCGATCGCTACGGAATCCCTTCACTTTGTGTAAGATCCCCCTCCCGGAACACACAACACGGCCGAGGGGAATCTTATGCCCAGGACAGCCGCCTTGCGAAAGCGCTAGCACACGAGCTAGCCTCCCCCACAAGACGCCTATCCTGCCTGCTAAACCAACTACACAGCGCCAACCCATCAATGAAAGAAAGTATTAAAAACCAAAGATTCACAATAAGTAATAATGTCCAAATCAGAGTAATCAGCTAAATGCCCCAAGGGCTACATATTAAAACACTCACCCGCCTCTGTTACTAACGGCAGCTAAGGTACCATAAACCCCAGCCCTGCACACCTGACCCGGCTGGACTCCGGTGCTGAACGCTGCTACACATCTGAATGTGCTCCTAAAAAGAGGGAGGTAGCAACCGTTAGTCATTAAGACTAAGTGACTTCCCATCCGCTCCCCCGACGACTCCAAGGCACCGGGCGGAAGGAAAGGAAGAAAAGGTGCAATATAACAGTAATATATACAAAGCAGGTGATGGGGAAAGTAAACTAGTATATACGCAAATTCTAAGCTACACAAGTGTAAAAGGGGTTAATCTATTCATGTATAAGCAGGAGTATAATAAAGGTGTACATCAGTAAATAAACAGTAAGTAAAGCAGGTAAAGCAAGGCAGTAAGAACAGTAGCGACACGTAATCAATCTCGTACCCTAACTTATATGAATGCCCATACAAACTTATAAGTTAGGATTTCCAGGAATTATAACTCATCATATAAAAGAGCCCATACTAATTTATATGATGAGGATCTGCAAGTGCATATGCTATGCTTATGCTATGAATGATTATGCAATGAACTCACACACACGACTCTGTGCACACAGACCTTTGTAGTTCCCTCTATTTGAGAGGAAGCCAACCTCTCGGGTACCAACCGCTGTGACACACGGTGGTAGCGGACCGGGCTGTCCACTCCTAGGCGGGTATGCACACTACCAGGCCTAGACCGCACGTACGCCTCGACGCTAAACAACCGCGGAGCTCTGCGTACTCTTTGCTGGAGTCCACCAGGCTTTGAGCTAAGTGGAAGGTGTCTTCGAGGAATTGTCGTCCCGACACGCAGACAAGCTGGCCCCTCAGACCCCAACACACCCGCTAAGTCCATGTACCGCGGTCGGTGTGACGACCTGCCTAGTACCGAAGACCTGCCACAAGTATCCAAGAACTAACGGGGCTATCCTCCCCTCGAGCCTCCAGCTCGTCCAACCCAGTATACCACACACCTATCACTCCCACACTGGGAGGAGATACATAAATCCAATCTTACCCCACTATGGCTACTCTTGTTTACTTTAAATGTTATTGCAATTTAGGGTTAATCTTGGACTTCCCGAGGGTTACCCTGTAAGGGGCTCGCTACGGTACTAGGAACTACAATGGGATGACACCCCAAAGTTCCCTTTCTCAAGGCACTTAGTATTATTGGTATCTACCCATAAGATTACCAAGCACTCTCATCATCTAAACTCCTTTTTGGTGACCTCAACCTCTTCATCCAAATCAGGTACACCAACTACCTCCCCATTCCTACCTAATGGTCTACAAGTTATCTTCATTCTACCGTTCTACTATTCGCAGACCAAATGAGTTATATGAACCACATAAGGGGAGGTACTACAAATATTCATCCAATTGACTCAAGATTATTACCAGAAGACTATCATGATATTATAAGACTAAGCTCGGCTTTTACTCAAGGGTTGTTTCTCATCCAACCATGTTAGATTCAAGTTCCTCCACCACTAGGAGGGTATGAACACTACTAGTCCTAGGCCTCTGTACGCCTCGACGTTAAGAACACACAGCGGAGACCCTGCGTACTGCTCGACACTAAGAACACACGGCGGAGCCTTCAAGGACACAGAAGGGGACTTGGGTAGGTGAGCACCAAAAGTCCAACCCAACCGGTCTAGAATCTAACTGCCGGCTTCTGTCGGTGTCACGACTAGAAAGCCCGTAGACCCGCCATAAGTAATCCTCCAACCAGGTTCCATACACCACCAGGTGTAAGCCATGCAACCCATGTGCTCCCCATGCACAACCCGTGCTCATAAGCACCCAAGGACTCCCAAGCGGAGTCTTATTACATTTCACTTCTTGCATGCTTAGCCGATGTTACCCATCCCGAGTTGTCACAACTCTCGTGCGGTGGTGTGCATATATTATGATAATCATTCTATACGACCCTGTAGGACTACTTGCGGGAATGACGTCATATTCCCCCTTTTTACAAATTATGTGCAAGGCCCAACATAACTTCTCATCCCACCCTCATACTCAATTCACAAGTATTACGAAAAACTCAAACTATTAACCTTGTTGAGGGTTCAGCACCATTATTCATGCATCATGATAACTTATAACCGAATATTTGATCAAGGGCTTATATCAACCCGACTCCTATGAGATCCCCCGTGTTATCTCATAATCATTACCTTGAAAATTTCCCCATTTTCAAGCCTTGTCTATATTTACCAATGTTATTTGCAACACAACAAATTTATAGGAAGAGTCTAACAATATTACCGTATATATAAATCCAACATTCATAATTCTGATCGGGGGTGGTCTCAATACCGTTAGGCACATGTCCACCAAATTTTACGATCATCCGATAAGTAATTTGAGAGGAATCCAAACACTTGACCCCACCGGACTACTTGTGTATTCAATAACTATAACAAATGTTAGTACTTTACATTCTTCCTTTCACCTTCTTAATCGTAGTTATCATCACAAGATTCATTGCGTTTAGCATTCAAATCGTTTACCTTTAACTGTAATTTTTATGTTCCTCACATGCATTCTTCCCAACGTGCAACATAATTCAAGCACAATTACAAAATCACACTATAGCATTTATCACGATCGTAGTAGATAAAATATTTTACCGAATGTTTTCCACTATCCAACCTAGTGGTGTGAAAATTTCTCGGACCTTGTGAGAGCAAGCAGGAATAACAACTAGAGATACAAGCCAAAGCAACCAGAAACAATCTCAGGCAAATATGTGATCTTTATTGATAGCATAAAACTTCATTACAGGGCAAGACATGCTTGACGAGACATGATTTCGTCAGCACAAAACTCCAAGAAGAAATACAAAAAAAAACTGAGGAAAACTGGAGACCGCCCAGACTGTGCGACCTCCCCTGCGATCTCTGCCAGTTGCAAGACCGCAACTCTCTGCCGACCACAGAACACTACCAGACCGCTGCACAGACCGCTCCCTTCTTTCGACCTCCTGATTCTCCCGAACTCCAGCACCACAACTCCAAGCCGCAGACCGCCCGAACACTTTCAGAGGAAGAGGTGATCGCTGCTGCCCACACTATCCGCAGAAGCTGCACAAGAAGAGTTCAATCAGAGACCGCCCGGTCAGAAATAAACAGACCGCAAGAACAAGAGCGAACTCAGCTTACACTTGGTGTGTCTATGTTTGCTGCAACAGTGGCTCCTATTTATAGGCGTGAGACCTGATCTGGTCACCACCCTAGAGATAGGATCACCACCCCTCAGACCGCGTGACCTGACCGGTCACACTGCGCGATCAGCAACATTACTTCTACTTCATTTTTGGTGAACCCGCCAGCTTCAATGTCGCCATGAGAGACCGCCACTCTCACAGCAGACCGCGACTCCACAAAGAGCTCGCCAGACCGCTCGAAGCTATTCACCACCTGTGTTCGCACGAGACCGCGAACACAGTCAGTTCGCCATCAGATCGCGAACTCCTATCCGCATGCCGATCTCCTTCTGAGACCGCGAACAGTAACCAGCTCGCATACCAGTCTCCTCCTGAGACCGCGAACTGAGACCGTGAGACTAAGACCCTTAGTCCGCGAATACCCCCAGAAAGCCCGGTCAGCTACCAGACCACATTACGGAGAAAACCTGGATCAAACTGTGCGGTCACACCAGACCGCCACAGCCTTGAAGAGGACAGCACGCCACGCGGTCACGCACAGACCGCGCGACTCCTTCAGCAGACTTTGGACAAGACCAGCGGTCAACCCGGGAGACCGCAGCTAGGCTAAGATCAGCCAGACCGCGGATGCAGACCGCCAGGTCGTGAGGTCACGTCAGACCGCCCGACCTCCTCCCAGACCGCCCAGGTCCAAAAGCCTCCTTCACTTCCACTTCAACAATTTCAACACTCCCCCTTGAAGTGGGAAGTGGAAACCAGCCCAAGTAACTCCCTTAGCCGTGTGAACGGCCCCTTTGCCAGCGCCTTTGTGAAGATGTCTGCGACATTGTCCGCACTCCGCACATGCTCGACCGAAAGAGACCCCTCCAGCACCTTCTCCCGTATGAAGTGATGCTCGATCTCGATATGTTTGGTCCTCGCGTGACAAACTGGATTGGTTACCAGTTTGAGAGCACTCTCGTTGTCACCGCGAAGCAGAGTCGGCTCCCGAACCTCTTTGTGGACGTCTCCCACCAACCTCCTAAGCCAGATGGCTTCCTGAGCTGCCAAGGCCGAAGCCTTGTATTCCGCTTCTGTGGTGGAGACCGATACGGAATCCTGCTTCTTGCTGCACCATGATATAGCCGTAGGGCCCGCCATGAAGACGAATCCAGATGTCGACTTCCGATCATCCGAATCTCCCCCATAATCAGCATCCATGTATCCATGCACTTCGAAGCCCGCATCCCTCCTGTATAGGAGACCCATGTCCGAGGTCGCCTTGACATACTTCAGAATGTTCTTGGCCGCTAGCAGATGAGGTATCCGTGGCTCCGCCATATACCGACTCACTCTGCCTACTGCATATGCAATATCCGGCCTCGTGATCGTCAGATAGATCAAGCTCCCAACCAGAGCTCGGAACACCAACGGATCTTGCATAATCCTCCCCTCATCCTTCCGAAGCTTCATAGCCTTCTCCAGAGGTGTAGAGATGCACTTCCCTTCTTTCATGCCGAATCGCTCCACGATTCGCTCCGCATATCCAGCCTGGGAAACCAGCACTCCACTTTCCTTCCTCTGCACCTCTAGTCCAAGGAAATGGTGAAGCTCACCTAAGTCCTTCATCTCGAACCTGATAGCCAGCTCGGCCCGAAGCTGAGCTACTTCCTCCTTCGAGTTCCCCGTCACGATCATATCGTCGACGTAAAGCAGCACGATGACTTGAAGCTCCCCGCTCTTCTTGACGAACAAGCTTGAGTCTGAGTCTGAAGCACAAAATCCACAGAATAGGAGATATTCTGCGATCTTTCCGTACCACGCCCTTGACGCTTGCTTCAACCCATGCAGGGCCTTCTTCAGCTTGCAGACATGCTCCGGAAAATCTTCAGACACAAAACCTGGTGGCTGGACCATGAAGATGTCCTTGTCAATCTCGCCGTACAAGAAGGCGTTCTTGACGTCGAGCTGCCAAATCTCCCATCCACTGAATGCCGCCAAGGCAATGATGAACCGAACTGAAGTCATTTTAGCCACCGGACTGAAAGTCTCTTCGTAGTCTTCACCGTATTGCTGCGAGAACCCCCGAGCTACAAGACGAGCCTTGTACCGCTCGATGCTGCCGTCAGCTTTCTTCTTCAATTTGTAGACCCATTTGCATGTTACAGGAGTAGTGCCCTTGGGCTTGGGCACAAGAGACCAGGTCTCATTCTTCTCAAGAGCTGCCATCTCTTCTTGCATTGCAACATCCCACTCCTTCACGCCTTGGGCCTTCTCAAAGCTCGATGGCTCCCTCTCATCCAAGGGACCAGCAAAGAAACATGAGACAAAGCTCACTGCGTTTCCTCCTGTATAGCGATCAGGGGCAATGATTGCTCGCTTCGACCTCCTCAGCTCCTTCCCCTGAACCGCATTATCTCCAGCTGCTTCTTCCCTAGCTCCTCTTCCAGACGTGCTAGGAGCATTGCTCCCCTGCTCCCTGAACCAGAAGCCCCCGTCTCGGAACTAGAAGGAGATGGACCACCTGGTGACACAGGTAGCTCCACCTGAAGATCTTCCACTGCTTGCTCTGGCACCTCCACCCTGCTCTCTGGTAGCTCCACTCCAGAAGACCCCTTATAAGATGTCACCTCATCAAATACAACGTCGCGAGATACAACAAATCTCCGCGTCTCTGGGTCCATGCACTTCCATCCTTTCTTCCGCTCGTCGTATCCCACGAAGACTAGCTTCCTTGCTTTCGCATCTAGCTTCGTCCGAAGAGCATCTGGAACATGCACGTAGCAGGTGGAACCAAACACCCTAAGGTGTGCCACGCTTGGCTTCTCCTTGAACATCAACTCATGCGGAGTCAACATGTTGATGGGACTAAGAGGCATCCGGTTGATGACGTAAGCAGCACAAGACATTCCCTCCGCCCAGAAGGACTTTGGGATACTCTTGGCATGCAGCCAACACTTGCAGGTCTCTGTCAGATGACGGATCTTCCGTTCTGCAACTCCGTTCTGTTGTGGAGTATGCGCACAAGTAAGCTCCCTCCGGATGCCTGCCTTCCTGCAAAAAGTAGAGAACTCACTGGAGGTGAACTCCCCTCCGTTGTCAGTCCTCAGCTTCTTCACCCGCAGTCTTAGCCGACCTTCCACGAGCTCCTTGAACTCCACAAACTTGGCAAACGCCTCCGCCTTCTCCTTCAGAAAATAAACCCAGACATATCTGGTGTAATCATCGATCAACACCAGCATATACCTGCTGCCTCCGAGGCTTGGGGTAGCAGTTGGTCCCATCAAGTCACCGTGGATGCACTCCAACGGCACACTACTTCTTGTCTGCGACTTGTCAAACGGTAGTCGATGAGACTTGCCGAACTGACATCCTGCGCAAACATGACCTTCTCCGTAGGAAGATAGACTTGGCAGGCCCTTGACCAGGCCTCTCACCGCCATAGCTTTTAGCTTGTCCATCCCTACATGCCCCAACCTCTCATGCCATATAACGGCACCATCATTCGTCTTCATCTTGTCGACGTAGGAACTTGTCGATAAAACGAACAAGTCTTTTTGGCCGTCTCCCGACATGAACGACCTCGGCCTTCATGGCCTCTACATTACGTAGAAATTTCACTTCTGTTGGGCCGAACAGAACGTGATACCCAACGTCAACAGCGTTGGTCACGGAGAAGAGGTTTTTCTTCATTCCGGGCACATGATAGACACTCTTCAAAGTAAGTGGCCCTCTATCACTGCCCAAAGAAACAACCCCCACCTTCTCTACTGGATGCACAGTATTATCAGCAGTAATGATTGCATTGTTACCTGTGTAGGGCTGTGCAGAAGAAAGCTTGGTCCCGTCTCCGGTTAGGTGATGACCACACCCCGAGTCCACGATCCAGTCCTCCAAATAGTTGATGGGAGCCGAAGCTCCAATAGAAGCCGAGAAGGCTCCTCCCCATCCTCCATCTATATGTCTGGCCTCAGCTTCCTCCTTCTCCGCAGCATGCCCTGCTTGAGTGACCACTCTGCAATCCTTCTTGAAGTGCCCAACCTTCCCGCATTTGTAGCATTTGAGACCTTCCTTCTTCTTCTTCTCCTCAGCCTTAGGAGGATAGCCCCTCTCCTGCTGTCCAGAAGTTGAAGGCCCATAGCCTCCAGTGGTCTTCTTCTTCTTATCCCACTTCTTCTTCTTCCCCGAGAAGAGCACTTCGCCATCTCCCCCAGTCACTGACAACCCCGCCATCTGTCTTGCCAAGCTTTGTTGCGAAGAGAGCAAGTTCTCCAGCTCCAACAGAGACGGCTGATTCGCCCATCCCTGCACCGACGTCACAAAGGCCACATATTCCTTCCGCAAGCCGCGGATGATGTGCCTCTTCAGCTTCGCCTCAGAAATTGGCTCATCAGGATCCAGTGCTGATATCTTAGCGCAGAGGTTCTTCATCTTCAGAAAGAAAGTGGAAATAGAAAGATCGCCCTGAGCCGACCTTGCCAGCTCATTCTCCAGGAACTGCAGCCTCGCTACATTCTTCTTGTTAAACAGCCCATCCAGGGCTCTCCAGATCTCGGCAGCTGATCCACACCCTAAGATGTGATCAAATAGATCAGGTGAAATGGCACGCTTCAAAGTGAACTCGGCCTTGGCATTGGTCTTTCTCCATGCCCTCACGGCCGGACCATTGTCACCTGCTTCTGTTGCCTTCACCTCTTCTGTCGCATCTCCTCCAACAACCTCCCAGAGGTCCTCCCCTAGAAGATAGCTCTGCATACACGACTTCCACTTCTTAAAGTTAGTCGATGTAAGCATCTCAATCCCAAAACCTCTTGCAAATCCACCTTCCATTGTTTTTCCTCTGGTTCCTCCTTCACAAAGGCGATGGCTACTCTAAGTTATTCACTACTCTATCCACTCCAACCTAGCTCTGATACCATGTGAAAATTTCTCGGACCTTGTGAGAGCAAGCAGGAATAACAACTAGAGATACAAGCCAAAGCAACCAGAAACAATCTCAGGCAAATATGTGATCTTTATTGATAGCATAAAACTTCATTACAGGGCAAGACATGCTTGACGAGACATGATTTCGTCAGCACAAAACTCCAAGAAGAAATACAAAAAAAAACTGAGGAAAACTGGAGACCGCCCAGACTGTGCGACCTCCCCTGCGATCTCTGCAAGTTGCAAGACCGCAACTCTCTGCCGACCACAGAACACTACCAGACCGCTGCACAGACCGCTCCCTTCTTTCGACCTCCTGATTCTCCCAAACTCCAGCACCACAACTCCAAGCCGCAGACCGCCCGAACACTTTCAGAGGAAGAGGTGATCGCTGCTGCCCACACTATCCGCAGAAGCTGCACAAGAAGAGTTCAATCAGAGACCGCCCGGTCAGAAATAAACAGACCGCAAGAACAAGAGCGAACTCAGCTTACACTTGGTGTGTCTATGTTTGCTGCAATAGTGGCTCCTATTTATAGGCGTGAGACCTGATCTGGTCACCACCCTAGAGATAGGATCACCACCCCTCAGACCGTGTGACCTGACCGGTCACACTGCGCGATCAGCAACATTACTTCTACTTCATTTTTGGTGAACCCGCCAGCTTCAATGTCGCCATGAGAGACCGCCACTCTCACAGCAGGCCGCGACTCCACAAAGAGCTCGCCAGACCGCCCGAAGCTATTCACCACCTGTGTTCGCACGAGACCGCGAACACAGTCAGTTCGCCATCAGATCACGAACTCCTATCCGCATGCCGATCTCCTTCTGAGACCGCGAACAGTAACCAGCTCGCATACCAGTCTCCTCCTGAGACCGCGAACTGAGACCGCGAGACTAAGACCCTTAGTCCGCGAATACCCCCAGAAAGCCCGGTCAGCTGCCAGACCGCATTCCGTAGAGAACCTGGATCAAACTGTGCGGTCACACCAGACCGCCACAGCCTTGAAGAGGACAGCACGCCACGCGGTCACGCACAGACCGCGCGGCTCCTTCAGCAGACTTTGGACAAGACCAGCGGTCAACCCGGGAGACCGCAGCTAGGCTAAGATCAGCCAGACCGCGGATGCAGGCCGCCAGGTCGTGCGGTCACGTCAGACCGCCCGACCTCCTCCCAGACCGCCCAGGTCCAAAAGCCTCCTTCACTTCCACTTCAACAATTTCAACAAGTGGTACTAACAATATGTGAAGTATTAAAATCTTCACCATCATACTCCTAGCAATTTCCCCAATCCAACCAGGGTGAGTAAATATATTAACAACACAAGATTACTCAACGACATTCCTTGCAACATAGACGATTTAACCTTCATAATCATGTTCCCAAGATTTATCACGTTCAAAGGGGTGAACTTTAAAATATCAACATAAGAGCATCAAGATTCATAAATACCCAGTTAACATATACTCATCTAAATAAAATATGAAACTTCACAGGACTAATCACAACTATATAAAGAATACCTCCACCAATTATTGAAACCATGAACATAATGACACTGTTTACGAAAACTGACATTCTGGGAGCTATACTTATCCAAGAATTATGTGCTACCCCATTTTGAAAAGCTAAGAGCAAGGGCTACAACTCTTACGTTGAGCCGGTGAGCCAGATCTAAGTATTTAATGCATAAAATTGGACCTGAAGTCAGTTGTGTAAAACTGGGCAGAAAACAGAGAACAATAACACAATTCAGCTCTCTGGACAGTCCACTCGACTGGACTTTTAGGGAACTACAGGTCACCCCAGAAAACGTGTAACCTATCGTTGGAAAGCTCTTTCCGAGGGCTACAACATTTATGTTGAGCCCGAAACCTAGTTCCAGTGGGGTCAGGCCCAAAAACTGGCTTGAACCCAGCTGCGCACAATTTTCCTTAATAGCTACGTGCAAGTTATAAATTGAAACTGATTTAACAGGGAGCTGTCATCACATTTATGCAAGTTATAAATTGAAATCCAATTAATCAGGGAACTTCATTATCATCCCAAATGCCAAATGAATATATATAATTGAAATCCCAATTGCAGGGAACTATTCATATCATCCCAATTGCAATTTAGGGCAACGCCTTCTCTCCTCCCATGCACCCTCACGAGGCCTTCGATTATCACGACACCAACGCCCCACGTTCGTATTGAAGCGGGGAGTTGAATGAGGGCATTTTCGCGGCGATCGGTGCCCTACGGCGAAAACCCTAACGCGGCCTTTTTCCTACGGAGCTTCATCACGCTCGCAAATCGACTCAATTGAGTTCGATATCTCGCCTAGCGGATCTAAGAAAATTAGCACCAAGGGAGAGGGGAGGAAGTCACCTGATTTCCGTACATGCTACCCCATAGCCGCGCATGCGGCGTTTGCGCGTCGCTCCCGGCCGTGGTTGGATCTCGTCGATCCGGATCTCGTCGGACGTTGCCAAAGAGGAGACGACCTCTTTGAGTGGCTGCCTTGGTCCTCGGAGAGAAGAGATCTCGTTGTTTTGGAGTTCCCCCGCAGGAAAATCAGTTGAGGGAGGTGGTGGAGATGAGATGGTGGTGGTTCTTGCTGAAAATCTCGCCGAAGAAACGTGAGTGAGAGATTTCCAACTTCAGATTTGGTGGGAGGGAGGGTTGTTTGATGGAGGCTCATCAAAAATGGAGAGTTGTTGGCTGCCATGGGAGAGGAGAGGAGAGCTTGACTTCGCCGGAGATGAAGAGGGAAGAGGCGGTTCACGATCTTGCCGTGTGGAGTTGCGCTGGAGCATGAGCTTGCCGGAGAGAGAGATCAGAAATGGAGGGGGAGCTCGGTGCGGCGCTGCTGGGAGGAGAGATCGGCAAGGGTGAGTTTCGGCCATGGATGGGGTTAGAGAGAGAGAGAGAGACGAAGGAGATCGCCGGCCTTGGCGGAGAGGAGAGTAGTTCCGATCTGGAGCATCGGAGTTGAAGGTCGGCCATGGAGGAAGAGTGACGGCGCTGGCCGGAGGGGAGAAGGATCGGAGGTGGGGAGATCGGCTTTCGTTTCCGCCGTCAGGTCGCAGCAGGAGGGAGGAGGAGATCGGGTAAGGTATATTTCTAACCTAATGTATGTATATATATATATAATATATATTAATATTAATATAATTAATATTATAAGAAAACTCTAATTAAAACATTCAAACGCTTATATATCGCTCTAGAGGACTCAAAATTTATCCCGGACGGGCTCGTTACGACCGTCTCGCTGACACGCATCCACCGGGACTATCCGAGATCAATTCCGAGTTCGTTTGCCTATTTTACGCTCCCCGGAGCGTTTGCGGCACAATTTGACTTAAACGTCAAAAACCCTTCAAACGACGTCGGAATCGCAAACGGATAGATTCGTTAAACTCGTACTATTATTACGAGTCTAACAAGACTGATTGTGGTCGATTGAGAGGTAGTTTCGCCTATTTCACGACTTTGGATAAATATGTTAATCGCAGACCACATTATTAAATTCGCCGATTCTCATCAGAATCGAGCGCGGACAGTTTCGTTGGCCTCGTATGGGCTTCACGAGTCTAACAAAATTGACTAAGGTGAATTACGAGATCATTTGGTCAATTTCACCATTTTGGATAAATATGCTATTCGCAGACCACGTTATTTAAGCTAATGTACGTACTATAATTCCTTCGAGGCGGTACGCCTCCTTCGAGGCGGTACGCCTCCTTCGAGTTTTATCGCTCAAGTTATGCTCTCTGGACGGCTCGGATCCCGATACAGCAAATATCGGGACAAAGAATAGAACTGGTACTCGCCGCATCCGACGAGTGCACTTCCCCGGCTCAGGTGCAAGCCTGGCCCTCACTACACCCCGAGCCCGAGTCAACTCGCTTGACTCAAAAACGCGCACAAGGGGTCTAGCTCGAATCGGGATGTTACACTTTGAACTCCGTTTCCATCTCCGCTCGCGCCTTTAGCCTCTTGAATGCATCCAAGGCCTCGTCCTTGGATTTCAATAACTCCACCCACATGAACCTGCTATGATCATCTACTAGTAAGAAGAAGAATTGTTTACCTCCAAGGGTGGCCGGATTGATGGGTCCGCAAAGATCTCCATGCACCAATTTAAGAGGTGTTGATGCATGGTCCGCTGCAACGCTTGGAAATGGTAATCGCCTTTGCTTCGCCACCAAGCACCCGTCGCAAAGTTCTTGTGAGTGCTCAATGGAGGGCATCCCCTCCACCATCTTGAAATGCCCCATGTCATGAAGTGCCCGAAAGTTGAGATGTCCCC
This sequence comes from Dactylorhiza incarnata, assembly GCA_033032865.1. Lineage (NCBI taxonomy): Eukaryota > Viridiplantae > Streptophyta > Magnoliopsida > Asparagales > Orchidaceae > Dactylorhiza > Dactylorhiza incarnata. The sequence continues at coordinate 2,486,992 of JAWHQI010000107.1, read as the reverse complement.
ATCTAGCGTGCCATAGCCATGCCTCGTCTTTGTACTTCTCCGCTAGCAAGGCCACCGGAGCATCCGTCTTCATATTTAGGATGTAGAGACAATTCTTGGACCTCTCCACCATCGCCAAGAGACGCCTCTCTTGATCGAATAGACACAAGAATCCATCCTCCATGACGATCTTGCATCCGTTCTCCTCCAATTGTCCCAAACTCGCAATGTTTGTGCGGAGTTTTGGGATGTAGTAGACGTTAGTGAGGACTTTGTGCTTCTCCTTTTGGTCTTTGAAGAAGACCGCTCCCCGACCACATATCTCCACCGAAGAGCCATCGCCAAACTTCACCTTGCCTCTGACCGTCTCATCTAGCGAGGAGAAGTAATCCTTGCAACCCGTCATATGGTTGCTAGCCCCCGTATCAAGGTACCAATCCGATTTCTCCACGTCACTGGGAAAAATGCTCGGTTGCACATTCTCTTCATTAAGGAGAAGATTAGAACATACCATTTTTGGGTGATCTTCTTCGCCCTCCGCCAATAAAAGGGCCGGTTCGAGATCCTCGAAGGCTTCGGCCATGTGCGCTTTCTCCTCTTTGTCCTTCTTCTTCGAGCGACACTCTGCGGCAAAGTGGCCCATCTTGTGGCAATAGAAGCACTCGATTTTTGACTTATCTTTAACACCATCATTGCGATCTTGATCTTCCCGTAGATCGTTGTTGCGATGTTGTCCGCCTCGCCCTCGTCCACGGCCACGGCCTCCACGGCCGCCAGTTTGGTGTCTTCCACCATTGGATGGCTTCTTGTCATGAGCCATAAACTCCCTCATCATCAAGAGAAGTTTCTCCTCGTCTTTGTTGGTAGCCCCACCAACACGCTCTTCATGAGTCTTGAGATGGCCGACAACCTCCTCCACGGTCATCGTCGTGAAGTCGCCAAATTGCTCTATCGTCGAAGCAATCTGGACGAACTTTGATGGGACGGATCGCAGGAACTTCTTCACAACCGCAGCCTCCGCTACCGTACCTCCCAACGCCCTTTGCATGTTGACGTTTGTGGTAAGCTTCATTGTGAAATCATCTATTGAATCCGTCTCCTTCATGTGAAGCATCTCAAACTCCGTCTGCAGAGTTTGGATCTTTGCATCCTTGACGCGGTCCGCGCCTTGGTACATGATCCTAAGCATGTCCCATATCTCCTTCGCAGTTTTCTTCTCCGCAACCATCTGGAGAACGTCATCTGGAAGTGCTTGTTGGATGGCCGAAAAAGCTGTTTTGTTCTTTTTCGCATCCACTTTCGTCGTTGGATCGACTGGTTCCACCGCCTCCATAACATCTTGGACATCGAGGATCCCCCTCATTCTGATAGCCCAAACGCCATAGTTGCTCCTCGTGAGCACCGGGTATTTGAAGGTTCCATGGAACCCATCGTGTTTTGAAGATGTCTCCGCCATAGTCGCTCTGATACCAAATGTTAGAGAACAACTAAAAAACACCACACAATTTCATGAGGAAGAAAGCTTCGGATTTTCTTGATTTATTCAATAGAAAAACCATTATATTTATAGATGAAAAAAATGACTAAAACGGAAATAAATAATGCCTAAAACAATCAAGGCAAAAAATAAGAAATAAACGGCAAGTGCCCAATCTAGGAAAATCCTAATAAAAACTGTCCAAATTGGACTTTATTTCCTACCATAAACGAAATAGGAAAGAAATAAACTAATTATTAACAATACCCACCTTCAAATATTTGCTTCCAAATCTATATGTCCTTCTAAATATATAGGTGTCACTTTACCTTGGAGAATAAGGCTTGAACTTCTGCCATAGCTTTTCAATCTCCAGAAAACTCTTCCATCCTTTTCTATAAATAGAGGACTACTCCTAATAGCATCAGGTGCTTGTTACCCTTTATAATGTTTAAATAAAACCGCAAACATACTACATAAATATATAGATTATTTATTGCTACTTATAAGTCAATCAAATAACTCAATGAAATAATTTGTTTTGATCTAAGTTATTCTTGTAAATTAAGTCAAAACGCAATAAATAGATAATAAAAATGTTTGCGGAGCAAAATAAGGGATGAATTGATGTTCGCTCACATATATTGACTAGTATATTAGTGACATAAGTTCTAATGAGACGATCAAAACACGCTTCAAGAAGTATGAATTAGATAATTACCTACTATACATGCAGAGAAAAAATTAGTCATAAGAGCAACCACATTAACTGTCAGCTAGAATTGCACAAAGTTTTGGATGATAATATACACAGCATGGCCCATTTAGCAACTATAATAATTGTGCTTTACCACAACTCATCTACATTGACTTCTTTATTATTTGATTTCCTATTATACAATTATACTAGACTATGCCGCATATGGAACTTCATACTCGCCCAACATAATACTTATATAAGTTGATTTGTAAATACTTATATAACTGTTAGCTGGTAATTGGATTGATATTACAATTATACTAGACTATGTCGCATAACATAGCAGAAAATTAGTATAATTATGAGTACCACTGAGATTTCGGTGTAATAGCACTTCAGAAGAAATTGGAAGTAATGGCCCTTGGCAGAAAGGAATCAACGACAATTGCACTCAACGGAGCTTGCAAGATGAGGTTTGTATTTGAGAGCTTCCTGAGTTCTCTCCCATCCCCGATAGTATTTCTTCCAATGAATATGGGGCCCTGAAATAATCCAATAACCTCCAAGACGCAGAACTCTGTCTACCTCAATCAGATACAGACCATCTGCACGAAGAAGAAGAAAAATGTCATTTAAGATGTGCATTTTTAGAATGTTAAAAGCTATGCACATCTATAATGGCAGAAACGCACCAAGAGATTGCCAGGGGATCAAGCAGCGAGAACAGTGAGCCATGTCGAAAGATCTGGTAGGGTATGGAATCCTCATCGACACCATTGTTTACCCAGAAGACCGCCTCCGGATAGAACTTCTCGCAGACCGGGCGGTCTGGTGAGGCAAGTCGCCCGGTTCAGGTTCAACAAGGTTTATCGGCTCAGCTAGTACAAATCGGGCGGTCTGATAGAATTCAGGCCCCCTCCAAGGATTGAAGACTATCAAGGCTCAAGTCCAGAAGGCAAGCCGCGGTCTCAGGTTAGAGGCCGCCCGGGGTGCATCATGAAGACTATCAAGACCCAAGTCCAGAAGGCAAGCCGCGGTCTCAGGTCCGAGGCCGCCCGGGTTGCACCATTGCCTTGATCGCAGTATCTTTGATCTCCGGCCAGGACAGATCAGAAGTGCAAGCCGCCAAGACCGCGCGGCCTATTTCTTTTCACCTTTCTATATGCAGTCACCGCCTGCCCGATTCTCCTGTACCCGGGCAGGCGGTTATTTTATCCCTGTCCGTTCGGACAGGCCCCCGAGCCTATAAATATGGGGCGGCGACGTTCCCAAGGCACGCACACTTGAATCCTGGAGCTCGCTTGTTAGAGTTGCGGTCTCGAGTTTCCTGTCTTGCGACTTGTCTGACCGGTCGGTTTCTTCTTTCCTGCTTCTGTAACCCGCTGTAACTTCTTCATTTGAATCAAAGGAAAGCCCGTCACAGGAGTGACATTCGTCGTGACGGGCGAAGTATGGCCTCGACTGCTGCCAGCGGTCTAGTTTTCTCTGCTCAAATAGTAACCGACAGCCCGCAGCCTCCGATTTCCTTCGGAGGTGCATTTTCGGATTCAACAGAAACACGCGACCTTCAGATCGCGGACTGTCAGCGAAATCTTTGATGAAGATGTCAGAACGCCAGTTCCCTCTGGGAGACAGCTCCGACCATAGTGAAGATTCCCTGTGGGAGGCTTTGGAGCAGTCGAAGAGAGTAGTCGAGCGGGCTCAAAAGACGACTGATCAGCGTCTGGGCGCGATCAGTCAGGCCCTAGCACTGTTAACCGAGCGGTTGGTCCCTCAGCATACTGCGGTTAACCAGGCGGTGACTCTGGTCCCTCCTCCTCCACCCCCGTACCCGCTACCACAAGTCGCCAATTTCCAACCGCCACAAGAAGGTTTTGCAGCCCAAGAAAACTTTTATCTAGAGGCCGCACACAGCATGCCGGCCTGAGTTCTCGATTTTCAGGGGGCGGCTTCTCACGCTGCCTTCCTCTCCTACCCTCCAGAGTGCGCTGCCCGCCACTCCTACCCGCCAGAGGGCGCTGCCCGTCTTTCCTACCAGCCAGAAGACGCTGCCCGCTCTTCCTACCAAGCGGCTTGTCCGCAAGTAGCCGCAACTCAGGCGGCTTACTACTCTGCTCCTCTTCTGTATAAGGATGCTGAAGAAAATTCTCCCTTCGTGGACGAAGTCGAGGGGAGCCAGCCCCAAATAATTTTAGAGAGCCGCGCCTGCCGACATACAATGGAGAAACTGATCCTACTGTTCATCTTCAGGCCTTCGAGTCGTCCATCGCTTTGAGAACTCTCTCGGATGCAACCAAATGCAAACTCCTTGTAACATCCTTTGATGGATAAGCAAGGGAGTGGTTCTATGGGTTGCATCCCAGAACCATCAGCTGCTTCGCTGAGCTGCGCAGTGAATTTCTGCTCAGGTTCTCCACCTCTAGAAAGAGAAAAAGTGGCACGGCGGCCCTTTTTGAGATAATTAGGCAGCGGGAAGACGAAATATGGGCCCATTTCGTGGATCGTTTCCAGAAGGAAATCATGGAGGTTTAGAATGTAGATCCAGAATTGTACAGGGTGGCCTTGATTCATGGCTTGAGGGAAGGCCTTCTGAAATTTGAAGCAAATATTAGGGAGCCAAGGACTTATCAGGAAATGATAAGTTTGGCTAATATGTTCATAAGGGGGGAAAAAAGCAACCCCGGGTACGGCGTGAAATTGGTGAGCGACAAGGAGCAATCCAACTCATACTTCATCCATCCACAAGCAAACCAACCCCATTTCGAGCCCCGTTCACAAATGGTAAGGAACTACAAACACAAACAACATTTCATCGGCCATCAACGGTTTCAGGATCAGAAACCACCGTTGGCCATCACATCCGCTCCATCCATTCCCATTCCTCAAATAATGCCAGTATATCTGCCACAGTATACCGCGCAGCCATCTCCAGCTATTCCATCCACCCAGTATGATGACTCGCAAGAGTCATTTACTCCTCTTAACGTTACCATGGACGAGGTCGTCCAAATCCTTCAAAAGAGGCCGGATTTCAAAAGACTTGCTCCTTTAAAGTCGGATATTCGTAATCGAAATCCGAACTGCTTCTGCGAGTATAGCAAGGAGGGAGGGCATTTGACTGAGAATTTTCGGGCCCTCCGCTTATTGATAGAAAGGCTTTTGCGAGAGGGGAAGCTCCGAGGCCTAGTCCAAAAGGAAGTGACTGCTGAACCAGCAACTGAGAAGAAGGAAGCAGTTGAGGTAACTTGGGAGTGTGCCAACGTTGAAGACGTCGGCTGTTATGAGGATATTCATCCCTCCACTGAATGAATAGAGGTCAATGATGTGGGCCTCCTGGGGGACATATATTGCATTCATGGAGGGGCTGGAGCTGAATCATCTCGTAAATAAGGTATTGCGAGAGTCCTGAAGCAAGAAGTGGCGGCAACTACAACTTCTGCCCCTGAAAGCATAATCGTCACTTTCGGTCAAGATGATCTTCCTCCAAACGCCAATCCTTTTGACGATGCCGCGGATCAAAGCCATTATTGAGAATTATACAGTTCATAAAATTCAGATCGACACAGGTAGTTCTGTTAATCTCCTCTTCCGTCCAACTTTTGATGCCCTGAAGACTAGGAAGCCTCTGCTTTCCACCGAAGGGCCCCTATACGGCTTCTCTGGAGAGAAGAAGGAAGTGGAAGGTTTTGTGAAGCTCCTGGTTTCTCTGGGGGGAGTGGTGAAGCTGATCAACTTCGTAGTGATGGATGCCCTAAGCAACTATTACGCTATCTTCGGAAGGCCCATTCTTAATGCCTACAGGGCAGTAGTGTCCACTTTCCACCTTGCTCTTAAATTTGTTGCCGAGGGAAGGCAGTATCGGATCCGGAGCAACCCAAAAGTGGATCGGGAATGTTACGTGCGAACTGTCAATATGATCACCAACATTCCACTTCCCGAGTCCACGGTTGAAGTTCTTGAAGTTGCTGAATCTTCAAAGGCTGCTGAGGAAAGGAAAGATCTAGAAGGGGCTCACCTGGAACCTGCCCAGGCAACCCAAGAAGTCCCCATTGCTGAGGGGGAAGACAAGAAGTTGATCATCAATGCGGAGCTGCCGGAAGAGGAGAAAGTACAGCTGATCTCTTATCTTCTGGAGAACCTGGATATCTTCGCCTGGTCAGCGGAGGATATGCCAGGGGTGGATCCAGACGTGGCTTGCCATCATCTCAACATATCTCCTGAGTTCAATCCAGTCCAGCAGAAGAAAAGAGAAGTGACAACCAAGCTGGCAGTGCCTATCAAAGAGGAGGTTGCCAAACTCCTGAAAGCAAACTTTATTTCTGAAATTCAATACCCCACGTGGATGTCAAACGTTGTAATGGTGAAAACATCTTGTGGGAAGTGGCGCATGTGCGTGGATTTTACAAAACTCAATAAAGCATGCCCTAAAGATTGCTACCCTTTGCCTCGGATAGATGTTTTAGTAGATTCCGCGGTTGGGTATAATTTCATGAGTTTTCTCGATGCATTTTTTGGGTATCATCAAATCAAAATACACAAACCTGATATCTCGCACACTTCTTTCATCACAAACGACGGGTGTTACTGTTATCTCGTAATGCCCTTCGGCCTTAAAAATGCGGGTGCGACGTATCAGAGAATGATGGATACGGTCTTTAAGCATCAAAAATGCAGGAACCTGAAAGTTGATGTCGATGATCTCCTCCTAAAAAGTAAAACCTTTTCAATACATTTGAAAGACCTTGTAGAGACGTTCTCTACTCTACGGAGGTTCAAATTAAAATTGAATCCGTTGAAATGTGTGTTCGGAGCGAATAAGTGGAAATTTCTCGGGCATCTCCTTACTCCTGATGGCCTTGCACCGAACCCAGATAAGGTGAAGGCTATCCTCGACATGACTCCTCCTCGTAATACTAAGGAGGTCCAGCAACTTGGAGGAAGGTTGGCAGGGCTGAGCAGGTTCATTTCTAAATCAGGAGATAAAAGTGCTCCATTCTTTAAAACACTCCGAGGAGAATCCAAGTTCGAATGGAGCGAAGAGTGTGATAAGGCTTTCGAGCAGTTAAAAGTACAGTTGACTTCAACACCTCTACTTCAAAGCCCCCGCGAAGGGGAAATATTGTTCTTATACTTGGGGGTCGGCCCAGATGCAGTGAGTTCTATTCTCGTCTGGGAGGAAAAGAAGAAATAGTTTTCGATATATTATGTCAGCCACATCCTTAAAGATGCGGAAACAAGATACACAATCCTGGAAAAGCTAGCCCTGGCTTTGGTTATGTCATCATGAAGGCTTCGTCCCTACTTTCAAGCTCATCCTATCCAAGTAATAACAGATCATCCTTTAAGAAGTATTCTTGAAAAGCCATATCATTCGGGCAGATTGGCTAAATGGGCTATTGAACTAAGCGAATTTGAAATTTTCTACATTCCCAGAATAGCAATCAAAGCACAAGTCTTGGCATATTTCCTGGTTGATGCAACGGAATCCAGTCCTGAACAAGTAGATAAATCCCCTTTGGCTTGGATCGTTTATGTGGATGGGGCTTCTAGTAAAAACTCTGTGGGAGACGAAGTAGTTTTAATCAACCCGAATGGCATCAAGCTTGAGCAGGCTATCAAGTTCTTCTTTCCGGTCACAAATAATCAGGCAAAATACGAGGCACTTTTGGCCGGTCTAAGACTTGCAAAGGAACTAGGGATAGAACACGTGCATGTCAAAACTGATTCGCTAGTAATGGCCTCTCAGGTTTTGGGGAATTATGAAACAAGAGAACCAATGCTGAGGAAGTATATGCTGCTAGATAAGGGGGAGATTGGAAGATTCAAATCGTTCATCATCGAGCATATTCCCAGGACACAGAACGAAGAAGCAGATGAGTTGTCAAAGTTCGGTCTTCCATCAGGGGGAGTGACCTCTGAACTTTTCCATCCGGCAACAGAAGAAGGGGAACTTATGCAGATCGATCAGAATCCTTCCTGGAAGGATCCTTATGAGCTATTCTTATCAACATGGGAATTTCATCAATCCATCAAGGACAGAAAGAGATTCAGAAGAAATGCAGCATATTATTACTTAATAGCAGGAATCCTGTACAGGAAAACGTTGATTTCTCCCTTAGCGCGGTGTGTCTCTGAGGAAGAAATTCCAACCATACTTCAGGAGGTTCATTCCGGAGAATGCGGTAGTCATTAAGGGGAAAAGAATTTGGAGAAAAGGATTTTGAGGCAGGGTTATTTCTGGCCAACTATGAGAAAAGATGCCGAAGCATTTGCCAAGCGATGTGTTCAGTGTCAGAAGTTTGCTCCTCTTCAACATTTGCCCGCTCAATCACTTAGATCAATAACTGCGCCTTGGACTTTCGCAGTTTGGGGGATGGATCTCATTGAACCCTTCACAATGGTCGTGGATTGAGGCAAAGACTACAACGCAGGTCATCAAAAACTTCATCTGGGGAGAAATAGTTTGTCGACATGGAATCCCGCTAGCAATTGTCACTGACAATGGTCCACAGTTCAACAATTCAGAAATGATAAACTTCTGTGATCAGGTTGGAATTGATCTTCGGTTCTCCTCGGTACATCATCTCAGGACGAATGGCCAGGTGGAAGCAGCAAATAGGCAAATCCAGCAGCTTTTGATGCAGAGAATTTTGAATCAAAGAGGGAATTAGGCAGAACAACTTCCTTCCATCCTTTGGACTCTCCGTACTACTCCATCTTCAGCTACGGGGGAGACACCGTTCAAATTGTCTCATGGCTCGGAGGCAGTCGTTCCTATAGAATTTGAAGTGGTCACCCCCAGAGTTGTATATGCAAAAGAGGGAGGAGAAGCGTGGATAGATAATAATGATGAAGCTATCAAATACAGTCTGGATTTGATCGAAGAGCTTCAGGATGAGGCAACAATCAGGCAGGAGGAGTAAAAAGGAGAATGGCCAAATACTTCGACAGAAATGTCAGGGTTAAACATTTTGGAGTTGGGGATGTTGTACTAAAGAAAGTTGATGCTGCAGCCAGGACAGGCAACGTCGGAAAGTTAAGTCCCAACTGGGCAGGGCCTTTCATTGTCAAAGAGGTACTAAAGAGCGGGGCTTATCGCCTCCAAACAAGCGAAGGAGAGGACATCTCACGCACCTGGAGCGGTGGCGATCTTAAACGGTTCTATCCTTAAAATGTTTTCTTCATTTCTTGCATTTTTTGGATATTCAATAAAAAGCCCCATACTGACACTTCTCCTTGTCTGGTGATTCTTTTATAATTTTTTATATATATCTCCCTCAATGAACCGCGGAGACATCTCCAAGTTCTGCTCGAACCCCCTCGGATTGTAGTTATTAGCGTAAAACCACGAAGATCATGTGTAGCGGGGAGTTTTCGCACTGTGTAGTGGTAGCTTGCCAATTCCCGTGCGGTGGTCTTCGAAACCTTGGATCCCGGCTGATATATAACACACCCCTGCATCAAGGGAGGTCTAGGTGAATGTTAGCTCTATCATGCCCCGAGAGGGATATAGTTACAGCTTTGATGATCTTTCTGAGGAAAGCAATGTTCGCCGCCTAGGCCCACCTGCCCAACTGATCATCTTAGTCTGTGACCATCGAATACTCCTAGGTACTCTCAAGCATTGCCTAAATGGGACCCATAACTGAGTTGATCTCTCTGAGGAAAGCAATGTTTGCCGCCTAGGCCCACCAGCCCAATTGATCAACTCGGCTTGTAACCCTAGGCAAGAGAGCAGTTGAGTCGCTTACAGCCCTTATGACCACTTGAGGAAAGCAATGTTCGCCGCCTAGGCCCACCTGCCCACTTGGTCATCTGGGTATGTACTTACCTTTTTCTTTATTTCTACAGCTCTTATGACCACTAGAGGAAAGCAATGTTCACCGCCTAGGCCCACCTGCCCACTTGGTCATCTGAGTCTGTAACCATTTTTTATTTCATTACAAGAAGTTATCTCATCTCATATGGCCTTTCTAGACCATTCGGGAGAAAACAGGATTTTTACAGGTATATAGCGTATCAGACGGTTTGATTGTTAAACCGATCGGTTTGAGTTAAGCAGGTACAACATAATGTATCAGGCGGTTTGATTATTAAACCGATCGGTTTGAGATAAGCAGGTACATCATAATGTATCAGGCGGTTTTAAATCTTTAAACCAATCGGTTCAATCATATCGGGCACCTTAAAACGGTCAGTTTTATAATGGGTTATCATAAAATGCCCTAAGGCAAGGGTCAGGATATCAAGTATAACCGCGGTCAGTCGGTCTTTTCATTCGATCTGTAATCTATCATCCTTATGGGTATCAGTTCTATCCGCTCGGTTAAAAATGGATTCTTCACAGGAAAGAAAGTGATTATGACTCCTATGGGAATGGAAATCATTACCAAGTATCAAGTCACTGACCGCGCGTGTTATATATAAGCCGCACGAGCTTATCAATTAATGCTTATACTCACAAGGATAGGCCTTACAGAAGTCTGAATTGCAGGTCGTTCGAACTAAATACTAATCGCGCGACCTGTTGGTTACTTTCTTATAACTTGGTATTCTCTATTCTGCGAAGTACTTATGTAAAATCGGGAAATAGTCGCGCGTCTTGGTTTCAAATATATGGAATTTTCTAATCGCATGAGATTCATTCAGATCGCACAACTTGTAATCAGGATATTGCAGCAGCTTAAAGTTGCGGTCGGTTTGAATATCTATCCGCTCATTTATATATTGCAACCGTATCAATTACTATTCATTAGGAGATCATGTATAACGTTTTTACGGTTATATCGAATTCGCCAAGATTGGGATCGAAAAATAGGCCGCCCGAATAGGCTTTATGGTGTTCGAATGGCTGTCTATTTAGAATTCTAAAAAGCTCAATGCTCTGACCGACCAGATTGTTATTAAACCGCACGACCTGGTTGAAAGAGTGAATTGTCTAAAGAAGAAAGAGATCGCAACGATCACAAGTAAGTCGCAGAAAAATGAACAGCTAAACAGGTAAAAACTTTCCATTCATTGTCAGAACGTCTTTACATCATTCTTGTAACCGACCGGCTAACAAAATCAGGCCGTCGGTTAAGCAAAATAAAAAAGTAAATACAAAAGATAAACAATTATGATTGCTCGTCCGGATTGAGCTTTTTTGACACAGGAGAGCTTGAATCTTCGCTACCCTCAATCACAACGTCAGGAGAGTACCCCTCGCTACCCGACGAGGATGAGCTGCTCAAGTCGCCTAACTTGCGCCGCTCGGTTTCTTCTCCAGAATCACTGGAATCTTAACCAGAGCTGCTTCCTTCCTCCCCGCCAACCGCAGCGGGCTTCTCGGCGTCTTCTTCATCCTCATCGTCACTCTCCTCCTCCCCCGAGCTGGTTCCATCGACCATATTTTTTCCTTTGGCTTTCCGTCTGATCTTGTCCAGTTTCTTCTGCAAGGTCGGGTAGGCGTCCAAAAAGGTGAAATTCTCGAAACCGGGCGCAAATCCACCGAGCTCTCTCAGGCGGTCGAAGGCCCCGTCAATCCACTCGGCAACGTGAGGAAAGAGCTCTTCCTGATAGACCGGGTCCGTCTCATCATACTTTTTCTATAAAAAGAAATAAAGGTGAGACCGCACGGTTTAAGAAATAAGAAAGACGGCTAACCAGGTGATAACTTACCAACTCCGCCTTCTTTAGCCGTGCGACCTCCTTTTTCAATTCGATATTCTCCTTCTCCAGATGATCATTTGCTCTGATCAATCTTTTGAAGGTCATACCCATGAAGTGATTGGTGATGAAGCTCTCAACACCAACCCGCGCGGCCTGCCGAGCGAGCTCTTCCTCAGGGACCTTCCTTAACCTCCTGAAGTTTTGTAGGACATATAGGGCAATGCCGGCGGCTTCTGCGTGTCGGCCAGATTTTTCGTTCCCCCAGTGGGGGAGCGCGGTGGAGACTTGATGAATAATAAATTATGCATTTTTTTAGTATAGTTTTTAGAATAATTTTGGGTAGTTTTGTACATATTGCATATAAATTCTTGAAACAATCTCTTGTTTTATATATGTATATAGCTATACATCTTTTTGAAAAAACTTGAGTTATTTAAGTATGAAACAACTTTTAAATATATGTAAATATAATAAGTATAATAAATAATGATATATGTATATGTAAATATGATTTTTAAAAATATAATAATACATATATATATAATATAGTAGTATAATATAATAATAATATAGTAATAATAATGTATATAATATAAATATAATGAAATATATATATATATGTATAATAAATGTAAAATAATAATAATATATATAATAAATAATAACAGTATAAATATAATCATAAATTAAAAGAAAATTAAATAAATATATATATAAAATCTGTGCTATATATATAATACGTTCGACGAACTCGAACCTCTCTGCGTTCGACGATCGGTAAAAATTATATATATATATCTAGTATTAATAATGCATATAAATAAATATATATATGGCTGCTGGAGATTCGTCGAACGCTGCCCTACGTTCGACGATCGTGCAGCGCCTTGCGTTCGACGAACGAACGCTGCCCTGCGTTCGACAAACGTGCAGCGCCCTGCGTTCGACGAACGGCGTCAGGCGTTCGACGAACGGCGCCAGACGTTCGACGATCTCTTAGTATTATATATATGTTATAGATAAATGTATTATTATAAAAACATCTCCAGGCGTTCGACGAACTCCCTCGCTTTGCGTTCGACGAACTCGTCCCTACGTTCGACGAAAGCGCTCCCAGCCCGCCAGCTCTCCTTCCAGCAAGTTGTCCTGCCAGCTCTCTCGTTCTAGAACCAAGCCAGCTTCTATCCGCACCCCAGCTCAAGTCAAACTTGCCTACCTCTCGGTCAACAGCCAGCTGCTATTTTTTTTTGCTAATGGCAGTCCATTTTTTTGCCTATGAATAAGGTGGGCCTTCCCTTGTTTTAAAGGTTCATATGTTTTAGAACCTAAGGGTTTGTTTGGGACAGCTCTGGCGTATTGAAAAGCTGTTGTCCGGATAGAGCTGTTTTAAAAGAGCTCTCTGGGGAGTAGTTTTGAAAAGTTGCAGAGTGTTTGGGTGTTCTGTGCAGAAGTGCGCTTTGAAGAGCGATTTTCTAATTTAGCTGTTTGGAGAAACAACTTTTGGAAGTTGTTTTTTTAGAACTTAAAATACATAAAGTTTTAAACGTGGAGAATAATAAAAAACAACCGATAACAATAGTCTTTTACATAATTCATTGGTAATGCTATCCACGCGCCCCGTATATTTCTTCGGCAATGTTATCTCGTACTGTAGACATATGTTCAGCTCCAACAGCATCACCCATATCGCTTCCAATATCATCCTCCGCCGCAGGTAGCCATGAACATAAAAACCGGGCCTGCCGGGCCGGCCCGAGACCGGCCCGGTCAAGGCCCGGTCAAGGCCGACCCGGTTCAGGCCCGAACCGGGCCGAGCCCTTACCCGGGGCCCTGAAAGGGCCCCGGTTTGGCCGCAATACCCAGGCCGGTACCCGGCCTGGTCCGGGCCGGGTAAAGCCCGAAAATCGGGCTAGCCCGAGACTGGGCCGGGCATAGCCCGATCCGGTCTCGGGCTAGGCCCGATTGAGCCTAACGACTCTTATTAAGAGCCGTTAGGCTCATCATGGCAGCATGGCTGCCATGTGGCAGCCATGCTGCCATGAGAGGCAGTCAACGGCTCTTATTAGAGCGGTTGGCTGCCTTTTATATATAATAATATATATTATTATTATTTTTTTTATTATTTTTTAAATTTAAAAAAAACAAAAAACTCATATAAATACCCCCCCTCCCCTCTCTCTTTTCTCACACCTCACCTCTCTCTCTCTCTCTCTCTCTCTCTCTCTCTCTCTCTCTTTCTTAGCTCTCCCAATGGCGTCGTCCTCCTCAGCTCCAGTGTCGTTTTCCCAAAGTACGGCTTCGGTGGTGGAGCACAACCGTAGAGCGAGTATTTGGGAGCATTTCGAGATGGTACAAGTCGGGACCGAAAGAAAAGCGCGCTGCAAGATGTGCTCGAAGTTGCTATCCATCAGCGGCAACTCGACGCTCATTAGACACCAAAAGTCTTGCGAGTCGAAACAAGCTCCTCCCGAGTCAAGTCAAGCCCAAATTTCTGGAGCCGGACAGATTTGGACGTACGATCAAATGCGACAGCGAGAGCTGCAGACGAAGTTCGTCATCAAACGTGGGCTTCCATTCAGCGTCTTCGACAATGACGACGGCACAGAGTACATACATGGGGGGTTTCAGCCCAAATACCAAAAGGTTAGTAGAATTACTTTAAGGCGCGACACGATTAGGTTATATTTAGAAGCAAAACAAGAATTAATTACGTATTTTGAAAATTTTGAAGGACGTGTGAGTCTAACGAGCGACGTTTGGATGAGTAATTTAAATTTAGGATTAGCTTATCTTTGCATCACTTGTCATTGGATTGATCCCATTTCGTGGGAGCAAAATAAACGCGTAATATATTTTACAGGTTTTGAATTCCCGCACACGGCTATAGCTTTATATAAGGTTATTATGAAATGTGCGCGGGAATTTAAAATAAACGATAAAATACTTAGTTTTTCTCTTGATAACGCCTCCAATAATGGCGCCGCAATTGAATTGTTAAAACGAGATTTAAAACTATTTCTCAACGACGCGTTTTTCCATACTAGATGTGTTTGTCACGTCCTAAATTTAGTGGTACAGGATGATTTAAAGGCAATGTCACAATATATTAATAAAATTCGCGACATGTTAAAAGCAATTTATTGTACTAAACAACGAGCTCAAGATTTTAGAAAATTTTGTAAAGCACAAAATCAAAAATATTTGAAACCACTATTAGATATGCCTATTAGATGGAACTCAACCTATAAAATGTTAAAAAGAGCCGTTCTACAAAAGGATCTTCTAATGGAATATTATAGTTTGCTTAATATTGAACACGGTTTATGTGAAACTGATTGGAATATTATAGAATATTATATAGATTTACTAAAGTATTTTTATAGGGCCACCGTTTCTTTATCTGGAGTGTATTATTCAACGAGCGCATTAGTAATTGAACATTTCGTACATATCACAGAAAGATTTAGTTATTATAGAAAACACCAAGGTTGGGCTCCTTTAATTAAAGTAATGGAAGAAATTTTTTTAAAATATTATAGAGAAATACCGCCTATGTTTTCGTGCGTCGCCGCTTTAAATCCGCTACTTAACATAGAAGACGTAGAAAATTTGATCGACGAAATCAATACTAATATAACCTTAAATATAAATTATGATGAGGATGACCCCGTTAGTAGTACAAGTTTTACTACTTTTTTACGCAAAGTTATAATTATTACAATAACTTATACGGGTCACGACCCCGCGAAGAAATAACGCAACCCAAAATGAAGGATAGTCTTAAAAATAAAATTTTAGATTTAGCTTCTAGGAAAAAAGCGCGCACATCTGGTAGTTTAGATGAATTAGGATTATACACAAAAACTCAATTTAGCGATTTTATGAGTTCGGACGAGATCGAAAACTTCGATCTCTTAAATTGGTGGAAAGGTAAAGCTAATACCTATCCTATTTTGGCCTGTATGGCCCGTGATTTATTAACTGTCCAAGCTAGTACAGTAGCTTCAGAGTCCGTTTTTTCTCTTAGTGGCAGGGTTTTGAACGAGCGGAGGAGCCAGCTTAACGAAGATTCGCTGGAGATTTGCATATGCTACAAGGACTACTTGGACAGTTTAAAGAGGAATCAACACATAACAACATTGGAGGATAGCTCGGAGGAGATAGAAGACGAAATGGACGCGTTGAACTTGAATCTACAGGATGATTAAATCGAGCACTCTAAAATCAAAATGTAATTTTTTTTATATATGTAATTTTTTTAATTAAATTTTATAAGAATCATAACCTTCATAGGTTTGTATTTTGTACAATTGTACGACTTAAATTTTGTAAATTTTTAAATTTTTTGTTCCAAATTTTCAATATTAATAAAATTTTATGTTCCAAATTTTTCGTTCCAAATTTTTCGTTCCAATTGTTCAATACTAATACAATATAATTCTAAACTTAAATTTTTTCAATTTTTTTAAATTTACCTTTCAAATTTTCAATATGTAATTATTTATAAAAATTAAAAAAAAAATAAAAAAAAAATAAAAAACCGGGCCTGCCCGGATCGGGCCCGAGACCGGCCCGGTCTTGCCCAGCCCGGCCTGAAGGGCCGGAGCAGGCAGCACATAAGTGCTGCCTGCCCGGCCCGGGCCGGCCCGATTCCAGAGGAGGACCGGGTTGGCCCGGCCCGCTACAGGAAAAAGCCCGATCGGGCTTTATGTTCACGGCTAGCCGCAGGGTCTTCATCCTCTGAGGGAGCGAAAGAAGACTCATCAGCATCACAAACATTAAACTCAGGGTCCCAGCGAGAAGGATGTCTACGAATGAAGTTATGTAAGGCCATTGTGGCCAACACTATGGACCTTTGTTTCTTGAAGCTATACTGTGGCATTTTGCTCAGAATGTGCCACTTCTTCTTCCACACTCAAAACGTTCGCTCAATAACACTGCGAAGAGATGAATGCACCCTATTGAAATGTTCTTCCATTCTTTGAACAGGCCGACTCCCACGGGCAAAGTCTGTCAAGTGATATCTTGTATCCGGATACGGCTTCAAATAACCCATCTTTAACGGGTAGCCAGCATCCACTAAATAATATTTACCTGCATTAATTTGGTATGTTAAACAAGCAAACCTTTGGAGTATTTTAAGGATTTGAATGAATGTAAAAATATTGATTAGTATACCTTGTGGGGGATGCGGAAAATGCAATCTATCGTCTGCCAATGCGCGTGCGAAGATGCGACTATCATGAGCAGATCCCTCCCATCCAGCCAGGGCAAATATAAAACACATGTTAAAATCACAGACTGCCATTACATTTTGCATCGTAGTGTCGTGACGTCCTATGTATCTGACTTGATCTTCTACGAGTATCCTCGCATCTACATGTGTACCGTCAATTGCACCAACGCAATCCTTGAAGAATGGCATGTAATGAGCATCATACCTTATCTCAGCCGGAATATCTCTGAACTGACGGTCTATAGGCTTTATAACATCAATTGAGAGTAACAAAAGAGATGTAAAACTTTCGAAAAATATCTACTAATTGTTTCGGTCGAGTGCTGGAATCGCTCTTTCGCCAATCTAACCGAACCTCCTTGTGCTAAGATATACAATGTAATCCCTAGGACTTCTCTTGACGACGTCCGTTGTGATCCTTGAAGATCATGATCTACCTCTAGTTTATGAAGTAAATCTATGAAAATGCGTTTCGACATCCTAAATGCATCATGAATCCTATCTGGATGTCCTTCTAGTATCTCTTTAATCCATTTATCACCTGTTTGGGTAGATGTCATGCATGGTCGTGTGTCACGAACATGATAATTCATCCTCTCGATCGATGACATAACTACACGACAGTACTCTATATATTGCATCCGCTCCGGCGAAAGACTTGTTGAATCCCCGGAATCCTCAGGGGAGGAGTCATGCTCTTCCATTGTAGTACCTGCATTTAAAGTATCACATAACATTTATCATTAATCTATGTGAAGAAAATACCACAACAACTAATATAAATTCGAGGTCCAATGTTAATCAACATGAGGTACAGATCAGAAGTAGAAAGATAGAAAATACCACATAACAGTTTGGAAGCTGTTTTTTTTAAACGTAAAATACATAAATTTTTTAACGTGGAGAATAATTAAAAATAACTGATCACTGAGCCCTCTTCTCGTACGCCTTCGTAATCCACCAAACCCGCATATCTTCTGGAATACTCATGAAGATCTCCCTACTGGTCTTGTCCCTGATGTGGTCGAGAGCAAAGCAATAAAGATCCATGTTTGCCCGTATCTCGGTGCTACTGGAAATCAACTCCACCACCTCTTTGACTGTGATAACTGGTGGAGGCTTCACAGCTAGGGTGGATTGATGTAAGTCTGACATCAAAGAAAATGTCATTCCTTTGTTCTTCCCGATCTTTCTTCTTTTACTCGCCGAGGTGGACGCATTCCCAATGGTTGTTGAATGACCTCCTATCTCTTCAGGGCCATCTTGATTGTTCTCCATGATATCTTTTACATCATTATCTTCCAACTGGATCCTCCCCACATCTGGTGGCAAACTCCCAACAGATGGAGCACATGAGTCATCTCCAGTTGCGACAACCTGACTGAACATGGTGTTCAGTTTCTCCTCCAACTCAGGTGAAATACCTCCGTATTGAAATTTTTTCGCGGCTGGAACAACCTGTTATAATCAATACATCAATACATCAATATTAAAATCTGTCAAAATAAGAATTAATACCATGAACTGAAAAATGAATTTGTTTTCACCTTTATCTTTTCTGCCCACCATTCTTCTGATGCAGCAATAGTTCTCTTCTCTGGATCCCAACCTAAACCAGTCTCGTCATGTTTCAGCTCCTTTCATAACTTCCAATCCTTCTTCAAATGATCCCATTTATTTTTCATTTGCATTCGATCGTAGCTTTTCCCGGTTCGGTCTTTAAACCCTGCTATCAAATTTTTCCACCCTTCTTTGCTAAAGTGGGTGGTAGGCCGATTCCCCAAACCAATCTCTTTTATGCAGAGATCACAAAATAATATGACCTCGCTAGACTCCCAACTCGCTATGATTCCTCCTTTTGGTTTACCCATTACACTATTAATAAGTAATGAAATTTTAAAACATACACAAATCAAATTAAACACACAAACACACACACACACACACATACACATACATACATACACACACACACATCATAAACATACACACACACACATCATAAACATATACACACACATCACAAACATACAAACACACACACACATCATAAATATATACACACACATCACAAACATATACACACACATCATAAACATATACACACACATACACATCACAAACATATACACACACATACACATCACAAACATATACACACACACATCACAAACATATACACACACATCACAAACACAAACACAAACATACACAAACACATACAAAAAACACAACATAAATCACACACACACACAAGAACAAAACTGAAAAACACAACATAAATCACACACACACAAAACTGATACATACAAACACATACAAACATTTACCCAACATACACAAACACAAACATAATTGATACATACAAACACATACAAACACACACACACAACACACACACACACATCCATTCATACAAACACAAACATACACATCCACACAAACACACAAATACACATAATAAACTCATAATAAACATCACACACACACACATAAATACACATCCAATAAACACATACACATACACATCCACAACCACACACATAAACACATAATAAACACATAAAAGAATATGCACATCACATACAAGAATACGCACATCACATACATATACAAATCGAAATCTGAGGCAAAATCAGAAATCAAACCCAAAATTGAAGCTCACCTGCGCCAAATGAAGCTAGGGCTCTGGAGTCGTGCTCGGGGAGGAAGAACGCTATGCGAATGGCTGGATCTGGGAGGAAGAAGATCGGTGAAGCTCCGTCGTCGGCGTCGGAATGCTAGGGCACGACTGGATCTGGGAGGAAGAAGATCGGCGGCTGGATCTGGGAGGAAGAAGATCGGCGAAGGTTCGTCGTCAGTGTCGGAATGCTAGGGCACGATTGGATCGGGAGAAGGCACGTCGTCGGGGTCAGAAATGGAGGGGAAGCGGCGGAGGAGGGAGCGGCGATGGGCACGGGATGAGCGCTGGGAGCGGGTTTCAGAGATCGGGGGTAGTGGGATGTATCGAAAAAGAAACGCGCGCTTCGAAATAGCTTCCTGCAGAGCAGAACGCGGGGGGGGGGGGGGGGGGGGGGGGGGGGGGGCTTCCGGAAAAGAGCGCTGGGAGCGATCTTTAAAATGCGATTTCATTAGAGAGCTGTCCCAAACGACGATAATAACAGCTCTGGCGGCTGGGAAAGAGCTTCTCCAGCCGCCAGAGCTCTCCCAAACAGACCCTAAGTAAGTTTTTTTAGTGTTCTGTGAGTTTTTTTTTTGAGTGTTTGTGTGTTTTCTAAGCCCTAGTTTGGGCTCTTTTTGTCCTCTAAGTTTAGACTTTCTTGCAAAAAGTTGTTATATATATAATAAATATATTGTTTTGTTCTTGTTCTTCTTGTTCTTCTTGTTCTTCTTATTCTTCTTGTTCTTCTTTTGTTCATGTTGAGTGTGTGAGTGTATGAGTGTAAATTTTAATGTTTTTGTTTTTATTTTAGTTATTTTTTATTTATGAAAGTGTGTGTGTGTGTGTATGAGATTAATTTTATTGCTTTCATAATTTAGATTTAATGCTTTCATAACTTAGATTTTAATGCTTTCATAATTAGATTTAAAGCTTTCATAGCTTAGCTTTATTGCTTTCTTTAATTTCCGTAGAGTGCGTGGGTATATGAGATAGCTTTTCTGCTTTATTTTAATTAAGTCATTTAAATTTCCGTAGAGTGCGTGAGTTTTTCATTTAGTGTCTTCTTTTCTTTTCTATCGCTTTTCTTGGTTTTTGCTACATGCACACCAAGCCCGCGATTATCGTCATTTTTGCTTTCTAAATTATTGCAAACGTAAAAATCAATCGATCTTTTTGATAAAATAATAGCGTATTTCTAAAGTAACAATAATCGACACGACCTTGAAAAAATACGACCTTGATATTTTCTAAAAATTTATCCTATACTATACGCGATAAGGTATACTTGCCTTTTCGTATGATTAGTTTGCATAATAACGATACGAAAACTTCGCAAAAACTCTCCCTTTCTATATAAAATTAATTGAATTCGGCGCAGCCGCCGCGGTGTGGTCGTCGATATTCTGAAAGAAGGAAATACTATTACTTATATCATCTCGATAGTTAGGATAATGGTTAGTTCCTCGAAGTAGGAGTACTCACGAGACGCCTCGAACGCGCCCGCCGAATTCTACCCGCATCCCGGAAAGCTTTTGTGGCGCTCTCAAATAAATATTAATCATCAAGTTTTTGGCGCCGTTGCCGGGGAGAAGTGTCGTTATTTTGAAAAGAAATCGCTATTAATTTTATCATTATTTTTGTTTATTCTTCAAAAAATTTCTATAAAATCTAAAAAAAATTCAAAAACTCCTAAAATTACAAAAATAGTTTAACCCTATTTTGTATATGCCTTTTTCATAAAAAAAAATTTACAAAATCCAAAAAAAATATAATAACCCCTAAAATGGAAAAAATTTACCTTATTTTGTAAATAACAATTTCATAATTAAAAAAAACTTTAAAATCCAAAAATATTCTAAAAAACTTAAAATGAAAGAAAAAATTACCTTATTTTCGTACATAATGATATAGTTTATTTAATAAAAAAACACAAAAATATAATAAAAACTTACTTTGTAAATAAATAAATAAAAAAAACTTAAAAAAAACAACAATAAGTCCTTTTTTTTATCTAAAAAAGATTTAGGCAGCGTCGCCCGGGTGCTTCTCCCGATAATTCGAAAGTAGGAAAAACTATTACTTTTGTCATCTCGATAGGTAGGATAATGGTTAGTTCCTCGAACTAGGATTACTCGCGGGACTCCTCGAAAATGGCCGCTTAAAATCTAATCCATTACCCGGGCTTAAGTAAAATTCTAAAAAACCAAAAAAAAAAAAAAAACAAAAAATTATCTTATCTTTCTCCATTTCCCTTTTTTTAATTTTCTTTAATCCAAAAAAAAATCCAAAAACCAAAAAAATTCTAAAAATAACGAAATAAAAAAAAGTTATATTGCAAATAAATAACTTTAAAAAAACCAACAAATTTATTTTATCTTGTATTTCTTTTCTCTTCTTCATCTTTTTCCTTATTTAAAAAAAAAATTCCAAAAATATTCTAAAAACACAAAAATCCAAAAAAAAAATCTAAAAAATTTGATGAGTTGAATACTTAGTTTATTTTGTACCAAATAATACAATTTATTTTATAAACTTTAAAAACATAGAAAGTCCAAAAAAAAATTCTTTCTTTTTCTTCCTCTTATTTATACTTTCATTCTAAAATAAACGACCCGAGGAAGCTCTTTCGCATTTTGATTTTCGCTTCCACATACTTAAAATACAACATTGAGGATAATGTTGGGTTTTAAGTATGAGGGTGTTTTCCCCATTTCCCTATTCTCAAAAAATCAAAAATCCAAAAAAAAATTTTAAAACCCAAAACCCCAAAAATCTATTTATTTTGTAGATAATTATTTTCAAAAAAATTAGAAAAATAAAAAACAAAATTTAAAAACCCCAAAACAAAAAATTTATTAATAATATAATTTGTTTCATATCTTAAATAACATAGAAAAATCCAAAAAAATTCCAAAAAACCCCAAAATTCCAAAAAATAAATTTAAAAAAACAAAATGAAAATCCCAAAAATATAATAAAAACCCCTACTTAGCTTTGTATATCTCAAAATTAGTTTGAGTTTATTTATAAGCATTTTTCATTATTTTTGATTTGCCAAAACCCTTATTCGTATCATGGTTTGTAAGATTTAGATTCATGGAATTATAGTTGTAAATAATATATTGTGTTTTTAATTAAATTTGAGAACAAACTTTTTAGCACTACTTCAAGTTTACCCTAAATGGTTTCTTGTTGTATTATTTTGGCAGAACATCTTTAGGCTTTAATTATTCCTACTCCAAACTTGTGAAACTTTAGGAATGTTGTAAACCTACTAAAACATGCTCTCAAAAATTTTCTTAATTTATAAAATCTAAAAATTTCTAAACTCCTTACATCCCCTTCTTGGAATTTTATTTTAAAAAGATCTTATGTCAATGGGAATAAGATTTCATTCCGTAAACATAGGCACCCAATTTTATTAAAAGATTATATGGCATGGGAATAAGATTTTCGTTCCCTAAACATATTCATTGGGTTATTTTTAAAGAATGAAAATGTTCACTTTGGGAATAAAACTTTCATTCCCAAATCAAAAGAAAAAAATTGAGTGGGGTGAGAGGATACAATCCATCACCACCAAATCAAAAGTCTCTTCTCCTACCAAGCTCCCCTCCCCCCCCCCCCCCCAGCCAATCAAATTGAAAACTAGATATAAATGAAAAAATTGAGAGAGCATAATTAGTAAGTTTTAATTATTCTCAAACAAATTTCTGTAAAAAATTAAAGTTCTTATAATTCTATTCTAATCATGGTGCTAATTATTACAATTATTTAGGTCACTACTTAGCTAACTTTAGAAGTCTTGTTGGCTAAAACTTTTTCGCTCTTTTTAAATCATCATCACGATGTTGGACTTACCTCTTTTAATCTCCTAAATTTATTTTAAGCTTACTTTCGATTAAATAAAATTTTGGTAAATTAGATATTCTATTAATGTCTTATGGGTATCTCTTACTTTTGCTCTGAAATAGCAATAACTTAAGTATGTGAGTATTTGATGAATAATAAATTAAGCATTTTTTAGTATAGTTTTTAGCATAATTTTGGGTAGTTTTGTACATATTGCATATAAATTCTTGAAATAATCTCTTGTTTTATATATGTATATAGCTATACATCTTTTTGAAAAACTTGAGTTATTTAAGTATAAACAACTTGTAAATATATGTAAATATAATAAGTATAATAAATAATGATATATGTATATGTAAATATGATTTTTAAAAATATAATAATACATATATATATATAGTATTATAGTATAATAATAATATAGTAATAATAATGTATATAATATAAATATAATGAAATATATATATATATATATGTATAATAAATGTAAAATAATAATAATATATATATAATAAATAATAACTGTATAAATATATTAAATATAATCATAAATTAAAAGAAAATTAAATAAATATATATATATATATAATCTGTGCTATATATATATAATGCGTTCGACGAACTCGAACCTTTCTAAGTTCGACGATCGGTAAAAATTATATATATATAGTATTAATGTTGAAACCGATTTCTCGGCCTCTTGTGAAGCTCGGGGCCCTCACCGAAATAAGGGGCAGCTAGCTCTTACTGATCCCTCGGAGAAGGTAGACTGAAGCCTAGGAAAATGACTAAGACCTTAGCCACAGCGAAGAGGTCCCTCCACTAACCCGGAAGATCGTTGAGTGCTTCCCCTCTAAAGCCAAAGCTGAGACTCGGGCACCTTGGAGAGCTAGAGAGATAAACCAAAGTAACCAAAGGGAGAAGAAGCTCAGAGATCCCATATCAGCCCTCCTCCCCAAGGTGCCCTTTAAGGTCTATTTATAGTTTTTTACTCATGGTCTGTCAATAGCGGAATTCCGCCTTTCAGTTTTACTAAACGCACCCCAATTTGGCCTGCTAACAGCCAAACTCCGCAGTTCGGAGCGGCTACCTGCAGACCATCAGGGGTAAAGGAGTAACCCCACCAGGGGTGAATTCGTCGAACGGGAAAACGAGTTTGTCGAACGGGCTTCGTCGAACGGGGAACGAAATTCGTCGAACGCTGAACTGGGTTCAGCGATCCCGATAAATGCTCGGCATTCGTCGAACGCACTTCGGCGTTCTGCTGAACCCTAAGATTTGGAAAGAATCCGATTCGCTTGCCCTCTCGCGAACAGCCGGCGAGTACCCGGCTCACCGACCTTCTTGCGAGCAGCCGGCGAGTACCTGGCTCGCTCGCCTTCTCGCGAGTTGACCTTGAAGCTCGGGCCTGCAGGGACACGGCTCGTGCCCCTTCCCGCGAGTAGCCTTCGATAGCTCTGGTTCGCCTTCTAACATTCTTTCTTCCTCTGTTGGATTTAAAACCCCCTTTGGGCGAGCGACCTGTGAAGACCTCGCTCGCATTCTTGCCGGCGACGTCCATAGACACCGTGTATCGTGCTCCCTCCTGTGGATTCTTCTGCTGAGATAAGTGCCCGTCCCAGTGGATCCGCTGGGATGAGATAGAGATTGCCACTGAGATGGCCGTCGGACTGGGAAGCGAATTCGTCGAACAGACAGCGGGGTTCGTCGAACTCAGGACTTCGTCGACCACCGAGCTGGGGTACAAGCGTCGAGCGCTGGACCGCTCGGTTCATCGATCGCTGATATAATGTAATTCGTCGATCGTCATTCATCATTTGCAGAGCGTCGTTCGTCATTCGCAGGGAGCATATGTCAATTTTGTTCTTTCTCTTATTTTCTACCTATTAACGCATATCCCACCCGCATTACTTTTACTTGTTGGTTATTCCTCCATCTTTGTTCACCCACTAGGCGAATATCGGGGTTGTACACAATCCCCGCTCTTCGCGAGGCTCTTTAGGCTCGCGAAGAATCATCCAACCCCTGGTATTCGCCAGTCCCTTGGTGACGTGGCGAGAATCTTTCGGTGGGCCCCATGTCCACCACTATAAATACCACCCTTCTCTACCGGCATTCAGACTTTTCTGTTCTTCTATCCCTTTTCTTACTCGCCGCGAGCCCCAACGCGATGTCGAAAAAAGACAAAATGTTGGCTCGCCTGAAGGCCTCGCAAGCGGTCCAGAAGGGGAAAGTCGCCGCCATCGCCTCCTGGAATTCTCCGCGGCGCTATCCGCCTCCACCCTCCATCAAAACGGCGAAGGCCGTTCGGCGCCCTGCCGGCGGGGGGTGGGTCCTCTTCTTCGCCGTACTCCCCCCATGATGGGCTCGCCTCACAGGTACTATCGTCAAGCTCGCTGGTTTTTTGTTTCCCTCTTTCCACTTGACTTATCTTACTCGCAGAACGCTTCCCCGGATGAGGGTGCCTTGGAGAGGCCAACCACCGAGACCCACCCCCCTTCTATGGGCGGGGCTGATGCCCTTCTCGTAGATGCGAGGGCCGTCGGCCAACGGGACTCGCCTTCGCAATGAGGTGAGTGTGTTACCTTGTCTTCCTTTGCGCCTCTCAAATTGCCCAATCATACCTACTCCTTATGCAGTGTCCCCTCTCGCGGCCCTGGAGGAACAAGTTCCTCCTCCGGCAGACTCGCCTATCCCGCCGAACCAGACCATCATCACTCCCGGATTTGGCTTCCTGGGTCAAAGGAGCCCTGGAGGGACGTTGATTGCCGAGCCCGGGCTTGACTCTAGGCCCGCGCCTGCTCCCGGTCTGGGTAAGGCCCTTACCCCTGCCTTTGTTGAAGCATTCTGAGGCCAGCCAGGCACCTCTCGCCAGCGGCCCAGTACTCAAATTCCTCCACTAGGTTAGATTGTCGCTATTGAGTGTCATTTTCCACCTCCTTGCTGATTTTTTCTCCTCAGGTGACCATATGACCCCGTCCACCGAGTCGGAGTCTGGAGCGTTGGAGCTATCTCCACCCCCTCGCTGAGTCACGTCGCTGATTTTCTGGGGGATCCCAGTGATCCGGAGCGAATGAAGAGATGGGTCACCGAGATATTCCAGAAACATACCGCCCTGCTGAGGGATCTGCACGAACACAATAGGCTGGATCGGCTCGCTAACGAGGAAAGGTTTGCCGCGATGGAGGACGCGAACGTGCGCATCCTTGCTGAGGTGCGGCCGACCAATCATGGCGACGCGACCTCCCCCCGGGGTCTACATCGCTCGGATTGACGATTACATGCGGCTGGCGAGCCAGGCGAACCGGTCGCTTTGCGAGTATCACTACCCGCGAGTTCCCCCTCGTTCTGGTGTCCAGGGTCGCGGTCGCTGGAAGTGGCTGCGATATTAAGAACTCCCACCTCGCTTATTATTATTATTTTTCTTCCCCCTCCCCTTCGTAGGGAGGGGTTGCGAGCAAATTTCTAAAATTCTGTAATAATAATACTTTGACTCACTTGCAAGCCCTTGTTTTCTATGTTGATTATCTTTTCTTTCGCTATGCCTGGCTTGCTTATTCGTTGGTTACTTTTGTGCTTCTATTACTCGCACTCGCGTCCTGCCCTCGCGTTTTGCTTTATTTCATTGTCCAGCGTTAGCTTGTCGATGATCAGTGGGAGGAAGTTCGGCAAGGTGTCGACTCGCCGGGATCGGATGGGACCCCTGGAGGTGGAAAAATGTCACGCGAATCCGCTATCCGCAGACTCCGGCGCTTCGACTTCTTCCTGCCTTTTTGATTTCTATAAATAGTCGCCCTTTTTTCTTTTCAACCACCGCATTTACTATTTCTCCTTCGCGCTCCCTCTCTTTCTAAGTTTCTCGCAAACCTAGCTCGCTCTCGCGGCTTTTGTGATTCGCAAGTTCCAGACATTATGGTCGGCGAGGCAGAAGCTGAGGGGCGGTCCAAGTGTTCAGGGGCCTTCCTTGATGGCCTCTTCTTCTGCGCCAACCTCACAAAGGAGGAATAACAGGCTACCGTTGATCAATACATTCACTCCGGGTTTGTGGCTCGCTGCCCTACCGAGAGGGACACCATCAGCGACCCGCATCCTGATGAGCTCGCTATCCCCATCGCCAATTTCGAGAATGGGTTGCGACTCCCACTTTGGCCGGAAGTGCGCCAAGTATGTTTGTTCCGTGCCCCCCTTATATTCCTGACTCGCTTTGCAAGTGACGCTATAACCCTTGTTGACTTCTCCAGGTGCTCAAGTACTTCGCCGTCCTGTCGAGCCAGCTAACGCCGAACGCGATCGCCGTGGTGGTCGCATTCGCCAGTTATCTCAGGGCGGAGAAGATCGAGTTTAGCATGCTCGTCTTCCACAAGGTCTTCTCTTTCCGCGCGTACAAGGACGGGACGACTCACTTTGCGAGCCATCATGTCACCGTCTGCGAGACGGTGAATAAGTCTCATTATTGGACGCAAAAGTTCGTCCTGGAGAAGGGCCCTTTCGGCAATATCTCCTACTCCCCCACCCAGCGAGACGAGGCCGCCTATCACCCTCAGGCCTCGCTAGGAGGTTGTGATGCAGGCCTGTACCAGTACCTCAAGGAAAAAAGCTTTGAAGTTGCCTTCCTCCGAGAACTGGTGGACCTGCTGCCGCCTGTCCCCCCAGGAGAAGGTTTGACTCACACTCGCCAATCTCCTCACTCTCTTTTCCTTCAACCGGCTAACGCTCTTAGTTATTTTTGCAGGAGAGCGTGAACTTCCACTCAATCCTCCGCACGCGCCTCTTTCATCCCTTACCTCTGGCTCGCTAGCGAGCGTGGCCGCCGAAGCCTTCCGCGGCATACCGAGTTCCTCGTCGGGGAAGAAGCGATCCCTTCCTCCACGCCGGCGCGCCTCGCAGGGAGCGGCGAAGAAGACCAAGAAAGCCCCCTTCGCCCCCAAGGCGAAGGAGGTCGTTGACCTCTCCGAACCTGACCTCCACCCTTCTCCAGCAGCGAGTCAGGAGCCTGCCAAAGAGGGTGGCGAGCCGGAGGAGGCGGCCGCCAAACCCAAGCCGACGAGCCACACAAACTTCGGGCTCGGTATGAAGCTTGCGGATGCGGTTGGCGAGCCGGTGCTCGCGTGGGACCCCGAGCAGAACAAGGTCATCTGCTCCTCTCTACTCCCTTCTTGGGTAGAGGACGACAAGGCTGGGGGTGAGGCGTTCGCCCTCGCCTTCGACCTCTACGGTCGCGAGGATGCCTCCCTCTTTCGGTCCTTTACGCCGAAGGGGGTCGTATATGAAGCTATGCGGGCCGAATTCAGTGCGACGAAGCTTGCCCACATGGTGGGCCGCCGGTACTTCACAGCGGATAGGGAGATCAGGGAGCTTAACATTGAGCTCCAGAAATCTGCGGATGAGGTCGCGGAACTCAAAGGGAAGGAGGCCTTGTCTGAGGGCCTCCTCGCCAGTCTTCAAGGCGGACTGGTAAGCAATGCTTTACAAAAGTCTTTTCCTATCTCGCTTTGCTTTTCCTTTGCTAACCAGCTTTTCGCAGGATGCCGAGTCCGTCAGCAAGCTTCACGCGAGGATCGCGGACCTGGAGACGGAGAACACTTGCCTCAAGGCCCGGGTCCACGACCTGACCTTGGCAGTGCTTCCTCCCCCTCCTCTGCGAGCTAGGACTCGCAGTCGGTCGTGAGAGGAGAAAGAAGTCGACCGCAAAAGATCGATGGAGATCGCGGAGCTCATCCTCGACACCCTCAAAGGGGTGGATATGATCGTTCCCGACGCCATGGAGTTCATTGCAGAAGAAGTCGTTCCTGACTTGTTCGCGCCCATATCGGAGGCAGAGGATCGAGAGAGCGACTAGAGGGCTACCTGGCGAGCCGCCTTAATTTTTGTTGTTTATAATGTAAAACTTTTCTTTTTGCCGGCGAGCCCGCCGTTGGATTGTAATTTTTGTGAAGAATGAAAAGAGTCATTTTGTCCATCTTTTCAATATTATTGCCTTACTTATTATTCGCATGTGCTCTTTCATTCGTGCTTGCGTGATCTTAATTTCCTTATGCTCGTACTTTTAAAACATTCGTTTGATGCTCGCGCCCGCATCTCTTTAATTGACGATTCTCCCTTCGCCATATTGTTCCTAGGTCGCTCTCGCTCCCCTTTCTCCTGCGGCGATGGCAAGACCCAGGTTGTAGGATCTTATCCTTGTTTGGGATGTACCTCGTTGGGGAACCTTGCGAGAGGGGGCCAGTATTAGACCGCCTCGCTCGCACTCGCCTTCTGCGAGTTCTTATCGTTATGCATGTACCACCGTGGAGACGGGCCCTCTCTCGCTCGCCGTTTTTACTCGCACCACTGAAATTCGTAAGTGACTTTGCGAACACCCGACTCAGTCGCTCTGCCGCGATCTATTCCAGTATGCGAACGGCCTATGGTCTCGCCTCGCTCAGGCCTGGAAGTGGCTCGTGAGCCGAGTCACTTGCCCTGAGTAATCTATTTACTCGCTTTTCCAGAGACCAACCTGACCCACCGTCCTCGAGAGCCCGACAGCGGAATCAATCTGGGGCATTCCAGCACCAACCACTTGAAACATTGCCAGCCTCTCCAGAGATCATCCTGTACCCCCCGTCTAGTGAGAGCCCGGGAGAGGAATCGATCTGGGACATTCCAGCACCAACCACTTGAAATATTGCCAGCCTCTCCAGAGATCAACCTATACTCCCCGTCTAGTGAGAGCCCGGGAGCGAAATCGATCTGGGACATTCCAGCACCAACCACTTGAAACATTGCGAGCCTCTCCAGAGATCAACCTGTACCCCCCGTCTAGTGAGAGCCCGGGAGCGGAATCGATATGGGGCATTCCAACACCAACCACTTGAAACATTGCCAGCGTCTCTAGAGATCAACCTGTACCCCCTTCTAGTGAGAGCCCGGGAGCAGAATCGATCTGAGGCATTCCAGCACCAACCACTTGAAGCATTGCCAGCCTCTCCAGAGATCAACATGTACCCCCTGTCTAGTGAGAGCCCGGGAGCAGAATCGATCTGGGGAAATTCCAGCACCAACCACTTGAAACATTGCCAGCCTCTCTAGAGATCAACCTGTACCCCCGTCTAGTGAGAGCCCGGGAGCGGAATTGATATGGGGTATTCCAGCACCAACCACTTGAAACATTGCCAGCCTCTCTAGAGATCAACCTGTATCCCCCGTCTAGTGAGAGCCCGTGAGCGGAATCGATCTGGGGCATTCCAGCACCAACCATTTGAAACATTGCCAGCCTCTCTAGAGATCAACCTGTACCCCGCGTCTAGTGAGAGACCGGGAGCGGAATCGATCTGGGGCATTCCAGCACCAACCACTTGAAACATTGCCAGCCTCTCTAGAGATCAACTTGTACCCCCCGTCTAGTGAGAGCCCGGGAGCGGAATCGATCTGGGGCATTCCAGCACCAATACTTGTCACTTTTGTTATCCTCGCATAGAAGTTATATCCATCATACAAAAAAAGGTAAGTTATTCAACAGACAATATAGTAAAAAAAGAAAGAGCTTTCAAGGGTAGAATCGCTTCAGGTCATCTCCACTTCTGGCTCGGCCGAGAGGTACCCCTTCCACATCCCGGAGGTGCTACCCCCCCCCCCCCCCCCGACTTGAGCACTTCGCTTACAATGTATGGACCCTCCCAGTTGGGGTTAAGCTTACCCACCACGGCCCCTCTTCCGGCCGCGTCGACCTTCTTCAGCACCAGATCTCCTTTCTGAAAGTGCTTTACTCGGATGTGCTTGTCACAATATCGGGCCATTCGTCGCTTGATTTCCTCCTGCCTGATGGTGGCCAGGTCCTGAAGTTCTTCTACCAGATCCAAGGATAGCCTCTGCTCCGCCTCATTAGTCGCTAGCCATTCTTCATTTCCCTCACCTGTGGCGATCACCCTGGGGGTCTTTACTTCGAACTCTAAGGGAAGGACTGCTTCAGATCCATGAGAAAGTTTGAACGGGGTCTCCCCGGTGGCGGTGTTTGGAGTGGTCCTCAGGGCCCAGAGGACGGATGCTAGCTGCTCCACCCAGTTCCCCCGGAGGTTCTCTACTTTCTTCTTTAATAGGTTGACGATTATCTTGTTTGCCGCCTCCACCTGACCGTTGCTTCTCGGATGATGAACCTATGCGAACCTGAGGTCGATGCCGAGTTGGGTGCAGAAGCCAACGAACTCCTTGCTAGCAAATTGCGGCCCATTATCTGTCACTATAGCCAGAGGGAGCTCGTGCCTGCAAATTATCTCTCCCCACTCAAAATTCTTTACCACTTGAGATGTTACCTTGGCTAGGGCCTTCACTTCCACCCATTTGGAGAAGTAATCGATCATGACCAACAAGAACTTCCTATGGCCACTGGCTGGTGGGAATGGGCCAACCAGGTCCATACCCCATATAGCAAAAGGCCAGGGAGCAGTGATGGTCCGGAGCCTCTGAGCTGGGAGGAGTTGGAGTGGAGCATAGAGCTGGCACTTTGTACATTTCCTTGCGAACTCAGCAGTATCTTTGCTTAGGGTAGGCCAGAAGTAATCTTGTCTCAACACCCTCCCCTCCTGAGTTCGGCTCCCGGAGTGACTGCCACACTCCTCGGAGTGAATCTCTTCTAGGACTTTCGGAACCTCCTCCTCGAAAACACAACGGGCCAGGAGTCCCGAGAGAGTATTCCTATATAGCCCTCCTGCATGCAATTAATAATAAGCTGACTTGTACCTGAAGCGTCGCCTGTCTATGTCTTCTTCAGGAACTTCCCCGATGATAGGAAGGTGATGAAGGGATCCATCCACGAGACCCACTGATCCACCTCCATCAGTTCTCCTTCCTCGATGGTGGGTCGGAAGAGTTCCGAAACCGTTCCCCCTGCTCGGGGACCGAACTTGGCTAAGAGGTCTTCGGGGGTGCTCTCTTCTCTTGGCACGTGCTTGACGGAGAAAGTACGGAAATGCCCGATGACCCCCTTGAACTTCTCCAAGTACCGCAGGAGGGTCGGGTCCTTTGCCTCAAAATCTCCCCTGACTTGGCATGCTACCACCATGGAGTCCGTCGAGACCTCCACATCTTGCACTCCCAGTTCCCGAGCTAACCGCAGGCCCGCTATCACCGCCTCGTACCCTGCTTGGTTGTTGGTAATCGGGAAGTGGATGTTCAAAGCTTGCTCGATCTTTGTCCCTTGGGGGCTCACCAGGATGATTCCCCCTCCATAGGAGTGCTTTCCTGAAGCACCATACACCAACATCTTCCATGCCACTGGGGGGAGATTCATGCTCCCCTACTTTGGTTGTGTAGTCAGCCATGAAGTCTGCCACTGCTTGGGCCTTGATCAACGCCCTGGGCACGAACGTAACATTGAACTCACTCAGCTCCACAGACCACTTTGCCAACCTTCCCGAGTGCTCCACCCCTTCCATGACTTTGCGAAGCGGGTGATCAGTCACTACCTTGATTGAATGTGCCTGGAAGTAAGGTCGGAGCCTCCGGGCCGCCACTACCAATGCGAAGACCAACTTTTCCAGGATCGGGTACCGGAGCTCCACCTTCCTCAACACTCAGCTGACATAGGAGATGGGGAACTGTTTTCTCCCTTCTTCCCGGATCAGTACCGAGCTTACTGCCTCGGACCCTACCCCCAGGTATAGGGATAGGTCCTCTCCCGGTATCGGCCCTTGGTGTAGAGGGGTTTGAGTGAGTTGTTCTTTCAAAGCCTGGAAGGCTCCCTCACACTCCGGGGTCCATTCGAATTTTTTGTTTCCCCTTAACACCTTGAAAAAGGGTGCACACTTATCTTCCGCCTTGGAGAGGAACCAACTGAGTCCGACCAGCTTTCCCGTGAGGCTCTGAACCTCCTTCGAATTTCTGGGCGATCCCAACTCCATTATTGCCTTGACCTTGTCCAGTTTTGGCTCCACCCCCGCCGGGGTGAGCAGGTGACCTAGGAATTTCCCTCGGCTAGCCCCGAAGACACACTTCAAGGGGTTGAGCTTCATCTTATACTTCCGCATAATCTTAAAGGTCTCTTCAAGGTCTCGGAGGTGGGCTTTGAGGTCCCGATTCTTTACCATGAGATCATCGATGTAGACCTCCAGGTTTCTCCCCTTTTGTTCTCGAAAGATCCTGTCCATCATTCTTTGGTACGTGGCACCTGCATTCTTAAGCCTGAAGGGCATCATATTATAACAATAACACCCATCCCCCGTGATGAAGGAGCCATCTTTAATGTTCGGGGGGGGGGGGGGGTGCATGCGGATCTGATGATAACCTAAAAAAGAATCTAGAAAAGACATTATAGGGAACCCGACGGCTGAGTCAACCAGCGCGTCGATTCTAGGCAAGGGGTAGCAATCCTTGAGGCACGATTTATTAAGCAAGGAAAAGTCGATACACATTCTCCACTTACCTCCCCTCTTCTTCACCATGACCACGTTAGAGACCCAGCCTGGATACTGGATCTCTGATACAAACCCTGCCTGAATGAGCTTACCCACCTCCTCTCGGATGGGTCCTTCCAGCTTGTATGCTATGGCCCTCCTCTTTTGACGAATGGGACGGGTGCCATGGTTGAGGTTGAGGCGGTGGCAAGCCACATCTGCGTCGATCCCTGACATCTCCGCGGCGCTCCAAGCGAAGACATCCACGTTCTCCTGAACGCATGCTAGGATCTGCTTCTGCTCCTTCGGGCCGAGCTCCCCGCTGATCCTGACTTTCTCCACCACCCCGGCTCGGGTGGTGACTTGGAGTTCCACGACTTCCTCTACGGCCTCCAGCCGGGACTGTTCTCCCCAGTTTTCTTCTTGTTCCTGTCCTTCTTCCCGGACCTCCATCACCTCTTCCGCCCCTTCTTCCTGGGCCCGACCCTCTACCTCTTCCTTCTCTTCCGGCTCCTCCGGCCTCTGCTCCATCTCCTCCTTCTGGTCCTCCCCTCCAAGTCCTGCCAGCTCACCCATCTCCTGGTCCCATTTCTCTGCCTCGGCCATCCACGAGACGGTGTTGACCGCTGTCACGTAGCATTGCCTTGCGACCTTCGGATCTCCTCTGATTCGGACTTGGACTCCTCCATCATTGAACTTAAGGCACTGGTGGAATGTGGAGGGGACACAGCGGAACGTGCTGATGAGCGGCCGTCTGAAGATGGTGCTATAGCTACTGGGGGCATCCACTATGACGAAGCGACATTTCCTGGACTGCCCCCCCAGAACCACATGGAGTCCCACTCCTCCCTCTACTTCCTTCCTCTCCCCGGAGAATCCAAACAATGGACCGTCCGAGGACAACACCCTTCGCGCCTCCACCTCCATTCCATCGAACGCCTTCTTGAAAATAACATTGACCGAACTTCTGTTATCCACCAAGATTCGGGAAACGGTGAAGTTCTTGATCGCTGTCTGAATGACCAACGCGTCGCAGAATGGGTCCTCATAACCCGACATGTCCTTCTGGGTGAAGGATATCTTGTCTGTCGGGGGCGGGGTTAGGGACGTCGAAGCCACGCTACGATGATAGATAGTATGGAGGCTCGCCTTCTGGGTTGCCTCAATCCCTACCCCCCCCCCCCCCCCCCCCCCCCCCCCCATGGATCACCCCGATCCCCCCTCGGGTCCCCAAATCGGCCCGGTCCTCGCACCTTTCCTCCTCTTCCTCTCGATGCTCGACCTCCTCAATCCTCACCGGCTGTTGTTGTCGCTGCACGGGCACTCAGGCCCTTTTTCTCTCTAGGAACTCCGGGCAGGTGGTCGTCGCGTGACCTTCCTCATCATGGAAGTCACAGTACTGCAACGTCACCTCCACCGCCTCGGCCTCCGCCATCCTATTCCTCCTTCTCCTTCCTGCCCCTGCTTCTTCTCTTGCATCCTCTCTCCTTCCTCTTCCTCCTCTTCCCCGCCTGATTGCCATGGCCTGCTGGGGTGGGGGGGGGGGGGGGGGCATCGGCCTCGAACACTGCCTCCATCCCAACTGATGGGGTCTCCCTTGACCCCCATAGAAGTTACCCCTCCCCGGGGTGTAACCCCTTCCCTGGCCTTGCATTCCTCCGCCATGCTGCCTCCACTCCCCCTCCGGGGCCCTGGGCTCTTCCCTTCTCCCCACCTCTTGTTGTCTGACCTCCGGCTCACTGAGCTTTGCTAGCCTCTTGGTGAGTTCCGGGTTGGCCTCCTCACTCTCGACCTCCTCCGCCACCCTCTTCATCAACTCCTCGTAGGAAACGGGGGCCTTCCTCTTTAGAGCCATTTTGAAGAAACTTTCCCGCAGCCCTACCGTGAAGACGAGCTGGAGCGCAAACCCAGGCATTTCTTGAGTGAGCAACACCTCCTCCTGGAACTGGTCCGCGTAGCGAGCCAACGACTCCTTTGGCTCCTGCTTCACTTTGAAGAGAGATTCGGCGTCCTTCTTCCTCTTCTTTGAAGTTGAGAATCGCAACAAGAATCTTCTGCGCAAATCCTCGAAAGCGTAGATCGATCCTGTAGGGAGTTGATGGAACCAGTCCTGGGCCTTCTCTTTAAGGGTGACGACGAATAGACGACACTTGAAAGCATACGACATTGGCCTGATAGAGACCGAGTCCTCAAAAGACTGGAGGTGCTGGACAGGGTCATCCCTGCCGTTGTAGTACACCCTATCCCACTCCCCGAACCCTACCGGGACGGGCGCAGAAAGCACCAGCTCGCAGAAGGGGCTTCCTCCTCCAGCCACCCTTTCTCGCTCTACACGCCCTCCGAGCTCTCTCGCCTGACTTGGGTTCGCGGGGACCGCGTTCGCGAGAGCGGCGCTCGCCTGAACCACTCCCACAGTCACCGCATCATCTGGGCGTGCGCTTGCCTGCGCCGCGCTTGACGACACAGAGCTCGCCGGCACAGAGTTTGCCGGGTTGGCAAACAACACTCGTCCTTCTAGGTCTTGCACTTACCCTCCGGTGACTTCCTTTCCGGCCCTTCCACCCGGAGCATTCTCGCCAACCGCTGTTGGGGGAGGAGTCGCCTGAGGTGCTAGGGTCGCGAACTCACTTCGCAGCGCCGCAACTGTGAGTCCGAAAATGTCGAGCACCTCCCACCTGAAATCCGTGAACATCCTCGGCGTCACCACTTGGGGTGACCCACTGAACTCCTCGCCTTGCTCTTCGTCTCCTGCCATATCTTCTCCTTGGAACTTTCTTGGATCAGCCACGCTCCACGCTCACAGCACCAAAATGTTGAAACTGATTTCTCGGCCTCTTGTGAAGCTCGGGGCCCTCACCGAAATGAGGGGCAACTAGCCCTTACTGATCCCTCGGAGAATGTAGACTGAAGCCTAGGAAAATGACTAAGACCTTAGCCACAGCAAGGAGGTCCCTCCACTAACCCGGAAGATCGTTGAGTGCTTCCCCTCCAAAGCCAAAGCTGAGACTCGGGCACCTTGGAGAGCTAGAGAGCTAAACCAAAGTAACCAAAGGGAGAAGAAGCTCAGAGATCCCAGATCATCCCTCCTCCCCAAGGTGCCCTTTAAGGTCTATTTATAGTTTTTTACTCATGGTCTGTCAATAGCGGAATTCCGCCTTTCGGTTTTACTAAATGCACCCCAATTTTGCCTGCTAACAGCCAAACTCCGCTGTTCGGAGCGGCTACCTGCAGACCATCAGGGGTAAAGGAGTAACCCCACCAGGGGTGAATACGTCGAACGAGAAAACGAGTTCGTCGAACGGGCTTCGTCGAACGGGCTTCGTCAAACGGGCTTCGTCGAACGGGGAATGAAATTCGTCGAACGCTGAACTGGGTTCAACGATCCCGACAAATGCTCGGCATTCGTCGAACGCACTTCGGCGTTCTGCCTAACCATAAGATTTGGAAAGAATCCGATTCGCTTGCCCTCTCGCGAACAGCCGGCGAGTACCCGACTCGCCGACCTTCTTGCGAGCAGCCGACGAGTACCTGGCTCGCTCGCCTTCTCGCGAGTTGACCCTGAAGTTCGGGCCTGCAGGGACACGACTCGTGCCCCTTCCCGCGAGTAGCCTTCGATAGCTCTGGTTTGCCTTCTAACATTCTTTCTTCCTCTGTTGGATTTAAAACCCCCTTTGGGCGAGCGACCTGTGAAGACCTCGCTCGCGTTCTTGCCGGCGACGTCCATCGACACCGGGTCTCGTGCTCCCTCCTGTGGATTCTTCTGCTGAGATAAGTGCCCGTCCCAGTGGATCCGCTGGGATGAGAGAGAGATAGCCGCTGAGATGGTCGTCGGACTGGGAAGCAAATTCGTCGAACGGACAGCGGGGTTCGTCGAACTCAGGACTTCGTCGACCGCCGAGCTGGGACACAAGCGTCGAGCGCTGGACCGCTCTGTTCGTCGATCGCTAATATAATGTAATTCGTCGATCTCCATTCATCATTCGCAGAGCGTCTTTCTTCATTCGCAGGGAGCATATGTCAATTTTGTTCTTTCTCTTATTTTCTGCCTATTAACGCATATCCCACCCGCATTACTTTTACTTGTTGGTTATTCCTCCATCTTTGTTCACCCACTAGGTGAATATTGGGATTTTATAATTAATAATACATATAAATATATATATATATATGGCTGCTGGAGATTCGTCGAACGTGCAGCGCCCTGCGTTTGACGAACGTGCAGCGCCCTGCGTTCGACGAATGAACGCTGCCCTACGTTTGACGAATGTGCAGCGCCCTGCGTTCGACGTACGCTCAGTGCCCTGCATTCGATGAACGGCGCCAGGCGTTCGACAATCTCTTAGTATTATATATATATATTATATATATTATTATAAAAACATCTCCAGGCGTTCGACGAACTCCCTCGCTCTTAGTTCGACGAACTCGTCCCTGCGTTCGACGAAAGCGCTCCCAGCCCGCCAGCTCTCCTTCCAGCAAGCTGTCCTGCCAGCTCTCTCCTTCTAGAACCAAGCCAGCTTCTATCCGCACCCCAGCTCAAGTCAAACTTGCCTACCTCTCGGTCAACAGCCAGCTGTTATTTTCTTTTCTTCTTTTTTTTTTGCTAATGGCAACCCATTTTTTTGCCTATAAATAAGGTGGGCTTTCCCTTGTTTTAAAGGTTCATATATTTTAGAACCTAAGTAAGTTTTCCTTTTTTGAGTGTTCTGTGAGTTTTGTTTGAGTGTTTGTATATTTTCTAAGCCCTAATTTGGGCTCTTTTTGTACTCTAAGTTTAGACTTTCTTGCAAAAATTTGTTATATATATAATAAATATATTGTTTTGTTCTTGTTCTTCTTGTTCTTCTTATTCTTCTTGTTCTTCTTGTTCTTCTTTTGTTCATGTTGAGTGTGTGAGTGTAAATTTTAATATTTTTGTTTTTATTTTAGTTTTTTTTATTTATGAAAGTGTGTGTGTGTGTGTATAAGATTAATTTTATTGCTTTCATAATTTAGATTTAATGCTTTCATAACTTAGATTTTAATGCTTTCATAATTAGATTTTAAAGCTTTCATAGCTTAACTTTATTACTTTCTTTAATTTCCGTAGAGTGCGTGCGTATATGAGATAGCTTTTCTGCTTTATTTCAATTAAGTCATTTAAATTTCCGTAGAGTGCGTGAGTTTTTCATTTAGTGTGTTCTTTTCTTTTCTATCGCTTTTCTTGGTTTTATCTACATGCACTCCAAGCCCGTGATTATCATCATTTTTGTTTTCTAAATTATTGGAAACGTAAAAATCAATCGATCTTTTCGATAAAATAATAGCGTATTTCTAAAGTAACAATAATCGACACGACCTTGGAAAAATACGACCTTGATATTTTCTAAAAATTTATCCTATACTATACGCGATAAGGTATACTTGCCTTTTCGAATGATAAGTTTGGATAATAACGATACGAAAACTTTGCAAGAACTCTCCCTTTCTATATAAAATTAATTGAATTCGACGCCGCCGCCGCGGCGTGGTCGTCGATATTCCGATAGAAGGAAAGACTATTACTTCTATCATCTCGATAGGTAGGATAATGGTTAGTTCCTCGAAGTAGGAGTACTCGCGAGACGCCTCGAACGCGCCCGCCGAATTCTACCCGCACCCCGGAAAGCTTTTGTGGCGCTCTCAAATAAATTTTAATCATCAAGACATGAACACCATCACCATCTGGGTGCCAGGACAAGACCGTGTGGCCTTTCAAGTCCTTCACCTTGCTGAAAGAACGAAGAGAAGAGAAGTCGCCAGAAGAGGCCGATTCCTCGCCATCAGACATCAACGACTTGTTTTTTCCTAGCCACTGCCTCTTCTCCCTCTGAGTCAGGATCAAGCCGGCTGGACTGACCGGCTTGTTCTTAGGAACGACAGACTCAACTGAAAAAGAGTAGAGGTATCAGAACAAGAGGCTGCGCGATCAATATCAGAGCAGGAAGTGGGTTGAAAGAGACTTACTGTCTTCAGGCCGGACATTCTCCAACTCAGAGAGCAGCGGAATGTGGTGACTTACATTAAGCCGCTCGTTTTCAAGGAGCGTGTAGGTGTCCATCTCGATCTTGTTGACAGCGACTGGTTGAAAAACTTCCTCTGACCGTACCTACAGGTTGGGATTTAACAAGCCAAGTTGGCCTTCAAATATCAAGTACCTCTCTGACCAATCCGTAACCTTGTTCGCAAGGTTGACCATCTTCAACCCCCTACAGCCAAAGTACAAGTGGCCCTTGAACACCTTCGACTCAGAATCAGGGATAGCCCGCACCGAGAAGATCTTCCTGAAAAGGTCAATTGAAAACCAGACTCTCTCATACCGCAGGTAGGAGATAAAGCTACATATGGCCGCTATCGAGTTGGGGGAGAGTTGCCCGGGCACAACCCCATAATGGTCGAAAACCATGGCGAGTTCAGTAGAGATTGGGATCTTGAACCCGCAGTCAAAGTGGTCGATTGGGATGACGATTTGATTGGGGGCGGAAGAGTTTATCCGCTCGTCGCGGAGTGGAAGCCGCGCGAGCAGTGGACTCCCTACCATATGTTTTTCTACGAATTTGTCTAGCTCCACCTTGGTCAAACGGCATTCTTCATAGTCGGCCGAATGGAAAGCTAAGGCCGCTTCAGATCGCATGGCAGACACTTTTTCAGGTCGTCGCGGCTGGCGCTTAGCTCCCATTTTAAGATTCTGTTGAATGGGTCTTTGGAAGGGCCGCTACTTATAGAATCGGTGATCTGCATTTGGCAAGGTCAAATCGCGGCTAGCATAACCAACCCGCACAGGCAGAATTTCACATAGCTAAGTCAGTTTACAAACAACAAACCACAAAAAATAAAATTAAGGCAAGCGGTTTAAGAACAGTAGAAACAAGCCGCTCAGAGCAATTCACAGACATTTATATATTCTAAGGAAGAAAATATAAGCATTCAAATAACAGACCGCACGGTCTGCAGAGCAAGTCGGACATCATAAAGTTAAGTTCAATGTTCAAAATTGTCCAAAGGACCGAATAAAATAATATTACAAGCATTGTTTGAAACCGCTCATCATTGGTGGGCATCATTCGGAGCATCCTCTCGATGAAGTCGCGCGACGTGATCGCCTACTTGAAGAATAGTACCATGCATCTGATTGATACTATGATGAAGGTGGTTGATAATGCTATGAAGCCGCCCGACATCTCGCTCTACTCGCGCGGCTGGAATCATGCGAGCAGGAAAAGCCGATGTGGCCTCACTTACATTAGCAGTTGGATCGGCCATCCCAACCGCTGGAAGAGTTGAACTCATCCCAACAGCCGGGCGCTTTGATCCACGACGTCCTTCATCAGTCGTATTAAAGGTTCGCCGGCTTCCGCCGACTTCCCTTGTCAGATGGAGGTACTTATCCCTGTAATATGCGCAGTCATCCCCAAGCTTGCGGATCTCCTTCTTCCCTTTATCAAGTCGGGCAGTCAGCACAGCGACCTATTCCTGCTACATCCTCTCCTTCTCTCGTCTCTATTTCCTTTCGGCCTCTAGCGCAACCTGCATTGCGGTCTTTTCATCCTGGGCGGCCTTCTCCCGCTCCTCGAAGCCTTTTACTTGGTGCTTGAGGATCTCAAAGTTGCTTTGAAGAGCGGCTAGCTCCTCTTCCATCCGAGTATCCTGGTTAAACAAAGAGCTGGGAATGGATGAAGTCAATGGAGGATGGCAAGCCACCAAGTCGCCCGACTTCGGAGTGGGTTCTTGGTCGTCTGCAGCAAAAAAGACAGTCATAAAGATTAAGCGCATATGATTTCATACAAAAAGAGTACTACTGAATGAAGACCGCTCATTCTGAATTCTCCTTACTTACATGTCGTAGCAGTGGGACTAAATTTTGGAATAATAGATCGCTTCGTTCGCTCAGAATCCATCCTTCGACGCTGCTCTCTCCACGACCTCTCATTCTGCCTCCGCCTAGCAGCAGAAAATTGAGCAGCGGAGGGAAAGTAGCTCGGTGGTGGGTTCAGTGTCAAGTCGTTCAGCTTTTTTCGAGACCGCGTTAGGAAAAAACAAATAGGGCAAGAACCCGCGACTTCTTTACCTTGTGCAAGAAGATTGAGTGGTGGCGGCGGCGGCTTGTCCAGAATCTCTCTCACTTTCTCTGCCTTCGCTTTTAAAATCTGCAGCCCGATCATCACAGGGTCCTCGGGAGCCGGTGCGGCCTTCTCAATCCGGGTCGCATCCTCGCCGGGGTGGTCAACCTCGTTCAAATTGGCAGAGTCGTCAAGTAGTTTGTCCTGCTTCTTAAGAGTGTCAAAATCCTTGATGATATCACTCATAGTCATGTTATGAGCAGAGGTAGAAACCTGGTAGCCCGACTTGGGGGAGGGAGTTGTCAGTCCCTCAGAAACTTCTCTATCACGTGCCTTGCTTTGAAGGCTACCCGCTCCTGGTTTCCTTGAGGTCGCTCTGTTCTTGGCTTTCAAACTCTTGGCTTTCCTCAAAAGTCTTTCTGTGGTCGTCTTAGCCCTCTTCCTCTTGTTAGCCAACTCTTGGTCAGCTTGTTGCGAACTGATAGGACTATCCTCGACATTCACCAGCGGCACCGAGCTTTGCTGCTCAGTCGGCTTGGGAGAATCAACCGCCTCTCCTCCATTATTGGGAATTGTATCCACAATTACCTTGATTTGAAGAAGTCCTCTTGAACTAAGTTGAATTGAGTGTGTATTTGATGTTGCTCTCTAGTAATGTGTTTGCAGGTTTTGAAATGGCTAAGTACAAACCAATGTCAGGTTTCAATGGGTCATCAAACACAGGCCTATGCAATGTAATTCCTCATTGTATGGACCAAGATGTTGATTCATGTGAAATCTCTCTATTGGGGTGTACTTTTTATTCAAACACAAAGGAAGAGCTAAAGGGAGGTGATGCTGTTCTGTGTTCAAGGAAGAAAAAGATTTTATTCTAAGTAATTCTGCGTTCAACGAATTTAGATGAGTTCGTCGATCTCAGTTCGACGAACGGAAGCATTTTCGTCGAGCTCTATTCGATGTTCAGTTTTACTGGAAATCTCAGTTCCGCGTTCGTCGATCTCAGTTCGACGAACTGAATGAACTTTGTCGACCTCAATTTTGCATTAGCTGTAAGGAGTTCATCGACCGCGTTCATCGATCTCCGTTCGACGAATAGAAGAAGTTTTCGTCGGTCGCCGGTTCGCCTAAGTTAAAGTTGTTTTCATCGACCGCGTTCGTCAATCTCCGTTCGATGAACAGAAATAATTTTGTCGACCGCTGTGTTGGATCGGTAGGCGCCCTTAGAGGGGGGTGAATATGGGTTTAAAAAGACTTATATTATATTTTGTAATACTT
The DNA here is from genome assembly GCA_033032865.1 of Dactylorhiza incarnata. Lineage (NCBI taxonomy): Eukaryota > Viridiplantae > Streptophyta > Magnoliopsida > Asparagales > Orchidaceae > Dactylorhiza > Dactylorhiza incarnata. The sequence goes on along the minus strand of JAWHQI010000107.1, from coordinate 2,443,712 downwards.
GAAAAACTTTGATTATTAAACTAAAGAAGATCAAGACAAATCAAGTGAAGTAAAAGTAAAGACCTGATTTTATTAACTTGAGAAACATGATTACAAAACTTGATCTCCTATCGAAGCTAGAAATCAAAGCGAATAGAAAGACTCTTTTTGTTTTCTATACTGACTCGTATCCCCACGAACCGGTTGGCTTTAGCCGATCCTTCCCCGAATACGGCCTCAAGCCGCTCTAGCCAACCCTTCCCTGGATATGGCCTCGAGCACCCCCTAGACCTACACCCGAGACCTAGTCGCCAACACGAGGCGAATTTCTGCCCTAAGTCCTACCCAGACCTAGTCGCCAACGCGAGGCGAATTTCTGCCAAACGATTACAGAAAAGATGTGAAATAAAAAGACAATAATATAAAACTCCCTCTATGTGAATCTCTTGGAGAAGTAGACGAAGACGCAGAGTATGATCGTAGTCGATGTGGTCTTTCGTCACGATGATGATGCGTGTTGAAATCTTCTCCACGGATCTCCTTTAGCCTTTATGGATTTGTGGGAGTATCTCTCTGAACCTTCCTCTCTATGTTGTGGCACGAAGCTCTAGAATTCTGGATATCAAGAGGATTAGGAAGACGGAGCCAATGGGTCCTTTTTATAGTCTCAGCGCAAGCGCCTGCGCTAGTGGTACCGCCGGCGCTATCCCATATTAGGACATATTCTGCGCGGCAGAATCTTCAATCGGAAGAAACATTTCTCTCTTGCCTATTGTGCTCCTCGCTATCGCCTGCGCTATCGGACACCGCCTGGCGTTATCTCCTTCTATAAGTTCTCCTGGCAATTACGCTTAAGCAAACATTTCGTCGAACGCAGCAAAGAGTTCGTCGATCGAATTTTCGTCGAACGCAGCTATGAGCATTTCGTCGAGCGCCGCCAATAGTTTGTCGAACGACAGCTAGCGCCTGCGCTAGTACTACCGCCAGCGCTAGTAGGAGTTTTGGATTTGATGGCTCAACTTTGGGGGCAACCTTCTTATGTAATCCTTGAGTCATGTGGACTTTGTTATCCTGCACACTTAAACACACAAGATCAAATACACATAGGTTTTGTTACTCTCAAACCTAGGAGATGCGGAAGACCATGTTCCAACAAACTCCCCCTTTTGATAATAACAAAACCATTAATGATAAATCAGAGAATTAATATATAAGCATGATGAAACTTACTTGTGTGTGTGAGAGAGATGACTTAGGATAATTATCGATTTTAGCATTTAGAATTGCTCCCCCTAAATACATGCTCCCCCTAAGTGAATGCTCCCATAATATGTAAGCTATCATCTTAATTAAGCATGTTAGTTTTCTATTTTGATAGCAGATTATATTTATCATGTTAGTTCTCCCCCTTTTGTTATTAGCAAAAGTGGGCAAGGATAATAAGATAAAGGCATGATCGAGCTTTTAGAGAGAATGAAATGATAAGGAGTTTTTAGAATAATTTTTATAGAGATAGATCAGAGTTTTTAGCTTAAAGTACTCAATATTATCATGTTAGTTTTTCCTTTTTATATAAGAGTTTTAAGCATAAAAAAATGTAATGATTTCCAAGTAACTAAACTACCCAGATAATATGTCTACACCCTAGCCCCGTACTAAGTGACGGATGGGCATGAGGAGCTGCATACATGCCGTAGGTTGGGGTGTTAGTCTCATATGCAAACACTAGACAAAACTCACCCTAACACTATTTCCCCCCAGTGCCTCGCAAGGCCCCACTGGAACCCTCCCCGGTTAAGGACAAGACATTACTAGAGATAAAGTTTATCTAATGTCTACAACCCTACGCCCCCGCTATGGTGAGAAATGAAGTCATGGATAATAATTATTGGAAACATTTAAGCGTTTTAAATATAATGACATAGCTTATGGATTTATATTTTTATTTGAATTTATGAAAACACTCACATAGCTATTTTGAAATCCATTAATGAATCAGAGTTTTTAGCATAATAATATTTTCATAGAAATAAATCAGAGTTTTATAAAAAAAATTCATGTTAAAAGCAACCAATATAAAGTTTACCAAACAAGTCTACCACTTGTTGCAAGAAAGGAATTTGAAGATTCAAGTGATGATGCACACAAAATAAAAGACTTTAAATAAGCATGAAAGTGCAAGGTAAAACAATTATATGATGCGGAAGACTTATCGAAATACAAGAAACATCTTATTGTAATCAATGATGGCCCATAAAAAGATATATGAGTTAAATTTCAAAAAGAAGATGTTTTTGTAAATCATTGTTCAAGTAAAATCTTTAAATTCAATAATAAAGTAACCAAACATGAAATAATGTTATCAAAAAGAGATTACTACAATGTTATTTTAATTCATAATTTCAAAACATACCAAACATTGTAGAAAGCATGCTAGGTTATCTAGTGCATTTCATAAATAAAGAGTAGTATAGAATTAGCATTAGGATCCAATACTCATGAGAAGAAGTGTTATGGAAGATAATGAGGGGCACATAAGTGTATTTTGGAATAAAGTAAACAAATGTTTTAATAAAAAATACAAGAGATATGTAAAGTAAAGAGCATAATAAAACACATAGTTTTACTTCCACAAACTTCAATGCACAAAAAAATGTACAACTACCAAGGTGCTTTGCACACACAATTCTCATTAAGACTTATCAGGGTGCAAAGTAGTGCTTGGGGATCACATATTTTATTTTATTTTAATATTGAAACTAGTGATCTGGTGTACTTAAGAATAAGTAGTTTTTATTTTGAAAGAAAGTTATGGTTTGCACAAGATACTTTACTATTCTTTCCAAGGTGCTCAACCTCACAATACTTATTAAGACTTATCAGGAGGTTCAAGTAGTGCTTGGTGGAGTTATCTTTGTCACTTTATTTTATGATTTTTGTTTTGTACAAAGTTCTCCGAATACACTTGTTTTGCAAACCAATATAATTTATAAAAAACATAACCATTTTTCTTAACTTTTAAAGTGCAAACAAAGGTTATGTGGGTAAGATACTTGTGCAATTTTAATTCATTGCACTATTACAAAACATACGCAAGCATTCTTAGATTAAACACATAAGTAGACAATGCCAAAATAAGTGAGTGAATAGCGATCATTATCAAACATAAAATATTTACTCATACTTAGAGGCATGCTAAGCTTAGTTCTACACAACTTTTTCAATATAATTGATGCACATATTAATAGATATATCAAAGCATGATGAAAACAATATTCAAAGTAGTTTGAAAAGATAAATTGCAATATTATAGAAGTTCTAAATGATGAGTTAAATCATGCTTGATTTTCAATGAAGTCCATACAGTATTTTTGATATTTTGAAGAATAATTTTTATTTAAAGTTTGAACTCATAAGATTGATCTTGGACTTCCCAAGGACTACCTTGTGAGGGGTTCGCCCGATACTAGGAGATGTGATGGGATGATAGCCCAAATCTCCCTTTCGCAAGATACATGTAAATAGAAAAGTTAAGTTCAAAATAATAATTTTTGATATATTTTTTTGTTTTATATTTTTGTATTTGTTTTTTTGCTTTTAGAAATAGAATTTAAACAAATGACAAACAAGCCAAAAAAGGCAAAACATATTTTTTTGTAATTTGGCTTTTGTATTTTTGTATTTGATTTTTCAAAAATGAAATAAAAGCAGTCGTGCAAAAATAAATAGTACACATAGATTGATATATTTTTAAGAATTTTTCAAAATTTTAAAATTACAGAAAAACAAATAGGTGCGCTAGCGCCGGCGTTAGCACTAGCGTGGGAAACAGTACATGATTTTTGATGATTTTGAAATTTTTGTTTGTTGATCTTGATTAAGTGTCCAAACAGTAGTTTCATGCTGAAATTTCAGATTTTTAGGAAATGTCTAGATAGTGCAAATTTCATGAAACATTAGCGATTTTGTATATGACTTTACCAACTAAACTTTGCATGAGATGACATGAATGAACAAATCAAATATGCATGATTTTAGTGATTAACCATAATGTTCATGCACAAGAATACTATGGATAAGCCCTAGATGAGAATACCCAGCCTGTATGTCTTGGTAAACATATAAAGCCTAACATAGACACAAATATTCTTTAGGCGACAATGTTAGTATGATAAGTTTGAGATTAATGTTATACTAAGGTTTGGTAGTGTTTCAACTTATAGACCTAGAATGGAGTGACGATTCTATTTGATTTGATATCAAGATGATTCAAAGGTCTAAACTAGAAATAAATCACAATACACACATAATACACCAATCATGGTAAAACAATTATAATATCAATTGTCATCATATAATTCATATGGATGTGATAGAAATAGTTGTTTTTAGAAGATATTTGATGTGAGTTATGATATATGATTTTAGAGAATTTTAGCAACGGACATCAATAGATCATGGTGGTGTTAGTGACATCAATATTCATTATGAAGATAAATTCTTTCAATACATTTTAGTGATTTTCTTTTAATTAAGAATTTTGAATATATATATATATATATATATATGTGTGTGATTTTTGATAGGTGAACAATAGTGATGGTTTAGATCATGTTTGACATTAAGGAGTGAACACAATATAATTTTTTGTTGCGAACAAAGATAACCATATTGAAAGTTGAGCTTTCATTTAGATCTTGAACTTTCTTGTAGATTATGTTATTTCTCTAAACCACTTGTTGGTGAAGGCTAAAAAGCTTAATAGCCTAATGACTTGATTTAATTTTAAAATATCTTATAGCAAATTAGGAATTTGATTTATATGAATAATAAAAGATATTTATAGATAATGAATATGAGAGAGATAGATAGGTCATCAAAATTAGATATGTCTTTTGAATTTTGATCAATTTGATTTTATAAACATATTAAGCTCTTAAGAGATAGGATCATATTTTCAATACTATATATGATGACCATGACATGATAGTTCAAAAGGAAAAAACAACAAAAAAAGGACATTAAAGCACATCATGAAGTAGAAATTTGTATATCTTATTTTGAAAATTTTCTACTTCATGCATTTGATGATACCTAATGAATAAGAGTTTTAGGTATCCAAAGGGGACCATGTGGGATGGTTCCTTTGGGTACCCAAATATAGCGAGATAGCTTTTGGGGAGACAAGTACGAATGGACCCTTTCAAGTGGAGTTAATATTTCATATTTAATTTTGGGTCTCCACTCATACTTAGGTTTAATATTATAATTTTGCATTAAATTTCCATATTCATTAAATTTAGGCTTAAAATAATGATGACATCTGAAATCATTTTTCATAGGAAATTTTTGCATATTTGAATTTACTTTAGGAGATACATAATTTTGTAAATAATGGTGATTTTGATTTTGATTTTGATTTACAAATCCTTTATGTTCCTTACTCCCTTTTTTAAACTTAGGTAAGATGTTCATATTCATATTCAACTTGCTTTTAGATATAGTTTGATATTGTGAATTTGTATTTACAATTTTCATAAGCAAGTTGATTTTTGATTTTAATTCATCATTTTTATTTTTTTAAATTATGTCTAGCTTTATTATAAGCGATTGTGCTATTTTTAAGAGTGGAAACAATTGAATCTATATGATCTTGATATTTATTTCTATATTCATCAAATGTTTCATCCATCTCTTCAATTTCAATTTTATAACTTTTGCATGTAGCACAATCACCATTTAAAGCTGAATTTTCTAAAGATAATTTTTCATTATGTTCTTTTATACAAATAATTTCTTTTTCAAGTTCCATGAGTTTTTCCTTAATATTATTACAATCAAAACAAGGTTTTGTGTTTTCAAGTAAAGGACAAGATGGTGAAACCACATCACAATTTGATTCTAAATTATCATTAGCTTTTAACCTCTTATTTTCTAAACGTAAATTATTATTAGTGATTTTCAATTTCTTGATCTTACGTTTAGCCGTTTTTAGTATGTTGAAACTAGAGATTGAAGTTATCACACAAGAAGAAGATTTAGACTTTCTTACATCGCTTTTGGTAGAGGCAAAATGTGAGCATGAAGTTCCTTCGTTATCTTTTAGGCCTTCCTCCGTCATAGATGAATTTTCATCTTCTTTTTCTCTTGATGTATTGCTCTCTTTTTCCAAGTTAGTTTCCATGATTTCCATGACTTTGCTACGAGAGAGATCTTCTTGAATAGTAGTGGATGCTTGTATGTCCTTCTCCTCCTGTGTTTGTTCTATACCTGCGAGAGGAAAATCATACATTTCTTCAAGAAATTGTCATACTTTGTATGCACTAGAAAAACAATATATTAATTTGAAAATTTCATTTGATAGAGCACAAAATAAATAATGTTTGGCTTTTGCATTTAGTTGACGTTCCTTTTTATTTGATTCATCTGCAGGTCTTACAATGGCTAAATTCTACACTTCGACATCTAGAGTCTTAATAAATTTTTCCATTAGAATTTTCCATCCTTTATAATTTCTTCCTTCGAATAAAGGTGGTGCAAGAGATTTTTCTTCTTCATAAAAATTTTCCCCACTAGTAGAAGCGAGATCATGAGACGCCATTATTCCTGGTTGTTAAGCCGATTTGGAATAAAACCGCTCTGATACCACTTGTTGGATCGGTAGGCGCCCTTAGCGGGGGGTGAATAAGGGTTTAAAAAAACTTATATTATATTTTGTAATACTTGAAAAACTTTGATTATTAAACTAGAGAAGATCAAGACAAATCAAGTGAAGTAAAAGTAAAGACATGATTTTATTAACTTGAGAAGCATGATTACAAAACTTGATCTCGTATCGAAGCTAGAAATCAAAGCGAATAGAAAGACTCTTTTTGTTTTCTATACCGACTCGTATCCCCACGAACCGGTTGGCTTTAGCCGATCCTTCCTGGGATACGACCTCAAGCCGCTCTAGCCAACCCTTCCCCGGATATGGCCTTGAGCACCCCCTAGACCTACACCCGAGACATAGTCGCCAACACGAGGCGAATTTCTACCCTAAGTCCTACCCAGACCTAATCGCCAACACGAGGCGAATTTTTGCCAAACGATTACAGAAAAGATGTGAAACAAAAAGACAATAATATAAAACTCCCTCTATGTGGATCTCTTGGAGAAGTAGACGAAGACGCAGAGTATGATCGTAGTTGATGCAGTCTTTCGTCACGATGATGATGCGTGTTGAAATCTTCTCCACGGATCTCCTTTAGCCTTTATGGATTTGTGGGAGTATCTCTCTGAACCTTCCTCTCTATGCTGTGGCACGAAGCTTTGGAATTCTGGATCTCAAGAGGATTAGGAAGACGGAGCCAATGGGTCCTTTTATAGTCTCAGCGCTAGCGCTTGCGCTAGTGGTACCGTCGGCGCTATCCCATATTAGGACATATTCTGCGCGGCAGAATCTTCAATCGGAGGAAACATTTCTCTCTTGCCTACTGTGCTCCTCGCTATCGCCTGCGCTATCGGATACCGCCTGGCGTTATCTCCTTCTATAAGTTCTCCCGGCAATTGCGCTTAAGCAAACATTTCGTCGATCAAAATTTTGTCGAACGCAGCAAAGAGTTCGTCGATTGAATTTTCGTCGAACGCAGCTATGAGCATTTCGTCGAGCACCGCCAACAGTTCGTCGAACGACAGCTAGCTCCTGCGCTAGTACTACCGCCAGCGCTAGTAGGAGTTTTGGATTTGATGGCTCAACTTTGGGGGCAACCTTCTTATGTAATCCTTGAGTCATGTGGACTTTGTTATCCTGCACACTTAAACACACAAGATCAAATACACATAGGTTTTGTTATTCTCAAACCTAGGAGATGCGGAAGACCATGTTCCAACACGCTGTTCTTCATAAGTTCCGTTCGATGAACCTAAGTACTTTTGTCAATCTCAGTTTTGTGAAGCTTCTATGTTTTCTGATAACTAAAATGAGTTCGCCGAGCTCATTTCGAAGATTTTTCTTCTCAGGCCGAGAAATTGACTCTATGCTGTTTTTGTTTCTCCAATTCTTTTCTCGAGAAGTCTTTATATTTCTCGAGAAGTTTTTCTCTCTCCTGTAAAATCCTTCTATGTTCTTCTTGAAGCCAAAGCCTATTTATTTCTCGAGAAATCCTTTGCTCTCGAGAAATTAATTATTTTGTTCTGAATTTATTTTCTCGAGAAGTTCTTTGTTCCCGAGAAGTTAATTCCTTCTTTTGAATTCTGTGTTCTCTGATGTTTAATTCTTTTCTCGAGAAGCTCTTTTGTTCTCGAGAGATTAAATCATTTGTTCTGAATTCTATTTTCTCTAAACTCTCCTTTGTTTCTCGAGAAAATCTATTCATATCCTGAAATTATTTTTCAATTCTTTTTGACGGGACGTTAAATCACTGTGACTTTTCAGACGGCTCTTTTGATTTCATTTAAGGTTCATTCTACCTTAACTGATGTCGTTAAGTCTTTTATTATAAAAGGCACTCGTTCTTAAGTTTAAAAAAAGAATTCATTACACTTCCTGATCAACCCTAATTTCTCCTGTCGTTCCAAGAAACACGAGAAAGTGCCGCCTCCTTGTCGAAAAGCTGGAGATCGATCAGCTGTTCTAAATCAGTTATCTCCAGTTGATGTGAAGGTTTGATTGATCACTGCTCCTTCATCTACAGTTTCTTTTGGATCAAATCGAATCATAGAAGGTCAGATCTGAGTTTTGTTGTTCTTCCTCATCGACAATAAGTCAAAGTTTCTCAAGCCTCAAGAAGGAAGAAGATCTCAAGGCCTTTCAGATTTGGTTATGTATTGATAAACTTGTATCAATTCTTAATTACATTTGTTTGTAGGAGAAGTTTTTCCGAGTTGTAGGAGAGGTTATTCTCCGAGTTGTAAGAGAGAGTTTCTCTCTGAGTCTGTAGGAGATTTGTCTCCGAGATTGTAGGAGTGTTGACTCCGAGATTGTAGGATCTTTCTTGATCCGAGTTTTAGTGAAGTAGTCAAGTCTAGCTGTGGTGCTAGATTGGGGAGGCCGGCAAGTGGAGTACCCAAGAACGGGGAACCACTATAAATTTCTGTGTTATCTGTGATTGTGATTTGCTTGTTGTGCGTTCTATTTTATTAAGTTCTTTAATTCCGCAAAAGACGCAGTTATCACCTATTCACCCCCCTCTAGGTGCTTCCAGAACATTTTATAACCTACGAGGCAAGGTCGGCGCGGTCTCCGGCTAGAACTAATATTTTTGAAATCTCTTAGGGATTTGAAAATATGCGGGGATTATGTTTACCCAGAAAACCGCCTCCGGATAGAACTTCTCGCAGACCGGGCGGTCTGGTGAGGCAAGTCGCCGGGTTTGGGTTCAACAAGGTCTATCGGCTCAGCTAGTACAAACCGGGTGGTCTGATAGAATTCAGGCCGCCTCCAAGGATTGAAGACTATCAAGACTCAAGTCCAGAAGGCAAGCCGCGGTCTCAGGTTAGAGGCCGCCCGGGTTGCATCATGAAGACTATCAAGACCCAAGTCCAGAAGGCAATCCGCGGTCTCAGGTCTGAGGCCGCCCGGGTTGCACCATTGCCTTGATCGCGGTATCTTTGATCTCCGGCCAGGACAGATCGGAAGCGCAAGCCGCCAAGACCGCGCGGCTTATTTCTTTTCTCCTTTCTGTATCCAGTCACCGCCTGCCCGATTCTCCTATACCCGGGAAGGCAGTTATTTTATCCCTGCCCATTCGAGCAGGCCCTCGAGCCTATAAATAGGGGGCGGCGACATTCCCAAGGAATGCACACTCGAATCCTGGAGCTCGCTTGTTAGAGCTGCGGTCTCGAGTTTCCTGTCTTGCGACTTGTCTGACCGGTCGGCTTCTTCTTTCCTGCTTCTATAACCCGCTGTAACTTCTTCATTTGAATCAAAGGAAAATCCATCACAGGAGTAGCATTCGCTGTGATGGGCGAAGTTTGGCCTCGACCGCTGCCAGCGGTCTAGTTTTCTCTGCTCAAATAGTAACCGACAGCCCGCAGCCTCCAATTTCCTTCGGAGGTGCATTTTCGGATTCAACAGCCATGACTCCGATCATGGCTGGAACTCCCCATTCAAACGCAAACTGCACCTGGGCCTCATGAGTATCCCTTGGAGCAAACGACATCGCGAGTATATTCCTCTTCAAGAGATACGCCCCCAACTCGTGACCTACAAATTTTGAAGCAGAATGAGAAACTCATAGGAATCCTTTTACATACAACTCTGTCAAAAATTCTTACTCCGCAGCCAGTATCAATGGCAGTTCTGATACTCCCATCAGTTAAAGGAATGGTTCATTGATGTCATCAATATAAGCGTTGGCGCCTCAAGGAAACATTGTGCCGCTGCAGGGGAATCGGAAGCGGTCGCTGTCGACCTTGATCCAGTTCTGAATGGCCTTTTCAATACTCAACTCCTTGTGAGGGATGTTATGGAACCAAGCTTGTGATACGACCCTATTAATCGGGCGGTCTCGCCCGCTCCTAGTGGGGGCATTTTGGCATTTTGTCTTTAGGAGGGTCTAGCTTTAAATAGTTTTTGGGTAGTAGGGTTTTGGTATCTTGTAAAACACTTAATTCAGGTTTGGCTTTTCTGGCTGCTACGTGGAGACCGACGACTCCCTCTCCCTCAGCTGATCGTCTGTTCAGGGGAGATCTTCTTCCCTTAGGATCGGTCCCTATCATTCCTATTTTGCTTGGTGTATGTGGATCTGGTTATTGTTTATCAAATCTGCGAGCTTGGTTGGTTCATCCCGATATTGGTGGTAAGTGTATGGAAATGCTTTGTTACTAAGGTTTTAGTGTGCAGATTCCTGGAGTAGCCGCATCAAAGGTATCAGAGGAGCACGATACGGCCGCGGAAAATGCCAGTCTCGGACTCCACCAGATCGAAGGAAGGGTCCAGTGACTTGGAGGCCCTCAAGCAACACTAAGAGGACCTCGCCCGCTCGCTGCAATCTCTGAACGAACAGCAAAGACGTACATCGGCGGAAATCAGGGAAATCTTATCCGTACTCAAGGCGGGCAAGACCAATGGTGCGGGGGGCTCCTTTACCTCCAATAATAGCCGACCGAGATCGCCCAACCCTCAGTATGTGGCCACTCGTTTCACTCACATCGATTTCCCCCGGATTTTTGGAGGAGTGTTGGATTGGATTTATAAATGTGACCAGTTTTTTGAGGTCGATGGCACTCCGAAGGATATGAAAGTGCGCATTGCCTCAGTATACATGGAAGACAAGGCACTGTATTGGCACAAAGCTTCATGAAGAATCATCTCACTCGACAATGGCCCTCATGGGAGGAGTACTGCAAAGCCATCAACGACCATTTCGGCTCAATGTTATTTGATGATCCTCTCAGCGAGATGAAGAACCTACGACATAAGGGCTCGGTACAACAATATCTGGACGAGTTTGACGTGCTCTTGCACAGGGTGGCTATTCTCGAGGAGCACGCATCAGCTTCTGTTTGGCAGGACTGAAAGGGGAAATTGAGTATGTTGTGCGCATGTTTCAACCCAAGTCACTTCAGGAGGCCTTTTCACTTGCTCGGCTTCAGGAGCAGCAGTTGGCTTTCAATACCAAGAGAGATAACGGCGCAAACTGGGACTCGCACGCCAGGGAAACTAGGCGAGGTCCACCGTCCAAGCCTCCAATGACGGGCACACCAACACGCAATACAACCGCCGGGGGATACACGAGCGGCCATTCAGGACAGGCGGGGCGAAAACTCACCTCGACGGAGATGGATGAACGTCAGAGCAAAGGCCTATGCTTCTGGTGTGATAACAAATTCACTCCAGGGCATCGTTGTTTGGAACGGCGGCAATCCTATGCCCTCGAGATAGTGACCGACGGGGAGGATGAGGAGGAGCCGGAGGACACACACCCGGGGGACCCAGTTCTGGCCGAGAGGCAGGAGGATGAACCGATGACACACGTATCAGTGCACGCCTTGGATGGGATGACTCATTTCCAAACTATGCAGGTCACAGCGTCATACCAAGGGAAGCCGGTCTACGTCTTGATCGACTCCGGCAGTACCCATAATTTTCTGGACCAGGACACGACAGTGAAGTTGCAGTGTCAGCTAACATCTATTCCAAGTTTTAATGTGGCGGTGGCAAATGGGAAGAAGATCGCGAGCTCGTACAAAGTCACGAACTTCAAGTGGAAAATGCAGGGTGTCAATTTCACATCAGACATGCTGATACTTCCCCTGGGGGCTGCGAGATGGTATTGGGGGTGCAATGGCTCGTCACCCTTGGAATCGTTCAATGGGACTTTCAAAATCTGTTAATGGAGTTTACGGTTCATGGATGGAAAATCTCATTGCGAGGCGCGCAACATACGATGGGCAATTGGTTGCGGCCTAGAAGGACTCAAAAGTTGATAAATCGGGAGGGCGAGCTCAATATGCTAGCTTTGTGCCAGGTGGAAGCTAATCCAAGGGGCCAGCAGAGGACATAGCTGATTCCTGAATCCAACCCGGGGTGGGGAACCCGCAACTCACTGTTTTGGCTCAGAGTCAACTCCAAGAGGTGTTGGGGCGGTTCCAAGACCTATTCACCGAGCCAAAGGGGGTTGCCACCAACTAGGCAGCACAAACACCGTATTCTAGTTCGGGATGGGATGACACTGGTCAACATCCGGCCATATCGTTATCCACCATTGCAAAAAGAGGTGATTGAAAAGATGATAGAACAGTTGATGGAAACCAGAATGATTCGACAAAGCAACAACCCTTTCGCTTCTCCGGTGGTGTTAGTAAAGAAGAGCGACGGTACTTGGAGGTTATGCGTAGACTACCGACAACTCAACAAGGATACAATCAAAGATAAATTTCTAATTCCCGTTATTGAAGAATTAATTGAGGAATTACACGGGGCCGTTTTCTTTTCAAAGTTGGATTTGCGGGCGGGCTACCACCAAGTCTGGATGGCTCCTGATGACGTGCCCAAGACAGCTTTTCGCACGCATAACAGACATTATGAATTCCTAGTGATGTCGTTCGGTTATCCAACGCCCCATTGATGTTTCAGAGCCTAATGAATTCAGCATTTCGAGAGCATCTGCGGAAATTTATTTTGGTATTTTTCGATGGCATACTCGTCTTCAGTCAATCTTGGGAGGACAACTTGCATCATTTACACACCACCCTACAAATTCTGCGACAACAACAACTCTTCCTAAAACGCAGTGAGTGACACTTTGGGCTACGTCAAATACAGTACCTTGGTCACCTCATATCTCGTCAAGGGGTCGCAACTGATCCGGCAAAAATCCAAGCAAAAATGGACTGGCCAACACCCACGACCTTACAAAAATTACGGGGATTTTTGGGTCTGTCCTGGTACTATCGTCGCTTTATAAAAGGTTACGGGCTGATGGCAAAACCCCTTACCTCCCTGCTATAGCAGCGACACTTCAAGTGGGGAGAAACAGTGGAGGCGGCCTTCCAAACGCTGAAGCGGGCGGTGTCGCAACCTCCCGTTCTTCGCCTTCCGGACTTCCGTCAGCCTTTTGTAGTAGAAACGGCGCCGCAGACACTGGCGTGGGCGCGATATTGCTGTAGGAAGGGTAGCCGGTAGCTTATTTCAGCAAAGCACTCAGACCAAAAAATGCCCAACTCTCCACGTATGAGAAGGAACTCTTAGCGGTGGTCATGGCGGTTCATCAACGGTGACATTATCTGATCAGCTCACCGTTCATCATCCGGACCGATCATCAAAGTCTTAAGTTCTTGCTCGAGCAAAGGAGCGCGACTCCCGCCCAACAACGATATTCATCCAAGTTAATGGGGTACGAATTCCAAATTCAGTACAAACGCGACAAGGAGAAGGCTTGTGCGGACGCCTTATCAAGAAAACATGAACAATTGGAGGGGAGGTCAATGCAATGGTGGTGGTTCAATCCGACATCCTAAGGGCGGTCCGGAAATCGTGGGAACAGGACACCCATATTCAACAAATAATTGCGGCAAAGGAAGCCGATGAGACCAACAAACTGAATTACCAATGGAGGCAAGGGGTACTACAACGGAATGGAAAATTAGTGGTTGGCCAAGATAACGAGATCAAACAGCGGATGTTTCAATTGTATCATGATAGTGTCATGGGCGGCCATTCCGGGATCACCGCAACTTATAACCGGTTAAAAAGGGCATTCTACTAGAAACGGATGAAAACTAAACTCTATGCCTACATTCAACAATGCCCGATCTGTCAAACGTGTAAAGCATCCAACCAATTGCCCATGGGATCGCTGCAGCCCTTACCCATTCCGGAGCGCATATGGAAGGAGATATCGATGGATTTCATCGAGGGCTTACCAAAGAGTCAAGGGAAGAACGCCATACTAGTGGTCATGGACCGGCTAAGCAAACAAGCACATCTTATGGCATTGTCACACCCGTACACAGCAAAGGAGGTGGCCCGTGTTTTCCTAAATTCTGTTTATAGGCTACATGACCTTCCTACTGTTGGGTTTTTCTAGAACCATACATCAAATGTAGGCGCAGCGGAAATGAAGAGAAACAACCCAAAAAGACTTTGGTTCGGCCATGAATGTTGAATCAAGAAGTTAACAAAATGCTAGGTATGAAATTACCTTTGCGGGATTGGATCAAATCCAACCTAGATGCTCCACGAGTTGATTCCTGTCGTCGGCTATGCGAGTCCTCACGTAGAATAATATCTACGTCTCTACAGTGATCCACACGAGCCGGGAGAAGAATGACTGCACCTTTGCACTTCCACGAACTGCTAGGTTCGCTCCAGGAAGAACACACACGACGACGATCGCCGGAGAGGAGGTCAGCGGACGCGATTCAGAGACGGCGGAACACTTCCGTCGGCTAGGGTTCGTAAGGCGAGAGCGGAACTCCTTCCGTCGGCTTTTTCTTTTCGTTAGTTATGAGAACCCTAAAACGAAGTCCTATTTATACCCAAAGGATAAACAGCTTCTAGAAGAATCGCTATCCGCAGACCACACAGCAGAATAAGGGCTTCTGTTACAATTCGTCGGAATTCCACGGAAGATCATTCGTCGAGATTTCACGGGACAATCCGACGAATCCGACGAATCAGATCAGACGGCAACATTTGCCGAGAAAATGATCTCTGTAACAATTCGTCGAGTGTTCACGGGACAACCCGACGAATCCCGACGAATCCAGACAGACGACAACATTTTGCCGACTGAAGGGTTTCTGTAATAATTCGTCGAGTGTTCACGGGACAATCCGCCGAATCCCGACGAATCCGACGAATTCTATCCGTGTAAACCCGACGAATTCAGACAGCAACAACCTGCTGGATTTCCCCATTCTATATATGGTGATTGGTAACATTTACCAACACAGTCAATCTACCAACTTCTCCACATGCTCTTATGTGCGACCCTGCAGGCTCATATCGCGTTGGCAGTGAGATTACATGTTTGACCACTTCTAGATCACAATGGCAACTCCAACAGTCTCTCACTTGATCTTGAAAGTATCAAACCAAAAACCTCACAAACAATGAGCGGCATCTAGCAATGCATCATTGCTCCCCAAGCAATAAGAGTTCATAACTCATAAGCCTTTATAACCAATGTTCCAGCGTTGTCTTTGTCCCTTTGTCCCTTACATCCGGAAAGAACTAGAGGCATGGACCGTGTCACCCTCATAATAGCTCAATCCAAGTTTCTTGATCTAGAACGGACTTCCAGAGAATGGTGAGCTCAATATCACATATTGACTCAACCAAGCATGGCCATGCGTTTCTCAGTCCAATTCCATCAAGGGGCCCATGGATGCAACTCCTGTTATATAGGAGGACAAATCCCATATCTGCTCACACCCAAACACCCAAATGATTCGTAACGTACCCAACGACCACCCTTATCATCAACCTTCTTCAAGGAAGACTTTAGATGACATCAAAGCACGCTCTTCCTCACTCGGTGAATGCTGTGACTTTAGGTCAAAGGACCACAACACCATTGTCAAATGAGACCTACTTGTGACACTTTTAAGTAACAATCCACAAAGTAGTCTCAGGTTGGGTCTGTCCAGTACAACTTGTTCACTAACAAGTACCCACGTGATGACTTGATATCACAATATCATGACCTGTGAGAACCGGTCATCAGTCAACACACATGCTAGTCTTAATGTATCATCATCACCCTTAGCTTCTACGATGATACCTCGACCAGGGACCTTTTAAGAATGAAGCTTCGAAATCATAGGCTCTCACATTCAAGTCTCGTACTTGATGTCCTATGGAAGCGAACATTCTAAGGGTATTTATCACGAATTTTATTCTATCATATAGAAACAGTATATCGTAATAAAAGAACTTGCCATTAATCGTAAAAAGAAATAATTGGTACACAATTCATCATATGAATAAATTTTAAACAGCCAACAGAATATTTATTTTATATGCAACCCACAAGACTCCCACTAGAGTTGATCATTCAGGTATCGTATACCCATTGATCTAGTATGACCATCATGCTTTCTCTGCGCGAGAGGCTTTGTCAGTGGATCTGCAATATTCTCCTCAGTCGGCACTCTGCAAATGTTCACATCTCCTCGTTCGACAATCTCACGAATAAGATGGAACCGCCGAAGTATGTGCTTGGAGCGCTGATGGGATCTAGGTTCCTTAGATTGTGCAATTGCACCATTGTTATCACAGTAGAGAACTACGGGACCAACAATGCTAGGAACTACATCTAGCTCGCCGATGAATTTCCTAATCCATACAGCCTCCTTCGCTGCATTAGCTGCAGCGATATACTCGGCCTCAGTTGTAGAATCAGCAACTGTCTCTTGCTTGGAACTCTTCCAGCTCACAGCTCCTCCATTCAGGCAAAACACAAACCCTGACTGAGACTTTGAATCATCCCTATCAGTTTGGAAGCTGGCATCCGTGTAACCACTTACAACGAGCTCTTCCTTTCCACCATACACCAAGAATACATCCTTAGTCCTTCTCAAGTACTTCAGGATATTCTTTACGGCTATCCAGTGACATTCACCGGGATCAGACTGATACCTGCTAGTCATGCTCAAAGCAAAAGAGACATCGGGTCGAGTACATAACATTGCATACATGATTGACCCAATTGCCGAAGCATATGGAATCGACTTCATGCGGTCCTTATCTTCGCAAGATTTTGGACACTGGTCCTTAGAGAGATTCACACCATGAGACATGGGCAAAAATCCTTTCTTGGACTCAAGCATGTTGAACCGCTTCAACACCTTGTCAATGTACGTACTCTGGGTCAAACCCAGCAACTTCTTCGATCTATCTCTATAGATCTTAATACCGAGTATGTAAGTCGCTTCACCCAAGTCCTTCATAGAAAAGCAGTTCCCTAGGTTGTTCTTAACAACTTTCAGGGTGGTATGTCATTCCCGATCAGCAGTATGTCATCTACATACAATATCAGGAAGACAACAATGCTCCCACTGATTCGCTTGTAAACACACGGTTCATCTTCATTCTTGACAAAACCAAACTCTTTGATCTTCTCATCAAAACGAAGATTCCAACTTCTAGAGGCTTGTTTCAATCCATAGATGGACTTATTCAGCTTGCATATTTTAGTGGCTTCATTTGGGGATACAAAACCCTCGGGTTGTGTCATGTACACTTCCTCAAGGAGGTTTCCATTTAGGAAAGTCGTTTTGACATCCATCTGCCAGATCTCGTAGTCATAATACGCAGCAATAGCAAGCAATATCCTAATGGACTTTACCATGGCAACAGGGGAAAAGGTCTCATCATAGTCAACACCATGAATTTGCTTGAAACCCTTAGCCACCAGTCGCCCTTTGAATGTCTGTACATTCCCATCCATGTCGGTCTTCTTCTTGAAGACCCACTTGCACCCTATGGGTCGTACCCCTTCAGGTGGTTCCACCAAGTTCCAAACTTGGTTTATATACATGGAGTCCATTTCGGATTTCATAGCCTCAAGCCATTTGTCGGAGTCCGGTCCATTCATAGCCTCTTGGTAGGTTGCTGGTTCATCATCATGATCCATAAGCAACACATTACCTATTTGAGACACGAGAAATCCATATCTCTCAGGCTCAAATCTTGGTCTACCAGATCTACGTAGGACTTGTGTTTCGTGAGCAGGTTCTCTAGCTACAACATCTTGTAGTCCTGGCTCAGAATCCAACTCTGGTTCATTCACTATTTGTGGTTCTTGAACTTCTTCAAGTTCTACCTTTTGCGTCTTTCTTGATAAGAACTCTTTCTCCAAGAAGACACCCGTCCTTGCGACAAACACTTTGCCCTCAGACGGTAGGTAAAAGTAATATCCCTTCGTTTCCTTAGGATATCCCACCAGATAACACTTATCTGATTTGGGTTCCAGCTTGTCAGGCATTTGACGTCGTACGTATGCCTCACAGCCCCAAATTTTAATGAACGACATACTAGGACGCTTCCCAGTCCATATCTCATATGGTGTCTTTAGAACCGTTTTCGTCGGAGCGCGATTCAGTGTCATTGCAGCAGTCTCTAAAGCAAAACCCCAAAAGGAAACAGGCAAGTCTGCATGACTCATCATCGACCGTACCATGTCTAACAGAGTACGATTTCTCCTCTCAGACACACCATTATGCTGCGGTGTCCTAGGTGGAGTGAGCTGTTATACAATACCACACTCTTTCAGATGATCACGGAACTCATGACTCAGGTATTCGCCACCCGATCAGATCGGAGTGCTTTAACCTTTTTACCCAATTGGTTCTCCACTTCATTCTTAAACTCTTTGAACTTTTCAAAGGTTTCGGATTTGCACTTCATAAGATACACGTATCCGTATCTACTGAAATCATCAGTAAATGTAACGAAGTAGAAATACCCACCTCTAGCCATAGAACTCATGGGTCCGCATACATCACTATGTACAACACCCAAGAGATCCTCAGCCCTCTCAGTATAACCAGTGAAAGGGGCTTTAGTCATCTTGCCTAATAAACAAGACTCACATCGCTCAAATGATTCATAATCAAATGAGTCCAATAGTCCATCTTTATGGAGCTTGGATATGCGCTTCTCATTTATATGGCCCAAACGACAATGCCAGAGATATGTAGGATTTGAGTCATTTGTTCTTAGTCTTTTATTATTATCTACATTATAGATCGGATGGTCCAGGTTCAAAACATAAAGACCATTAAACAATTGAGCTACAGCATAACAAACATCATTCTTAAATATAGAACAACAATTGTTCTTAATTATAAAAGAAAATCCAATCATGTCTAAGCATGAAATGGATATAATGTTTCTAGTTATGGCCGGAACATAATAACAATTATCAAGTTCTATTACAAGCCCACTGGGCAAAGAAAGACGGTAAACCCCTACGGCTACAGCAGCAACTCTTGCTCCATTGCCGACACGTAGGTCCACCTCTCCTTTACTCAGCAATCTCCTCCTTCCTAGTTCCTGCACATTTGTACAAATGTGAGAACCACATTCGGTATCCAATACCCAAGATGAAGGAGCAGAAAGGTTTATCTCTATAACATAAATATCCGAAGCGGAAGTCATACCTCCCTTCATTTTCTGCAGACCCTCAATGTACGAAGGACAATTCCTCCTCCAATGACCAGCCTTGCCACAGTGGTGGCATTTTCCTTCCTTCACGGTGCTCTTCTTTTTCAGCGCAGAAGATTTGGGCTCAAGATGTGACTTAGGTCCCACCTTCGTCTTCTTGAAGCCCTTGGCCTTACCCTTGCCTTTATGTACCATCAATATGGGACTAGCAGGCTTGGCCTTCTTCATGTTTATCTCGGCAGTTCGCAACATGCCTAGGAGCTCGGGCAGTGTCTTGTCTATTTCATTCATGTTGTAGTTCAAGACAAACTGCTCATAACTATCCGGCAACGATTGCAGGATAAGATCTGTGGCCAACTCTTGACCCAGAGGAAAACCCAGTCTCTCCAGGTTCTCTATATACCCAATCATCTTGAGTACGTGAGTACCAACTGAGTCTCGAGCTCCCATTTTGCACTGAAATAATGCCTTCGTGACATCGAACCTCTCTTGACGAGCTTGCCCTTGAAACATTTTCTTTAGGTGCTCGTCAATCTCCTTGCACCCCATGTTCTCGTGTTGCTTCTGAAGCTCAGAGTTCATGGTGGCAAGCATAAGGCACTCGCCGTCTAAGGCGTCATCGGTATACTTCTTATAAGCATCCTTATCAACACGGGACGAGTTCCCGGTCGGCACCTCGGGGGCTTCTTCTTCCAAGACGTAGAGCTTTCGCTCTTGCCTGAGAACAATTCTCAAGTTCCTATACCAGTCCATGTAATTCGTCCCACTAAGCTTGTCCTTCTCAAGTATAGCTCTTAGGGACAAGGTGGAATGTGAACCACTTGCCATGGAGTTCTACAAGAATTCATGCAGAATCTAATTAGTACCAAAATTC
Source organism: Dactylorhiza incarnata (assembly GCA_033032865.1). Classification (NCBI taxonomy): domain Eukaryota; kingdom Viridiplantae; phylum Streptophyta; class Magnoliopsida; order Asparagales; family Orchidaceae; genus Dactylorhiza; species Dactylorhiza incarnata. The sequence continues at coordinate 2,423,262 of JAWHQI010000107.1, read as the reverse complement.
CAAAATACAATTTATTTTAATTTGGACTTCAATTAAATACTCCCACTATTTTATTCAAATTGATGGCCCTCACTATCAATTCGGAGAGTCCATTGCGAGCTACTCTCTTAGTGGACAAGATCCGTCACCAACACCACAAGTCCGCTTTGGCGTTCCTCTCATAATGCGGTTATTTAGGTAGGCAACGCTTGCCAATTGCATCCTCATGCAACTCTTGTATGGCTGGTGAATAACTCCTTATTCGCATCCATCATATGGTGCATGCCAACCCTATGCCTCTAGGCACTCAACCTTTGAGGTCACCTAGTTAAGTTAGACCCGATGTCGACAGTGGGATATCACAATTATCCGCTCGCACCCTTACCAAGATAGATTAATGCACCTTGCTTTGGCAAGCCCACACTTCATCGATCGAGGCAGGAAGAGTGTCATCCATCGGAAGGCATCCGAACACTTAATATTAAATGAAGGGATTTTAATTTTAATAATAGGTTAACACTTAACCATGATCAACATTTGATCAAAGTGCACATCCACAGAAAAACAAGCTTTCTTAAATCCACATGCATCCCTTATGTGCACAACATAAGACTATCAACCTTTGATAGACGAAAAGGCTAAATCTGGACATTTAGAACTCTTCCAAATCTTCAGATTTACATGCATTGGACAAAGGCAAAGACAACTCGACTTAAAGCAGTAGACAAGCTCGTCTCTCATTGTTGGATTCAAAATCCAAAACAATACAAGGGTTCATTAACCACTTGAGGGACGGTTACTGCTAAGGAGACAACAATTTCTAACAATTAGAAATGACCACGAAATCCCAGACGTTCCTGGCGGGGTTCCAAGGGGCCGCGCCCCTGGCGGGGTCTTAGGGGCAGAGCCCCTAACGGGGTCCAAGGGGCAGCGCCCCTGGCGGGCGGGGTCAAGGGGCAGAGCCCTTGCGGGGTGCGGGGCAGAGCCCCGACCAAATTTTCGAAATCCCACCACCAGAAACCACACAAAATCACATCAAATGTGATATTCCAAGAAGAAATCTTGACATTTAGAACGCTTCCAAATACCTAGATTTGCACGTACTGGAATAACCAAACTTCTGAAACAAAATTCATGACCAGAACCTAGCTTTGATACCACTGTTGGGTTTTTCTAGAACCATACATCAAATGTAGGCGCAGCGGAAATGAAGAGAAACAACCCAAAAAGACTTTGGTTCGGCCATGAATGTTGAATCAAGAAGTTAACAAAATGCTAGGTATGAAATTACCTTTGCGGGATTGGATCAAATCCAACCTAGATGCTCCACGAGTTGATTCCTGTCGTCGGCTATGCGAGTCCTCACGTAGAATAATATCTACATCTCTACAGTGATCCACACGAGCCGGGAGAAGAATGACTGCACCTTTGCACTTCCACGAACTGCTAGGTTCGCTCCAGGAAGAACACACACGACGACGATCGCCGGAGAGGAGGTCAGCGGACGCGATTCAGAGACGGCGGAACACTTCCGTCGGCTAGGGTTCGTAAGGCGAGAGCGGAACTCCTTCCGTCGGCTTTTTCTTTTCGTTAGTTATGAGAACCCTAAAACGAAGTCCTATTTATACCCAAAGGATAAACAGCTTCTAGAAGAATCGCTATCCGCAGACCACACAGCAGAATAAGGGCTTCTGTTACAATTCGTCGGAATTCCACGGAAGATCATTCGTCGAGATTTCACGGGACAATCCGACGAATCCGACGAATCAGATCAGACGGCAACATTTGCCGAGAAAATGATCTCTGTAACAATTCGTCGAGTGTTCACGGGACAACCCGACGAATCCCGACGAATCCAGACAGACGACAACATTTTGCCGACTGAAGGGTTTCTGTAATAATTCGTCGAGTGTTCACGGGACAATCCGACGAATCCCGACAAATCCGACGAATTCTATCCGTGTAAACCCGACGAATTCAGACAGCAACAACCTGCTGGATTTCCCCATTCTATATATGGTGATTGGTAACATTTACCAACACAGTCAATCTACCAACTTCTCCACATGCTCTTATGTGCGACCCTGCAGGCTCATATCGCGTTGGCAGTGAGATTACATGTTTGACCACTTCTAGATCACAATGGCAACTCCAACACCTACGGCTATTGTGAGCAACCGGGATACGGTCTTCTTGAGCCAATTGTGGGTGGAATTGTTTGGCATTTTGCAGGTCCAATTACACCACTCCACAGCTTACCATCCGCAAAGCGACGGGCAAACGGAAGTGGTGAACCGGTGCGTGGAAGGATATTTGTGGTGCATGTGTCATGAACGACCCCGAAGTTGGGCCGAGTGGCTTCCCCTAGCTAAATGGTGGTACAATTCCACGTTCCACAGCGCGATCTGAATGACTCCATATGAAGCGGTTTATGGGCAAGAACCACAACTACCAACTCCTTATGTGGAAGGGACGTCCAAGGTGGAGGAGTTAGACCGCTCCCTAGCAGCTAGAGAAAGGGTGCTCTCTATTTTGAAGCAAAACCTAACTCAAGCTCAAAACAGGATGAAGGTCCTAGCGGACAAGGGACGTCGCGAGCGGACGTTGGAGATGAAATCTTGGGTCTATATCCGTCTACAACCATATAGACAAGTCAGCCTACGCATGCATGGGTGTCAGAAATTGTCGCCCAAGTTCTTTGGGTCGTTCAAGGTATTGGAGAGGGTAGGAACGGTTGCCTACCACTTGGAACTGCTCGCTGGCGCTAAGATACACCCAACATTCCACATCTCTCAGCTTAAGGAACACAAGGGGGTACCGCCCAATCACCCCGGCGAGCTACCGTTGACATTAACGGAGGAGGGTAATATGCTCATCGAGCCAATGCGGAGCTTGGATCGGTGAATCGTTAACAAGGAAGGACAGGTCGTCACTCAAATTCTGGTGCGATGGACAGGCGGCTCGCGGGCTGAAGCAACATGGGAAGATCTTGGGGTGCTGCAGAAGAAATATCCTCAATTCGTTCCTTGGGGACAAGGAACCTCTGATGGGGGAGGTATTTAATACGACCCTATTAATCGGGCGGTCTCGCCCGCTCCTGGTGGGGGCATTTTTGTATTTTGTCTTTAGGAGGGTCCAGCTTTAAATAGTTTTTTGGTAGTAGGTTTTTGGTATCCTGTACAACACTTAATTTAGGTTTGGCTTTTCTGGCTGCTGCCTGGAGACCGTCGACTCCCTCTCCCTCAGCTGATCATCTGTTCAGGGGAAATCTTCTTCCCTTAGGATCGGTACCTATCATTCCTATTTTGCTTGGTATATGTGGATCTGGTTACTGTTTATCAAATCTGCGAGCTTGGTTGGTTCATCCCGATATTGGTGGTAAGTGTATGGAAATGCTCTGTTGCTAAGGTTTTAGTGTGCAGATTCCTGGAGTAGCCGCATCAGCTTGGTCTCGACTCTGAGGCCATTTGAACGACGTCTGATACCCCGGCGGAGCCGGAATCAAGCATCAACAAGCTCGTCGTAGGCGGGGCAATGAAGCCTCTGTAATCAAGCATTGCCCTCGAGAATCACCTCCCTCTGCTTTGGTCCTGGCAAGGAGTGTACTCGCTGAAACTTTTCCGTCGCTGAAGTTCATGGCTCTTGGCAGAAAGGAATCGGCGAGGGCTTTCGCTGGAGGGATCGGCGAAGGCTTTCGCTGGAGGAGCGATTTGGGGGGCTGGGGACGTGGGGAGCTCCTCTTATTAGTTAGGTTAAAGTATTAAAATGTTTGGCGACATTTGTTAAAAAAAGCGTTGTCGTATGTAGTTATTCGCGACGTTTATTTACTAGAAAGCGCCGCTAAATATAAATGTAATCGCGACGCTTTTAAAACGCCGCTAATAAAACGTCATTGTATTCTAGTTATGTTGTAGTGTCTCTCCTTGCCCACTCCAGTTTTGTAATCAAGATTTAGGTGATAAGGTCCTATTTCGGGATTATATCGGAGGTGGCGATGGAGGCAGAGAGATGGTAAGAAGAGTCGAGCTAAACCATTTATGAAAATTGAATGGTATATAAAATGAGAAAGAGTAAGATTTATTGATGAATATAACGAAGATAGAGAAAATAAGATTTGTGCAGAGAATCTTGGAGCAAAATAATAATTGTGATATTAAGCAGTTTGGTCACAATTATGCATTGGATAACATCAGATAGAAAGAATTGAAATTTTCATTTCGCCTATGGTTCTGTGCTTCTTGTGCATGGACGTTTACTTTTCAAAAATTAATTAATTATGCTCTATCAAAAGAAGATAATTTTATGATATTTTTATTATAGGTCAGACAAATTTTGCCGTGAAACAACATCAGATACAATCAACGATCATTTTGCCAGAGAAAAAGAAATGAAAAACTAATCAAGAATTTCATCAAAAAACAACAATAGTTACCTCGTGAGTCCAGCGTAGTGGTAGTGATTCTTTTGGCGGAGCCAAAAGCTGTTGCAAGGGAGAGCGAGAAGAAGAAATCTCCCTCCCCTACGAGCAAAATGCAATGGCTCGAAGAGTAATGCATTAGCCATATCTCCTCTCCTTCATTAATGACCACCTCCATTTCCAAGCACAGAAGCGAAAAAGAGAGAGAGGGAGTGGGGAGCAGTGAGAGTGAGAGTGAGAGAGGGCTGGTGCTGACGAGAAAGAAAGTGTTACCATTTGTGAAAAAAAAAATCAAGTTAGACCAGAATTTTGAATACCAGCTGGATTTCTCGCCCACACTAGCGCTGTAACAACACAACGCCTGCTTACAGGCCGCTTTCCCATACGTTTGACTATTTGACCTCATTTTTCTCGCCACGTGTAAAGAATTACTATCTATATTATTAAAAAAAATCTTATTATATGGACACTAAAATTTACATTCCTTTTTAACTGTTCGTGTAATATAAATAGGTTATTTTTTAATTTAACTTTAATCTATATAAATAGGTTATTTTTTAATTTAACTTTAATCTATATTAACTTTAATCTATATTATATGGACACTCAAATTATAACCATAAATTTAATCTCAGCCGTTGGATCATGAAGATTTGGGCTGCAAATAGCCATATTCGGTTTAATCTGGGCTGCAAATAACCATATTAGAATATTTTTAACTTCTCCCTCCCATGGAAATCTCGATACGCCACTCTCCCCCCTTTTACTCCGCCTCCGCCGCCGGCGGAGCCACCACCTCCCTGGCCGGAGCGCCGCCGGACCAACCCCGCCGAGTTCGCCGGAGACCGGCGACCTCGCCGGCGGGCTCCAGTCAGGGCGATGGTGGCTCCGGCGGCGGCGGAGTCGGAGGGAAAAGGCGGGGCGGCGGACGTCATTTGTAAAAAAAAATACCGTAAAAAATTTATTAAATATAGACAAAACTATGAAATCAGTTCCCAAACTTTACATGCTTATGAAATCAGTCCTAAAGTTTTTTTGATTGAATTTAATCCTCAAAGTTTAAAAAATGTATGAAATCAATCCCAACATAAAATCCGGAAAATAGACCATTAGCCATAAATCTGCGATCCAAAGGGCCTCGTCCGCCCCGTCAGCGGAGAAGGGAGATACTGGGGAGAGGCGGAGTTAGCGGTGTCGAGGGAAACGTCGACCGAGTCGAGCAGGGAAGGCAAAGGGTCTGCATTCACTGAAGGAGGAAGACACAGCCTCTTACAGCGGAATGAAGGAGGCGATCAAATCAACGATAGGAGTAAATGTTGAGGTAATTAATGCAGAAGACAAAGAGGTGAAGAAGGAGAGTTTGATTCAACTTCCAAGCAGCAGCAACGAGAAGAAGAAGAAGAGGCATCAGAAGAATTAATTGCAACCAGAAGTCGAAGCCATTCCTTTCTACATCCAATGTACCTGCTGAAATCATTTAATATGTTATCTGTTATAAATAGAAGTATGAAATCTGAGAATATGTAAGAGAAAACAATCTAATGAATGAGAATGAACTTCCCTGATATTTTTGTCGTCTCTTTTCCTCCACCTGTGTGTGTGTGTGTGTTTGTTATTTTTCTACTTTTTGTTCATGGTATCAGAGCGAGGTTACTCTTGGGAGGTGGCCATCAGAGGGTGGTCGTAGTTGAGTATAATCTCATTGCATTCATCCCAATCCCATCATCACATGGCATCACCTAATACATCCCACATGTTCAGTTTCACCCAAGCTGGTGTTCCCATCTTTGATGGAGAATACTATGAGTTTTGGTCGGTGCATATGCGTCTTGTGTTCCAATCACAAGGACTATGGCATCTTGTTGAGAAGGAGGTAGCAAAGGAGCCAGCCGAGACATCCAAAGGGAAGGAGCCAGATGCCGAAGCTCTGAAAGCAGCACAAGAAGAAGCAAAGCTAGAAGCAAAAGCTCTTCTCCTCTTGCATCAGGGAGTAAGCAAAGGTATCTACCCAAGGATCATGGGGGCATCCACACCAAAACGTGCATGGGACATCCTTTATAGTGAGTTTCAAGGCTCCGAGAAAGTAATCTCAATAAAGTTGCAACAACAATGGAAGTTGTTTGAAAACATCTCCATGAAAGAAAATGAAACCATAAAAGAGTTTGTGACAAGACTTAAGGGCATTGTAAATCAAATTAGGAGTTTAGGGGACAAGTTGAAAGATAAAAAGATTGCCCCTAAAATCCTAAGATGTTTACCTCCAAAGTATAACGCCATCGTCACCACCATTGAAGAAACAAAAGACCTGAAGCATCTTTCAATACCTGAATATATGGGGTCTTTACAAGCTCATGAAGAGAGGATAAAAGGACCTAGTGGAGAACTAGAACATGTTTTTCAAACAAAAACAAAAATAAACACATCTGAAAAGGGTCCATCCAGAGCCCCAAAGCTGTCCACTAGAGGTAGAGGAAGAGGTAGACAAGGAGAAACAAGAATCAGTGAGCCAAATAGCAATCAACTGTATTGTGTTTTGTGTAAAAGAACAAATCACATAGCCATTGATTGTTTTTATAAATGTAAGAGATGTAAGAAACCAACACACATGCAAAAAGATTGTTGGTCAAAAGACAAGAAGGAGGAAGCAAAGTTTCTAGACACAACTGAAAAGCTACTCATATCTAGAACCAATGTTGATACACATAACACATGGTTCATAGATAGTGGGTGTTCTAACCACATGTCCCCTAATGAGAAGATTTTCACCAACCTTGTTGCGGCTAAGAAGACTCATGTAATTTTAGGAGATGATAAAGGGGTTGGAGATTACTGGAACTGGAACTGTGGCTGTTCTATCAAAAGAGGGGCATGTTAAACACATAGAAGGTGTACACTTAGTTCCTAAACTATCACAAAGCCTGTTGAGTGTAGGACAACTCATGAGGAGTGGATACACTATCACTTTTGAAGGAGAGTTTTGCCACATAATGCATAAGGAGTCTAGTGTCTGCATAGAATCCATCTCCATGACCTCCAATAATATGTTCCCATTTAACTTGAATGAACAAAATGATTGTGCACTTATTGGAGGCACAAAGCTATCACTGTGGCATCACAGATTTGCCCATCTCAACAACAAAGATCTACAAATGCTGAAGCAAAAGGAGATGGTAGAAGGTCTACCAAGGCTTGATGGAGTTGCTGCTACCTGTGAAGGCTGCATCATGGGCAAGATTCACCGACTACCTTTCCCAGATTCAACCAACTGGAGAGCCAAAGAACCCCTGGAGCTGGTCCATGCTGACCTCTGGGGGCCTGCAACAACACCTTCTATTGGAGGAATGAGATATTATTTATGCCTAATTGATGACTATTCCAGGTATGCCTGGATTTATTTCTTGCAGCAAAAATCAGAAGCGTATATGAAGTTCAAGTAGTTTAGAGTTCTAGCTGAGAAGCAGTCTGGACACAGTCTAAAGTGTCTAAGGACTGATCGAGGAGGGGAGTTTACAAGCCAGGAATTCCAGGACTACTGCACAAGCCTAGGAATTACAAGGGAACTCACCTCTCCATACACACCAGAACAAAACGGCGTGGCAGAAAGAAAAAAGAGGACTATCATGGAGAAGGCAAAGGCAATGCTGCAGCACCACAATTTGCCCCAGGAGTTATGGGCAGAGGCAGCTCAGACAGCTGTCTATGTACTTAACCGATCCCCAACAAGAAGTCTGGAGGGGGTCACACCATATGAAGTTTGGAGAAAGAAGAAGCCCAATGTTCAGCATCTAAGAACATTCGGATGCTTGGCCTACAGGCACATTCCAAAAGAAGGGAGGAAGAAGTTAGAGATGAAGGCAGAGAAGGGGATATTTATTGGATATAGACAACAATCTAAGGCTTATCGAATTTATAATCCCATTACCAAGAAGCTGAATATATCTAGAGACGTAATTTTTGATGAAGATTGCAACTGGGATTGGGATCAGACTCCAGAAATATTTCATCCCCACACTGAGGTTGTTGAGGAACAGCCAGCCAATCCAGTGGAAGAAATCAATCCTCATGACCCGCTGCCAAATCCTGCAGAGCTAGAAGAACTGGTCCAACCAGAGCCTGTTTCAGAATCAGAGGAAGAGGAATCATCACATCCCAAGTATAGAACCTTAACAGAAATTTATCAAGCTGAGGATGCTGCTGCATTTTTTATGAAAGAAGAGCCTGAAAGTTATACCACAGCAGCTGCAGATCCAAGATGGAGAAAGGCCATGGCAGAAGAAATAGAGATGGTAGAGAAAAATAAAACTTGGCAGCTAGTACCAAAACCAAAAAACAAGCTAGTATTAAATCTCAAGTGGGTTTATAAAGCAAAACAGAATGAAGAGGGAGAGATAGTAAGATACAAAGCAAGGATAGTGGCCAAAGGGTATACCCAACGCCAGGGTATTGACTTCCATGAGACTTTTGCGCCAGTTGTCCGAATGGAGTCTATAAGGGCATTCCTTGCAGTGGCTGCACAAACCAAATTGGAAATACATCAACTTGATGTAAAATCTGCTTTTCTTAATGGAAGCATCGAAGAGGAGATCTATGTCCAGCAACCAGAGGGTTTTGTGAAGAAAGGTGAAGAAGAGAAGGTGTATAGGCTAAACAAGGCCTTGTATGGCCTGAAACAGGCTCCAAGGGCCTGGAATCAGAAGGTTGATACTCATCTCATCTCAAATGGATATATCAGAAGCCAAAATGAGTCGGCTCTATATTCCAAAAGGTTTGACTCTAATCATTTTCTCATATTATGCCTTTATGTGGATGACCTTATATTCATAGGTTCCACCCCCAAAATTGTTGAAGAATTTAAGCAAATGATGATGAGTGAATATGAGATAAGTTATCTTGGTTTAATGAGATTCTTCCTAGGATTTCAAATTAATCAAAGTCCAGGGAGAGTCTTCATTAATCAAAGTCAGTATATAGAAAAAGTGTTAGAGAAGTATGGTACGAAGGAATGCAAATCTGCACCAACTCCAATGACAACTGGAGTCAAATTAGTGAAGAATGAAGAGCCAATCTCAGCCATAGAAGCAGAATACAGAAGTTTAGTAGGGTCTCTCATCTATATCACTAACACAAGGCCGGACATAGAGAATGTCGTAAGTATATTATCCAGATATCTGTCTAAGCCAAGTTCAGATCACATGACTGCAGCCAAACGGGTCCTTCGTTACCTCAAGGGCACCAAAGACTTTGGACTGGACTACCAGGAGGAGAGATCCAATGATTTAATCGGCTTCTCAGACAGTGACTGGGGGGGGGGGGGGGGGGGGGGGGGATGCAGAACATAGAAAGAGCATGAGTGGATACGTGTTCATGCTTGGAAGCAAGGTGATTTCCTGGTCATCGCGGAAACAAAAATCAGTGGCTCTCTCGACGGCAGAAGCAGAGTATGTTGCAGTTTGTGCGGCAGCCTGTGAAGGTGTTTGGCTCAGACGATTGTTCAATGATCTCATGCTTGCCAAGGATAAAAAGCCAATCATAATCTGGTGTGACAACACAGCAGCTATAGGAATTGCTAAAAATCCTATATTTCACAGTCGTACTAAGCATATCGATCTCAGGTATCATTTTCTAAAGGACCTGGTAGAAGAAAAACAAATCCAGTTAGCCTATTGTCAATCCCACAAACAGCTTGCGGACATATTGACGAAACCCTTTCTAGCGCAGAATTTCACATATCTGAGAGGAACTTTGATCTCAGCATTAAGGGGGGGGGGGGGGTGTTGAGGTAATTAATGCAGAAGACAAAGAGGTTAAGAAGGAGAGTTTGATTCAACTTCCACGCAGCAGCAACGGGAAGAAGAAGAAGAGGCATCAGAAGAATTAATTGAAACCAGAAGTCGAAGCCATTCCTTTCTACATCCAATGTACCTGCTGAAATCATTTAATATGTTATCTGTTATAAATAGAAGTATGAAATCTGAGAATATGTAAGAGAAAACAATCTAATGAATGAGAATGAACTTCCCTGATATTTTTGCCGTCTCTTTTCCTCCACCTGTGTGTGTGTGTGTGTGTGTTTGTTATTTTTCTACTTTTTGTTCAGTAAAGACGGAGGACTGGGGACGCAGGGGCTAAGAGGACGCGAGGCATCAGAGGAGCAATGCACAGTGATGCCAAACGCGGTTCTTCAATTTTCCGTGGACGAATTTGAAGCATCTCTCTAAAAATCACTGACAAATTTAGCTTCTCTTGTTCTCTCCCCGAGCTTGGAAGAGAGAGAGAGAGAGAGAGAGAGAGAGAGAGAGAGAGAGAGAGAGAGAGAGAGAGAGTAGGAAGTGGGAGAATCATAGCCCAGAGAGAAAGTAGGATGTGGGGGAATCATGGCCATGGAAGTCCCTCACAAGCTCCACCAATCCTCGTCCCCTCTTCGTTGAGGCCGCTGCAGGATAATCATCAGAACGCTGGCCTATGTTGCTGAGGTGAATCGCGGAGACGACGACGCTGTGAGTAAAGATAGAGGATCGACGACGACCATAGGGCTTGCCCATTTTCTCCTGATTTCAGCTGTATATCAGAGCCGAAGACGAAGGAGATGATCGGAATTTTTGAGGTCTGAAAGAACTGGTGGAACACAAATTTACGGCGATTAGCCTCTTTTCCGTTAACTAGACTAACAGATTTTATGTAGGGACTTATTTCATACATTTTTAAAATTTTGGTGACCACTGATTTCATAAAACATGTAAAGTTTGGGGACTGATTTCATAGTTTTGCCTTAAATATAATGTACATATATTAAATATAATATATATAATACGAGTGCCTGACACGGGGCTCCGCCCCTACGACAAGGCGCGGTAATACCCGGCCGGCGACGGCGGGCTTCGCCCTCCCCCGGCGCGATGTTGTCGGGCGGCCATCTGCCCTACGTGAGTTCCATCGGCGTGTGCGGCGACATTTGGAGCGTGCAGTGACATTCGTCATGGGCGGCGACATTCATCGTGGGCGGCGACATTCGTCGTCGTGAATACAATGGTTAACAGAAAAATCAAAGATGAAGAAACAATACAAATAAATTTTGAATAACAGAAACTCCCAACTCCTTTTAACATAATTACACAGATCAAAGAATTCAGTTCCTAATGTAATAATTGATAACGGTTTGCCAAAAACTAAAATAATTGCAAAACAATTTGGAAGGAAACTGGTAGAAAATTGCAACACATTCATCTCTCATCAACATATTCAAATTGATAAATTATTGAGAAAATCGATTGAATGAACTGATGTTGCGCACTTGTGAACCCCTACACGAAGAAGAGAAACTGGTAACTTTTTCTGGGAAGGTCGATTGGTTAGCCACCAATGGTTAAAGAAGAAGAAGAAGATGAAGGGAACTTCTCAAAAGGTAACTTATATCCATCAAAAAGAATCTAAAGAGAAATATATAACTGGAATTATGCTGAGATAACAAAATGATTAAATCACAAATTGAGAAATATCATATCTCACGGTGATAACAGTTAGATGAAGCTGGAATTTGATCTAGGAGTACAAAGTGAAGGAAATATGGAAAAAAGTTGATACAAAATTGAAGGAAAAACTATGCTATGGTATTATTATTACAGGGAAAGGTCTCCATTATTTCACTTGAAAAAATGGCGTACTATCAGTGATCCTGCGTGTGAAATTGTTCTACCTACGGGAATGATGAGATCAAAGTTGGAGCCCTTGGTTTCTTCTGCCAGCAATTGAGTTATAGTCCCGGAATGGTGAGATATAGTCCTGAGGAAAGGAAGAAGGCTGATTGAGGACACATATGTCGATGGAAAACCCTAAAAGAAGAAGGCGTTGTGTTACCTTGTTGTAGATCGACTTGGAATGTTGATCGAGTAATGTAGATCGGTAAGGAGCGACGCCCTCTGGCTTCCGGATGCCGGCAACGTGAGAACGCCCTGTGATTTCGTTGGACTGGAAACATTTGGAAGAGGTCCATTAAACATCAGCTTTAGAAATTAATTAATGCTCAAAATTTATAAAATATGAAAATTACCTGCTTAGAAGGTGGTTGTAGAGTGCAAATCTGAAATAAATATGCATTGTAAGAGTGAAAGATGGAGAAGTTGAAGGGAACTTTCTAAAAGGTGCAATACAGAGGGGGTAATGTCGAGCAGGAAGAGTATGGTGGAAGAGGCTCTGATCCCTGTAATGCACAAACATGCATTTGGGTTAAGCGGTGCAAATGAAGGAGAAGAAAAATGGAATAAAGGCAGAGGAAGTGTTTGAGGGCGCACCGTAAATATCTGGCGAGCAAGCTTTTGAGACGAGCAGTTAAACATTATAAATACCTCTCAGAGATGGAAGAGGAGTAGCTGAAAAATGAGGCTAGAGATGGAGCGTCGGGAGAGGTTTTGTGAGAGGTTTGCTCGAAGCATCCGGAGGAGGATCAAAGTGGAATCCACTCCCCGTTGCCCCTAGCGGGTATATATAGGGAAAACCCTATGAGTGTCTACGGGGATGGGTGTCCGTGTACCCAACTGACCCGTTATACCTTCGAACCCGTTATTTGACCAAATATACTTTAACAATCTCCTCATATATTTGTGACAAATAACCTATACGTTTCGAAGTGCAGAAAGTAGTAAAAGCAAAAAAGGAGTTTTCGACTTAACATAAACAAAGGAGTTAGCACAATAAGTAACATCCAGATTAACATATAACATCCAGAATAAAGTGCTACTCAATAAAAATAGTCTGAAAACAAAATGACAGACATAAACAAATGACAATTCTACTCGTCTAGTAGATCATCAGCATCCATGTCAAATACTACTTTCTCTCCTCCATCTCCACCATAGCCTGCAAGGAATTTCATGAGTTAGAAAACTCAATGAATTCATGAACATATGCAGTAACGTAGAAAGAGAACTAGCTCTAGCATAAGTGAGCTTAGAACCTGTAGCATTGGTGAAGTAACACTGTCAGCATCTCTATCCAGTCTAGCAGGACCAGACTAGTGTTGATTTTGTAAATCAACCGTTATCATATCCATTAGTGATCATTATGTGCTTCATCAACAAAAGTTGAATGATATGACACAACTACGTTTGCAACATTATCAGGTGTGGAATAATGTGCTATGATCATCAATGTTAGATAACCGACTACAACGACTTTCTATTCCCAGTTGAATAATTTTCAAATCAACTTACAATGAGAAAGATGCTTAGTTATCAAATGTGGAATAACAGACATCTAACCATCTTGGGTTTTCATCAACAAATTATTTGGGGTTTTCAGTCTGTTATTTAGATGCTTGAATGTTGCGACTATAAGTTCTCACTATCAAAACATAAACTGCGGAGGAAAGTTTCATATTTCTATGAACTTTAGTCCCATCTCCCCCGATGTTTTTATTGTGAGAGCTCTATTCAAGCCTTTGGTCAAGGCGTCTGCAACATTATCTTTAGATCTCACATCAATCAGGGTCATAATCCCTTGACTTGTGAGTGAGGTCAACCAGGATTGTTTCAGCCTGAGATGCCTTCTTTTGTCATTGAACAAAGTGTTCGTAGCATTTTAGTAGCCTGATTATCGCAGTAAACTGCAATAGATCTCATTTTCAGGCTCGACAAAGGAATGTCTATCACCAAATCTCTTAACCACTCTGCTTCTTCGCCTGCTGCAGCAAGAGCGTAGAGTTCGGATTCCATAGAAGAGAGTGAAATACAAGATTGCATCTTGGACTTCCAGGCTGCAGCTACTCCTCCTAGTGTGAATACAAACCCACTAGTGGACTTGCTGTCATTTAATTCCGAGCACCATGATGCATCAGAATAGCCTTCAAGAACTGAAGGATGACCAGTGTAAACTAAAGCATACTTTTGGGTGTGCTTTAAGTATCTCATTAGCCTATCTAAGGCATTCCAATGGTCTTGGCCAGGATTACTAGTGAATCTGCACAACATGCCGACCGTAAAGGCGATGTTAGGTGTAGTGCAGACCATAGCATACATGAGGTTACCAAGCAGTTTAGAATAATCTAACTGTCTAACCATAGCTCCGTCATTGGGCTTTAGGCAGTTAGTGTAGTCGTATGGTGTCTCAGATGCTCTACTGTCACTGTATCCCCACGTGTCCAACATGGACTGTATATAGTGGCTTCGACTTAGGGAGATGCCAGTCTGCCCAAAGCTCACTTGCATGCCTAGTATAGTATTAGCTACACCTAGGTCTTCTATGCTAAATTCTTTTATTAGATCTGACTTAACGTCATCCACTTCGGATTGATCAGATCCTAGAATGAGCATATCATCTACGTACAAGCATATTATGGCGACTTTATCCGATCTATTACGTATGTAAAGACATTTATCCGAGAAACTCGACATGAATCATATGTTCTTTACACTATAGTCGAACTTCTCATGCCATAATTTCGGTGCTTGCTTTAGTCCGTATAAATATTTAAGTAATTTACAGACCTTCGTTTCGTGACCACCTACAATGAAACCTTCAGGTTGATTATTGTAGATCTCTTCGGTCAGATCTCCGTTCAAGAACGCAGTCTTAACATCCATTTGATGAACAATAAAGTTCTCAATAGACGCAATAGCAAGGAGGGCCCTAATGGTTGCTAAGTGACACATGGGTGAGTACACATCAAAATAATCTACTCCTCTTACTTGTGTGAAACCTTTAGCCCCCAGGCGTGCTTTATACTTAGCTACACTACCATCAGTATTTAGTTTCTTTTTCAGAATCCACTTACACCCTACGGTTTTAGCCCCTTTTGGCTTATCAACCAACATCCAGGTGTTATTCTGAAGTAGAGAATTCATCTCTTCATCAATAGCTTCTTTCCAGAGTAGGGAATCCCTGGATCTCATCGCGTCCTGATAGGTGGATGGATCAGCCTCAACGTGGCAAGTGACAAAGTCACTACCGAAGGTTCTGGGAATTCGCTCTCTTAGAGAAGTTCTCCTAGACACTAGGCCAGAGTTATCTACCGGAACGGAATAGGAGGTGCTTAGTACTGAAGTAGGATCTTCTTCAATAATAGTTACTTGCATACCTGGGAGAGACAGGTTCTTATCCTTGAGGAACTTATCTTCAAAGAACATTGCATCCCTAGATTCAATAACAACGTTATTAGAAATGTCTAAGAATCTATCTGCAGCACTATCCTCAGCACAACCTAGGTAGACACATGTATTGGTCCTAGGTCCAATCTTAGACCGTCTAGGGTCATGGACCCTGACATAGGCTATGCAGCCCCAGGTGTTAAGGCTAGTAAAACACGGCGGTCTCTTAAACCAAAGCTCGTAGGGTGTAACCTCTAACTTGGCATGAGGAACTTTATTCAAAATGTGATTTGCAGTTAAGACTGCTTCTCCTCAATAAGCGGAAGGCATGCCTGCAGTCAAGAGCATAGAGTTTAACATTTCTGTTAACGTGCGATTTTTACGCTCAGCTATGCCATTAGACTGGGGCGAGTAAGGAGCAGTGGTTTCTGCAATGATTCCATGTTGGGCAAGGAAACATTTGAACTCCCTGGACATATATTCTCCTCCTCTATTACTTCTAAATCTTTTAATTTTCATGCCTAATTGGTTTTCTATCCTGGTTTTGAAAATACAAAATTTTTCAAACGCTTCATCTTTAGTTTTAAGGAGATAAATGTGACAAAACCTAGAACAATCATCTATAAAGGTGATCAAATACTTTCTGCTTGCTCTAGTGACAAAACTTTTACAGTCACATATGTCGGAATGTATTAGTTCTAAGGGTGTTGTGCTCCTAGTAACCGCACTAAAAGGTTTCCTAGTGATCTTAGTCTGAGCACACACTTCACATTTATCAGTTTTGACTGTAGTGTCTAAAGCTATCTGGTGAGTTCTAGCAATTTGGAACATTTTCCTATAGTTTACGTGTCCTTGTCTCTCGTGTAGAGTCTTAGGGCTAACTAAGTTTGTTTGAACTTGTTGAACTATTTCGTTTGCTAGACTTAATCTGTACATCCTATTTTGGACGTATGCACATCCAAAATAGTGTGAGTAAACTGACAGTGTTACTCTACCGCTACAGAAAGTAAAAGACATACCAGCATCACATAGTAAGCTAATAGACACTAAGTTAGTATCTAATGAAGGAATAAACTTAACATTCTTTAAAGTTAAAGTCTTACCTGAGGATAGCAGCAAAGTTGCATTCCCCACCTTCAGCACGTCAGTTGTCTCACCGTTGGCAACGGTCACAGACTCTCTTGCATCAGTAAGACCTGTCATCAGAGTAGGGTTGTTGCAAACATGGCACGTTGCCTCCGAGTCAAGGAACCACTCTGTACTGGCCTTTCCGTTTCCGACCAGGGCAACAAAGTCGGATGGCTCAGTGAGACTAACCATATTAGCATGGTTGCCTTCTTGTGGTGCCTTGCCCCTTTCCTTACGAGGAAGCCTGCAATCAGATGCACTGTGTCCCCACTTGTTGCAGTTAAAGCACTTGCCCTTAAACTTTTTAATTTGTTTATTTGGGCCTGCAACCTGGGAGCTACTAGGGTTGGGCTTTTGCTTCCTAGGATTCAACACGCGTCTAGAGTTCGTAATCATGTTAGCAACAGTCTTCTGCTTGCTAACGACTTCTAAAGCATGTCGAGTCCTATTTTCGTCCTCAATGCATATAAAACGCTTGAGTTCGTTCAAGCCTACCTGCATCTTCTTGCGGTACATTTCAGTTTTGAAATTGTACCACATAGAAGGCAACTTATACACAATTGTGCCAGCAACAAAACTATCTGGCAAAGCAATGTTCTCGCTATGCAAGGAATCTACTAAAACTTCAAAGTTTGATATCTGAGGGGGAATGGCCTTCTCCTCGTCGAAGGTGAATGAGTGGAACTTGTCCACTAAGTGCACCTTGGACAGGTCCTCCTCCTGCCTGAAGTGCACCTGCAAAGCATCCCACATGGCCTTAGCTGTCTTCAGCTTCATGTACGTCTTCGCCAGATTGGAAGACAGGCAGTTCAGCAGGTAGTCCATGCAGAAGTCTTCATCTGAAACCCACTGTGCCTCTTCAGCGGTCCCTACGACCTCAGCACCATCAAACTGAACTGTGTAGAACACGTTCAGAAACTTTCATCCCGAACTGAGTATTCAACTTCCAGTCGTTGAACTCAGTCGCCGTGAACTTCTCCAGCTTTATCATCGGAACGAGGGACGCCATGTTGTTCCCCTTCATCATTGTGTGCCCGACAGACGAGAACAAGCCACCAGACAGAGGAGTCAAAAATCTGTAGCTAGCGCCGGCGGTTGCCTGGGCGGTAGCCTGTTCGGCTGCTGGCGCCAGGCACTAGAAGGTAGCGCTGGCGGTAGCGCTTAGGGCAGCACTTCCTGAGCTTGGAGACGCGGCAGCGGGAGCTACTGATGGAGGAGGCTGGGTGGGATCTGGAGGCGGTGGCGACTGCGCTGTGGTAGATCTGAGGAGGGAGGCTAAGGATCCGGTGAAACCGGGGAATGCACACCGCAGAGGGCTCATGGCAGATCCAGAAATGGAAAACGTGACCTTCTCCATGAGAGCAGCGACGGCTGCCAGCAATCGGCGAGACGCGACCTCCTTTGCGAACGACGATCTGCAGAGGCGGCGGCAGATCTAGCGAGCGACAGCAGCGCTAGAAAGGAGCGGCGACTTCGGCAAGAATGAGCATGCCTTCTTCTTTCGCGAACGACTGCGGGAGGGCTCCAGCGAACGGCAGCGGCTAGGCACGAGCAGCGATCTCCACGAACGGAGAACGTCGATGGGGAAGAAGGCAGCGATGGGGAGACGCGATCTACTCCACTATGCGGAGATCCCGATCTTCCTGCTTGCGAGCGACGGGAAGAAGACCAGCAAGTGAACGACGATCGGCCAAGAACTCGCGATCTCCTTCCTCTTGCTTGCTAGCGGCGATGAGAATAACGAAATGCCCTGGATCGCGATCTCCTTCGCGAAAGCTTCACGTCTACAGTGCCGGCGCAGACGAGTGGACGGGAGCAAAACCTAGGGGCTGATTCGAGATTGTAAGAGGTTTGCTCGAAGCATCCGGAGGAGAATCAAAGTGGAATCCACTCCCTGTTTCCCCTAGCGGGTATATATAGGGAAAACCCTATGGGTGTCTACGGGGATGGGTATCCGTGTACCCAACTGACCCGTTATACCTTCGAACCCATTATTTGACCAAATATACATTAACAGGTTTCAGGGCATTCATCGCGTTAGCTGCGTGGGGAAGAACCTGCATGTGATTCCTGCTGAAGATGAAGGAGGTGAGTAGATCTTGATGTTTGAAACTATAAATGGAAAGATGAAGTGATTACCTTGGTAGGCGGCGGAGGTAATGAAAGCGCTCGAAGCATCCGAGTGAGCGTCAAGTTTGGAACGTCTCTACCCGTTGCCCCCAGCAGGGGTATTTATAGGCGTAACCCTAAATCCCCGACGACCCATTATGGGTTCTTCAACGGACCCATTAGGGTTCCGTTAAAGACCCGTCATTAATGCACAATATACCTTAACATTCTCCTCATATATTATAGCAATTGATTCACATAATGGGTTAAACAAAACATATAAGTTAGATAACGACCAAATGAGTTTCAGATTAAAACAACAAGAGTTTTAGAGCAAATGTCTAAACTCAAACAGGTTCCAAACATGCAAAAGCAAAAGTAAGAACAGTAATCTGAAGCAAAACTCAAAACTGGTGATGGGTCAGTCTACTCAAATAGCAGATCATCTTCATCCATGTCGAAATCCACTTTCTCTCCTCCAGACTTCAATTGATCTGCATTTAAATATTAGAATGTCATAAGAACAAAACTCAATGAATCCATACATATACATATCAAAAGTAAAGTGATTAGTTCTAACAATTTAGAACATAATACTCTAACTAGGAAGAAAGACTCACAGGTCCGCATCTCTATCTAATTTACACAAAATTAGAAGATTTGGTTTCATAGAACCAAGCTATGATCCTTCGATTATCAGAATTATTATCAAAACATTTCACAAGTGTGTCATACCATCAAGTTTGGAATGATACAACAACTTATGACCATTATATCATCAGATTTGGAATGATATGATGAATTATCCTAATATCAGGGCACAAACCATAACTTCAGTATTCCTTTTTGGAATGATACCCAATTCAACCGTTAAATAAAATAATTGCGTAAGTCATCAAGTTTGGAATGACTGACAACTATTCAATCTCAGGCTTTCATCAAGCAGCATCTGGAACACTTCAATGTACTCAGTCTAGATGCATGAATGTAGACAGACTCGATTCTACAATCTTAAACATAACATAGGTATTAAGTCCCACTAAATAGACTTTAATCCCATATCCCCCAATGTTTTAGATGTAAGAACCTTGCATAAGCCCTTGGTAAGGACAACTGCTACATTATCTTTTGATCTCACGTCCAAGAGGGAAATGATCCCTCGGCTGGTGAGATAGGTCAACCAGGCCTGTTTCATCTGTAGTTGCCTTCGCTTACCATTGAACAGAGAATTAGTTGCAATGGTTTTTGTGGCTTGATTGCCACAAAATATCGAGATAGAGTTCATTTTTAGACTCGTCATTAGAATATCCATAACCAAATCTCTAACCCACTTTGCTTCTTCGGCAGCTGAAGCAAGAGCATAGAGTTCGGATTCCATAGAGGATAGTGCTATACACGTTTGCCTCTTAGATTTCCAAGCTACTGCGGCTCCTCCTAGGGTAAACACATAACCACTGGTGGACCTACTATCACCAACGTCTGAGCACTAGGAGGCGTCAGAGTACCCTTAAAGCACAGGAGGGTGTCCATTGTAACATAAAGCATACTGCATAGTTTTCTTTAAGTATCGCATTAGCCTTTCCAAGGCGTCCCAGTGGTCCTTTCCAGGGTTACTAGTGAATCTACTCAATATGCCGACCGTAAAGGCTATGCCGGGTCTAGTGCAGGTAGTAGCATACATTAGACTGCCAATAAGTTTGGAGTAATCCAACTGTATAATAGGTGAACCGTCGTGAGGTTTCAGTCTATTATTATAGTCGTATGGAGTCTCAATCTTCCTGCACTTATCATAACCCCACTTCTCTAGTAGAGTTCTGATGTAGTGACTCTGGCTAAGGGTGATACCCTTATCTGTAAAGTGCACTTCCATTCCTAGGATAGTTTTCACCACACCTAAGTCAGTCATGCTAAATTTTGACTTCAGGGTAACCTTAACGTCTTCCACCTCAGACTGATCAGTACCCAAAATTAGCATGTCATCAACATACAAGCAGATTATAGCAACGAAATTTGGACTTGTTCGTATGTACAGACATTTATCTGAAAGGCTGGATTTAAAATTCAGGCCTTTTACGCATGTGTCAAACTTCTCGTGTCATAGCTTAGGTGCTTGCTTCAATCCGTAGAGTGACTTAATCAACTTACAGGCCTTAGTTTCTAGACATTCTACGATGAACCGTTCAGGTTGGTGCATATAGATCTCCTCAGTTAGATCTCCATTTAGAAATGCAGTCTTATCATCCATCAAATGAACGACGAAGTGTTTAATTGATGCGATATCGAGAAGAACCCTGATAATTGCAATGTGACAAACAGGTGAGTATGTATCAAAGCAGTCTATTCCACTCACTTGAGTGAAGCCTTTAACAACTAGACGTGCTTTGTACTTAGCGAAACTCCTATCTGGATTCAGTTTCTTCTTAAGAACCCACTTGCTCCCAATGGTTTTAGCTTCTTTGGGCAGGTCAACTAATGTCCAAGTTTGGTTCTCAATGAGAGAGTTCATCTCATCATCAATGGCTTCTCTCCATAACAGGAATCCCTGGATCACATCGCTTCCTTATAGATGGATGGATCAGCTTCAACGTGGTAAGTCACAAAGTCTGTACCGAAGCTTTTAGGAACTCGTTCCCTCTTAAATAGCCTAGTGGACTCTAGGGCACTAGTGTGAACTAGCTCAGTGTCAGGGAGTCGTAGTTCCGTCCCAACGAGGGTATCAGAACTGGTGTTTGGCAAACCTGGAAGAGTCAGGTTTTTATCTTTAAGAAACTTGTCCTCAAAGAACACAACATCTCTAGACTTAATGACTGAGTTGGTAAAGAGATCTAGAAATCTGTCTGCAGCACTATCTGTTGGACATGTGTGTCACATCCCTTTGTTTGAGAATAAAAAATCTCATATTGTATTTGATATTGCTTATAGTGTGTTTATAGTGTGCAAGAACTATAGGTGCAATACTCTATAGGTAGAAGACAGCATGGAATCAAAATTTCATAATGGAGCACTACCGCCAACGCTAGAGGATTAACGCAGGCGCTAGCGCTACCGCCAGCGCTAGCTCTAACGCCAGGCGATAGCTCAAGTTCATCTCAGCGTTTCTCAGCGGTTCCTTAATGCTACCGCAAGCGCTAGCGATACCGCAGGCGCTATCTCAAGATCGTGCACAGCGCCACGCCGCCGACGATTTCGCAACCGCTCCACACGAATGATACCGCAGCCACTAAGAACTACCGCAGGCGCTAGCTCCAAGGTCTATAAATTGAAGCCAACTTCGATCATTTTGATCATCCATCCCTGAGAGGTTGCTTGTGCCACAATTCCAGTGCTGTTATGTTGCCGAAGATGGATCTCCCACAAAAAGCTTAAGGAGAATTCTGGAGGAGAACTACGTCACGCTACATCCGAAGGACGATCGCTTCGACCTCGCTTATGCTACAGCGATCCTTCATCCTCGACTCCAGAGATCTCATATAGGGAGATTTATTATTGTTTTTCATTATTTCCATTCCATACTTTTTGTAACCGTTTAGAGAATTCGCCTTGTGTTGGCGACTAGGTCTGGGTAGGACTTAGGGGGAAATTCGCCTTGTGTTGGCGACTAGGTCTAGGTGATTAGATCTAGGGGGTGCTCGAGGCCATATCCGAGGAAGGATTGGCTAGAGCAGCTTGAGGCCATATCCGGGGAAGGATTGGCTAAAGCCAACCGGTTTGTGGGGATACAAGTCGGTATAGAAAAGGAAAAGAAATTTACTTTTGTACGCCTCCGATTTCTAGCGATTTAGAAATCAAATTTTTGTAAACACTTTTTCATATAATATAATCATGTCTCTTTTGTGTTTACTTGATTTCTATCACTTGGCTTAATCTCTATTATATTGTGTTCTAAGTTTTCAATTCTAAATCTAAATTGTTTATTTCAATCTCTTTTATCATAAAACAATTTAGTACTTATTTCTAAAATTGCAAATCATAATTTTCTATTCATTTAGCTAAATTGTTATTTTACCTTCGCATATTATAAAACAATTTAGTAATTTTCTTAAAATTATAAAAAGAATTTTTATTCCCTTATTCACCCCCCTCTAAGGGCGCCGTAAGATCCAACAAGTGGTATTAGAGATAGGTTATTCCAAACGGTTTAAAAACCAGGAATAATGGCGTCTCATGATCTCGCTTCTATTAATGGGGAAAACTTTCTTATAAATGAAAAATCTTTAGCACCACCTTTATTTGAAGGCAAAAATTATAATGGGTGGAAATTTCTTATGGAAAAATTTCTTACATCTTTGGATATGGAAGTATGGAATATTACTATTAAAATACCCCCAAGTATTTTAAATAAAAATGAAATGTTTTTAAATGCCAAATCTATGAATAGTCTATATTGTGCATTAGATCAAAATATTTTCAAACTTATCTATACACTTCCTACTGCTTATGAAGTTTGGAAATTTCTTGAGAATACTTATAGTCTTCCTTCTACAGATGATGAACAAGAGGAATTCCTTATGGATCCAAGAGAAGAAATCGACGAGGAGTTCCTTATGGATCCAAGAGAAGAAATCGACGAGGAATTCCTTATGGATCCAAGAGAAGAAATCAATGAGGACTTATGCTTGGAGGAAGAAGAATACAACGTCACAATATTGGACTCATTTGTTGGCAACACATCAAGCAAAAGAGAAGACCGAATTCAACTATGGAAGAGGAATGCAAAGAAGATGTCAAAGGAATCGTTGGTCCAAATCTTGCCTCATCCCATAGCAATGTAAGAAAATCAAAATCTCCTCTTTTTGTAACAAATTTCATTTCTACATCTCGTATGCTTAAATTTGCTAAACGTAAAATTTTAAAGTTAAAAATTGCTAATTCCAAATTACGTTTAGAAAATATATCTTTAAAAGCAAACGATAACGTAGAATCAAATATTGATGTGATAAAATCTCTTTCTTGCTCTTTAGTTAAAATTCCTACTCCTTGTTTGAATTGCAATATATTAAAAGAAAAATTCAAGGAAATTGAAAAAGGGCTCTTAGTTTCTAAAGAACATAATGAAAAATTGATAGTTGAAAATGATGCTTTAACTTGTAAGTTAATACAATTAAAATCTTTTGTTGAAAAATTTCAAATGTCACCTAATGAATTTCATCATAAGATTTTGAATAACAAGGATAAATTAACTTACAAAATCATTTCTAAAAAGGACCATTTTCACACATTAAATCAAAAGGAGTTTGGTTTCAAAAAGAATTATGATCCTCATAAAATTCTTAAGAGTCACTATTATAAGTCTCAATATATTTTCAATCATGACTCAAATTTAAAAACTCCTTTTCATGAAAATCAAAATATAAAATATTATCCTTCATATTATAAGAGTATGTCTATAAGAAAGAGTGGAGATAAAAATCATCAAAATAATAATCAATCTTTTAAAACATATTGTAACCCACTCATTCAACAATCACTTCTAAAGAAAGACAATCACTCTTATAAACTTTCAAAGAATCCATGTAATAAAATTCATTATGATTATCAACATCAATCTATTTTGAAAAATAATTTGAATAAACTTAAATCACAAATGAATTATTTTTCAAACAAATAT
This sequence comes from Dactylorhiza incarnata, assembly GCA_033032865.1. Lineage (NCBI taxonomy): Eukaryota > Viridiplantae > Streptophyta > Magnoliopsida > Asparagales > Orchidaceae > Dactylorhiza > Dactylorhiza incarnata. The sequence goes on along the minus strand of JAWHQI010000107.1, from coordinate 2,398,943 downwards.
AATCATATAAAGATGTCACATAATCATAATATGAATTTAAAATATAAACCACCAAGGTATGAATGGAGACCCATAAAGAAAAATGGCATATAAACTCTAATTGAAAAAGCCCATTCATCATTATCCTCCCAAAAGTCATCACGATGTATTTGGGTACCCAAAGGAACCATCCCACATGGTCCCCTTTGGATACCTAAATCTCTTATTAATTAGTATCCAATAATTTGCATGAAGTAGAAACAATTAAAAATGTAATATCAATACTCTACTTCATGATAGGCTTATTGTCTCTTTTCTTTTGTTTACTGATGAGTCCAGTTTATATAGTGATTTCCGGACTCATCTGTGCTAGTTTTCATGCACTTGCACTTCACTTTAGGCCTATTTTCAATTCTATTTGATCACATTGCCCATTTCATTGCTTAGTGCACATTTATGCCCCATCTTGGTGTGATTTCATGTATTTCTGTGGTCTAGTATATTTTCATGCAGGTCCAAGGGCTGTGCGACACTCGGGATGGGTCCTGGGGGATTTTCGGTCGAAAAAACCTCTGATCGTGCGTTTTCCTTCTCGCACGACCAGGCGCACGACCACTGGTCGTGCGTTAATTCCCTTCCCTGATCGAGTGACGGCGCACGATCATTGGCCTTCTTCGCGCACGACCACTGGTCGTGCGCCGCTGACCGTGCGCTTTTGTGCAGATTTGGATCGAGCTACAGGTTCTCACGCACGATCAGAGGCATTCCTTCGCGCACGACCAATGGTCGTGCGCCTGATCATGCGCGTTGTTTAATTCTGCTCCGTCTATAAATAGACATGCGCGATTTTAGGTCGGGATCGACCATCCGACTCCGCCCAGCTCCGCCGTTTTCCACATTTTCTGCAGGGTTTCACCTCCTTCTTCACCGCCCACCTTAGGGAGGATCTCTGGGCAAGCTTTCAACGCTAAATCCTCGTCGGAGCTTCCTCTCGGCCATCTCCTTCATCCAAGAGCTTCAAGAAAGGAGTCAACCTAGCCTTCTTCTTCAAGATCGGAGCAGCTTGTATGATCATTCCTCCGGTTCGTGACACAAAGAAGATGGGTCATTGGGAGGAAGTGACAGCCCTCCTCTACCCCGGACGCAGTTGAGGACCGAGTTTGGACGCGGATTGACAACCCGGCGATTCCTTCCGTGAATCCTCAACAAGACTTCGGAGTCGGTCGATTTCGCACACTCATCTCCTCTTGTAGTTGATAGTTTAGTTGGATTTCTTATATGTTTGATGAAGTATACTTTTATTTGTTAACATTAGTATGAAATCATGTCTATGTGATTGAGTAATCTTGTTATATTTTCATTTGAGGTGTGCCTTGTGGTGTGGATTGTTTGTTGTGTTGTGCCGTCCAAACAATTGTTAGTGGTGTGCTTTGCGAAGAGGTGCTTGCGACCCTCATTCCGCCGCTCTCTCCACTCCATCCGCTAGCCTACTCGTCCATCCGCCTAGCGATTCAGTGCATTGCGGCCCGTGTAGTCTTCCATCCCGCCTGGCGAAGCAGTGCGCTCAAGGCCTGCATAGGAGTAGTCGTAGCTATTTTATTTTATTTTCCGCAATCCAAACCAAGCCTCCCGCAATCCATCCGACCTTAAGGACTTCAATCTCAAGTCCTCCTCAATAGTCAACTCCACCTTACTGTGTTCCTTCCGAGATCGATACTCGGGGATTTACTCCTCGTTTTATATTACTTGAACGATCGGTACACTGCCATTTCGTGCCGCAGTCGAGCTACCACCTATAGCGGTGTGCGAGATTTGCGCCATCATTTACTTTTTATTATTTTTTGAACAAACATGCTTTGATCACTTTATATATCATGAAATATGACTTTCATATATTAAGCCTAATGTTTATCAAATAAAATTTGAATTAAAATTGAACATTAAGTCATATATTTTTTCAAAGTGATCTATCTCTCATCTTTGATTGTACTTTATCCTTTTAAATCCTTTACCCTTAATTGTCTTGAATTATCATTAGAAATTGAATTTTGAAATTATTATCAAGACTATTGAAACTATTTTAAAGATTGGATTTAAATGGTTTATTAAAGGGCTTACACTAAAAATTAAAATGCGCAACATTTTTTTTGATTCTATATTTGTTTGCTGCATATGATAGCCCTTATAATGAGGAACATTATCTAGAAAAATTGAAAACAAAAATTCATCTAAACGCATGTTTAATCTTTCAAAAATGCGAGTTTACGATCAAAACTTCAAACATCCATATCTTTTGATCCGCTCGCCTGCTTTTCGCGTTTAATATATTTTCGGAAAGAGCACAAAAATCTCCATCCAACGGCAAACTAGGCTTGCTCATTTGAGTTCTTTTGGTGCTGTCAACTTGCCCAATTTCAACTCCGTTTTAAAAGCTATCTTAGTTTGTTTGATTTGGAAATTTCTGTGTTTATGGATTTATCATCAGATGCTATCCTTAGTATAATTATTTCATATATTAATTTAGATATTATGTGTGTGATGTGTGTCACCAATGTTTGCATGTAATTTAGACCTTAGAATCATCTTGCATCATTAAGATCAAATCAAAAGATTAATCATTTCATTCTAGGTCTAAAGAAAATTAATTTGAAAACTTCTCATATTACATGCAACATTATCTCCATTAATCCTATGTAATAACATTGCATTCAAACTCATCATTCTAGCATCACTTCTTGGTCTATGCCTATATATTTATGCTAGGTATAACATGAACAATGTTATTTAAATTTGATGATAACTGTGTGATTTGAAATTATAATAGAATACTAAAATTCCAACAAACACATAGGTTATGCATTAATCATTAGAATATATGTGAATATTGTATCATAAATAATATATTATCATGCAAAACCAAAGATCAATAGATTCAATTATTGAATGCAAATTTTATTATAAATTTCAAAACATTATATATGTGATCTTTGTCTTTAATATGATTACATGATCATCATTTTCTAGACTTACAATTCAAACATGCTCATTCAAAAGAAAATCATATTGTCATAAGTCTAGAAGAATTAGAATTTACATACATCATGATGATCTAACATATATTCTATGCAAAATTCTCTATAATCATAAATCATAATTCATGTTTTATCAAGACATATCTCAAAACAATTATGTTTATCTCCTAGGAATTATGAATCTTATGATAAAAATATGTATAATGTTTCCTTTACATTATTTGGTGTATGGATATGCTTTGATATTGATTGCATGTATCTCACATATATATAGATTCTAGAACCAACCTAAGAATAATAAAAATACATCAAACTTAATCATCACTCTATTCTAGATCTATAATTTAAAATTCTATTTTTGGAATACATGCAATATTAATATTAATCTTATGACATGACATTAAACCCAAAACTTATCATACTAGCATTGTCACTTATTGAATATTAGTAATTATGCTAGTTATCACATATCGTCATCTCATAAAAGTAGAAAAACTATGCTGCTTTATAACTCATCACATCAAACAAAACCCATAGTTTATATATCAACCCTTAGATTTAAAAGCATAGGTTGTCCAAAGATTATTTACCTTTGACTTCATATCTCACTATAGCGGGGGCGTAGGGTTGTATGCATTAGAGACCTAACCTCTAAGTCATGTCTTGTCCTTAACCGGGGAGGGTTCCAGTGGGGCCTTGCGAGGCACTGGGGGGAAAGAGTGCTAGGTTGAGCATTCTTTAGTGTGTGCATATGGGATTAACACCCCAACCTACGGCATGTGTGCAGCTCCTCATGCCCATCCGTCACTTAGTACGGGGCTAGGGTGTAGAAATTTAGTCGGGGTAGTCTTTAATCTTAGAACATACTTATATTACTCACTGCATGAACATTTTTATTCACTTATTACTTAAATCATGCATATTTTGGGCAAATGTCCTCTTGTGTCTTCATAACTTATCTTTTCATAATTAAATGGTTTTGTAAAATACAAGAATTTGAAAAAGCCAAAGTTTCATGCAAATTTGATCCACCTAGAGATCTCCAAAAAATTCTGAAATTTCAGCATGGAACTACTCTAAGGACACTTAATCAAAATCAAAAATAAAAAATTTAAAATTCTCAAAAAATCACGTACTATTTGCCGCGCTATCACTAGCGCCGGTGCTAGCGTGGGTTTTGGAATTTTCTGATTTTCAAAATTTCTAAAAATCACTAAAAATATTTTAGTCTATATGTACTACTTTGTTTTTGTATTTCTGACATTTGTTATTTTTTTTTATTCATATTATGAAAAATCAACCATAAAAATTCAAAATACAAAAATACAAAAATATGATTGTGTGATTTTTCTGTTTTTTATTAAAAAAAAATTTTAAAACAAAAAAAAAACTTGAGGAGTGGAGTAGTTTTTCAGAAGAAAAGAAATTTTTGCTAAGTCAATTCGTCGAGATGTCTCGTGAAGTTCCGATGAATCTCGACGAATCCAGACAGAAGCCAAATTTCTAGTTTAAAGAAGAAATTTCTGCGGCTAAGTCTATTCATCGAATGTTCTCGAGAATTCCGACGAATTCCGACGAATTCCGACGAATGAAAACAGAATACAGTTTTCAAGCTTTGGTCAGTATTTTTCAATGGCTAAGTCAATTCGTCGAATGTACTCGAGAACTCCCGACGAATTCCGACGAATGAAAACAGAAGACAGTTTCGAAGCCTTGGTCAGTATTTTTCAATGGCTAAGTCAATTCATCGAATGTTCACGTGAAGTCTCGACGATGGCTAAGTCAATTCGTCGAATGTTCACGTGAAGTCTCGACGATGGCTAAGTCAATTCGTCGAATGTTCACGTGAAGTCTCGACGAATGACGGACAGACGGATTTCAAATTTATGTTTCAAGGAATTCATCATGCTTATCATATTCAAAACAAAAAAAAATGTATGATCTTTATTGCCAATATCAAGCATGTATGATTTCTATTATTTAGAATTATTTACAATGTTAAAACATATTCTTTCAAATTACTATGAACATTATTTTGCTTATCATGCTATGATATATCTATTTAAAGTGCATCAATTGTATTGCAAAATGTGTAGAACCAAGCTTAGCATGCCTCTAAGTATGAGTAAATGTTTTATGATTGATAATGATACATTTCACTCACTTATTTTGGTAATCAACATGTGTGTCTAAATCTAAAAATGCTTGCTTGTGTATTGTATTTGTACAATGAATTAAAACTTGCATAAGTTTATTGCCTACACTACATTTGAATTGCACTTATGAAATTTAGAAAAGTGGTTAAGTTATAAATTTTGGTTTGCAAAACAAGTGTATTTGGAGAATGTTGTCTCACAAATATGAACAAAAAAATTATATATGTAGACAAATATAACTCCACCAAGCACTACTTGAACCTCCTGATAAGTCTTCATAAGCATTGTGAGGTTGAGCACCTTGGAAAGAATAGTAAAGTGTCTTGTGCAAACCTTAGTTATTACACCACTTTGTTAAAAAATTATGTGCATTAAAAGTGTGTGAAAGTAATTTACTTGTGTTTTATTGTGCACTTTACTTTACATATGTCTTGTATTTTGTTGATTTAAATCAATTGTTAACATTGCCCAAAATACACTTATGTGCACATCATTATCTTTCATAACACTTCTTCTCATGATTATTGGATTCTAATGCTTTATCTATACTACTCTTTATATAAAAATGCACTAGATAAACCTAGCATGATCTCTACAATGTTTTGGTATTTCTTGAACTTAGAATTAAGTAACATTGTAGTATAATCTCTCTTTAATATGTTCATTTCATGCTTGGTATTTTTATGAAAAACTTTGAGATTTCAAACAGGTTAAAACATCTTTCAATTTTGAACTAAAACTCATATTTTTACTTATGCTTTTCATGCCTACAAAAAGATGTTTATTATAATCTTCCGCTTGCTTGCAACTCTTATCTTTATATTTGAAATCTCTTATATATGCTATGCTTAAACTCTTTATCATTATCTGTATTTCGAAAAGCTCGATCATGATATATAAATGCCTCCTTACGACCCTCACCCCACCTTCTTTTGATAATACCAAAAGGGGGAGATTAATTGAAGAAATCTATATAGATAGAAATATAGATAAATAAGGGGAGACTAATTCATGAAATTTATCATTTAGGGGGAGTAACACATAAATTGCATTTATGTAGGGGGAGTATTAAGATAGGGGGAGTATGCACATCATCATGCTTATCATATACTATAGTTGCACTGATTTCTTGCTTAGAGGATTTGTTATTATCAAAAGGGGGAGATTGTTGGACATGTGTGTCACATCCCTTTGTTTGAGAATAACAAATCCCATATTGTATTTGATATTGCTTGTAGTGTGTTTATAGTGTGCAGGAACTATAGCTGCAATACTCCATAGGTAGAAGGCAGCATGGAATCAAACTTTCTGAATGGATCACTACCGCCAGCACTAGAGGATTAACGCAGGCGCTAGCGCTAGCGCTAACGCCAGGCGATAGCTCAAGTTCATCTCAGCGTTTTTGTCTCAGCGGTTCAGTCTCAGTGGTTCCTTAATGCTACCGCCAGCGCTAGCGATACCGCAGGCGCTATCTCAAGATCGTGAACAGCGCCACGCCGCCGACGGTTTTGCAACCGCTCCACACAAATGATACCGCAGGCGCTAAGTACTACCGCAGGCACTAGCTCCAAGGTCTATAAATTGAAGCCAACTTCGATCATTTTGATCATCCATCCCTGAGAGGTTGCTTGTGCCACAATTCCAGTGATGTTATGCTGCCGAAGATGGATCTCCCACAAAAAGCTTAAGGAGAATTCTGGAGGAGGACTACGTCACGCTACATCCGAAGGACGATCACTTCGACCTCGCTTATGCTACAGCGATCCTTCATCCTCGACTCCAGAGATCTCATATAGGGAGTTTTATTATTGTTTTTCATTATTTCCATTCCATACTTTTTGTAACCGTTTAGAGAATTCGCCTTGTGTTGGCGACTAGGTCTGGGTAGGACTTAGGGGGAAATTCGCTTTGTGTTGGCGACTAGGTCTAGATGATTAGATCTAGGGGGTGCTCGAGGCCATATCCGGGGAAGGATTGGCTAGAGCGGCTTGAGGCCATATCTGGGGAAGGATTGGCTAAAGCCAACCGATTTGTGGGGATACAAGTCGGTATAGAAAAGGAAAAGAAATTTACTTTTGTACGCCTTCGATTTCTAGCGATATAGAAATCAAATTTATGTAAACACTTTTTCATATAATATAATCATGTCTCTTTTGTGTTTACTTGATTTCTATCACTTGGCGTAATCTCTATTATATTGTGTTCTAAGTTTTCAATTCTAAATCTAAATTGTTTATTTCAATCTCTTTCATCATAAAACAATTTAGTACTTATTTCTAAAATTGCAAATCATAATTTTCTATTCATTTAGCTAAATTGTTATTTTACCTTCGCATATTATAAAACAATTTAGTAATTTTCTTAAATTATAAAAAGAACTTTTATTCCCTTATTCACCCCCCCCCCCTCTAAGGGCGCCGTAAGATCCAACACTATCCACCGCACATCCTAAGTATACACAAGTGCTTGTCTTAGGTCCTAACTTAGATCGCCTTATGTCAGGTATCCTAATGTAGGTAATACAACCCCAGGTTTTGAGAGTATCAAATCTGGACGGTCTCTTAAACCAAAGCTCATACGGGATTTGCTTTAATTTAGCATGAGGAACAATATTCAGGATGTGATTCGACGTGAGGGTTTCTTCTCCCCAATAAGCCGCAGGCATACCGGCAGTCAACAACATAGAATTCAACATTTTTGTTAAAGTTCTATTTTTCCGCTCGGCAATACCGTTGGACCCGGCGAATAAGGGGCAGTGGTTTCAAGAATGATGTCATTGCTGGCAAGAAAATCTCTAAACTCCCCCGAGACGTACTCGCCTCCTCGATCACTCCTAAGTCTTTTAATTTTCAAATCCAATTGAATCTCAACCCTGTTTTTGAAAATTTGAAATTTTTCAAAAGCTTCATCTTTGGTTTTTAAGAGATAAATGTGAGTATATCTAGAGAAGTCGTCGATAAAAGTTATCAGGTACTTCCGACCACCACGTGTGACCATACTTTATAGTCACAAATGTCGGAGTGTATCAACTCTAGTAAGCGTGTAATCCTAGACACCGGACTAAATGTTGTTCTAGTAATCTTAGTTTGAGCACATATCTCACATTTGTCAAATTTGGTTTTTGTGTCTAAAGGTATGTTGTGAGTTTTAGCTAGCAGAAGTAGTTTTCTATAGTTCACGTGTCCTAGTCTTGCATGTAAAGTCTTAGGATCTATGAGATTTGATCTAACCTGATTGACTACTTTGTTCGCTAGACTTAGCCTATACATCACATTTAGAACATATGCGCAACCAAAATAATGAGAGTTGACCATTACGGTCACCCTACCACCACTAATATTAAAAGACATACCCGCATAGCTTAACAGACTAATCGAGATTGTTGGAACAACCCTATTACTGATTTGGGCTAGGATCACTATCTGTTGACTAGGACTATGTTGACCTCAATGTATAGTCTAAGGGTCAAAGTTTTAGGCTATCTCAGTTAGCTAGAACTTAGGGAAACTCTAAGTTTCTACGTTCGACGAACTCCTTCCTGGGTTCGACGAACGACGTACTCCAGTTTGACGAACTTGTCAAGTTTCTGTGTTCGACGAACTTCATTCTGCGTTCGACGAACTCCATTTTGCGTTCAACGAACGTCATACTTCAGTTCGACGAACTTGCTCTCCAGATCGACGCACTCAGTTATCCAGCCAGTCCAGCAGTTTATATTTCAGTTCGACGAACTCCAGTTTGAGATCGACGAACTCAGCTCTGCGGTCGACGAATAAGTAACAAGATGTTCATATTGACGAAAGTGCTTATCAGATCGACGAACTCAGTTCTTCCAGCCAGATTCAGCAGATTATCTCTCAGTTCGACGAACTCCAGTTTGAGATCGATGAACTCTAGATTGTGTTCGACGAATTTATTCAGTTCGACGAACTCCAGATTCAGTTCGACGAACTCAACATTCAGTTCGACGAACTCATCTCTCACCTCGACGAATTTTCTCCTCAGCTCAAAATTTCAGAAGGATCAGTTATATTAGTCTCTGAACTCAGATCGACTAATCAGCAACAGATCTATTCTATTATTTGGACTTATTCATTATCAGATAAGTCAAGTTTTGATCCCTTCCTTTTATTTATTCCTTTCCATTCTCTTCTCTCGAGAAAGTAGCCGTTGACACATTTTGGAAAAGGACACTTTCATGGAAAAGGAAAAAGGATTAAAGTTTATTTGCTTAATCAGATTGCAGTTCCAAGAATATCTTTTCAGAATATTTTATTCCTTAATTAAAAGATTTGATTTTTAAATCAGTCAGATAGTCTCTAAGGAAAAAGGATGAAAAAGATTTACAGCATTATTGCAAGAAGATAAAAAGAATAGAGAATACATTCGAGAGAAAGAAATACAGGAAGTGAAAAAGTTTTCAGTGTTCATCTTCTACAGCACCATCTCTCATTCTCTGAGAACAACAACACAAATCATTCTTTCAGTTTTCAGCTGCAAGTTTCTTAATCTTCAAAGAGCAACAACAATCTGAGAAACATTGTCTCTCAAATTCATCAGCTATCAAGGAAGATCATTTATATTCAAGAGGAAGCTCCATCCATTATCTGTCAAGAAATTCTATCAGACAGGGGGAGCTTCACAACAACAAATCCATTAGTCTTCTCTCAGCTTGTTGACAGAGAAGAACTTCATAAACCCTCTTTTTCTCATCTTGTACAGGGTTCTAACTCCCTTCAAAAGTTAACCCTTTGGTGGCAGGGCACCTGGTCAAAAAACTGTGGTTGGTGGCAGGGCACCTGATCAAAAATCTGTGGTTGGTGGCAGGGCACCTGATCAAAAACATGTGGTTGGTGTTTGGGCACCTGATCAAAACTCCATTGGTGATAGGGCACCAGATCAAAAACCTAGTGGATTCCTACCAAGGGTGGTAGAAGAGTAGATGTACCCAGGTTGATTGGGGAACTACTATAGATCCTTATGTTTTTTGTGTTTGTGTTTATTTTTTGTACTGTGTTGTGCTGTGTGATTTTATTTTGCTTTTACACTCACTCTGTACACATATATATATCACTATTTTAATTCTGCTATAAAATAAGTTAAAAACTTTTTAATACTCTATGCACCCCCCCCCCCCCCCTCTAGAGTAAATCTAAGATCTAACCTCACTTTCAATTAGTATCAGAGGACTTTAAATTGGTATCAGAGGTTGGTTGATTTTTTACAGGCTAACACCTGAATCCAAAGATCAATTAGATCTTAAGTTTTTCTAGAGTTTTATTTTTCTAAAAACTCATGGCACAGAACAAAGAATACTCAAGCACAAGACCTCCTATGTGCAATCTTAATAAGTTTGCATTATGGAAGGCAAGGATCAGATTATATATGAATTCTATTAATGAGGATATCTTTAATGTTATTTTGACAGGACCTCCTACTCCTACATCAACAACAAGTGCTGAAGCAACAACAAACAATAATGTTGTTCCACCTCCTGAGTGGACAGATGCTTAAAAGAAATAAAGAAGTGCAGATGCCAAAGCAATCAATATCTTGGCACAGACAATGTCTGATGACATTTTCCAAAAGATTATGGAATGCACCTCAGCCAGGGATATCTGGAATTCCCTCAACAACATGGTTGAAGGTTCTGCAGAAGAGTCGGAGTCTTCATCCAGCTCTTCTGAAGATGATGAGAATGAATCAAATGACAAAGATCAATGCTTGATGGCTGTCTATGACTCAAGCAGTGAGTCAGACCATGCATCATCATCCAGTTCCAATGATGATGAAGATGAAAGAAATTTCTGCATGATGGCTATCAATGCATCAACAAACAATTCAGATGAATCTGAATCTGAAACTGATGCTGATCAGGTAATATCTAACTTTGACTTTAATTCAAATGATTTCAAAAATGAATTCAAAACTCTTTGTCTATATTTAATTAAATATGAGAAAGAGATAATCTCTCTCAGAAATAAGTTGGTTGAAATGAATCAACTGGCTGAAGATAATGCCAATCTTAAGAAAGAATTGGCTGCCTCAAAAGAACATATTGTTTTTGTTAAATTTTTTGATGAACCGTTTAGGAGTAAGCAGGAGTTGCATCAACTGAGTTATAGCCAAACAACCACAATGCCAAACAGTAACACAATAGACTTTATTGAATCACAAAACTTCATTACATTTTGAGACATACATGGCGAGACATGATTCATAAGAATCACGAAGGAGAGAAGAACAAAACACACCAAAAAAACACAAATCTGGCGACCTGACAAAGCAGAGACCGCACAGACCGCTGCACTCCAGAGACCGCCCGGCTTGTCCTGAGATCGCACGAACAGAATACAGGCAAGATGACCTGCACTGCAAGACCGCCACCTCAGACAGCACGAACTGGATTTTATTGAACTGAACAAAGAAAAGAAGCTGTTGCCAGACCGCAACTTAGATCGCCTAACCACAGAAGGTCGACTGATCGTTGAGCTCGCTGTGAACAACACAAGAATAACATAAACCAGTCCGTAGACAAGCCGCTGCCGAACTGTTTATTCAAGCCACTGGGAAATCACCAAGGAAGGAGACCGCAACCTGCTGACCGCAAACCTGCGAACACAACAAATAGTCAACTCGCTTCCGAGACCGCCCGACCTCAAAGTTGAGACCGCACAGAACAACCCAGGCTCTAGTTATTACAGTTCTCGTTATTAATGACGGGCCCAGCACCCCTATTTATAGGCGAGGGAATGGATGTCATCACCGCCGCAAGAGAGGTACAGTCACCACCCATCAGATCGTGAACAGTCTCACAGAGCAGACCACGCAATCACACCACTTGGACAACATCCTGTCCAAGACCGCAAATCAGCAGCAGACCGCGCACAAGCTGCGCGGACATGGATCACTACTTCCTTAGACCGCCTAGAGCAAACCAAGAACATCTGGCCGACTTCAGACAAGTCGCCAGATCAACCTACATAAGCCACCCGGTCACAGCGGTTACTCAAGAACAGACCACCCGGTTTGAACAAACTGGCCAATCACAGCAGACTGCCAGAGACAGACTGGCAAAGCACCAGCACAGAGACCGCGCGGTCTCTGCGGTCACCAATATACAGACAACTGGCCACCTTCCACTCCACTTCAATAATTTCAACACTCCCCTTGAAGTGGGAAGTGGAAACTAGCCCAAGTAAACTCCGCAATCGAGTAAACGGTCCCTTCGCCAGCGGCTTTGTGAAGATGTCGGCAACATTGTCCACACTCCGAACATGCTCGACCATAAGAGATCCTCCCAACACCTTTTCACGAATGAAATGGTGCTCAATCTCAATGTGTTTAGTCCTCGCGTGACAGACTGGATTATTAACCAACTTGAGAGCACTCTCATTGTCCCCGCGTAGCATAGTGGGACCTCGAACATCATCATGAACGTCCTCCACCAACCTCCTGAGCCAAACGACTTCCTGAGCTGCCAAGGCCGAAGCCTTGTATTCTGCTTCTGTGGTAGATACAGACACCGAGTCCTGCTTTTTGCTGCACCAAGAAATAGGTCTGGGGCCTGCCATAAAGACATAACCAGACGTTGATCTCCGATCATCTACGTCTCCCCCATAATCAGCATCCATGTACCAATGCAACTCCAAGCTTGACCCTTTCCTATATAGGAGACCCAGATCAGAGGTCGACTTCACAAACTTCAAAATTCCTTTTGCCGCCAGAAGATGAGGCTTCCGTGGTTCCGCCATGTACCGACTCACCTTGCCAACTGCATAAGCAATATCAGGCCTCGTGATCGTCAAGTAGATCAAGCTCCCAACCAGAGCTTGGAACACCAACGGTTCAGATAGAACTCTCCCCTCATCCTTCCGAAGTTTATGATGTTATTCCAGAGGTATAGAGCTGCTCTTCCCTTCCTCCATGCCGAATCGTTGAACGATCTGCTCCGCATATCCAGCCTGAGAAATGAACACTCTGCTCTCCCGCATCTGCACCTCGAGTCCAAGTAAATGGTGAAGCTCACCCAGATCCTTCATCTCAAATCTGATAGCAAGCTCGGCTCTCAGCCTTGCTACTGCCTCCTTCGAGTTCCCGGTTACAATCATGTCATCCACATATAGCAGAACAATCAACCAAAGCACCCCGCTCCTTCTTGACGAACAAGCTGGAGTCAGAGTCTGAAGCAAAGAATCCGCAGAATAGAAGATACTCTGTGATCTTTCCATACCACGCCTGAGGCGCTTGCTTCAACCCATACAGGGCTTTCTTCAGCTTGCAGACATAGTCTGGACAATCCTCCGAGATGAAGCCTGGCGGTTGGATCATGAAGATATCCTTGTCAATCTCGCTGTATAAGAAGGCATTCTTCACATCGAGCTGCCAAATCTCCCAATCACGCGATGCCGCCAAAGCAATAACAAATCGAACCGAAGTCATCTTTGCCACTGGACTGAACATCTCATCATAATCCTCTCTGTACTGCTATGAGAACCCGCGAGCCACAAGGCGAGCCTTGTATCGCTCGATCGTGCCGTCAGCTTTCTTCTTGAGCTTATAGACCCACTTGCATGTCACAGGGGTAATGCCCTTGGGCCTGGGCACCAGAGACCAAGTCTTATTCTTCTTGAGAGCATCCATCTCGTCCTGCATAGCAATGTCCCACTGCTCCACACCTTTGGCCTTCTCAAAGCTCGACGGCTCCCGCTCATCCAAGGGACCAGCAAAGAAACATGAGATAAAGCTCACCATGTTTCCTCCTGTGTATCGATCTGGTGGCTTGATAGTCCTCTTCGACCTCCTAAGAGGTTGCACCTGACTAACCACCTCCTCAGCTGCTTCTTCTATGCTAGCTCCTCTTCCAGGCGAACTTGGAGCATCGCTCCCCCTGCTTCCAGAACCTGAAGTCTCCATCTCTAAGCTTGACACATCTGGAGCTCCTGGTGAAACAGGCAACTCCACTTGAAGATTTTCCGTAGCCTTCTCTTTTTCATCAACCCTGCTCTCCGGTAGTTCAACTCCTGAACTCCCCTTGTAGGAAGTCACCTCATCAAACACCACATCCCGAGATACCACTGATCTTCGTGTCTCAGGATCCATGCATTTCCATCCCTTCTTCCGCTCATCATATCCAACGAAGACTAGCTTCCTTGCTTTTGCATCTAGCTTTGTCCGAAGAGCATCAGGGATATGCACAAAATAGGTTGACCCGAACACCCGAAGGTGTGCAACACTTGTCTTCTCCTTGAACATCAGTTTGTGAGGGGTCTTCATGTTGATAAGACTTAGAGGCATCCTGTTGATGACGTATGCCGCACAAGACATTCCCTCCACCCAAAAGGACTTTGGGATACTCTTGGCATGAAGCCAGCATTTGCAGGTTTTCGTCAGATGATGGATCTTCCGCTGTGCAACGTCGTTTTGCTGTGGAGTATGAGCACAAGTGAGCTCTCTCCGGACGCCGTGCTTCCTGCAAAAACTTGAGAACTCACCAGAGGTGAACTCCCCACCATTGTCAGTTCTCAATTTTTTCACCCGCAGGCCTAACCGACCTTCCATCAGCTCCTTGAACTCCACGAACTTCGCAAAAGCTTCTGACTTCTCTTTTAGAAAATACACCCAGACATATCTGGTATAATCGCCGATCAACACCAACATATATTTGTTGCCTCCAAGGCTTGGGGTGGCAGTCGGTCCCATCAAATCACCGTGAATGCACTCCAACGGTGCTTTGCATCTTGTTTGCGATTTATCAAATGGAAGTCGATGAGACTTACCAAACTGACAACCCGCACAAACATGACCGTCTCCATAGGAAGACAAGCTAGGCAAGCCCTTGACAAGGCCCTTTACCGCCATAGCCTTCAATTTGTCCATGCCTACATGCCCCAACCTTTCATGCCAGATAGTCACGATATCATTGGTCCTCATCTTATCAACATAGGTACTTGTCGATAAAACGAACAAGTCCTTTACTCGCTTTCCAACATGAATTACATCTCCCTTTATCTCCGGTTGAGTTTTAAGAAACTTCACTTCTGTTTGGCCAAACAGAACGTGATAACCGGCATCAACCGCATTGGTAACAGAGAAGAGATTCTTATTCATACCCAGCACGTGATAAACACTCCTCAATGTGAGTGGACCCTTATCACTGCTTAGAAAGACAACACCTTCTCATTCTACTGAATGAACAGAATTATCAGCCGTAATGATTGCATCGTTACTTGAGTAAGGTGCCAAAGAAGAGAACTTTGATTCATCCCCGGTGAGGTGGTGCCCACACCCTGAATCCACGATCCAATCCTCTTCGAAGTTGATGGCAGCCAAGGCCTTAACGGGCATCGCCGTCATATTGGCCGCAAAGGCTCCTCCCCATCCAGCTTCATCAAACTTTGGCTTCTCCTTCTCCGCTGCATGTCCCGGCTGAAGATTAACCCGGCAATCCTTCTTAAAGTGTCCAGTCTTATTGTACCTGAAGCACCTTGGTCCCTCTCCCTTCTTCTTCCCATCAGACTTAGGAGCATAACCCCTATCCTGCTGACCTAAAGTAGAGGGTCCATCATAACCTAGCTTCTTTTTCTCCCACTTCTTCTTTTTCTTCCCAGAGAACAACACATCGCTATCTCCCCCAGAGATAGAAGTCCCCGCCATCTGTCTTACCAAACTTTCCTGCGAAGCAAGTAAGTTTTCCAACTCCAACAGAGACGGCTGATTTGCCCAACCCTGAACTGACGTCACAAAGGCAAGATACTCCTTCCGCAACCCGAGGATGATATGCCTCTTCAGTTTTGCCTCTGAGATGGGCTCATCAGGGTCCAATGCAGAAATCTCTGCTGTGAGATTCTTCATCTTGAGAAAGAAAGTAGAGATGGAAAGATCACCTTGAGAGGCCTTTGCCAACTCATTTTCAAGAAACTGTAGCCGAGCTACATTCTTCTTATTGAACAGCCTGTCCAAAGACGTCCAAATCTCAGCAGCAGATTTACATCCAATGATGTGATCGAATAGCTTTGGTGAGATAGCCCTCTTGAGTGTGAACTCTGCCTTTGCATTAGTCCTCCTCCAAAGTCTCACCTCTGCCATATTATCTCATGCTAGATGAACTTCTTGTGTGTCTTCTCCTCCAACTATCTCCCATAGATCCTCTCCAAGCAAGTAACTCGCCATACACGACTTCCACTTCTTGAAGTTAGTCGATGTGAGGAGTTCAATACCAAGCCCTCTTGCGTATCCAACTTCCATGTCAAACTATGTGGTTTCTTTTTCACAAAGACGATGACAACTCAAGTTGATCACTGCTTATCCACTCCAACAACCTCCCTCTGATACCATGTTAAAATTTTTGATGAACCGTTTAGGAGTAAGCAGGAGTTGCATCAACTGAGTTATAGCCAAATAACCATAATGCCAAACAGCAACACAATAGTCTTTATTGAATCACAAAACTTCATTACATTTCGAGACATACATGGCGAGACATGATTCATAAGAATCACGAAGGAGAGAAGAACAAAATACACCAAAAAAACACAAATCTGGTGACCTGACAAAGCAGAGACCGCACAGACCGCTGCACTCTAGAGACCGCCCGGCTTGTCCTGAGTTCGCACGAACAGAATACAGGCAAGATGACCTGCACTGCAAGACCGCCACCTCAGACCGCACGAACTGGAGCTTATTGAACTGAACAGAGAACAGAAGCTGTCGGTGTACAACCCTCATTCTCCGAGGGTGGACCCCCCCAAGGCCACGTAGGCAGAAGTCAAAGTCAAAGAGGTCAACACGGCAGACAAGCGTAAGAGCAGAAGACAGCCTAGGCGAGTAGGGGTGCACTCGTGCGAGTAGCCCGGATACTCGCCAAAAGGTGGGCGACCATAGGTTATACTCGCCCATTTGCCCGGGGAGATCGCCTCAATGTCGCTAGTCGCCGGGCAGGGGCTGGGCTATAAAAACCCCCCCTACCCCTTGGTTTTCCTATAAATAGGACCCCAGGGGTACTTGGATTGGCACCTGGACTTGAGCTTTCGAAACCCTGCTCTTGCATTCTAGCATCTGTCGCACTTGGTCGCTACTCCCGGTACTAGCCAAGTCGGTGCCTTCCTCGTTCCTTGCTCGGCCATTCTTTGGTCTTGGAGGGGAAGTCTCTTCGGAGCTTCTGGGTACGTGGTGGGACCTCCCTGCCGCAGCACCTGGGGTCTTGTGTGTTGCTCTTCTATCTCTTCAGTAGTCGCCGGCTTAGTCGTCTCGTTGGACTGTTGGGCGAGTAGCCTCCGGCAGCATCGGTCCGAATCTTGAGGTCGGGATTTTCCTGGCTTCAACAGTCGGCAGACCGCAACTCAAATCGCCTAACCACAGAAGGTCGCCTAATCGCCAAGGTCGCCTAATCGCCGAGCTCGCTGCGAATAACACAAGAACAACATAAACCAGTCCGCAGACAAGCCGCTACCGAACTGTTTATTCAAGCCATTGGGAAATCACAAAGGAAGGAGACTGTAACCTGCTGACCGCAAACCTGCGAACACAACAAACAGTCAACTCGCTGCCGAGACCGCCCGACCTCAAAGTTGAGACCGCACAGAACAACCCAGGCTCTAGTTCTTACAGTTCTCGTTATTAATGACGGGCCCTACACCCCTATTTATAGGTGAGGGAATGGATGTCTTCACCGCCGCAAGAGAGGTACAGTCACCACCCATCAGATCGCGAGCAGTCTCACAGAGCAGACCGCGCGATCACACCACTTGGACAACATCCTGTCCAAGACCGCAAATCAGCAGCAGACCGCGCACAAGCCGCGCGGACACAGATCACTCCTTTCTTAGACCGCCTAAAGCAAACCAAGAACATCTGGCCAACTTCAGACAAGTCGCCAGATCAACCTACATAAGCCACCCGGTCACAGCGGTTACTCAAGAACAGACCACCCGGTTTGAACAAAATGGCCAATCACAGCAGACTGCCAGAGACAGACAGGCACAACACCAGCACAGAGACCGCGCGGTCTCTGCGGTCACCAATATACAGACCGCCGGCCACCTTCCACTCCACTTCAATAATTTCAACAGTTTTCATTGAGAACAAGGTATCTGAGGCTAAGAAATTTGAAAAATCCCTAAATGGGAGAAGTATCAAACTGATGGACATCACAAACACAGTGAATGCCAGACTTAGTGGCAAACTGGGATTGGGTGCATCATCAAGTGAGCCACATCTTTTTAAGAAAAACATGTTATTTACCCCTGTAAAATTCATTTCTGCCAAGAGCAAAGAGGTAGTAGAAGTAGATAAAAATATCTCAAGCAAGGCTGTTAAGAATAAAGGAATTCAACAGCATTCGTCGAACAGAGCTCGACGAAATCACTTCATTTCGTCGAACGGAGATCGACGAAAGCTGAACACAGATTTTCAGTATAGTTATTATTCGAACGACGCTCGACGAAATAACCTCAATGCGTCGAACGGCGATCAACGAACTCACCAAAATTCGTCGAATGAAAAATATACTGCATATCTGAAGAATTCTTATTCTCAACAAACTAAAAATCCTTTTACTGAGTGGATTATTCCTCCAAGGAAATATCATCCACAAGGCTATAAGGATCAGCCTGAGATTTCTTATATTTTTGATTTTTGTGGAAAGACAAAAGGACCCACGGTAGTCTTGGTAAAAAACAACTAGAATGTTTTCTATTTTGCAGGTACAAGGCTATCCAAACATAAAAGAACAATAGTATTTGGATAGTGGGTGCTCAAAGCATATGACAGGAAACAAGGCCAACTTAAGCAATTTCAAGGCAAAGCTTGGACCCAAAGTGATTTTTGGAGACTCCAACTGTGGACAAACCAAAGGCTATGGAAAAATCAAAGTTGGAGCAGTTAACTTCAAAGAGGTAACATATGTCAAGGGTCTCAAGCATAACCTCATTAGCATAAGCCAGCTATGTGATGAAGGTTATCAGGTAACTTTTAATCAATCCTTATGTCATATTACTAATAATAAAAACATTAATGTGTTATCTGGTATTAGACATGGAAATATTTATTTAGTCAATTTTGACTCTGCCAATTCAGATATTTGTTTATTTAATTCAATAAGTAAAAAAAATGAATTATGGCATAAAAGGCTAGGACATATTAACCTTAGAACTATCTCTAAGCTCTCCAAGGACAATCTTGTTAGAGGACTGCCTTCTGGTTCATACAAGAAGAAAGCACTCTGCAGGGCCTGTCAATTAGAAAAGCAGACCAAGAGTAGTTTTAAATCTTTATCCAAGAGTGATTCACCTAGGATTATGTACTTACTGCATTTGGATCTCTTTTGACCCACTGCAATACAGAGTCTAGGAGGGAAGCATTACACTTTAGTGATTATAGATGACTTCTCAAGATTCACTTGGGTATTCTTTCTTAGGAACAAGTATGACACCTTCAGTGTTCTGACAGACTTTCTCAGGTCCATCAAGATTGAGTACTCTACTCTAGTTGCATTGATCAGAAGTGATCATGGCACTGAGTTTGAATCTCTTCTGATGAGAGAATTCTGTGGAAAAGAAGGGATCAGGCAATGTTTCTCTGCTCCTAGAACTCCTCAAAAAAATGGGGTAGCTGAAAGGAAAAATAGAATACTACTTGAATCAGCAACTACATTGCTTGCTGATGCTCACTTGCCACTCTCTTTTTGGGCAGAGGCAATGAACACGGCAAATTATGTGTTGAACAGAAATATGATACATAAACTTAAGGGTAAAACTCCCTATGAATTACTTAAGAATAAAAAGTCTAAGGTTAACTATTTTAAGATTTTTGGCTGTAAATACTATGTGCATAACAATGATAAGAAATATCTAAGGAAATTTGAAGCAAAAGCTGCTGAAGGTACATTCCTTGGATACTCTCTTTCTAGTAAAGCATATAGAGTTTATAACAAATCAACTCTTAAGATAGAAAAGTCCATGCATGTATCTTTTGATGAAACTAACATATCAAATGAGGAGAGGAACACCACCTCTACCAGAGACATTTTGCAGGAACAATGGCAATCTTTCTTCTAAAATTGCATCCTTCCCTACCTCCTATACAACCGTCCCTTCTTTTAGGGGCATAGCTCCAGGTCTTCCTGAAACTAGGCAGGGGGAGATGCTTTATGAAGAAGCTTCAGTTTCAGGGGGAGATGCTTTATGAAGAAGCTCCTTTTGATGCAGTGAATGATGATTCAGTAATGATTGATATTGTTTCAGATATGGTTTTGATAGAAGCAGTTTCAGATGTTTGATGAAGAAGTTCCAGATCATGCAGATGCAGATTCAGTTATGGTGTTTGATATAGCAGATACAGTTTTTGATAAAGAAGATCAATAAAGAAGATCAACAAAGCAGATTCAGTTCCAATAATTGCCACAACTCAGATCAACAAAGCAAAAGTTGAAGGCAAGGATTTCTTTCAGTTTTCGACAATGTCAGAATTCAGAAAGCAAGAATTTGAAAAGTACAAATCAAGAAAGTTCTTTGATGCTGAAGATTATTTAAGATTGCACCCAGCAGCAATGGTTCCTCATGCATCATCTCAAACCATGCTGGGAGCTCATGATCTTTATATGAGTAAAAAGGAATCTGAAAACCCAAATAGAGAAATTATTTTCAAGCCTCCTTCAGAGAAAAAGTAAAGGTTCTGATTATTTAGTTTTGCTATATTTTCTGTTTTAATGTAAAGTTTCTAAACTCAGAGTATCATATTTTCTATCTACTGAAATGTTTAAATTCTGTCAGATATATATGCTCTGTTGTTTTGTTTTATTATTTGATTTTGTCAAATAGTATCCTAACCCAAATAGGGGGAGATTGTTAGAACAACCCTATAACTGATTTGGGCTAGGATCACTATCTGTTGACTAGGACTATGTTGACCCCAATATATAGTCTAAGGGTCAAAGTTTTAGGCTGTCTGAGTTAGCTAGAACTTAGGAAAACTCTAAGTTTATGCGTTTGACGAACTCCTTCCTAGGTTCGACGAACGACGTGCTCCAGTTCGACGAACTTGTCATGTTTCTGTGTTCGACGAACTTCATTCTGCATTCGATGAACTCCATTCTGCGTTCGACAAATGTCATACTTAAGTTCGACGAACTTGTTCTCCAGCTCGACGCACTCAGTTCTCCAGCCAGTCCAGCCATTTATCTTCCAGTTCGATGAACTCCAGTTTGAGATCGACGAACTCAGCTCTGCGGTCGACGAATAAGTAACAAGATGTTCAGATCGACGAAAGTGCTTATCATATCGACGAAATCAGTTCTTCCAGCCAGATTCAGCAGATTATCTCTCAGTTCGACGAACTCTAGTTTGAGATCGACGAACTCCAGATTATGTTCGACGAATTTATTCAGTTCGACGAACTCCAGATTCAGTTCGATGAACTCAACATTCAGTGCGACGAACTCAGCTCTCAGCTCGACGAATTTTCTCCTCAGCTCAAAATTTCAGAAGGATCAGTTATATTATTCTCTGAACTCAGATCGACTAATCAGCAACTGATCTATTCTATTATTTGGACTTATTCATTATCAGATAAGTCAAGTTTTGATCCCTTCCTTTTATTTATTCCTTTCCATTCTCTTCTCTCGAGAAAGTAGTTGTTGACACATTTTAGAAAAGGACACTTTCATGGAAAAGGAAAAAGGATTAATATTTATTTGCTGAATCACATTGCAGTTCCAAGAATATCTTTTCAGAATATTTTATTCCTTAAATAAAGATTTGATTTTCAAATCAGTCAGATAGTCTCTAAGGAAAAAGGATGAAAAAGATTTACAGCATTACAGCAAGAAGATAGAAAGAATAGAGAATACAGTCGAGAGAAAGAAATACAGGAAGTGAAAAGTTTTCAGCGTTCATCTTCTACAGCAACATCTCTCCTTCTCTGAGAACAACAACACAAATCATTCTCTCAGTTTTCAGCCGCAAGTTTCTTAATCTTCAAAGAGCAACAACAATCTGAGAAACATTGTCTCTCAGATTCATCAGCTATCAAGGAAGATCATTTATATTCAAGAGGAAGCTCCATCCATTATCTGTCAAGAAATTCTATCAGACCGGGGGAGCTTCACAATAACAAATCCACTAATCTTCTCTCAGCTTGTTGACAGAGAAGAACTTCATAAACCCTCTTTATCCCATCTTGTACAGGGTTCTAACTCCCTTCAAAATTAACCCTTTGGTTGCAGGGCACCTGATCAAAAACCTGTGGTTGGTGGCAGGGCACCTGATCAAAAACCTGTGGTTGGTGGCAGGGCACCTGATCAAAAATCCATTGGTGATAGGGCACCTGATGTTGACCTCAATGTATAGTCTAAGGGTCAAAGTTTTAGGCTATCTCAGTTAGCTAGAACTTAGGGAAACTCTAAGTTTCTACGTTCGACGAACTCCTTCCTGGGTTCGACGAACGACGTACTCCAGTTTGACGAACTTGTCAAGTTTCTGTGTTCGACGAACTTCATTCTGCGTTCGACGAACTCCATTTTGCGTTCAACGAACGTCATACTTCAGTTCGACGAACTTGCTCTCCAGATCGACGCACTCAGTTATCCAGCCAGTCCAGCAGTTTATATTTCAGTTCGACGAACTCCAGTTTGAGATCGACGAACTCAGCTCTGCGGTCGATGAATAAGTAATAAGATGTTCATATTGACGAAAGTGCTTATCAGATCGACGAACTCAGTTCTTCCAGCCAGATTCAGCAGATTATCTCTCAGTTCGACGAACTCCAGTTTGAGATCGATGAACTCCAGATTGTGTTCGACGAATTTATTCAGTTCGACTAACTCCAGATTCAGTTCGACGAACTCAACATTCAGTTCGACGAACTCATCTCTCACCTCGACGAATTTTCTCCTCAGCTCAAAATTTCAGAAGGATCAGTTATATTAGTCTCTGAACTCAGATCGACTAATCAGCAACAGATCTATTCTATTATTTGGACTTATTCATTATCAGATAAGTCAAGTTTTGATCCCTTCCTTTTATTTATTCCTTTCCATTCTCTTCTCTCGAGAAAGTAGCCGTTGACACATTTTGGAAAAGGACACTTTCATGGAAAAGGAAAAAGGATTAAAGTTTATTTGCTGAATCAGATTGCAGTTCCAAGAATATCTTTTCAGAATATTTTATTCCTTAATTAAAAGATTTGATTTTTAAATCAGTCAGATAGTCTCTAAGGAAAAAGGATGAAAAAGATTTACAGCATTATTGCAAGAAGATAAAAAGAATAGAGAATACATTCGAGAGAAAGAAATACAGGAAGTGAAAAAGTTTTCAGTGTTCATCTTCTACAGCACCATCTCTCATTCTCTGAGAACAACAACACAAATCATTCTTTCAGTTTTCAGCTGCAAGTTTCTTAATCTTCAAAGAGCAAAAACAATCTGAGAAACATTGTCTCTCAAATTCATCAGCTATCAAGGAAGATCATTTATATTCAAGAGGAAGCTCCATCCATTATCTGTCAAGAAATTCTATCAGACAGGGGGAGCTTCACAACAACAAATCCATTAGTCTTCTCTCAGCCTGTTGACAGAGAAGAACTTCATAAACCCTCTTTTTCTCATCTTGTACAGGGTTCTAACTCCCTTCAAAAGTTAACCCTTTGGTGGCAGGGCACCTGGTCAAAAACCTGTGGTTGGTGGCAGGGCACCTGATCAAAAATCTGTGGTTGGTGGCAGGGCACCTGATCAAAAACCTGTGGTTGGTGTTTGGGCACCTGATCAAAACTCCATTGGTGATAGGGCACCAGATCAAAAACCTAGTGGATTCCTACCAAGGGTGGTAGAAGAGTAGATGTACCCAGGTTGATTGGGGAACTACTATAGATCCTTGTGTCTTCTGTGTTTGTGTTTATTGTCTATACTGTGCTGTGTGATTTTATTTTGCTTTTACACTCACTCTGTACACATATATATCACTATTTTAATTCCGCTATAAAATAAGTTAAAAACTTTTTAATAATCTATTCACCCCCCTCTAGAGTAAATCAAAGATCTAACCCCACTTTCAATTAGTATCAGAGGACTTTCAGAGATTAAATTAGCAGCTAATGTAGGAATGAATTTAACATCTTTCAAAATTAAATGCGTACACAGTCCCTGTCTGGAGTACCTCAGCAGTGGCTCCATTTGCAACTGTAACTGACTCAGAGACTAGAGTGGCATCCTTCAGCAGAGCGGAATTGTTGCAGATGTGGCAGGTCGCCCCCGAATCCAACCACCAATCAGCACTGACCTGGCTGTTCCCAACCATGGCAACAAAGTGGGAGGGCGCAGTCTGATGGAGCATATGAGCTCTGTGATCAGGCTTTGGTGGGTTGGAATCGGTCTTCTTGGGTTGCCTGCAGTCAGAAGTGCAGTGACCCCACTTGTTGCAGTTGTAGCACTTGCCCTTGAACTTCTTGA
The DNA here is from genome assembly GCA_033032865.1 of Dactylorhiza incarnata. Taxonomy (NCBI): domain Eukaryota; kingdom Viridiplantae; phylum Streptophyta; class Magnoliopsida; order Asparagales; family Orchidaceae; genus Dactylorhiza; species Dactylorhiza incarnata. The sequence continues at coordinate 2,374,335 of JAWHQI010000107.1, read as the reverse complement.
TTTTCTTGCTCGTGTCTACTACTGCGGGTGCACTGGAGGAAGGTCGAGTCCGATCAGACTTAGGCTTCCTGTTTGGGTGTGTGATCATATTAGCAGCAGATTGTTGCTTGCTCACCACCTCCTTCGCATGCCTTGTCTGATTCTCGTCCTCAATGCAGATAACCCGCTTGATTTCTTTTAGACTGACCTGAGTCTTCTTTCGATACATCTCCGTCTTGAAAGAGTACCACACTGAGGGGAGCTTGTAAATGATGGCTCCAGCAATGAACCCATCTGGTAGAGGGACACTTTCACTATTGAGCTTGGCCACCAGATTCTCCAGGTCTGCAATATGGGGTAGGATTTCCCTGTCCTCAGAGAAGGTGAATCCCATGAACTTGTCCACCAGATGCGTCTTGGACATGTTCTCCTCCTCCTTGAACTGATCTTCCAGTGCATTCCAGATTTCCTTCGTTGTGCTCAATTTCCCAAAATTCTCTGCTAGTGAATTGGAGAGACAATTGAGGAGATAATCGCGATAGAAGTCTTCGTCGATGATCCACTGTGCCTCCTCATCTCCTCCTTTGAATTCTGCGAGATCAGTCTGTAGTGTATAAAAGACATTCAGATATTTCATACCGAACTGGGTGTTCCGCTTCCAGGCACTGAACTCAGAATGGGAGAACTTCTCCAGTTTGATCATCGGCACAGGAGAGGAGAGACTGTTGTTCTTCGGAAGCGAGGCCATCTGAAGGTGTCGGCAGAGACACGGAAGAGGGGACCTTCACCAGCAAAATTGGAGCTATCGCCTGGCGGTAGCTCTGGCGATAGTGGCTGGGATGGCTATCGCCCGGCGATACCGCTAGCGCAGGCGTTAGCCGGCGGTTTCCCAAAATAGCAGCAGTTACGCTGCATGATCTGCGCGATCGTCTCCTCCAATGGCTGCGTGATCTGGGGAAGGGCAGGCTCCGATCGACGAAGAACACGGGAGATCGACGAACGGGCTCCGATCGACGAATGGGCTGGAGATCGATGAACGGGCGGCCTCTGATCGACGAACGGTCGGGAGAACGACGAACGGGCTCCAATCGACGAACGGGCGGGAGATCGACGAATGGGCGGCCTCCGATCGACGAACGGGCGGGAGATTGACGAACGGGCGGCCTTGCACTCCTTCGTCGATGGGGGCGGCAAAGCAGCGGCGGTTTCTTCTGTGTCGCAGGGAGACGAGCGGCCTGGATGCGTCTGGGAAGAGAGGCGAATAGGGACATGGGCGGCGTCGTCTTCCTCGCTGTAGGTACACGGGCGGCGCTGCACTCCTCCTTCGGTCGATCGACTGCATGCGGCGACAGATCCTTGGCTAGAGGCGCACGCACGGAAGCGGTGATGGCTAGGGCTCAGCGGCAGGCGTCGTATGGCCTGGAGACGCGAATGGGAAGAACGCACAGTGGCGTCGTCGTTCTACCTTGCGGGTAACTTTCCAGGCGAGAAAACGCACAAAAGAAAACAGTAACCGCTCGGGAGCGTGAGGGGGGGCTACAGTTCACGAACGAAACTTCGAGAATGAAAGCGCTCGAAGCATCCGAGTGAGCGTCAAGTTTGGAACGTCTCTACCCGTTGCCCTCAGCAGGGGTATTTATAGGCGTAACCCTAAATCCCCGACGACCCATTATGGGTGCTTTAACAGACTCGTTAGGGTTCCGTTAAAGACCCGACATTAATGCACAATATCCCTTAACAAGTATGGATCCCTTTCAGTGGCGGGTTCTGAAGTTGCTGGAGAGGGGTTGCGGGGTTTGCTTTGGCGTTGTGGAGGTGACAGCGGATTGCTCTGGATTTTTTGGTTTAGGGTTATATCGAGGAGGCCGCTAACTGGGAGTGGCGGGTTTTATGATAGGACAAAAATGACCCATTTATTTTAAACTGTTTTGAATTTTTATTCAGTTGGAGGCGTAATTAATATTTTTCGTAGAGGGTATTAATGGCATATCCGATGTTTAACCAAAGGATGGTTTTCCCTTTTAATATAGTATATATATAATATATATATATATATATATATATTTTAGGTCGTTTAAAACTTAAAATACAGAATTTCTTATTTTTTTAAATTTCTAAAAAAAGAAAATAAATTATATATAACTCGGTGCGTGTCGGGGGCGGGCAGGGTACTGTCGTGCGGGACACGGGGGCCCCTGTGCACTGTCACTCGAAGCCCGCTGAGTGCGGGCGAAATCTGCCGGGTGCGGGCGAAGCCCGTCGGGTGCGCGTGGAGTACTGTCGCGCGGGGCATGGGGGCCCCGTGCACGGTCAGGGCGGCGGTGGCTCTGGCGCCGGCGGACATCGTTTTTAAAAAATTATTAAATATAATGTATATATATTAAATATAATATATATATATAAATAATACAGATAATAGTATATATATAATATATATGTATAATATATATATAATATATTTTAGGTTTTTTAAAAACTTAAAATATAGAATTTCTTATTCTTTTTTAAATTTCTAAAAAAAAAAGAAAATAAATTATATATAACTGTGTGCGTATCGGGGGCGGGCGAATCCTGCCAGGGGCGTGCAGGGCACTGTCGCGCGGGACACGGGGGGCCCCTGTGCACTGTCACTCGAAGCCCGCCGGGTGCGCGTGGAGTACTGTCGAGCGGTGCACAAGGGGCCCCCCGTGCACTGTCACTCGCATTATGTAAAATAAAGTAAGATTATTTAATAACTTTTGTCGAATTTAAAATAAATAAATATATACACACACAAGTAAAAGTGCAGAGGACTCTGTGCCGCCAATTTGATTCCCCGACCGACGACAGTGCCATGGTGCGACAACACTTCGGCCACTCGCAATCCCCAGAGCACACGATTGCAGTCCCCCGACAGAGGGGGGGGGGTGTCATCACACTGTGGCACTGTCGTCGGTCGGGTACTGTCGCGGCCTTTTTACAATTCCAAAACTGCCCCTCTGTTTGATTTTCCGCCAGAGTTTTTTTCATCGCGTGGTGGGAAGTGAATAGGTGAACATCACTCTTCTCCTCTTTCACATCTGCTTCTCTAGAAAGAGCATGTTGGACCTCAAATGAAAACTCAAGAAAAAAAATGAAGGGAATCTCATAGAGCAACCTCCAGCCTTGGCTCAAAAGAGAAGGCAGCCATGAAATCCTTACCCTTTACATCCATAATACATCACATACTTGCTTAACTCGATGGAATTCAGACATACCAACATCAAATCCCCAAATCCAACGCAGTTGCCCTATGTCTTCTTCCCATAGAATTCATGCAACATCGCCGGAGCCATGGCCGCCACCTGCTTCCATTCCCTCTCAACCTCACAAAACCTCCACAATCTCAGGCTGGCCGTCTCCAGGGAAGTGATCAACGCTCTTCTACTCTTTCAATCAAATGATGATTTGTTGTTTGCTTCAACTGAAGGGGAGTGCACGTGGAAGTAGGAAGACGAGGAGGCTATCTCTGACTCCGGCGGCTCTTTACAGTTCTAAATAAGTGGGAGGTGGGAGGGGGAGGGTGGCCATTTTTAAAAAGAGGAGCTTTTTCTAAAAGCAGGGGAAGTGGTGGGAGACAAGATAGACGACTCAATGATCATTTATTTTCCAACCATTTTTCAAGAAAAAACAATCTCGATGATGATCTCTATTCCTAGCTTAGGTTGAAATTTAATACTACTAATTTTATTGTGATGTAATTATGTTTTATGTTCATAAATTAAATGGAATTGCACTTCTAATATGTAATTCTGTTTTATGTATAAGGACCGGCGGGCCCAGGCTGGGCCCGGTTATTCAGGGCTCAAGCCTTTTTGAAAAAGCCCAGGCCCCAGGCTGGGCCCGGTCATGCAGGGCTCAAGCCTTTTTGAAAAAGCCCAGGCTCTGGCCTGGGTTTTGCCAGGCTCAGGCCTGGTTTTGCCAGGCTCGGGCCGGGCTCAGGCCTCCTCCTAAGGAGGAGGCCTAGCCCTAGCCCGACATATTAAAAAATGTTATTTTTTCTATAAAAAATTAATTCTATAATTTAAGAAAAAAATTATTGACAAAATATTAATTACAAAAATTTAATTCTATATGAATACGAAAAAAATTATTGTACTCACAAAATGATATGAGGAAAAAATTTATCACTGATAAAAGCATTAATTACAAAAATGTTCGATAATAAAATTTAATTACCATACATTGTTTAATTAATGACAAAATATACGAATACAAATATTTGTATTTTACAAAATCTAGAATAATACAATTGTAGTCTTGACACTTGAGCCCTCAAAAATGACGTTCAGGTTTGATCTTCTGTGCCCAAATTTAGGCCGTCTAGCACTTCTTCAACTTCAGATGAGCTATCTTTGATCGACGCGACATGCTGCCTCCTCTTCATAACATCAAAGTGGTCTTTGTAGCATATGCAAATTTCCAATGACTCATCGCTCAGGCGACCCCTTTGCTCGTTCAGAATCCTGCCACTCAGAGAAAACGCAGACTTTGAAGTTACCGTATTAGCTTGAATTGTTAGCAAATCTCTAGCCATAAAGGCCATAACAAAGTATATATTAACTTTATTTTTCCACCATTATAAAATATCAAAATTTTCTATCTCATTTGAACTCATAAAATAATGAAATTGTACCTTCGTATATAATCTTAATTCATTTAAAGTGCTCGAAGTTCGTTATTTTTTCCTTGCGGCAAACTCTAAAATCGTGTTTTTTAGATTGTCTTTGGTTTTTGGTTAGGTGCTTTCTTCTCTAGGCCGCGATCCATATAACTGATCATAATAATTATAAAATTTTGTAAAATCAGTATTAAATTTTGAAACACTTATATTATCAAAATAATTAAAAGCTATGTTTAAGTTTAAATTATTGTTTATTTCTTTGATAAGATTTTCTACGTCATCTACGCCAATTAAAGGATTTAAAGCCGCGGCGCATGAAAACATAGCTGACATTTCTTTATAATATTTTAAAAAGATTCTTCCATTATTTGAATTAACGGAGGCCAACTTTCATATTTTTATACGTTTTAAATTTTTCTGTAATTAATACAAAATTTTCGATAACGAGTGAACTAGTAGGATAATAAACGCAAGATAAAATAGTTGTCGATCTATAAAAAACTTCTAATAATTCCATATAATTTTCAATTACATCTCAATCGGAATCATTCAAATCATAAATTTCGGACATACTATAAAATTTCATTAGTTGTGCTTTTGTCGCACTGCTCTTTATAACATTTTATATGTTGAATTCCATCTTATAGGCATATCAAATTCAGGTTTTAAAAATTTATGTTCCTGGGCAATTACAAATTTTTTAAAATCTTGTTTGCATTTTTAGAAGTATAAATATATTTTAACATAATATGAATTTTATTAATATATAATTTCATATACGATAAACTATCATGCACAATTAAATTTAAAATGAGATATACCCAACGAGTATGAAAAATAATTCCACTTAATATTGGTCTCAGATCACATTTTAAATAATCGATTGTGACCGTATTATTGCTAACGTTATCGACAGAAATACTTATAATTTTATCTTTAATTTTAAATTCATGAACATATTTTGTATTTACGTGATAAATAGCTTGACCGGTATGTGGATATTCGAAACACTCAAAAAAGATAATGTGTTTATTTAACTTCCATGAATCGAAATCAATCCAATGACAAGTAATACATATATACGATACTCCTGCTTTTATATTGCTACTCCTAACGTCACTCGTCAGACTAACTCTATCGTCGTAAGTTTCAAAATAATTTGTTAAGTACTGTTTCGATTGCATATAAGATTTATATGCATCATGCTTAAGTGTTGATCTACTAACCTGCTGATATTTTGGTTGAAGCTCTTTGTGTTTGTATTCAGACTCGTTCTCATTGTCGTAGTGTTTGAACGGTAATCCACGTATAATGACGTTCCTCATTTGGAGATCTCGTTGACGCATCTGATCATACATTCAGATTTGCCCGCCTGCAGAAATTTGTGCTTAAGTGGTCTCCGGGGCTTGCTTGGACAGAAACGATTTGATATGTCGAGCGAGCATCGAATTTCCGCTGACGGTCAGCAACTTCGAACAATGTTTGCACATTGCCTTAAATTCAGTGTCGATCCACACTTTCTCAAAGTGCTCCCAGACTAGAGTTGTGTGTTTATGCTCCACAATTTCGTGTGCGGTCGATGCGGAGGACGAAGGCATAGAGGAGGAAGACGTCATCTCCTCACTAATTTAGAGAATGAGAGAGAATGGGAGAGAAAGAGAGAGAGGAGAATGGATTAGAGAGAGAGAGAGGAGGGAGAGGATGAGAGAGGGAAGAGGATCGGCCAAATGAGAGGGGGGGGGGGGAGGGTTAAATAATTTAAAAAAAAATTATTTTAAAAAACAAAACAAAATAACCTACGTGTAGGCTGCCAAAAATTGGCAGCCTGCACCTAGGTTGTCATTCCTGACAGCGGCAATATTAATTCCTGGCAGCTGTCGCTGCCAGGAAAGAGCCGTTGAACGGCTCTTCAAAAGAGCCATTCAACGACACTCCGCTGGGCCAGGCAATGCCCGGCCTGGTCCCAGATTGGGCCCAAAACCCGGTCTTTGCCCGGGCTTAGCCGGGGCCGGGCACCAGGCCGGGTATACCGTTGAAATGGGGGCCTTGTAAGGCCCCGAAAGCCCGGCCCAGGCCTGGATCGGGCCTACTCGGGCTCGGGATTTACGAGCTTTCTCCAGGCCAAGCCCAGGGCGGCCCGTCAGGCTCGGTCTTAATGCCCACCTCTAGTCCCGATGGTACCTCGGCCACGACAATTTTTTTGCCTACGCTCGCATGCTCATAAGCGCACGTGGGAGTGATGTCATCTGAAGTCCTTGCGCCCGTGAATGCAATATAAATTAATAAAGTAAATCTTTATTACCGTATGTTGCTAACAATTATACTTAATTAGTCCAATACTTATCTACATACCACTAATAGTAAATAATAACAGCAATTAAATGTTATTTAACATTTACTCTTATTCATTAATAAAATAATATTTGAGGCTAGCCCTGCACAAAAGGCCCGGGCCCACTAGGCCGGCCCGAGCCCGGCCCGGGAAAAGCCCTTTGAGGCCCGGCCTGGGAAAAGCCCGGCCCGGGCCTAGCCTGGTCTTGGGGCCGTGGCAGGGCTCCAATCTGGAGCTTCTGCCCGGCCCGTTGCCCGGCCCGGGCCGGGCCGGGCAAAGCCCAATTTACGGGTCGGCCTGAGCCCGGGCCCAGGCGCAGCCCGGCCCAGGGCTCAGGCCGGCCTAGGGCTCAGGCCCAGGGCTGGCCGGCCCCTTAAGAGCCTTTAACGGCTCTTAATAAGAGCCGTTAAAGGCTCTTATTAAGAGCCTTTAAGGCTGCTGCCAGCTGACATCAAGTCAGCTGGCAGCGGGACAGCCTAGGGGCTAGGCTGTCCAGCCTAGCCCCTAGGCTGTCCTTTTTTAATATTTTTTTTATTTTTATTTTTAAAAATATTTTATTTAAAAAAATAATAATAAAAAATTAAAAAAAAAATAATAAATAACCGTTTAAAAAAAATCCCGCATTCTCTCATTCTCTCTCACCACCTCACTCTCTCTCATTCTCTCTCACCACCTCACTCTCTCTCATTCTCTCTCACCATCTCTTTCTTTCTCTTATTCTCTCTCTCTCACTCTCCTACTCTCTCACTCTCTAATATTTATGGCATCCTCCTCATCAACGCCGGCGTCGTCGACTCAAAGTACGGCCGAAGTGGTGGAGCATAACCGGAAAGCGCCTGTTTGGGAGCATTTTGACAAAGTCAAAGTCGGCGACGAATTCATGGCGCGATGCAAATTATGTTCAAAATTGCTAACCCTTACCGGCAACTCGACACTAGCAAGACACATAAAGCCTTGTATTGCGAAACAAGCTCCGGAGTCCAGCTAGGCACAACTATCCGCATCGGGGCAAATATGGACGTACGATCAACTTCGACAACGTGAATTGCAGGTGAAAGACGTCATCAGACGTGGGTTGTCGTTTAGCCACTATGACAACGATGAGGCGACGGAGTACATACACGAAGGACTTCAGCCAAAATATCAACAAGTAAGTAGATCCACTATTAGACGCGACGCACTTAAATTATATTTTGAGGCAAAACAATCTTTAATAAATTATTTTGAAACTTTTGAGGGACGTGTGAGTTTAACGAGCGACGTCTGGAGTAGCTCCATAAAATTAGGATTATCGTATATATGTATCACGTGTCATTGGATCGATCCCGTCTCTTGGGAGCTAAATAAGCGCGTTATATGTTTTGAAGGTTTTGAATTTCCGCACACAGGTAAAGCTATATATCAGGTTATTATTAAATGCGTGCGCGAATTTAAATTAAAAGATAAAATAATGAGTATATCGTTTGATAACGCTAGTAATAATAACCTCGCAATAGAGTGGTTAAAACGCGATTTAAAACCAATATTAAACGGTGCGTTTTTTCACACTCGATGTGCCTGTCACGTTTTAAATTTAGTAGTGCAAGATAGTCTAACAGCTATGGAACCGTATATTTCAAAAATTCGGACGATGCTTAAATTTATTTATTGTACAAAACAACGAAGTCAAGATTTTAGAAAATTTGTAACAGAACAAGGACATAAATATTTGAAACCTCTATTTGATATGCCCGTGAGATGAAATTCAACATATAAAATGTTGAAAAGAGCGTTTCAACAAAAAACACTTCTTATGGAATATTACACCTTAATTAATAATCATGATTTAACTGATAACGATTGGGACGTACTATTACATTATGTAGATTTACTAAAATGTTTCCATAGGGTGACTGTTTCTTTATCTGGCGTTTATTATCCGACTAGCTCACTAGTAATTGAAAATTTTGTAAATATCGCACAAAAATTTAATTATTATAAGCAACACGAAGGGTGGCTTTCTTTAATTGAAATAATGGAAGAAAAATATTTAAAATATTATAGAGAATTGCCTCCCGCGTTTTCATGCGCCGCCGCTTTAAATCCGTTATTTGGCGTAGACGGCGTAGAAAATTTGATAGATGAAATTAATAATAACTTAAACATAAATCTATGTTTCGATGATTGTGACGACGTTACTACTTTAAAATTTCATTCTGTATTTACCGAATTTTTTAATTATTACGATAACTTATATGGCTCGCGACCCCGAGAAGAAGTATCGCAAACAAGAACAAAAGATTCTTTTAAAAATAAAATGTTAGAATTAGCCTCTAGGAAAAAAGCACGCACAACTAGTAGCTTAAACGAATTAGGATTGTATACCAAAACACAATTCCGCGATTTTATGAGTACCGAGGAGATCGAAAACTTCGATCTCTTAAAATGGTGGAAAGGTAAAGTTAATACATATCCTATTTTGGTCTATATGGCCCGAGATTTACTAACAATCCAAGCTAGCACGGTAGCTTCGGAGTCCGCTTTTTCTCTTAGTGGCAGGGTTTTGAACGAGCGAAGGAGTCGGCTAAATGAAGAATCACTGGAACTATGCATCTGCTATAAGGACTATTTGGATGCTACGAGGAGAAAGCAGCACGTTTCAGCGTTGGAGGCGAGCTCGGAGGAGCTAGAAGACGAGATGAACGCGATGAATATTTGAGTTGGATAAGCGCGTTACAAGTCACGGCGATTGGATAAACGCCTCATATGTAATAAGTTAATAAATTTTGTAATTTAGTTTATTTAAAATTAATAATATATTTCAGTTTTTTAATTTGTAATTTTGTAATTTGTAATTTGTAATTTTGTAAATTTTGAATTTTGTAAATTATTAATTTTTAATTTTGTAATATGTCATTATTTTGTAATTTTGTAGATTTTTTATTTTTATTTTGTAAAATGTTATAAATTATAAGTATTTATTTTTTTTTAAAAAAAATTTATTTTTTCAAAAAACCGGCCCGGCCCGGCCTTGAGGGCCGGATGAGGCCCCCTACCTAGGCAACTGCCCGAGCCCGGCCCGAGCCCGATTTTCAGTGGGCCCGGGCTCGGCCCGGTTTACGAAAGCCCGGGCCCGATCAGGGCCGGCCCGATCGGGCCTTTTGTGCAGGGCTATTTGAGGCTTAATTTTCCTTCTCTTCTAAATGGTTTTAAACTAATTTTATAATTTACATTATAATTATCTTGCGAAAGTAAAAAAATTTGCACATAGGCCATTGCGAATTGAATTGAATCGCTAAGAAAATTTCAATGGTCATAAATAAATACTATATAGGGAACTCCATTTGATATTATATATTGTGGGGGTAAAAGTGATAAAATCAAAATAAAATTAATAATACTTATGAAGTTAATTCGAGAAAAATATTGAGTTCTTATTAAAAAGTCAACTAGCCATGTTAACATCATTGTTGCAATATTTCTCTGAATGCTAAAATAGTTTTTATGAACGTCGTCTATGATACACTACTGAATGAATCATTGTCACAGTCTCCTCCCGTCACTGTTAGCTACAAGACGCGGATTGATGACCCAGAGATCCTACTACACATCGAGGCTTAGTCTATTTTCTACCTTTGCATTCTTTTCCCCCTTCACCCCACGCTAGAGAGGTTTGAGATTTCTTTATCATTTTGCATGGAATGGTTGCATATTTTAATTGATAAATGTAGTAATCATGAACTTCTAAGTTTAATACAAGTGTACTCATAGGGGAGTGGAGGAGGAACGTGCCCTCCACTCTCCTGTCACTCAACGTTTATGCATGTTCCGACAATGGTGCTTGTTGGGAAAAACCCCTTGTGATTTAACTTAACAAATTACTTATAAGTGATTTTACCTTCTAGGCTTATTACCCACATTGAATAATAAGGGTAATCTAGTCATTAGATGTCTTAGGATGTCACACTCATCTTAGAGTGTCAAGACTAGGTCAAGAGAAACACAACCTGAGTTAAATTAATACTTGCGTCGAATATAATTCGACGCAACTTCGACCAGCTGTCGACGCAACTCAGACTAGAAGTACAAGCAACTCAATCTCTGTGTCAGAGTATATCAAGTCGACGCTACGTCTAATTGGAGTCGACATAGATAAAGGAGCATGTCGAAGTTATTTTAGAAGTCGGCGCAACCTCAACTTGAATTCAGCGCAGAAGGAAGTATCTGTCGAAGCCATCTGAAGTCGGCGCAACGTCGACTACAATTTGACACAGACAATGAAGTTCAAAATGAAGTCTTCAACTCGACGGTTACGTCGTTAAGTGATCGATGCAACGTCAACAACAGAGTTCAACCAGAGCAAGAAGGAATTCGAAGCTGCTCTTATAAGAACTCGAAGGCACGTCGATAAAAGAGAATGAAATCGACGCAGCATCGAATACAGTCTGAAAATGAAACCTTTTCAGCTGTCCTTGATAGTTTATTTAGGATATAGTCTTAGACACATAGAGGGGGGTGAATAAGTTTCTTTTGTTTTAGGCTAACTGTTTTCTGATTTTAGGTTAGTAAAATATGAAGCACAGAAAACACTCAAGGATTTATTGAGGTTCCTCAAGACAGGGTGTCTTGAGTAGTCCTCTTTCCCCCTTCACCTTTCTAACAATGAGTTAGATAAGGCCAACTTCTCCAAACTAAGCTCCAAGAGCCTACATCACAGATCCCTCAGGATCTCTCAGGTTTTCCCAAACCCTACCACTACAACAAAATACACTTTTAGTAAGGACTAAAAATATTACAAAAGGTAACTAATATCGTTACACAGTTTTTGTAACGGAATTTACTTTACGTGACGACCGTTACCTAAGGCTCGACGCTAGAAGTTCTTGTAACGAATTTTTGTTTGTCGTTACAAATAATTTATTTGTGACAAACATTACTTCCTCACAATAAGATGAGTTATAGTAAAGAATATTTCGTTACAAATGTTTGACTTCTTCCCCACTTAAGAAATTATATTTATATATCAAATATATGAATATTTCGTTACAAATGTTTGATTTTTTCCTCACTAAAAAATTATATTTATGTATCAAATATATTGAAATTAATTTATCATTACAAATAATATTTAAAGTATAAATATTAATTATGACATCAAATTTCTGAAAGCCTTAGCTAAAGACAAGATAAAATCCTGAAAACACATATATATTATAATTATTAAATAGGAACTACATATATTTATTTACAAAAAAAAGTATTACATAGAGTAAAGCTAGTATCATCTCATCTAAAACAACATAATATTACATAACAATAAGATCAACATGTTTTAAATATGACATCAACTTCGACACTTTTCAACTAATGAATCTTCCATCACTTTCCGACTACTGAATCTTCCGTTACTTTCCGACTAATGAATCTTCCATCACTTTCCGACTAATGAATCTTCCATCACTTTCCGACCAAGGCTCCAGCACCCTACAAATAAAAGAGAGAAATTGTTAATATTTAAAAAACACGTGAGCAGAAACATCCATACACAATCCATACACATACACACACATCCATACACATATATGAAAAGACTAACAATTTGGGTTATTTGCATTCCATGATAGTGATTGGGTAAATTCTGTCAATTTTGACAAAGTAATTATGTATTTTTTATAAGCATTGGTGCTATATCTCTTGGAGTTCAAAGTAACAACCATCTACTACCTTATCATCCTCAGAAGTTGAATGTAGAACAATTATTGCAGTAACATGGCCATGAACCAACTAAAAATGCTACAATAAAATATTGAGACAATCAGTCCACAATTACTATGCTGAAGGATGTGGCTTAGATTTGAAGTCATGATGTTAAGAAAACTATTAGAAGACATCATTCAAACTCACCTTTTTTTTCTAAGACAAATTCAAAAAACCTCTGTTTTACACTTAATGCCCTCTCACTTCATATAGAAAAAAAACTACCACTTTGTTGCAAATAAAAGAGAGAATGATGTACTTCCTTGAAAACAGCTCATCACTAATATGTATTTTGTTATCCGCATTCACCCAAAAGCTCAAATCTATGGTTGAGGGTCAATCAACTGATATTTTTACACAAATATGTATTCCGTATATCGAATGTGAGACTAATGCTCATTATGTGCCTCAACAATTTCCCTCCCATGAGAACTCTTGTGCTATCACCCCCCCCCCCCCCCCCCTCAAATGGAAGTTTTTTCAATATCCTCGATAACATACACTAAGAGCATATCAGCCAGTGTGGAGCCATCGTGAGAGTCACCCCTCTTAAAACTTGCTCAATAATAGTTGAAGCAGCCAAAATCCATAGAAGCCACAAATGGTATGAACATACTTGATCCCAGCTACATCAACTCTTATACTTGTCAAGGAGCAAGAAACAAGGGGGAGCGAACTTCGATGAGAAATATTAGTGGTCAACTTCATATTAAACCCAAAATCTTAGGCCCATGGAAGAGGGACAACCACATTCTATCTCTACAGCAACATATATTTATCTTATCTAACGGGACTAAATCATCCTCTTTTAAATAGAGGGCACAAATCTAAGTGATAGAAGATTGAAGGTTAAGATTTGAGGTTTCCATGTTAATAATTCAAGACAGCGTGTTGATCATGTGTAAGTACAAATGGGACATACAAATTTAAGTAGATAGACGCTCAAATACAACCTCACCGATCTATGTGGGGGGGGGGGGGGGGGGGGGGGGGGGGGGGGGGGAAGCAGCGCGTTACTATTCATTTAAGATTTAATTCATAGGTCCAGCATATTACAAAATATGTGTATGGATGTTTCACTTTTTGATAAATTAACTGAAAAACATCTAAGAATGAAGATCTAAAATTTCACTTGCAAACCTCTTTTGTATAAGGTGTTGGCGGCGGCTTTACATAAGTCAGGTGTATTTTCAACCGTTAGTGTATGGCCTGGGAACAGACCAAACAAGTGCGACACATGCCTGTGATGAACATCTAAGCATGTATACCTGGAGAACCAAACCAAGGTCAGACTAAGCATCACCATGATTTATGATTGTTCAACTAAAAAAGATGTAAGTCTTTTTTCAAAATGTGTTGAAATAAGCATTCATAAATTGCATAACTAAAATGTACCACATAATCATGTACCCTAAACACATGCAGAACAACTAATTCAAGATAATGGGTTTGGTTACAACATTAAAAAGAAGTTTATCTGCTCAGAAGTAAAACCATTGTTGAGCTTTTAGTTTAACTAAAAACATCAAAGACGAATATAATGTATCGAACAACTGATTAAATATGGTTGATTTTTCAGATTCTCGAATAACTTTAAGCAAAAAATCAATACAATTATTATTAAGCATAACAAAATATTGAACATCAAAATTACATAGTTATAATCGAGCTTCTCGCATCTGCTCTAATCAAGATTTTTTCTTAGTTCTTACCAAATATAAAAAAAGCTTTGTAACATCATTGAAAATAATTTCAATTCAACTATACCTTAATCTCTTACTTTGACTCTCCATATTCATTAAGATGCTCAGCTTGGACCTTACAATCAGTAATGGCAGTTGCAGAATAGTGAAGTCAAGGTTTTTAGACATTCAAAACACACCACCACTCATTAAATACTTATATCTATACTCCAACAAAATATTTCAGACAATCAACATTTCTTCTTATCAAATATAAAAAAGAATAATAACATAAAAGAAAATAATTTCACATAATCTATATCATTTATATAGTATTAAAATTGAGAAACAATGCAATTGATCCGCATTTAAATTGAGAACAAAATAACATTGAGAAAAATAACATGAACACAAAAAATGGGTGGTATTACTGAGAACGGAAATACCAAAAAATGGCAATGTTGGGCTAGGCTTGATCCTGCAAGCATTAGTTAAGAGAAGGTTCAAGGATAGAACCCCAATCTTGAGGTTCCGAATTATACTAAAACTTATTTTGAATAAAAATCAACACATTGAACTGAAATTAATAACTTTTATATAAATACTGAATTGAAAAATTAATACTAAGTTAATGGAGGAAGAGAAAATACATTTGCATAATGATAGAGGGGGCGGAGAAGAACGAGAATGCAGTGTTTTGATCCCCTCACCGGCGGCCTGCATCAGATTTGCAGATTTTGGGTCCACTCACCGGCCTGCATCAAAAATTGAGAAGACAGTAAGAAAATTGGATGTCATATATGCATCAGATTTGCAACAACAAAAAAGAGGAAGGAGGCAAAGATTTTTGACATTGACGCCCTAGGGTTCGGCGAGTAGAAGATTTTTGCTGATGTAAAGAATAGTCTTCTCCAATGGCTTCTTCCCTTCGGTTTAACCATGTCCTTCTAACTCCCTCTGAAAAAAATTAGTCGGATGGGAATTAGTCTTGTCTCATGTGGAGGGGGATGGGAAAAAAAGGAAGAAATGAAACGGTGGTTGGTTACAACAGCGACAAAAATGAAGAACGTGGATGGGAGTTCATGAGGTTGGAAATGGGAGTAAAAGTTTAATAAAGCCAAAGCTGGAAGTACCTAAAGTTGATGGAAGAATGTTGCTCGATGAAAGGGTTTAGGCTGATCCTAAAATCGCCAATGGATCTAGGGCAGAAATTTGTAGATCCTCGCTTTGTTGCTCTGTGCGTGCGATGTAAGGATGAAGTCTGTAGAGGGAATGTCGCGTGTGTCGATGCAGAGGTGAGTCTATGCAGAGGGAAGGCGAGCTGATGTTGTTGGAAGGTGAGGTGCATCGTCTAGAGGTTTGTCGATGCTCTGTGTGTGCGATCGTTTCTTCTTTGTGGAAAGCTGGGTGCGTCGATGTAGAGGGAAGTCGAGTTGTCGCTGAGATCGATGCGCAGGGATCGATCTCTGGTCAGAGGAGAAATTTCTGGGCGAGTTTGAAGTGCCGACCTGGGTGAGGAGATTAGAGGGAAGGGCGACGTGTACTGGCGTGAAGAAATTAGGAGGGGGTTGGGAAAGCGTGATATATTGATTCCGAAATGACTAAAAAATAGTGATATATTGATTAGGAGGGATCTGAAAATTTTTGGTGGGAAAAGTGAGCGGAAAATAAGAAATGACTAAAAATGATATGTTTTGAATGAAAAGGAGGGTTATGAGAGGGTGTTTCTGGCAGAATAAATCTTACACCATTCAACTTTTGTCTTCGAGGGTTATGAGAGCAGAAATTAAGAAATGATCGTATTGCGCCAGCATTCGAGCGGGCTGCGCCCGCATTCGAGCATCCTCTCCCGCATTCAAGCGGGCAACGCCTGCATAGGAGCACAAATACTTTTATTCAAAACATATACATATGAGTACTTAAAATGGCCGTAAAAAAATTTGAATCAATATTCGTATTTTAATTTTGTAAAATAATGTATATTTTTACCTACAAAATCAATAACTTGGAGTTGTCTGTGTGTATCTATGTGTCTATGTGGGTTTTGTGTTTATGTGGGGTTTGTGTTTGTGTGTGTCTATGTGTATGTGTGTATCTGTGTTTGTGTTGGTCTATGTCTGTGTCAGTGTTTGTGTCTGTGTCTGTGTGTGTCTGTGTTTGTGTCTATGTGTGTCTATGCCTGTGTGTGCCTGTGTTTCTATGTGTGTCTATGTCTGCGTGTGTCTATGTCTGTGTCTATGTGTGTGTTTCTTTGCGTGTCTGTGCATGTGTGTGTTTATGTGAGTGGGTGTGTTGGTGTCTGTGTGCGTGTTGATGTCTGTGTGTTTGTGTCTGTGTGTCTATATCTATCTGTGTATGTACCTGTGTGTGTGTGTGTCTATGTGTCTGTGTGATCTCTAGCTATGTGTGACTGTGCCTACGTGCGTCTGTGTCTGTGTGTCTATGTGTGTTTGTGCATGTGTGTGTTTGTGTCCGTGTTTGTGAATCTATGTCAATCTGTGTCTGTGTTTGTGTCTATGTCTGTGTGTGTGTCGGTGTCTGTGTGTGTGTCTATGTTTGTGTGTTCGCGTCTGTGTCTGCGTCTGTGTGTCTGAATGTATGTGTGTGTCGGTGTGTGTGTGTCAATGTGTGTGTATGTCTGTGTCTGTCTGTGTGTGTGTTTGTTCCTGTGTGTGTGTGTCGATGTGTGTGTATGTCGATGTGTGTGAATGTTATTGCTTTAGTACAATGGGGGTCTCCGCCCGCCCGATCGCGGTGAACGTGTACTGTCGCGCGAAGCACATGGGCCCCTGTGTACTGCATGTCACACGGGCCCCCTATATATATACAAGTTTATCACTAGCTAGGTGAGTAGATGCAGCATGTGTGTCTGTGTCTGTCTGTATATGTGTCTGTGTCTATGTCTGTCTGTATCTATGTGTGTCGGTGTCCGTGTGCCTGTGTATGTGTTTGCATGCATGTGTGTCTGTGTTTGTGTCTTTGTTTGTGTCTATGTCTATCTGTCATCTATCTATGTCTGTCTGTGTCATCTAAAATTATGTTAATAAATTAATGTCAAATTGGCACATTTTTAAATTTAATGTTTTTAATTTTTGAATTTCTTTTTTCAAAATTTTATGGAGGGAAATTTTTCTCCGTATATTTCATTCATGTAAGAGAGAGGGGGAGATGAAGAAAAACTTTTATAAAAACGTTTTTAAAGTTTTATAAAAACTTTATATAACTTTATATATCATGAACTACTATATATAAAGAAACTTTAAAAGGATTTTTTGTTAAAATATAAATGTTTTTGAAAAAAAATTTATAAATTTTGATGTATTTTTTTTACGATCATTTTGAGTACTCATATCTATATGTTGCAGGCGAAGCCCGTCGGGGGCGGGCGAAGCCCGTCGGGGCGGGCGAAGCCCGTCGGGGGCGGGCGAAGCCCGTCGTCGGCGGCCAGGTACTATAGTATATGGGAGCACCCTGCTCGAATGCGGGCTCAGCCCGCTCAGAGCCAGCGCGCACGGGCGAAGCCCGTGCGGAGCTGCTCGTAAAATTTTATATAAAAACTTTATATGAAATTTTTATAAAAAAGTTTAATCAATAACTAACATTGCATAGGAAAAGAGCATGTGTCCCACACGACATTAATTACCCCAGCCTTCATACTGTCGCAGTGCGACGACGCTTATGCAGCTCGCAAACACCTGCGCGCGAAAATACCCAAAATTTAAAATCTTTAGTCTTGTTTTTTTAAACGCTACAAAAAAACGTTGTCGTAAACGTTTCTTTATAAGTGGTGATAAAAAATAAATAAATTATTTTTTAGTAATAATATATTTCTATTTATACAAAATTTAAGGCAATTGTTAACCTACCCCAGTTTTGGCTATCCGCAACCCTTTTATATGAATTATTATGCGTTTTTTATGGAAATGCGCCTTGTACAAGTATTTTTAGGAAAAGTGTTCAACACGAAATTTGTAGATATCGCCGAGATCTACAACTTTCGTGTTGAACATTTTAGCTAAAAATGCATGCATAAGACGTATTGCCGCCCGAATTGAAATATGGGCGTAACTATAACGAATTTTTTGGAAATACGCATTGTGCATGCATTTTTAGGAAAAATGTTCAACACGAAAGTTGTATATCTCGACGATATCTACAACTTTCGTGTTGAACACTTTTCCTAAAAATGCTTGTACAAGGCGTATTTCCAAAAAAACACGTAATAATTCATATAAAAGGTTTGCGGATAGCCAAAACTGGGGTGCGGTTAACAATTGTCAAATTTAAAAGATACATTAGATATTTTTCATGTTACGATATTTAATTAATAGTCATCTCTCGCGCGCCCGTAAGACAAATGCATGCTTGGGCTAACAGTAAGTACTTGCACCCAGTTGAAAATGCGTGCCCGTGAAAAAATGTGTAATTAGCTAGGCTAAAATGTGCTCGGGTGAGAAAAAGCATCAGGACGAAAAAGCGCGCCCGAAAAATGTGTTTTTGAAGAAAACGCTCATGAGCGAATAACTTGTGCGCAAACAAAATTGTGCTCCCGAGCCAAAAAGTGTGCGCAGTCAAAAAAAAACGCCCTGACAAAAATGAACTCGGGAGAGAATGAGTGATGATTCGAAAATGCGTTCTCGGGCGAAAATATGATCCCGAGAAAAAATGCACACCTGGGAGACAATGCGCCCGGGCAAAAATGCATGTTAATACAAAAACGCGCCACCAGACAAAGAACGCACGCACAAGTGAAAAACACATGCACGGGCAAAAAAATACGCTCTATGGCCTAAAATGCGCGCTCATGTTTTAAAATTTAATTAATATATTTATTGTAACAAAACTTTGGTTACCAAAAAATACTAATAGTAAGAAAATTCTAATTGTTACAAATACTTTCATGGTGTTGTCGCAATTGCTACTTATTGTGAGGACATTTTACTATTTGTAACGTAAAACTAGTCTTGTTATAAATACCTGCGCTTATTGTAACAAACATTAAGTTATTGTAACGAATCATAAAATACTTGTTACAAAAAATTAAGCTTTTGTAACGATAACAAAATTTCGTTATAGTAACAAATTTTTTCTTCGTTACAATTTAGTCCTTACTAAAAGTGTATTTTGTTGTAGCGTACCTCAGGCACAACAACCCTACCTCAGATCACACAATGATCCTACACTCAAACTGACCTCTCAGCTCTACAGCTCAGGCCAAACAGCCTTACACCCTCAGGCAAAGATGCCCTACAAACGCAGAACAATTAAGTTCCTACAGAAGTGATAAGATGGGATTACAATCAGAAGATAAAAGAGGTGGTCTTCTGCTTCTGAAAAACTGCTGTTGCAGTCTTGAACCAGGGAGGAGTAGGAATGCCCCAACCTGATTCTTCTTGATCCTTTCCTTCAGATGATGGACTGGATCAGCTTGCTCTTTCTTGAGTTGAACAACAGGAACAATCTCTTCTCTCCTTGCAGCCTCAGGTAATCAGAAAGTGAAAGCTTCTTGGCTGCCGACAATGGACCAATAATCTTGTTCTTCTTTTGTTTTCTTGAGAGTCAAATGTAGGAGTTGCATTACAAAGCCCTAACTTATCCTTTTTATACTCCAATGATCTTCAACGGCTCTTAGTTGTCCTTCTGACAAGTATGGGAGTGATTAGTGGACCCTAAGAAGCCTTTCTGCAGCTTGCGCCAAAAGCATAACCCGCCAGATCATTTTGAATCTTTCTCAGCGGTTGGGCTGAGATGGCCTGCTGTCTCGACGGCTAAATCTATCCAGTCCTAGTGGATCCACTGAGACAGACAATCGTCTCAACAGTTTTCTTCTATCTGCATCTTAGTAGGCCCAGACACCTTCTCAGCGGCTCCTGGCCTTGGCTCAGCGATTCAGCTGAGACTGAGAGCTTGTCTCAGTGGTTTTGACAGTAAACCTACTGAACATGCATCACACCATGGTATGACCTAATCCTGCATGGTCATCAAACAGAATGGGGTTTATCAAATACAACTTGCACTTAGCATTAAGTGTGAAGCTTCTTCAAATCAAGGGAACATTGAGGGTAATTTTCCCAACAATCTCCCCTTATTTGAAGAAGGCAGAACACCCTCAAATGCTAAAGTACATACCATATCAATATTTGTCATGTAACTTCATAACATGATAATCATTATATCATACTCATATAAATATTGTTATAATATTTAAGATAAAATTATAACACAAGATATCCATGCCAAGTATGTTACAACTAGAGTTTAACAGTCCCATAATATGATTAAATACACATTATAGTGCATCACAGATTAACTTAATCAATAACAGTAGAGTAAACTTTTAGCTAAAGCTCGGATTAGTTAATGACATGAGGTGATGACTTCGACATTCCATTCATAAGCAGTTCAGATAGAGTAATGAATCACAGTTTAATTTGCATTCACGTATTCACAAAATATTTATACATTCATCTAGAGTTTTCTTTCCTTAGAAGAAAAGCATTCAGGAAAATCAGCAGCTGCTTCTTTTCCTTTAGCTGAGGCCAGTTGGTCTACTGCAACATCCATGTCTTCAGCAACCATTTCTTCTTGAACTGGAAGCTCCTTATCTTCAGCAGGTACAACCATGTCTTTAGGGAGATTTGTGGTTGTGTCCTTTTCAGCATTTGCAGCTTCAATCTCAGCTATCTTCCTCTTGTTCTCTTGCCTTTGAAAATACAAAAAATGGCTTTGGGATGTATCTAGAAGGCATCCTTCTTGGGTTATCTTTTCTTACTAGATTGACTTTGAATACTCTATCTCTTTTTGTGTTTCTCTCTAAATGTTTTATCCATTTCTCAGATGGATATATCTTATCAATGTCTTTTCCAATTTGACCATGACTTAGCCAGGCATTTAGTATAATTTCTTTGGATTCATCACTCCAATACTCATAATCAGGATCTCTATTCTGCACATCCCTTTGCCTAGCCATGTATTCTTTAGTCAGCAATACATGTTCTCTTTCTCTTCTCTTTTTCAGTCTCTCATTTCGGGAAATTGCTTCTTGATGTGGGAAATCCCAATCTTCTGCCCTATTGACATCTAAGATAAGAAGATTCATAGATATCCTTATACCTTGTAGAACTTTCAGTGTAAGGTCAGAATTTATGATAATATTTGTGTCCTCCCCATTTCTGGCTTCTTCAAATACCTGTTGATGTAGATCTTGTTTAGCTGTGTAGATTGTGCCAGACATGGTTTGGAAAGCATTCTCAATATCAGCATGAAGCACCTCTTGCAGTTTGACTATTTTAGAATTGAAGTGGGAAGCTGTGACTGAGGCTGAAATAAATTGGGAGACACTAACAATATCAGCTTTCAGCTCTTCCTTGTTCCTGTCAGCTTCTTGATCCAACTGCATGGCAGTGGAGTAGACATAATCTTAAAGATGATTGGTTGATTTCTCTATCACTTCATCTGTTTTGCTAACATAATTTTTGACATATGATATATCTTGTTCAGACAGTCTGAGCTGTTTCTCTATGGATCTTAGAATTGTATTCTGAGAAATTACTGTCTTCTCAGCAAGGTCAAACCATTTGGTCATCTGTTTGTTGAGCATTTCAGTGTTCTCCTTTATCTCCTTGACCTCAATCATGACTTCAGCCTTCACATTCCTGATAGACTGATCAATATATTCCCTGACTGATGTAACTGATTGATCCACATGTGTCTTCATGGAAGTGAGATGAGACTGTAGCAGCATGTTGATAGCATTGAGAAGATTCTCATTAGGTGAGTTGGAAGTGGATGCTTGCTGAATATTGATCATTGGGGTTGGGGGCCTTGGTGAACTTTGAGGGTTGATAATGTTGAACATTAGGTTGACTGGAGGTTCAGGAAAGACTGCAGCTGGGGCATCCACCAGCTCAGCAAATGATGCTATATCATCAATGTGGTCATGGTGGACTTGATCATCATCCAGATCATCTTCATCACCATTATCTTGATTATCATCCAGATTATCATTATCATCATTATCTTGCCCCCCCCCCCCCCCCCCCCCCCCCCCCTCAGAGAGAGCATCCTTGTCAGATGAGTCCAGGAAGGCTGGGACAATTAGTTAAAGTTAGAGTTAAATACTTGAAAATTCTAAAGATAAGATTGTTAGGCTTACCAAGAACTTCATCTTTCTCAGCAGTTGGCTCTTTCTGCTTCTCCCCTTCAGATGGGGCACTAGATTTTCCTGGTGAAGTTAAGGACCAGAGGGCTGGTTCATTATCAGGATTGAATCTAATTCTTTCTTCAAGATTGAAGATAAATTTGTCAATCTGACCTTGTAAATCAAGAGGTGATTGTCTTTTGTCCTCATCAGCATCATTGATGTTTGTAATATCTAAGGGGGCTGAGTCTTGTTGATGCTCCTCCTCAGTTAGAGCACTCATTTGTCCTTGAGGAGATATGGTCCACATTATGTAAATGTCAGAATTGACTACCTAATTGATTGGTTATGATCTATTAATTAAATGAGTAGTTTGAAGTTTGAAAGATTAGTTACCAGGAGTTATATCCTTGTCCAGCTCCTGTGGATGGATATTGTCAAGTGGCATGTCATCCTGTGGAGCATCCTTGTCAAGATTGTAGTGTGAACCAATGTCAGCACCATCATCTTCATCTGAGTGGTCAGACTCAGAGCTTGACATAATTAGTCTAATTTTCTTTGAGGATTTGGATGCTATCTTTTCTTTTTCTTTTGCTATAGTGGGTTGACTCATTGGAAGTACCCTGGTGAACCTGTCCAGGGTCTTGATATCCATTCCTTTTAGATAGTGAAGGCTTGAACCTTTGGAGTTGTTGAACTTCTTAGGGTATGATTGGATTAGGTACAGGGACAGGATTCTACCCAAATTGGGTGACTGCAAATATTCCTTGATCCTTTGGAAAATCACTACTCCCCAAGATGTTTTTCTTTTCAGTATGATCCTGTTCATGAGGTCAAATATATATTGTGAGATTGTGTCATGGGCTCCAGGTTTACAAAGTAAGGCTTTTCCCACAATATCTGATAATAGCTTCCCCCTCTGGTTGAAGAATTTCCTTTTTAATGATCCAATCTTGGCATCATTATATTCTGTCCATTTTAATGCTTTCTTCTTGTCCTTCTCAGAGATTTCTTCCTCCTCACTTGAGCTGCAGGAAGGAAGATGAAGGGCTTTTTTCTATCTTGGTAGGGGTGACTTTTATCCTCTCTTCTCCTATTTTTGATTTGATGAATGACTTGGAGGAGGATAATTTGTCATTGTTAAACCATTCCAGAACTTCAGTTCTGAGAATGGTACTTGGTTCAGAGAGAAGGAATTCTAGTCCTTGGTCTTCAAGGAGTTGAATCACTCCCTTGATTTCTTCAGGAGCATGGGCAAAGCCATTCCTGACTATCTCATATCCTTCAAGCAGATCTTTAAAACTTTTGGGAGCCGTTGCAATGGTAGAGGAATGCGCTGGGACGGAAGAGAAGGTGATTCATCTCAGCGGCTAGGAAAGAAGGGTCGTGAACATTTCACTAATTAATATTGACTATTAATATAACCTAATTTTGGTATAATTAACCCTAATAATTAGATTTAATTTCTCTTATTATTGTAAGTGGAAATGGGTCAATTTAGGGTTGCATTTAGACAAAGTATAATGAAATCAACCCGTCTCAGCGGAACCACTGAGACGGCGACCTAGCCGCTGGGACAGAGCACTATCAGCCGCTGGGACAGATTTAGCCATCTCAGCGGCTCAACCGAGACATTTCCCAGCTATCTCAACGACTCAGCTGAAACAGACTGTTTTGTTTTAGCTGATCTTACTACTTAACCATAAATTCATTTGAGATATGATTGTTTGAAGGCCTAATCATGTCACTAATAGAGTTGATGTGACAACACTTTAAGTTACAACAAGACATGCATTGTATCATATATGATTAAAAGAGAGAAATATTTTACACTAATCAACATTTAACATTCCTAGTTCAATTTTGAAAGCACTAAACTTGGCCTCATCTAATGGCTTTGTAAAGATATCAGCAACTTGATTGTCAGTGGGGACAAATTCAAGGCACATATCTTTACATTCAACATGTTCTCTTATAAAATGATACCTTATCTCTTTGTGCTTAGTCCTGCTATGAGAGACAGGATTCTTAGCAATAGAGATAGCACTGGATGAGTCACAATAAAGGGGAGACTCGCTTACCTTGTGGTTGTAGTTCTCTAACTAGTGTTGAATCCACAATAGTTGTGCACAACAACTTCCTGCAGCAATGTATTCAGACTCAGCAGTGGATATTGCCATACTTGTCTGCTTTTTGCTGCTCTAAGATATCAACCTTCTTCCTATGAATTGACAAGTGCCACTTGTGCTTTTCCTGTCTTCTTTGCAGCCTACAAAATCTGCATCTGAAAATCCAATTAGTTTAAAATCATTGTTCTTAGGGTACCAAAGGCCAAGATGTAGGCTGCCTTTAAGGTATCTCAAGATCCTCTTTGCAGTTGAGTAGTGAGATTCCTTAGGACATGCCTGCTACCTTGCACACACATATGTAGCATACATAATATCTGGTCTACTAGCAGTTAAATATAATAGGGATCCCATGATGCACATGTACATGGATGCATCAAAGGCCTTGCCCTTCTCATCCTTGTCCAGGGAAATGTTGGACCCCATGGGAGTTTTCATGGTGGAAGCAGATTCCATCCCAAACTTCTTGATAAGCTCCATAGTGTACTTGGTCTGAGAGATGAATATACCCTCATCAGACTGTTTCACTTGGAGGCCTAAAAAGTACTTGAGCTCTCTCATACTGCTCATCTCAAACTCCACCTGCATTAGGTTGGCAAACCTTTTGCAGAGGTTGTCATCAGTAGACCCAAATATTATGTCATCAACATATATTTGGACTAGAAAACACTTGCCCCATGTTTCCCTAAGAAATAATGTACTATCTATCTTTCTCCTCAAGAACTTGTTCTTGATGAGAAAGCTAGACAAAGTCTCATACCAAGCCTTAGGGGCTTGCTTTAAACCATAAAGAGCTTTCCTAAGTAAATATACATGATTAGAGAGGGTTGGATGCACAAAACTTGATGGTTGTTCAACATATACCTCTTCCTTCAAGTCATCATTAAGGAAGGCTGATTTGACATCCATTTGATACACTTTGAACCCCTTGTGGGCAGCATAGGCAAGGAATAGCCTAATTGCTTCTAACCTTGCAACAAGGGCAAAGGTTTGATCAAAGTCTATCCCTTCTTCCTGTCTATAGCCCTTGGCTACCAACCTTGCCTTGTTCTTTATGATTGTGCCATTCTCATCTAACTTGTTCCTGTAAATCCATTTGGTGCCAATAATATTATGTCCTTGAGGTTTTGGCACCAACTTCCATACCTTGCATCTCTTGAATTATAGAAGTTCTTCTTGCATTGCTTGAATCCAAAAGGTGTATTGGTTGGCTTCTTCAAACTTCTTGGGCTCCATATGTGATAAGAAGCTCAAGAATATGGCCTCATTATGAGCCCTATTTCTGGTCAGTACACTTTGGTTCTAGTCTCCAATAATTTGTTCTCTTGGATGATCTCTTAGGCGTCTTACATCTTGAGGCAATCTGTCCTCAGCTTGCTGTAATATTTCTGCTGGTTCAGCATTATCTTCAGCACCTTAGACCTCTTCCTCTTCAGGGATTGTTGCATCTGTATATGCCTTGCTACTGCTGGGTGAGTCTTGCACGGACATCTTTTCCATATCCTTCTCATTTCCTGTCAAAATAGATGAGCTAGACCAGCTGTACAAATCGGGGTTCGCCTGGCTCCACCCCCTAGACCTCGCAGGGTTTAGGGTAAGAACCGATCTCGCCGAAGTGCTCGGCGAGATGTGTCATGCCATGGGTTCTGCGAGACTCCAGAGGTCGCAGAGGCGACAGGAACCCTCGCATACAGTATGGCGAGACCAAGAGGCATTCCTGGTCTCGCAGACCCCTCTTCCAGGGGAAAGGAAGTTAGAATTACCCTCTAGCCCCTGGAGGCCTGCAAATAGCCACCCCGAACAGCGGAGTTTGGCTGTTAGCAGACCAAATTGGGGTACAAATAGCAAAACCAAAAGGCGGAGTTCCGCTATTCATAGACCAGTTCAGAAAAACTATAAATAAGACCCAAAGGGCACCTTTGGAGGGATTCCAGTTTTTGGCTTCTCTCTCCTTAGGCTATCCTTGCCGAGACTCCCCTGAGCTCTCCAAGGTGCCCGGGCCTCAGCTTCGGCTCTGGAGGGGAAGCAATCTAAAGATCTTCCGGGTGTGTGGTGGGACCTCCCTGCTGAGTTAAGGGTCTGTGTTAAGTTCTGAGACCCCGACGTACTTTTTCCACGGGATAAGTAAGTGCTAGTCGCCCCCCAACCTGTTGGGGGCCCCGAGCTCCACAAGGAACCAGTTTCTGGTTTCAACATTCTTGGTGCGGTGAGCGTGGAGAGTGGCTAGTACAGGAAAGTCTCTAGGAGAAGGCATGGCGGGCGAGGATGAGCGAAATGCAGGGTTCGGAGGTTCGCCACCCGCAGGGTCGCCAGTGACGATGGATATGCTGGCCGAGCTCAAGAGGGATATGATTGGAGCCTTTCAGAGCGCCATAGCCTCGGCGCTGGGTGGTTTCGCCACCCCGGCCCCTCAGATGGCTCCTCCATCCGGGGGCTGCGAGAACGCCCCAGGCCAGCGAGCGGGCAAGGAAGCAGCGGTCCAGGAGGCAGGCCGAGATCTCGCGGGTCGCGAGCTCTTCCCCAGTCCAGTAGGTGCAAGCGAGATCCCGACCAGAGTGGTCTCGGCAGAGGGAGCCTCGGCAGGAGGTTCTGCAGGAAGAGTAGAGCCAGTTCAGAAGGTGAACGGGGGGAGTCCCTTTTGTGAGTTGGTGCTCTCGGCACCACTCCCCGAGGGGTTCAGGGAACCATCCATGACCTTGTATGTTGGGAACAGCGATCCCGTTCCCCACCTGCAATGGTTCGAAGATATGGTCTCGATCAGACCCATGTCGGGCGCCTTCAAGTGCCGACTCTTCGCCACCACCCTGAAAGAGAAGGCGAGGGACTGGTTCTACCAGTTACCCTCGGGTTCGATTTATGCTTTTGAGGATTTGCGTAGGGGGTTCCTGATGCGTTTCTCCACCTTGAAGAAGAGGAAGAAAGACCCAGAGTCTCTCTTCAGTATCAAGCAAAAACAAGGAGAGTCTATAGCCCAGTATCTGGAGCGATTCAGGGAAGAGGTCCTCCTCATTCAAGAGGTACCTGGGCACACACTCCAGCTGGCCTTTACGGTGGGGCTGCGAGAGGGTTTCTTCAAGATGGATCTCAAGAGGAGGGCCCCTCTTTCCTATGAAGAACTAATGGAGCGAGCGGCGGAGGAAGTAGACGGGGAGGCAGCTAACCCCGAGTTCACAAAGAGATTGGCACGGCTGAGCGAGCCGGAGAATAGGCACCCCGAAGGAAGAAGAAGGGAGGAGGTCAGGGCCCCGGAGTTGGGGTGGAGACAGCAAGGTGGTGGAATGCACGGCCCGGGAAGGGGGTTCCACCACTGAGGAGGTAACTTCCAGGGAGGACAGGGGAGACCCCATCAGCTGGGGTGGAGGCAGGGCCCAAGGCCACCTCCTCCCCCGCCCCATCAAGCAATGGAGATCGGGAGAGGAAGAGCGGGAAGAGGAAGGGGGGCGGGGGCCGGAGGAGCCGGTCCCAGAAGGAGGCACAGAGGAGTAGGAGTCGAGGGGAGGGTGGCGGCGCTGCCCTATTGTGACTTCCACCAGGAGGAAGGCCACGCGACCGCCACCTGCCCGGAGTTTCTAGAAATGAGAGGGGCAAGGGGACCAGCACCACAACCGCAGCAGCGCCCGGTAAGGATCGAAGAAGTCCTCGCCCAGGAAGACGAAGAGGAAAGATGCGAAGATCGGGTGGACGTAGGAGCCCGGGGGGGAATCGGGGTGATCCACGGAGGGGTGGGAGTTGAGGCGACCCGGAAGGCGAGCCTCCATGCTATGTACCGTCGGAGCGTAGCTTCGACATCCCAAGCCCCGCCCCCGGTGGAGAGGATCACCTTCTCCCAAAAGGACATGCCCGGTCATGAAGACCCGTTCTGCGATGCGCTGGTTATCCAAACCGCCATCGAAAACTTCACCGTCTCGCGGATCTTGGTGGACAACGGCAGCTCGGTCAACGTTATCTTCAAGAAAGCGTTTGACGAGATGAAGGTAGAGGCCCGAAGGGTGTTGGCCTCGGATGGCCCCTTGTTTGGTTTTTCGGGAGAGAGAAAGGAGGTGGAGGGAGGCGTAGGACTCCACGTAACTCTCGGGGGGCAATCGCAGAACTGCCGTTTCGTGATTGTGGACGCCCCAAGCAGCTATAGCGCCATTTTCAGTCGGCCTCTTATTAGTGCATTTAGATGCGTCCCTTCCACCCTACACCAGTGCCTAAAGTTCAACACAGGTGGAATCCAGGTCCGAGTCAGGGGAGACCCCAAGGTGGCGAGGCAGTGCTACGTGACGGCTGTCAACACCATCTCCTGGATGGGGGGAGCGGAGGAGTGGGATAAGAGGATGGAGAAGATGACCGAGGCAGGGGAAGAGGATGAAGGAGAAGAGGGAGAAAAGGGGGAGGAAGTTCATGCCCGGGAAGGGGTCGAGGTAGGGCCCTGGGCGGAGAAAGGAGGAAAAGAAGAAGGAGGAAAGGCCGAGAAGAGAAGGGTGGAGGAGATGATGGAGATGGAAGAAGAGGGAGAAAAGGGGGAGGAAGTTCATGCCCGGGAAGGGGTCGAGGTAGGGCCCTGGGCGGAGAAAGGAGGAAAAGAAGAAGGAGGAAAGGCCGAGAAGAGAAGGGTGGAGGAGATGATGGAGATGGAAGGAGAGGAGGAGAGGCCTTGGGGGGAGCAGTCGCGGCTGGAGGCCGTAGACGAGGTCATCGAGCTGGAAGTCGTCACCCGACTGGGGGTGATGGAGAAGATCCGGGTCAGCGGAGAGCTCAACCCGGAGGAGAGGGCGGAGATCCTCGCCTGCGTCCAGAAGAACGTGGACGTCTTTGCCTGGAGTGCCGCGGAGATGCCCGGGATAGACGCGGATGTGGCCTATCACCGCCTCAACCTCGAGCCCGGCGCCCGCCCCATCCGCCAAAGGAGGAGGCCCACTGCAGACAAGCTGGAAGGGCCCATCCGCGAGGAAGTGGAGAAGCTTCTGAAAGCAGGTTTTGTAAAGGAGATCCAGTACCCAGGCTGGGTCTCCAACGTCGTCATGGTAAAGAAAGGTGGAGGTAAATGGCGAATGTGTATCGATTTCTCTTTGCTTAATAAATCATGCCCGAAGGATTGTTACCCCCTGCCTAGAATCGACGCGCTGGTTGACTCAGCCGTCGGTTTTCATATGATGTCTTTCTTAGATGCTTTTTCAGGTTATCATCAGATCCGCATGCATCCCCCTGACATCAAGGATGTCTCCTTCATCACGAGGGAGGGATGCTACTGTTATAGTATGATGCCCTTCGGGCTCAAGAATGCGGGGGCCACATACCAAAGGATGATGGACCGGGTTTTCCGTGAGCAAAGGGGGAGAAACCTGGAGGTCTATGTCGATGACCTCATGGTCAAGAGCCGAGGTCTTGAATCCCACCTCCGCGACCTCGAGGAAACTTTCGAAACCCTACGGAAGTTCAAGATGAGATTCAACCCGTCGAAGTGTGTCTTCGGAGCCAGTCGAGGAAAATTCTTGGGCCACATGCTCACCCCGGCTGGGGTGGAGCCTAACCCAGATAAGGTCAAGGCAATCCTCGAGTTGGCACCCCCAAGAAATGCTAAGGAGGTCCAACGCTTGACGGGAAAGTTGGCTGGGTTAAGTAGATTTCTCTCCAAGGCAGGGGAGAGATGCTCCTCTTTCTTCAAGGTGTTACGGGGTAATCAAAAGTTCGAATGGACCTCCGAGTGCGATAAGGCTTTTCAAGCGTTGAAAGAACAACTGGCCAAGGCTCCGCTACTGCAAGGGCCGAGGCCAGGGGAAGACTTATCCCTGTACCTGGGGGTAGGGTTGGAAGTCGTGAGTTCGGTGCTTGTCCGGGAAGAAGGGAGGAAACAGCTGCTGATCTATTACGTAAGTAGAGTGCTGAGGAAGGCCGAGATTAGATATCCTATCTTGGAGAAGCTGGCCTTCGCTCTGGTAGTGTCGGCCCGGAAGCTCCGACCCTATTTCCAGGCACATTCCATAAAGGTAGTAACCGACCGCCCCCTCCGCAGTATCATGGAGGGAGTAGAACACTCCGGGAGGTTGGCTAAGTGGTCGGTAGAGTTGAGCGAGTTCAATATCTCTTATGTACCGAGGGTGTCCATGAAAGCACAGGCGGTGGCAGATTTCCTGGCGGACTACGTTACTGAGGTGGACGAGTCAGAACTACCCCATCCGGTGCCTTGGAAGATGTTAGTAGATGGAGCATCCGGAAGGCATTCCTTTGGTGGAGGGGTGATCCTGGTCAGTCCCCAAGGGACCAGGATAGAGCAAGCAATCCATTTCCACTTTCCCCTCACCAATAACCAGGCAGAGTACGAGGCGGTGATAGCAGGTCTCCGCTTGGCCCAGGAGCTAGGAGTACAGGATGTGGAGGTCTCGACGGACTCTATGGTCGTTGCTTGTCAAGTCAAGGGAGAGTTCGAGGTCAAGGAGCCGACCCTCCAGAGGTACTTGGAAAAGGTCAAGGGGGTGGTGGGGCAGTTCCGAACATTTTCCATCAAGCATGTCCCCAGAGAGGAAAGCACTCAGGCAGACTTCTTGGCTAAGTTTGGCCCTCAGGGTGGGGAAGCCCTGTCAGAACTCTTCCGACCCTCCATTGAGGAAGGAGAGCTCATGGAAGTAGATCAGCGGGCGTCGTGGATGGACCCTTTTATTGTTTTTCTAGCCTCGGGGAGGTTCCCCGAGGGGGAAATTGACAAGCGGCGACTCAGGTATAAATCGGCCTACTATTCCTTGCATGCAGGGACACTTTAAAGAAAGACACTCTCAGGGCTCCTAGCCCGTTGTGTCTCGGAGGAAGAAGTCCCGAGAGTCCTGGAAGAGATCCACTCGGGGGAATGTGGCAGCCACTCGGGAAGCCGGACCCTGGAAGGGAGGGTTCTGAGGCAAGGTTACTTCTGGCCCACCCTCAGCAAGGATGCGGCCGAGTTCTCCAGGAGGTGCCCCAAGTGTCATCTCTACGCTCCTCTTCAACTCCTCACGGCTCAGAGGTTGAGAACGATCACGGCCCCTTGGCCGTTCGCCATTTGGGGATTGGACCTGGTAGGACCTTTCCCCTTGGCAAGCGGTCAAAGGAGGTTCTTGTTGGTGATGATCGATTATTTTTCCAAGTGGATCGAGGCAAAGGCGCTAGCCAAGGTAACCACTCAGGTAGTAAAGAATTTTGTTTGGGGGGAGATCATTTGCAGGCACGGGCTCCCTCTCGCCATTGTCACGGATAATGGGCCACAGTTCGCCAGCGATGAATTCGTCAGCATCTGTACCCAACTTGGCATAGATCTCAGGTTCACGTCGGTCCACCATCCAAGGAGCAACGGGCAGGTGGAGACGGCGAACAAAATTATAGTGAACCTTCTCAAAAAGAAGATCGAGAATCTTAGAGGAAGTTGGGTAGAGCAACTACCCTCGGTCCTCTGGGCTCTGAGGACCACTCCAAACACAGCCACTGGGGAAACCCCGTTCAAGCTATCTCACGGATCCGAGGCCGTCCTCCCGGTCGAGTTTGAAGTCAAGACGCCTAGGGTGGCCGCCGCGGAAGAAGGAGATGAAGAATGGAGGGTAAGAAACGAAGAAGGCCAACGGTTGTCTTTGGACCTGATAGAGGAACTCCGAGACTTGGCTACCATTAGGCAAGAAGAGGTAAAGAGGCGGATGGCCAGGTACTTCGACAAGTACATACGAGTAAAGCATTTCCTGAAGGGGGACTTGGTACTGAAGAAGGTTGACGCGGCGGGAAGGGGAGCCACAGTGGGTAAGCTCAATCCCAATTGGGAGGGCCCATATATTGTAAGTGAGGTGCTGAAGTCGGGGGGTACCACCTCCAGGATGTGGAAGGGGTACCTCTCGGCCGAGCTAGGAACGGGGACGACTTGAAGCGTTTCTATCCATGAAGTTCTTATGTAACCTGATCTCTATGAACTATTTTCACAGGCAGTGTCTTATATTAATCCTGAGTTCCAAGTAACAAATGAGGATGCTGGATTGCCCCGGATGATCCCGCTGCCAGGCTCTCGCTAGCTGGTGGGGCCGGTTGAACTCGCGGAGAGGCTGGCAAGGTGATAAGCTCTTTGTGCTGGATTGCCCCGGACGATCCCGCTGCCAGGCTCTCGCTAGCTGGTGGGGCCGGTTGAACTCGCGGAGAGGCTGGCAAGGTGATAAGCTCTTTGTGCTGGATTGCCCCGGACGATCCCGCTGCCAGGCTCTCGCTAGCTTGTGGGGCCGGTTGAACTCGCGGAGAGGCTGGCAAGGTGATAAGCTCTTTGTGCTGGATTGCCCCGGACGATCCCGCTGCCAGGCTCTCGCTAGCTGGTGGGGCCGGTTGAACTCGCGGAGAGGCTGGCAAGGTGATAAGCTCTTTGTGCTGGATTGCCCCGGACGATCCCGCTGCCAGGCTCTCGCTAGCTGGTGGGGCCGGTTGAACTCGCGGAGAGGCTGGCAAGGTGATAAGCTCTTTATGCTGGATTGCCCCGGACGATCCCGCTGCCAGGCTCTCGCTAGCTGGTGGGGCCGGTTGAACTCGCGGAGAGGCTGGCAGGGTGATAAGCTCTTTGTGCTGGATTGCCCCGGATGATCCCGCTGCCAGGCTCTCGCTAGCTGGTGGGGCCGGTTGAACTCACGGAGAGGCTGGCGAGAAGGAAGGTCCTCGGCATGAGACAACACAGAAAATTATCGGGTCTCAGAGAGGTTTTGAAAATAAGAGGACGAGCTCTCGCTGGGCGAGAAGGGGGGTCCTCGGCAGTAATTAACAAAAAGAAAGTGTTTGGGTCCCTGAATGTTTTGAAAATAAGGGGACGACCTCTCGCTGGGCGAGAAGGAAGGTCCTCGGCACAAGTTAACAAAGAGAAAATGTTTTTGTCTCCGAAATGTTTTGGTCTCCGAAATGTTTTGGAAAATAAGAGGACGACCTCTCGCTGGGCGAGAAGGGGGGTCCTCGGCAGTAATTGACAAAAAGAAAGTGTTTTGGTCTCCGAAATATTTTGAAAATAAGGGGACGACCTCTCGCTGGGCGAGAAGGAAGGTCCTCGGCACATGTTAACAAGGAGAAAATGTTTGATCTCCGAAATGTTTAGAAAATGAGGGGACGACCTTTCGCGTGGTGAGAGAAAAGGTTCTCGGCAGATATAAGATAAACTAGTATGAAAATAAAATCTAAGGAAGGCTAAGTGAAAAAAGAAAGCGATGCACAAAATTTCCATTCAAGAGAAGAGTTTAGTTACGAATGGGCGGCGATCTCGCCAGCCCCAAAATTTACGACAAATAAAAACAGGAGTTTCGCTCTCTAGTCCTCGCCAAAAAGCTCCTCGTCGTCATCGTCATTCTTTACTGACGGAAGCGGCCGGAAGAGCTCCGGCACGATATCCTCGACCGTCACGCTCTCGGCCTCGGCAACCAGCAACCCAGCACCTTTCATGGCCTGAAAGACGAAGCGTGCCGCATTCGTCGACTCCACGCGAAGTGCTTCGTCGCGATCGCGCCTCTCTTCCTTTAACCGGCGAGGAGAAGGGGGAAGGGCAGCCCGAGTGAGATCACGATTGAGAGCTTTCAACGCGGCAACCTCACCCTCCAAGCTCAGGACCCGAGCATCCGACAACCTAGCCATCTCGGCATCCTGGAAGCAAAAAACGCGTAAGGAAAAAGTAGGAAAAAAGGGAGAAGCAGGGTTGATGAATGACTCACCACTCCGGTCCCGGCGGAGGCTAACTTGTCAGTGAGATCACCCACTTTTGCCTGCGAGACCTTGAGGGCCTCGGCGAGCTCGGCGCACTCGTTCTCCAGCTCCAGGCACCTGCGGCCCGTCATGTGGGCGAGTTCCACTGACCGCAACTGGGACCTCGCGCTTTCATAAGCGAGACCCCGTGCGGTCGCTTCTGTATAGGCCGCGGCGTCCTCGCGGCCATATAAGACATAGGATAGATTGAAGGCATGGGAGGTCACCTCGTCCATCTCCACCCAAGTGGGAAGAACAGAGGAGACGTCGACCCGGTTGGCCTCCTCCCTCCAGCGCACTAAGCGCTCGCCGGTTTCATCCTTGGCTCGCACCCCAAGGCCGAAGTGTGGGTGCTTCGTTGGAATAGGCAATGCCGAGGTCCTGGTAGCAACCTCGGTTGGTTCGACTTCCCGAACCTCGGGGTGCGAGGAAGCATCGACCCCGAGAGTCGAGGACTCGGCAGGGCGCTTTCCCTTCACAGAGGCGCGCGGGCTCGCGCCTATCTTCGGCTTCTTTGAAGTGGGTTGGAGGGAAGGCTTGCTTCCCGAGGCCTCCGTCCTTTTCTTGGAGGCAGCCGCAGGGGGGGAATGACCTTCTCGGCAGGCCGCCGCCCCCATCGTGGCGAGAGCGAAGTCAGCGGAGGGTTTGATGTTGCTCGCGTAAGGTGGGTGGAGGGGAATGTCTCGCTCACCTGTTTAAGAATTGTGTTAGGGAGAATAGCGAGAACAAATATAAAGCGGGTAGTGGAGGCGAGATCTTTACCTTCCCCAGGGAGCACCGGTAGAAGAATGTCGACGTTCCGGCGGAGATGGCCTACCTCGAAGTTCTTCTTCTGAAAAAACTAGCAGAGGTCGGCATCGTGACCGCCGAGAGCGGGAGGACGGTAGACGGTGTCGTTGTACTGGATTGGCGAGTCGGGATGTTGCCGAAGTTCCCCTTTACCAGGAGGAACTTCTGGGCCCAGAAATGAGCTTTATTTACGGTCTCGACGACCTTGAAGCCCGACCCTACGAAGTAGACCGTGCCCTCAGAATAGGCACGAAAGGAGAACAGCTTCCGGAAAACCGGAAGGCTGAACTCTATTCGCTCCTCGTGGAGGAAGCAAGCGAACCCCACGATTATCGCCATCGCGTTGGGGGTGAGCTGGCCGAGAGCAACTCCATAGTGCCGGAGGACCTGAAAAACCGCAAGTAAAGAAAAGTGAAGCGAGCGAGATCAATCTCGCGAGAATGATGAAGGTGGGAAGGAAGTATACCTGGCGAACCTCGGGCCAGAGGGGAAGTCGCAGGCCCACCGTGAAGTGCGCGATGGGGATGGCAATCTCGTCGGCCCGTAAGGTGTTAATCACCTCGCCCTTCTCAGGCCGGCGGGCGGTGAAATCGGAGGGGACGTAATCGGCGATGGAGGAAAGGTATTCTTCCTCGCTCATATTACAGTGGAAGAAGTCGTGCTCGCAATAGGCCCAGGGACACTTCAGCCGGCCTTCGGCCTCGGGAAGCTCTTTCGCGGGTTTCACCATCCCGAGTACCTGCGAGAACAAGTGTAAAAGGTGGCGAGAACAAAGCTGGCGAGAGCTCTGCAACTGGGAGAAGAGGAAGGCGGTAGGTAAATGATATTAATGGGGAGGCTATTTATAGAAAAGTAAAAAAACGGCGGGAAGAATCCCAAGCGCCGGGGCGCAATCAGACAAAATGTCACATCATTGGGACACACCAAACAAAATTATTTCGCCAATCATTGGCGAGCGAGATCAATCTGCAGTATAGGTTAGAATAAAATAATTTGCAAGCGAAAATGTCACAGGCATGCGAGAACAAGGTAAAGGAAAAGCGGCGTTATAAATCAGCGAGCGATAACCGTAGTTAATAAATTGTCCGATATTCGTGGCGAGCGAGAATCACTAAGAGCCATGGTCTGGAGAGATTGTTGCAATAAAAGAAACAAAAGTGAATTGTTCATAAAATAGAGAACGCAAGATCGCGAGATCAGTAAGGCAGCCACTGCCATCTACCGCCACCTCGCGGCCCCCTCCTCGGCGGCCTCCGGGGGTTGTGGAATTCGGCAGCAGCACGACTGTCGCGTTCGATCAGTTGGGCGTGGTCTCTCATCCTCGCTATGAGTGTCTCTTGGGAGGTCTCGCATTCGCTAGGATCCAGGGGTATCGCCGCACGAAGTTTGTCGCACTCATCCATCAGGGATTCGTATCTCTTTTCGGCGGCCTGTCTATCCACTCTCGCCTGGATGTTAAGATCTTGTAACATCTGGTTTTGCTTTTGGAACAACTCCGCGGTTCTCTTTTTCATCACTTCAGGGTCTCGCGTATCACCCAGGAAATCTTCCACCCGCTCTGGAAATGGGGACACTTCGTCATCCCCGAATTCGGAGTCGGTGAGCTGGGTCTCGCCATCTGACAAAGAAGGGTCGCACGCGAGGTTAGGAAAGATAATTCAGAGTAAATATCAGAGGCGAGAAGACTTACCCGTGTGATGGCTAAAAGTGTTAGGCGGAGGATCGAAGGTGGTGCCATAGTAAGGGGGCTGAGTTTTCCCCTTGCCAGGGGGGTATTTCGCAGTACCGGTAAGGGGGGCGTCCGGCGGACGCGAGCCACCCGAATCCTCGTTGGCAAGAAGCCTAAAGTTTGGCGCCGAGAGGTTCGCGTCCTGGCATTTGGGTGAGGGAGTTCGCTGACCCCGTTCCCCCGGCGTCGCATGGCGCGAAACTACAAAAAGAAAGTGAAGGAACAATAAGCATCATCAAGGAGAGATTTAAAATGAGACACAGCGAGATCAGGCAGCGTACCAGGAGGATTCTCGCCGGCAGTATTCGCATTTTCCCGAGGTGTAGCGAGAAGTTCGTTCGAGGGCCCGCCGACATCCTTGTCAGCTTTAGTGACCTGCGAGAGCGAAGTTTAGAAAATGACAGTTAGGTATTCTCGCCCGAAGGAAATAATCCATACCTCCTCAACGGGTTTCTCGCCGAGGGAGGAGTCGAAGTCAACAGCGTCGTCCCCCAGTCGGCGAACGGCCTTCACCTTCTTCAGTTGTGGCGCAGGGGAGGCGGACGCACGGTCCATCCAGGCCGGGGGCTTCAACATCATCGCTGTCTCGCGAGCCTTCGAGGCTTTCAGGCGAGCTTCCATCTCTTTGGAGAGAGGCATCAGAGGATAGCTACAGTAAAGAGAAGAGTGAGGAGAAAAAGAAAATGAGGGCACCCTTCAGCCCGGATGGTATTTATAGCCAGACGGTGGGACCCACAGAAAGATTCCTGACAAGACAGCTGTCGCCAAGCGAACACCCTAGTGTTGGATGATTCTTTGTGAGCTCAGGATAAACTCGCAAAGAGCGGGGATTGTGTACAAACCGGGGTTCGCCTGGCTCCACCCCCTAGACCTCGCAGGGTTTAGGGTAAGAACCGATCTCGCCGAAGTGCTCGGCGAGATGTGTCATGCCATGGGTTCTGCGAGACTCCAGAGGTCGCAGAGGCGACAGGAACCCTCGCATACAGTATGGCGAGACCAAGAGGCATTCCTGGTCTCGCAGACCCCTCTTCCAGGGGAAAGGAAGTTAGAATTACCCTCTAGCCCCTGGAGGCCTGCAAATAGCCACCCCGAACAGCGGAGTTTGGCTGTTAGCAGACCAAATTGGGGTACAAATAGCAAAACCAAAAGGCGGAGTTCCGTTATTCATAGACCAGTTCAGAAAAACTATAAATAAGACCCAAAGGGCACCTTTGGAGGGATTCAAGTTTTTGGCTTCTCTCTCCTTAGGCTATCCTTGCCGAGACTCCCCTGAGCTCTCCAAGGTGCCCGGGCCTCAGCTTCGGCTCTGGAGGGGAAGCAATCTAAAGATCTTCCGGGTGTGTGGTGGGACCTCCCTGCTGAGTTAAGGGTCTGTGTTAAGTTCTGAGACCCCGACGTACTTTTTCCACGGGATAAGTAAGTGCTAGTCGCCCCCCAACCTGTTATAACACCAACCCTTATATATTAGGCTGGTCTCATCAAATACTACATGCATAGACTCCTCTACAACATGAGTTTTCTTGTTATACACTCTATAAGCTCTACTATGTGAGTTATAGATAATAAGAACCCCCACATTACATTTCTCTGCAAACTTTGTTAATTGAGATTTTCCATTGTTTAAAATGTAGCATTTGGAGCCAAAGATTCTAAAATATGAAATTGTAGGTTGTTTGCCTTTCAGAATCTCATAGAGGGTTATTCTATGAACCTTATTGATGGAAGCTCTATTGAGAACATAGCATGCAGTATATACTGCCTCAGCCCAGAAATATTCTGGGAGTGAGGAGTCACTTAACAATGTTCTCCCAGCTTCTATCAAGGTCTTATTCCTCCTCTCAACCACACCATTTTGTTCTGGAGTCCTTGGGGAGGAGAACTCTTGGGTGATACCATATTCTTGACAGAACCTTGTCATGGCTTCAGATTGAATATCTGTGTCATGGTCAGTCCTAGTCCTGACCACAACACATTGTAAATCATTCTGAATTTCTTTGACATGATTTATAAAGACATTTAAAGTATCAGAGTTCTTCTTAAGGAAGAATACCCATGTTTTTTGTAGTGATCATCAACAATCACCAAAGTATACAACTTCCCTCCTAGGCTCTGAATTGTCAAAGGACCACACAAATCCATATGTAAGAGATAAAGACATCTTTCAGTGTCTTTGGAGCCAATACTTTTAAAGGTGGCCCTTATTTGCTTACCCATTTGGCAAACATGACAGAGACCACTTTTAATACATTTTAAATTAGGACTATTCCTAACAAGGTTTTTACAGAATAATCTATTCATTGTCTTGTAGTTAATGTGAGCAAGTCTCATGTCATTGAACACAAAGAGACTCATTCTCATTAGCTACTAGACATACAGATGTAAGAGAATTACTGCATATAAAGTCTAAGCAATAAACATTCCCACTCCTAGTGCCGGAGAGAATGGTCTCTAAGTCATTACACTTTTTGATCAAGCACTTGTCATTGTGGAATTCAATGACATAGCCTAGATCACAAAGTTGACTTATGCTTACTAGGTTGTATTGCAAACCTTCAACATAAGCTACCCTTGTTATTGAGACTATGCCATTGGAGATCATGCCATATCCCTTGGTGATTCCTCTTTCAGATCCCCCAAAGATAACTTTTGGTCCATTCTTCACAGCCTTGTAGTCCTGTAGAAGATTTCTTGTTCCTGTCAGGTGCCTTGAGCACCCACTGTCCAAGTACCATATTTGGTTGAGGTTGGTACTTGAACTATCCTGCAAGAAGGAGTTTAGTTACCCTTAGGAGCCCAAACAGCTTTGGGTCCTAGGTCCTTGTTAGCATGATGAAATGACCTCACACTAGCTGCACCCTTTGCAGGAAGATTTATCTTTGCACATGGCACATTGGGATTGTGCCAACAGTCTATGGCAAAGTGTCCCACTTTACCACAGCACCAACATTCATGAATGTTGTATCTCCTCTTATTTCTTTCAGCAAGGATTTAGCTGAAAGTAAATCTGTGGACAGTCTTAGTAGTCTTTGTTTTAATGGCATCAGCTTGCTGTGGCTTTTGGGCAAGGCAAGATTTGATGGCATTAGACACTGAGCAACTAGACTTGTCTACTGATTTGACAGCAGTCATGTTCTTAGCTGAATTAAATTTAGAAGAGCTTGCTTCCTTATTCTTGAATGAAGGGGCTGAAGTACCAAATACAAAAGGTCCAGGTTGGGCCATTTGAATTTCCTCATGGGAAGCCTTCATAGCACTCAATCCCATGCCCTTTCTTCCACTATGAGAAGAAGTGTTTTCCTTCCTATATGTACTTCCATTCTTCCAGTGACCATACATGCTTTAATGGTCATACTTGTTGGAGGGAAGTAACACCTTTTGAAAGGTGGTTTGAGGCTTAGCCTTACCCCTGCTCTTTTCTCCACTCCCTTCTCCTACTTCCAATTTGTTGTATCCTAGTCCTTTCCTACTGGTTTGAGAGGAGAAAGTGTCAATAATAGGGAGCACAGATTTCGGCTTGGAGAATTGAGCCACCAGGCTCTTCTCTCTCAGAAGATTCACCTCAAGGTCCTTGATGACCTTGTTCTTCTGGGATATGGTGCTCATATGGACAATTGTTATCCCCTTCAGATAGCTAATTTCTCTATACATCCGACCCATCTTGGTATATGATTCAGTGCACTTTTATTTTTCCATCTTAAGGGAAGCAATCTCTTGGGCTTGCCTCTTGGCCATCTTTTTGCTCTTTTTTAGAGCTTCCAAGAGAGCACCATATCTGTCAATCAATTGATTTACATCTTCTTCAGTTTCTGAATCACTTCCACCAATTGATGAAGGTGCTCCAGATTCTGGGCCAGTCTCATAATCAGAAGAGGAGATAGAGTGAATTAATACCTATTCATTTTCACAGATGTTCTGACTGTCCTCCTCATCAGTGATGGCCATAAGGCCTAGCTGAACATTGTCCTCTTCATCCTCCTCTAAATCACTGTCTGAATGTGATAGAGGGGCCCTAATTCCAATTCTGGCAACAGGATAATCATCTTCCTTTTCTGCTGTAAACAGCCCAATATAGGCTTCTTCTTCAGCATCTGAATCTGAGGATGAGGATTCAAACTCACTCCAGCTTTTTCCTTTCTTTGCAAGGAAGGATTTTACAACCTTCCTATTCTTTTGGTGGTGATGCTTCTTATCACCCTTTTTCCTTCATTTTGACTGGACAGTCAGCTATGACATGTCCAGGCTTACTGCAGCAATATCAAATGATGTTATTTGAAACATGTTTACCAGATTTAGAATCATACCTGTCACCCTTTGGGTGCTGTCTTTCAGATTTGCTATAGTCTTTCTTGGAGTGTGAGGAGGAGGTGGGCTTGTTCTTCCATTGCTTTCTCCTCATCATCTTCTTGAACTGCCTTGAGAAGACAGCAAACTCTTCATCAGAGGAAGAGCTATCTGAGGAGCTGATTTCAGATTTCTCAAATTTAGCAAACCTCCTTGGAGGAGACACCATCCTACCCTTGCTTTTCTGGAAGCTGTCAGTCTTGAGAGCCATAAATTTCTCCCTTGCATGAGACCTTGTTGAGGTGTCCTCTTCCTTTCTTGCAGATAACTGCATCTCATAGGAGTGCAGCTTTCCAAACAGTGTATGAGTAGGAGTCTCACCAAGCCTTACCACTTCGTTGATTGCACAAATTTTTGTGTCTCAATCCCTAGTTAGAGATCTAAGGAACTTATCATTCAGCTCATAATCAGTGAACACTCTCTCATAGGTTCTTAGTTCATTTACTATCCTAAAGAACCTTTCATAGCACATGGAAATGCTCTCCTGGCTCAGCTACCTGAAGGCTTCATATTCTTGATTGAGGAGTGACTTTCTATCATCCCTCACCTCAGTTGTTCCTTCCATATATACTACTAATGTATCCCACATTTCCTTGGCAGTTGTGTAGTGTACCAAGTTCTGAAATGTAGAGTCATCAATTGCATTAACAATTATGTTTTGTGCTCCTTTATCCATAGTAAATAGTGCAAGTTCATCCTTGGTCAAGTCATTGAAGACCTTGGCCACTCTCCTTGTTGGATCTATGGTGGAGGCAGTTTGAAAGGTGAAGGGCCCTTGTTTTACTGTGATGTAAATCCTTGGGTCAGATGCTTCCATGAACAATCTAACCATTTGCTTCCATATGCCAAAGTTTTCTTTGTTGCATGTGAGCAACTTCATGGATCCCATCTCCTTCTACAATACAGTGGAGGGTATTGGATTGAGATAAGACTATTCCTTTATAGGATCTGGTCAAATAGTTATGTCCTTCTTGACCAACCTAGCTATCTCTGATACCACTTGAAAGTTTATTTAGGATATAGTCTTAGACACCTAGAGGGGGTTAATAGGTTTCTTTTGTTTTAGGCTAACTGTTTTCTGAGTTTAGGTTAGTAAAATATCAAGCACAGAAAACACTCAAAGATTTATAGAGGTTCCCCAGGACAAGGTGTCTTGAGTAGTCCTCTTTCCCCCTTCACCTTTCTAACAATGAGTTAGATAAGACCAACTTCTCCAAACTCAGCTCCAAAAGCCTACAGCACAGATCCCTCAGGATCTCTCAGGTTTTCCCAAACCCTACCTCAGGCACAACAAATCTACCTCAGATCACACAATGATCCTACACTCAAGTTGACCTCTCAGCTCTACAGCTCAGGCCAAATAGCCCTACACCCTCAGGCAAAGATGCCCTACAAACTCAGAATAATTAAGTTCCTGCAGAAGTGATAAGATGGGATTACAATCAGAAGATAAAAGAGGTGGTCTTCTGCTTCTGAACAACTGTTGTTGCAGTCTTGAACCAGGGAGGAGTAGGAATGCCCCAACCTGATTCTTCTTGATCCTTTCCTTCAGATGATGGACTGGATCAGCTTGCTCTTTCTTGAGTTGAACAACATGAGCAATCTCTTCTCTCCTTGCAGCCTCAGGTAAACAGAAAGTGAAAACTTCTTGGCTGCCGACAATGGAACATTAATCTTGTTCTTCTTTTGTGTTCTTGAGAGTAAAATGTAGGCGGCACATTACAAAGCCCTAACTTATCCTTTTTATACTCCAATGATCGTCAACGGCTCTTAGCTGTCCTTCTGAAAAGTATGGGAGTGATTGTTGGACCCTAAGAAGCCTTTCTGCAGCTTGCGCCAAAAGCAGAACCCGCCAGATCATTTTGAATCTGTCTCAGCGGTTGGGCTAAGATGGCATGCTATCTCAGCGGCTACTTCTATCCCGTCCCAGCGGATCTGCTGAGACAGACAGTCGTCTCAGCAATTTTCTTCTATCTGCATCTCAGCAGGCCCAGACACCTTCTCAGCGGCTCCTGGCCTTGTCTCAGTGGTTCATCTAAGACTGAGAGCTTGTTTCAGTGGTTTTGACAGTAAACCTACTGAACATACATCACACCATGGTATGACCTAATCCTGCATGGTCATCAAACAGAATGGAGTTTATCAAATACAACTTGCACTTAGTATTGAGTGTGAAGCTTCTTCAAATTAAGGGAACATTGAGGGTCATTTTCCCAACAGTTCTTTTAGAACACTCTCTGAAGGCCCACGACACTAAAGACCATTCTACAACGGCTTGTTTATTGCCTAGAATGGAGTGAACATTAAAGAAGCTATGAAAAGCTTTCTTGGAAAGGATTCAAATAGCTGGCAGACGGGTCGTGAACGAATGAAGAAGGAAAGATTAATTGTCCATGACTATGCCTTTTCAGGACAACCCAAAAGAGGAAACAAATTCAAAATTAATCATGGCCAATAAATAGGATGAGAAGAAAGGAATACAAAGAGCATTCATCACTATCTGCTACAGTCTTGTTGATTAGGGTTCCCACTTCTTCTTCTTCCTCCTGGAACCCTAACTGAGAAAGATAGAGAAAACAAGTGCTCTCTCAGAACAAAAAACAGAGTTGCTCTTTCATCAACATTATACAGCAGCAAGATATCAAGAGAAAGATATACAAAAGGATCTGAAGAATATAACCCTTGCAAATCATCACAATCATAAGCAAGGGTTAATCATTAGCAGATCCATTGAAGGGAAAAATAGAAGCTGGAAACTTCTACATAATTCTGAGAATATAATTCTTCTTCTCCATCATCTTTCTTCTTTCAACTTCCTTAACTGTACAGAGTATTATGAATCCCTCTTCAAAGGATTCAATGGTACAAGATCTCCTTATCAAAAGATCTGAGTGGTTCAAGATCTTCTTATCAAAAGATATGAGTGGTTCAAGATCTTCTTATCAAAAGATCTGAGTGATTCAAGATCTCCTTATCAAAAGATCTTTGGTTTTGAGAGTCTCCTTATCAAAAGACTCAGACACAGGTTGTGTAGTCCTACCAGGGAGGTAGAAGAGAGAACTACCCACATTTTGGGGAACCTTTATAAAAATCTTGTGTCTTCTGTGTTGTGCTTTTTCTGTGATGTCCCCTTATTTACTGCTTACTATTTTTCTGTTTTTATAATTATTGCACTTCATTTATTCTGCACATTGGTGTTTCTAAAGCATAATTTCTTAGGCGATTTATTGTATGCATAGTTAGGATAGAAAAGATTTTAAATCTCTATTCACCCCTAGACAATTCTCAGAGGCAACTGTGCATTTTCAATTGGTATCAGAGGTAGGTTGATCATTAAAAGGTTAACGCATTGATCAAAAAGACCTCCTACACTTATTTCTCTACAATAAATTTATTTTATTAAGAAAATGAGTTCTAAGGATTATGCCTCAACAAGACCTCCAGTGTATAACCTAAATAAGTTTACACTCTAGAAGGCTATAATAAAGTTATATATGAACTTTATTGATGAGGACATTTTTTATGTTATCATCATAGGTCCTCCAGCCCCATACAAGAAGGATGCCAGTGCAGCTTCTACACAGGAACCTGTACCCAGGGCTGAGTGGACAAAGACTGAAAAGAAGTAGAAGGCATGTGATGTCAAAGCTATGAACATTTTGGTATCCACCATGTCAGATGACATCTTCTAGAA
Organism: Dactylorhiza incarnata; assembly: GCA_033032865.1. NCBI lineage: Eukaryota > Viridiplantae > Streptophyta > Magnoliopsida > Asparagales > Orchidaceae > Dactylorhiza > Dactylorhiza incarnata. The sequence continues at coordinate 2,329,449 of JAWHQI010000107.1, read as the reverse complement.
GTTGGCTGTCTGCCAATCAGCCAAAGAGATCTATGAATCTCTTTCCAGACTGGTAGAAGGAAATTCTGATGAAAGAAAGGACAGGAAGTCCCTTCTTATATCCCAAAATGAGAACTTTCAAAAGAAATCTGATGAATCTGTTGCTGAGATATATGACAGATTCAACATCATTGTCAATGAGCTGAAGAGTCTGGATAAGGAGATATCGTTAACATAAATAAATGACAAGATCCTTATGTGCTTCCCTAGCTCATGGGATTCAAGGATCTGGGCAATTAGAGAGTCTAGATGCCATAGAGAAATCTCTACTGAGGCTTTGCTAGGAAAGCTTAAGTCATGTGAGATGCTTCTGAAGAACAGGGTTGAATCAGAGGAAAGGGAGACAACTCCAGCTCCTATCCAAAGGAGCCTTGCTCTAAAAGCTACTGAAGGAGAGCCCTCCACTCCTGAAGTTGAAATGTTCAGTCTCCTAGCAAGGAGATTCAGAAAATGGGTCAAGACAGAAGACTCAAGGAGAAGAGAGAGGAGCTCAAAGCCCAGATATGACAAGACTCCAAAGAAGGAGGTAATATGCTACTCCTGTAACAAGCCAGGGCACATACTCCTGAGTGCCCACAAGAACAAAGGGACCAGAGCAGCAAAAAGGATGAAAAGAAGAAGAAGTCTTTCAAGGGGAAAGATAAGAAGAAAGACAAGGGTTTCATTGCTGAAACATGGAGTGACTCTGAAGCAGAGTTAAGCTCTTCTTCATCTGAAAGTGATGATGAAGCAGAAGCAGAAGCAGTGTGCATGATTGCATTGGGGATGTCATCAGATGATGATGAAGAAGAACAGGTATCTTTATTTGAAAATTTTGATTTCAATTCTGATGATTTTAAAAACTGCTTTAAAGAATTTTGCAATGATTTCCTCAAAGCAAAAAAATAAATAGAAACAGTTAGGTTATAACTAGACATCCTAAAGCAAGATGAATTATATCTAAGAAATCAAGAGTTAATAAATGAAATAAATAATAAAGAATAAGATCTAATTAACATAAGAAATGAAAATATGAGATTAAAAGAAGGGCTAGCAAAGGCAAAAGCCTTTGAGGACTCTATCAATGGAAGGAGTCAAAAGCTCAGAGACATCACACAAAATCTCTCCATGAGATTCAAACACCTAGGCCTAGGAGCAAACCCTTGCACTAGCACTGAATCCACTAGTAGACCAGCCTGGAAAAATTCAGTTAGGTTTGTTAGACCTAATGAGTATCAATCAAGTGAGAGGAGTGAAATTGCTAAGGACAATAATAATCCAAATAAGATATTTTTTACTCACAAAGTGAATCTAAACAATGAAAAGAATTTCATAAGAAAAAATAATTCAGAGAAACTAACAAACAACAATCAAAGAACTAAAGTCAAGAATAAAATAGTTAGACATTCTGCAGATCTATTATACATGAATACTTTTTATACACATTTCAAGCACCATAATAATGATGATAGTTTTGAGAAACCCATTCCTTATCATCCAAAAGGGTATCATGAAAGACCATTTTATTCTTTTATTGAACCCTACAATGGTAAAAGCAAAGGGCCCAAGGTAACCTTGGTTCCTTCTAATGTTTTAGTTATTTGTGCAGGATTAGGTAGGATCCCTCCTAATAGAGAATGGAGTGGGAATCAATATCTAGGTCATGAAAGAAGAACTAAATGAACCCAAGGGAGTGATTTCTTCTTTAAATTCCCTTGTTGTCTTTATAGTTCATAAAATTAATAACATAACCACTATTTTTAATAGACATCATTGCTGGGAAAAACAACAAGAATTTTCTTAGAAAATAGAACTGTTTATTGAAAGTTGCGTCGAATAGAATTCGCCGTACCGCCAGGCTCCACTCGACGCAAGCATCGAGAGCTAATCAGAGCAGATAATACGAATGTTAGTCGACGCAGCGTCAAGTTCATATCGATGCATGCGTCAACTTAATAGTTGCTGATCAAATTCGTGGTCGCGTCGATTATAAATCGACACAACGTCGACATCACTGCATCAACTTAAGAATTGCTAAGCAATCTCGAAGTTGCGTCGAATATTAATCGACGCAACGTCGATATAACAACGCGCGCAGAATTGCTTCTAGAAGCAGTCTCGACATATTTTTGTGCGCCAAATGTTAATTCTTATCGACGCAGCTTCGACTTAAACCCTAAGTTGCGACGAATCATCTTCTTTTAAGCAACTCCAGCGTCGAATCATTTGCGCTTTCAAATATTCTTCTCTTTGCTCTCTTGCTCTCTCCTTCTCCAGTTCTCTCGTGCTCTTGTCTCTTTCTCTCTCTCTCTCTCTCTCTCTCTCTCTCTCTCTCTCTCTCTCTCTCTCCTTTCGTTGTGTTTGCAGGTACTTACAATCCAATGGCTCCACCCAAGATCAACTCTGGTTTTGACGTGGATAAGGATTCCTTCAATGCTGCTGCCGAAAGTTTCAAGGCCATTCTAGGCCTTTTTTAGTCTGCTGGTCTAACAAAGCTCATTTCTACCAGGTGTAAGATTCTAGATGTAGAACTTACAGAATTAAAGGACAGTATCCATATATCATATGATGGGTCCCTTCAAGGGACAATTTCTGGATAAGATATCAGTGTATCTGAAGAAATACTATCTCAAACATTAGATTTACCCACTGGGAGTGACCCAGATTAATTAATAAGGGAAGAAATCAGTCAGGCTTTGCAGCTCATGCAGTTCAAGAAGGAGAAACCAATAAATCTCAAGAAGATTGATGTGGCAGAAAAGTACATATTCCTAGTTGATATTGTTGGTAAGGTATTGTTGTGTAAGATATCTGCACATGATGCTATAACCAAGCAGCAGCTACAAATCATGGGCATTCTGGTCCTATAGAAGAAGATAAATTGGGGGAGATACCTCTTAAGAATGATTGGCACAAATATGCCCACAAAGAAAATGCCTATATGAGAATCATGAGTCGGGCGCTCCTCCATCACTACCCAATGGTCTGCAAATCCAAGGGAGTGCCAATTCCACCAGGCAAAAGAATCAACATTAGAATCTTCTACAAATGGACCAGGCAGATCCTCAAGCCTGGTCAAACTGCACATTCACCCCCCCCCCCTCTCTAGCACTACAGGACATTGAGACAACTATACCAGATATTCCAGCCCAAAACAATCCACCAGCACAACAAGGTATCATTCCAGAGCAAAACTTCCAATCCATCCCATCCACACCATCTCCTGAACCTACACCACAGTCTACTCACCAACCACAACAACCACCATCCACAGCACTTCTAGACAATCAGTATGTTCCATCTCCACCACCAACCTATATTTCTCCAGAAACCTACCAAACTCTTTCCCCTGCCTACCAAGATCCTCTTGATCTAAATGAAAACCTCACACCTCCACCTGCCTCTACTTCCCTTCATACACCCTCCTTTGACATTGAGCAAGCTATCTCAAAAGCAGTAGGGCTAGCCTCCAGAACATTTGCTGACCTACTGGCAAGCCAAGCCAGAAAAATTGAAAAGAAATACTCCCAAATGGAGTATGAACTCCTAGACTCAAAGAGGACTCTTCAGAGTCTCAAAGAGTTTATGTCTTCCTCCTTGGTAACAAAGGATTTCTTAACCTCACTTGCCAGTAGGTTAAGAAGGGGGAGAATATTCAGGAGGAGGAAAGATCAGTCCCAGAAAAGGCTGACCAGATGAAGGATAAATATATGGAAAATCCTAATGCACTTACTGTATTTCAAACAGTAAGTCCTGCTGCAAATGATAAGGATCCTACTGCAAATGTTCAGGGGGAGCATCATACAAGGCCTCAGGTTGATCCAACATAAGATGATGAAGCACTGCCTGCAGTAAATCAGGGGGAGCTTCCATCAACTCAGGGGGAGCTCCTTGTGAATGATATGCTTCTAGATGAGGTTGCAAAGATTACACAAGAAGCTACTCAGGATGCTGAGGAGAATGCAAATTCTAAGAAAGAGACTCCCAAAGATGTTGAAATCAATAAATAAGCTGATAGGAATCCAGAAGAAGAAGGTGAACCACTTTCATTTTCCCCAAGGAAGGTAGTTCCAAAGGTCTTTTCCAGAAAAAGGAAAACTCCTGATAGAGGATAGTGAGTTCCAGGTACTCTAATTTTGAGATGAGTTCAACACTTTTTTAGTCTCTGGTGGATACAATTGCTGAGAACAATATAATTTACTTGACAATGTATAAAATAGTCTGTGATTTCAGTCTATTATATTGTATTATTTATATTGTCTTGTATGTATTTCTGCTCATATAAAAGAATGTGTAAAATCACTTTAAAATAATCTGTAAAATTTGTTAAGATAAATAGGGGGAGATTGTTGGGAAAAACCCATTGTGATTTAACTTAAACAAATTACTTATAAGTGATTTTACCTTCTAGGTTTATTACCCGCATTATATAGTAAGGGTAATCTGGTCATTAGATGTCTTAGGATGCCACACTCATCTTAGAGAGTTAAGACTAAGTCAAGGCAAGCACAATCTGAGTTGAATTAATACATGCGTCGAATATAATTTAACGCAACTTTGACTGGTTGTCGACGCAACTCAGACTAGAAGTCCAAGCAACTCAATCTCTCTGTCAGAGTATATCAAGTCGACGTTACGTCGAATAGGAGTCGACATAGATAAAGGAGCATGTCAAAGTTATTTTAAAAGTCGACGCAACCTCAACTTGAATTCAATGCAGAAGGAAGTATCTGTTGAAGCCATCCGAAGTTGACGCAACGTCGACTACAATTCGACGCAGACAATGAAGTTCAAAATGAAGTCTTCAACTCGATGGTTACGTCGATAAGTAATCGATGCAACGTCAACAACAGAGTTCAACCAGAGCAAGAAGAAATTCGAAGGTGCTCTTACAAGAACTCGAAGGCACATCGATAAGAGAGAGAATGAAATCGACGAAGTGTCGAATACAGTCTGAAAAAGAAACTTTTTCAGCTGTCCTTTTATAACTCTCTCTGAAGGCCCACAACACTAAATACCGTTCTACAACAACTTGTTTATTGCCTAGAATGAAGAGGAGCATTAAAGAAGATAGGAAAAACTTTCTTGGAAAGGATTCAAACAGCTGGCACATCAAAATTAATCTTAATCTAATCAAGTTTGCGGAAGAAGTAAAAGTATAGCAGCGAAAATAATCCATGCAGTAACATCACAGATAATCATAGAGTCAAAAGTGAAGTGCATAGTAAGAGAGTCTGAGACACAATGACCCAATATACTTATGATGTCCAAAAGTAAACGGTGACAAAATAACACATCTCAGTCAGACAAAAAGAATGTTATAGAATTAACTAAGCTCCTCACATCGTCTGTCCTAGGAAGCACAACAACAAAATTCTGTACTGGCACGTCCACTACGTCGTCGGGTATGTTCGTGCTCTACTCCATCTGCTGGTGCTCCTAGTGGTGTCAACGAAATGATTTAGTCCTATAAATATGACTAAGTGAACTTCACCCCTCCCCGAGCTCCTAAATGCTCAAAGGAGGGTAAAGTTGTTATGTTGCAATAAGTGTCAAAAGTATATATGTACAGTTTGTATGAGCAACAAAATAGAAAAGTGCGGGAAATAAAATATATATTTAAGATAGGGTAAAGTTATGCTATGGTGCTATCCTAACTATGTCCACACTCACTGCACTAACTGAATAGTGTCATAACTTAGGAATTACCTTAACCAATCATTCAATTAACCAATCCAAGGGCATGCATATTATTCATTAAAGCACTCTATGTCAACATAACACAACACTTTTTTCATATGTAGTTAACCACACAAGCCCAACACATCGTATTTTGATTTTTTGGCCTCGCAATACTATCATCTCAATTATTAGAACAATGATCATTTTAAGAACAACTTGGTTCTCAGAAACATTGCTTGGTCCGTTGGTTTGACAGTCTCTGACTTTGGATCGACTCACCATGACCTGTGAGACATCAGACATCACCTACCTTCTTCCTGGGCTTGTTGGCTCGTCATGTAACACCCTGATCTTTATTTTATAACCCGTAGATATGAAATTTAATCATTTTCAAGTCGTTGGGGTAGGGATCCCTCGAAGGTAAGGACTGAGTTCTAACCACTTAAAGTCATGTCCGAGTACATAAACCGCGAAAATGTTTGATTTTGGCAGTTTTAGGACGGGGGTTATTACGATGAAATCGTACCCATCGCCTTTTTGGTAATTTAGGTTACGGTCTCTCGTGCCCATGACTGAGTTTTGATTTGTTCAGGACCACCCTATGGCTCCTTTGTTTCATGTTCTGATTGAGGATGAGGAATGAGCCTATATTTCTCAACGCTACGTTTAGGACTGGAAGTGGGTGTTTTATACCCTTCTCGTCACCGTTGTTCAGGACCGGGGATGAATCCACATCCTTGGTCTCTACATTTTGGACAAGAGAACATCTTCCTTGTCGCTACACTTTTGGACATAAAATGTTACTTCTGTTAGTACGAGGTTTGGACAGTAGGGGAAATCTACCCTCTCTGTCACTGTGTTTGGATGGTAGGTGAGTTTAGTCTACTCTCTTTATCTCTAGGGGATTGTCCGTAGGGAAGGGTCATTACATAACATTGATCATCCTTATGCTGACCCATGTTTTCTTGACGCATATTTGATTGTAGGGAGAATAACTCAGTGTGGTGCATATCGGGTCAAAAACCGGGCTATGCAAAGTTCATATGTCGACATGATGTTACTTACCACTTTGCTTTTGTTCAGTAGATTCCGGCCCGACTTGCGCATACTATTGTGATAAATGAGGATCGAGTTGATGATAGTGGGGTCTCGGCCACACTTCCATTTTTTCACCCCTCGCAGCTTGTCATATAGACGGTCTTTGGGCAATCACATCAACCCAGGGTGACTATGGTATTTATCTGCTATAATCATTACTGTCATAACTAGAAGGTGTCATGGAGATGATGGCGGTGGAGATGTTGCAGGTGGGCATCATCCAACCAAGTTCAAGCATGTTCTCTTGCGTAGTCCTTTTGGTGCAGAAGAAGGATGATAGTTGGCAATTTTGCATGGACTATTTAGAGCAAATATTCTCACTGCCCGACATATACCTCATTCCATTGATCCAATAGCTCTTGGATGAGATACAAGGGAAACCTACTTTTCCAAGCTTAACCTTCAGTAAACTTACTGTCAGGTCCTCGTGTGGGTGGCATATGTGCTAAAAATTACCATTTGCACCCATGAAGGGCATTATGAGGTTTTGGTTATGTCATTTTGGATTGACAAACACGTCATCGACCTTTTATCCCACCATTAAGGATGTCTTCTACCCCCACTTATGTATGTTCATTCTGATTGTTGGAACTAGTGTTTGGCCCAACGAGGAGTTCGGACCCCTGTGAAGGGGGGTAGCTAGCGCTTACTGATCCCACGGAGGAACCGGACCGAGGACTTAGAATGAGATACACGACCCTTGGCTAAGAATTGGAGGTCCCACCACACACCTGGAAGATTCTTTGAACGCTTCCCCTCCCAAGCCAAGACTGTAGTCGGGCACCTTGGAGAGCTGAAGGAGCTAACCAAGAAAAAACCTGAGGAGAAGTAAAGATCTATAATGCCCTCCCAAGGTGCCCCAAATGGTCTATTTATAGCTTTTCTAAACTGGTCTGCTAATAGCGGGGTTCCGTCTTTTGATTTTGCTATGCGCACCCCAAATTGGTTTGCTAACAACCAAACTCTGTTGTTCTAGAGAGCTATTGGCAGCCCACCAAGGGTATCATTATAAATTCACCTACAGCCCCTGTTGAGCGAGTAGTCCATGAAGGTGCCACTCGCTAGCCTTCTTGCGAGTTTGGCCCGCGAGACCTCTTCTTGCGAGTAGGGACGAGCCCCCACTCGCCTCGCCAGATTGACACTGCGAGCCCTCACTTGAGTCGCTCTGGCTAAATGCACCCCAGAGCGGTCCCTTAAAACTCACTAAGCTGTCGCCGCTCGCTACTCGTGAGCGAGATCCCTGATCCACCTCGCCTTGCCCTAACCGGGTGCTCGCCACGAATCGGCGAGTACTCCCCAAATTGCTTCTGATTGATTTCTCTACGAGTCGTTGAACACTGGGTTGTACACTGATGTTCTGATAATACATCTTTGTTTACAGTTCCACTTGGCAACTCCACATGGACACCTATCAACAACGGGAAGAAGAATGTAGGGATCATGGAAAACACCACCAGTTGTCTAAATTGTTGTCCCGTGTATCATTCTCTAAATCATACCTTAGTCGATTTCATCGCAAATCCATGAATTCGTCGATGATCATATAGTTTGAGTAGCTCAAGCAAGATGCGCACACCACCTGTACATTGAAATGTTCCTGTGGAGCCCAGGATGGAGGTCATAAGGAAATTAAAAGGGAATTAAGGGTCGTCAAGAGGCTGAACAACATCACTCACTACCTTTTCTCCCGGATGGTTATCATCACAGTAACAATACATATTTCAAAAATGTCGCTTCTTCTTTCGGGAAGGAGAGGCTCCGTAATTCATTGAAGGTTATGGGCATTTTGACCAACAATTCCATTATCATGGAAGAAAAGAAATTCAAGGTCGAAGGGCATCCTCTACCACTGATTGGCGTGACATGGGTTTGTTTTATAAATCTACGATATGAAGATAATGCTTTCTGCAATTTCCTTGATTCATTTTTCCCTATAATCACACAATTGAAATTGTCGATTGTGTTTTTTTCCCCATAGATTGTCAACAATGTCATGGAGATGGAGTTCCTATTTAATTGTGTTTTTGATGATGTGAAGCCATGAACATGCACAGGTAGCATAACACATCCATTATAAAAAACTTAAAAATAAGTTAGACTCATGTTTTGTATATAGTGATTCATGAAAGTAGTGCAAGTGTATTTGTTAACATCCACGATGATGACCTATGATGGTGACAACACCTTATAGATTATTGACAAGAGAATGACTATTGAACACTATTGAATGAATGCAATTTTCGATGCATTTGATCTTCACGTTAACGATCAATAGATCACATGGACAACGATCAATAGATCACATGGACAAACAATGAAAAAAATAGTTGTCAACACAAAATTTTATGAATCGATTCAAAATTACTCAACCAATGGTCTCCATCCTAGAATATCCATCGTGTGTTACACCCCCATCATAATTATTAAAAAACTTGAGGTCCGGAGATAAAGTGAAAACAATGCGGAACATGCTTCACAAAACCTTTCACAAGTGTAGCACAACAGTGACAATGAGAAGACCGAATAGTATTATGGTATTAACTATCTCTTTACAAAGCAAGGTATACATGGCGAGACATGATTCATAAGAATCACGGAGGAGAGAAGCACAAAACACAGGTAAAATAAGCTGCCGCGAACTGACGACTTGAGACCGCCAGACCGCGCGAATAAACAAGTTAGACGGAAGCCGCTGAGACCGCGCGAACAGAATACAAGTTGCACCTGCCAGACCGCAACCACAGACCGCCGACCTGCTGCATAATTCCTCTACTGAAAACAAACAGTCCGCACTTCTTGATCGCTCAGACCGCGCGGTCTTGATCGTAGAAGAACCTGCGAACTCTAAACAAAGAACTGCTACTGAGACAGACCGCAACTCAAGACCGCCTGACCACTTAAGACCGCCTGATCAACTGAGTTCGCTGCACCAGATCAAGAACACCTAAACACAGTTCGCCCGGACTAGTTTATTCAAAGCTGGAAGAAAGAAGACAAGCTGACCGCGAGCTGCTAGTCGCTAACCTGCGAACACACAAACCGGTCAGACAAAATCTCAAACCACGCGACCTCAAATTAAGACCGGCACAATCAAGCCAACTTTGGTTCTTACAGTTCTCATTATTTATGATGAGCCCTGCACCCCTATTTATAGGCGAACAGACGGATGTCGTCACCGCACAAACTGGGATACAATAACCGCCCATCAGATCGCGAGCGGTCTCGCAAAGCAGACCGCCCGAGCTCAGCATAACTCTCAGCCCTTTATTAAACCTTGCAGTTACAACCAAACCGCCCGGTCACCGCGGTCTCAACAAGACAGACCACCCGGTCACCGCGGTCTCAACAAGACAGACCGCCCGGTCTTCTTCCAAAGAAAGCAGACCAAGAACATTTGGCCAACTTAGGAAAAGTCGCCAGATCAACCCGCGCAAGCCGCCCGGACAGATGACGGTCTCCCAGATCAGACCGCTCAGAACAACCCGCCTGAGACAAAACCAGCCAGAAAACCAGCGCAGACCGCACGGTCTCAGCGGTCTCCAATCCGCAGACCGCCCAACACCATTCCACTTCCACTTCAAAAATTTAACACTCCCCCTTGAAGTGGGAAGTGGAAATCAGCCCAAGCAAACTCCGCAACCGACCAAATGGTCCCTTCGCCAGCGGTACGTTCTCCTTGCTCTGCACATGCTCCACAATCAGAGATCCCTCCGACACCTTCTCACGAATGAAATGGTGATGAATCTATATGTTCTTCGTACGCGCATGACAAACTGGATTGTTCACCAGTTTGAGGGCACTCTCGTTGTCACCACGTAGCAGAGTAGAACCTCACACCTCCCTATGAATGTCCTCCACAAGCCTCCTAAGCCTGATGGATTCCTGAGCTGCCAAAGCCGACGCTTTGTACTCCGCTTCTGTGGTAGAGATAGACACAGAATCCTGCTTCTTGCTGCACCATGATATAGCTATAGAACCTGTCATAAAGACATATCCAGACATCGATCTCTGATCATCTGAATCCCCTCCATAATCAGCATCCATGTACCCGTGCAAGCAAAAGCCCGAATCTCTCCCGTAGAAGAGACCCAAATCCGAGGTGGATTTGACATACTTCAATATACTCAAAGTCACCATAAGATGAGGCTTCTAAGGCTCTGCCATAAACCGACTCACCCTGCCAACTGCATAAGCAATATCTGGCCTCGTGATCGTCAAGTATATCAAGCTTCCGACCAAAGCCTGGAATACCAAAGGATCGGTAAGAACCTTCCCTTCATCTCGCCGAAGATGAACTCCAACCTCTAGTGGAGTAGAGCTTCTCTTCCCCCCTTCCATGCCGAATCTCTTCACGATCCGATCTGCATAGCCCTTTTGGGAAACGAGCATACCGCTCTCTTTCCTTTCCACTTCGAGCCCAAGGAAATGGTGGAGCTCGCCCAAATCCTTCATCTCAAATCTAATACTAGCTCAGCACGAAGCCTAGCTACCTCCACTTTAGAATTCCCCGTGACGATCATGTCGTCAACGTACAGCAGCACCAAGAACTGAAGCTCTCCCGTCTTTTTTACAAATAAGCTTGAATCTGAATCAGAAGCAAAATATCTGCAGAACTGGAGGTATTCTGCGATCTTCCCGTACCACGCCCGAGGCGCTTGCTTCAAGCCGTAAAGAGCCTTCTTGAGCTTTCAAACATATCTTGGGTACTCTTCGGATGCATAACCAGGTGGCTGATCCATGAAGATATCCTTGTCAATCTCGCCATATAAGAAAGCATTCTTCACGTCGAGTTGCCAAATCTTCCACCCTTGGCACGCTGCCAATGCGATCACCACCCGGACCGAAGTCATCTTGGCAACGAGGCTAAACGTTTCTTCATAATCCTCCCCATACTTTTGTGAGAAACCTCGAGCTACAAGGCTAGCCTTGTACCGCTCAATACTGTTGGAACATGGTTTTCCGCATCCCATTGATTTGAGAATAACAATTCCAACTTGTATTTGATCTTGTTGCCATTGTGTTTTTAGCATGCAGGTTTGGACAGATATGACACCAGGTGCTGCAACAATGGTCTGGCATTGACCACAAGCTGAAATATAACAGTATGTACAATATGCAGGTGACAAGGAGGTACTACTAACCTAGCAGTTATATATCAACAACTAACAACATGTATATAAATACATCAAGCACCTTTCTAGCAAATCTATTATAATAATTCAATGGGCTACCATGAAGCCGAGCAGTATATATATAAACGAGCATCAAAGTGAGTATACACACGCAGTTATAAAAGAGTCCAAGCAGCTGGGAGAGTAAACCAGAGTAGTTATAAAGTAAACTAGATCAAGTAAAGAAACAACTAGAGCAGCTATGGAAGTAACCTCAACTTATGTGTGTATACACACAAACACATAAGCTAAGGGATCTGACAAGAAGTAAACTCATCGTATAAAAGAGCTCATACTAATTTATACGATGAGGTCTCTGTTTTATGCAAGTATGCTATGCCATGATGTGCAATGCAATGATGCAACTCACGCACACGACTCTGTACGTACAGACCTTTTGTAGTTCCCTCTGTTCGAGTGTGTCAACTCAGGTACCCAGTTGAGGCAACAGGGCAGTGGACCGGGTTGTCCACTTTTAGGCTTGTGTAACACCACCCAACCTAGACCTTTGTACGCCCCTAAGAACACACAGGGTATCCGCGTACTATCTGGTAAGCACCACATCTAGCCCTCTATTCGAGTCTCCGCTCAGGTACCCAGTTGAGGCAACAGGGCAGTGGACCGGGTTGTCCACTTCTAGGCTTGTGTAACACCACCCAACCTAGACCTTTGTACGCCCCTAAGAACACACAGTGTATCCGCATACTACTTGATACAAGAATGCCTCTAAGTGAAACACCAAACTCTTGGCTCAGAGGACTCGACCAGCCCTCCTTATAGGATCTCGAGTCTACTGCTCGTAGGACTAACTCAAGCTCTTAAGCAAGCAAGGGCTCTAAACAAAGTCCCTTCCCACATTAACTTAGGATGTCGACCCATCCCAATCACTAAACCAAGCCCTCAATGCTACCCGTAGGGAGTTAGCATACTCTAAGCAGTGAGACACACAAGTCCTGAGATTTCACTTCCTACGAACCTAACCTAAGGACTACTTGAGCACAATATTATGTCCTCAAAACTAAAGATCAATGACTAAGCTCTACTTTTAGTCAAGGGTTATTTCTTACTCAACCCTGTTAGATTCAACATATATATTTAAATGTTAATTCATTCTACGTCATCAATCGTTCATCACATCCGAACACTTGGGTAAAAAGGGTGGTTTTACAATGTAGTTATTCATCTAACGACACATCACGAACAGTATGATCCCCAGGTGCATATCCCGACCTCGTATAAATATAATTCTCCACATTAGTGGCAACTCGCATGTCTTATAGTCAGCATTAGTTGACTGGTAGGAGTGTATAAAAAGCTGATCATAACATTGATATTTACAAGTCCCATAACTTGGAAGAACCAACCATGAAGTAGACGGTTAAGTATTCTATTTCTACGAGTACAGTCAAGTCGTGTCTTACCATCATGAGAACATGTACAACCGACCTCCAATTAGCAAGTTTTAGGTTCATTACATGATTTGCCCCATTATTTAGATCGATCACCTCCAATATCGTATTAGAATCATAATAATAACCTTTACATACAATGTAAATCGGAGCACTGTTCAAATCACTACTTGCCTAAAGTTTCATGTCATACTTATTGTCCTAGAGCGTCACCAAACAAGTAATTAATCAAGTGGCTATATCAAGCCCAAGACTTCTAAAATTCCTACTATATGTCATGATTAGCATCTTGAGCATTTACACCATATCCAGCTCATTCGGAGTAGTCATGATAACAACTTACGGCACAAAATTTAATAACATAAAATTGACAAAATCACATCAAACTTATATCCAAAATTATGAAATTTAAGAGAGGTGTTCATAATGTCATCAAACGTTTATCTACCAATTACAAACATCTTCCGATAAACAAAACAAGGTAAATCGCCAAATTAATATGAATCCGTACGCCTTCCTCGCCGCGCGCTAAACATATTATTTATCAGTAACTAATCTAAACGACACGGATCTAAGTGTTTATCAAACAACGTCCGGTCAACTTCTTCCTCCAGCCTGGGGCTGTTATTTGCCCGACCTGGAGTCTAATAAAACTCCCACATCAGCCACCTTATTTCCCATCCGACCAACCAACACCTCCGCCCCTTTCTCGTATATGAGGTGCATCGACGGGCTGCGAATCGGTGACCGGAATAAATAAACAGATTTCAGTCATCCCTCTATGACTTGCTCTTAAATCAACTCAATTGAGTTCGACATCTCGCCTAATTTGATCTAAGAAAACTAGCACCAAGGGAGAGGGGAGGAAGCTCACCGAGTGTCCGTCGCTCCCGGTCATGCTTGAATTCGATGTAGATGGTGTTCGATCTCTTGAAGCCAGATCTTGAAGAAGATGGAGTTGATGAAATCCACCATTGCCCCTTTTCTTCTTAGGATCATTCCTTGAAGGGTAATATAATTTGGTTTCTTTCTTGGAAAAGAGTGACATTCATCACTTAGAATCATCCTTGCATGCTCATCATCCAAAAATAAACCACATCCTGAACCTAGATACCTCTCCTGATGTCTTCCTCAAGTTCATCATCATTCATGGATTTTACCACCTTCTGGAGAGCCTCCATCAGATCAGATCAGATCGAAGAGGACGGCTATCAACTGTTTGGATAGTTGGAGCTGCTCTATTTTGAGTGGAGAAGAAGACATTGCGGCTTGGAGGAAGCTGACGGCCAGAGGAGGAGGGCTGCTAGTTGGCCATGGCAACTTGGAGATGCTCGGCCATGGAGGTTAGAGAGAGAGAGGGAGGGCTTGACAAGGCTGCGGCCGAGGCGATCTTGCCGTGAGGAGAGCTGCTCGGAGATGCTCGGCCATGGAAGGAGGAGGTCGACCTTGGAGAGCTTCTCGGATGGGGCCTTGCCGGAGTAGAGCTCGACGGAGGTGGCGTTGGCCGGAGGGGAGAAGGATAGGCAAGGGGGAGTTTGTCGAAGAGAGATCGCTGGAGGGAGAGCTTCGGCCATGGAGGTTTGCCGGAGCTTGGAGGTGGAGTTCGGCCATGGCTGTAGGGCTGCTCGGAGAGGAGCTCGCCGGAGAAGGAGGGAACGGCGGGGATCTCGCCGGAAATGGAGGAGGAGAGGAGGTCGAGAGAGAGAGATCGGAGGAGAGGAGGGAGAGCTAGGGCTCGCTCATTATTCCGCCGTCAGCTGCAAGGAGGGATCGGCCTTTTCTTCCTAACCTAACTGAGTAATATATATATATATATATATATATATATATTATATAAGAATAATAAGAATATTCTTATTATTATTTGCATTAAACGCTCATATCTCGTCTTAGAGGACTCGAAAATTGTCCCGGACGGGCTCGCTTTGATCGTCTCATCGACACGCATCCTCCGGGATGATCCGAGATCAATTCCGAGTTCGTTTGCTCCTTTTTTGCTTGTCGGAGCGTTTGCGGCCAAATTTGACTTAAACGTGAAAACTGTCCAAATGACGTCGGAATCGCGAACGGATAGATTCGTTGAACTCGTAGTATTATTACGAGTCTAACTAGATTGATTGTGGTCGATTGAGAGGTAGTTTCGCCTATTTCACCGCTTTGGATAAATATGTTATTCGCAGACCACATTATAATTTCGCCGATTCTCATCAGAATCGAGTGCGGACGGTTTCGTTGAACTCGTATAGGCTTCACGAGTCTAACAAACCTGACTGGGGTAAATTCTGAGACCGTCTGCTACATACCGCCTTTTGAATAAATACGTTATTCGCAGACCGTGTCATTTGAGCTAACGTACGTACTATAATTCCTTCAAGGCGGTACGCCTCCTTCGAGTTTTATCGCTCAAGTTATGCTCTCCGGACGGCTCGAATCCCGATATAGCAAACATCGGGACAAAGAATAGAACTGGTACTCGCCGCATTCGTCGAGTGCACTTCCCCGGCTCAGGTGCAAGCCTGGCCCTCAGTACACCCCGAGCCCGAGTCAACTCGCTTGACTCAAAAATGCGCACAAGGGGTCTAGCTCGAATCGGGATGTTACAGTTTAACGCCAGGCTTTAATATTAATGCTGGGCGTTAGCGCTAGACAAAAATGGTGCTCGACGAAATTGTGTTCGACGAAAGAAGAAGCCCGTTCGACTAAATGAGTTCGACGAAAACTGTGTTTGACGAAATGAGACGTTCGACGAAGAAGCTGTTCGACGAAATGGCATGCCAGCTGATTAAAGAAAAAAACTCAACGCTAAGCGTTAGTCTTAACGCTAGGCGCTATCCGGTCGATGAATTTGGCAAGGAGAAAGCAGCCGTGATTGCAGGAGGAACTTTAGGAATGATTTGCCCAACGCCCAGCGTTAGCCTTAACGCTGGCGTTGATATTGCCTAAAATAAAACAATTCCTAAAGTGAGGAATCTACTTCCTCTTCTAAAGATCCGAGCCATCAATATGTTGTTATAAATGGTCAACGCCCGGCGTTAGCACTTAACGCCGGCGTTAGCTCAAAGTCTATAAATTGGATGATTTCGACGTCTCTGACTACTAATTGCCAAGAGCCCTATTCCAACACTTCAGAAACTTTGTGAGGGCCGTATTTCCAGACCAACACATCTCCCGCTCATATTTCAAAAGGAGGAATCAAAGGAGGCTTGGATCAACACGCTAACTCAACGCAAAGAACGCACGTTTGGACTTCAACGATCTTCAGCGATTCTTCGGCGTCTTCTTCAGATTACCTCATAGGGAGTTTTATATTTGTCTTTTGTATTTGTCTTTTATTTTTATCTTTGTAATCGGTTCATGAATTCGCCTCGTGTTGGCAACTAGGTCTGGGTAGGACTTAGGGAGGAATTCGCCTCGTGTTGGCGACTGGGTCTAGGGAGTAGATCTAGGGGGTGCTCAAGGCCTTTCGGGTGATAGATTGGCTAGAGCGGCTTGAGGTCGTATCTGGGGAGAGATCGGCTAAAGCCAACCGGTTCGTGGGGATACGAGTCGGTATAGAAAACAAAGAGAGTTTTCATATTAGTCGCCTCAATTTCTAGCGACATAGAAATCAAATTTTGTAATCAAGTTTATTAATGATAATCATATCTTTTTCTATTTAATAAAATTGATTTGCTACTCTTTGTTTTATATTCACCCTTATTCAAATAAAATATCAAAAGTTTTCTATTAAAGTTTAAAGTTTTTAAAACCCTTATTCACCCCCCTCTAAGGGCGCCTCAAGATCCAACAAGTGGTATCAGAGGTAGGTTATTCCAAAAGCGGTCTAACAACCAGGAATAATAGCGTCTCGTGATCTCGCTTTTTATGAGGGGCAAGGAATAAGCAGACCTCCACTTTTCACAGGAACTGGCTACAACTATTGGAGAACACGAATGCGTTGTTTTTTAATTAATTTAGATCTAGATGTCTGGGCGAGTGTTGAAACACCATATACGACTCCAACGTATATTGTTGGATAAGTTAACATGGAAAAACCTAGAGATATGTGAGATGATGGGGATAAAAATAAATGTAAAAATAATGCGAAAGCTATGAATGCCTTATTTTGCGCATTAGACAGGACTGAATTTAATAGAGTTTGTGCATGTGAATCTGCTTATGACATTTGGAATTTGCTTGAAATAACTCATGAAGGTACCTCGCAGGTCAAAGACTCTAAGTTATTCCAACTGGAATCAGAATTTGAAAGATTCAGGATGGATCCAAATGAGGACGTCGACTCAATGTACACTCGCTTCACCAAGAT
This sequence comes from Dactylorhiza incarnata, assembly GCA_033032865.1. Taxonomy (NCBI): domain Eukaryota; kingdom Viridiplantae; phylum Streptophyta; class Magnoliopsida; order Asparagales; family Orchidaceae; genus Dactylorhiza; species Dactylorhiza incarnata. Next base: position 2,311,765 of record JAWHQI010000107.1, on the reverse strand, counting down.
TGTCAACACTTCAAAGATTCTCGGAAAACTTTCTCAAACAGTGACTTGGTGCGAAAGATCCTTCGGTCTCTTCCTCCAAAGTTCAATCCAAAGGTGACTGCAATCTCTGAATCGCATGATCTAAGGCGGCTCCAGATCGAGAGCCGCATTGGGAACCTCAAAACCCATGAGGTCGAACTCAACATTCAAGATGAAGAATACAATAAGGAGCCAAAGAAGAAAGCCTTGGCACTAAAGTCAAGAAAAGAGGATGACGATGAGGAAGATGACGAGGAGAGTCTCTTTGTGAAAAACTTCACAAAGTTCATGAAAAATCCAGAGAGAAGAAATACGTTGCGTAAGTACTTTCGAAAAGGAGCATCTTCCAAAAAGGAGATAAAGGAAAAATCAAGCGACGAAGATGAAGAGTGACCTCCTCCTGAGTGCTTCCACTGCAGGAAGACCGGGCATATAAGAAGCCAATGTCCAAAATACCTGAAGGAACAAAAAGAAAAGCGGCATAAAGGAAAGGAGAAGAAGAAGTTCTTGAAGGCGGCAACATGGGATGATTCTTCATCCGGATGCTCAAGCGAGTCAAGTTCAAGTGAGGATGGCAAGGCAAACTTGTGCCTCATGGGGAAGCACCACGAATCTACTAATGACGAGTGCAGTGTCCAATGTGACACCGAGGTAATTCCCTCTACTTATGATGATCTTTATGTTGAATATTTAAAAACGTGCAAATCGTTTGGAAGAAACTTAAAAGATCTTGATCTCCTAAAAACTAAAAATAAAATCCTTTTAAAATAAAATCAAAAATTAAATAAAGAACTAAATACATTGGATAAAGAATTGGTGTCTTACCAAAAGAATGACAACCATTTGGCAAAGGCAAAGGAACTTGAATGCGATCTTTCTAAGGCTCTCTCGAATATCGAATCACTCATAAAAGAAAAGGGAGACTTAGAAAGAAGGTTGAAAATATCTCTTTCTCAAATTGAAAATGAAAAGAAAAATTTCGCAAAAAGATGTGAAAATTTAATAAGCGAAAACTTTGCCTTAAAAGCACAAATAAATGATCTTAATATGGCAATAAAAAAATTTGGGGTTGGCCAAAAATCACTGGACATGATTTTGGGCAGCCAGTGCCAAGGATCTGCAAAGTTTCGGCTGGGTTATGTTTCGGAAGCCTACCGCCCAGCGTTGACTACTAACGCTGGCGTTAGCACTTCTTCGAGAAATCAAAACTCTTTTCTTAAAAATAATACCTTCACTCCCTCTAACTCTGCATCCACTAGCAAGGGTCAACAACATTCTCTGAAAAAGGTCTCAACCCCTTTTGTTGCTTGTGCCAATTGTTTATTTTTTGGCCACACCACGGATTCTTGCAGGAAGAAGGGGAAGTGTACTGTAAAGAAAATCTGTGTACCTAAGGTCTCCACTTATGTTATGGTAGGAACCTCATGGGTATCCGGATCTTCACTGACATTTTCTTCTTAGGTATGTTGGCAGGCTAAGGACAAAGAAGACATGTGGTACTTGGACTTAGGTTGCTCCAAGCACATGACGGGCGATAAAGCAAAGTTCCTTAGCCTCACTAAGAAGAAAGGAGGAACCATGACTTTTGGTGACAATGAAAAAGGAAGAATACTGGGCACCGGTACAGTGGGTAACGACTCTTTCTCTCTTACTAATGTCTTGTTTGTAGAAGGCTTAAAACATAACTTAATCTCTATTAATCAATTATGCGATAAAGGCCTTAATGTGTTATTTGAGTCTTCTACTAATTTGTGCAAAATCATTGATCCTAAGTCTAATAATATAGTACTCATTGCACCAAGAATTCATAACGTTTATTTAATTGCGTTTCATGATCTATCACGTGCATCTCTTAAATGTCTTATATCTAAAAATGAAGAACTTGAATTATGGCATAGGCGTCTTGGTCACTCTAGCACCAAGTTGATTTTAAAATTATCGAAAATTAAATTATCAGAGGTTTGCCAATCATAAATGGAAACCTCTCTTCCTTATGCTCGCCAAGCCAAAAAGGAAAATTTTCAAAAACATCGTTTAAAAGTAAAATTGAAGTATCCACCTCAAGACCATTGCAACTAATTCACATGGACCTTTTTGGGCCAATTAGCACTTGTAGCCTTGGTGGTAAAAAGTATACTTTTGTATTAATTGACGATTTTCAAGATTCACGTGAACTTTATTTCTTACCTCCAAATCCGATGCATTTTCTGAATTTTCAAAACTTTGCATTCACATTCAAAATGAATTTGACTTAAAAATTAAATGCATAAGGTCGGATCATGGAGGGGAATTTGAAAATGATTGTTTCACCACTTTCTGCAATAATCTAGCATTAAACACGAATTTTTCGCTCCACGCACCCCGCCAACAAAATGGTGTGGTGGAGAGGAAAAATAGAACCCTTCAGGAACTCGCACGCACTATGTTATCCGAGTATGGATTTCCTAGATCTTTTTGGGCTGAAGCCGTAAATACATCGTGCTATGTTATAAATCATATCATGCTTCGCCCTATTTTGAAATTAACTCCATATGAATTATATTACCAAAAGAAACCTAATGTATCTTACTTTCATGTTTTTGGATGTAAATGTTTTATCTTAAATACTAAAGATGCATTAGCTAAATTTGATGAAAAATGTGATGAAGGAATCTTTCTTGGCTACTCTTCTACTAGCAAGGCATATAGGATATATAATAAAAAGTCTAAAAAGGTTGAAGAATCTATTCATGTGAAGTTTGATGAACTTGTGCCTTGTGTAGATGCTAACAGTGCAGGAAAGGAAGATGAACCCCTCTCACCTTTGGTGCTTGATGATGATGAACCACTTGGAGAGGACAAAGTTGGAGATTTGGTGCAAGAAGAAGATGTGCCTCCAAGCGTCCTTAGATTCACAAGAGATCATCCAAGGGAGCTTGTCATTGGAGAACCATCAAGAGGGGTAACGACACATTTTTTCCTTAATGAATCTTTTTCTAATATATGCTTCGTTTCTGAAATTGAATCCAAAAATGTTTCAACCGCTTTAAATGATGAGTTTTGGTTTATTTCTATGAAAGAAAAATTAAATCAATTTGAACGGAATAGGGTTTGGAAGCTTGTTGAAAGACCATCTAATCACCCAGTCATAGATGTAAAATGGATATTTAAAAATAAATTAGATGGAGATTCTAGAATCACTAGGAACAAAGCTAGATTAGTAATAGCACAAGGTTATTCTCAAATCGAGGGGGTAGACTTTGATGAAACATTTGCACCCGTAGCTCGCCTTGAATCAATTAGAATTTTTCTGGCATTTGCAAGTAATAAAATATTTAAATTATTTCAAATGGATGTAAAAAGTGCTTTCTGAAACGGGATAATTAAAGAAGTTTATGTTGAACAACCCCCCGGTTTTATTGATAAAAATTTTCCAAATCACGTTTATAAATTAGAAAATGCGCTTTATGGTCTAAAACAAGCGCCCCGTGCATGGTATGAATGACTAACATCTTTTTTATTAAAGCACGGTTATAAAATGGGTAGTGCCGACAACACACTCTTCATTAAGCATATTGATAATGAAATAATTATTTTACAAATATATGTTGATGACATTATTTTTGGAGCCACTAATGAAGAGTTGTGTAATGAAGTAGTACTAGTAATGCAAAATGAATTTGAGATGAGTCTAGTTGGTGAATTAACTTATTTTTTAGGCTTTCAAATAACTCAAAGAAATGATGGAATCTTCATATGTCAATCTAAATATGTACATGATATGCTAAAACGATTTGAATTTGAAAACTTAAAACAAGCTAGTACTCCAATGAGCCCGTCACTAAAGTTAGGAAAAGATGAAACCGGAATTTCCATTGATCAAACTTTCTATAGAGGAATGATTGGATCCTTATTGTACCTTAGTGCATCTAGACCTGACATTTTGTTTGTCGTATGCTTATGCGCTAGATTCCAAGAGAATCTCATTTAAAAGCGGTAAAACGGATTTTTCGATATCTAATTGGCACATCTAAATTAGGTCTTTGGTATCCACATAATGACTCTTTTATATTACATGGATATTCTGATTCTGATTATGCGGGTTGTTCTTTAGATAGGAAAAGTACTAGTGGTACATGTCATTTATTTGGTCCTTATCTAGTTGCATGGTCAAGTAGGAAACAAAACTCCATTGCACTCTCCACAACCGAGGCGGAATATATTGCACTAGGAAGTTGTTGTGCCCAAGCATTATGGATGACTCAAACTTTAGAAGACTTTGGAGTTCATCTAACTAATATTGAACTAAAGTGTGACAACAAGAGTGCCATTGATTTAACCAACAACCCCGTTCATCACTCTAGATCCAAACACATAGACGTTAGACATCATTTCATTAGGGATCATATAAAAAAGGAATATGTTCATGTAAACTTTATTGGAACTGATTCACAACTTTCGGACATATTTACCAAACCTTTACCGGATTCCCGCTTTGCCCTACTTAGACTAGAATTAGGAGTCTTAGATATAACAAATTGATCATCACAACATGCTATGTCTCCTTCCAAATAAAAAAAACAATATATTTATATATTTTATCTTAAAAACACCAAAATATGCTTAATTTAGCCTTCAAAACATATCAACTTTCTCTGAAATTTCTACCCTAAGAAGGTCTATGTACATACTATCTATGCCAAAGAATTTTTTTTTCAAGAACCTCAAAAATCGAGTACTGTTTCGGCGTTAACTACTTAACGCCAGGCGTTAGCCTTTTTCTCCACTTGAAAATTCTGCGTTCACTAGTCTCTTTCTGGTATTTTTCTAATGATTTTTCTCAGTTTATTGTGTCTGATTTCAAATTATTTTATTATTAATTTGGTTGTTTTATTTCAAAATACCAAAAAATCAAATAATTCAAAATGCTCAAAAATATCTTTTTGTTATTTGTTTTGCTTTAACTCTTTACAAAATTATAGTTTGACTATAAAATTTCACAAGAGCAAACATCTTAGTTATTTTTGTTTCAAAAAGGTCAAAATTGTGTTTGGCATACACTTAAAGATAGTCTTCAATGTCTAATTTTAATTTCAAATTTTCTAAACATTGTTTTATCATGCCTTGACCTTAATCTGATTATGTGCAATGAAAAAGTCTATAGATAATTGTGTATGATTGCCTAGCATGCCTCTAAGTATGAGTAATGCTTTATGTTAATCAATGAATTATACACTCATTATTTTGGTAATCTACATGTGCTCATAATCTTAGTATTGCATGATTGTGTAGTGTAATAGTTTTAACATACTAAGTTGTATGTCTAAATTACCTACATCATCTTTCAAAAGTAAATTTCATGCACAATATAGAAGTGTTATTTCAATAATATAAATGTTTGCAACAACAAGTGAATTCGGAGACCTTTGGCCCAAAATAAAAATCTGAAATAAAAAGCCAAAGATAACTCCACCAAGCACTACTCACCCTCCTGATAAGTCTGAATGAGCATTGTGAGGTTGAGCACCTTGGAAAGAATTGTAAAGTGTCTTGTGCAAACAAATTCATCTTTTATCACTTCTATTTGTACACCGGATCACTAAAAATAAAAATCAATAAAATTGCTTATGTGATCCCCCAAGCAATACTTCGCTCCTGGATAAGTCTTAATAGCATTGTGTGGGCGAAGCACCTTGGTTGTGGTGCTCATTATTTGTGCCTTGAAACTTTATTCTAGATTTGATGTGTGAAAGTAATTATAAGATTGCATCCTTAATATTGTTGTCACTATTTCATTATATATGTCATGTGTTTTGATTATTTCACTTGTATACTTTTATCAAAACACCTTATGCACACATCATTGTTTTTCATAAAGCTTCCACTCATGAGAATTGGATCCTAATGCAAACATTACATAATTCTCTAATTGTACAACCCCGATGTTCGCCTGGAAGGGTCCCTGGTTCGCATACCCAGGGGAGCGAGCCAGGGATAGGCGAGCCAGGCGGGGCGAGCCTAAGAAGAGCGAGAGGCCCTAGAGGCGGGCGAGCCAGCCGGTCGAGGGAGTTCGCTAGGAAGGCCCGAGACCTTGGGGTACAAATAGCCATTTTTGGGGTACAGTTAGCCATTTTGGCGATCTCGACTCGCTAAAGAGCGGTTCAGCAGGCGAATCCTAAAAGCAGGCGAGCCAGTCAGTCGAAGGAGTTCGCTAGGCAGGCGAGTCGGCCAGACATTTTGGCGAGCCCCGTGTTCGCTGGAACGGGTCAAGGGTCTCTGGTCCGCCAGTACCTGGGGTGGTCTTAATAGCTCCTGGTGGTCTGCGGCTAGCCGCTCAAAGCAGCGGAGTCTGGCTGTTAGCAGACCAATTCGGGGTGCGGATAGTAAGGATGGACAGCGGGAGTTGGCTATTGACAGACCACAAAACCAAAATCTATAAATAGACCTTAAAGGGCACCTTGGAAGAGACCGGGTTTCAGAATATTTGAGCCTTCTTCTCTCCATAGGTCGCTTTGGTTTGGGCTCTCTAGCTCTCCAAGGTGCCCGAGTCTTAGCTTTGGCTTGGGAGGGGAAGCGCTCAACGATCTTCCGGGTTAGTGGAGGGACCTCCTTGCTGAGACCAGGGTCTTTGTTCTTTGTCCGAGTTATCTGCCTATCTCTTCCGAGGGACCGGTAAGGGCTAGTCGCCCCTCAATTCGTTGAGGGCCCCGAGCTCCACAGGAGATCGAGAAATCGGTTTCAACATTTTGGTGCGGTGAGCGTGGAGTGTGGCTGGTTCAAGAAAGTTCCGGAGAAGGGACATGGCGGGCGATGAAGAGCAAGGCGAGGAGTTCGGCGAGACTCCTCAGGAGGCGATGGCTAGGATGCTCGCGGATTTCAGAAAGGAGGTGCTCGACACCTTGGGGTTCACGGTCACAGCTCTATGAAGTGAGTTTGCGACCCCAGCACCTCAGGCGACCCCTCCCCCAACAGCAGTCGGCGAGAAGGCACCAGGGGGAAGGGCTGGAAAGGAAGTTGCTGTTGGTTTAGGCCAGAGCTAGGAAGGGCGAGTGTTTTTCGCCAGTCCGGTGAGCTCCGTGCCTGCAAGCTCAGTGCTGGCGAGCTCCATCCCAGCGAGCGCGACGCAGGCGAGTGCGCGCCAGGAGGAAGCGGCGACTGTCGGGGTGGTTCAGGCGAGCACCGCCCTCGCGAGCACAGTCCCAACGAGCTCAAGTTTGGCGAGCGAGCTCGGGGGACGAGTGGAGCCAGGAAGAGTGACAGGAGGGGGAAGCCCCTTTTGCGAGTTGGTGCTTTCCGCACCCATCCCGGGGGGATTTGGAGAATGGGACCAGGTGTACTACAACGGTAGAGATGACCATGTCCAGCACCTGCAGAGTTTCGAAGACTCGGTCTCCATCAGGCCGATGTCAGATGCCTTCAAGTGTCGGCTCTTTGCTGTCACCCTCAAGGAGAAGGCCAGGGACTGGTTCCATCATCTCCCTGCAGGGTCAATCTACTCGTTCGAGGATTTGCGCCGAAGTTTTTTGCTGAGGTTCTCGACCTCAAAAAAGAGGAAGAAGGGCGCTGATTCCCTCTTCGCAGTGAAGCAGGGACCCAGGAAGTCGCTGGCTCAGTATGCCGATCGGTTCCAGGAGGAAGTACAGCTCACTAAGGAGATGCCCGGGTTTGCACTCCAACTCGCCTTCACGGTCGGGTTGAAAGAGAGTTTCTTCAAGATGGCGTTGAAGAGAAAAGCCCCCGTCTCCTTTGAAGAGTTGATGGAGAGGGTGTCGGAGGATGTCGCAAGTGAGGAAGCCAATCCAGAGCTCACCAAGAGGCTTGCAAAGCTCAGTGAGCCGGAGGTGAGGCAGCAGGAGGTCAGGAGAAGGGAAGAGCCCCGGGCCCCGGAGGGGGAATGGAGGCCGCAAGGTGGAGGAATGCAAGGGCAGACAAGGGGTTACGGCCCAGGAAGGGGTAACCATGTCGGAGGTCAATGGAGGCCCCCCCAGTTAGGGTGGAGGCAAGGTCCGATGCAAATGCCTCCCCCTCGCCAACATGCCATGGCAATTGGACGGGGAAGAGGTAGAGGAAGAGGAAGGGGAGGAGAGGTGGAAATGGCAGCCGCTAGGAGGAGAAGGAATAGGGTGGCGGAGGCCGAGGCAAGGGAAGTGGCGTTGCCATATTGTATCTTCCATGATGTGGAAGGTCACTCGACGGACACCTGTCCAGAGTTCCTGGAAGTAAAGAGGGGCAAAGCGCCCACGCCACCACAGCAGCAGCCAGTAAGGATCGTGGAGGTCGAACCTCGAGAGGAGGATGAGGAAAGGTGTGAGGATAGAACCGATATGGGAAGAAGAGGAGGGATCGGGGTGATCCATGGGGAGGTAGGGGTGGAGGCGACCCGCAAGGCTAGCGTCCATACCATCTACCGCCGGAGCGTGGCTTCGACATCCACCGCTCCACCCCCGGCCGAAAAAATCATTTTCACCCATAAAGACATGCCGGGCTATGAGGACCCGTTTTGCGACGCGCTGGTTATTCAGACGGCGATCGAGAACTTCACCGTCTCCTGGATCCTAGTGGACAACAGAAGTTCGGTCAATGTTATCTTCAAAAAGGCGTTCGACAAGATGGAGGTGGAGCCCAAGAGGGTGTTGGCCTCAGATGGCCCTCTGTTCGGATTCTCGGGGGAGAGGAAGGAAGTAGAAGGGGGAGTAGGGCTTCATGTGAACCTGGGTGGGCAGTCCCGGAACTGTCGTTTTGTCATAGTGGACGCCCCAAGCAGTTACAGCGCCATCTTCGGACGACCACTCATCAGCGGGTTCCGCTGTGTCCCTTCCACCTTTCATCAATGCCTTAATTTCAACGATGGAGGGGTTCAGGTGCGGATCAGGGGGGATCCCAGGGTGGCAAGACAGTGTAACGGTTGTCAACACCATCTCCTGGATGGGAGAAGCTGAGGAGTGGGATAGGATGATGGAGGAGGCGGCCAAAGCCGGAAGTATGGAGGTAGCTGAGGAGAAGATGGAGGGAGATGAAGTCCATGCCCAGGAAGGGGTAGCTGAGGGACCCTGAGTGGAAGGAGAAGAAGAAGAAGAGAAGGCCCAGGAGGGAAGGGCGGAAGAGCAGATGGTGGTAGAAAAGGAGGTCGAGGGGGGAACCCAGGCTCCCACTTGTGCAAAGGAGGAGAGGGCTTGGGGAGAGCAATCCAGGCTGGAGGCCGTGGATGAGGTCGTGGAACTTGAAGTCACCACTCGGCTCGGGGTGGTGGAAAAGGTCTGAATCAGCGGGGAGCTCAACCCGAAGGAGCAGGCCGAGATCCTGGCCTGCGTGCAGAAAAATGTAGACGTCTTCGCATGGAGCGCCGCGAAAATGCCCGGGATCGACGCGGATGTGGCTTGCCATCGCCTCAACCTCGACCCCGGGACCCGCCCCATCCGCCAGAAGAGGAGGGTTATCGCCGACAAGTTGGAAGGACCCATCCGAGAGGAGGTGGGTAAACTTCTGCAGGCAGGTTTTGTATCAGAGATCCAGTACGCAGGCTGGGTCTCCAACGTAGTTATCGTAAAAAAGGGAGGAGGTAAGTGGCGTATGTGTTTCGACTTTTCGCTTCTTAATAAATCATGCCCGAAAGATTTCTACCCCCTGCCCAGAATCGACGCGCTGGTTGACTCAGTCGTTGGTTTTTCTGTAATGTCTTTCTTAGATGCTTTTTCAGGTTACCATCAAATCCGCATGCACCCCCCGGACATCAAGGATGTTTCCTTCATCATGGGGGATGGATGTTATTGCTATAAGATGATGCCCTTCGGACTCAAGAACGCAGGGAATACGTACCAAAGGATGATGGATAGGGTCTTCTGAAAGTGGAGGTCAGATCTTAAATTACTCTAGAGGGGGGGTGAATAGAGTATTAAAATTTTTCTTTAGTTTTATAGCGAAATTAAAATAGTGTTATATATATATAAGTGTAATTAGTGTGAGAATTGAATAAACAGAAAAGGTAAATAAAAGAAATCAAACAGCACAAGCACAAAGAATAATTAACCACAGACGACACAAGGAGCTATAGTAGTTCCCCAAAAAAAATGGGTACGTCTACTCTTCTACCACCCTTGGTAGGAATCCACTAGGAGGTTGTTGATAAGGTGCCCTCACACCAGGTGATTTTGATAAGGTGTCCACACACCAGGTGAGCTGTTGATAAGGTGCTCTAACCAAGGTCCAGGTTTTTGCTAAGGTGCCCTGTCACCGAGATTAACTTTTGAAGGGAGTTATGACCCTGTACAAGAGAGGTAAGAAAGAGTTTGTAGTGTTCTTCTCTGTCAAGATGCTGAGAGAAGATTCTAGTGGATGTTGTTGTAAAGCTCCCCCTGTCTGATTGAATTAGTTGACAGAAGATGGAGAAGCTTTCTCTTGAAAAACCAAGATCTCCAGTAGCAGATTGATCTGGAAGAATAGGTTCTTCAGATTTTTTTTGTTGCTCTTTTTAGAAGATCTATCTTTGCAGCAGATTCTGAGTAAAAATCCTCTTGATGATGTTCTCTGAGGTTTTTGTGCTGCTTGTCGAAGAGAGAAAAAAGAAGAAAAATACTACTTGTATATATCTATATATTTCTTCTTCTTTTTGTCTATATATATATATCCCTTCTCCTTTTTTTTTGAATTCTGTTGACATTCTTGGAAATAACAACAAGGCTCAAACGACTCTGGCAGGTCCTTTTGTTCCTTGGTCGTGAAAAGATTCCTTTTCATTAAATGTCAACGGCTATTCCTGTCTGGGAAAAAGGAAGGAAAGGAATATATTAATTGAGTTTTAAATATCCTTCCTTATCTGTCAGAATATATCAAAGATATTGAATAGATCCGTTATAGTCGTCGTTTTGCTGTTAGGACAGAATAGAATGTGACTGATAATAAATCTGGAATTCAATAAATGATCTGTCGAACGCTGGGAGCCATCTGTCGAGCGCTGTCCAGAATATGTCGAACACTGGCTAGAAAACTGTCGAGCGCTGTTATATAAAAAAACTGTCGAACACTGAGAGCCATCTGTCGAGCGCTGCTAGTCATTCGTCGAACGCTGATCAGTAAATGTCGAGTGCTGTAACTGGCTGTAATACTTCAGTCTGCTTAGAACAGTTTGTCGAACGATACTAGACGTTTGTCGAACGCCAAAAGCCATTTGTCGAGTGCTGCTAGTCATTCGTCGAACGCTGAAAACCTTAGATTAATCTTAAGTTCTAGCTAGTTTATCAGCCTAAAGACTTGACCCTTAAACTATACAATGGGGTCAACTGATCCTAATCAGTACAAAGTGATCCTAGCCCAAAACAGTAAAAGGGTTGTTCCAACAATCTCCCCCTATTTGGGTTAGGATACTTTTTAACAAGAAATCAAATAGATGCAGCAAAACAGAGCAAAAAAAATAGATCATCAGATAAAAATAAGTGCTCTGAGTTCAGAAACTTTACATTCATAACCAAGCAATTTATTTAAGGCTTTTTGTCCTGAGAAGCTGGCTTGAATATGATTTTCCTGTTGGGGTCTTCTGATTTCTTTTTGCTGATAAACAATTCTTGAGCACCAATGATTTTCTGTTCTTTGACATGAGGGATAAATGCTTCTGGGTGCATATCAATATATTCCTCAGTATTGAATGTTGTAACTGTTTTGTATTTTTCAAGTTCTTTTCTTCTGTATTCTGACATGGTTGAGAAACTTGAGAAGTCTTTGCCTTCTGCTTTAGCCTTTTTAATCTGTGCAAATGCAACTGTTTCTTTCAGTCTTGCCATCTGACACATTTTCTCTTCTTCTGGATCTGGAAAGTAATAAATATCTTCTGAATCATTTTTGTCTTGAGTGACCTTTTGAGGTACTCTATCTCTGTGAAAAGATCCATCAGAAATGTGAAATTTGTATTCTGAAGATATTTGAGAGGAAGAGAAGGTTTGACTTCCTTGATAGATTGAAGCTGATTTCTTGGAGGAAGGAGCGCTGGTTGATCTAGAGATTTGAGAACCACTAGAACTACCAGGTCTCCTTGAATGTTGAGAGCTTGGCTTCTGAGAGGAGGATGATACACCTGTTGATCCTGTTGCACCAGCTGCTGGAGGAGGAGGAGGAGGAGGATGATTGTACTTGACCGATTTGTCAGAAATGTAGCCAGTCTTCTTGAATTTCTTCCTCCTATTGTTCTCATTTCTGGAGTACTTCATCCAGTGGGGAGTTTTCTCATCAAGAGGAACATTATACAAAATGTACAAAGGAATATCATTATTTGGATTTGGGGGCTTGGGAGCAGCCTTTGACTTAGCTGTTCTTTTCTTTCTTTTCTTTGAGAATGTATCATCAGAATTACTGGAGTCATCATCATCTTCAGAGTCAGAAGATGAGATTGGCTTATTGTATAAGTCATCAATTCTCTTGATTGCTTCACGAGCCTTTAATCTTTCTTCTTCAGCTTTGTCAAACTCTGCATCTGCTTCTCTCCAGATTTCATCAAAGCTTGGCATTGGTTCTTCATTCCATACAGGAATTGGAGGTGAAGAAGTAATTTGTGGGGCTGGTGAATCATCAAGGAATTCTGCAAGATCATCTTCAAATTCTGCAGAATGATCCTGTATTGGACTGTCTTGAATAGTGGATGAAGGAATAGAGGATATATAATTTTGTATGATGTCAGAATGAGTTTTCTGAGGAAGGCAAATCAGAGCCTTTGAAAGATCCTCTATGTATACCTTTGGTGATACTCTTGAAGTATATGTGACATCAAATTTTGATATTAAGCTATATAGATCACAGGATGGATGAATGCATATAGTATTTATTACTTCTATAACTTGTGTATCTGTATCAAAAATTGTAACATCTTCTAGAATTTCTTCTGTTGCTGGAGCTTCTTCATAGAACATCTCCCCCTGCCTAGCTTCAGGGCAACCTGAATCTAGGCCTCTAGTAGAAGGGACAGCAGTGGAGGAGGGAAGAGAGGCTATCCTAGAAGATAAAGAAGAAAGTGCCTGAATAACTGGAGCAAGTTTTGCATCCAGGAGCTGGCTTATTTTAGGAAGGATAAGATCAAAGACTTGATTAGCAATAGAGGAGAGGTTGAGGGATGAATAATCGGGTGGATGGCAAGTGAATGGTTGTGATGTGGATGGAGAGGATATTGAAGGAATGATATTACTGATGTTGGTGGTATGTGTATGAATGTCTGGATGGATTGGACTAGGAGAATGGATAGGTGAGTGATATTCATTGTGTATTGGAGAGGGAGGTGTGGTAGGTAGTGGTTCTGAAGATAGTGGTGGTGGAGCATCACTGATGTGGTCGGTTAAGATTTGATAATCATTGATGAGTGGTATTGCAGTTGAAGGAGGGGATGAAGAATGAGCAGGAGATTGTTGAGCAGGAGGAGAGAGGATATGAGAGTGAGGAGGAACTGAGGAAGGATCTTCTAGAGGTGTAGAGGGAGTGACTTGATCAGTCCTTGTGTTCTCAGAAGCTTTCCTTTTTCTGGAGGCCTCAGCTCCTGTATTCTTCTTGGGAATTATTCTATCCCATTTAGCAAAGAGTGTTGAGGTCAGCCTCTTGCTGGCATTTATTGTTACTTTTGGTGACACCAAAAGTTTTGGATGCCTTTCCTGCAAGAAGATTCCTATGATTCTTCCAAAGCATACATTCTCTGTAGAATTCTTCTTTTTAATTAGGTCAAAAAGGATTGATCCCCAGTTGACTTTCTTCTTCTCCATTAAGGCCACCATTAATAGAAATTGGTGCCTACTGATATAGTCATGTCCAGAAGTCTTGCCCAGCAGGACTTTCCCAACAATATCTGCTAAGAACTTGTAGTTCTGAGACATGTTCTTTTTCAGAATGTGGCTAGGGTTTCCAGTCAAATGGCCCATTTTGACTAAAGCTTCATCAAATTCATTTGAGCTTATGTCTAATTCATCTTCACCGTTTGCAAGACCAAAGATTTCAGTAAGGATGGTGCGAGAGAGAGACATGATGACCTGCGATTGTTCCCGACAAGCTTTCATCGACTGGTTTTGCAGTGAAAACCCATTCTTTTATCTCTGCAACAGCTATCTTCTGCCTGGTGCTTAGAAATTTCCTTAGTTGTTGTTCATCCAGCATTTGAAGAATATCCTTGAAGATTTGGTCTGACTGTGCAAACGAGTCCATGTCAATGTCAAAACCTGCATCAAACTTCATTGGGTGCAGAGAGGCCTGAGGAATCGCCATTGTTCCTGCAAGAGAAGAGAAAGATCAAGTGCAACAGGGAACCGAAGGAAAATGATTTCTGTAGGCGCGAACTTAGAATAAAGTAAAATAGGTGTTATATAGTCGAGGAAATAGGGAGGAGAATTCGAGGAGCGCTGTTCGGCAAAACCTAATTAATTCTGAAGTCGAACCGACTTTAAAGTTTTTAAAAAATCTTTTTCGTCGAGCGCCGTTCGACAAATGGGATTTTCTTTACTGACTCTTAAGATGTAGGTTTTCGTCGACCATCGTTCGACAAAAAAAAATATTGTCGTTCTTCGTTCGACGAAAATTGGGTTAGATAGAACATATAATTTTCAGCAGATTGAGTCTCCATCTATCATTCCCAGTTGATTCATAAAGAAGATGTGTTTCTTTTCATCCAGAGGTTTGGTGAAAATATCTGCTCTTTGTAAATCAGTGGAGATGAATTGTAGGCAAATTTTATTTTTATCCACATTATCTTTGATAAAGTGGTGCCTTATTTCTATGTGTTTAGTCCTACTATGGAGAGCTGGATTTTGTGCTATAGCTATTGCACTAGTATTGTCACAAAATATGATTGATTGATTTAAGTTGATTCCATAGTCTAGAAGTTGATTTTGTATCCACAGAATTTGTGAGCAGCAACTGCCTGCAGCAATATATTCTGCCTCAGCTGTTGATGTGGACACAGTTGTTTGCTTCTTACAAAACCAAGACACAAGCCTATCACCAAGAAACTGACAAGTTCCTGATGTGCTTTTTCTGTCTACTCTGCATCCAGCATAATCTGAGTCTGAGAATCCAGTTAATTCAAATTCAGATGTTGTTGGATACCAGAGACCTAGATTAGGACAACCCTTTATATATCTTAAAATTCTTTTTAATAAAGATAGATGAGATTCTTTAGGGTTAACTTGAAACCTAGCACAAATACAGGTAGCAAACATTATATCAGGCCTACTAGCTATCAAATATAGTAATGAGCCAACAATTGCTCTATACATTTTCTGATCAACAGGTTTCCCTGATTCATCAGCATTGATGACGGCATTAGAGGCCATGGGTGTTTTCATGGGAGAGGAATCAGACATTCCAAACCTTTTTACTAATTCCTTAGCATACTTGGATTGGGAAATGAAAATTCCTGATGTGGTTTGCTTCACTTGAAGACCAAGGAAGTATGATAATTCACCCATGCTACTCATTTCAAATTTAGATTGCATAAGTTTAGAGAACTTTTTGCATAAATTTGAATCAGTAGATCCAAAAATAATATCATCTACATATATTTGAACTAGCAGTGTTTGATTTTTATGTATTTTGAAAAATAAGGTTTTATCTACTAAGCCTCTACAGAACTTGTTTTCCAATAGAAAATTTGCTAAGGTCTCATACCATGCCCTGGGAGCTTGTTTGAGACCATAGAGAGCTTTATTAAGCTTGAATACATAAGAAGAGTGAGTTGGAGATATAAAACCTGGTGGTTGCTCCACATAAACTTCTTCTTTGATATATCCATTTAGGAATGCACTTTTTACATCCATTTGATATACCCTAAATTGTTTGTATGCAGCAAATGCTAAAAATATTCTGATAGCTTCAAGTCTTGCTACAGGTGCAAATGTTTGATCATAGTCTATGCCTTCTTCCTGTGAGTATCCTTGAGCTACAAGTCTTGCTTTATTTCTCACAATATTTCCTTGATCATCAAGTTTGTTCCTGAAGACCCACTTGGTGCCAATGACTGGATGGCCTCTTGGTCTTGGAACCAAATCCCAAACTTTGTTTCTTTCAAATTAGTTAAGTTCCTCTTGCATTGCAAGAATCCAATTTGGATCTTGTTCTGCATCTTTTATGGTTTGAGGTTCAACTTGTGATAGAAAGCAAGTATGCATCTGATTTTGATACAGTTGATGTCTTGTCTGAACACCTGCAGAAATATCACCAATCACTTGTTAAATTGGGTGATCTCTAACTGTGATGTGGTCAACAGTTGGAGTTAATTCTGCAGTGATATTTATTTGGGAATTTTGCTCAGTAACTGTATCCTGTGGAGGATGTTCTGTTGTTGCATGATTCTGATAATCAATAAGATCTGAATGATCTTCTTCTTCACTATCTTCAAGACTTTGAGCTAATGGTTGCATTGAATCTCCTGACTGTAGATTTAGCCCATCAAGCTCTTCACATAGAGTTGGTACCTGCAAAGCATTCTTGGTAGAAGATTTCTTCTCCTTGTAAAACATGTTAGTTTCATCAAAGGAAACATGCATGGGCTCTTCTATCTTAAGAGAGGACTTGTTAAATACCCTATATGCTTTGCTAACTATTGAATATCCTAAGAAAATTCCTTCTTCAGATTTTGGTTCAAATTTTCTAAGATATTTCTTATCATTGTTATGAACAAAACACCTGCAACCAAAAGTTCTGAAATAGTCAACTTTAGGTTTCTTCCCTTTAAGTAATTCATAGGGAGTTTTACCCTTAAGTTTGTGTATCAAACTTCTATTCAGAACATAGTTTGCTGTGATAACAGCTTCTGCCCAAAAAGATAGTGGCAAATTAGCATCTGCAAGCAATGTTCTTGCTGATTCAATTAGGGTTCTATTTTTCCTTTCAACTACCCCATTCTGTTGAGGAGTTCTAGGAGCTGAGAAGCAATGTCTGATACCTTCCTTCTCACAGAATTCTTGCATAAGAAGAGACTCAAACTCAGTGCCATAATCACTTCTGATCAATGCAACTACAGTAGAGTATTCAATCTGTATGCTCTTAAGAAAGTCTGAAAGAACTTTAAAGTTATCTGACTTTTCTCTCAAAAAGAATACCCAAGTGAATCTAGAGAAGTCATCTACAATAACTAGAGTGTAAGACTTCCCTCCTAAACTCTTTATTGTTATTGGTCCAAAAAGGTCCATATGTAGCAAGAATAAGATTCTAGGTGAATCACTTTTAGATAAGGATTTAAAACTATTTTTGGTTTGCTTTCCTAGCTGGCATGCCGTGCATAAACCTTCTTTCTTATATGATCCTGATGGTAAACCTCTAACTAGATTATCTTTAGATAGCTTGGCAATTGTTCTGAGATTTACATGTCCTAATCTTTTATGCCATAGTTCACTAGGTTTGCTTAGCTCATTAAACAGGCAAATTTCTGATTTAGAGGAATTGAAATTTACTAAATATATATTACCCTGTCTAATACCTGATAAGACAATGACATTATCAAATGACTTGATAATGCATTCTGATTTATTAAAGGTTACCTGATAACCTTCATCACATAACTGACTTATGCTGATGAGGTTATGCTTCAGACCCTTCACATAGGTGACTTCTTTGAATGTTACTGCTCCAACCTTGATTTGACCAAAGCCTTTGGTTTGACCATAGTTGGAGTCTCCAAAGATCACTTTGGGTCCAAGCTGTGCCTTGTAATTTTTTAGATTGGCCTTGTTTCCTGTCATGTGCTTTGAGCAGCCACTATCCAAGTACCATTTTTGATTTAATCTTGGATGGCCAAGTACCTGCAAAGACAAAAACATAAACTAGTTGTTTTTGACCCAGACTACCTTGGGTCCTTTTGTGTTACCACAAAATTCGGAGATAAATGACATTTCAGGCTAGCTCTTATAGCCTTGTGGATGATATCTCCTTGGAGGTATTATCCATTTAGTGAAAGGATTTTTAGTTTGTTTGGAAGTGAGATTTCTAGTATTTTCTGTATAGTATTTGTTCGACAAATTTGGATAAATTGGTCGACTATTGTTCATCTGATAACTATACTGAAAATCTGTTTTCAGATTTCGTCGAGCTCCGTTCGACAAATTTGAACCTTTTTGTCGATCTCCGTTCGACGAATTCTTTTGAATTCTTTTATCCTTAACAGACTTGCTTGAAATATCTTTATCTCTTTTTACATCTTCTTTGCCTTGAGCAGAAATAAATTTTATAGGTGAGGAAAGGATATTTCTCTTAATCAGAGATGGTTCACTTGATGAGGCACCCAAGCCCAGCTTGCTATTATTAAGTCTAGCATTGACTGTGCTTGTGATGTCCATCAGTTTGATACTTCTCCCATTTAGGGATTCTTCAAATTTCTTGGCCTCAGAAAGTTTATTCTCAATGAGAATAATGTGTTCTCTGGAGGCAGCCAATTCTTTCTTAAGATTTGCATTTTCTTCACCCATCTTTTTCATTTCAGCTATCTTACATCTGAGTGAGATTATTCTTTCTCAGAGTTGAGTAGATCTGAGCAAAAGACTTTGAATTCAGCTTTGAATTCATCTGAAGTAAAATCAAAATCAGACATTACCTGATCTGCATCATTTTCTTCTTCTGATTCTAAATTTTCTTCATCAGATTTGCTGGCTGAGGCATTGATTGCCATCATGCAGAAGTTCTTTTCTTCTTCATCATCATTGGAGCTTGATGAAGATTCAGATTGTGACTCACTGTCTGAGTCATAAGTTGCCATTAGACATTGGCTATTTTCTTTTGTTTCTTCTTCATCAGAAGAACCAGATGAGAATTCTGATTCAGATTCTGTTTCACTCCAGGATGTTGCTACAAATCCTCTTCCCTTCTTTTTGTGTGAATGGGAGGAAGATTTGCTGGATCTTTTCTTTTCTTCCTTTTCTCTTTTTCTCTCCTTTCTGTCCTTTTTGTTTTGATTTTCTGGACATTCAGGAGCAATATGTCCTGGCTTCCTGCAACCAAAACATATAATTTCATTAGAATGATTTTTGTCATACCTTGGCTTGTCATGGCTTCTGGATGACTTCTTCTTGAAATCTTTCTTAGCCATATTATAGAATCTTTTGGCTATGAAGCTCATCAACTCCTCTTTGTTAGGAGTTGGTCCTTCTTCTTCTGCAGCTTTGAAGGCTATGCTTTTCTCCTTCTTGAGTGCTGGGGATGAGGTAGATTCTTCAACTTCCCTACTCTTGACAAGCTGCTCATAAGATTTGAGCTTGCCCAACAAGGCTTCAGTGGTGATCTCATTTAGGCTTCTGGCTTCTTTGATTGGCCAGATTCTGGAGTCCCATGTGCTGGGAAAGCACATGAGAATTTTGTCATTGATCTCTGTGAGTGAGATCACTTTGTCCAGAGACTTCAGCTCATTTATTATGAGGCTGAGCCTATTGTACATATCAGCAACATTTTCTAATTCTCCCTTCTTGAAGTTCTCACATTGAGAGATTAGGTGGGATCTTCTATCTTTCCTTTCATCTGCTGAACCTGCCACCATGTTGTTGAGTGATTCCCAGATTTCTTTTGCTGAGGTGCACTCAACAACTTTCTGGAATATGTCATCTGACATAGTTAAGGCTAGAATGTTCATGGCTTTTGCATCTGCATTTCTTTGCTTCTTCTGAGCCTCAGTCCACTCAGGAGGTGGAACATCAGTGTTGTCTGTTGCTGCAGTAGTGCTGGTTGTTGATGTAGGTGCTGGAGGTCCTGTAAGAATAACATTGAAAATCTCCTCATCAATAGAGTTCATATAAAGCCTAATCCTTGCTTTCCATAGTGCAAACTTATTGAGATTGCACATGGGAGGTCTTGTGCTAGAATATTCCTTATTTTGTGCCATGAGTTTTGAATGTTATAAAATTCTTGGTTAAAGGAGCTCTAGACAAATTAAGATCTGGTTGATCTTTGTAATTCAGATGTTAGTCTGTAAAGAATCAACCAACCTCTGATACCAATTGAAAGTGGAGGTCAGATCTTAAATTACTCTAGGGGGGGTGAATAGTGTATTAAAATTTTTCTTTAGTTTTATAGCGGAATTAAAATAGTGTTATATATATATAAGTGTAATTAGTGTGAGAATTGAATAAACAGAAAAGGTAAATAAAAGAAATCAAACAGCACAAGCACAAAGAATAATTAACCACAGACGACACAAGGAGCTATAGTAGTTCCCCAAAAAAAACTGGGTACGTCTACTCTTCTACCACCCTTGGTAGGAATCCACTAGGAGGTTGTTGATAAGGTGCCCTCACACCAGGTGATTTTGATAAGGTGTCCACACACCAGGTGAGCTGTTGATAAGGTGCTCTAACCAAGGTGCAGGTTTTTGCTAAGGTGCCCTGTCACCGAGATTAACTTTTGAAGGGAGTTATGACCCTGTACAAGAGAGGTAAGAAAGAGTTTGTAGTGTTCTTCTCTGTCAAGATGCTGAGAGAAGATTCTAGTGGATGTTGTTGTAAAGCTCCCCCTGTCTGATTGAATTAGTTGACAGAAGATGGAGAAGCTTTCTCTTGAAAAACCAAGATCTCCAGTAGCAGATTGATCTGGAAGAATAGGTTCTTCAGATTTTTTTGTTGCTCTTTTTAGAAGATCTATCTTTGCAGCAGATTCTGAGTAAAAATCCTCTTGATGATGTTCTCTGAGGTTTTTGTGCTGCTTGTCGAAGAGAGAAAAAAGAAGAAAATTACTACTTGTATATATCTATATATTTCTTCTTCTTTTTGTCTATATATATATCCCTTCTCCTTTTTTTTTTAATTATGTTGACATTCTTGGAAATAACAACAAGGCTCAAACGACTCTGCTAGGTCCTTTTATTCCTTGGTTGTGAAAAGATTCCTTTTCATTAAATGTCAACGGCTATTCCTGTCTGGGAAAAAGGAAGGAAAGGAATATATTAATTGAGTTTTAAATATCCTTCCTTATCTGTCAGAATATATCAAAGATATTGAATAGATCCGTTATAGTCGTCGTTTTGCTGTTAGGACAGAATAGAATGTGACTGATAATAAATCTGGAATTCAATAAATGATCTGTCGAACGCTGGGAGCCATCTGTCGAGCGTTGTCCAGAATATGTCGAACACTGGCTAGAAAACTGTCGAGCGTTGTTATATAAAAAAAACTGTCGAACACTGAGAGCCATCTGTCGAGCGCTGCTAGTCATTCGTCGAACGCTGATCAGTAAATGTCGAGTGATGTAACTGGTTGTAATACTTCAGTCTGCTTAGAACAGTTTGTCGAACGATACTAGACGTTTGTCGAACGCCAAAAGCCATTTGTCGAGTGCTGCTAGTCATTCGTCGAACGCTGAAAACCTTAGATTAATCTTAAGTTCTAGATAGTTTATCAGCCTAAAGACTTGACCCTTAAACTATACAACGGGGGTCAACTGATCCTAATCAGTACAAAGTGATCCTAACCCAAAACAGTAAAAGGGTTGTTCCAACATCTTCCGCGAGCAGAAAGGAAGAAATTTAGAAGTCTATGTTGACGACCTCATGGTGAAGAGCCGAGACCTTGGGTCTCACCTCCAAGACCTTGAGGAGACGTTCGGGACCCTGCGGCGGTACAAGATGAAACTCAATCCCTTGAAGTGTGTCTTCGGGGCAAGCTGAGGAAAGTTCCTAGGCCACTTACTCACCCCCGCGGGGGTGGAGCCCAACCCGGACAAGGTTAAGGAGGTAATGGAGTTGGGGTCACCAAAGAATCCGATGGAGGTTCAGAGCCTTACAAGGAAGTTGGCTGGGCTCAGCAGGTTCCTCTCCAAGGCGGGAGAAAAGTGTGCACCTTTTTTCAAGGTGCTGCGGGGCAACAAGAAGTTTGAATGGACCCGGGAGTACGAGGAAGCCTTCCAGGCTCTGAAAGAACAGCTCACCCAAACCCCTCTGCTCCAGGGACCGAGGCCAGGAGAAGACCTATCCCTGTACCTGGGGGTAGGGTCCGAAGCAGTAAGTTCCGTGTTGATCCGGGAGGAGGGGAAGAAACAGTTTCCTATCTACTACGTCAGCCGAGTGCTGAAGAAGGCAGAGCTCCGGTACCCGATCTTGGAAAAGTTGGCCTTCGCATTGGTGGTGTCATCCCGGAGGCTCCGGCCTTACTTTCAAGCACATTCAATCAAGGTGGTGACGGACCACCCGCTCCGTAAAATCATGGAGGGAGTGGAGCACTCAGGGAGGTTGGCAAAGTGGTCCGTGGAGCTAAGTGAATTCAATAACACGTTCGTGCCCAGGACGTCCATCAGGGCTCAGGCGGTGGCAGACTTCATGGCCGACTATGCAGCCGAAGTGGGGGAGCACGAGCCACCTCCCCCAGAGGCATGGAAGATATTGGTGGACGGAGCGTCGGGAAAATACTCCTATGGAAGGGGGAATGGTCCTAGTAAGTCCTCGGGGGACTCGGATTGAGCAAGCCTTAAACATCCATTTCCCAATTACCAACAACCAGGCTGAGTACGAAGTAGTGATAGCGGGCCTTCGGCTGGCCCGGGAACTGGGTGTGCAGGATGTGGAGGTCTCCACGGACTCCATGGTGGTAGCATGCCAGATCAAGGGAGAATTTGAAGCAAAGGACCCGACCCTCCTACTATACCTGGAGAAGGTTAAGGGGGTCATCGGGCAGTTCCGCACCTTCTCCATCAAGCACGTGCCAAGGGAGGAGAGCACCCAGGCGGACCTCTTAGCCAAGTTCGGTCCCCGAGCAGGAGAGACGACTTCAGAGCTCTTCCGGCCCTCCATCGAGGAAGGAGAGTTGATGGAGGTGGATCAACGGGCCTCATGGATGGATCTGTTCATCACCTTCCTATCCTCCGGGCAGTTCCCTGGAGAGGACGTGGACAAGAGGCGCTTTAGGTATAAGTCCGCTTATTACTCCTTGCATGCAGGAGGGCTATATAGGAAAACTCTCTCGGGACTCCTGGCCCGTTGTGTTTCCGAGGAGGAGGTTCCGAGAGTCCTGGAAGAAATCCACTCTGGGGAGTGCGGCAGCCACTCCGGGACTCGAACCCTGGAAGGGAGGGTGTTGAGGCAAGGCTACTTCTGGCCCACTCTCAGCAAGGATGCGGCAGAGTTCGCGAGAAAGTGTCCGAAGTGCCAGCTCTATGCTCCGCTCCAACTCCTCCCAGCTCAAAGGCTCCGAACCATCACGGCTCCCTGGCCCTTCGCCATATGGGGGCTGGACCTGGTCGGTCCCTTTCCCCAAGCCAGCGGCCAGAGGAAGTTCCTGCTGGTCATGATTGACTACTTCTCCAAGTGGGTAGAAGTGAAAGCACTCGCTAAGTTAACCTCTCAGGTTGTAAGGAATTTTGTATGGGGAGAGATAATTTGCAGGCACGGGTTACCTCTAGCAATAGTGACGGACAATGGGCCGCAGTTCGCTAGTGAAGAGTTTGTTGCCTTCTGCACTCAGCTCGGCATCGACCTCAGGTTCGCGTCGGTCCACCACCCGAGGAGCAATGGGCAGGTGGAGGCCGCGAACAAAATTATCGTTAATCTATTAAAAAAGAAAGTAGAAAACCTCCAAGGAAACTGGGTAGAACAGCTACCCTCCGTCCTTTGGGCCATGAGGACCACCCTGAATACCGCCACCGAGGAGATCTCGTTCAAGCTCTCTCACGGATCCGAGGCCGTTCTCCCCATAGAGTTCGAGGTAAAGACCCCCCGGGTGATCGCTGCGAGCGAGGGGGATGAAGAGTGGCTGGAAGATAACAATGCAGAGCAGAGGCTATCTTTGGACCTGGTGGAAGAACTCCGGGACTTGGCCACCATCAGGCAGGAAGAGGTCAAGCGGCGGATGGCTCAATATTTTGACAAACATATCCGGATAAAGCACTTTCAGAAAGGGGACCTGGTCCTGAAGAAGGTCGATGCGGCCGGCAGAGGGGCCGCGGTGGGTAAGCTTAACCCCAACTGGGAGGGTCCATATATTGTAAGCGGGGTGCTCAAGTCAGGGGGTTATCACCTCCAGGATGTGGAGGGGGTGCCCCTCGACCGAGCCAGGAGTGGGGATGATTTGAAACGATTTTACCCTTAAAAACTTTATTATATTGTTTACTGAATGTCTTACTCCTTTTTTATAATGGTTATGACTACTGCCATGCCGACATGACACAGTCTGGATATATTGGTGCTGGAATGCCCCAGATCGATTCCGCTCCCGGGCTCTCACCTAGACGGGGGGTTCAGGTTGATCTTTGGAGAGGCTGGCAAGGTTGGATATGTTGGTGCTGGAATGCCCCAGATCGATTCCGCTCCCGGGCTCTCACCTAGACGGGGGGTTCAGGTTGATCTCTGGAGAGGCTGGCAAGGTTGGATATGTTGGTGCTGGAATGCCCCAGATCGATTCCGCTCCCTGGCTCTCACCTAGACGGGGGGTTCAGGTTGATCTCTGGAGAGGCTGGCAAGGTTGGATATGTTAGTGCTGGAATGCCCCAGATCGATTCCGCTCCCGGGCTCTCACCTAGACGGGGGGTTCAGGTTGATCTCTGGAGAGGCTGGCAAGGTTGGATATGTTGGTGCTGGAATGCCCCAGATCGATTCCGCTCCCGGGCTCTCACATAGACGGGGGGTTCAGGTTGATCTCTGGAGAGGCTGGCAAGGTTGGATATGTTGGTGCTGGAATGCCCCAGATCGATTCCGCTCCCGGGCTCTCACCTAGACGGGGGGGTTCAGGTTGATCTCTGGAGAGGCTGGCAAGGTTGGATATGTTGGTGCCGGAATGCCCCGGATCGATTCCGCCCCCGGGCTCTCACCCAGACGGGGGGTTCAGGTTGATCTCTGGAGAGGCTGGCAATAGAAATCAGGACCTAAGATAGCAGGTTGAGGTGTTAGAGCCAGAAGGGCTTGGTTCGCAAAATCGAAAGGGTTGAGGCTGGAAGGGCCTGAGGTGGCAAGTTGCGATGCTAAAGTCGGGGAGTTTTGATTCGCAGGATGCCGAGGCTCAAGCTCGCCAAGGTCGGGTTCGCCGGGCAGTATCCGCGGGCGGCGATATCCCGGGTTCGCGAGATCCACAAGAGGATAACCCTGGCGAGGCGAGCCCAGACACACGCATTCGCGAGCCCCCCCCCCCCCCCCCCCCCCCCCGGAAGCACTGCCGCATAACCAGTCATGAGAGTTCAGAAGAAAGAGATCAAATGCGGGAGAAAAAAGAAAACGCGAGCACGCGCATAAATACTAACGAAAAAATTATAACTATCATTCCCCAAGATTTTTCTATGTTCGGCGGTGATCTCGCCAACCCAAAAAGAATAATATACATTCAAAATAATGAGAGAAGAGAGGCTAAGGGGTTTCATTCTGGGGGGCCCTCGCCATTCTTGCGAGCCCCCAACCATGGCGCCAAGTCGAAAAGGTCCGGGCAGACGTCTTCGGCTGTAAACTCCATCGCGTCTTCCGCTAGCAGACTCGCGTTCTTGAGAGTCGTGAAGACGAGGTTGGCAACCTCCTGTGCATCTCGCCGCCTCTGTTCCTCACTTTCGGCGACCCTCTGTTGAGACCTGGCTCGCCCAGGAGAAGGAGGCAGCACGCTGCGAACCAGCTCGTCCACCCGAGCCTTCCACATGGTATTCTCCAACTCCAGCTCGCCGTTGCGAGCGAGAAGCTTGGTTTCTACATCGGCATCCTGAGTCAGCATCAAACGAGTTAAGACAAAGATCGGAAGTCGCGAACAGCGAAGAAAAGAGGCCCAAGGGCCGCTTACCATCTTGCCATGCATCCCGGCGAGGAGGCTTTCCGACGCTTCCTCTCTCTCCTTAAGGCCCTTGATCTCCTTGCGAGCCCTCTTAAGCTCCTCCCTGTACGCGCGGATATCCCTATCCGCCTGCAGATAACGGCGCCCCGCCATATGTGCGAGCTCCGTCGAGCGGAACTGGGCTCGCATTTCTTCATAGACCAGTTTCCTTGGCCCCATCTCTTTATAGGCGGCGGCGTCCTCGCGGCCATATAAGCCGAAGGAGATAGAGAACGCCTCCTCCCCGGCCTTACCAAGCTCAACCCAGGAGGGGTGAAGGGTGGAGCAAGAAATCCGGTTGGCGTCAGGATCCCAAGCGAGCAGGGGCTCGCCAAGGATATTAGAAACCTTCTCACCCAGACCAAAGTTCTTGTGGCCCTTGGGTTGGGGGGTTGTGGAAGAGCTCCCGGCGCCCTGGCTCACCAATGGGTCCGGCTGTTTCGCAGGAGAAGGAGGCGAGCCGTCGGTCTCGCTCAGATCGACGACCGCTCTCTTGTCTTTGACGGCGAGGGTTTTCCCCTTCGACTTCTTAGAGGAGGGTTGCGAACCAGGCTGGCTCGCAGACGGAGGCCGCTTCTTGTTGGACCCGGTGATAGGAAGATCGCGGCAAGCCTCTGCCGCCACGGTCGCTAGAGTGTCCGCCGTGAGAGCAGTGCCTTGCACGTGCGGAGGATTAACGTGGATCTCGCGCTCGCCTGAAGAGTAAAAGCGTTACACAACGAAGAAAAAGGAAAGGAGAGTGGGGCGAAAGAGAGCCATACCTTCCCCTTGAGGAACTACGAGTAGCGAGTCGACGTTACGCCGCAGATGGGTGACTTCGAAGTTTTTTCCGGAGAGGTATTGGAGGAGTTTGGCGTCGGCACCGCCCAGCGAGCTCGAAGGGCGGTAGGTGGCGTCATCCCGTTGAAGAGGGGTGAAGTGGAGGTTGTCGAAGGGTCCCTTCACCAGGATGAACTTCTGAGTCCAGTAGTGACTCTTGTTCACCGTCTCGCAGACGGTGACGTGCTGACTCGCGAAGTAGGTGGTCCCATCCCGGAAGGTGCGAAAGGAAAACACTTTGCGGAAGATGAGGAGGCTGAACTCGATCCTCTCCTCCCGCATGTAACTGGCGAACGCGACAATGCCCGCGATCGCATTCGGGGTTAGCTGGCTCGGCAGCACCCCATAATACCGTAGCACCTGCAAAGAACGGTGAAAAAGTCACGATGGCGAATAGGGAATGGCGAGAAGACTAAGCGAAGTACCTGACGGATTTCAGGCCATAAAGGGAGTCGCAACCCATTCTCGAAGTGAGCAATGGGAATCGCGAGTTCGTCAGCCTCGGTCTTGTTCAATGTAGATCTCTCGCTTGGACAGCGAGCCGAATAACCTTCCGGAAGATAACGATCCACGACATGTTTGTACTCCTCCGCCGTGATGTTCGCGTAGTAGAATTCATGGGCTTGAAACACGGAGGCGCATCTTGACCGCCCCTCACTCTCACCATCCGCTCCCACTGACTGATTTGTTCGCATCGAGTCAGGAAGAGGCAGCCTGCAAGCGGCGAACGCGAACATGAGCTCGCGAGAACAGAAACGAGCGTAGACGCGAGAAGATTAGAGAAATAAATGCGACGGATGGAAAAATGAATCCAAACTATTTATAGGAAACTAAGAGGGGCACGGGAATCGAAGCGTCGGGGGTGCGGATAGCGAAAATAAAGTAGATTTCTACTCGATTAAACTACAGCCTTGCGAGCCCGGGCTCGCCACCGCGCGGTAATTAAGCCGCGCCTGAGGCCGGCCCGCGAGGGAAGAAAAGTTTGGGCACAACGTCGCCCAGAAGCTCGCGGGCGCTCCACGAGGGCAATCGTATCAAACACGGCAATCGAACGGAATAAGTCACAGACATACCACAAAAATAAAGGGCAGAACAAAAAATGATAAAAGGCGAGTCACGATGGACTCGCAAGCATTACCACACCACAGAGATTGTTCAAACAGAAGCGTCATGAAAGAAATAAAAGCAAGGGGATAGTAAAAATAAACCCGCTGCAGGCTCAGGGGTAAGGAAGCCATTTTCAGTGACCCCGGCCTCGCTTCCCGCACGCGGCGGCACTCTCGGATAGTGGTATTCGCGAAGTGCTTTGAACTCGCGCAGGATTAAGTGTGCTTGATCCTCGCCCCGCGAGATGTGCACGTCGGGCGAGGTAACGTCTGCGCGAGTCACCGGCCCTGCCTCGGCGAGCAAGCGTGCATTCACGTCCTCCATCACGGCAAATCTCTCGTTGAAGGAATCTCGGTCCGCGTCATATCGCTCCTCCAGCTCGCGCAGCATCATGCCATGCTTCTGAAGCACCTATGACACCCGTCTCTTCATTCGCTCGGGGTCACCTGGGTCGCCCAAGAAGTCTTCCATCTGGTTCGGCGAGGGCGGCGGTGACATCTCCACCCTCCCATGCTCTGACTCAGGCGTGGCTTCCGAAACGTCTGCGAAGGAAGAACTAGTAGGATCAGGGGGCGAGTGAAAAGGCGAGCCCGGACAAATATACTAACCTTGGGAGAAGGGGGACTCGCGACGTGGCTTACGAGAGGACTCCGGTCGACCCTGGAAGTTTTCGCGGAACCCTGGAATGTGGGGTTTCCCCAGACCAGGGGGATACACCACCCTCTCCGCGACCTGGGCGCCGTCGAGAAGCGAGTCGCCTGGACTTTGCCTGCCTACTATATCGAAGACCGGGGTCTCCACGTTAATCTTAGGCGGAATCGGCGAGTGCGCCGGTGTGGAACCTCTCTTCTTGGGGCTCGGCGGTGGGGTATCTGCACGGGTCATAAGCGCATGGATATCGCACAAAGACTTAAGCGGAGATAAAGGAAGGTACTTATGACGTACGGGGTTGCGAGAGAGGCGCCTGTAGGGTTGAGGTCCCGGTCCCAGCATCTAGCGATCCCAACTTCACTGGGGATGGAGCGTGACAAGAGGTCAGCGTGAGGACCGCCAGGCGTTCCTCAGGTGGAGGATTCTGAGAGAAGGGAAGGGGTAAATAGGGAGTCGGAATAAAAAGTCTAGACGAAGAATACATGTTGCGCGAGCCCGGTATTCAGCAGCGGAGGCGAGGCAGGAGGTGACGACACGTCCTCCCCCTGCGACCTCCAAACCGTCTTGGCTTTCTTAGTCTGAGGGGAAGGAGATGTGGCGGGGTTGAACATCCAGGCGTTGCGTCCGGCAGCCAGGGCCTTCGCCATCTCCCTGGAAGCCTTCAGCCGATCCAACGCGCTCGGCTTAGAAGACATTCGAGAGAGGTTGTTTCCTGCGAGGAAGAAGGGGAAGAAAAATCTCGTTCACTAGCCGCAGCGGACGGTATTTATAGTTCTGGACGTGGGACCCACCGAAAGATTCCCGCCACGTCAGCCGAATCGGCGAACACCAGGGGTTGGACATTTCTTCGCGAGCTCAAGACAACCTCGCGAAGAGCGGGGATTGTGTACAACCCCGATGTTCGCCTGGAAGGGTCCCTGGTTCGCATACCCAGGGGAGCGAGCCAGGGATGGGCGAGCCAGGCGGGGCGAGCCTAAGAAGAGCGAGAGGCCCTAGAGGCGGGCGAGCCAGCCGGTCGAGGGAGTTCGCTAGGAAGGCCCGGGACCTTGGGGTACAAATAGCCGTTATTGGGGTACAGTTAGCCATTTTGGCGAGCTCGACTCGCTAAAGAGCGGTTCAGCAGGCGAATCCTAGAAGCAGGCGAGCCAGTCAGTTGAAGGAGTTCGCTAGGCAGGCGAGTCGGCCAGACATTTTGGCGAGCCCCGTGTTCGCTGAAACGGGTCAAGGGTCTCTGGTCCGCCAGTACCTGGGGTGGTCTTAAAAGCTCCTGGTGGTCTGCGGCTAGCCCCTCAAAGCAGCGGATAGTGCGGATAGTAAGGATGGACAGCGGGAGTTGGCTATTGACAGACCACAAAACCAAAATCTATAAATAGACCTTAAAGGGCACCTTGGAAGAGACCGGGTTTCAGAATCTTTGAGCCTTCTTCTCTCCATAGGTCGCTTTGGTTTGGGCTCTCTAGCTCTCCAAGGTGCCCGAGTCTTAGCTTTGGCTTGGGAGGGGAAGCACTCAACGATCTTCCGGGTTAGTGGAGGGACCTCCTTGCTGAGACCAGGGTCTTTGTTCTTTGTCCGAGTTATCTGCCTATCTCTTCCGAGGGACCGGTAAGGGCTATTCGCCCCTCAATTCGTTGAGGGCCCCGAGCTCCACAGGAGATCGAGAAATCGGTTTCAACACTAATAACTTATGTAAAAGCACTAGATTACAATGCATGATTTCTACAATGTTTTCTTTACTTGAAATACGAATTGGTTACATTGTAGCTATTATCTTCTTGAATGTGCTAAATCATGCTTGCCTATTAGTACTGAAAATTTTCAAAGTTAAAATGCTCAAATGTGAAGAGTCTAGACATATTGTTGGAATGGTCAAACTATAACAAAAATACTACTCTTATTTGTTTTGTTTCTGTTTTTCGCATTTCTCTTTTGATCATGTACTTCGTTTACCATGGTTTATCATGCTCACTTCTTTGGTCTTTCTTCACTTGTGCTTGTAAAACACTATTGCATCTTTTTCAACAAGTAATATTCTTCTTTAAAAATTAATTTGCAAAGCAAGTGATTACATTCCTGTGGTATAATCTTTGAATAATGTTCTTTCACGCTTATCATATATTGTTTCCGCTGTGCTACTCTCTCCCTTAGCTCGATCATGACTTACTTTTTGTTTACACAAAACCCTTATTCCTCTCTTAGTTATTTCCCAACTTTTGTCGTCTTTATTCTAGTTTTGTTTCACTCAACCCTCTTTTGCTAATACTAAAAGGGGAGAATAAAATGCTAAATCATATTGATTAGCGGAGTAGGATTCACTAAATTAAGGGGGAGCGTGTATCTAGTTTATGGGAGTATACACTAAGGGGGAGCATCTTTGTAGGGGGTGCACAATGTTCAATGAACTATAATTCCTATCATTATCTTATAAATTGATGTGTGTCATATATCTTTATAAAAACACAAATTCTTTATCTATGAATCTGATTTATCTCTAATTGGATTTGTTATTATCAAAAGGGGGAGATTGTTAGAACATGGTTTTCCGCATCCCTTTGATTTGAGAATAACAAATCCTACTTGTATTTATCTTATTTGCCATTATGTTTTTAGCATGCAGGTTTGGACAGATATGACACTAGGTGCTGCAACAATGGTCTGGCACTAACCACAAGCTGAAGTATTGAAAGTTGTTTAACGCCAAGCGTTAATATTAACGATGGGCGTTAGCGCTAGACGAAAATGGCGCTCGACGAAATGAGTTCGACGAAAATTGCGTTCGACGAAATGAGACGTTCGACGAAGATGTTGTTCGACGAAATGGCGTGCCAGCTGATTAAAGAAAGAAACTCGACGCTAAGCGTTAGTCTTAACGCTAGGCACTATCCGGTCAACGAATTTGGCAAGGAGAAAGCAGTCATGATTGCAGGAGGAACTTTAGGAATGATTTGCCCAACGCCCCACGTTAGCCTTAACGCTAGCGTTGATATTGCCTAAAATAAAACAATTCCTAAAGTGCAGAATCTCCTTCCTCTTCTCAAGATCCGAGCCATCAATATGTTGCTATACATGGTCAGCGCCCGGCGTTAGCACTTAACGTCGGCGTTAGCTCAAAGTCTATAAATTGGATGATTTCGACGTCTCTGACTACTGATTGCCAAGAGCCCTATTCCAGCACTTCAGAAACTTTGTGAGGGCCATATTTCCAGACCAACACATCTCCCGCTCATATTTCAAAAGGAGGAATCAAAGGACGCTTGAATCAACACGCTAACTCAACGCGAAGAACGCGTGCTTGGACTTCAACGATCTTCAGCGATTCTTCGGCGTCTTCTTCAGATTACCTCATAGGGAGTTTTATATTTGTCTTTTGTATTTGTCTTTTATTTTTATCTTTGTAATCAGTTTGTGAATTCGCCTCGTGTTGGCGACTAGGTCTGGGTAGGACTTAGGGAGGAATTCGCCTAGTGTTGGCGACTGGGTCTAGGGAGTAGATCTACGGGGTGCTCGAGGCCTTTCTGGTGATAGATTGGCTGGAGCGGCTTGAGGTCGTATCTAGGGAGAGATCGGCTAAAGCCAACTGGTTCGTGGGTATACGAGTCGGTATAGAAAACAAAAAGAGTTTTCATATTAGTCGCCTCGATTTCTAGCGACATAGAAATCAAATTTTGTAATCAAGTTTATTAATGATAATCATGTCTTTTTCTATTTAATAAAATTAATTTTCTACTCTTTGTTTTATATTCACTCTTATTCAAATAAAATATCAAAAGTTTTATATTAAAGTTTAAAGTTTTTAAAACCCTTATTCACCCCCCCCCCCCCTCTAAGGGTGCCTCAAGATCCAACAAATACTTCCATCAGCCTTCTTCTTCAGTTTGAAAACCCACTTGCAAGTCATTGGAGTAACTCCCTCAACCTTAGGCAGCCATCTCTTCATCCATGGCTCCTTCCCACTCCTTGACTCTAATGACATTTTCATAATAAGATGGCTCTCTCTCATCCAGGGGACCTGCGAAGAGACATGAGACAAAGATCACCAAGTTCCCACCCGTATACCGATCAGGTGGAATAATGGTCCTCTTGGACCTCCTCAGAGCTTGACTCTGAACCACCTCTTCCACTATAACTTCTAGACTAGCTCTCCTTTCAGGTAAACATGGAGCATCGCTCCCCCTGCTTCTAGAACCTGAAGCACCTGACCCAGAGCTAGAAATACCAGGAGCACTTGGAGAAACAGGCAACTCCACCAGAACATCCCGTGCAGCTTCCTCTTGTCCATCATCTACCCTGCTTCCTTTTAACTCAACAGAAGAGCTACCTTGGTATGACGTCAGCTCATCGAATACCACATCCCTAGAGACCACATATCTCTGTGTCTCAGGATCCATGCATCTCCACCCTTTCTTCCGGTCATCATAACTGACGAAGACTAGCTTCCATGCTTTCGCATCTAGCTTTGTTCGAAGGGCATCCGGAGCATGCACGTAGCAGGTAGAACCAAACACTCGAAAGTGGTCCATGCTTGGCTTCTCCTTGAACATCAACTCATGAGGAGTCTTCATGTTGATGGGACTGAGAGGCATCCGGTTGATAACATAGGTTGCACAAGACATTCCCTCTGCCTAGAAGGACTTTGGGATACTCTTGGCATGAAGCCAACATTTGCAAGTCTCCATCAGGTGACGGATCTTCCGCTCTACAACTCCATTCTGTTGTGGAGTGTGAGCACAAGAAAGCTCCCTTTGGATGTCATGCTTCCTGCAGAAGTTAAAGAACTCCTTGGAGGTGAACTCTCCTCCGTTGTTAGTTCTGAACCTCTTCACCCGCAGGTTTAACCGACCTTCCGAACTCCACAAACCTCTCAAATTCCTTTGACTTTTCCTTCAGAAAATATACCCAAGTATATCTGGTGAAGTCATCAACCAAAATCCGCATATACCTGCTACCTTCAAGACTGGCAGAGTTGGTAGGTCCAAACAGATCACCATGGATGCACTCCAAAGGTCTTTTACTTCTGCTTTGTGATTTGTCAAATGGAAGGCGTTGAGCCTTACCAAACTGACAACATGCACAAATGTGACCATCCCCGAAAGATGACAAGCTAGGTAGACCTTTCACCAGGCCTCTTCCCGCCATAGCTTTCAACTTATCCATTCCAACATGCCCAAGCCTTTCGTGCCAGATAGCAGTGTTGTCGTTAGCCCTCATCTTATCAATATAATAACTTGTTGAAAGAACAAACAAGTCCTTCACCCGTCTCCCAACATGAGTGACCTCAGCTTTCACCGCTGAAACATTTCGGAGAAATTTCACTTCTGTTGGACAAAACAGAACGTGATAGCCAGCATCCACCGCGTTGGTCACCGAGAATAGGTTATTCTTCATTCCCAGAACATGATAGACACTCTTCAATGTAAGAGTACCTCTATCATCGTTCAATGAAACCACACCCTCCTTCTCAACTGCATGAATAGTATCATCAACCGTAATGATATCATCATTACCTGTATATGCCTGCAATGAGGAGAACTTCGACTCATCCCCAGTGAGGTGATGACCACACCCAGAGTCCACTATCCAATCGTCCTGATAGTTGATGGAAGTCATAGCCCGAACACACGTGCCCGTCATGAATGCACCTCCACCACACCAACTACCTTCAGAATTGGAACCAGCCTCCTCCTTCCCTACAGCATGCCCTGGCTGAAAATTAACCTTGCAGTCTCTTTTGAAATGACCAAGCTTGTTGCACCTGAAGCATCTAGGTCCTTCCTCTTCTTCCCATCACGCTTAGGAGCATAGCTCCTCTCATGCTGATATGAAGTAGACGGACCATCATCTCCAGATGTCTTCTTCTTCTTGTCCCATCTCTTCTTCTTGCCAGAAAAGAGAACCTCACCTTCTCCCCCATAGACAGATATCCCAGCCATTTGCTTAGCCAAACTTTCCTGTGAAGCAAGTAAGTTCTCTAGCTCCAGCAACAAAGGTTGATTGGCCCAGCCTTGAACAGAAGTAACAAAGGACACATACTCCCTCCGCAAGCTGCTGATTATGTGCCTCTTCAGCTTAGCTTCTGAGATAGGCTCATCCGGGTCCAAAGCCGATATCTCTGCACAGAGGTTCTTCATCTTCAAGAAGAATGTTGAGATAGACAAATCCCCCTGAGTTGCTTCCGCCAACTCATTCTCCAAGAACTATAGCCTAGCTACATTCTTCTTATTGAACAAGGCATCCAAGGCTGTCCAAATTTCAGCAGCTGATCCACACCCGATGATGTGATCAAACAACTCTGGAATGATAGCTCTCTTAAGAGTGAACTCTGCCTTAACATTCGTTCTCCTCCAAACCTTCACGAGCTCAGCATTCCCTTCAGCAGGAACAACAGCTTGCCTTGCTTCTCCTCCTACAACCTCCCACAAATCTTCACCAAGAAGATAACTCTCCATGCAAGGCTTCCACTTCTTGAAGTTAGTCTGCGTAAGGAGCTCAATACCAAGACCTCTAGCATATCCTCCTTCCATTGTAATCCCACTGACTGCTAGCCACTTGAGAAACCCGAGAGAAGTATCAGCAAGTTTTGCTCAACAACCCCAGCAACCTACCTCTGATACCATGTTAAAAAACTTGAGGTCCGGAGATGAAGTGAAAACAATGCGGAACATATTTCACAAAACCTTTCACAAGTGTAGCACAACAGTGACAATGAGAAGACCGAATAGTACTATGGTATTAACTATCTCTTTACAAAGCGAGGTATACATGGTGAGACATGATTCATAAGAATTGTTGGGAATCTTGCCCACATGATTCCTGATTTGAAGAAGTCACCAAGTCAAGAAAACTTCACCTTGTATCTGATTACTTCTCTAGCCTATAATCTCAGGAAGTTAAAGAAATGTCGACGAGAAGAACAGGCGATATCGTCGACAAGTGTGCTTGTCGTCGTAATGACGGGCAGAATAGGCGATATCATCGACAAGTGTGCTTGTCGTCATAATGACGGGCAGAGCAAGAGCCACTGAGAAGCAAAGTATTCGTCGACCGCTGAGACATGGCGAGATTGTCAAACGAAGAATGCCGATCGACGAACGCTGAGACGTGGCGAGATAGTCGAACGAAGAATGGCGATCATCGAACGAAGGATGGCAAGTTCGTCGATCGCAGAATGCTGTTCGTCGAACGCAGAGAAGACACAAGACATCGTCGGGTGGAACTCATGTCGTCGAGAGAACATATGATTACGACGACATGATGCAAGAAGGAAGCTCACGACGACACTGTCAGAGAAAGAAGATCATCGTATATACAGAATTGCCAGGATATCTTGTATCGTCTAGTTACCACCATCAGAGGCAGAAGGAAGATCGCGATGACAAAGTCAGAGACAGCTTGTCGTCGTAAAGATGCAAATATCTTCAAGACAGAATTCAAATCTTACGGACATGATGTCAGCAATTAATGCCGCCGCCTGATTGTCCAATCAGGGCCTGCTATGATGGATGGGCTTCTGACAGTAAAGGAAATTGTATGTGACTGTTATATGGCTTATCCGTCCTATAAAAGGGAACAGTGTTGCCCTAAAAAAAGAAGCTTGTTGTACAAGAAAAAGAACGAGAAAAAGAATCCCGCCGCTCTTCAATAGAACAGTATTTTTTCAGCGGAGAAGAAAGAGAACAAGATTCAAGAGTTTTTATAAGAATCAGTCATCTTCATTAACTGAGAAGTCGCCGATCAACATCAGGCAAAAGAAGAAGAGGCTAAAGAAGATCCGGAGTTGAAACTCAAAATCAAGAAGCATCTTCTTCATCCTTAGAAGCCGATCTTCATCAAGGCTAAGTTGCCAGATTTCATCTGGCTAAAGAAACAGTTTATTTTATTATTGTAATTTTCTTGTAAGGCTTGCGGGCCAAATTGTCTAGCTTGAGGGCTGGAGAGCTGTGAGGCTTGAGGGCCAGGGCAGTGCACTTGCGGGTGCGTCTTGTCGAGCTTGCACGCTCGGGGGCAGTAGGGGCTTGCGGGCCTAGGATGTTGGGACTTGCGGGTTTGTGTTGTAGGGCTTGAGGGCCTGAGTGTCGAGCTTGCGGGCTCGGGGACAGTAGGGGCTTGCGGGCCTAGGCTGTTGGGACTTGCGGGTCCGTGTTGTAAGGCTTGAGGGCCTGAAGCTTTTGGCGGAGTTTGCCGAGCCTAGCACATTGCTAGGTAGGCGCAGAGGGAAAGAGGACTACTCAAGACACCCGGTCTTGAGGAACCTCTATAGATCGTTGTGTGCTTTCTGTGGTTTGTTCTTTATTTCTTAGATCTATTAACCCGAAAGTTAGAAAAACCTAAAGGGGGATATTATAAACAGAAAAACCTATTCACCCCCCCCCCCCTTAGGTGATTTTGTAGACACCCTATAAGATCCCTCTCCCGCACCAGGAGAGTTCCTGGATCTTATGCCCAGAACCGCCGCCTTACGGAGATGCTAGCACACAAGTTAGCCACCTCCGCAAGACGCCGATCCTGCCGGCAAGAACGATCAACCAGGCCAACAAGAGATAAGAAGAAAAACTAGTACATAAGTCCAAAATCACACGCATTTGTATATATATATATATCCAAATGTAAACTGTCCATCAATGAGTACAATAAAAGAAAGAGTAAAAGGGGCTTATGCCCAGTACATGTCTGAATGAATAAAAGAAGTACAAATCTCTCTCACTATATATATCTATATGGAAGCTACGAACAAAACATCTCTCATCAACACCTGTCTCATGGTAGAAGTAATGCGCGGCACCTGTTCCTTATTTCCTGTCATCTCGTCTGACGGTCGTGCTGCTGCTCCTGCTCCTCATTCCTAAAATGATACGGTCCACCGACCGTTAGTCAAAGACTAAGCCAAATTCCCCAACCCTTCCCCCCGTGACTCCTAGGCACTGGGCGGGAGGAAGAAGCGGAGGACAAACAAGGGGTAATCAAGAAGGTAAGCAGGTGGCAAGTATTCTACGCAAACGAGTGTATATCCATATAATTTCTATGCTAGCAGTATGAGCAGGTAAGCAGTAATAAGTGCTGTAAAGTAATATCGCAACGTTGAAAGAAGTAAGCATAAAGAAGCAGTGCGACGCAAGTAAAGTAATTTTAAAAGTAACTATTGATTTATAGGAATGCCCATACAAACCTATAGACCAAGGGGTCGTTTAGCAGGGCCTATCGTATAAAAAGTCCCATACCAATTTATACGATAGGGGTAGGGGTTGAAGTGCAATGTTCATGCTATGACATGCAAGGTATGTTGTTATGCTATGTTCATACAAGTGCAACTCACT
Source organism: Dactylorhiza incarnata (assembly GCA_033032865.1). Classification (NCBI taxonomy): domain Eukaryota; kingdom Viridiplantae; phylum Streptophyta; class Magnoliopsida; order Asparagales; family Orchidaceae; genus Dactylorhiza; species Dactylorhiza incarnata. Next base: position 2,274,177 of record JAWHQI010000107.1, on the reverse strand, counting down.
CACTACGACTCTATGCGCATAGACCTTTAGTTCCCCCTTTTTGGAGCTAGCAAGACTCCCAGGATACTCCCGTAGTGGCAAACGGAAGTGGTGGGTTGGGCCTCGCCCACCTCTAGGTTGGTATTCACACTACCTAACCTAGACCTATCGTACGCTTCAACGCAAAACCGCGGAGCGTCTGCGTACTCTTGCTGACTGGACCGCCAGACTTTCAAGGCTAAGTGTAAATACCACACTTGCCGAGTCAACGAATTGACGTCGGTGTGAACGTCCGTCCAATACTGAAGACCCACCACCTTCGTGCACATGCACCATGTTCTACTATCTATCTCCGAGCCATAAGCTCCCCGGGCTAACCTGCCCGTCATTAATAACCTTCCGAGCCACCGGCTCGCCGGACCAACCCGTCCGTACCAACAAACACTACTGAGTCGCAAGCTCACCTGACTTATCAATCCGCTCATACTAACACGGAGCTTACAGCTTGTAGCACCAAACTGACTAAGCTCTCGTAACCACGGGGTGTGGGTGAGTGTGTTATTAAATTATTCTTGTATAACATCTTATCCCTACGGTTTACGGTTAATCTCGGACTCCCCGAGGATTACCCTGTAAGAGGCTCGCTACGGTACTAGGAACTGCAATGGGATGATACCCCAAAGTTCCCTTTCTCAAGACACATAGTATTATTGGTATCTACCCATAAGGTTACCCTCTTATCATTTCACCTTCTCATTACTCTTTATAACTTAAGTGTTTTCACGCCTTATGTTTCATCCCGCTCCTAAGCAATCGTTCTTTTGGGTTCAACTCTAATAATTCTTAGTCCTCTAAGTGGTCTACACTCATCTCTTGTTATAATCCAATTCTCACTGATTTCCTTTGTGATTCTATTGACCTAATCATCATAATGAGTTTTTACTATCCGCAGACCACGACATATATAAACTTAGATTCCTATGATGGAACCTTGGTCAAATTACTTCCAAATGACTTCTAATTTTTATCATAGGTTCATAGTGGATAAAATGAGGGATGATCAAAATCCAAGCATGTTTCATATAATTTTGACCTTTATAAAAATTCATTAATTACTAATCTGAATCTAAAATGTGAAGGAGGTATCATGCTGGTGAATTCAAACTTGTTAAATATCCTTCCAGAGATGAAATGTGACATGATAACAAGATTTCCAACATTTCATATTTTTCCAGCAATTAAATAACCATGATTCCTAATATTCAATGAATGAATGAAAAAATAATTTTACACATCAAGCACAAGATTTTGACTTCCTAAAATTCTGGAAAATTTACAGTAGCTTCATATGGACATAAAAACACTATTTCCAGAAGATCATAATTTTCCAAACATTTTAAACCCACAATTTCTATTTATCTTTAAAGGAGAGACAACATGGCTTTACACTACAAGTACTGAAATTAGACTTTCTAAAATTCTGGGAAAATTACCATGGCCTAATAATGGTCTCAAAACTCCAAATCCTAAGTTTCACATTTTTAACAGGAATATTTGACCATAATTTCTATTTAACGTAAATGGGGTGCAATTAGGGATTTACACATCAAGTAGCATCTAAAGATCTCTAAAAACTCTGAGAAAATTAACCTAGTACAATAATCATCTAAAAACACTAAATCCAAGGGATCTTAAATCGACAACAATTATTTTCACCATAATTACATTAAACCCTATTTAGGGTTTTTCCAAGGTTTGTGAAGGATCTATCATATAACATTAACCATATGTCTCCAAATATATTTCAGTAACTTATCTCATATAAAAATCATCTTATCCAGGGAATTAATATTTTACAAACCATATTACCCTATTTTCAGAATTAAATAAAAACAAGGTTTTTCAGTTGATTTGTACAGTGACTCCTGTATAAAATCATCAACATGATCTGAACTAATTACCAGAGATTCACAACTTAAAAATATCACTATATCCAGAGATTTAGAACTTTACAAACTATTTTATCCCATTAAATTAATTAATTACAAAAGGGGGTTTTTCCTCAATAAATTGATAATTACCACAAAAATTCATCTAAAAATTATGGTAAAATTTACAGAGCTATAGGATCACCAAGGAAACCTACTAGAATAATTTCATAATTCTCCAAATGCATATGAGACCTAAATGTCATTTTTGATTAAATTTGACCTAACCAAATAAATCAAATTCAGAGGAATAAATGAGGTCCAAAAATTCCAACAAAATTCCTAAATGTGCCTTTCCAGTCAAAGATCCATTTCTCAGAGTTTTGGATTTATCCCTAAGTTTTTGATTCAAATTATTTCATTAATTTAAAAGGGTGACAATTTTTATTTAATTAAAAACTTTAAAAAAATAACATCCAAAAATCATGAAACTTATGTCAATGATGTATATCCTCATGACATACACTAACCCCAAGGTTTCAGAGGCATGCAAGGTGATTCCCACCTTCAATTCCATCAAAAAGCTCAAAAGCCCAAATTGACTATTAGCACCCCAATTTTTCTCTTAAGACCCAAACTTCATTTTGAAGTTCAGAGAAATATACTCATGCACATGTGATGAAATTTTAACCAGTGATCAAATGTGTCCTAAAGAAGCCCTCACCAAAATTTGGGATCATCAGGAGTTAAATAACTCCAAATATCTCATTTATTTAATTTTCTAGGTTTTGAACAAAACTATGGAAAAATTATCTCCCAAAACTCTGATATTTAAACCTAAGCTAGGTATAGGGTTCATGCATGCATGGCCAAAATGGCAAGTTCATCAGATCTATCATTTGGGAGATATACATATTTTAATATCTAAATTCTATTTTGACCAGTCTCACTAAAGTGAGTGATGTGAGTCCTGTAGAGATCCAAATGGTCTGATTTCAGTTTCTAATAAAAGTAGACATCAAGGCCTACAATAGTTGTCTCTGGAAAATTTTCCATTTTCGGCCTCTAAGGGCTTTAAATTAATTAAGCAAATCTGATAAAATAATGTGACAGATTCCATAATCAAGTGTGACATTAATATATTTATATATATAATACGATGGCGGCACGAATCTTGGCGCGGATTGAACGGTATCGGGTCATCGTTCCTGATAGGCCAACTGCTTGGATTGTCCGCGCCTGGGCCGTTTTGCGAGCTCCTTTTCCGGTGAATCCCGACGGTTTCCGGCAAAACGCCTAAGCCACCACCACTACCCGACCTAGGGCTATCGAATGGTGGTGAGAACTCGGCCGTAGGTGGCCGGAGTAGGCCTCCCGAATGTTGCGTTTTTCGGCCATGACCAAGAGAAAAACGAAATGGAATCACTCCATTTCTTTGATGATTTTGAAAAAGGAATAGAAAGATCTACATCACAAGGGAGAGGGAATGAGAAAATTTGCCTGAATCCTTGGTGTCGGCCGTGTAATCCTCCCGGTGGCCATCCGAACTCCTCCGGCGACTTCCTTGTCCAACTCCGGCCACAGTGCACGGTTTCTTCTGAAATCAGGGGGTTTCTCCTCCTTGGCGTATTCTCAAGCTGATAGGATATTCATATGGGGTCGGGGAAGTCTTGTTAGCTGCCAGCCATTATTGGCGATCTCTCCTATGTTGACACCACCCTCCATAGCCACTGCCATAGCTCCAACTCAGCAGAAAATTGATGCTCGAGCTGTGAGGAGCTGATTAAGGGTGTAAACCAGCCTTAATTCCTCCTGATTTCTGATTCACCATTTATGGTGGCCGGCCACATGGTGGAGCTTCCTCCTCCCTCCTCGACCTGGCTGCTAGCCGACCTGGAACTATTGGGAATTGCTCCCTGGGTTCAGGGCACAGCAAAGGAGTAAGGATTGAGTGCCAATTGGCACTCAATTCATGGATTCCTCCTTGGACTCATGTGAAATTTGGGGGGTTTTCCTCAAATGCCCCCTTGCATGGCATCTTCTTCCAAGAACTGAGGGGCAAGTCTGGTAATTGACTCTTGGGCCTCAGAATGGGCTTTGGGTGAGGGCCTTAATCCATTAAAATTTGGATTAATTCCAAATAAGCTCAATTTAGGCAAAATTGACCCTATGTTGACTTTTGCGTTGACTTGGTCAATTGGGTTTGTTGACTGGTCCAATGTGATGGTTTTGGATCTATCGACACCACCCAAGGTTGGTTGAGTCATGGTGAGGACCTAGGTGAGCTAATTTGACCAATAAGTGTGATTTTGACCAAAATTGGGGGAATGTTGACATTGGTCAATTTGGCCAAATGGTTGACTCCAAGATGGGGCTTTTGGGTCAATTGGGTCCCTCATGATGTCCTAAGACTAAGGGTGAATTCAATTTCATGTTTTGGGGTTCATTTGAACCTATTGGGGAGGATTTGACCTATGTTGACCCATGTTTGACTTTGGTCAAATTGGGTCAATTGGTGACCCCATGATGGGGCTTTTGGGTCTATAGCATTCCTTGGAGTGTTTATCATCTAATGGTGGAGTCAATTTGCAAGTGTGAGTTCATGTTTCGCTAGTTTGACCTAGGTTGACTTGAGCCTTATAGTAGACCACATGTGAGTTCACCTAACCCTATGTGTCCTAAGGCTGCAATCTAGCTCAAACTCACCACACTCACCACTTGTCTCACCCTAAATTGGAGTTAGGGGGTCTGGTAGGAAATGGGATGTTACAATTCCCAATAAACAAAAGAACAATTTCGTCCCCGAAATTTAAGTTCGGGTCTACGGGGTTTCACTTGTGAAGGTAGTAGGAGGGTTGTTCAGTCATTAAACCCGACATTATTTCCAGGGTTCTATATTGACATCAAAAGTCTGTCTACAGATTTCTAAAACATTTCCGTATTAACATTTCAAGGCGTCTACTTCTCGAATTACAATCCATGGTATGGCTATTCTATATTAACACTCCCAACCCTTCATGTGAATGAAGTATGAAGTTTACTCCGAGATTGAATCTAATAAAAATTCCCAGAGTTTGCCACTTATAATAGGTCGTATATCAAAAGTTCATGATATTTCATCATCCCTAATTTAGAAAAATAGTTCCTCAAATTGTAATCTCACATTGCACTTTGTGTAGAGGTATGTCCTTTATTCAATGATTATTTCCAATAAATTTTCCATAGCTTAATACTATCACGAGAGATCATATATCAAGCCCATGACATTTCATGTCAACAATTCAGTGAATTAATTTCTCAAGTTGTAGTCTCAATTGTACTCGTGAAGGAAGCTTGTTATTTATTCAAGGATTAACTCTACCAAAATTCTCCGAGCTTCCTACTGATATGAAAACCCATGTGCACATTTCTATGGCAATCTAGTAACTATATTTCATGGTATAAATTCCTACATTTTAGTCGACACATACCTCAATAATATAGCTATAAGCATGAACTTATTTACGGTGAAAATTCAACTTATGTGCACATGTGGTAATCTCTCCTGGATCCTTTCATACAGTTCAGCATCGACCAATATGTATGAGTTAATAAATTACCAAGTTCATTATACTCGTGAGATCATCATTATTATGTATAACCCATAATCCAACCTCTAAAATTATGATTTAATGAGGTGTCGCATTTCCCAATATCACATATTACTCTCCAAAACATACAACATCCTTGGGGATTATAATGACATTTGTCTTTCAATTCCCAGGCTCATCGAGCCATGAATCTAAAGGTCATAAGTACTCTCTTATTTACTTAATCCATAGATGTAGTTTCAACGATCTCCGGTTAGGTGTCAACTAGCTCCCAAGGTATAAGAATATCGGTTACGATATAATTGTTCGAAAACAAAAGGGGCTTGATTTTTCAATAATTGTATGCACATTATCTTCGAATGCCCAGAAATTCAAGAATTTCCAATTATAGTTCTATCGCGCAGGAATCTAATTCCAATCCACAAGCTTCATGACGCGATAAATTGTTCCAAGCAGCTAACTTGGCAACTTCCATGCATATCCCCAATGGTTATTGATGCGCAAATCTCACACACCGCTATAGGCGGTAGCTCGACTGTGACACGAAACGGCAGTGTATCGATCGTTCAAGTAATAAAAAATGGGAATGAATCCCCAAGTATCGATCTCAAAGGAACACAGTAAGGTGCAGTTTATTATCGAGGAAGGACTTGAGATTGAAGTCCTTTCGAGCGGATGGATGCCGAAACGGGGGTTTTGGATTATGGAAAATAAAGAGAAAATACTATAACTACTCATATGCAATGCCGCTATGCAAAGCTTCGCTCGGCGGGATGGAAGACTACGTAGGCCTTGAACGCGCTACTTCGTAAGGGCGGATGGACGAGTAGGCAAACGGATCGAACTATGCAGGCCTTGAGCGCGCTGCTTCGTTAGGCGGGATGGAATACACGGGCCGCTATGCCACGCTTTGCTAGGCGGATGGAAGAGTGGGCATACGGATGAGGGTCGCAAGCACCTCTTCGACAAGCACGCCACTAGCAATTGCTAGTGCGGCACCGGACACGGTGGTGGAGTGGAAAATGGATGGCGGCGCACCTCATTCACACATATGAATAATATGATTCCATAAACATGAAATGAACATTAATAAACAAGATTCATAGTGTCATCATCTAAATATAGAGATTACAAACAAATACAACCACACAAGTAGAAGAAAGAGGCAAGAGATACGACCGAATCCGGAGTCTCGTTGTAAATTCACGGTAGGAATCGTCGGGTTGTCAATCCACGTCCTAGCTCGGTCTCAACTGCGTACGGGGTAGAGGAGGGCTGTCACACCTCCCAATGGACCCGTCTTCTCCAGCGCTTTACCATCCGGCCACGTCTAATGCAAAGAACTCCTTGCTTGGCGATGAAGATGCGTGGAATCTCCTCCTTGAAGCTCGTGGATGATGGAGGAGGCCTAGGGGGCGGAGAACCAGCGGAAATAGGCGGAACGGCGAAGTTGGGCGGAAGAACGGCGAGGATCCCACCTAAAATCGCGAGCAGGACAATTTATAGGCGCTGGAATAAACAGTGCGCAAGATCATTGGCGCACGACCAGTGGTCGTGCGCACTAGCATCCTGTGATCGTGCGCGCTGCCAAGACGGAGCCTGCAAGGAAAGAAAATTATAAAATACAATGTTCGCACGACCAGTGGCGCACGACCAGGGGTCGTGCGCACTATCGTCAATGGTCGTGCGATAAGCCAAACAGAACTCATAAAATGAGCGTTAAGTGCACACGATCAGTGGCGCACGACCAGTGGTCGTGCGCGATAGAGCCAGTGATCGTGCGCAGTGTTCCTGTACAGAATTGTACCGGGAACACCTGCACGACTCCTATTCCAGCATACAACACCAGTCTAGCCACTGAAGGTGGCACTTAACACTGCATGAAACTAGTAACGAAGATGAACAAGAATTAACATCAAAACGGGCCTAGAAGTGCACATAGCATGGAATAACAAATATGAGCGAAAACATGCCTAAAGTGTAGTGCATAGACTAGAAAATCGGCCCAGATGAGTCCATAAATGTGTATATATTTGGGACTCATCACACCCCCAGACTTACCTGTTTGCGCGTCCCGAGCAAACAAATTCTAAGCGAGCGGGGAAAGAAAATTAGATGGCTTAAAATTACAATACAGAGTACCATGCGAAGTCGCATGCTCACGTACATAAGAAAAATAGTAGAGAAGATTTCTGATTATACGCAAACAGTTTATATATTTCTAAAAGAGTAAAAGCATATTACAACCACTCAAAATGGTGAACTACGGTGAATCGTCCGGTCATGCATACGGAGAAAGTAAACTAAGCGCTGAGACGAGCATTGCTCAAGATCGGGATGCAGGACAAACTCCACTGAAATCCATCAGTGTCGGTGACCATAAGCTCACCCGGTCACATCCTCTCCACGACACTAGATTGGTCCATAGCGTGAGTCGGTAGGACTTTCAGGTTTTAATTGAGGCTTGGGTTACGGTGAGGTAAACAATGATAAACAAAATGGATTAAAACACATAACCCAATTGAGCTTTTAAAATAACTACCAATTACCACCACCTTCTTAATCTTTGGGCAATCTACAAACGGACCATTTTATGAACTCGAATCCTTATCCGACCTCCGATATTTGTCACGATGATCATTTCGGTGCAACCTAGTTGTTGGTTTAGATATTAAGTTTACGAGTCTCCTACTATCCACTAATGGTTTTTGTGCACTGGATCTCTTAAGGCGGTCCTATCCTTTGGGTGAGAAGTGATAATATCACTTGGTGGGAGAATTAGGGACATCAAATTTTAAGCCTTAAGCAACTATTTCCCCATAAGGTTCTCCTCCTAGTCACTTTGGGTGTTATCATGCCTTAATCGGTTTATACCTGAGGTCGGTTTGGATTAGTGTATGCTATAAAATTGTCTTGGTGCGTCAAACTAGAAAGATGTCCTAGCTGGGTTGGCCTAACTCATTGGTTACTGGGCTATTTTGTGTGATTTTTACACATGGGCACACCACTGCTTTCGCTGCTAGTTTGTCCTCAAACTAACTCGAGCGGGGGTGTCCCAATTTTTGTGGACTTCTTTTTCATTGGATCGTTTGCGCTTTGATACCATTTGTAAGATCCCTCTCCCGCACCAGGAGAGTTCCTGGATCTTATGCCCAGAACCGCCGCCTAACGGAGATGCTAGCACACAAGTTAGCCACCTCCGCAAGACGCTGATCCTACCGGCAAGAACGATCAACCAGGCCAACAAGAGATAAGAAGAAAAACTAGTACATAAGTCCACAATCACACGCATCTGTATATATATATCCAAATGTAAACTGTCCATCAATGAGTACAATAAAAGAAAGAGTAAAAGGGGCTTATGCCCAGTACATGTCCGAATGAATAAAAGAAGTACAAATCTCTCTCTCACTATATATATCTATATGGAAGCTACGAACAAAACATCTCTCATCAACACCTGTATCATGGTAGAAGTAATGCGCGACACCTGTTCCTTATTTCCTGTCCACCGACCGTTAGTCAAAGACTAAGCCAAATTCCCCAACCCTTCCCCCCGTGAAGCCTAGGCACCTGGCGGGAGGAAGAAGCGGAGGATAAACAAGGGGTAATCAAGAAGGTAAGCAGGTGGCAAGTATTCTACGCAAACGAGTGTATATCCATATAATTTCTATGCTAGCAGTATGAGCAGGTAAGCAGTAATAAGTGCTGTAAAGTAATATCGCAACGTTGAAAGAAGTAAGCATAAAGAAGCAGTCCGACGCAAGTAAAGTAATTTTAAAAGTAACCATTGATTTATAGGAATGCCCATACAAACCTATAGACCAAGGGGTCGTTTAGCAGGGCCTATCGTATAAAAAGTCTCATACCAATTTATACGATAGGGGTAGGGGTTGAAGTGCAATGTTCATGCTATGACATGCAAGGTATTTTGTTATGCTATGTTCATACAAGTGCAACTCACTCACTACGACTCTATGCGCATAGACCTTTAGTTCCCGCTTTTTGGAGCTAGCAAGACTCCCAGGATACTCCCGTAGTGGCAAACAGAAGCGGTGGGTTGGGCCTCGCCCAACTCTAGGTTGGTATTCACACTACCTAACCTAGACCTATCGTACGCCTCAACGCAAAACCGCGGAGCGTCTGCGTACTCTTGCTGACTGGACCGCCAGACTTTCAAGGCTAAGTGTAAATACCACACTTGTCGAGTCAACGTATTGACGTCGGTGTGAACGTCCGTCCAATACTGAAGACCCACCACCTTCGTGCACATGACTCATGTTCTACTATCTATCTCCGAGCCATAAGCTCCCCGGGCTAACATGTCCGTCATTAATAACCTTCCGAGCCACCGGCTCGCCGGACCAACCCGTCCGTACCAACAAACACTACTGAGTCGCAAGCTCACCTGACTTATCAATCCGCTCATACTAACACGGAGCTTACAGCTTGTAGCACCAAACCGACTAAGCTCCCGTAACCACGGGGTGTGGGTGAGTGTGTTATTAAATTATTCTTGTATAACATCTTATCCCTACGGTTTACGGTTAATCTCAGACTCCCCGAGGATTACCTTGTAAGGGGCTCGCTACGGTACTAGGAACTGCAATGGGATGATACCCCAAAGTTCCCTTTCTCAAGACACATAGTATTATTGGTATCTACCCATAAGGTTACCCTCTTATCACTTCACCTTCTCATTACTCTTTATAACTTAAGTGTTTTCACGCCTTATGTTTCATCCCGCTCCTAAGCAATCGTTCTTTTGGGTTCAACTCTAATAATTCTTAGTCCTCTAAGTGGTCTACACTCATGTCTTGTTATAATCCAATTCTCACTGATTTCCTTTGTGATTCTATTGACCTAATCATCATAATGAGTTTTTACTATCCGCAGACCACGACATATATAAACTTAGATTCCTATGATGGAACCTTGGTCAAATTACTTCCAAATGACTTCTAATTTTTATCATAGGTTCATAGTGGATAAAATGAGGGATGATCAAAATCCAAGCATGTTTCATATAATTTTGACCTTTATAAAAATTCATTAATTACTAATCTGAATCTAAAATGTGAAGGAGGTATCATGCTGGTGAATTCAAACTTGTTAAATATCCTTCCATAGATGAAATGTGACATGATAACAAGATTTCCAACATTTCATATTTTTCCAGCAATTAAATAACCATGATTTCTAATATTCAATGAATGAAAAAATAATTTTACACATCAAGCACAAGATTTTGACTTCCTAAAATTCTGGAAAATTTACAGTAGCTTCATATGGACATAAAAACACTATTTCCAGAAGATCATAATTTTCCAAATATTTTAAACCCACAATTTCTATTTATCTTTAAAGGAGAGACAACATGGCTTTACACTACAAGTACTGAAATTAGACTTCCTAAAATTCTGGGAAAATTACCATGGCCTAATAATAAAATAATGTGACAGATTCCATAATCAAGTGTGACATTAATATATTTATATATATATAATACGATGGCGGCACGAATCTTGGCGCGGATTGAACGGTATCGGGTCATCGTTCCTGATAGGCCAACGACTTGGATTGCCCGCGCCTGGGCCGTTTTGCGAGCTCCTTTTCCGGTGAATCCCGACGGTTTCCGGCGAAACGCCTAAGCCACCACCACTACCCGACCTAGGGCTATCGAATGGTGGTGAGAACTCGGTCGTAGGTGGCCGGAGTAGGCCTCCCGAAAGTTGCATTTTTCGGCCATGAACAAGAGAAAAACAAAATGGAATCACTCCATTTCTTTGATGATTTTGAAAAAGGAATAGATAGATCTACATCACAAGGGAGAGGGAAGGAAAAAATTTGCCTGAATCCTTGGTGTCAGCCGTGTAATCCTCCTGGTGGCCATCTGAACTCCTCCGGCGACTTCCTTGTCCAACTTCGGCCATAGTGCACGGTTTCTTCTGAAATCAGGGGGTTTCTCCTCCTTGGCGTATTCTCAAGCTGATAGGATATTCATATGGGGTCGGGGAAGTCTTGTTAGCTGCCAGCCATTATTGGCGATCTCTCCTATGTTGCCACCACCCTCCATAGCCACTGCCATAGCTCCAACTCAGCAGAAAATTGATGCTCGAGCTGTGAGGAGCTGATTAAGGGTGTAAACCAGCCTTAATTCCTCCTGATTTCTGATTCACCATTTATGGTGGCCGGCCACATGGTGGAGCTTCCTCCTCCCTCCTCCACCTGGCTGCTAGCCGACCTGGAACTGTTGGGAATTGCTCCCTGGGTTCAGGGCACAGCAAAGGAGTAAGGATTGAGTGCCAATTGGCACTCAATTCATGGATTCCTCCTTGGACTCATGTGAAATTTGGGGGGTTTTCGTCAAATGCCCCCTTGCATGGCATCTTCTTCCAAGAACTGAGGGGCAAGTCTGGTAATTGACTCTTGGGCCTCAGATTGGGCTTTGGGTGAGGGCCTTAATCCATTGGAATTTGGATTAATTCCAAATAAGCTCAATTTAGGCAAAATTGACCCTATGTTGACTTTTGGGTTGACTTGGTCAATTGTGTGTGTTGACTGGTCCAATGTGATGGTTTTGGATCTATCGACACCACCCAAGGTTGGTTGAGTCATGGTGAGGACCTAGGTGAGCTAATTTGACCAATAAGTGTGATTTTGACCAAAATTGGGGGAATGTTGACTTTGGTTAATTTGGCCAAATGGTTGACTCCAAGATGGGGCTTTTGGGTCAATTGGGTCCCTCATGATGTCCTAAGACTAAGGGTGAATTCAATTTTATGTTTTGGGGTTCATTTGAACCTATTGGGGAGGATTTGACCTATGTTGACCCAAGTTTGACTTTGGTCAAATTGGGTCAATTGGTGACCCCATGATGGGGCTTTTGGGTCTATAGCATTCCTTGGAGTGTTTATCATCTAATGGTGGAGTCAATTTGTAAGTGTGAGTTCATGTTGAGCTAGTTTGACCTAGGTTGACTTGAGCCTTATAGTAGACCACATGTGAGTTCACCTAACCCTATGTGTCCTAAGGCTGCAATCTAGCTCAAACTCACCACACTCACCACTTGTCTCACCCTAAATTGGAGTTAGGGGGTCTGGTAGGAAATGGGATGTTACACACCCCATAAACAGCAAGTGGTATCAGAGAGAGGTAGTTCAAAGAAAAGCTTAACAGCTTGAACAGATCTGCCATTGGGTGTCCAAGTCTCATAGCTATGGAGTCAAGACTAGCTATCTGTTCCATGGAAAATTTGCCCTTTGGAAAGTTAGAGCAAGAATATTCATGGAAGCAATGGATCCTAGAATGTTCCAAATTGTTCAAGAAGGATCTTATGTTCCTAAGACAGTGACCAAGAAAATGACTGAAGATGAGATCATTCTAGTCAACTAAGATAAGAAGGCCCAGGGCATTATAACTGATGCAGTTGATACTCCAGAAACTAATTCACTGCACTACAGCCAAGGAGAAGTGGAACTCTCTAATAATCATCATGGAAGGATCCCCAGAAGTTAGAAGTACTGCAGCTGCAGGGAAGATCAAAACCCTGAGTGATAGTGACTCAAGCAATTCAGATACAGAGGAGGAAGCTCAGTTTGGACTAACTGTCCTATCTGAATCAGAGGAAGAAGTTCAGAATGAAGTCATCTCTAATCAAGGTGGAATAAGGGCTCCCCTGTCGAACACTGATTCAGATTCTAAAATGAGTCCCTTAGAAACTTATGAGGATCTTCTAGAAGAGCTCAGAAGGAGCAAGGAGATTTGCATGAAGCAAGCTGATGAAATCTTAAATCTCCAGGCCAGAAACTCTGATCTCTTGGAAAAGGCTGAAAGGCTGACTCTAGAGAACGCAGATTTATGCCAGCTCAAGAGAGACTACAATGCAAACTCAAACCTTGACCTGGTGTGCAAGTTTGGAAAAACCATGAAGGCGCTGGTAGACAGCAGGGAAGCATGCTACTCTCTCAGCAAAGAGATCATGCTTCTAAAGAAGGATAGAAATCAGGCTGGTTTCTTGAAGACGAGGGCTAATAAAGTCAGAAGAATGGAGAACAAATCCTTCATTAAAGGAAATCCAGTAGCAAGCTCCTTCAAACCAGAGACTTCTCCTCCACTGGTTGATGGTCGGTGCTCCACTCAAAGTAGGGAGCTGGAATAATGCTTTAAGAAAGATAGAGCAGATAGACCCTGCGGGACGCAAGCTAGCTTGAGGAAGGTAAACTCACCCTCCATCTGGAAGGCTGGGCAACCCGATCTTGGGAATCTCAAAAAATGGAGCTCCACAAGTGAACTCGCTGAGTTCAGAATAGAGAAGAGATCAATAAAGAAGAGTGAATCTAGAAGGGAAACTATGAATGGTGACAATCACATCTACCATCCGCATAGCTCACCTTCTTTGCTTCATTCATTTGTGCACCCACAAAGAACCCCAGTTCACAAAGTTAGTCAGAAAAGGCGATTCAATAAGTTTGAATGCTGGTACTGTGGCAAAACAGGCCACTTTGCAATTGATTGTTGGTACAATCCAACTGCTCCAAAGGTAACGAATGATAAGCCTGCAAAACGCTTTAGTCATTACAACTATATGTACCATGGAGTAATTGAATCCAGTATGCCTATTAATGCTAACAAATTCCAAGGACCCAAATTCATTTGGGTTCCTAAGGGATTGTAATCTTGTCTGGCAGGTAACCCAAGTGCCCACCAGAAGCAAATCTGGGCCTTGGACAAGGTGAATGTTCTGACCCTTCGGCAGAACAGTAAAATTAGCACACTAACAATCTTAGTGCAGGATTGGTACCAAAAGACAACACCCAAGCAGGGCGGGAGAATGCCTTAGGCGGAGGCGTTAGGAAGAATGGGTATCCTAGACGTACTTCAACTACAAAATAGTACCATCGGAACTGCGTCTAAATAACATAAATATTAAATTAGATAAATCAGAGCCGCTCGATGCAGCATACATTGATGCCTCGATAAACTCAAAAATGAGTGCGCGCCCCTTCACCTACTCCCCCTATAAGTAGAGTGATACTCATTTGCCCTAATACGTACATTCCTCGACAAACCACCTCTTCATCTCCGATCCTTCGTCCTCCCAGAAAACATGTCAACGGAAAAAGGAACCGGTGAGATGCCCCCCATTGTGACGCTCACCGCCCTGTGGGAGCGAATAGAAACCCTCATAGAAAAGGCCATAAACAAAATGAAGGATGAGATGAAGGATGAGGTGAAGTCAATAAAGGATGACATCTATCAACTTCAAGCGCAGTCCACAACTCTCGTCCTAAACAGAATCGCCACCCAGGAGCAAATACTAGACGCTCACCTCCAGGAAGTAAGAAATGTCACAGATGTCGGAGATCAGGAAATTCTGGAGCATATATTTGAACTAAAAGAGTCAGTATAAGAAGTTATCCAAGACGGGGAAAGGACAATCGAATAAGAAATCTGGGAAGAGATCAAGGGAAGCGTAGCTGCTTGCTCGCATCAAGCAAAGTGGGTAAGTAATCAAGTACAGCAAGCGCTTCAAGTGTTGGACATGTGTGTCACATCCCTTTGTTTGAGAATAACAAATCTCATATTGTATTTGATATTGCTTGTTGTGTGTTTATAGTGTGCAGGAACTATAGGTGCAATACTCCACAGGTATAAAGCAGCATGGAACAATCTTTTGAAAGGAGCAGCGCTAACGTCAGCGCTATCGCTAACGCCAGTGCTATCGCTAACGCTAGCGCTACCGCCAGCGATAGCACTAACGTCAGGCGCAAGCACTAACGCCAGACGCTAGCTCAAGATCGTCTCAGCGGTTCCATCTCAGCGGTTAATGCTACCGCCAGCGCTAGCGATACCGCAGGCGCTATCTCAAGTTCGTGCACAGCGCCACGCCGCCGACGGTTTCGCAACCGCTCGACACGAACGCTACCGCAGGCGCTAGCCACTACCGCAGGCGCTAGCTCCAAGTTCTATAAAATGTTGGGCTCTCTCTCATTTTGGTTAGAACTTCCAGAGACATTACTTGTGCCCAAACTCTCGTGCTGCTACTCTGCCAAATCATCATCTCCCACTCAAAGCCAAAGAAGAAATTCTGGAGAAGGAAGCCATCACGCTACATCCGAAGAACGATCGCTTCGACCTCGCTTGTGCTTCAGCAATCCTTCATCCTCATCTCCAGAATTCTCAAGAGGGAGATTGCTTGTTATTTACTTCACTTCTTTATTTGTATTTTTCTATTTAATTCGCCTTGTGTTGGCGACTAGGTCTGGGTAGGACTTAGCGGAAAATTCGCCTTGTGTTGGCGACTAGTTCTAGGTGATTAGATCTAGGGGGCTCGAGGCCATATCCGGGGAAGGATTGGCTAGAGCGGCTTGAGGCTTTATCCGGGAAGGATAGGCTAAAGCCAACCGGTTTGTGGGGATACAAGTCGGTATAGAAAAGGAAAAGAAATTCACTTTTGTACGCCTTCGATTTCTAGCGATATTGAAATCAAATTTTGTAAACACCATTTTTATATAATGCAATCATGATTATATTTGTGTTTATTTGATTTCTCTCAATTGGCGTAAAATTTCATTATTGCAAAACTGTTATTACTAAATTGTCATCATTATTTCCTATTAATCAAAACAACTTAGTAATTATCTTAAAAATTATAAGAAGAATTTTATTCCCTTATTCACCCCCCCCCCCCCATTCTAAGGGTGCCGTAAGATCCAACATCAAGTTCCCCCCTCCAAATACATACCCACTGAACCCTCCTCCAGCTCCGACTCTGAAACCGAATCGGGTGAATCCGCAACAACTAGGAAGAGAAGGAGAACATCCAGCGCGGAGTACCGGAAGAAGAGGCTAAGTGAGGTTGAGCAGAACCCAGAAGCTGGTAGATGGAGTCCTCGTTCAAGAGAGATCATCATAGAATCGTGGATAGCGTTTGGACATGGTCAGAAGGACCATGAAAAAGTGTACTCCTCTATCGAATGGAATCATCACATAAAAAATCTGGAAGAAAGAGCAAGACATAAGATGGCTTTTCCCCATGGTCCTCCTCCTCCTCCAAAGAAGATTCCAAAGCCACTGAACTTCTTTAGGCGAAAGATGAAGAAGGAAGCAAAGAACGCCAGCCCCAGCAAAGACGCCCTGCTTATCAACGACTGAAAGACATTTATTTCTCTTAAAGTTCATTTTATGTTAAGAACAATTGGTCCAGTTACATGACTAATCTCATATATGAACAATTCTAATATGAGAACATTTATATATGAATGCTTATAAGGCATATGCATATGATGTTATTGCAGCATGGTATTCATAAAATGCAATTACTGTTATTGCTTGCTGACAACGTGCCCTGAACCTTGTGTGTTTAGCTAGCAAAATATAATACATAGGTATACGCTAGAAATCAGATGCAGGTTATGCAGGTTATGCTAGACATTCAGATACAGATTATGCAGGGTGCAAGGAAGACAGGAAATATGTCAGAAAGGGAGCCTTAAAGAAGAGACATCAAATCAAGGGGGATCTTGTGCTACTCCTTGGTTAGAAAAGCAAAAGGCAAGAAGTCAGAAAGGGGGAGAAATGGTGCTCAAGAAGACCTTAAAGGTAGGGGGAGCAAAGAAGAGGCATCAAAGCAAGGGGGAGCTTCTGGCTTGATGCACTCAGGGAGTTCAGCAAAGATAAGTACAATCTTACATGCTCAAAGTTAAGATTATAATATTTATTGTCTAAGTGAAAGTCATCTTGAATTGGAATTCTGACATCTTCAAATAGGGGGAGATTGTTGGGAATCTTGCCCATATGATTCCTGATTTGAAGAAGTCACCAAGTCAAGAAAACTTCACTTTGTATCTGATTACTTCTCTAGCCTATAATTTCAGGAAGTTAAAGAAATGTCGTCGAGAAGAACAGGCGATATCGTCGACAAGCGTGCTTGTCGTCGTAATGACGGGCAGAACAGGCGATATCGTAGACAAGCATGCTTGTCATCGTAATGACGGGCAGAGCAGCAGCCGCTGAGAAGCAAAGTATTCGTCGACCGCTGAGACATGGCGAGATCGTCGAACGAAGAATGCCGAACGACGAACGCTGAGACGTGGCGAGATCGTCGAATGAAGAATGGTGATCGTCGAACGAAGGATGGCAAGTTCGTCGATCGTAGAATGCTGTTCGTCGAACGTATAGAAGACACGGGACATCGTCGTGTGGAACTCATGTCATCGAGAAAACATATGATTACGACGACATGATGCAAGAAGGAAGCTCACGACGACACTGTCAGAGAAAGAAGATCGTCGTATATACAGAATTTCCATGATATCTTGTATCGTCGAGTTACCACCATCAGAGGCAGAAGGAAGATCACGACGATATAGTCAGAGACAGCTTGTCGTCGTAATGATGCAAATATCTTCAAGACAGAATTCAAATCTTGCGGACGTGATGTCAGCAATTAATTTCGCCGCCTGATTGTCCAATCAGGGCCTGCTATGATGGATGGGCTTATGATAGTAAAGGAAATTATATGTGACCGTTATACAGCTTGTCCGTCCTATAAAAGGGAATAGTGTTGCCCTAGAAAAAGAAGCTTGCTGTGCAAGAAAAAGAACGAGAAAAAGAATCCCGCCGCTCTTCAATAGAACAGTATTTTTTCAGCGGAGAAGAAAGAGAACAAGATTCAAGAGTTCTCATAGGAATCAGTCATCTTCATTGACTGAGAAGTCGCCGATCAACATCAGGCAAAAGAAGAAGAGGCTGAAGAAGATCCGGAGCTGAAAATCAAAATCAAGAAGCATCTTCTTCATCCTTAAGAAGCCGATCTTCATCAAGGCTAAGTTGCCCGATTTCATCTGGCTAAAGAAACAGTTTATTTTATTACTGTAATTTTCTTGTAAGGCTTGCGGGCCAAATTGTCTAGCTTAAGGGTTGGAGAGCTGTGAGGCTTGAGGGTCAGGGCAGTGCACTTGCAGGTGCGTCTTGTCGAGCTTGCGGGCTTGGGGGCAGTAGGGGCTTGCGGGCCTAGGCTGTTGGGACTTGCGGGTCCGTGTTGTAGGGCTTGAGGGCCTGAGTGTCGAGCTTGCGGGCTCGGGGGAAGTAGGGGCTTGCGGACCTAGGTTGTTGGGACTTGCGGGTCCGTGTTGTAAGGCTTGAGGGCCTGAAGCTTTTGGAGGAGTTTGCCGAGCCTAGCACATTGCTGGGTAGGCGCAGAGGGAAAGAGGACTACTCAAGACACCCGGTCTTGAGGAACCTCTATAGATCGTTGTGTGCTTTCTGTGGTTTGTTCTTTATTTCTCAGATCTATTAACCCGAAAGTTAGAAAAACCTAAAGGGGGATATTATAAACAGAAAAACCTATTCACCCCCCCCCCCCCCTCTAGGTGATTTTGTAGACACCCCATAAACAACAAGAATCACGGAGGAGAGAAGCACAAAACACAGGTAAAACAAGCTGCAGCGAACTGACGACTTTAGACCGCCAGACCGCGTGAACAGACAAGTCAGACGGAAGCCGCTGAGACCGCGCAAACAGAATACAAGTTGCACCTGCCAGACCGCAACCACAGACCGCCGACCTGCTGCTTTATTCCTCTGCTGAAAACAAACAGTCTGCACTTCTTGATCGCTCAGACCGCACGGTCTTGATCGCAGAAGAACCTGCGAACTCTGAACAAAGAACTGCTACTGAGACAGACAGCAACTCAAGACCGCCTGGCCACTTAAGACCGCCTGATCAACTGAGTTCGCTGCACCAAATCAAGAACACCTAAACACAGTCTGCCCGGACTGGTTTATTCAAAGCTGGAAGAAAGGAGACAAGCTGACCGCGAGCTGCTAGTCGCTAACCTGCGAACACACAAACCGGTTAGACAAAATCTCAAACCGCGCGACCTCAAATTAAGACCGGCACAATCAAGCCAACTTTGGTTCTAACAGTTCTCGTTATTTATGACAGGCCCTGCACCCCTATTTATAGGCGAATAGACGGATGTCGTCACCGCACAAACCGGGATACAATAACCGCCCATCAGATCGCGAGCGGTCTCGCAAAGCAGACCGCCCGAGCTCAACATAACTCTCAGCCCTTTATTAAACCGCGGTCTCAACAAGACAGACCGCCCGGTCTTCTTCCAAAGAAAGCAGACCAAGAACATATGGCCGACTTAGGACAAGTCGCCAGATCAACCCGCGCAAGCCGCCCGGACAGATGATGGTCTCCCAGATCAGACCACTCAGAACAACCCGCCTGAGACAAAACCAGCCAGAAAACCAGCGCAGACCGCGCGGTCTCTGCGGTCTCCAATCCGCAGACCGCCCAGCACCATTCCACTTCCACTTCAAAAATTTAACAATAATGGCATTATGTCGGTTCCGACCTTTGTAATTCTAGCCATGCTCTTGGTATCTAAACTTGGTTCATAATTAATATTGATTAAATTTTGTCTTCAATAAGAGAACGAAGATTTGATGTTTGAACAAACTTCAAACACCAAAAGCTAATGATTCTTTTGCTCATGATCGCTTATGCTTAATTATCAACAAGAGCTAGAGACCAAATGACATGAAAATAAAAAATTAACTATGTTTTATGTACACACATGCTTACAAAATCTTCACTATTTATCTTCATGCTCATGTTAATTACTTCATTATTGAGGTAATGGATGTCTAATGCAAAAACCCTAAATTCCATCTATGAACATGGTAAATTCATTATTTTAATTTCACATATCGGATTATATGAGGACAACCATACTAGATGAACCCAATAATATGGAAGTAACTTTCCAAACAAATTTACATATATGATCCATCCGAAATGGTCTTCTATACAGAAATATCTCATATTTGTTTATTGTGTGTTGACTATGAACATGACTTTATTTTTTTAACCTTAAAGCATTGTCAAAAAAATATGTTTAGGCACACTTTATCTTAGATTTACATTTTATGAATTATCATTTTTTATTGCAACTATATCTGATTGCGTTTTATGAATTTTCATTTTTTTATGAATTAGTTCGTAATTGCTCACCCCACACTCACCATCCTAGAATGTTCTTTCTGCATGTAATTTCTATTTGTAGACTGTTATGGGCTTCGCGCTAGTTAAAAAGTTATCGTTTATCGTCAAGTATTATGCTGTCTTTTATTAATAATTTTCTTTATTATCCTTTATTATGTTTGTAGTTAGCTAGTTATTAACTTATTTGGTTGTCATTTAATTGCCATATAAGCCTATTTTAAGGCAAGTGATGTGTTGTATGAAGACATGCATGAATTTGAGTCTCTCCTTTTGCGCCTTGTAAAGAGAGTGTGGTAGCTCTCTCTCTCTCTCTCTCTCTCTCTCTCTCTCTCTCTCTCTCTCTCTCTCTCTCTCTCTCTATCTATCTATCTATCTCTATCTCTCTCTCTCTCTCTTCGAGGACACCCATCTTAGGCAATCACAGTTTTGGCTCCGTAGTATCCTCTTTCTCTATCATCTCTTCCTCTAGGCGCTCTCCGATGATTACTCTACGACATTCTACCGATTTGTCCATAACATAGACATAATATATTATTGCTTAGTAGTGTATATTCGCAATGTTGATTTCATCCTTAGTTGTCAATTGTTAATGCATCATCGAGTGACTTCATTCGATCTACAAATGATCAATCTCAATAATGAACTATAGTATTATCTATTGTTTTTAAATGCATGTAGTTTCGTGTCAAACTCGCATCCATGCATTCTGCTTTGTTTAATATACTCTTTAAGGACACGTAGTTTCATATCAAGAGTGTATCCAGGCTTTCCATACTCACTATTTCTTTGTTTTGCTATAAAATGCTATGAATGGTTTCTTTCAATTTTACACATGCTTAGTATAATTTATGCGACAATGTTGACATCATCATTCGTTGCCAATTTCTTCCTCGATCTTACAATTTCTAGTTTGAAGATCTATGCTGCACTATGAATTTGATTGCCACCAATTATTGCTTCCAATTTTTGTTGCATTGTTAGTTTATCTCTCAACTAAATTTATATTTTTCAAGTTCTATCCACAACAACAATAGTAAAGCAAAATGGATCAATGGACTTCTTTAACATTTCTAGTGATCTTGTAAATATGTTTTGTCGATGCAATCTATATATATCTATTCAAGTTTATTATACACTGCTCTCCACCGCTTCTACGTTGTTTTGTCCGCTCCTATCAAAGCTACTACTTTGTGTACAAGTTCAACTTGAAATGACGCAGTTTTGTTTGATCCATTTTTGTTATGGCATCACATGTACTCTTCCTAATCTCTCTTTCTCCATGTCTCTATGTTTCTAATCTATAGTTACTTATCAAATCTATTGTAAAGTATGTCAAGTTTACATAGTCAATAAATTTTGATCCAATTTTGGTCAATTTTCAAGTAAATTATAGGATCACATTCATTTTTTTGATGGGCATGTTCATTCTTTAGAACACTTGATTTTATGGATGGTTTAATGAGTTTTTTCTATGTTGTCAATACTTCATTTTTTCTACGTTAATGAGTCATACCCGAGGAGGATGTCCCTCCAGACAATCGGGCTAATGATAAATGATAAAGTTAATTAAAGTGTCATACCCGGGGCTGACTTACAAAGATGTTTAAGGGAGAATAAATTTGTGTAAGCTCATTTTTTAATGTCGAAAAACTTATTCTTTATTGTTTATGCTACTTGTGTTCTTTGTGAATATTTATAGTTTCTTATTTGCGAGTTTTGTGAGGCGCTCGTTTTATATTAGTCGAGTGTGGCAGTTGCTCACCGATCTAAGTCGATTCAACACCAAAAAATCATAGCATGTTGGAAAGTGTCGAATGGAATTTTTGCCTTGCACTAATTGGGTGCGGCTTTCTATAATTGACCTAAACATAGTTCTTGCTCGCCAATTGTCACATGTTGATGACTATCAAATGTCATTTATTAGTTTTTTGGTAGTTTTTTATTTTGGTTTGGCATTGAACACTCAATGATCATTATAATTGACCTAAACATAGTTCTTTGTATTGTCGATTGTGCTTATCACATGCTTTAAGATGAATTTAAATGTCAACATCTACAAATCATCAAACTCATATTTTGCATGTATCATTTTAAATATGGTGAAAAATGTATACAAAAAATTATAAAAAAAGTATTGAAAGAAAAGTTAATTAGAAATGTATCATTTTAAATATGGTGCAAAAATGTATATAAAAAAGTATAAGAAAAGTATTGAAAGAATAGTTAATTAGAAATCACTATTAAGGCAAAAATAATACAAAAGAAGATTATTTATTTATTTATTAAAATAAACTATTCATACTTCTTTAAAACTTTTATGTTAATTAGTAAAGTCAACTAGCAATTTTTTTTTGCAAAATCATGATGCTTGCATTCAGAAAACACAAATAAGTAATGCTTGCTGGATCAAATCTTCATCATCTGCTTTACTGTGATCATCAACATAGTAGATACCATACGTGTTGCATCAACATAGTAGATAATGGTTGCTCCCAGCTCCTCAAGTCTCTTCACATTACCTTCAGCTTGCTTGTATTTTTTAAATAGGTCCTCTACAAAAGTGAAATAACATTACCAAGTATAATATAAAAATATAAAATAAAACAAAATTTAAAAGTTATATATTTTAGTTATTTATGTGCATAAAGGAATAAACAAAAATAGAGCATTGGGGAAAAGTCGGCATTAGCTTTATCCAGAAGAAAACACTTGGAGAATGGTAATTGGAGAGGGGAATAGCACGTTTAAGCTTCTTTAAATAGAAAGCGGAAAAGTTAAGTTTATTTTCATACTAATAGTCGGGCACATGAACTATTCTTGGTTGTGAACGGGTTGAGCCCATTCATGGGTTAATTTGAGTGCGCACCCAAAATGTGGGCGGACCCCTGTGAGAATTATGCATTTAAAAATGAAAATAATATTATATATTACTTATCCATACCGAATAAGTTTAAATGATGGAAAGGAGGCAATTAGAAACTGTGTGATTTAATAGGTAGTATAGATTTAAAACTGTGCGGTTTAAAACTTCCCATATATGCATGAGAAATTGAAGTTTTGGCTCCAACTCTCGTAATAAGAAAGCACAAAATTCAAAAATGTTCAACCGCCATCCAAACGAATCACATAAATCACATTGCTGATTATATTGAGCTTCTACCTTTAATACATAATTAAAGACATAGTTCAGAAATTACGTGGAAAATTATACAATATTGCATGATAAAATAAATAAAAAGTGGTATTTGTGTTGCAAAGATGTATAAAAAAGTCTGAGTTCGAAACAGAACTTGATCTCAAACTGTATTTTTATCCACAATAACAAACAAACACTACTGAAACTATTTGTAACCAAATATCTAGCTCTGTTTTTCTTAATCTACAAAATATGAAGGTTAGAGAATCAAGATTCCACTATTGTCAAATGAATTCTCTTGCATAACCATTGAAGCCCAAATCCAATGAGTCAGAAACGGTAGTGGGAAAAAGCAATCAGATGATTCAGAATGGAGCCTACAGTAAAATTAGAATAAATATTTGTATATGCATTCATTGTAACCAAGACGTGTCGCTCACCGCTAGGAGTGCTCATGAAGAGGTAATCAACATAATGGTTGATACTTGCAGAGATGAGTCGCTTTCGGAGAGGGTTCAAGGGATTGATAGAACAGAGGGTGGGGATTTTGTCTCCTTGCCCACTCCAGTTTCGTAATCAAGATTTAGGTGATAAGGTCCTATTTCGGGATTCTATCGAAGGTGGCGATGGAGGCGGAGAGATGGTAGGGAGAGATGACGATGGAGGCGGAGAGATGGTAGGGAGAGTTGGCTAAACCATTTATGAAAATTGAATGGTATATAAAATGAGAAAGGTTAAGATTTATTGATGAATATAATGAAGATAGAGAAAATAAGATTTGTGCAGAGAATCTGGGAGCAAAATAATAATTATGATATTAAGCATTTTGGCCACAATTATGCATTGGATAACACCAGATAGAAAGAATTGAAATTTTCATTTCGCCTATGGTTCTATGCTTCGTGTACATAGACCTTTACTTTTCAAAAATTAATTAATTCTGAAGCTCTATCAAAAGAAGATAATTCTATGATATTTTCAGTATATTTCAGGCAAATTTTGATGTGAAAGAATATTAGATACAGTCAACGGTCATTTCGCCAGAGAAGAAGAAAAAAAACTAACCAAGAATTTTAAGAAACAATAATAGTTACCTCGTGAGTGCAGCGTAGTGGCGGTGATTCATTTGGCGGAGCCAGAAGCTGTTGTAAGGGAGAGCGAGAAGGAGAAATGTACCACCCCTACGAGCAAAATGTAATGGCTTGAAGAGTAATGCATTAGCCATATCTCCTCTGTCACAACCCGCATTTTCCCACCATAAATGTTACATCAGAGTGAAGGGGAAACTGCGCGCTGCGATGCCACGTCAGGGAGAGGACAACCCCTGACGCTCAGGCTAACCGATAAACAACATTTCAAACAATAAGATGTTTCTTTATTGAAGAGAATCATAGGTTTTTAGCTTTGGACCGTGTCCCTCGGTCAGTGGCTCATGTAGTCCACAAGTAAAAGAAAGTATTTTACGCAGCAGAATATATGATCTCTTTACATAAATACAAATTTGATGACATAATTATATTTATACTTAAAGAGGTATAAGGAATCGTTTGATACGCTTTAAAAGGTAGTAAGTTTATGCATAAATTGTGTCATTAATGTAAGGATGCAGCTTTTATATATATATATATATACTTTAAAGTATCTACTAAGCATCCTAACATAAAACCGTTCCCAAGAGCATATAAATATAAACAGAGCGGAGATAAAAAAAAACTACTAAAGCATAAGCAAGGCACTAAGGGCGCCAACAACTGACACGAACCCATAGTAGTCAAAGTTAGATGATATACAAAGTAAAGTAAAGTACAACTCCTCACCAGAGAAAAGAAAACAAGAGTATTAGCACGCCGTCCAGCAGGAGCAAAACCCTGGAGTAGCACGGCTAAGTACCTGAACCTGAAGCATTCAAAACCGAAGAATGCCTCAGCCCAAAGCGGGTGCAAGCAAACCAGAGAGAAAGAAATCTGACAATCATAAGTAATGTCAACTCGGAGTGCATCGAACGCACAGATTTTTCCCAAATGTTACTACATGATGAGGCGAGGAATGTGATGGCGAACACGACGGTGTCACTACCATCTCGCATTCAAACATTGCTGCGAAGGCGGAACACATCGGGTCACCGACCTTCCAACAGACAAACTAGAAACAAGGTATCGTGGTGGCGGACCTACCGAGTCACTATCCATCCAACGACCCAAAATAATACTTTCCCCATCATATAATAACATAACCCCACTAACGGGTATCACCTCTCGGAGGAAACAAGCCTTCTCACGATCTTTCGAAAATGGCAACCACGGTCCCCGGGTATATCTATTGAACTAAAGGGTACAGGGACCTTCTGACGTATACCGACAACATGACATGACATGACGATCACACTTGGAGCTGGGGGGCACAAAACAAGGAAGAGGAGCTACCGCCGGCGCTAGCTAGCTAGCGCTGGCGCTAGCTCCCTCTCGTGGAATCCCGACGAATTCCACGAGATTTCACGGGACAAGGGTCTCCCGACGAATTTATGAAAAATTCGTCGAGTTTACACGGGACAAGGGTCTCCCGACGAATTTATGAAAAATTCGTCGAGTTTACACGGGACAAGGGTCTCCCGACGAATTTATGAAAAATTCGTCGAGTTTACACGGGACATTTCGACGAATTTGACTTAAACGATTTCCTGGGTTGACCCATGAAGTCCCGACGAATTTCGTCGGATGTTCACGGGATCATCCCGACGAATTCCACGAGATTTCACGTATTTCACGGGTTTTCACGGGAGGTTTCGACGAATTGCAGTAAAAAGTTGGGTTTTCGCGTTTTAAAAGCCGTTTCGACGATCTAACCTATCCTAACACTTGCTGCAGCATAACTAAACATAATTTCGAATATTTTTTAGTATAAACACCCAGATCGACGATACAAAACGATAAAAATGATAAAAACAACCATAGAAGGATAAACATCAGATTTTTATCACCTAAAATAGAAACAAGGAAGGTCCAGACAGAAATGGAGATCTACTTGCCTTAAATCGCCGCCGAATCACCGTTGCTCGCTACGAAAAGCACCTAGCCGGAAAGCCCTCGCCGAGAGCTTTTGATTTCCGGCCTCCGATGAGAAATCTAGCCGCTGACGGGAGAGAAATCACCTCCAAAGCACTCGTTTCACCCTTTCTCTCTCTAAACTCAACTTTCTCTTTTTCTGAACTCAGTACAGTCTCAATGGCGTGAAGAAGAAGAAGAAGAGAGATTTTTTTTTCTTTCATAAAGGGGGCACACTCTCCCAGGTCGTTATTCTTTTGATAAGATGAAATATATATATATATATATATATATATATATATATATATACATTTTTATATAAAATCTGGGAACTCTCTTGACAAAGGAATTATATATATTTTGACAAAATACATGTGTTTTATATATGTATTATATTGAAAACTTGAGTTCATTTTATATTACTCTTTTACGAAAGTTGCCCACTCCTAAGGTTATTAATATTATTAAAGCTGTATAATTTAGCTTTATTATTTCAAAATAACTACGAGTACGAGATACACGCTCCCTCGAACACGAGATGGTAATGCCCGAACTAAAACGGACCGCACCCAGGGAAACTCGAAAATCGGGGGCGTTACAGCCACCCCACCTTCAAAAAAGTTTCGCCCCGAAACTTTCGACATAACGCACAGAACAAAGGAATTAATCGGAAGGTAAACAGTACTAAGAGAGAGAGTACTTACCGAAGAAGCTACACGAATAACTGAGGGTGAGATTCCCTCATAGCCGACTCTAACTCCCAAGTCGCGCTTCGAACATCCTGATTGCTCCACAGGACCTTTACCATGGGAATGACTTTTCTTCGCAGCACCTTATCTTGCTTCTCCAGAATACGGACCGGCTCTTCTACAATCGTGAGATTAGGTTGCAGTGCAGGCACTGAATTCAGAACTTGCCTCTCATTCGGAACACACTTCCTCAACTGGCTCACGTGGAACACATCGTGCACACCAGGGCAGGAATCGGGCAACAGAAGCCTGTAAGCAACAACCCCAATACGCTCAATAATCTGAAACGGCCCAACGTATCTCGGATCTAATTTATGATTCTTCCCAAATCGCTTCACTCCGGCCATCGGCGATACTTTCAGAAAAACCAAGTCGTTCAAAGCAAATTCCAATTCAGTCCTTCGCCGATTGGCATACTTTTCACACCGCTCTTGAGCTATGCGGAGCTTTTCTCTAATCTGAGATACCGAGATACTCATTTCTTCTAGAGCTTCAGGTCCAAGCACTGGTTCCTCACCAACTTCTGCCCAAAACAACGGTGTACGACACCGTCTTCCATATAAGGCCTCGAACGGAGCCATCTGCAAACTCTCCTGATAGCTATTATTATAAGCAAACTCCATCAGCCCAAGCCTTTCGTCCCAGGCTCCTCCGTGCTCCAAAATATAACAGCGAATCATATCCTCGATAATCTGATTCACCCTTTCTGTCTGACCATTCGTTTGCTGGTGATACGCCGTAGAATATCGCAGATCGGTACCCAAAGCACCCTGCAAACTCTGCCAAAAGCGAGACATAAACCTTGAATCTCGATCAGAGATTATGCTCACTGGCACTCCATGCAATCTGATCACCTCTTGCAGGTACAAAGATGCGATTTTCTCCATCGAGTAACTGATCTTAAATGGTATGAAGTGTGCGCACTTGGTCAAACGATCGACAACTACCCACACCGAAACATGTCCACGAGGGGACCTCGGCAATCCAGTAATGAAATCCATCGATAAACTTTCCCATTTCCACATCGGGATATCTAACGGTACCAGCTTTCCTCCGGGCCTCTGGTGACTGGCTTTCACACGCTGGCAGGTATAGCATTTAGCCACGAACATCGCAATGTCCTTCTTCATTCCAGGCCACCAAACAATCTTCTTCAAGTCAAGATACATTTTTGTCGAACCCGGATGGTACGCCAAACTAGATTCATGAGCCTCCTCACAAATCTTCTCCCGAATTTCATCCACCGCAGGGATACAGAATCGGCCACGATACTTCAACGTGCCTTCTCGATCAATCGAAAAGTCTGGCAGTTCATCATTTTCAGTTCTACCGCGCAGATGTTGCAAATCTGGATCTTCCTTTTGATGTAATCTCGTAAGAGTTATCCATGAAGGCTCGGCCGCTTCCACAGAAGATAACCCATCCTTGGGTTTCACAGCAATATTCATCAGGTAAAATTCTTCCACCAAAGTCTGAACCGACAAACCAAACACGGCAGATTTCCTACTCAAGGCATCAGCTACAACATTTGCCTTACCTGGATGGTATAAGATATCTACATTGTAATCCGCAACATACTCCAACCACCTTCGCTGCCGCAGGTTCAACTCCTTCTGAGAGAACACATAAATCAAGCTCTTGTGGTCCGAGTAAATCTTGCACGACACGCCGTACAACAAGTGTCTCCACAACTTCAGGGCGTAAATCACAGCAGCGAACTCTAAATCATGCGTAGGGTAATTCTTTTCATGGATCTTCAATTGCCTCGACCCATACGCAATTACTTTACCATCTTGCATAAGCACGCACCCGAGTCCAATGTACGATGCATCCACATACACTTGGAACTCCAATCCTTCTACCGGAAGAGCCAACACTGGAGCAGAACACAGTCTTCTCTTTAATTCCTGGAACGCCTCTTCGCACTTATCGCTCCAAACAAAGGCAACGCCTTTCCGAGTTAACTGAGTTAATGGAGCAGATAGTTTTGAAAACCCTTCCACGAAACGCCGGTAATATCCAGCCAATCCCAGGAAACTTCTTATCTCCTTCGGCGATTGCGGTCGTTTCCATTCTAACACAGCGGCTACCTTCGCTGGGTCCACCGATACACCATCTTGATTCACCACATGACCCAGGAACGATATCTCAGAAAACCAGAATTCGCATTTACTAAGCTTAGCATACAACCTATGCTTCCTCAAAGTTGCCAAAACTAAATGCAAATGCCGAGCGTGCTCCTCCTCGCTAGAAGAAAACACAAGCACATCATCAATAAACACTACTACGAACTTGTCCAAAAAGTCGCTAAAGACTCTGTTCATCATATCCATGAAAGCTGCGGGCGCATTCGTCAGCCCGAACGACATGACCAAAAACTCAAAATGTCCGTACCGCATACGGAAGGCAGTTCGAGGCACATCCGACTCCCGGATCCTCAGTTGATGATAGCCCGAACGAAGATCAATCTTTGAGAATACACTACTACCACGCAGCTGGTCGAATAAGTCATCAATTCGCGGTAACGGATATCTATTCTTCACGGTCACTTTGTTCAGTTCACGATAATCGATGCAAAGTCGCATAGATCCGTCCTTCTTCTTAACAAACAATACGGGAGCACCCCACGGAGACGAACTCGGCCTAATGAATCCACACTGCAGAAGCTCATCTAACTGAGTACGCAATTCTTCTAGTTCACGCGGCGCCATGCGATACGGAGCTTTAACTATCGGACGAGTACCTGACTCAAGATCAATCACAAACTCTGTCTCTCTCTCCGGAGGGAGACCAGGAAGATTATCAGGAAAGACATATGGGTACTCTCGTACCACAGCGATACTATCAATCGAGAAAGATGCAGAAACTGCACTCAACAGAGATACCAAGCAAAAGGAACCACCAAGCTCATCAAAAGCACGAGCACAAACCACAGAAGCAAATGAAGACGCCTGACGTGGTAACCCAAACACACTCATGGGCTGACCACCGTCCATGAGCAAATCGAGACGCTTATCCTTACACCGGATAACGGCGCCATAACGGGTTAACCAATCCATACCGAGGATTACGTCGAAGTCTTCTAACTCGATAACCTTCAGAGTCGCAAAAGCCACAAACCTATCCAACAAGATTGGACACTGATCGGCACACCGGGTCGACAGGACTGAATCACCAGACGGAAAGCTAACAGACCAAGGGTCGGCAAAAGACTCTAAGGCCCAACGATGCTGTTTCACAAATCTATCGGTCACAAAGGAGTGGGTCGCACCAGAATCGAAAAGAACGCGAGCCCAACAACCTCTAACTTTAAATCTTCCTGTGAAAAACATTCGCGAAAAAGAATCGCTATTACTATCACATGCATCAAAACAGTACAATACAAAAGTAACTAACCTGATATGACTTGAGTTGAACTCTCCGCTTCCTCCTTTGTGACAGCGTTCAACTTAGCTTTTGCACGATCCAAAAAAGGCAGCTGCTGTGGCGGCGGCGGGAGCATCGCTGTAGGCACAACAGGCGGCCCACCAGCAAGCCGAAGCTGCGGGCACTGGGTCCTCAAGTGGCCCTTCTGATTGCACTGGTAACATACCCTCTCATGCAAACGGCATCGGGCCGCATCATGGCCTTTCATACCACACTGCTCACAAGCCTTTACCTTCATCCAGCACTGAGCGACCTCATGGCCCCTTCGATTGCAATGGGAACAAGTCACCACCTCCTTCTTGGGCTCTCCTTGCAGAGCCATCACCTGAACTTGCTTCTGCGCGTCAAGTCTCTTAAAGCATTTTTCGAATGGATGGCCCACCCGGCCACAGAAGCTACACACTATCTTGCCTTTCTTCCCTTGCGCCGAACTGGCTCCTGGTTCAAAAGTCCTCTTATCTTTTCTCAACTCCTTACCTCGGTTCTTGGCGTTCTCGATCGCCTCAACCTTCAGGGCAGCCTCTACCGCCTCGGGGTACGACTCAGCACGGTAGGCACATGCCAACTGCTGCACTTCACTCCGAAGTCCTCCAAGAAATCTTTTCACCCTTTCATCTTCAGTAGCCACTAACCCTGGAGCAAACCTGCTCAGCTTTGCAAACTCGATCTCATAAGCTCCAACAGAAAGTTGCCTCTGCTTCAGATGCAGGAAGTCATTTCGCAAGCGATCCTCCTCAACTGGGGGTAAAAACTTCCGCAGCAATCTCCGCTTGAACTCATCCCACGAGCAACCATCCGTAAGTCCTTCCCTCGTACGAATCCACCATCCCTTCGCGAGTCCCTTCAACTGGAAGGCAGCAACCATGACCTTCTGCTCCGCTGTGACACCGGAGTACGAGAACATCTCCTCCATTGATACAATCCAATCATCCAGCGCCACGAAGTCGGCGCTCCCATCATAAGTCGGGGGTCCTAACCGCTGGAAATGAGAGATGAAATTCATCTCGGGTGGTAACGCGACCGGGGGTACTAAAGGAGCAGGTCGGGCAGGGGCATCCTGAACCGCTGCACCATCCGGGGTAGCAGTCCGCGATCTCTCTGAAGCTGCTATGAACGCCTGCAACTGCTCTTGCATGGCAGCCATCTGCTAAGTCAGAGCCAAGTTGCTCTGACGCAATTCCTCGATCACCGCCTCACTCTGGGCACCAGAAGACTCTCCCTCAGACTGGGGGGCAGGTTTCGCCGGGCGACGCTTGGAAGCCATTTCTACTGATCAAAGAAAACACTCACTCACAATCCATAACCCAAGAACAAAGGAAATAGAACAAATACCAACTTCTGTTATCATATAGCTCTGGGAACAAGATCGAATGCGCGTTATTTTCATTTAGTCCTTAGCTCTTGTGCCTAACATATGCTTGTATGTATGCTTGATATTACTTTTCTTAAATCATGTGTGTACATGTGTCATCCTGTCGATCTTTAACTTGGCACGTGTGCAAATGCAGTGTAATGCTATGCTTATGTCATGCTTTGCATTCTAATGAAGCCTTAATGCATGATATGAGTGGAGTACACATACGATCTTATGCATCCCATACTACATATTATCGTATGTAACTAAAAAAGAAAACGTTCTAAAAAAAACATCCATGGGGTTTAGGTTATGCCGCCCATACAACATAACCGCCACATGTTGTTACCTATGATGGATCCATATACAAACACATATTATGCCGCCCATACAACATAATATGCCCTGTATACTTCTCTACATGCATGCGTGACGTGTTCATGCTTCAGGCAAGATCGACGGATGACCCTCGGTGTGTGTATGCAATGATTATCACGGCTAACTAGGGGGGTTAACCGGGCCAACTAGAACGTCACGGCAACCCGGTTAACCTCCCTCTGATACCAACTGTCACAACCCGCATTTTCCCACCATAAATGTTACATCAGAGTGAAGGGGAAACTACGCGCTGCGATGCCACGTCAGGGAGAGGACAACCCCTGACGCTCAGGCTAACCGATAAACAACATTTCAAACAATAAGATGTTTCTTTATTGAAGAGAATCATAGGTTTTTAGCTTTGGACCGTGTCCCTCGGTCAGTGGCTCATGTAGTCCACAAGTAAAAGAAAGTATTTTACGCAGCAGAATATATGATCTCTTTACATAAATACAAGTTTGATGACATAATTATATTTATACTTAAAGAGGTATAAGGAATCGTTTGATACGCTTTAAAAGGTAGTAAGTTTATGCATAAATTGTGCCATTAATGTAAGGATGCAGCTTTTATATATATATATACTTTAAAGTATCTACTAAGCATCCTAACATAAAACCGTTCCCAAGAGCATATAAATATAAACAGAGCGGAGATAAAAAAAAACTACTAAAGCATAAGCAAGGCACTAAGGGCGCCAACAACTGACACGAACCCATAGTAGTCAAAGTTAGATGATATACAAAGTAAAGTAAAGTACAACTCCTCACCAGAGAAAAGAAAACAAGAGTATTAGCACGCCGTCCAGCAGGAGCAAAACCCTGGAGTAGCACGGCTAAGTACCTGAACCTGAAGCATTCAAAACCGAAGAATGCCTCAGCCCAAAGCGGGTGCAAGCAAACCAGAGAGAAAGAAATCTGACAATCATAAGTAATGTCAACTCGGAGTGCATCGAACGCACAGATTTTTCCCAAATGTTACTACATGATGAGGCGAGGAATGTGATGGCGAACACGACGGTGTCACTACCATCTCGCATTCAAACATTGCTGCGAAGGCGGAACACATCGGGTCACCGACCTTCCAACAGACAAACTAGAAACAAGGTATCGTGGTGGCGGACCTACCGAGTCACTATCCATCCAACGACCCAAAATAATACTTTCCCCATCATATAATAACATAACCCCACTAACGGGTATCACCTCTCGGAGGAAACAAGCCTTCTCACGATCTTTCGAAAATGGCAACCACGGTCCCCGGGTATATCTATTGAACTAAAGGGTACAGGGACCTTCTGACGTATACCGACAACATGACATGACATGACGATCACACTTGGAGCTGGGGGGCACAAAACAAGGAAGAGGAGCTACCGCCGGCGCTAGCTAGCTAGCGCTGGCGCTAGCTCCCTCTCGTGGAATCCCGACGAATTCCACGAGATTTCACGGGACAAGGGTCTCCCGACGAATTTATGAAAAATTCGTCGAGTTTACACGGGACAAGGGTCTCCCGACGAATTTATGAAAAATTCGTCGAGTTTACATGGGACAAGGGTCTCCCGACGAATTTATGAAAAATTCGTCGAGTTTACACGGGACATTTCGACGAATTTGACTTAAACGATTTCCTGGGTTGACCCATGAAGTCCCGACGAATTTCGTCGGATGTTCACGGGATCATCCCGACGAATTCCACGAGATTTCACGTATTTCACGGGTTTTCACGGGAGGTTTCGACGAATTGCAGTAAAAAGTTGGGTTTTCGCGTTTTAAAAGCCGTTTCGACGATCTAACCTATCCTAACACTTGCTGCAGCATAACTAAACATAATTTCGAATATTTTTTAGTATAAACACCCAGATCGACGATACAAAACGATAAAAATGATAAAAACAACCATAGAAGGATAAACATCAGATTTTTATCACCTAAAATAGAAACAAGGAAGGTCCAGACAGAAATGGAGATCTACTTGCCTTAAATCGCCGCTGAATCACCGTTGCTCGCTACGAAAAGCACCTAGCCGGAAAGCCCTCGCCGAGAGCTTTTGATTTCCGGCCTCCGATGAGAAATCTAGCCGCTGACGGGAGAGAAATCACCTCCAAAGCACTCGTTTCACCCTTTCTCTCTCTAAACTCAACTTTCTCTTTTTCTGAACTCAGTACAGTCTCAATGGCGTGAAGAAGAAGAAGAGAGATTTTTTTTTCTTTCATAAAGGGGGCACACTCTTCCAGGTCGTTATTCTTTTGATAAGATGAAATATATATATATATATATATATATATATATATATATATACATTTTTATATAAAATCTGGGAACTCTCTTGACAAATGAATTATATATATTTTGACAAAATACATGTGTTTTATATATGTATCATATTGAAAACTTGAGTTCATTTTATATTACTCTTTTACGAAAGTTGCCCACTCCTAAGGTTATTAATATTATTAAAGCTGTATAATTTAGCTTTATTATTTCAAAATAACTACGAGTACGAGATACACGCTCCCTCGAACACGAGATGGTAACGCCCGAACTAAAACGGACCGCACCCAGGGAAACTCGAAAATCGGGGGCGTTACATCCTCTCCTTCATTAATGAGCACCTCCATTTCCAAGCACAGAAGCGAGCGAGAGAGAGAGGGAGAGAGAGGGTTAGGGGAGACAGTGAGAGTGAGAGAGGGATGGTGATGACTAGGAAGAAGGAAAAGTGTTACCATTTATGAAAAAAATTCAGGTTAGACCTGAACTTCGAAAACCAGCTGGATTTCTCGCCCCAACTAGCACTAGAACAACACACTACAAGATATATGCTTTATAGCGACGTTTTTATTGTGACGTTTTTTAAACCGTCGCAGTAAGTTTTCTATTTAGTGATGTTTTTTTTTCAAAAACGTCGCTAATACAAAAATTAAGCATTAGCCACGTTTTCTATGAAAAACATGAACATACATGTTTAGCTTTTGTGACGATTGTTTTTAAAACGTCACCAAAACACAATACTAGAAAAGTGACTTTTAGCCACACTTTTTTTGCCACGGGTCAAAATTTGTGACTAATAATGAAATATTAGTCACGACCCACAATTCGTGGTTAATAAAAAAGTATTATTCACGGATGTCTAATTTTTGGCAAAAAAAAAGCATTAGCCACAATTTGCTTAATTATGACTAAATGATAGTATTAGCCACAATTGCATAATTCGTGACTATTATTTTAGTTACATTTCTTAATCAATGACTAAAAATAAAGTATTAGCCACGATTTTGGGTCGTGAAAAAGATTATTATGAGATAATTGATTAAAATTTATATATTTTTATTAATAAAATATTAAAAAAATATTAATATTAATTTAAACATTAATTATCATACTTAATTATTCAATGTAACATATAATTCGATCAATTAATGTATTATGATCATCTTAATTATTTATATATTTACAAAATAACTTTCAAACAAGACACATATATTACAATGAATGTTTGAGTGTTGGTAGAAAAGGAGAGCTAAACTTCTTAAGTGTGACAATCTAAAGATGATTATGAAGTGTAGAAAGAACTTTTTGCTCCGGTAACATCTCATTTTCAATTGGCCTAGTAGATTCACTTGACCCACGGTGAGTGGTCTACTTGGGCTCATGTGACTAATTTACTCGATTATGACCCAAAACGTATCAGATATTTTAAGTATACGTAAACTCACAATCCAAGTTATTGACCCAAAACACATAAATATGACATATGATGTATGATTGAATTTTTTTTTTAGTAAGAGTACATTTTACCTTCACCACAATATTTTTGGTCTTTAACAACATTTTAGTTGACAATATTTATAAAATGTTGTCTAAACATTGAATAGAGATAGTTTATAAATGTTGTCATCAAGTAGCAGATTTATGCAACATTTGTGACGCAACATTGAATAAATGTTTCTTTTTCCATTATTTGGAACAATTTCAAAATGTTATATTGTCGAAGTTATTTAAACAACAATTATACGGTATAACCTTTTAAAATAATATTTTGCAACACATTAAAATAATATTATCCCTCCACTAAATCATGACCCTACATTCTACTTTAATTTGAAACCCTCCTATTTCAAACTAAATTTTGGCCATCCAATCAACTTTATTTTGAATTTCAAGCTCAGTCAAACTAAAAGCTAACCTATTATTTTGCGGGAAAGCTCCCGCACAAAATCACGCCGGTTGGCTTATTTACGACCTCTCTCTCCTAGGGCAGACTCGCTCTCCCACTCGCCATTCCCGTTCACGACGCCATCTCTGCTCGACTCCACCTCCCCCAGCGCCATATCGCCAAAACTCGAAGCCCCTTCCGCTTTCGCTCCTCCTCCTCTTCTGAAACAACATATCCAGGTATGTCTTAAAAACTACCTATTATTTTGCGGGAAAGCTCCCGCACAAAACCACGCTGGTTGGCTTATTTACGACCTCTCTCCTAGGGCATACTCGCTCTCCCGCTCGCCATTCCCATTCACGACGCCATCTCTGCTCGACTCCACCTCCCCCAGCGCAATATTGCCACAACTCGAAGCCCCTTTCGCTGACGCTCCTCCTCTTCCGAAACAACGTCTCCATGTATGTCTTCCTCCCTATTTCGGCTACAGAAGTTGTCCTAAACAAGAATCGCTCTTTCTTCTTCCCTATTGTTTTGGCTACAGAAGTTGCAGAATCCGCACAACAAGTCTTGCCTTTTATTTTAGGAAACTGATTCTTTTTACGTTTCTTTTGGGAAGAATGCAGAGACAATCCAGTGGAAGAGGAAGTGTTGCTCTACCTTTTCCAGAAATTAGTTTAGGTTTGAGAAAACAGAGGTTCTTCTATTCCGATTTTAGGAGGATATGATCCCCATCTCCACTCTTACGGATCAGTTGCTGGAGCATGCAATTTTTGATTCTTTGGATCAATAATCTGGACAATTATGTTGCTGTGCCTTCCTATATGAAACTTTTTTTCAAGTAAAATGTATGCCAACCATCTTCGTAGGTTTCCATCTGTACTTTGCATCTACTGTTTCTCCTAAATTATATGAAGACATTATTAATTCCTGCCATTAGTGTTTGTTGTTTTGCCTTTAACGAATAATGGGTTCTAACTAGCTCTGTTATTCGTTTTCCTTCTGTAGATTTATTTATGGTGTTTGTAGTTTTGCCATTAGCTCTATTATTCGTTGTCCTTCTGTAGTTGTCCTTATGGTGTTTGTTGTTTTGCCTCTAACGAATAATGGGTTTCCATCTGCCGTTATTTTGTTTACTATTTCTATGTGCCTGCTGTGAATTTTAAAACCCTAATGTTATGCATTCTTTGTCCTTCTGTAGATTTCCATGAATTAAATGTTAGATTGAGCAAAAGCTTGGAGGAACCACATATCTTCATATAAATCTATTTCAGGTATGGTAAAACATGATTACTACTATTTTACTTTAATTTTATTTTGTGAATTCAGTTAATCTTGAATATTTTATATGCATACAATTCTAAAATATATCCGATGAATATAATTTGCATTTCTTCTTTCCAGTTGGGACACTGCTCCGCATTTCTTTCAACGCAATCGTGTGCTCGGTGGCCTGCCAGCGGCATGAGAGCCATCACATCAGAGCACTGTTGTGGTCGGGTTACTGTCGTGGCCGCATGGTGAGATCAAGACCAATTTTGAAAGGCATTATGGGACTGTGCTTGATTGTGAGGTTTTTTCTCTCACTACTCTCATTTTTACAACTATTGGGAATGGTAGAATCTTTAGAATTTATTAGTTCTTCTGTATATCTGATTGTTGTGGAATTTTTTTTTGCTTGACAAATTGTCAAGAGGATTTGCAGAATTTAAAACAAATTATAGTGATTTTTTGCTTAAGTGTTCTTATTAATTATTTGTTTTACTTTTCTTTCATTGTTAGATTTACTGTATGTTGCGTGTTTGATGATATGTCTCTGTGGGCAGCTTCAATAATGTAAGGGGTGTGTACTTATGGGAATGGTTAAACTAATTCAAAATACAAAATTAATTTATGTTTTATTAGGAATGTCGGTGAGCCCATTTTATATATAAAACATCAAGGAGATGATTTCACTATAATTTGTCTCTATGATTATGATTTTATATTCATGGCAACCAAGTGAGAAATGATAAAAGGATTCAAGAAACTATGAAGAGCAATTTTCTGAGACAAATCTGGGCATTATGAAGTAAGAAATTGACATGCAGAACTAAGTATTTTTAATATAACATATTCAGTCTTTTTTATATTACCCCTATAATCAATGTGCCAAGAAGAAATTTGATGATTTAATTTTCAAATCCAACATCATTTTGGTGAATTGTTTTACAACTTTGGTTACACCAAAAAATCTTTCATTGTGTTTTTTCTTAATCAACTGATGAACGGTGATTTTTCTCTATTTTGGAGGCCAAAAAGGATATGAGACTTACCAGTGTTAGGCCACGATGGACTTCACAGGTTCAGTTTATATATGGGCAGCCGATTCTTTACTGCTAATCTGAACAAAATAATGGTGAGATTCAAGATCGGAAAAAATAACCTACATGCTTCAGAACCCACACTTTATTTCAATTTTAGTTCATTAATTTCATCATATTTTTTTGGGTACACACTTCTATATGCTATTTCAAGTTTTATAACTGTAACTTTGTATGTAGAGATGATTTTGTCCTAGCTGACTCAAATACATTTTATTTTCCTAGATGCTAGCAGCTTTGACTAAGTGCTCAAATTCAACAAGCATGTCAAACTTGAAAGGGTACATTGATCCAAGTTTGATGGATTTATATCCTCATGATTGCGTATATAAGGTAAAAATCTGTTCAGTTCGAGTTAATTTGTGATGACAGTTAAATTGAAATGGGATTCCTAAATTTCTTGATGGCCATTAGCATTGGTAATTATGTCTGTATGAACCATCTCATTGACTCAGAGATTTTGTAAGGGAGTTTGTATTAATTAATTATACATTTCTAAGGGCATTATTGGATTTTTATTTTACTTATTCGCAAACCATCTTACAACTCATTCTTCCTCTTCATGGTGTTGTCTTTGATTTTCATTATAGGAAATCACTTTTAGACCGCTTGAAGAACTCCAATTCTTCTAAGGCTAGAGAAATAAATTTCTTCTTCGCTTCATTATTATGCTTATGTCCTTTTTTTAATTGCAATTGAGCTTAATCAAATATACATATAACCAACTTGCATCCCTCACATATGGTAACTGGTACTGGATGTCCTATATTAATTGCACTTTATTTGATTGCCCTATATTTGATTGCACAATTTTGAATTTGTTTAATTTATTGTATTTACTGATAATGTTTTTTTTAAAATTTTCTAGGATGTTGATCAATCTGTTTAGAAGTGCTCAGAGAATGGAAGAGGACATTGGAAGAGAGGGAATGTGGGAAGAATAAATGGAGTCTTGTGAGAGGAAATGTAGTGAATGATTATTATTATTATTTTGCAAGTTTATATTATTTGAAACATATTTTGTTTATTATTAATGTGATTTTTGTGCAAGTTTATACTTGTTAATTTCAGTGATGATGTATTATGTTGGCATTATAAATAATTTTTTATTCTTTTTGTTATAATTAAAGATACAATACTTGGAACAACAAGTTGCAAAAAATTTCTTAACATATCTTAATATTACTATCAAAAAATATTTGAAATATTTATCAAAATTAATTTAATAAAAAAATAATATTCATATTTTAATTATGATTTTAGATGCACAATTAGTTTTTAGAGTTTAGATTATCATAAACTTTTATTTGTTTTAAATTTTTTTTTCTTAAAATGCAAAAGTTGTGACGTTTTTTTCGGAAAATGTTATTGTAGAGTTTCAACTACGGCGACATTTTGCAAAAAACATAGTGGTATGAGTTATTATTTTTCTCGACGTTTTTTTTATAAAATGTCACCATAGATCAAATATATATCATGACGTTTTTTCAAAAAAATGTCACGATAGAGCAACTACCAACCGTGACGTTTTTGTGTGAAAGCGTCGCAGAGAGCTACGGTGACGGCCGCAATCACGACGATTTTGTGACGTTTTTATAAACGTCACGAAAACTACCGCTATGACATTTTTATAAACGTCACGAAAACTACCGCGACGCTTAAAAATCGTCACTAAAGACATTAAAAAATGGCACCGTATACTGATTTTGTTGTAGTGACACAACCCTTGCTTACGATCCGCTTTCCCTTACGTTTGACTATTTGACCACATTTTCTTGCCACGTGTAAATAATTATTAGATATATTCTATTTGTATGGCTATCTATATCTATACTATATTCATTAGTTTGCTACAGTATTTTTGTCCGTAAAAAACCAAAATCCGGCGATGTTTTAAAATCACGTAGCCTCTTTGTTCTGTTCCCGACTGTATTTCTCTTCCCAAGCGCTAGATCTTTCTCTTCCTGCGCATCGCGAGAGGCGAAGATCGAAGTGAAAGCGATTTGGAAGCGCAAGCAGGGTAGGGGAATCACGATCAACAGTTCTAGTATCACCTGGACGGGTTGTCACCTGCCGCACGCGCGTCCTCCTACCACCGGACTAGGGCATCGACTTCTCAACTCCTCTCAGAGGACTACGACATCGACAACTCAACTCCTCCCAGCGGACTACGACATCGATTGCGCTGCACCTCCGGCTCTTGGTCTCACATCACAGGTTCGATTTCTGATTTTTCAGGGTATGGTTTTAGGTGTCAATCGTGCACTTCTTCAACGCAGGGAAAGCCATTTCCAGCTCTGCAAACAATCAGATCATCGACCCCATCTTCTCACATAGCTAACTCCTCCATCTGATAGCTTTCTCCTCGATCTTACTGATCAATAGCGGGAAATGGCATGCCAATCGCAGCTTCCTCTATATATTATTTACTCTCCTTCTGTTACGGCTCATCCGATGGTCTCAGAGTTATGCGCACCATCCAACGGTACGGATTATGCCAGCTCAAAAGTTATACCAGCGGCCAGAGATCATTCCAGGCTAACCAACGTAGATCCAGGCAACAACAATAATCCAGATCACAACGCCACACCTCATCATCGACCGGCGGAATCCCAGCCATTAGAATGAAACAATGGTACCATCGCCGCCCACCGCAGAAGCCACCCTCCAGTTAATATTTTTATTTTTATAAAGCACTGTTGTATCGGTAACTGTTCAACAAGAACGTTATTCTAATTCCTGCATGTAACGGTCCGTTGACCTGGCTATAAAAGCCTTTTGTATCTTCTTTTTGAAAGCAATTAAGAAGTAATTTAGTCTCCGTTCATCTCTTCCCCCTTCCTCTATCGTCTACTTCTCCTCCTCCGGTCGGCTCTCGGTCTTCCTCTACAGGTTCAGCCAGTGGGATCGCAACATCTTTGGTGCTCTCGTTGAGAGAACTCAGCGACCTCGCTGGGAACACCATGGGAGAAGGCCTAAGATCCATTTCCGACTTCAAAGCCACCCTACAGACAGAACAAGCTAACCGTGCAAGTCAAATGGAGTACAACAAAAAATGATGTCAGAGCTCAACCAACAGGCACAACAAATGCGACAACATTTCAACACCGAGTTACAAACCAAGGAGAACTTGCTAGCACGCCAGATCCTGGAAACCAGGGAAAACTCAGCTGATCAAATCACCAACCAAATCATATTACCGCGGCGAGACATAATGCTGCAGTTTGAGAATCTGATTAAACAAGGGCCCCCAATCATCATCGAAGAGGCACTGAGTAGTCAGCCACGACCACCGGACAGTACTCCGGCCCAATCAGCCCATGGCATCCCGGGAGCAGGCCCATCAAACGTCCACACCCAGGTAGTCTCTAACCGACCCGGTAATATCGAAATAGCTTGCCCACGTTTTTCTGACGGGGATCCCACAGATTGGCTGTATGAACTAAAACGATATTTCGACTATAATGAGATTAGGCCTCAGGACTACTTATTAATATCAGCCTTCCACCTAGACAAGCCAGCCTCCAAATGGTACCAAGCAACCCTACAAGACCACCCCGCACTAAATTTCCAAATGTTTGTTGATGCGGTCCACAAAAGGTTCGGTCCTTCACCATATGTGAAGCCAGACGGTTTGCTAACCAAACTGCATCAAACGATGACCGTACTGGCATACAAAAGGGAATTCGAGGAATTAATGACCAAAGTACCCGGATTAACCACCGATTTCATTACAGATATGTTTGTCTCAGTACTTAAGGAGAATATTAGAGGACCCGTCATGTTAGCCCGACCCATGAAAATCCACGACGCATTTGCCATCGCAAGAATGTACGAGGACCAACAAACTGGGACTTATAAGACTCGTAATCCCTATAACAACAATCCATATTTAGGAACAAAACCTAATCATTTCCAAGCTAATAGTAACAGACCAAAATTCCCACCAATTAAAAGACTGTCCCCAGCCGAGCTCCAAGCTCGACGCGAGAAAGGGCTGTGTTATAATTGCGACGAACGCTATCACGCTAATCATAAGTGTAAGGGAAGGGGTGCTCTTCTCTACTTAGGAGGGACGGAAGAATCAGACGAGGAACTAGAAGAACCACCCGATATAGGAGGAGAGGAGGGAGACCCCACCACACCCATATGCCTTCAAGCTCTAACTGGAGCCATTCCAGACCACGGGTTAAGGATGACGGGATACATCAATGGCCAACCTTTGGAAATTTTCATCGATGGAGGGAGCACACATAATTTTATATCCCTCAGAATGCCAGAATATATGAAACTTCCCATCCTTAGAATAACTGACTTTCCCGTATTCATGGGGAATGGGTCAACCGAAACCTGTACGGGGAAGTGTAAATACACGCAGTTACTCATCCAGTCCAACAACTATAAAGCTCACTTATATGTCCTCGACATAGAAGGCACGGACCTCATACCCGGCCAACGGTGGCTAAGAACACTTGGACCGGTCACCACCGACTATGAGAAACTTACCTTAACTTATTCAACTCCTAGAGGACAAGTGATCTTGACGGGTCACCAAAAAGGGACCCATGTAGGACAAGCATCATCATCGCAACTGCGTAGAATGATAGCCCTTAAACCAGCCGCAATGTGTATTCTACTTAGCAAACACATCACTTCCACTCAAAACCGCACACTTACAGACCTAAAAGGCAGCCTACCCCCACCATTTTATAAAATACTTAAGACTTTCACCCCATTATTTGAAGAACCAACAATGTTACCTCCCACACGGAAGATTGACCATCAAATCAACCCCCTCCCAAATTCGGCAACCCCCAACTTAAGACCCTTCCGATACCCGTACCACCAGAAGAACGAAATTGAAAAAATGGTAGAGGAGATGCTCCACACCAGACAAATCCGACCCTCTACATCGGCCTTCAGTTCACCCGTTATATTAGTTTAAAAAAAAGATGGGACGTGGCGTTTCTGTGTAGATTACCGAGTGCTCAACAAAATAACAATTAAAGATAAGTTCC
This sequence comes from Dactylorhiza incarnata, assembly GCA_033032865.1. Taxonomy (NCBI): domain Eukaryota; kingdom Viridiplantae; phylum Streptophyta; class Magnoliopsida; order Asparagales; family Orchidaceae; genus Dactylorhiza; species Dactylorhiza incarnata. The sequence goes on along the minus strand of JAWHQI010000107.1, from coordinate 2,230,038 downwards.
CTATCCCCACCATCGACGAGCTCTTGGACGAACTACACACCGCACGATTCTTCTCCAAAGTCAATCTTCGATCCGGGTACCATCAAATACGGGTAGCCAAGGGGGATATAATAAAACAGCTTTCAGGACCCATTAAGGGCATTACGAATTTGTCGTCATGCCCTTTGGGCTCACTAACGCCCCCTCGACCTTCCAATCATTAATGAACTCGATATTCTAACCCTATCTACGCAAGTTCATTGTGATTTTTTTCGACGATATCCTCATCTTTAGCCCAACCGAATCAACCTACCTGGAACATCTTAGAAAAACCCTTGAACTTTTGGAAAAAAATAATTTGTTTATCAAGCTATCAAAATGTTACTTTGCCTCTCCCGAAATAGAGTTCCTAGGACACACTATTAGAGCCGGGCAGGTATTACCAACACAAGCTAACATTGCAAGTATTGAGAATTTTCCCGAACCAAAAAACCAAAGAGACGTGCGAGCCTTTTTAGGCCTTACATGATATTACCGTAAATTCATACAAGACTATGCAAAGATTGCTTTTCCCCTAACAGAACTACTTAAACGTCACGCCTTTTCCTGGAGCAATAAAACACAAGAAGCCTCCACTCAATTGAAAATCAAGCTGATCACATACCCTATACTAGCACTGCCAAACTTCCACGAACCATTCATTTTAGAAACTGATGCCTCCGACACAGGCATTGGAGCCATCCTCAAACAAGCCAACCACACCATTGCGTATTTCAGTAAGAAGTTATCACCAGCCATGCAAAAAAAAATCCACATACATCCGCGAAATATTTGTCGTTACGGCTGCCGTCAGCAAATGGCGCCAATACCTACTAGGCCATCAATTCATCATCCTGACCGACCACCAAAGCCTGCAGCATTTGCTGACGCAGCAAATACAAACTCCCAAGCAGCAAACATTCCTCTCCAAACTATTAGGATACGACTTCATCATCAAGTACAAAGCAGGAAAAAAAACCAAGCTGCAGATGCCTTATCTACCAACAGACCCAACAGAACAGAGCTTAGCCAGCCTTAACATGATGACCATTCCCTATTCCCCCTTGCTGGAAGGATTGAAAGAGGACTACGACCAGGATAAATAAGTACAAAAATTCAAAACTGAGCCACAAGCCTACCCTAATTGGCAACAAAGAGGAGATTACATAATGCATCACAACAGAATATACATCCCAGAAAACTTCACCATTAAAAGAAAAATACTCGAAGAGGCTCACTCCAGCTTGCTAGGGGGGCATTCAGGGATCAGGGTTACAACCCAACGCATACAACCTCAATTTTTCTGGTATAAGATGAAACAGGACATTACCAACTTCATCAACCAATGTGACATATGTCAAAAAGCTAAAGCTACAAATCATCTCCCTTATGGCCTGTTACAACCTCTGCCGACCCCTAGCAAACTTTGGGCAGACCTCACGATGGACTTTATTACCCACCTACCCAATTCTAATGGATACACCATCATCTTAGTGATAGTCGATAGATTCTCCAAGGCTGCCCACTTCGGACCACTTAAACACCCCATCTCTGGACCAAGTGTAGCCAAGGAGTTTTGGGGGTGCGTAGGCAAATTACATGGCTTACCTGAATCAATTATCTCTGATCGGGATGCAATATTTCTAAGCAATTTCTGGGTGGAATTGTTTAGATTACAAGGGACACACCTTAAATATAGTTCATCGTACCACCCATAAACCGATGGACTAACGGAGCGGATCAACCGATGCCTCGAACAATACCTACGCATTTTCTCTCATGATCACCCAAAAAAATGGTCCGACTTTTTAAATTCTGCAGAATTTCACTATAACACATCATATAATTCATCAACCAACATGACCCCTTTTGAGGTTATGTTTGGCCGACCCCCCTGGTCTCCTTCCCTATACTGCAGGTACCACCAGCAACGAGGCCGTGGAAGACACACTGCAAACCCGCGATGCATTACTGCAGTGCCTGAAACAGAATTTGCGCAAAGCTCAACACTGGATGAAGACTCAAGCAGATAAGAAGAGAAAAACACTCATTTTAGAACAAGGCGATTGGGTCTTACTCAAGCTCCACCCGTATAAACAACTCACAATGACAAGGCCCAGAGGGAGAAAATTGGGATTAAAGTATTATGGTCCTTTCCAAGTCACGGAAGTCATCGGCGCGGCGGCATTCCGCCTCCTCCTTCCCCCTGAATCCAGGATACATCCCGTCTTTCACGCATCCATGCTAAAACCCTATGTTGGTGATCCAAAGTTACAGACCGTTAACTTACCTTCTCTCACATGGAAAAATAATCCCCTCCACGCACCTCTGGCGGTCGTCAGCACGAGAACAATCATTCGACAGGGGACGAATATCGACCAAGCATTGGTACAGTGGAAGGGTTTACCTCCCACCGACAGTACCTGGGAAGACACGAAAACACTGGACGAATTTTTACAGAAACAGGCAACACAGCAAAGCGGACACCAGGGCGCGGCAATTACATGGTCCAGAAAACAGAAGAGAAACCCTCGACGACAACCACAACCAGCAAAGCCAGTACCTGAACAGTGGGGAAGAAAACAGAAAAGAACGAACCACTCCAAATCTACAAAACAAGGACACACCGGAGACCACCTACCCTGTAATCCGCGCTCCTCAGCACGAACAACGAGCGGCAAGGACTACACAAGCACAGATGCCAACTCTGCAATTCCTATGTTAGACTAGGGTTCCAAGAGAGGGGGAAGGGGAAGAGGGAGAGAGGAAGGGGAGAGAGACAAGAGAAGAAACTCCAAATCAGAATAATACTTAGCATAAACCAATACAAGGGTTCCCCCGGGTTTATATACTACCCGGTGCCAAAAAAAGAAAAGACATAATGCGATGCAAAATACAAAGATAAATGCGACGCCGCTCTCATGCTTCGGCGCGCGTGTCGCGTTCCCTCCTTCAATAGACGCGCCACACCGGTGGGCGCCCTTCGCCTTTGCTGCCCTCGTCGCCATCCGTAACAATGCCGCCCGCTGGGAAATTTGCCTTGTCCCCAAGGCAAAGGTCCGGAAACTGCTGCTGCAGCTCGGTCTGGTCGACCCACGTGGCCTCTGAGTCCGAGAGGTCGCGCCACAGAACCAATACCTGCTCCACTGCTTGGTCTCCTCGCTGTAACGTGCGAGTATCGATGACGCGCTGGGGTTGGGTTGCGGGCGGAATAGTGCCTGGGTCCAGTGGTGGGAGTGCCCCCTCAACTGGATGATCGCCAATCACCCGCTTTAGCTGCGATACGTGGAATACCGGGTGGATCCGGCTCTCAGGAGGTAGGCGGAGGCGGTAGGCCTGAGTGCCAACTCGGGCGAGGATCTCGAAGGGGCCATAGTATTTGGCCGCCAACTTCGAGTGGGACCGCAAAGAAGCCGAGACCTGGCGGTGAGGTCGTAACTTGAGGAAGACAGAGTTCCCCTCACTGAACTGAACGTCCCGTCGTCGGCGGTTGGCCGCGGCTGTCATCCGGTCCTGGGCGCGCTGAAGGTGCTGGCGTAGCTGCTGGAGTATGGAATCTCAGTTTCGGAGCAGAATGTCGACCACGGCCACCGCGCACTCCCCCGGAAGGGTGCGGCTCAAGACCGGAGGGGGGCGCCCGTAGACGGCTTCGAAAGGGGTAGTGCCGGTGCCGGAGTGGAATGAGGTGTTGAAAGAGTACTCCGCCCAGGATAGCCACTCCGCCCATGCTCGCGGGTGGTCGCACATGAAGCACCGCAGGTAAGTTTCGAGGCACAGATTCATGACCTCCGATTGACCATCTGTCTGCGGATGGTACGCCGTGCTCATGCGTAACTGAGTCCCCTGCATCCTGAAGAGGCCCTGCCAGAAGGCACTGAGGAATAGCGGATCGCGGTCGCTGACGATCGAACGCGGGATCCCATGCAGGCGGACGACGCCATCGACGAAAGCTGCGGCGACGATGGGAGCTGTGAACGGATGGCGAAGCGGAATGAAGTGCGCTACTTGGATAAACGGTCTACTACCACCAGAATGCAGTCCCAAGTCTTGGAGCGGGGTAGGCGGGAGATGAAGTCCATGGAGATGTCCTCCCATATCAGAGAGGGGGTGGGGAGAGGCTGGAGGAGACCCCCAGGGAAAGTGGCCTCGTACTTGGCCCGTTGGCACGGGAGACAGGCTGCGACGAAGGCCTTGACCTTCTGAAACATGCCGGGCCAGTATAGCGAGGCCGCGATGCGGCGGTACGTCCGAAAAGCGCCTGCTTGCCCCCCTTCCGGAGTGGCATGAAACTCAACGAGTAGGCGTGGAATCAGCAGGGACGATGCGGAAATCACGAGGCACTGCTGGTAGTAGAGATGGTCCCCCACGAGGTGGTATGGTGGGCAGGACGTCGGGTCAGCCCGGAGGGCCTGCACGATGTCTGGAGGGTGGGGTCAGCGGCCACCTCCCGCTGCAATGTATCGGCCTCCTCCCAATACGGACGTGAAATGGACGCCAAGAGGGTCGTCTGCGGGTGACGAGACAGAGCGTCAGCTGCACGGTTGGCCGCGCCGGCCCGAAACTCAATGTCAAAGTCGTATCCCAGGAGCTTGGCCACCCAGACCTGCTGTGCTGGAGTAGCGATCTTCTGGTGGAGCAAGTAGCGAAGACTATGATGGTCCGTCCGGACGGTAAAGCGGCGGCCCAGCAGGTATGGTCGCCAATGCTGGACAGCGAGGACCAGGGCCATCAACTCTGACTCGTAGGCGGAGCGGGGGCGAACGGTGGGGGCAAATGTCCGGCTGAAATAGGCTACAGGCTGCCCGGTCTGCATCAAAACCGCACCGACTCCGGAGCCGGATGCGTCGCAGTCCACCACAAATGGTTGCGAAAAATCTGGCATGGCGAGGACGGGAGCAGTACTCAAAGCCCGTTGAAGGGCCCGAAAAGCGTTGTCGGCTAGGGGGGTCCACTGGAATCTCCCAACCTCCTCCTTCTTCAACAGCTCGGAGAGCGGCTTTACCATCTTGCCGTAGTCCCGGATGAACCGGCGATAATAGCCGGTGAGGCCCAAGAATCCGCGGACGTCGCGGATGGAGCGAGGGGTGGGCCACTGAAGTACGGCCTGTACCTTCTCCTGATCCATGGCCACTCCGTTGGCCGAGATAGTATGTCCCAGATAACTGACCTCCGTCTGGCCAAACACGCACTTCTTGGGATTCACGCGGAAGGCGTTCTCCCGGAGGGTGGTGAGGGTGGAGTGGAGGTGGTCCAGATGAGCCTGCCAGGATGAGCTGTATACAAGAATATCATCGAAGAAAACCAAGATGTACCTGCGCAAAAACGGACGGAACATATCGTTCATGGTGGTCTGGAAGGTGGCAGGGGCGTTCGTCAGGCCAAATGGCATAACGAGGAACTCATAATGGTCGTCGTGGGTGCGGAACGCCGTTTTCGGCACTTCCTCCTCGCGGACCCGTAACTGGTGGTAGCCGGACCTTAGGTCCAGCTTGGAGAAGAAGACCGCTCCCCGCAGCTCATCCAAAATCTCCTGAATAACGGGAATCGGGTACTTGTCAGGAACCGTGGCCTTGTTGAGCTCACGGTAATCCACACAGAAACGCCAACTCCCGTCCTTTTTGCGGACCAGTAGAACGGGTCTCGAGAATGGGCTGGCGCTGGGACAGATGATGTGAAGTATCTAGTTGCCTACCTAAATCACCTAGAGGGGGGTGAATAGGTGATCTCTACGTCTTTTACGGAATTAAATATTAAACGTAAAGCACAGCACACAAAATTAATCACAGCCACAGATAACACCAGGAATTTATAGTGGTTCCCCGTACTTGGGTACTCCACTGCCGGCCTCGCCAATCTAGCACCACAGCTAGACTTGACTACTCACTAAATCTCGGATCAAGAGCGATCCTACAGTCTCGGAGTCAAACTCCTACAAACTCAGAGAGAACCTCTCTTACAACTCGGAGAAAACTTCTCCTACAACTCGGAGATAACAACTCCTACAACTCGGAGATAACAACTCCTACAAAAGATTGAAAAGGGTTTGAACAATACTAAACCAGATCTGAATAACAGAGGCGTTTTCTTCCTTCTTCTTGAATGGCTTTTGAGAACGATGAGGAAGAACAACGATCCTTCAAATCTGTCTTTGGCAATCCGAAACGATCCAATAGAGATTGTAGAACCTGAGTATGGATCAATCGAACCCTTCTTGAAAGAAATCGGCAACTCCAAAGAGTAGAACGATCTCCAATCGTAGACGACGGCGAGCGGCGTTTTTCACGTTCTTTTTGATCGGGAGAGAGATTAGGGTTTAGAACGATTCTTTTTCTTCCTTTTAAACAATCCTATATATATGGAGAGGAGCAATTAAAGGATTAATTAGCCTTAAAGGCGCTCCATATAGCCGTTAGAAACGAAAAGGGGCGATCACGATCCGTCCAGAACAGAGAAAACGAAACAGAAAAAATTACGGACAGAAGTCTCGAGACATAAGGGATCTCTCGAGACATAAGGGATCTCTCGAGACATGAAACGGAGAGAGCAGGAAAGGGATGTCTCGAGAACTCGATGATCTCTCGAGACATAGTAAAGAATTCAGACTTAAGATCTCTCGAGACAAACACGATCTCTCGAGACATGTCTGATCTCTCGAGACATATTCTTAGGAAAAAATTTGTTTTACAAAAAATTTCTTTTCTTCTCTTGAACACATGCTGCACCCGCACTCCAGAGTCTTCAATAGTCTTGAAAAAGAAGTGTACCCCAATAGTGAGATCACACATGAGTCATCACCATGTTTCATATAATGAGGGATTACATTTTATGAAACTGTGTTTGCAGACCCATTGTGACCTGACATTGGCTTACACTTAGCCATGATAATCTGCAAGACAATACTAGAAAAGCATATCAAATACAAAAGCAATTCAATCTTAGTTTAAGGGTGACTTCTCACAAATCAAGGTAATTGTGAATGCAATTTCCAACAATCTCCCCCTATTTGTAGAAGTCAGAACCCTGTACACTAAGTTGAATTACAGCAGTTAAAGAATAAATATGCTACACTACACAAAGATATAGAAATGAAAAAGTAAAGAACATCAAAACATCAAATATATATATATATATATCTAAATTTGAATTGTTCAGAAGACTTGATGTTCACTAAATCAGAATGAAAACAAAATATGTCTTGTCAGCATCATCATCATCATCCTTCAAGACCTCCTTTTCCTCTTTTCTTCTTGTCTGGAGAAAAAGGCATGAGGCTTGGGATGGTAAAACGGAGGGGGTTTCGGAGCATCAGCATTATTATAACCAAAAGCCCTGAAATGAATCCTTCGCTTCCTTTGAGCTGTCTCATGTTTTTCCCATTCTTGAGAGCTGTAGCATTCAGATCTGTTCATTTTACCTTCATGAACTAACTTGTAGGTTTCAAGAATAATGTCTTTTGAGACTGGGCTCCAGATTTCTGGATAACTTTTCTCAACCTTAGCTTTGCACTGACCTGTAGAGCTAGAACTAGGAACTGATCGACTGGCAGAAGAACCTTCACCAAATTTTCTTTTTCTTTTGGTCCCAGCCCTATCTGATTGATCTTCAACAATAGGAGCCTTCCCAAGTAGTTCTTCTGGCCTTAGAGAAAACTGAGGAACAGGAATATCTGGATTAATTGCCAACTCAGGAAAAATCTGATTATGAAGCCACGTTGCTGTTTTGAATGAATAAGCATTAATATCAGCAACTTGCTTCAACATCCTGGAAGAGAACTGCTCAAACTGAGAATTCCATGAGCTTTGAAGAGCAGAAACGGAGCTTTCAATCAAATCTGTCATTTTAGCTACTATATTTTCCTCCCCCTTTCTGACTTCTACAGAGAGGGTTTGGAGAGTATCATCTTTGAACTTTCCGACTTCATCAACAATTTTGAACGTATTGGCTTCAGCCTTGTCAGACACTGATTCTTGAAGCTTTGTCAGTATAACAGTCTGAGTCAACACTGTGCCTACACCTTCAGTTGCATGATCAATTTGCTTGCTCCCTAGGCTCATCAAATCAGAGAGATTTTCATAATTAGATTTTATCTTAGCTAACTCTCTGCCTAGTTCACTTTCAACTGAGGCAATCTTCCTGTGAACAGTCGTCAAAGAATTTTCAAACTGTGCACTCTGCTTCTTGAGCAGTGCTTCAATCTTTCCTAGAAGAGAATCTTCTGCACAACCTAGCTCATCTGGAGCATTCTTGGTTGTGTCAAACTCTGACTCCCCCTCAACATGTACTAGGGGAGGTGACAATTCATGAACTGACATGACATCATCATCATCTATGTTAAAAACAAAATCAGCACCAGACCCTGCCTGTTGGCCACTGGGACTGTGCTCTTCAGATACTGGAAGGGATTCTGTTGGAGCTGATGAGGATTTACCTTTGGCTTTTGAACGGATTTGCAGCTTGGCACGACTTGAAGCTTTAGAGCGAGTCCGAGATGAAAGTGGCAATGATGGTACGAAGGGTGCTTGATCTTCAGAAGAAGGAGCTGGAGTTTCTGCTTCTCTTGCAACTGCAGATTTAAGAGTCTCCCCCTCAGAAGGAGCACCAGCCATTTCCGGCTTCTTGATACGAATGTCCCATCTCTGCAAGGAGCTGACATCTATCTTCTTAAGGTGATGGATAACTGTACCTTTGGACATGTTGAAAATAGCAGGGTTAAACTGATTTAGAAACAGTGAGATGATCCGGGCAAAGTTAGGAGTATTTATGCAAGCTTTGATATTTGAGAATAAGATCGAGGCCCAATCTCTCTTCTTTCCAGTAACAATGCCAATCATCAACAAAAACATCTCTTCAGACACATGTCCTTGAGAACCTGTCTTGCAGAAAAGTGCCTTTGAGATAATGTCCAGCAGGAGCTTCCCTACAGCATTCAACTTATTCCTCTTAACTGTAGAGAAATCTGAATCAAGACCACAGAACCTTGTTGTAGTCAACCAATCAGTGTCAACTAGCTCTTCTTCAGCTTCCACTTCAGACAACTGCAAATACTTAGCGAGAGTCTCTGGAGAGACTTTGATTTTTATACCCTTAACGAAGGAGATCAACATACTTCCTTCCTTGATTGGCTTCACATTGATGAAGAATTCTTCAACCTCTTCAAACAGTATCCGGCAAGGATGCTCGAGAACGAAGGTGAGACCAGCGGCATCAAGCAAACAAAACAGAGTCTTGAAATCATCGGATAAACTCGCAAGACCTAACCGAATTACCTCGTTGCCGACTCCAATTTTCGGATGAGGAGAGGGAGCCATTGCAGCAAGATGGAGGGAGGAAAGTTGAACGAAGAATCACCGAGAACCACCGCAGCACTGAGACCGGTCGCTGACGATCGTCACTCGAGAGGAAAACGAAAGGTCGAGGAGGTCTCGGGAGATGATTAGCGTGAACATCAAGTTTTCCGATTTCGTATATATATATATTTTGATTTTACGAAAAATAGAAAATTAGAAATAGGAATTAACGCGTACCTGACGTTTGGGATTCCTTTAAAAAAAAATATGTCTCGAGACATCGGTTATGTCTCGAGAGATACACCGTGTCTCGAGATCTGCTTCTTGTCTCGAGACATGACTTGTCAAAAGAGAACTTCCTGTCGCCAAGGTTTTGATTGACTTGACCATTACTCCATGTTGAGCATTTCAAGTTCCATCTTGAAGAAAGAGAACTTGGTCTCATCCAGTGGCTTCGTGAAGATGTCTGCAACTTGCTTATCCGTGGGGACATAACTCAGATTTATGTCACCCTTCTCCACATGCTCTCGGATAAAGTGATATCGTAGCTCGATGTGCTTTGTCCGACTGTGAGAGACTGGATTATTTGCGATAGCAATTGCACTGGAAGAGTCGCAAAACATAGGAATGTCTTTGAGCTTCATGTTGTAGTCTTGAAGTTGATTTCTTATCCAGAGAAGTTGTGCGCAACAACTGCCAGCAGAAATGTATTCCGACTCGGCGGTTGAAATTGCAACACAATTCTGCTTCTTGCTACTCCAGGAAATAAGTCTCCTTCCGAGGAATTGACACGTCCCAGAAGTGCTTTTCCTGTCGTCTTTGCTACCTGCAAAGTCTGCATCTGAAAAACCAATTAGTTCACTATCATTACTTCTTGGGTACCATAAGCCAAGATTTGGTGTGCCTTTAAGATATCTCAAAATTCGCTTTGCAGCGGTATAGTGGGATTCCTTAGAGTTCACCTGATATCTGGCACAAACACATGTAGAGAACATTATATCAGGTCTACTGGCAGTAAGGTAGAGCAATGAGCCAATTATGCTTCTGTACTTGGTTTCATCAAAAGGTTTCCCTTTCTCATCCTTGTCCAGAGACGTAGCTGAGCTCATTGGAGTCCTCATAGAGGTTGCACTCTCCATTCCAAATTTCTTAATCAACTCCTTAGTGAACTTTGTCTGAGAAATGAAGATTCCATCTTCAGACTGTTTCACTTGAAGTCCTAAGAAATATTTCAGCTCACCCATACTGCTCATTTCAAATTTCCATTGCATAAGTTTAGAAAACTTTTTGCAGAGGTTATCATCCGTAGAGCCAAATATGATGTCATCGACATAGATTTGCACTAGCAAAATCTTGCCTTTTACTTCCCTAAGAAATAATGTCTTGTCTATCTTTCCTCTTGTGAACTTGTTCTCAAGAAGAAAGTTAGACAGCGTCTCATACCAAGCTCGAGGAGCTTGTTTCAAACCATATAAAGCTTTCTGTAATAAATAAACATGATTGGGATGATCAGGATTAACAAAACCTGGGGATTGTTCAACGTATACTTCCTCTTTAATGTCTCCGTTTAGGAACGCGGATTTGACATCCATTTGATATACGGTGAAACCCTTGAAAGCAGCATAAGCAAGGAAGAGTCTGATCGCTTCGAGCCTTGCTACTGGAGCATACGTCTGATCGAAGTCGATGCCTTCCTCTTGTCTGTATCCTTTAGCTACAAGTCTGGCTTTGTTCTTTATGATTGTTCCTTCTTCATCCAGCTTGTTTCTATACACCCACTTTGTTCCAATGACATTTTTGTCCTTGGGTTTTGGAACAAGTGTCCATACTTTACATCATTTGAACTGATTTAATTCTTCTTCCATAGCAATTATCCAGTATGGATCTTCATTTGCCTCTTGGAATTTCTTTGGTTCGACCTGCGAAAGAAAACTTAAATGCATATTTTCGTTAATGGTACCTCATCTTGTTCATATTCCTTCATGAGGATCTCCTATGATCTGATCAACTGGATGATCCCTCATATGTCGTAGCCCGAGGTTTCTTGCATGATTTGGACCAATAGAAGTTTCTTCTGCTGTTGGATTATCTTCCTCCACTTGGAGTGGCTCTTCATCAGGATGATCTTCTTCATAGGTTGTTATTGGGGGAATCTTGATGAAGTGTTGAGAATTTTCTTCAACTGGCTGATCCAAGCTTAAGTCCTGCAGCTTTGAACCTGTGTCTACAGAAGAAATGCTAGAGGAGCTGCTTTGAAGCATGCTCGTCTCATCAAATACAACATTAATATATTCTTCTACAACCAGGGTTTTCTTATTAAAAACTCTATATGCCCTACTATGACTACTATAACCTACAAAAATACCTTCAAAGCTCTTTTCACTGAACTTAGTTTTGTAATGCTTTCCATTGTTTAGCACAAAGCATTTACTACCAAAGATTCGAAAATAAGAAACGGTCGGTTTCTTGCCTTTTAGAAGTTCATAAGGAGTCTTTTCATGGTTTTTGTTTATGAGTGCTCTGTTTTGCACATGGCATGCAGTATTGACAGCTTCAGCCCAGAAATATTCAGGTAGTGAAGAGTCACCCAACATGGTTCTGCAAGCCTCAATAAGTGTTCTATTCTTTCTCTCAGCTACTCCATTTTGTTGTGGAGTTCGAGGAGAGGAAAACTCATGAAAGATACCGAGGCTTTCACAGAATTCTGTCATGGCTCCAGATTCAAATTCTGTACCATGGTCACTTCTGATTTTGACCACCGAACAGTTAAATTCATTCTGGACTTGCCTGACAAAACTAGTGAAAGTGTCAAAGGTATCTGACTTGTGTTTCAGAAAGAATACCCAGGCAAAACGAGAGTAATCATCTACAATAACCCATGTGTAAGATTTTCCTCCTAAACTTCTAATTTGCAAAGGACCAAACAAATCCATATGAAGTAGGTACAAACACCTGGTTGAATCTTTGCCAATAATGCTCTTAAAGGTAGCTCTTGTTTGCTTGCCTTTTACACATGCATGACAAGGTCTATCTTTAATGCACTTAACATCTGGTGCATCGCGCACTAAGTTTTGAGAAAACAATTTATTAATAGTTTTGAGATTTATATGTGCTAATCTCTTGTGTCATTGGTCAACAAGAGATGCACTATCTTTTGCCAAAAGACATACTGGTGTAGAAGATGATATGCAAAGAAAATTTAAACAAAATATGTTTCTACAGCGAATGCCTGATAAAATCGTTTCATGATTTTCAGCCGACTTTATCAAACACTTATCTTTATGAAAATCAACAATGTATCCTTTATCACAAAGTTGACTTATGCTTATCAGATTATGTTGTAATCCTTCCACATAAGCTACATCGGAAAAAGATACATTTCCATTAGAAATCATACCATAGCCTTTAGTTATTCCTCTGTCTGAACCGCCAAAAATAACTTTTGGACCGTTCGCAACTGGAATGTAGTTTTGCAAAAGGCTTCTTGTCCCGGTCATATGCCGAGAGCATCCACTGTCCAAGTACCAGATTGGATTTTTATTGGCCTTTGGACATACCTGCAAAAAATAAATCATTTCGCCTTAGGAGCCCAAACAGATTTGGGTCCTTGGTCCCGTGTCAGTTGAGCACCACGATAAATGTTAACATTGCGAGTGGTCTGCCTTGCGACGTTCACTTGTGGTCTCCTAGTATACGTTGCATTAAACCAACAATCAACGGCAAAGTGACCAATTTTACCGCAGCACCAACAGTCGAATCTGTTGTACCTTCTCTTTACACTCTCCTGCTTAACTTTTTGATCGTTAGCTCTTGCAGGAGCAGCCCTTTTAGATGAGGATGCCACATGGGGGCAACACACACAAGGTGGTATTGTCCTCTTCGGCTTTGGTGCAACAGCCTTCACTTTTGGTGCTTTCTTAGCACTCGGACCATGAACAAATGGACCGTACCCTTTCCGATTAATCTCTTGATAGGGTGCTTGAAAAGCACTATCACCAAAGTTTCGGGGAGGAGCCCATTCCTTATGATCATTCACAGGTGAAAAAGGAATTGGTCGTGTGAAATGACCATAGGAACTCTCCATATCATAAGCATTCGTAGGGAATATGACTTTCTTGAATGCTACAGGCTCTTGATGAGCTTTCCCTTTTTCTTTGGTAGTAGCTTTCTTAGCAACCAGACCATTCTTCTTAGCAATTGTATTTTTTGAAGAATTGCTAGTACTAGTTTCATGTCCTATACCGCTTCCTTTTGCCTTAGTGGTAAAAGTACCAATAATTGGCAGAATAGTTTTAGGTTGAGAGAATGCTTCAACCAACTTCTTCTCAGCCGCAAGCTGTTCCTCCAAGACTTTTATCGAATTATCTCTCAAGGCAAGAGTCTCTTCCGAGCTTTTGATCTTGTCTTTCAAGGCTTGGACTTCCTCTTTGAGAGAAGAAAGTTCTTCAACTTCTTTTCTCAAGTTAGATTCCACCTCCTTGAGAGCCATGATCTCCTTACCCTGAGTTTTGACAACCTTTCGGCACTTGTCAAAGCTTTGGAGCATTTTGGTATATTGAGACATGATCTCAGATTCATCGTCTGAGAGGTTATCCTTTTGTTCAGCCGAAGCATAATCAGAATCAGATAGGATAGTGTGATCATTTACCTTTCCGGTGTACGGGGGTGCTTCTTCATCATCAGACATAGCCATCAGACCGAAGTAAGCTTCTTCTTCATCACTCGACTCATCGGAGTCACTGTCGCTCAGAGTTTTGGCTTTCTTAGCGACAGAGCTTCTATCTGATTTCTTCTTTCCATGAGTGGATTTCTTGTCTTCTTTTCTTCCACCTTCTTTCTTTTTGTAGGGACACTCAGCAATTATGTGCCCTGGCTTATTACAACAGTAGCAAATAATGTCAGAAGAAATGTGTTTGTTTTGTTTGGATTTATACCTGTCATTGTTGCTTGAGCCCTTCCTGTGATATTCGCCATCACGACGAGAATATTTATGATCCGAGGAAGACGGCTTGTTGTTCATGTGCCTCCGCTTGTTCAGCAGTTTCTTAAACTGACGGGAAATTAAAGAGAACTCCCCATCAGACAGTTCGGAACAGGAGGAGCTGGCTTCCGATTCTTCTTCGATATTAGATTCCTTTTCTCTGATCGGTATCACTGCTTTGCTCTTCTTTGAATTCTCTGCCTTCAAAGCTAAGGTTCTTTCTTTGCTTGAAGCTCGATTTACATCCTCTTCAGACTTTCGGATGTTCATTTGTAATTCATGAGACAACAGCTTCCCGAACAGATTTTGAGGTTCTAGACTTGGCAGTTTTCCAAACTCTCTAATAGCAACAATTTTGCTATCCTAGTCTTTCGTTAGGGAGCGCAAGAATTTGTCATTTAGTTCACCGTGTTGAAATTGTTGAAGTGGAAGTGAAGGAGGCTTTTGGACCTGGGCGGTCTGGGAGGAGGTCGGGCGGTCTGGCATGACCGCACGGCCTGGCGGTCTGCCTCTGCGGTCTGGCTGGTAGTAGCCTAACTGTGGTCTCCTGGAGTGACCGCTGGTATCTGGTCCAAGGCCACGCAGGTTGTCTATAACCGTGCGGCGGGTTGTCTTCTTCAAGGCTGTGGGGGGTCAGGTGTGACCGCACAGGGTGTTCCAGGTTCTCTGGTAGTTGTCGCGGACTAAGGCTCTTAGTCGCGCGGTCTCAGTTCGCGGTCTCAGGAGGAGACTGGTATGCGAGCTGGTTGCTGTTCGCGGTCTCAGGAGGAGATCGGCATACGGACAGGAGTTCGCGGGTTGATGGTGGACTGGCTGTGTTCGCGGTCTCGAGCGAACATAGGTGGTGAATAGCTTCGAGCGGTCTGGCGATCTCTTTGGAGAGTCGCGGTCTGCTGTGAGAGTGGCGGTCTCTCATGGTGGAGAATTGAAGCTGGCGGGTTCACCAAAATGAAGCAGGAGTTATGTTGCTGATCGCGCGGGTTGACCGATCAGGTCACGCGATCTGGAGGGTGGTGATCCTATCTCATAGGGTGGTGATTGGATCAGGTCCCGTGCCTATAAATAGGAAGCCACTGTAGCAGCAAAAATAGAACACACCAAGTGTAAGCTGAGTTCGCTTGTTTCCTGCGGTCTGGTTTATTCTGACCGTGCGGTCTGCTGATTGAATTCCTCTTGTGCAGCTTCTGCGGATAGTGTGGGCAGCAGCGATCACCTCTTCCTCTGAAAGTGTTCGGGCGGTCTGCGGCTTGGAGTTGTGGTGCTGGAGTTCGGGAGGATCAGGAAATCGGAAGAAGGGAGCGGTCTGTGTAGCGGTTTGGTGGTGTGCTGTGATCGGCAAGGCGCTGCGGTCTGGCAGTGTGTTGAAGTCGCAGGGAGGTCGCGCGGTCTGGAGCGATCTCAAGTTATCCTCATCTACTTGTATTTCTGTTTGGTATCTGTGCTGGCGAAATCATGTCTCGCCAAGCATGTCTTGCCCTGTAATGAAGTTTATGCTATCAATAAAGATAAATTGCTTGCCTAAAGTTTGTCTCTGGTTGTTTGGCTTGTATCTCTAAGTTGCATAATCGATTCCTGCTTGCTCTCACAAGGTCCTTAGAAAAATTTCACATGGTATCAGAGCCAGGTTGGAGTGGATAGAGCAGGTTGCAACTTAGAGTAGCCATCGCCTTTGTGAAGAAGGAACCAGAGGAAAACCAATGGAAGGTGGATTTGCAAGAGGTCTTGGTATTGAGATGCTTACATCGACTAACTTCAAGAAGTGGAAGTCATGTATGCAGAGCTATCTTCTGGGTGAGGATCTATGGGAAGTTGTTGGAGGAAATGAGACAGAAGAGGTGAAGGCAACGGAAGCTGGTGACAATGGTCCGCCCGTAAGGGCGTGGAGAAAGACCAATGCCAAGGCCGAGTTCACTTTGAAGCGTGCCATTTCACCTGATCTATTTGATCACATCTTAGGGTGTGGATCAGCTGCCGAGATCTGGAGAGCCCTGGATGGGCTGTTTAATAAGAAGAATGTAGCGAGGCTGCAGTTCTTGGAGAATGAGCTGGCAAGGTCGGCTCAGGGCGATCTTTCTATCTCCACTTTCTTTCTGAAGATGAAGAACCTCTGCGCTGAGATATCAGCACTGGATCCTGATGAGCCAATTTCTGAGGCGAAGCTGAAGAGGCACATCATCCGCGGCTTGCGGAAGGAATATGTGGCCTTTGTGACGTCGGTGCAGGGATGGGCAAATCAGCCGTCTCTGTTGGAGCTGGAGAACTTGCTTTCTTCGCAAGAAAGCTTGGCAAGACAGATGGCGGGGTTGTCAGTGACTGGGGGAGATGGCGAAGTTCTCTTCTCGGGGAAGAAGAAGAAGTGGGATAAGAAAAAGAAGACCACTGGAGGCTATGGGCCTTCAACTTCTGGACAGCAGGAGAGGGGTTATCCCCCTAAGGCTGAGGAGAAGAAGAAGAAGGAAGGTCTCAAATGCTACAAATGCGGGAAGGTTGGGCACTTCAAGAAGGATTGCAGAGTGGTCACTCAAGCAGGGCATGCTGCAGAGAAGGAGGAAGCTGAGGCCAGACATATAGATGGAGGATGGGGAGGAGCTTTCTCGGCTTCTATTGGAGCTTCGGCTCCCATCAACTATTTGGAGGACTGGATCGTGGACTCGGGGTGTGGTCATCACCTCACCGGAGACGGGACCAAGCTTTCTTCTGCACAGCCCTACACAGGTAACAATGCAATCATTACTGCTGATAATACCGTGCATCCAGTAGAGAAGGTGGGGGTTGTTTCTTTGGGCAGTGATAGAGGGCCACTTACTTTGAAGAGTGTCTATCATGTGCCCGGAATGAAGAAAAACCTCTTCTCCGTGACCAACGCTGTTGACGCTGGGTATCACGTTCTGTTCGGTCCAACAGAAGTGAAATTTCTACGTAATGTAGAGGCCGTGAAGGCCGAGGTCGTTCATATCGGGAGACGGGCAAAGGACTTGTTCGTTTTATCGACAAGTTCCTACGTCGACAAGATGAAGACGAATGATGGTGCCGTTATATGGCATGAGAGGTTGGGGCATGTAGGGATGGATAAACTGAAAGCAATGGCGGTAAAAGGTCTGGTCAAGGGCCTGCCAAGTCTATCTTCCTACGGAGAAGGTCATGTTTGCGCGGGATGTCAGTTCGGCAAGTCTCATCGACTACCGTTTGAAAAATCGCAGACAAGGAGTAGTGTGCCGTTGGAGTGCATCCACGGTGACTTGATGGGACCAACTGCTACCCCAAGCCTCGGAGGCAGCAGGTATATGCTGGTGTTGATCGATGATTACACCAGATATGTCTGGGTTTATTTTCTGAAGGAGAAGGCGGAGGCGTTTGCCAAGTTTGTGGAGTTCAAGGAGCTCGTGGAAGGTCGGCTGAGACTGCAGGTGAAGAAGCTGAGGACTGACAACGGAGGGGAATTCACCTCCAGTGAGTTCTCTACTTTTTGCAGGAAGGCAGGCATCCGGAGGGAGCTTACTTGTGCTCATACTCCACAGCAGAATGGAGTTGCAGAACGGAAGATCCGTCATCTGACGGAGACCTGCAAGTGTTGGCTGCATGCCAAGAGTATTCCAAAGTTCTTCTGGGCGGAGGGAATGTCTTGTGCTGCCTACGTCATCAACAGGATGCCTCTGAGTCCCATCAACATGTTAACTCCGCATGAGTTGATGTTCAAGGAGAAGCCAAGCGTGGCACACCTTAGGGTGTTTGGCTCCACCTGCTACGTGCATGTTCCAGATGCTCTTCGGACGAAGCTAGATGTGAAAGCAAGGAAGCTAGTCTTCGTGGGATACGACGAGCGGAAGAAAGGATGGAAGTGCATGGACCCAGAGACGCGGAGATTTGTTGTATCTCGCGACGTTGTATTTGATGAGGTGACATCTTATAAGGGGTCTTCTGGAGTGGAACTACCAGAGAGCAGGGTGGAGGTGCCAGAGAAAGCAGTGGAAGATCTTCAGGTGGAGCTACCTGTGTCACCAGGTGGTCCATCTCCTTCTAGTTCCGAGACGGGGGCTTCTGGTTCAGGGAGCAGGGGGAGCAATGCTCCTAGCACGTCTGGAAGAGGAGCTAGGGAAGAAGCAGCTGGAGATAATGCGGTTCAGGGGAAGGAGCTGAGGAGGTCGAAGCGAGCAATCGTTGCCCCTGATCGCTATACAGGAGGAAACGCAGTGAGCTTTGTCTCATGTTTCTTCGCTGGTCCCTTGGATGAGAGGGAGCCGTCAAGCTTTGAGAAGGCCCAAGGCGTGAAGGAGTGGGATGTTGCAATGCAAGAAGAGATGGCAGCTCTTGAGAAGAATGAGACCTGGTCTCTTGTGCCCAAGCCCAAGGGCACTACTCCTGTAACATGCAAATGGGTCTACAAATTGAAGAAGAAAGCTGACGGCAGCATCGAGCGGTACAAGGCTCATCTTGTAGCTCGGGGATTCTCGCAGCAATACGGTGAAGACTACGATGAGACATTCAGTCCGGTGGCAAAAATGACTTCAGTTCGGTTCATCATTGCCTTGGCAGCGTTCAGTGGATGGGAGATTTGGCAGCTCAACGTCAAGAACGCCTTCTTGTACGGCGAGATTGACAAGGACATCTTCATGGTCCAGCCACCTGGCTTTGTGTCTGAAGATTTTCCGGAGCATGTCTGCAAGCTGAAGAAGGCCCTGTACGGGTTGAAGCAAGCGCCGAGGGCGTGGTACGGGAAGATCGCAGAATATCTCCTATTCTGTGGATTTGTTGCTTCAGACTCAGACTCAAGCTTGTTCGTCAAGAAGAGCGGGGAGCTTCAGGTCATCGTGCTGTTATACGTCGACGATATGATCGTGACGGGGAACTCGAAGGAGGAAGTAGCTCAGCTTCGGGCCGAGCTGGCCATCAGGTTCGAGATGAAGGACTTATGTGAGCTTCACCATTTCCTTGGACTCGAGGTGCAGAGGAAGGGAAGTGGAGTGCTGGTTTCCCAGGCTGGATATGCGGAGCGAATCGTGGAGCGATTCGACATGAAGGAAGGGAAGTGCATCTTTACACCTCTGGAGAAGGCTATGAAGCTTCGGAAGGATGAGGGGAGGATTATGCAAGATCCGTTGGTGTTCCGAGCTCTGGTTGGGAGCTTGATCTATCTGACGATCACGAGGCCAGATATTGCATATGCAGTAGGCAGGGTGAGTCGGTATATGGCGGAGCCTCGGATACCTCATCTGCTAGCGGCCAAGAATATTCTGAAGTATGTCAAGGCGACCTCGGACATGGGTCTCCTATACAGGAGGGATGCGGGCTTCGAAGTGCATGGATACATGGATGCTGATTACGGGGGAGATTCGGATGATCGGAAGTCGACATCTGGATTTGTCTTCATGGCGGGCCCTACGGCTATATCATGGTGCAGCAAGAAGCAGGATTCAGTATCGGTCTCCACCACAGAAGCGGAATACAAGGCTTCGGCCTTGGCAGCTCAGGAAGCCATCTGGCTTAGGAGGCTGGTGAGAGACGTCCACAAAGAGGTTCGGGAGCCAACTCTGCTACGCGGTGACAACGAGAGTGCTCTCAAACTGGTAACCAATCCAGTTTGTCACGCGAGGACCAAGCATATCGAGATCGAGCATCACTTCATACGGGAGAAGGTGCTGGAGGGGTCTCTTTCGGTCGAGCATGTGCGGAGTGCGGACAATGTCGCAGACATCTTCACAAATGCGCTGGCAAAGGGGCCGTTCACACGGATAAGGGAGCTACTTGGGTTGGTTTCCACTTCCCACTTCAAGGGGGAGTGTTGAAATTGTTGAAGTGGAAGTGAAGGAGGCTTTTGGACCTGGGCGGTCTGGGAGGAGGTCGGGCGGTCTGGCATGACCGCACGGCCTGGCGGTCTGCCTCTGCGGTCTGGCTGGTAGTAGCCTAACTGTGGTCTCCTGGAGTGACCGCTGGTATCTGGTCCAAGGCCACGCAGGTTGTCTATAACCGTGCGGCGGGTTGTCTTCTTCAAGGCTGTGGGGGGTCAGGTGTGACCGCACAGGGTGTTCCAGGTTCTCTGGTAGTTGTCGCGGACTAAGGCTCTTAGTCGCGCGGTCTCAGTTCGCGGTCTCAGGAGGAGACTGGTATGCGAGCTGGTTGCTGTTCGCGGTCTCAGGAGGAGATCGGCATACGGACAGGAGTTCGCGGGTTGATGGCGGACTGGCTGTGTTCGCGGTCTCGAGCGAACATAGGCGGTGAATAGCTTCGAGCGGTCTGGCGATCTCTTTGGAGATTCGCGGTCTGCTGTGAGAGTGGCGGTCTCTCATGGTGGAGAATTGAAGCTGGCGGGTTCACCAAAATGAAGCAGGAGTTATGTTGCTGATCGCGCGGGTTGACCGATCAGGTCACGCGATCTGGAGGGTGGTGATCCTATCTCATAGGGTGGTGATTGGATCAGGTCCCGTGCCTATAAATAGGAAGCCACTGTAGCAGCAAAAATAGAACACACCAAGTGTAAGCTGAGTTCGCTTGTTTCCCGCGGTCTGGTTTATTCTGACCGTGCGGTCTGCTGATTGAATTCCTCTTGTGCAGCTTCTGCGGATAGTGTGGGCAGCAGCGATCACCTCTTCCTCTGAAAGTGTTCGGGCGGTCTGCGGCTTGGAGTTGTGGTGCTGGAGTTCGGGAGGATCAGGAAATCGGAAGAAGGGAGCGGTCTGTGCAGCGGTTTGGTGGTGTGCTGTGATCGGCAAGGCGCTGCGGTCTGGCAGTGTGTTGAAGTCGCAGGGAGGTCGCGCGGTCTGGAGCGATCTCAAGTTATCCTCATCTACTTGTATTTCTGTTTGGTATCTGTGCTAGCGAAATCATGTCTCGCCAAGCATGTCTTGCCCTGTAATGAAGTTTATGCTATCAATAAAGATAAATTGCTTGCCTAAAGTTTGTCTCTGGTTGTTTGGCTTGTATCTCTAAGTTGCATAATCGATTCCTGCTTGCTCTCACAAGGTCCTTAGAAAAATTTCACACACCGTTTGTGAACTCCCTGTCGTAGTTCCTCAAACCATTGACTATCTTGAAGAATCTTTCGTACGCATCAGCAATGCACTCCTTCTTATTCTGCTTGAACGCCTCGTACTCTTGATTAAGTAGGGACCATCTATCTTCTCTTACCTCGTTAGTACCTTCCATTAGAACAATTAAGGATGTCCACATCTCTTTGGCTGATTTGCAGTGGATTAAGTTTTGCAACATGGAATCGTCCACTGCACTTGCAATTATGTTTTTAGCCTTCTTGTCAAGAGCAACAAGAGCTATCTCATCCTTAGTCAAATCCATCATTTTCTTAGGTATCTGAACAGTAGGATTTGTTGACGAAGCAGTCATTGGCACATGAGGACCTTCTTCCACGACTTGGAAGATTCTGGGATCTGCAGCTTCCATATAAAAACGGACTCTTTCCTTCCACATAGGAAAGTTGGCCTTAGTGCAGATGGACAATTTCAGAGAGGATTCCTTGACTCTATCCATGGCTTGCTAGCAATTAGAAGGATGGATCCTGTTCAAGGTGTTAACCTAGCAACGAACAACGACCCTCTGATACCAATTGAAGTATCTAGTTGCCTACCTAAATCACCTAGAGGGGGGTGAATAGGTGATCTCTACGTCTTTTGCGGAATTAAATATTAAACGTAAAGCACAGCACACAAAATTAATCACAGCCACAGATAACACCAGGAATTTATAGTGGTTCCCCGTACTTGGGTACTCCACTGCCGGCCTCGCCAATCTAGCACCACAGCTAGACTTGACTACTCACTAAATCTCGGATCAAGAGCGATCCTACAGTCTCGGAGTCAAACTCCTACAAACTCAGAGAGAACCTCTCTTACAACTCGGAGAAAACTTCTCCTACAACTCGGAGAACAACCTCTCCTACAACTCGGAGATAACAACTCCTACAACTCGGAGATAACAACTCCTACAAAAGATTAAAAAGGGTTTGAACAATACTAAACCAGATCTGAATAACAGAGGCGTTTTCTTCCTTCTTCTTGAATGGCTTTTGAGAACGATGAGGAAGAACAACGATCCTTCAAATCTGTCTTTGGCAATCCGAAACGATCCAATAGAGATTGTAGAACCTGAGTATGGATCAATCGAACCCTTCTTGAAAGAAATCGGCAACTCCAAAGAGTAGAACGATCTCCAATCGTAGACGACGGCGAGCGGCGTTTTTCACGTTCTTTTTGATCGGGAGAGAGATTAGGGTTTAGAACGATTCTTCTTCTTCCTTTTAAACAATCCTATATATATGGAGAAGAGCAATTAAAGGATTAATTAGCCTTAAAGACGCTCCATATAGCCGTTAGAAACGAAAAGGGGCGATCACGATCCGTCCAGAACAGAGAAAACGAAACAGAAAAAATTACGGACAGAAGTCTCGAGACATAAGGGATCTCTCGAGACATAAGGGATCTCTCGAGACATGAAACGGAGAGAGCAGGAAAGGGATGTCTCGAGAACTCGATGATCTCTCGAGACATAGCAAAGAATTCAGACTTAAGATCTCTCGAGACAAACACGATCTCTCGAGACATGTCTGATCTCTCGAGACATATTCTTAGGAAAAAATTTGTTTTACAAAAAATTTCTTTTCTTCTCTTGAACACATGCTGCACCCGCACTCCAAAGTCTTCAATAGTCTTGAAAAAGAAGTGTACCCCAATAGTGAGATCACACATGAGTCATCACCATGTTTCATATAATGAGGGATTACATTTTATGAAACTGTGTTTGCAGACCCATTGTGACCTGACATTGGCTTACACTTAGCCATGATAATCTGCAAGACAATACTAGAAAAGCATATCAAATACAAAAGCAATTCAATCTTAGTTTAAGGGTGACTTCTCACAAATCAAGGTAATTGTGAATGCAATTTCCAACATGATGCCTGCGGAGAGCATGTCGCGGACAAGCGCCTCGATCTCGCCCTTTTGGTCGTGGCCGTAGCGATACGGGCGGACGGAAATGGCGGTCACTCCCGCCCGTAACGGAATGTGATGATCATTAGGCCGCGGCGGGGGCAGACGGGTCCCATCGGCGAAAATATCGGAGAAACTGTCCAGGATAGCCCGCACGGCCGGGGCCGGAGGAGGTGGTAGGTCGGCCGTGTCCGCTATGTGCCACAAGGCGGCCGCCCACTCCACCTCGGAGGATTTCTGCAATGACTGGAGAGAGACGACCCGACGGAGAAGGGAAGCCTCGCCCTGAAGGATACATGGTGTGCCCCCGCAGAGGAAGCGCATCGTCACGCGGTTCCAGTTGACGTTGACGTCTCTGAGCGTCCGGAGCCACGCCACGCCCTGGATGATATCCACCCCGCCAAGTGGGAAGGCGTAAAAATCGGCCTGGAAAGGGCTCTGACCAAGCGTGAGCGTCAGACCTGCACAAAGGCCCCCCGTAGCCCGGCGGTGGCCATCCCCTAGGCAGACCGAGAAGCGTTCGGTGGCGTGCACTGGAAGGGCCAAACGATCCACGAGAAGCTGAGAAATGAAATTGTGGCTGGCGCCACTGTCGATCATCACGACCACGGAGGTCCCATGAAGAGTGCCCCGCAGTTTCATCGTCTGAGGGCCGGAAATCCCGCCGACCGCAAAGAAGGGAATGTCCAGACGGTGAAAGGTGGCCGCCGGCGGATCCTCGGTGGTGTTGTCGACCTCCAGAGCCTCGAAATCAGCCAATGTGACCTCCGGTTCCTCCTCGCCGATGAGGACCCGAAGGGTCTTGAGCGGGCAGTCATGTGTGGGAGTGTAGGGCTGCTTGCATCGGAAGCAAAGACCCTTATTGCGTAGGTCCTGGTGCTCCTGGTTGGAGAGCCATGGCTGGGTTTGGGGACGATTATGATGTGGCGGCGGTGCTGCCCGACCCTGTCCGGGTGGAGGCTCCAACGGTGGAGGGCGAGGGAAAGGTGGAGGGCGAGGTGCCGGCAGCGGCGCGGCGGCGAGAGGAGGCCGGCCCGGCTCGGGTGGCCGAGTATGGAATTCCGCTTCAACCAAACGGGCAAGGTCCATGGCCTCCGTCAAGGAGGGAGGATGGTGTGTGCGGACCCGTGCCCGGATGTGCGGCCGCAACCCATGCAGAAAGAAACTGAGGTAGTGATCCGGCGGGAGGCCGGGAACGTGGGTGGCGAGGGCGATGAACTCATCGGAGTAGTCGTCGAGGGAGCCCATCTGATGGATGCCGCAAAGCCGCTCCACGGCGGAGCCGGAGTAGCGAGGGTCGTACCGACTGATGAGGTTTTGTTGGAGGGTAGACCATTGCAAGGTCGGGGTGGTTTGGCGGAGCCATCGGACCCAATGGAGGGCGGAACCTTCCATGCCAATCATGACGGTGCTAACTTTGAGGTGGTCGGGCGTTTGTTGGAGTTCGAAGAATTGCTCCGCACGGGCGATCCACCCCAACGGGTCGGTGCCATTGAAAGGGGGCACTTCGAGGGCTCGGGGGCTGCCGGGAATGGTGGGGACCGGACTAAGGGTGGCCGGAGAGATGTCCGGGGGGGTGCCCAAGATGGAGGGGGCCTCGGCGTTGGAGGTGGCGGAGGGAGAGGGCTGTCCGGCAAGAATGGTGTCGAGTTTGGAGTCCATGCGGAGGACGAGGGCTTGAAGGGAGGCGATGGAGGCATCATGATCGGCCAGCCTGCGAAGGATTGCCGGGTCGGAGGCCGGAAGAGAAGGCGTGGAGTCCGGGTTGCCCATTAGACGGAGGGAACGGCGGGACATGCACACCCGAGGCCGAAAGGGGCGAGGAAGACGGCCGGGGCGGGGCGAGCGGCGCTGGGGAAGCGGACAGGGCGAGCGGCGCTAGGCGAGCGGCGCAGGGGGGCGGACAAGGAGAGCGGCGCTAGGAGCGCAGGAAGCGCAACGATCGGGCGGAAGGACGAGGGCGGCTCGGCGTAAACTCGGCAGCGGGGCTGGATCATCTTCGGGCGGCGGAAACCGCGGCCGGAAGAGGGCAGGTCGGACCACTTGTTAGACTAGGGTTCCAAGAGAGGGGGAAGGGGAAGAGGGAGAGAGGAAGGGGAGAGAGACAAGAGAAGAAACTTCAAATCAGAATAATACTTAGCATAAACCAATACAAGGGTTCCCCCGGGTTTATATACTTCCCGGTGCCAAAAAAAGAAAAGACATAATGCGATGCTAAATACAAAGATAAATGCGACGCCGCTCTGATGCTTCGGCGCGCGTGTCGCGTTCCCTCCTTTGATAGACGCGCCACACCGGTGGGCGCCCTTCGCCTTCGCTGCCCTCGTCGCCATCCGTAACATCCTACCAAGGTCCGCCAAGTCACATCGCCAGGCCCTCCAGCACATCCACCACCACCGCCGGAAAACCCCATACCCGCACCATCAGACCTCACCGCCAACCCAGAACAAAAAAATAATAATGACGCTGGGGACAGCGTCTCGCGGGAGGAGGGTAATGTTACGGCTCATCCGATGGTCTCAGAGTTATGCGCACCATCCAACAGTACGAATTATGCCAGCTCAAAAGTTATACCAGCGGCCAGAGATCATTCCAGGCTAACCAACGTAGATCCAGGCAACAACAATAATCCAAATCACAAGGCCACACCTCATCATTGACCGGCGAAATCCCAGCCATTAGAATGAAACAATCATACCACCGCCGCCCACCGCAGAAGCCACCCTCCAGTTAATATTTTTATATTTATAAAGCACTGGTGTATCGGTAACTGTTCAACAAACGTTATTCTAATTCCTGCATGTAATGGTCCGTTGACCTGGCTATAAAAGCTTTTGTATCTTCCTTTTGAAAGCAAGTAAGAAGTAATTTAGTCTCCGTTCATCTCTTCCCCCTTCCTCTATCGTCTACTTCTCCTCCTCCGGCCGGCTCTCGGTCTTCCTCTACAGGTTCAGCCAGCGGGATCGCAACACCTTCTCTACACTTCAATCAAAAAAGCTAGGTCATTGACACAAGAACATCGCCGCTACCATTGCTGGACTGGAGGCAGATCATTTGAACATCATTTGACGATACATTTATTCCTTCGATGCAAATCTCTCTTTGACAGCATTTATAGTAGAGAAGAAGAAGACATACTGAGTGTGGAGACTCGAGATTGCAAGGTGACGAAATTGAAAAAATATAATAGACTAAGTTTTGGTTGAACCGTGAGTGGGAAAACTACTCCAGGCTTGGCAACTTCATTGAGATTGAACAGGAACAACTCCGACAGTAGGGCTAGATTAATGCTATTTGAATTTTTCGTTTCCTGCCGAACCAGTTGCTTTTCACTTGAGCATCTTGACATTGGTAATGACGTTCATGCATATGACCTGTTTGATATATTACATGAATGAAATTAATAATTACTACAACTGCATGATCACCTATTTGAAGGATTTCAAACGTGTTTTTAACATGATCTTTTTATATTTGCATATTGTCCATATCTCATCTTCAATAAAACATATCATTTACGTTAATTTTTGTTTATTATGCTACAATTTTTCATACTTGGTTACTAATTGCATTCTTTATCATTTTGAAATTGTGCAGATGGCTGGACGAACTCTTTTAAGTTATGTGAGCAGCCACATAGAAAGCTGCTATCTGAAGGAAAACCGAGAAACCGTATGATTGTTACATTCCCAAAATTTGGAGCTACCAGCTCACTGCGTAATGCCTGTTTATTTGCAGTTAACTTGAATATATCCTCTTGCAATTTAGACCATTTTACGCTAAACCCATTTGTGTTATAATTTTTTTGAATATAGTGTTCCGTTATTTCTAACATGATATTTGTTAGGTTAATTTAATAATATGTCCGCGTCAGGACCGACTCGGAACAATCCAACGGGTTACGTGTCACTAGGGTTAGGCTCTACGCTGGAGATACTATAAATATCCATTCCACATGTTGATGAGGTATTGTAGACTATCTTGAGCGGAGCCTCAATATTCTCAAGATAACCGTTTTAGGTTTTCCGCTCGTTTTTTTTCTCTCCCGGCTCTCGGCGCCGCCTCTGCTGTTCGCGAATTTGTTCTGTTTCTCGCGATTTCACAGTCGCCGCTTTCGTTCCTCGTCGATCGCAAGAAGCTCCGCGCTCGTTCTGTGTTCGTTCGCTGCTTTGCCGATTGAAGGAGCCTTCATTGCTTTGCCGCTTGCGATTCCCGTCGCACGAAGGAGGAGTCGTCCCAGATCGTGCTCAGAATCAGGCGTTTCTTCTTCATTTGCCGATTGCGATCCCCCCTCTCTCGATTCTTCTGTTCGTGGATCTGCTGCGGTAAGAAGATCGGAAGTGAAGCCACGTTTTGTGTTTAACGATCGTGAAGGAGCGCAGTTTTTGGAGTTTCTGATCGTGAAGCCGTCGCTGCTCCTGTTCCAGATCTGCCGATTCAGTTCTCTGTCGCAGATCGTGGATCTGTTTTGTTTGAGCCCGCTGCCAAGCTCTTGCCGCACAAGAACCAGTTCCGAATTTTTGCTGCTGCGTTGTTGCAGATCTTCTTCCTAGATCTGCGCTGTTGCAGACCTTTGCTAATCCAGATCCTTTTCCTAGATCTGCTGATCTAGATTTGGCCCGTTTCACAATTTTATTTTAAGAAAAAAAAATCTCGAAGATCCAGTCACAGGAGTTTTGTGAATTCCGATTCAAATTTCTGTCCAAAAGGAGTTCTTGCTGCGATTTCTTCGATCAAGGATATTCAGGAAATTCCAGTTTTATTTCGGCTGCTTTCTCAGATTTTACCGGAGAGCAGGAGCAAAACTCATTCTCGGATTGGATCCGAAGTTTCCCGGTCGTCATCGTGCGAATCAGGTGATTTTATTCCAGTTTTTTTTTCTGTTTTAGAATTCTGCTGCGATGTCGAAGAAAAGCGCTCTCGACGTCACCAAGTTGCAATCGTTCGACGCGTCCGATTTCCTCAGTTGGAAAATACAAGTCCAGCTAGGAATGAAGGATCGCAGAATCTTCTACACTGTGCAGAGCGACTTTGCGTCTTCTAGCGAGGGCGTAGACGAATATCAGTGAGACAAGGATGAGGATTTCTGTAGGGACTAGCTGTTGAATTCCCTCAATCCTCGTCTCGCACTGACCTACCACGCTTACAAGACTGCAAAGGAGATCTGGGATCGTCTCAACGCGCATTTTCAGAAGGAGAAGGTGTTGTCCAAATCACTCATTGGGGAGAAGTTTTTCAACTTCCGCCTCAAAGCGAACCTGCCAATCACCTCCCAAATCATAGAGCTGGAAAATCTGCGCAACAAGCTGGAGGACGATCAGTCGAAGATGGACAACAATCTGTTCGTGTACTTGATCCTGAGCAAGCTACCTGCGGAGTGGCTAACATTCAAGACGGAGATGTACAGACGGAAGGAGAAGATTACTCTGGATGAACTCAAAAGGTTCATTCACATCGAGGACCAGAACATCGCTGGAAAGAGCGCGGAGCAGGTTTCTCAGCCCCCACAGGCTGTCAACTTCGTTTCTCGACCTAATAAGCCTCCTCGGAAGCCCCCGATACCTAAAGTTGACCCTCCTGCCCAGTTGGCTGTCAAGAAGCCTTCTTTCAAAAGGAAGAAGGGTAAATGCAACAACTGCGGCAAATTGGGTCACTAGGCTGCTGACTGTAGAGGTCCGAAGAAGCAAAAGGATGAAGCTCCACCTCAGGCGGCACACATGGTGGTCGATACTTCTGATCCCAAGTCCTTTGTGGCTATGATCGGGAGCAATCACTGCAGTGCGTCTTCTGAGTGGTGGCTGGACAGCGGTGCTACCTGTCACGTCACAAATGACAGAGGCCTTCTCTCAGACGTCAGAGCAGTCCGAGACAGAGTTGAGAATTGCAATGGAGGAGCGACAGTTGTCACTCATGCTAGGACGGCAAAGCTCGTCCTCTCTTCAGGTAAAATTTTAATTTTACAGACTGTTAAATTAGTTCCTAATTTAACCAAAAATTTAATTTCTATGAGTTTGCTAGATAAGTCCGGAATGTCCTTCACAACCATTAGCGGTAGAATAACACTGTCTGTTAATTCACATTATTTTGGTTGCGCTTACTTAATCAATGGAATGTATAGACTTAGCCTAGAAAATGAGTGCATAAATCAAGTGAGTTCGTCTCTGTTAGATCCAAAGCTACTTCACAATAGACTTGGACACATTCACTACAAGAAAATGCGCGATCTAGCTAAGAGTCACAACATTCCGTTAGATTTCTCTATTCGATTTGATAGGTGCGAGGTTTGTGCCCAAACTAAAATAACTAGAAACCCTTACAAGACCGTTTCTAGGAGCACACAACTTTTAGAATTGATTCATTCCGACCTCTGTGACTTTCAGAGTCATGCCACTAGAGGGGGAAGGAAGTATCTAATTACCTTCATTGACGATTTCTCCAGATTTTGTCATGTCTACCTATTGAAATCGAAAGACGAGACATTCGAGACCTTCAAAATCTTCAAATCTCGGGTAGAAAACCAGTTAAATCTGAAGATTAAGAGACTTAGAAGTGATCGAGGAGGAGAATACACTGCAACTGGGTTTAGGGAGTTTTGTGCCACTGAGGGCATAATCCTTGAAACTACAGCTCCTTACTCACCTCAATCAAATGGCGTTGCTGAGCGTAAGAAT
Source organism: Dactylorhiza incarnata (assembly GCA_033032865.1). Lineage (NCBI taxonomy): Eukaryota > Viridiplantae > Streptophyta > Magnoliopsida > Asparagales > Orchidaceae > Dactylorhiza > Dactylorhiza incarnata. Next base: position 2,200,145 of record JAWHQI010000107.1, on the reverse strand, counting down.
AGAACTTTAACAGAGATGTTAAATTCTATGCTCCTGACCGCTGACATGCCCAATTCCTTCTGGGGGGAAGCAGTCCTTACTGCAAATCACATTCTGAATAGAGTGCCTCACTCAAAGCTCAGTTCTACTCCTTATGAGCTGTGGCACGGTCATCCTTGTAGATATGACACTCTTAAGACTTGGGGTTGTATCGCCTATGTGCGTATACAAGACCTTAAAAGACCTAAGGTGGGACCTAGAACGACAACCTGCGTCTATCTAGGCAGTGCAGAAGACAGTGCAGCTGACCGATTTCTGGATCTATCCACTAATTCAGTGATAGAGTCTAGAGATGCTATCTTCTTTGAGTATAAATTTATCAAAGATCATGGCCTGACCGTTCCTGGATCTACTGACACGATCTCAGAGTCTACGGTAGAACCCGAAGCTGGCCCCTCTGGCACTGCTCCCCAACCTCTAGAGGTAGAACCTATTCCTCTTAGAGTATCTACAAGAGATAGAATCCCTAAGAATTTTGGTGAGAACTTCGTCACCTACCACTTAGAGGATGATCCATTTTCCTATCAGGAAGCGATGAGATCGAGAGATGCGTTAATGTGGGCAGAAGCCATCGACGATGAGATGAACTCGCTGCTACAAAATAATACCTAGCATCTAGTGGACCTACCGAAAGGAGCTAAAGTCCTGGGATGCAAGTGGGTACTGAAGAAGAAGTTACATAGTGATGGGTCTATAGCCAGATACAAAGCACGTCTAGTTGCTAAGGGTTATAAACAACATGGGGGAATTGACTATTTTGATGTCTATTCACCTGTCTGTCACCTATCTACTATTAGAATTCTTCTCGCCTTAGCCTCTATCGAGAATTTCATCGTCCATCAGATGGACTTGAAAACAGCCTTTTTGAATGGAGAGTTAAATGAAGAGATTTACATGGCACAACCTGAAGGTTATGTCCATACAGATCTAAAGGATAAAGTGTGCAAACTTGATAAATCTATCTATGGGCTTAAACAAGCACCTAAGATGTGACACATGAAGTTTGATCAAGTGGTAAAGAGCTTTGGATTTCAGTCCAGTCTCTCAGACAAGTGTCTCTATTACCGCTCAATGTCAAACCAAACAGTCATCATATGCCTATATGCGGATGATATGTTGATCCTGGGGTCAGACCTAGCTGTCGTGAAGGATATTAAGTCCGCTCTCGCCAAAGCGTTTGATATGAAGGACCTTGGTCCCGTCGATACCATATTAGGTATGAAAGTAAGAGTATATAAGGGATGTGTCACTCTGAGTCAAGCTCACTACATAGAGCAGATTCTTAATACCTGGGGTTACAAAGATTGTAGGCCTGTTGAAACACCCACTGATCCGAACGTCAAGCTGAGTCCGAATGAAGGAACAAGCGTTGATCAAGTCAAGTACTCAAAGATCATTGGAAGTCTCATGTACGCCACAAGCTGCACTAGACCTGACATTGCTTTCTCCGTAAGCATGCTAAGTCGCTTTACCAGTAGTCCAGGCAAAGAGCATTGGGATGCCCTAGATAGGCTGATGAAGTATCTCAAAGGTACTAAAGACCACGCTCTGTGCTATACTGGTCACCCTCCTACTTTAGAAGGTTACTCTGATGCCTCCTGGTGTTCAGAAGTTGCAAACAGCAAGTCCACAAGTGGATTTATATTCACATTGGGTGGCGCTGCAGTTACTTGGAAGTCCAAGAGACAGACATGCATAGCTTTGTCGTCTATGGAAGCCGAGTTATTTGCCTTAGCTTCAGCTGGTGAAGAGGCAGACTGGATCAGGAATTTGATCTTAGACATTCCCTTGTCTAAACTTCAAATCAATTCTCTAAGCCTGTTCTGTGATAATCAGGCAGCAGTCCAAGTTGTTAAGAATGTCCTCTTTAACACTAAGAGACGACATGTACGACTGAGACACGCCCTATTGAATTATCTTAAAGAACAAGGCATTATTACTTTGGTCGACGTGCGATCGAAGGATAATCTAGCTGATCCACTGACAAAAGGAATGCCCCGAGACCGTTCAATCAAAACAGTGGGTGAAATGGGACTCAAAGCGGTTTGAAACCAGCCTAAGTCCGAATGTTTTGATTCCTTCCTTTGTCAAATCTAGCATATTGTGCTCCGTTGGTGTTTTGGTTGCTGAGTACGAATTTCTGGTTGGTTGTTTCATTCCACATTTGATGATAACAACCTCATCCAGATTCGTCTTCCTTAACTTGGAGGAGAGTGTTATTCCACATTTGATAACACGATCTAACTTGTTTTTGGACCTTCTCCTGTTGATTGGTTCCATTCCACATTTGATGAGTTCCAATTAACCCTAGAAGAACAGTAACCAGGATATCACACATAGGAACACAGATATAGCTGCGTTTGTCCAGAAGTCTGATATCGTTTCGTTTGGAAACAGTTAATAGATTCTGCGGTTAAAACTGAAATACTCCACAAAATATCCTCTTATGCATAATTAAGTACTACGTTCTTATAAACAGAACTAGATACATGTACATTTTCCATATCTGAATTCATTCTGAATGAAGTTCTTTGTTAGAAATTACAGGAGCTGCTGCTGCAGGAGGAGTACATGCAGACTGGGATCCTGAGAAGGATGACCTGCTGGATGATGACTACTAGAGTATATGTTTGGTTTACTTTCTTTGGCCTAGAGCATTGTTTAGCTCTTTTCCTTTACCTGCTTTGTTTGGACTATTTTTATGCTCTTTTGTTAGTCACGAGACACTAGGTCTTCTGGCACCTATTTCTCTGATTGTACTCTTGACTTTTATGTGATGCTGCTTGGTTTATGCTTTATACTTATGCGTGCATACATACTACTGTCTTCTTTCAGTCCAATATATTATAACAGGTACTTACGGACACGGTTGTGTAATGAGTCGAACTGGTTGAACACTACACACACCAATCCTTTTTCAACGTCGGTATACCGCGGACATAGGAGGAGATTGTTAGGTTAATTTAATAATATGTCCGCGCGTGTCAGGACCGACTCGGAACGACCCAACGGGTTACGTGTCACTAGGGTTAGGCTCTACGCTGGAGATACTATAAATACCCATTCCACATGTTGATGAGGTATTGTGGACTATCTTGAGCGGAGCCTCAACAATATTAGTTACGGGATTCTTTGGAAAATAATCGCTCATTCAAAATATAGATTATTTGCAATTTTTGATCTCTTTGAGGCTACTGGTAGTAATATATGAAGACTGTGTTTGAAATTGTTAGGGCATCAACAACATCCGGAGGTTCCTTTTTCTCAGACTGCGGGCATCGCCATTGATTTTTTGGTGGACTATTTATTGACGTAATTTTTAATGTATAAGAGCATATCCGCATGGGCTTCACCCATGCTCGATGCTCTCGGGCGGGTTTCGCCCGCATCCAAATGGATTCACCTGCATGAAACCCCTGCTACTCCCATGCTCGATCTACCACTTGTTGATTGTGCAAATTCAGTGCCTCTGGCCGAGCGGGACGAGATCGAGCGAAGCATTCCAAAATTATCTCTCAGGCATTTTTACTGCCAAATGTTCACCAAACTTTCATGATTCTATAGATGGAGTGCTTACCATCTGATCATGCTGCCAAACCAAGAAAACTAAAACTTCGAAAAAACAATTGAAAAGCCAATTTCCATATTATTTTCCTTAGGACAGACTTATGCTTCATCGATTAGAAAGACTATGATTTTGATCAGATCTCTCTACGCATATTCATGTAAGCACATATCCCAAGTTAAAGAAAGCATCCAAATTCAGCTTCTTAAGTTTTTCCTTCTTCAGGGAGTTGACTATTTGAACATCATGTTGTCTATGGGCTCTTGCAAGTTGTGAGTTGGACATTAAAAAGGTTACATTGGAAAAAAATAAAGATGCATTAGTTTAGGGTTGTGAGGTTTCAAAATTGGAAAATCAAAATGTTATTGTTACGTGGTCGCAGTCTTCCCGCTACACTCAATATTGCAAACATCTTACAAATGTAGATTAATTTGTGGTGCATGAATTTAAAAGTTTCTTATTATAAATGTAGTTAAGCAGTAGTTCTTGAATTTTCCATACGCCTAGGGAGCTTATTTTGTGAATATGATACCATATGGTTTGGTTTCCAAAATTCTTGATAGCTCGGCTATAATTTTTTATATGCATTTTCTTATATATTCATGTATCATTAATTCATTTTGCTTGTATTTTGCATAGTGCATACATTACTAACATCGCCAATCGTTGACTTTGTGATGGGGGGCCATCTGGCGTGACGCGACGCAGGGCGGACCCCACGTTCGTGTATTCCCGCAGGAGGGCGCGACCGGATCGCCGATCCGCCACCGCGATTGCGTCCGGCTCGTCGTTCTGATGAATTTTCATATATAGCATGTTGTATTTCGAATATTATTTAGTATTGTTTTGGCGCCGAGATCGACGGCCAATCATAGCCGTCCATCTTGGTTGCCCTAATTTTATTTCATTATAAATAGATGTGTTAGGGCTGCAGGAAACTCATTGCTGAAATTTGGAGATCTCCTCTTCCTCATTTCCGGTGATCATTCCGCGGTGCCGACGTCGTGGAGCCCCTTGGTGACGACTCCTTGGGTAAGTGTTCTCTCCTTGTTAGCCTCCCTCCTCCCTTCATCCACAGCCTTCCCCAACCCCTGCCGCCATCCCCCTACAGCAGCCCTGCCGCCGCTCTTGCTGGATCCCAGCCGCCGCCCCTCTTTAAACCTCCAGCCGCCTGCCCCTTATAGCCCAGCCGCCACCCCTCTACATCCCCTTCACCGCCGCCTCCTTGCTACCTGCAACCCCACGCCACCAGCCCATCAATGCCACCAACCACCTCCCCCTACAACAGCCCTGCCGCCCCTGTCCAGCCGGCCCCTTCCCTGTCCCAACCGGCCAGATCTGGACAGATTTGTCCGGGTCCCGTTCCGGACCCCGAACCAACCCATAAATGCCCCTATATCCGCAGTCAACCCCTCCCCCTTCCGTGGATCCACCTCCCCCTTTCCCGATCTAGTCTTCCACCACCCGGAATACCCCATACCACCTCCATAATTTCAGTTGTGCTTGGTTTACTGCAGCCCTAGTTTTATTTCAGATTTATTTGTACTTGTTATGTGTGGAGTTAGTTGTTGATGGTTGTGAGACATTGTTTACTTTGTGGAATTTGTTGTTCAAAGGGATTATAGCTTGTTATTATTTGCCCGTGAATATCTTAACCTGCAGGACGACTTAATTCGCCGCGCGCTTTATTTCTGGCCCTCCGTGCGGAGGAAAGCCATCGCTTAACGCTTAAAGAAATTGCTTAACTTTCTTATGAATGAATGTGTGGTTTATTATGATGCTTATTTGTTTTTATTAATTTGAACGCCTGCTTGAGATTTATCATTACACATAGTCATTAGGTTCGGGTGAGTCTGCCCCTTCACATCACTAGCTTGCATTTTAGGAGTCCATTGCACAGTCTACCCTACATCAGTTGGTACCAGAGCCCAAGGTTTGGGCCACGTCTATGCTCCGTAGTGGTAGGCCTTATAAATCCTCGATGTCAGACCCGAACGTTGTTGATGAACGAGCGAATAGCTCGAACTCTGGAGGGTCGTTCGCTGAATTTCAGCGCCTTGTCCTCGATCGCTTAGACACCACGGGCACCCAGTTCCAGGGTTTCCGTCGTGACCTCACAGAGGTGAATACCCGGTTAGGGCGCCTAGAGAACCTGAGTGACACACCTTCCCAAGAAGGGGAACCACGCGAAAACGAGCCAGGAATTCCCCTTCGTCCGGAACCACGCATTCCTCCACGACAGAGGGGGGCTCCTCCACCTCCTGAGCAGTACCGTCGTGATGCTCCCCGTCGTAGCCCCGCCCCTGAGCGTCGGTTAGACCGCGACGATAATAGATATCCGCCGTAGCGCGACAGACCCCGAGTTTTTCCTCAGGACCACAGAGCCCGCACACCACAGCACGACCGTCGTGACCTAGACCACACTGACTATCCTGACCTAGGCCGTCGAGAGCGTGGGCCCCTGTCCGCTCGACGTGAGTACGCCCGGGATGAGTATTATGAGGACTACCCGGAACCGCGCAGAGGTGGGTACGAGTATGATGTCACCAGACGCATTCGCCTCGACGCACCCTCGTTTGATGGTCGCTGGATCCGAAAGCCTTCAGCGATTGGCTCCTTGACATGGATCATTTCTTCGAATGGTATGACATGAGCGATGAGCGCTGTGTCCGCTTCGCCAAGATGAAGTTGGTTGGGCAGGCCAAGGTGTTTTGGATTAGCGTGGAGAGAGCGATAGATAGGGATGGTTACTACCCCATCACCCGATGGGAGGATATGAAGCAAAGACTGAAAGAAAAATATCTCCCCGCATCCTATAGGGATCAGTTATTGGATCAGCTGCAGAACCTGCGACAGGGCACCCTTTCGGTCACCGATTACATGGCACGCTTCGATGAGCTCGTTGTTAGGAGTGATATCTCAGAGGAGTCCATTGCCACCGCCGCTCGATTTAAGGCCGACCTTCGATCCGAGATCCGTAGAGAGCTGATTCCTCACCGTCTCAAGACGGTTGACCAGATATTTCAGCTCGCTCTTGAGTATGAGCAGTACCTACGCTGCACCACGAGGCAGTTCCCTTCTCAGACTGAGTCCTCTACATACAGGAAACCCGCTCCTCCCCAGACTACTGCACCCACGGCCCCTCGTGTCCCACTTGACACAAAGGGCAAAGTCGCTGCCACTGATGGCCGGCGCTCTGGGGGTATGCAATGTTATAGATGTGCAGGCAGAGGACACGTGGCGGCGCAGTGCCCCACGCGGAATCTGTTGATTGAGGATGAGGAGCATGGTTTAGAGGGAGACGAGGAGGTGACTGAGGAGATTACTACCGCCGTCGAGGTGGGTTGGGAGTGTGATGCAGAGCGTTCATTAGAGGTGGGAGTGGTCAGGCGCCTTCTACATACCCCACGTGCTGATGAGGACTAGCGCCGCACCACCATCTTCTATACGTATTTCCCGAGCGCAGGTGGACCCTGTAAATTAGCCATCGATAGTGGGAGTTGCGTGAATATTGTGGCCCAGAAGGGTCTAGATCATATGCAGGTGAAGGATGAGCCTCACCCACACCCCTATCGTGTCATCTGGGTAGACATGACAGCGATACAGGTTACCCAGCGTTGTCTCGTGCCGATCAACATCGCTTCTTTTGAGGATCGGGTCTGGTGCGACGTCATACCCATGGACGTCGCCCATGTTCTGTTGGGCCGCCCCTGGCTTTTTGATCGAGACGTCACGTGCTTCGGTCGCTCAAACACGTGTGTCTTTTATGACAAGGGGCGGAAGATCACGTTATCACCCACCCAACCCAGAGAGTGACCCAAGGGTTGGATTGAGCCTTCCGTTGGCACGAGTGCCTTGAGAACGTGCACGTCCTGAGGCGCAGTGAGTTCATGAGAGACAGAACTGACGCTGGTGTTATGTATGTAGTGGCAGCCACCTTGGCATCTGATTGCCCTACACCTGAGATTCACCCTGCCGTTCGACCCTTATTAGGTGAGTTTGCGGATATTATGCCGGAGGAGCTCCCTGACGAGTTACCCCCTCTGCGGGACATCCAGCATGCTATAAACTTAGTCCCGGGGGCCTCGCTCCCAAACCTTCCACACTACCGTATGAATCCTGTTGAGCACGCTGAGCTCAAGAGGCAGGTTGAGGAGCTTCTTCGGAAGCAGTTTATTCGCGAGAGTCTGAGCCCATGCGCCGTCCCCGCCCTTCTTACCCCTAAGAAGGACGACAGTTTGCGCATGTGTATTGATAGTAGAGCTATCAACAAGATTACTGTGAAGTATCGTTTCCCGATCCCTCGTCTGGATGATCTATTAGACACGATGTCCGGAGCTCAAATCTTTTCGAAGATTGATCTCCGAAGCGGGTACCACCAGATCAGAGTTCGAGAGGGAGACGAGTGGAAAACGACATTTAAGACGAAAGACGGTCTGTACGAGTGGCTGGTCATGCCATTTGGGCTCTCGAATGCCCCGAGCACATTCATGCGAGTCATGACCCAGATCCTGCAACCCTATATGGGCAAATTCCTAGTCGTCTACTTTGACGACATTCTGATTTATAGTCATACCGAGGCCGACCACCTCGAGCACTTGAGACTCCTCTTTGACATTCTCCGAAAGGAGAAATTGTTTATTAATATGAAGAAGTGCTCCTTCTTATCCGAGTCAGTCCACTTTCTGGGATTCATTATCTCCTCCTCAGGCGTGTCCGTTGACCCTGAGAAGGTCCAGTCCATCCGCGAGTGGCCCGCACCATCGAACATTCATGAGGCTCGTAGCTTTCACGGACTTGCGACCTTTTATAGGAGATTTGTTAAGGGGTTTAGTTCGATCATGGCCCCGTTTACTAGTTGTTTGCGTAAGGGAGACTTCCAGTGGACCACCGCGGCCACTCGTGCATTTGAGGAGAATAAGGGCAAACTGACGTCCGCTCCCGTCCTCCGACTCCCTGATTTTAGCAAAGCCTTCAAGGTCGCTTGTGACGCGTCGGGTGTGGGTATTGGGGGAGTGCTGAGCCAAGAGGGACACCCAGTTTCTTACTTTAGTGAGAAACTGAACGAAGCCAAGCAAAAATACTCGAACTACGATCGAGAATTTTATGCTATCGTCCAGTCGCTACGATATTGGAGACACTACCTCCTCCCCCGGGAGTTTGTGCTCTATTCTGACCACCAGGCCCTACGCTACCTCGATTCTCAGAGGAAGCTGAGTCACCGACACGCGAAGTGGGTAGAGTATCTGCAGGATTTCCACTACATTCTCAAACATCGCGCTGGTGTTGAGAACAAACCCGCCGACGCACTCAGTCGTCGAGTTTCTCTACTACACACATTACGGGCCCAGGTGGATGGTCTGGAGAGGTTGATTATGGACTACCCCACTTGTCCTGACTTTGCTGAGTTATACACTGCGCTATCGAGGGACCCTCCTGACCCTGTTGAGGGGTTCCAGATTATTGATAGGTACCTATTCCGGGGCTCCCGTTTGTGCGTGCCCAACACCTCGTATCGTGATTACTTAGTTTGGGAACTACACGCCGGGGGTGACGCCGGTCATTTTGGGCGGGATAAGTCGATTGCTATGGTAGAGGATTGTTTCTATTGACCGAGCTTGAAGAAAGATGTGGCTCGTATCGTCCGACATTGTCGTATTTGCCAAACGGCCAAGGGAACGAAACAGAACACGGGCTTATACACCCCTTTACCCGTCCCCCATCGTCCCTGGGAGGACATTAGTATGGACTTTGTGCTTGGACTTCCGCGCACCCAGCAGAAGCATGATTCTATCTTTGGCGTGGTCGATCGGTTCTCTAAGATGACGCATTTTATTGCGTGTAGCAAGACCGCCGATGCTCCCAGTGTCGCGACCTTATTTGTGAGTGAAGTTTTTAGATTACACGGTCTCCCGAAGTCCATCGTGTCCGACCGAGATGTGCGGTTCGTTAGCTACTTTTGGAAGACGTTATGGCGTAAAACCGGGACTACTCTTAAATTCTCATCCGCATACCACCCTCAGACAGACGGCCAGACTGAGGTGGTGAATAGAAGTTTAGGTAACCTGCCGAGGTGTCCAGTTGGTGAGCATGTGTCTAGTTGGGACTCGGTGCTCCATATAGCTGAGTTTGAATATAACAGTTCCATCAATAGGTCGACTGGTCTGAGTCCGTTTCAGGTAGTATCAAGTTATGACCCTAGGAAGCCTATTGACCTTATACCCGTCCTGACTGAGTCACGTCCTAGTGAGTCTGCTGAGTCCTTCACGCGTCACTTGCATGAGTTGCATGAATCAATCAGGCGTAAAATTAATTTGAGCAATGAGCCTTATAAAGAACAGGAAGCCAAACATAGACGGGAAAAACATTTTCTGGTTGGCGAACAGGTGATGGTAAGAGTCCGTCCGGAGCGGCTCCCTCAGGGGCCTGCTAAGAAACTAAGCGCAAGGCGAATTGGGCCCTACTCAGTTTTGAGATGGATCGGGTTGAATGCCTACGAGCTGGACATTCCTGCGAGCATGGGTATCCACCCTGTGTTCAATGTCGAGGACCTGACACCTTACTTTGCACCTCACGAGTACCCCGATCCCTACCTTGGCGGACAGCTCGAGCCTATTCCACCGCCCCTTCTCCCGCCACCCAACCTCCACTTGATTCCCCCTTCCCCGGGAGTTCGTCGCTGCTGGCTTCACCTGGAGTACCACCACCATCACCGGATCACTTTTCCCGAGTGTTGAGGGCCGAGCAGATTACAGAGATCATTGCGCATGAGTTCGTCCCCTCTACGGATGGGCTTGTGTGTCGCTACTTGGTTCGTTGGCTTCGACGACCCGTCACTGATGACACCTGGATTGCTTCTGCAGAGTTGGATCAACTCGCCCCGGGACTTTGACTTCAGTACGAACATCTCCATTCATCGGAGATGAAGGCTTTTCAGTCCCGGGGAGTTGTTGGGGGCCATCTGGCGCGACGCGGCGCAGGGCGGACCCCACGTTCGTGTATTCCCGTAGGCGGGCGCGACCGGATCACCGATCCACCACCACGATTCCGTCCGACTCGTCGTTCTGATGAATTTTCATATATAGCATGTTGTATTTCAAATATTATTTAGTATTGTTTTGGAGCCGAGATCGACGACCAATCATAGCCGTCCATCTTGGTTGCCCTAATTTTATTTCATTATAAATAGATGTGTTAGGGCTGCAGGAAACTCATTGCTGAAATTTGGAGATCACCTCTTCCTCATTTCTGGTGATCAGTCCGCGGTGCCGACGCCGTGGAGCCCCTTGGTGACGACTCCTTGGGTAAGTGTTCTCTCCTTGTTAGCCTCCCTCCTCCCTTCATCCGCAGCCTTCCCCAACCCCTGCCGCTAACCCCCTACAGCAGCCCTGCCGTCGATCTTGCTGGATCCCAGCCGCCGCCCCTCTTTAAGCCTCCAGCCGCCTGCCCCTTATAGCCCCAGCCGCCACCCCTCTACAGCCCCTTCACCGCCGCCTCCCTGCTACCTGCAACCCCACGCCACCCACCCATCAATGCCACCAACCACCTCCCCCTACAGCAGCCCTGCCGCCCCTGTCCAGCCGGCCCCTTCCCTGTCCAAACCGGCCAGATCTGTAAAGATCTGTCCGGGTCCAGTTCCGGACCCCGAACCTACCCATAAATGCCCCTATATCCGCAGTCAACCCCTCCCCCTCCGTGGATCCACCTCCCACTTGCCCGATATAGTCTTCCACCACCCGGAATACCCCATACCACCTCCATAATTTTAGTTGTGCTTGGTTTACTGCAACCCTAGTTTTATTTCAGATTTATTTGTACTTGTTATGTGTGGAGTTAGTTGTTGATGGTTGCGAGACATTGTTTACTTTGTGGAATTTGTTGTTCAAAGGGATTATAGCTTGTTATTATTTGCCCGTGAATATCTTAACCTGCAGGATGACTTAATTCGCCGCGCGCTTTATTTCTGGCCCTCCGTGCGGAGGAAAGCCATCGCTTAAACGCTTAAAGAAATTGCTTAACTTTCTTATGAATGAATGTGTGGTTTATTATGATGCTTATTTGTTTTTATTAATTTGAACGCCTGCTTGAGATTTATCATTACACATAGTCAACAGGTTCGGGTGAGTCCGCCCTTTCACATCACTAGCTTGCATTTTAGGAGTCCACAACACAGTCTACCCTACATCAGTTGGTATCAGAGCCCAAGGTTTGGGCCACTTCTATGCTCCGTAGTGGTCGTCCTTATAAATCCTCGATGTCTGACCCGAACGCTGTTGATGAACGAGCGAATAGCTCGAACTCTGGAGCGTCGTTCGCTGAATTTCAGCGCCTTGTCCTCTATCGCTTAGACACCATGGGCACCAAGTTCCAGGGTTTCCGTCGTGACCCCACAGAGGTGAATACCCGGTTAGGGCGCCTAGAGAACCCGAGAAACACACCTTCCCAAGAAGGGGAACCACGCGAAAACGAGCCGGGAATTCCCCTTCGTCCGGAACCACGCATTCCTCCACGACAGAGGGGGGCTCGTCCACCTCCTGAGCAGTACCGTCGTGATGCTCCCCGTCGTTGCCCCGCCCCTGAGCGTCGGTTAGACCGCGACGATAATAGATATCCGCCGTAGCGCGACAGACCCCGAGTTTTTCCTTAGGACCACAGAGCCCGCACACCACAGCACGGCCGTCGTGACCTAGACCACGCTGACTATCCTGACCTCGGCCGTCGAGAGCGTGGGCCCCTGCCCGCTCGACGTGAGTACGCCCGAGATGAGTATTATGAGGACTACCCGGAACCGCGCAGAGGTGGGTACGAGTATGACGTCACCAGACGCATTTGCCTCGACGCACCCTCATTTGATGGTCGCTGGATCCAAAAGCCTTCAGCGATTGGCTCCTTGACATGGATCATTACTTCGAATGGTATGACATGAGCGATGAGCGCTGTGTCCGCTTCGCCAAGATGAAGTTGGTTGGGCAGGCCAAGGTGTTTTGGATTAGCGTGGAGAGAGCGATAGATAGGGATGGTTACTACCCCATCACCCGATGGGAGGATATGAAGCAAATACTGAAAGAAAAATATCTCCCCGCATCCTATAGGGATCAGTTATTGGATCAGCTGCAGAACCTGCGACAGGTCGCCCTTTCGGTCACCGATTACATGGCACGCTTCGATGAGCTCGTTGTTAGGAGTGATATCTCAAAGGAGGCCATTGACACCGCCGCTCGATTTAAGGCCGGCCTTCGATCCGAGATCCGTAGAGAGCTGATTCCTCACCGTCTCGAGTCGGTTGACCGGATATTTCAGCTTGCTCTTGAGTATGAGCAGTAACTACGCTCCACCACGAGGCAGTTCCCTTCTCGGACTGAGTCCTCTGCATACAGGAAACCCGCTCCTCCCCAGACTACTGCACCCACGGCCCCTCGTGTCCCACTTGACACAAAGGGCAAAGTCGCTGCCACTGATGGTCGGCGCTCTGGGGGTATCCAGTGTTATAGATGCGCAGGCAGAGGACACGTGGCGACGCAGTGCCCCACGCGGAATCTGTTGATTGAGGATGAGGAGCAGGGTTTAGAGGGAGACGAGGAGGTGACTGAGGAGATTACTACCTCCGTCGAGGAGGGTTAGGAGAATGATGCAGAGCGTTCATTAGAGGTGGGAGTGGTCAGGCGCCTTCTACATACCCCATGTGCCGATGAGGACTAGCGCCGCACCACCATCTTCTATACGTATTTCCCGAGCGCAGGTGGACCCTGCAAATTAGCCATCGATAGTGGGAGTTGCGTGAACATTGTGGCCCAGAAGGGTCTAGATCATATGCAGGTGAAGGCTGAGCCTCATCCACACCCCTATCGTGTCATTTGGGTAGACATGACAGTGATACAGGTTACCCAGCGTTGTCTCGTGCCGATCAACATCGCTTCCTTTGAGGATCGGGTCTGGTGCGATGTCATACCCATGGACGGCTCCCATGTTCTGTTGGGCCGCCCCTCGCTTTTTGATCGAGACGTCACGTGCTTCGGCCGCTCGAACACGTGTGTCTTTTATGACAAGGGGCGGAAGATCACGTTATCACCCATGATGCGCTAATTCGGCACTGCTAATTAGCAGACACGAAAAGCGATACGACGGTAGTGCACCGGCCGCTCAAGTAAAAAAATAGGGAGGAACTCCCCGAATATCGTTCTCAAAGGACCGCAAGTTGGGTAGTACGATTTGCTCAAACCAGGAAATCAGTTAAAAGGGTTAATAAGTAACAACGGGAGGTTTGGTTTGGGATCCTATGCTATTGCAGAATAAAGAGAGATGCGGGTCAAAACTCCGCTTCGCAAGGCGACTTGGATGCAACGGCCGTGATGCCGTGCTTCGGAAGGCGCGTGGACGGAATGTAACTATGACGGTTGATGGTCGCACACACCTCTTCTCTAAACATCACCACTAGCAATTGCTAGTGGCTTCACACACAACGAATCTCAGAAATCACTAGGAAAAAGGGCTATTCATGTCATCACAACAACATTGCATATGAACACAAGCAATAATCCTTAAGATTAACTTAACAAGCATTCATAAAACAACAACAAAGAAGTTCAAGCATCAAAGGTTAGAGAGGACCACAAAGAAGAAGTCATGTCTTGGGTTCACGACCGGAATGAGAGGTTGTCGGGCTCTCTCCGGACTCGGCCCTCAGATGGTGAGCTTGGCTCGAAGGAGGCTGTCACCGCTCCTACGATCTTCAGCGCTTCTCTGATCTCTCGGCGAGGAATGCTTGAGCTAATGGTGGAGAAAGCTTCCTAGTGCTCCCGATGGAAGGATGGAGGTGGAAGTCACCGGAAATGGCCTCTATGGTGGTGGAGATGAAGGGAAAGCCTTCAGCCCTCAAGACCAGCGGGAAGGAAGTGATTTCCCGCTCTCTGAATCGCTCCAGTCCGCCTCCAATCGCCCTCTAATCTCTCCCCTGATTCCTGCTTTTTATAGCAAACAAGTTGAAAAATGGTCACGCACGGTCGAACGCACGACCGTGCGCAGACCGTGCGATATTAACCGATAAAATATGGCTTGGGGAAGAAGCTGCGCCGCCCGTGCGATTTGATCACGCACGACCAATACCGCCCGTGCGTTCAAACGCACGGGTAAACTCCGACGCTCTGAAATCACAAAGACACAGGTCGAACATGCGTTTTACTCACGCACGGGCGAATCCGCCCGTGCGTCAAAATGCACGAGTAAACTCCGACGCTCCATTTTCTGCCCAGACACAAACGCACGACCGCAACCGACCGTGCGTCAAGGAAACGCACGACCGTGCGATATGCACAGAAATTACTTATGGGGAAAACGGGACGATCAGGTCTGAAAGTATCTAGTTGCGGCCTAAATCACCTAGAGGGGGGTGAATAGGTGGATTCTATGTCTTTAAGCGGAATTAAAAAAATAAACACAGAAAAGCAAACAAACAACCACAGCACAGACACAAGGATTTTATAGAGGTTCCCCGATGTGGGTAGTCCTCTTTCCCGCCTCGCCTATCTAGCACTACGAGGCTAGACTCGGCTACTTCACCAATCTCAGATTATAACAAATCTTACACCTCGGAGTCAAAACTCCTACAACTCGGAGTATAACAACTCCTACAACTCGGAGTGAAACCTCTCCTACACCTCGGAGTAAACAACTCCTACAAATAATCTCGGAGTGAAAAACTCCTACAAAAGAAGAGAAATGGAAACAAAATACTTCTTCTTAACCTCTAAAGAGATTAACTTCAGATCTTGAAAACTGAGTCTTCTTCTCAACCTTGAAGGAAAGCTTGGCACTAGAGAGAAGTGGAAGAGAGAAGACTAGGCTAACCAGATCTGAATAGGCCCTTTGACTTGCTTGAGAAAATCTTCAATAAGGAGAGCAGCAAAGAGATCAAAGGCCTTCTTCTGAGAACTCTCTAATCACAAATAGAGAAAGATTCTTGAGCAGAGAGAGTTCAATCTCAGAATGCTTGTTCAGCAAAAGAGAAAGAGAAGATAGACTTTTTGCTTTTTCTTTTCTGAACTGGCGGCTGAAGAAAGTCTTAGATCGATTCTTTAGATCATCATTTTGCCCTAAAATAATGATCTATATATAGGGAGGACTTCAACGGCTCTTGCGACAATGAAGGGAGATGCGACACGTGTACTGTTCATGTCGGCTAACCCTAAATTTCAAAAACGAAACGAGAAATTGAAATCCGTCTGTCCGTCATTCGTCGGGATTCGTCGGGAGAACACGAGAGCATCCGACGAATTGACTTAGCTGAGAGTTTTCTTCAGAACCTAGACAGGATTGACCTCTGTCAGCATTCGTCGGGATTCGTCGGAATGACCCGAGTCATCTCGACGAATGGACTTGGCTTCAGAAACTTCTTCACAACCCAGCCAAAATGACCTCTGTCAGCATTCGTCGGGATTCGTCGGAATGATCCGAGTCATCTCGACGAATGGACTTAGCTTCAGAAAATTTTGCATAACTCAGCCAAAAAGTCTTCTGTCAGGATTCGTCGGGATTCGTCGGAAGGACCCGAGTTATCTCGACGAATTGACTCAGCAGAAATTTTCTTTTCTTCTGAAAGCCTGCTCCACACCTCAACCTTGAACACCTTCAGTTATGAGAATATGAAGTGTACTCCAAAAGAGAGATTACACATGGACCAACACATTGTTCTATACAATGAAGGATTACATTGTCTAGAACTGTGTTTGGTGATCCATTGCAACCTGACTTTGGTGTGCACTTAGCATTACTACCTGTCATAACACATCTAAACAAAAGTCATCAAATACACATACAATTCATTTTAGTTTACTAGGGGACATCTTCAAATCAAGGTGATTGTGGACACAATACCCAACAATCTCCCCCTATTTGAAGATGTCATAACCCTAGGCACTAACTTGAATTGCACAGAAAGAATATTAAATAAGAAGGCAGAACCCAGGCAGTAATATATATAATGAAGAGCAGATAGGACTAAATGTTTAAGAAAAGTGTATATATATATAAGCAAAGAAAACATCATGATTCCAGAAAAGCCCAGCTTATTCATGACCTTTGCCTTTCATCTTTGCAGCCATTCTGTCCACTGCCTCAGTTTTCTTCTTCAGTTCTGAATCCATTCTTTCAAAAAATGCCTTTGGCTTAGGCCAGTATTTGTCAGGAGCAGACTCTTTAGATCCACCATTCTTGAAGTGAATTCTTCTTTCAGTTGTTCTTTTCTCAAACTTGCTCCATTCTTTTGAGCTGTAGAAGTCACTGACCTTTTCATTCTGATTGCTGACTTTATCAAAAGCAGAGAGAATAATACTTTTGGAGATAGGGCTCCAGCTTTCTTGGAAGTTTCTAGGAGGAGGCCTATCATAGAACTCTCTGACCTTCTTAAATGGATTAGACTTCTTAGCAGGAGGCTTATCATCAAAAAGCTTCCTTTTTAAAGACTTCTCAGAGGGATCAGCAAAATGGGGGCTGTCAGGATCTTGAACAAGAGCTGGATCATCCCACATATCCTGATAAGATGAAGCCGGGAAGACTTCATCAGCAAACACAGAGTCCTCAGCAGAATGTGGAGAGAAACTAGGAGCCCTGGGACCTGGAGCACTTGAGGAGGGAACACTTGACCCTTTGTCAACAACAGCAAACCCCAGCATTTCAGCCACTTGCTTGAACAGCCAGCTTTGGGCTTCATGAGTATACCAATTTACATCCTTGACATTCTGTAAGATGTTTTCCTTGAGATCTTGCATTTGAGAAGTTACATTTTCATTCAACTCATCCAATTTGCTTGCAGAGCCTTCTAACCTGGAGACCACACTTTCCTCCCCCTTTATGACATCTTCATGTAGGAGGGTATATAACCTTTTCAGCTGATTTTCAACTTGATCATCCAAGTATGAAATTCCTTGATCATGAGCAGAGCTGAGAGAAGAAATAGCAGAAGTCAGGTGCAACACATCTTCACTGACCTGATGCAGATTTTGGAGAGCATGCCCAACAGCCTTATTTGTGTGATCCAAAGCTTTCCCAGCAGATAGCATCCAGGCTTCTTGATCAGTCTTGAATCTGCCCATATCATGCTTGATCTCAGCCATGTCTTGCCTCAAAGAACTATCAACGGAGTCAATCTTCTTATACACTTGCTTGATAGATTGATCAAAGTGATCAGTCTGACCCTGTAGCATCCCAGCAATGGACTTCAGCAAAGAAGAGTGAGAGCTATCACCAGTCTCACCCTCTTCAGGAGAAAGCTTTTCAGCTACAAAACTTGAGGACTGTGCTAAGCTGTCAAGCACAGTTGCTCTTGGAGAGGTGCTCCTAGCCACAACAATCTCTGGAGGAGGCAAAAGCAGCAGAGGAGGAAGGACCTCAGAAGGAACAGATTCAACCATGAAGGGATCTTCCTGGTCTTTCTCCCCCTCAAGAAGAGACATCTCCTTAGCCAACCTCAGCATGGCACCAAGGCTGCCCTGCTCCCCAGAAACAGATTGCTCAGGAGGAGTGTCTGGCAATATTTCATGATCTTCAGACTGAGAATCAACCATGGCAGGTGATCTCCTTGAATCTTCCAGCTGAGGAGCCTCAACAACCACAGCAGCAACCTCTTGATCCTCCAAGACAAGATCAGCAACACTAGGAGGAGCAACATCTGCAGCACCACTGCATGCACCAATGTCTCTTGGGGTTGGAAACTCCCCCTCAACATGTGCATCTCTGTCCTGTGCAGGAGCTGGATCCAGTCCACTCCCCCTGGAGGATTGCCCTGCTTCAGTGGACCTAAGTACATCAGGGAGAGGGGCCTCATCATCACTCAAAGGAGCCCTTACAGCAGCATTCCCTAATCCTTTGGGAATTACCCTTTCCCATTTGGTGAAAATGGAGGAATTGATTTTCTTAGTGTGGTGGATGGGGGTACCTCTTCCAGTATTGAAGAAAACTGGATTACCACTATGCAGAAGCAGACTGAGAATCCTTCCAAAATTAGGAGCAAGAAAACTTTCTTTAATCTTCTCAAAGAGGACTTCTCCAAAATTGAGATTTTTTCGACAAATTATAGCGGTGTGAATTTTGAAATCCTCTTCAGATATGTAGTCGTGAGAACCTACCTTGCATAAAAAAACTTTGCCAATAATATCACACAGAAGCTTACCTCCTTCATTCATGAATTTTCTTCTGATTTTGGCGCTCTGATCAAGAATACCACAAAATCTTCTGGCTCTGAAAGTATCTTCAACAGACAGCTCTTCAGATTCGACATCTGGCATCTTCAACGATCGATTGAGACCTCTAGCCTTCAAAATTACCTTGCACGATCGAATAGAGCTTTTGATCTTCTTGCCTTGACCAGAGATTTTAGCATTTTGATAAAACTCTAGAACATCCTGTTCCAGGACTTTGGTCGGCTCTTCCAAGATGAAACTTAGCCCGGCGACATCAAGCATCATGATGACATTTCGAAACTCATCAGAAGCAGAGCGGAAGGCGCCTCTCACCAACTCTCCCCCTGAGTTCAAGCCACCGGAAGCTTTGGGCGCCATTGATGTCGTCGACGTCGAGGAAGAGAAACAGGGGAATCGCGACGGAGAAGACGAACGGTCGGGAGGGTTTCACGGAAGAGGAATTTGAGAAGACGAATCCTTCCGTGAAATCGTGATGTTTTCTTTTAATTTATATATATATATATATATATATATAAAATTTTAAGTAGAGCGCGCACCTGTAGAGAATTTATGCCACGGAAGAGGAATTTTGAGAGGAATAAATATCCCAAAAAAAACTGTCCCGTGAACACCCGTGAAATGTCATGAAATTTTCTGAGTTAATACGTGAAGTCTCGTGCAATTTCGTGAAATTTCAACAGTCCCGACTTCAAGATTCCTTATTGAGCATTCCAAGTTCCATTTTGAAGAAATTGAATTTGGTTTCGTCCAGAGGCTTCGTAAAAATATCTGCAATTTGTTTGTCAGTATTAACATATAACAAATTTATGTCCTTACTTTCGACATGTTCTCGGATGAAGTGATAGCGAAGCTCAATATGCTTCGTTCTGCTGTGAGAGACGGGATTATTTGCTATGGCAATAGCACTTGAGGAGTCACAGAACATGGGGATTTCTGAGAGCTTTACATTATAGTCCTCAAGCTGATTTTTCATCCACAAAAGTTGTGCGCAGCAACTGCCTGCAGAGATATACTCCGATTCAGCAGTTGAGATTGCAACGCAATTTTGCTTCTTGCTACTCCAGGAAACGAGCCTTTTTCCCAAGAACTGGCAAGTTCCCGAAGTGCTCTTTCTATCATCTTTGCTACCTGCAAAATCAGCGTCTGAAAATCCAATTAGTTCAAAATCATTGCTTCTTGGGTACCATAAGCCGAGATTTGGTGTACCCTTAAGGTATCTCAATATCCTCTTTGCAGCGGCATAATGAGATTCCTTGCAGTTCACTTGATACCTGGCACACACACATGTTGAGAACATTATATCAGGTCTAGTAGCAGTGAGATAGAGCAAGGATCCAATTATGCTTCTGTACTTGGTTTCATCAAAAGGTTTCCCTTTCTCATCCTTGTCCAGAGACATACTTGAGCCCATTGGAGTCCTCATTGAGGTTGCACTCTCCATTCCAAATTTCTTAAGAAGCTCTTTAGTGAACTTCGTCTGAGAGATGAAGATTCCATCTTCAGATTGGTTCACCTGGAGTCCTAAGAAATATTTCAGCTCTCCCATACTGCTCATTTCAAACTTACCTTGCATCAAGTTAGAGAACTTTTTGCAAAGTTTGTCATCAGTAGAGCCAAAGATAATGTCGTCGACATAGATTTGCACCAGCAAAATCTCGCCTTTAACTTCCCTAAGAAACAATGTCTTGTCTATTGTTCCTCTTGTAAATTTGTTCTCAAGAAGAAACTTAGACAATGTCTCATACCAGGCTCGGGGTGCCTGTTTAAGACCATACAAGGCTTTTTGTAAATAAAATACATGATCAGGAAAGTTAGGATCGACAAAACCTGGAGGCTGAGCTACATACACTTCCTCTTTAAGGTCTCCATTCAGAAAAGCGGACTTTACGTCCATCTGAAAAACCTTAAAACCCTTATATGCAGCATAGGCCAGAAATAATCTGATGGCTTCAAGTCTTGCTACGGGTGCGAAGGTCTGATCAAAGTCAATCCCTTCTTCTTGCCTGTATCCTTGAGCAACCAGTCTTGATTTGTTCTTGGTGATGATGCCCTTTTCATCAAGCTTGTTCCGGAAAATCCATTTGGTTCCAATCACATTCTGTCCTTTGGGTCTAGGTACCAACTTCCAAACTTTACATCTTTTGAATTGGTTGAGCTCCTCTTGCATAGCAAGGATCCAAGAGGGATCGGAGTTTGCTTCTTCAAACTTCTTTGGCTCAATCTGTGAAAGAAAACTTAAATGTAAAACTTCGTTAGTTGTACCTCTTCTTGTTCTTACACCAACATGGGTATCTCCAATAATTTGCTCTGCAGGATGGTCCCTTAAGTGTCGGATCATTCCAGCATTTGGATTTCCACGGGGTTCCTGCACTTCCGGTACATCTTCATCTTCTTGAGGTTCATCTTCCTCATGTGCGGATGGAATGTTGACTTCAATAGACTTTGGAGCATCTTCCTTTACAGCTTCTTCCAAGTTTATGTCCTTGAACCTTGCATCTGCATCTTCAACAAAAACACTAGAAGAACTGCTTTGAAGCATACTAGTTTCATCAAATATAACATTAAAAGTTTCTTCTACAACCAGGGTTTTCTTGTTGAAAATCCTATATGCCTTACTATGGCTACTATATCCTACGAAAATACCTTCAAAACATTTTTCACTAAACTTAGTTTTGTAATATTTCCCGTTATTAAGCACGAAGCATTTACTGCCAAAGATTCTAAAATAAGACAAGGTTGGCTTCTTGCCCTTCAGGAGTTCATAAGGAGTCTTATGATGGTTCTTGTTGATTAGTGCTCTGTTTTGCACGTGGCAGGCAGTGTTGATGCCTTCAGCCCAGAAGTATTCTGGGAGAGAAGAGTCACTCAACATTGTTCTGCAAGCCTCTATGAGTGTTCTATTCTTTCTCTCAGCTACTCCATTTTGTTGTGGAGTACGAGGAGAGGAAAACTCATGAAAGATACCTAGGCTTTCACAAAATTCGGTCATAGCCCCAGACTTGAATTCTGTACCATGGTCACTTCTGATTTTGACCACAGAACATTCCAGTTCATTCTGAATTTGCTTGACGAATGTGGTGAACGAGTCAAAGGTGTCTGACTTGTGTTTCAGAAAGAAAACCCAAGCAAAGCGTGAGTAATCATCAACAATAACCAGCGTATAAGACTTGCCTCCTAAACTTCGGATTTGCATGGGACCAAACAAGTCCATATGGAGCAGATATAAGCATCTGGTAGAATCTTTGCCAATAATGCTCTTAAAGGTAGCCCGAGTCTGCTTACCCATTTGGCAGGCATGACAAGGTCTCTTTTTAATGCACTTGACATCTGGAGCATCACGAACTAAGTTGTGAGAGAATAACATACTTATTGTTTTGAAATTAATATGTGCTAGTCTCTTGTGCCACTGGTCACAGAGAGATGCACTATCTTTTGCTAAAAGACACACTGGTGTAGAAGAGTCTAAACAAAGAAAATTTAAACAAAAGATATTTCTACTCCGAGTGCCTGTTAAAATAGTTTCTGACGTATCAGACGACTTTATCAAGCACTTGTCCTTGTAGAATTCTACCATATAGCCTTTGTCACAAAGTTGACTTATGCTAATGAGATTATGTTGTAATCCTTTAACATAAGCCACGTCTGTGAAAGAGACTGTACCATTAGTGATCATACCGTAGCCTTTTGTGATTCCCCGATCAGATCCGCCAAAAATAACTTTTGGACCATCTTTCACGGGGGTATACTCTTGTAACAAACTTCTCGTTCCGGTCATGTGCCGTGAACATCCACTGTCCAAGTACCATATTGGATTTGAATTGGCCTTTGGACATACCTGCAATCAATAATCAATTGCCCTTAGGAACCCAAACCGATTTGGGTCCTTGGCTTTTTGTTAGATGACCACCACTTGGAATGTTAACATTGCGAGAGGTCATTCTTGCATTGTTAATCCGTGGAGTCGAGACATTTCTCGGATTAAACCAACAGTCTATGGCAAAGTGACCAATCTTGCCACAGCACCAACAATCGAATCGATTGTACCTTCTCTTTGTCTCCTGTTTTGCCTTTTGAACGGGAGGTGCAACAGGAGTGACTTTCATAGAGGAAGTCTTCTTAGAAGTGGGAGCCTCATGGTGACAGCACACACATGGCTCCAACTTCTTCTCAACAGGTTTGGGTGCAATCGTTCTAATTTTCGGTGCTTTCTTGTGAGCTGATCCGTGAACAAATGGGCCATGATCTTTGAGGGTTATTTCTTCATGAGGAGCTTTGAAGGGAGAGTTGTCAAAGTTTCGGGGAAAGCTCCATCCTTGATATCTATTACTAGGTTCAACATGTGTTGGCCTAGCAAAATGACCGTAGGATGAATCAAAGTCAAACGGATTTGATGGAAAAATGACCTTCCTAAATGAAGGTTGACTTTGATTAGCAGTTCCCTTTCCCTTCACAGCTCTCTTCTCAGCAGCCTTACTACTTTCAGCCTTATGACCAATTCCACTACCCTTCGCAGGAGCAGAAAACGTATCAATGAATGGAAGAATAGTCTTAGGCTTGGAGAAGCTTTCTACGAGCTTCCTTTCCGCCTTCAACTTATTTTCTAGTTCACTTATGGTTTTCTCCTTTAATTTTAACAACTCAGTGGAGCTTTTCAGTTCGTCTTTCAAGAGTTGGATTTCATCTTTGAGGGGAGTTAATTGTTCAACTTCCTCCCTCAAGGCTAATTCCACTGTCTTGAGAGATTCAATTTCTTTTGACTTGGATTTGACAACCTTGCGGCACTTGTCAAATCCTTTCACAAGGGCTTCATACTGAGTTATTAACTTAGAGTCCTCCTCCGAGGAGTAGCCTTCATTTGCTACGGATGCAGTCTCATCTTCAGAAGCAGATAGAGGGGTATGAGAGTTTACCTTCCCCTTATAAGAGGAGTCGCCTACTTCTTCATCTAGATGAGCCATAAGCCCAAAGTAGGCTTCTTCATCTGAGCTTGACGCATCAGAGTCGCTGTCGCTCAGAGTCTTGGCCTTTTTGGCGAGGAGACTCTTTTCTTTCTTCCTTGATCCTTCTTTCTTTTTATACGGGCACTCGGCTATTACATGCCCTGGCTTATTGCAGCAATAACAAATAATGTCAGCAGAAACAAATTTGTTCGGTTTAGATTTATACCTTTCATTGTTGTAGTCCTTTTTGTGATGATCACCATCACGTTTTGATCTTCTGTGATCAAATGTAGTGGATTGCCCTCTCTTCTGCTTTCTTTTATTCAGAAGTCTTTTGAATTGTTTGGAGAGAAGAGAAAATTCTCCATCAGACATCTCTGAACCTGATGGGCTGGCATCAGACTCATCCTCATCAGAAGATGGTCTCCTTACAGGTGGGAGAGCTTTGCACTTTCTTGAGCTTTCAGCTTTTAGGGCAGAGGACTTCTCCCTTCCAGAGGCTCTGACCCCCTCTTCTTCAGCTTTGCGGGAATTCAGCTTCAACTCATGAGACAGGAGCTTACCAAACAACATTTGGGGCTCCGTGGTTCCGAGCTTTCCAAATTCTCTGATGGCTATGACCTTTGTATCCCATTCTTTCGTCAGGGATCTCAGAAATTTGTCATTTAGTTCACCAGTCGTGAATTCTCTATCATAGTTTCTAAGACCATTTATGATCTTGAAGAACTTCTCGTAGGTGTCAGAAATGGAGTCTCTTGGATCTTGCTTGAATGCTTCATATTCTTGGTTCAGCAACGATCTTCGGTCATCCCTTACTTCTTCGGTCCCTTCCATCAGAACGACTAGTGAGTCCCACATCTCTTTAGCAGATTTGCAGTGAAGCAGATTTTGCAACATTGAATCATCAACTGCACCTGCTATGATATTTTTTGCTTTCTTGTCCAGAGAGACCAGTGCAATCTCATCCTTTGTGAGTTCCAGCATCTTCTTGGCGACCATAATTGTAGAGTTTATGGAAGATGGTTTCATAGGAACATGAGGACCTTCTTCTACAATCTGAAATATTCTTGGATCAGCAGCCTCCATGAAGAATCTGACTCTCTCCTTCCACATAGGAAAATTCTCTTTTGTGCAGACTGGAAGCTTGACGGAATCCTTGGTCTTATCCATGCCAGACATGTTTGCTTTAGCAACTAGATGAGGAGATCTTGTTCAAGGTGTTAGCCTTATAGCGAACAACCTACCTCTGATACCAATTGAAAGTATCTAGTTGCGGCCTAAATCACCTAGAGGGGGGTGAATAGGTGGATTCTATGTCTTTAAGCGGAATTAAAAAAATAAACACAGAAAAGCAAACAAACAACCACAGCACAGACACAAGGATTTTATAGAGGTTCCCCGATGTGGGTAGTCCTCTTTCCCGCCTCGCCTATCTAGCACTACGAGGCTAGACTCGGCTACTTCACCAATCTCAGATTATAACAAATCTTACACCTCGGAGTCAAAACTCCTACAACTCGGAGTATAACAACTCCTACAACTCGGAGTGAAACCTCTCCTACACCTCGGAGTAAACAACTCCTACAAATAATCTCGGAGTGAAAAACTCCTATAAAAGAAGAGAAATGGAAACAAAATACTTCTTCTTAACCTCTAAAGAGATTAACTTCAGATCTTGAAAACTGAGTCTTCTTCTCAACCTTGAAGGAAAGCTTGGCACTAGAGAGAAGTGGAAGAGAGAAGACTAGGCTAACCAGATCTGAATAGGCCCTTTGACTTGCTTGAGAAAATCTTCAATAAGGAGAGCAGCAAAGAGATCAAAGGCCTTCTTCTGAGAACTCTCTAATCACAAATAGAGAAAGATTCTTGAGCAGAGAGAGTTCAATCTCAGAATGCTTGTTCAGCAAAAGAGAAAGAGAAGATAGACTTTTTGCTTTTTCTTTTCTGAACTGGCGGCTGAAGAAAGTCTTAGATCGATTCTTTAGATCATCATTTTGCCCTAAAATAATGATCTATATATAGGGAGGACTTCAACGGCTCTTGCGACAATGAAGGGAGATGCGACACGTGTACTGTTCATGTCGGCTAACCCTAAATTTCAAAAACGAAACGAGAAATTGAAATCCGTCTGTCCGTCATTCGTCGGGATTCGTCGGGAGAACACGAGAGCATCCGACGAATTGACTTAGCTGAGAGTTTTCTTCAGAACCTAGACAGGATTGACCTCTGTCAGCATTCGTCGGGATTCGTCGGAATGACCCGAGTCATCTCGACGAATGGACTTGGCTTCAGAAACTTCTTCACAACCCAGCCAAAATGACCTCTGTCAGCATTCGCCGGGATTCGTCGGAATGATCCGAGTCATCTCGACGAATGGACTTGGCTTCAGAAAATTTTGCATAACTCAGCCAAAAAGTCTTCTGTCAGGATTCGTCGGGATTCGTCGGAAGGACCCGAGTTATCTCGACGAATTGACTCAGCAGAAATTTTCTTTTCTTCTGAAAGCCTGCTCCACACCTCAACCTTGAACACCTTCAGTTATGAGAATATGAAGTGTACTCCAAAAGAGAGATTACACATGGACCAACACATTGTTCTATACAATGAAGGATTACATTGTCTAGAACTGTGTTTGGTGATCCATTGCAACCTGACTTTGGTGTGCACTTAGCATTACTACCTGTCATAACACATCTAAACAAAAGTCATCAAATACACATACAATTCATTTTAGTTTACTAGGGGACATCTTCAAATCAAGGTGATTGTGGACACAATACCCAACAAGGTCACCTGCATACAAGATATAACAGCTGGGAATACACGTCCAGCATCAGAAAAACATAAAAGAAGCGAAGGGGAGCACCATGTGCTTACCCCCAACAACAAGGAATGCAATTGCACACCGAAATGAGCTTAATAGTGCACCTAGCATGGAATAATACATATGAATGAAAACGTGCCTAAAATGTGGTGCAAAGACTAGAATATCAGCCCAAATGAGTCCAAATATATATATATATATATATATATATGGGACTCATCACACCCCCAGACTTAACCATTTGCACGTCTCGGGCAAACTACTCAGCTCTCCTGTCGGAACAATTGAATGTTAGCATGAGTTTGAGCGGTAGAGAACAATGCGAAGTCGCATGCTCTCGCGCATAGAAATGCATTAGAACAAAATTAAACTCAAGATTGTATCTAATTGTTTCTAAAACAGTAAATTGAAATTTAATTTACTTGGATGGTGAATCTTGGTGAATCTTTCGGTCGCGCAAAAAGGGAAAATAGCATGACGAATGAGTAGAGTATTACTCGAATCGAAGCTAGGGACAAACTCCTAAGAAATCCATCAAAGTCCATAGGCTTGCACGTCCGCACTCTCTCTACTGCATGAAATGACTCGTGTCTAAAATCAATAAGACTGATAGGTAATTATTGGGCTTAGGTTGAGTATAGGCTAGGTAAGTAGAAGGACGATGGGAATCACACTTAATACAACCTGAGCACTCAAGATACTAACAATCACCAAAACAATATTTTCAGTAATTACACGACACCCCCAGACTTCAACTGAACACTAGGTGCGTGCTGAGCCAGATATAAATAGAATTTGCCGAGAGAAAATTATTCTTACACAACCTTTTAATTTTTGTTTTCTTTTCTCTTTTCGACAAAATAACATTTTTTTAATCACAATAAAACGGCTCCTTTAGCTAAATTGAAGCTGCCATACATAACACAGATGACACCAAATGTGATCGAAATAGAAATTTCTTTCAGCTCATCGGTTGGTGCGCAAATAGGTTCGGCCGTATGGCTTTGGTTAAATTTTTAGTGGAGCTAAACAAGGAGGAAGGGTAGGCTTAAGTGGGCTTGCAACGGTGATTACATAGGTAAGGATTTCCAAAGCTCAACCGGATCAAGAAATGACCTATATCACATTTTATGACGAGTACTTCAACACAATCGTGTCGAGAGTCGCCTAGTGCAAGTTCTAGCCACCGAGAAAGGTTGTCCTTCCTTCCGACCCTAGTAATAAGCTACTACTAGTCTGCTACACTCGACCTTATGCTACCGTTGGATTCACCGGATTCACCACTAAAGTAAAATAAATTTCATCTACTATAAAAGAAATAACTAAATTATAATTCGGAATTTCATTCTACTCTAATTGAATTTCTAGGCGTGACGGGAGCACTTGACTAGAGCACTACTCGAGTCAACATTTTTCTCTACTCCTCACTCACATGCTAACAATTCAATTCTTACGAGTGGGAAAACCTCGCAGCGATACCCAAAAAGCACGCGTGATCAAGTGCGCGTGAATTAGGTGCAAGTGTATGCAATGTGCGCAACAAAATATAAATCCTAACTCAGCATATTCTAGCATGTCATGCAAAGTGTGTGCATGTGCACAGCTCGCTCTCTCCCCCAGACTTGATTAAAACCATCTAAATTTAACAATTCAGCAATAAATAAGAGAGGGGTAGAGTTGACCTATGCTCATAAAAGAGCATGCCAGAAGTGCGGTAATCCCATTTCGAAAATATTTCTCCTTCATCATCTTCCACAAGAGAGCATCCTCCTACAATGTTAGCAAAACAGAAATAACAGTGCACAAAAGAAATTAAAAAGCTAGATGGAACCGGGTGGTTCCCCATGGGTTGTCTCCCAAGAAGCCCTTTTGTTTAACGTCCTTTAAGGTGGACCAAATACATGTATTAAGCATTGCTCAAAGAGTTCTCACAGATTTTTTTTTAGGAAATTGCTCAAAATTATCCCCGAAATACAACATATAACCAGAAGAAAAGAGATACAAATTCAGCAAGATTATACAAATCACATATTCGAATACAGCAAAGAGACAAAAGAGAAAATCACTCTAACACATTTGATTCAGCTAGATACATTTTTTCACTGTCCTTCAAAACTGTGCCGCCCTCATAGATTTTCAAGCGATGTCCATTCACCTTGAACTTCCCTTCTTTTTCACCAGAAATTTCAATTGCGCCAAACGGAGAGACACCAGTCACAGTGAACGGTCCACTCCACCGTGACTTCAGCTTTCCGGGGAATAGGCGTAGACGAGAGTTGTATAGGAGAACACTATCTCCCGGATTGAATTCTTTTGGTTTAATATGCCTATCATGCCACTGCTTTGTCTTTTCTGTATATATGCGGGAGTTCTCGTAGGCAGAATGACACAATTCTTCAAGTTCATTCAACTGAGCGAGACGCCGTTCTGCTGTTGCTGCGATGTCCATGTTTAGGAACTTAGTTGCCCACAAAGCCTTGTGTTCTAATTCCACTGGTAGGTGGCATGCCTTTCCAAAAACAAGTTGAAAGGGTGACATTCCCAAAGGAGTTTTGAAGGCTGTACGGTAGGCCCATAAGGCATCATCCACTTTCGTTGCCCAATCCTTTCTGTTCGAGTGGATCGATTTTTCTATTATTCTTTTAAGTTCTCTATTCGAAACTTCCACTTGTCCACACGTTTGCGGGTGGTAAGCTAAAGAGACTTTATGATGCACGCCAAATTTATTTAGTAATTGCAAAAATTGTCGGTTGCAAAAATGGCTACCGCCATCACTTATAATTGTCCGCGGAGCTCCGAATCTCGAAAAGATATTTGTATGAATAAATTTCAAAACTGTATGGGCATCATTAGCAGCAACAGCCTCCGCCTCCACCCACTTTGAGACGTAATCCACCGCCACTATTATATAATGTTTTCCGTGAGACATTGGGAATGGACCCATGAAGTCGATTCCCCAAACGTCGAAAGGTTCACAGACTAACATATTGTTAAGCGGCATCTCGTCTTTCCTCGAAATGTTACCAGTTCTCTGGCATTCATTGCATTTTAAGACGTAAGCGTGAGCATCCTTGAATAGCGTGGGCCAAAACAGTCCACTTTGAAGCACCTTGCGTGCTGTCCTAGCAGCGCCCATATGTCCTCCAGCCTCCCTATCGTGGCAATGTTCGAGAACAGATCTATACTCAGATTCCGGGACGCAACGTCTGATTACACCATCGCTACAAGTACGAAATAACAATGGATCTTCCCAAAAATAATACTTTAAGTCCGAAAATAGCTTATTCCTCTGCTGAGGCGTAAGATTGGGCGAGAAAGTTTTACATGCAAGATAGTTCGCTATATCAGCATACCATGGGGTTGCTGATGGATGCGTAGTGATGGCGAATAGCTTCTCGTCCGGAAAATAGTCAGTCATTTCCTCCTCTTTGTTGTCGGAAGCTTCAGCCGACATGTCGTTCTCCAGCCGCGATAAGTGATCTGCGATTACATTCTCTACCCCCTTCTTGTCTTTGATTTCCAAATCATATTCTTGCAGCAGTAGGATCCAGCGGAATAAACGCGGCTTGGCTTCTTACTTGCTGAATAGGTACTTTAGTGCGGCATGATCTGTGTACACTATTACTTCAGAGAGCACCAAGTACGAATGAAACTTCTCGAAGGCGAAGATCACGGCTAGCATTTATTTCTCCGTGGTGGTGTAGTTAGCTTGAGCGTTATTTAGAGTTCTACTGGCATATGCAATGGTGTGAAAGATTTTGTCTTTCTTTTGACCAAGCACTGCACCCACGGCCACGTCACTAGCGTCGCACATGATCACAAAAGGCAAACTCCAGTCAGGTGCCACCAAGATCGGAGCAGAGATAAGTTGCCCCCGTAGCATTTCAAACGCTTGCATACAAGCTTCATTGAAATAAGACGGGATATCCTTGCCTAGTAAGTGAGAAAGAGGTTTTGAAATGGATGAGAAATCCTTGATAAATCTTCGATAGAATCCCACGTGTCCGAGAAAGCTGCGGATACCCATCACAGAAGACGGCAGAGGAAGATTCTTGATGATGCTAACCTTCACCTGATCTACCTTAAGCCCCAGGCGGGATACCTTATGCCCCAACACGATTCCTTCGCGCACCATGAAATTGCATTTTTCCCAATTTAGGATGAGGTTGGTGTCCTCACACCGCTTCAAAGTCTTATCAAGATTGGCACGACATAAGTCGAAGCTGCAGCCGAATAAAGTGAAGTCATCCATGAAGACTTCGAGAAAATCGCCCACCATGTCAGCGAAGATTGCAAGCATGCATCGCTGAAAAGTCGCAGGAGCATTGCAAAGTCCAAATGGCATGCGCTTGAACGCGAAAGTACCGGAAGGGCAGTTGAACGTCGTCTTGTCCTGATCAGCAGGGTCAATTAGGATTTGATTGTACCCGGAATACCCATCCAGAAAACAGTAGTAGTCTTGCCCTGCCAGCTTTTCCAACATCTGATCAATGAAAGGGAGAGGAAAATGGTCCTTGCGCATAGCATCATTTAATTTGCGGTAATCAATGCAGACCCTCCATCCGGTGATTGCACGGGTAGGCAATAACTCATTTTTCTCGTTGGGGACAACGGTGATCCCTCCCTTCTTTGGCACAACTTGAACTGGGCTGACCCACTTGCTGTCGCTAATTGGATAGATAATACCTGCATCCAAAAGCTTGATCACTTCTTCCTTCACCACCTCTTGCATCTTCGGATTCAGCCGCCTTTGGGGTTGAACCGAAGGCTTGTACTGATCTTCAAGAAGGATCTTATGTATGCAGACGGTGGGGCTGATTCCTTTAATATCGACAAGGGAGCGTCCGAAGACTTTTTGATATTTTCTTAGCACCCTTACCAACGCAGCTTCGTCATCCACAGACAGAGTCGCAGAAATTATCATCGGATGCGTGGTATTTTCGCCCAAGAAGACATATTTCAAAGAGTTTGGTAGTTGTTTGAGAGCTGGAGCGGTGTTTAAATCCGATGGCACAATAAATGATTCTTTGCTCGCATGCAGATCCTCAGACTTGTCCGAGGATGAACCTCCATTGCCCACAAGGCTTTCTTGCTGCCAAAAAGTCTCACAATCCCCAGGGCTCATAACAACCTGACTATCCAATTCTTCGGTTGGCTCCGCCAGTTCACCGTCTGTGATCTCAAACAGTTGCGCCGGATTGTGGACATTAAAAGATATGGCGTCTTGCCCCAGTCTGAGAATGAGCTCTCCCTACTCCACATTAATGATGGCACGTGCCATCGCGAGAAAGGGGCGCCCCAAGATAATAGGGACTCTAGCATCGGCCTTCATGTCAAGGATGACGAAATCAGCTGGAAAGGCGAGGTCGTTCACCACTATGGTAAGGTCTTCCACAATCCCAGCCGGTTTCTTGATCTTTCTGTCGGCTAGCTGTTGCATTACTTGTGTCGGCTTCAAAATCCCCGCACCTAGCTCTTGAAAGATGGAGAGCGACATTAGATTGATAGAGGCTCCTAGATCGCACAGTGCCTGACCGAAGCGGTGGTGACCAATTTTGCAAGGGATGGTAAAGCTGCCAGGATCCTTCCGCTTTGTAGGGATGTCGGTGATGAGGGCGGAGCACTCCTCAGTGAGATCAATGGTTTTGAGGTCCTCCAGTTCCTTTCGCTTTGAAATCAGCTTCTTCAAGAATTTTGAGTAACCCGACATCTGGGAGATGGCCTCAATCAGCGGGATGCTAACTTGTACTCCCTTCATCATTTGCAGGAATTTGTGAAATTGCTTTTCTGATTTCTCGTTCCGTAACCTGTGAGGAAAAGGAGGGCTAATAATATTTTTTGAGGGTTGTGCCGCGCTCGCAGAATCCGGCACAGCAGGGATAGGAGTCAACTCCGTTGTCACATCTGCATCAGGCCTGTCCGTAAGATTCGTAAGCGGTTCCTGTAGCGCAGGTGCTGTAGGTGTTTTCTGCTGTGGGAGGTTTTTTACACTCCTGCCACTTCTTAACTTCATGGCGTTCACATACTCGGGCGGCTGATCCACAATCCCAGAGAAAACATCTGTGAGAGTACTCATAGCAGAGTCGAGCTGCTGGATTGCTGCGGACTGTTCATTCATTTTGAGCAGCATATCGCCCACGAGAGTAACTAACCGCTCTGCTTGATCTGCAGGAAGGCATTCCTCTGCTCCATTAAGTGTAACTGCATTAACTTCGCTAGTGCTCGGAGGATGAGTAGAGTGGCTCCAATACTGGCTAGTCTGCACTATATTCGCCACTATTTCCTAGGCGTCCTTCCCCGACTTATTAAACAGGGCGCCTCCAGCTGCAACATCAAAAAGCAAGCGGAACCTGTCCATCACGCCGAAATAGAAAATCTGAATTAAAAAATCTTCTGACAAATCTTCACGGTAACAATCCCTGTGTAAGGATTGAAAACGCCCCTATGCGTCCACTAATGTCTTGTCCTTTCTCTGACCGAAGGCAATAAGTTCCTTATGCCTATTCATACCTCGCATGCGGTGTTGAAAATCAAACAGGAACTTCCCTTCAAATTTCTTCCAAGAAGTTATCTCAATTTTCCGGGTATCCCGTTACCATCCTTTAGCTTTATCATGCAGAGAGAATGAAAATGCTAAGATCTTCTGTTGGTCATTTTCAACTCCATTGAAAATACATGTATAATAGACTTCTAAGAATTCCCGCATATGACGTACTGCATCCTCATGTGTATCCCCGCTGAATTTGCAATTCTCAGAAATAAACTCAATAATATCAGTGGAGATCTCAGATGCATGATTATTTAATTATGCCTGATCTCTAAGATCGTTTAAACTTTCCTGATAAATACGTTGTTGGATAGAAGTCATAGTAAACTTGCTTGCAAGACAATGGATTAGCGCACAACGAGAAAAACAAAATACCTTAAAACAAATTTCCAAATAAAAACAAATCATACACGCTTGCAGTCCCCGACAACGGCGCCAAAAACTTGATGCGCTAATTCGGCACTGCTAATTAGCAAGCACGAAAAGTGATACGACGGCAGTGCACCGGGCGCTCAAGTAATAAAATAGGGAGGAACTCCCCGAATATCATTCTCAAAGGACCGCAAGTTGGGTAGTACGATTTGCTCAAACCAGGAAATCAGTTAAAAGGCTTAATAAGTAACAACGGGAGGTTTGGTTTGGGATCCTATGCTATTGCAGAATAAAGAGAGATGCGGGTCAAAACTCCGCTTCGCAAGGCGAGATGGATGCAACGGCCGCGATGTCATGCTTCGGAAGGCACGTGGATGGAATGTAACTATGACGGTTGAGGGTCGCACACACCTCTTCTCTAAACATCACCACTAGCAATTGCTAGTGGCTTCACACACAACGAATCTCAGAAATCACTAGGAAAAATGGCTATTCATGCCATCACAACAACATTGCATATGAACACAAGCAATAATCCTTAAGATTAACTTAACAAGCATTCATAAAACAACCACAAAGAAGTTCAAGCATCAAAGGTTAGAGAGGACCACAAATAAGAAGTCACGTCTTGGGTTCACGACCGGAATGAGAGGTTGTCGGGCTCTCTCCGGACTCGGCCCTCAGATGGTGAGCTTGGCTCGAAGGAAGATGGTGAGCTTGACTCCTACGATCTTCAACGCTTCTCTGATCTCTCGGCGAGGAATGCTTGAGCTAATGGTGGAGAAAGCTTCCTAGTGCTCCCGGATGGAAGGATGGAGGTGGAAGTCACCGGAAATGGCCTCTATGGTGGTGGAGATGAAGGGGATGCCTTCGGCCCTCAAGAGCAGCGGGAAGGAAGTGATTTCCCGCTCTCTGAATCGCTCCAGTCCGCCTCCAATCGCCCTCTAATCGCTCCCCCGATTCCTGCTTTTTATAGCAAACAGGCTGAAAAATGGTCACGCACGGTCGAACGCATGACCGTGCGATATTAACGGATAAAATATGGCTTGGGGAAGAAGCTGCGCCGCCCGTGCGATTTGATCACGCACGACCAATACCTCCCATGCGTTCAAACGCACGGGTAAACTCCGATGCTCTGAATTCACAAAGACACAGGTCGACCGTGCATTTTACTCACGCACGGGCGAATCCGCCCTTGCGTCAAAACGCACGAGTAAACTCCGACGCTCCATTTTCTGCCCAGACACAAACGCACGGCCGCAACCGACCGTGCGTCAAGGAAATGCACGACCGTGCGATATGCACAGAAATTACTTCTGGGGAAAACGGGATGATCAGGTCACCTGCATACAAGATATAACAGCTGGGAATACACGTCCAGCATCAGAAAAACATAAAAAAGGGAAGGGGAGCACCATGTGCTTACCCCCAACAACAAGGAATGCAATTGCACACCGAAATGAGCTTAATAGTGCACCTAGCATGGAATAATACATATGAATGAAAACGTGCCTAAAATGTGGTGCAAAGACTAGAATATCAGCCCAAAATGAGTCCAAATATATATATATATATATATATATATATGTATATATATATATATATATAAATGGGACTCATCAACCCACCCAACCCAGAGAGAGCCCCAAGGGTCGGATTGAGCCTTCCGTTGGCGCGAGTGCCTCGAGGCCCGTGCACATCCTGAGGCGCAGTGAGTTCATGAGAGACAACACTGACGCTGGTGTTATGTATGTAGTGGAAGCCACCTTGGCATCTGATTGCCCTACACCTGAGATTCACCCTGCCGTTCGACCCTTATTAGGTGAGTTTGCGGATATTATGCCCGAGGAGCTCCCTGATGAGTTACCCCCTCTGCGGGACATCCAGCATGCTATAAACTTAGTCCCGGGGCCTCGCTCCCAAACCTTCCACACTACCGCATGAATCCTGTTGAGCACGCTGAGCTCAAGAGGCAGGTTGAGGAGCTTCTTCGGAAGCAGTTTATTCGCGAGAGTCTGAGCCCATGTGCCATCCCCGCCCTTCTTATCCCTAAGAAGGACGGTAGTTGGCGCATGTGTATTGATAGTAGAGCTATCAACAAGATTACTGTGAAGTATCGTTTCCCGATCCCTCATCTGGATGATCTATTAGACACGATGTCCGGAGCTCAAATCTTTTTGAAGATTGATCTCCGAAGCAGGTACCACCAAATCTGAGTTCGAGAGGGAGACGAGTGGAAAATGACATTTAAGACGAAAGACGGTCTGTACGAGTGGCTGGTCATGCCATTTGGGCTCTCGAACGCCCCGAGCACATTCATGCGAGTCATGACCCAGATCATGCGGCCCTGTTGAAATTGTTGAAGTGGAAGTTAGAGGGTTCTTGGACCTGGGCGGTCTGGGAGATTGTCCGGGCGGTCAGGCTGGTATCAGCCTAGCTGCGGTCTCCTGGAATGACTGCTGGTATCTGGTCCAAGGCGGCAAGGTGGAGCCGCGCGGTCTGCCTCTGACCGCGTGGCGGGTTGTCCTCCTCTAGGCTGTGGCGGTCTGGCGTGACCGCACATGGTAGTCCATGTTCTCTGGTTGTATTCGCGGACTAAGGAAATTAGTCGCGCGGTCTCAGTGCGCGGTCAGGAGGAGGCTGGAATGCGAGTTGGTTGCTGTTCGCGGTCTCAGGAGGAGATCGACATGCGGACAGGAGTTCGCGATCTGATGGCGAACTGGCTGTGTTCGCCGTCTCGTGCGAACACAGGTGGTGAACAGCTTCGGGCGGTCTGGCGAGCTCTTTGTAGAGTCGCGGTCTGCTGTGAGAGTGGCGGTCTCTCATGGTCGATGTTGAAGTTGTCGAGTTCACCAAAATGAAGCAGAAGTACTGTTGCTGATCGCGCGGGTTGACCGGTCTGGTCGCGCGGTCTGGAGGGTGGTGATCCTATCTCATAGGGTGGTGACTGGATCCGGTCCCGCGCCTATAAATAGGAGCCACTGTAGCAGCATAATAGAGTGACACCAAGTGTAAGCTGAGTCCGGCTTGTTCCTGCGGTCTGTCTTATTCTGACCGTGCGGTCTGCTGATTGAATTCCTTTTGTGCAGCTTCTGCGGATAGTGTGGGCAGCAGCGATCACCTCTTCCTCTGAAAGTGTTCGGGTGGTCTACGGCTTGGAGTTGTGGTGCTGGAGTTCGGGAGAATCAGGAGGTCGGAAGAAGGGAGCGGTCTGTGCAGCGGTCTGGTGGTGTTCTGTGGTTGGCAGAGAGTTGCGGTCTAGCAACTATCTGAGATCGCAGGGAGGTCGCGCGGTCTGGAGCGGTCTCAGTTATCTGCATTTCCTTGTTTGATGTTTGTGCTGGCGAAATCATGTCTCGCCAAGCATGTCTTGCCCTGTAATGAAGTTTTATGCTATCAATAAAGATCACATATTTGCCTGAAGATTGTTTCTGGTTGCTTTGGCTAGTATCTCTAGTTGTTATTCCTGCTTGCTCTCACAAGGTCCGAGAAATTTTCACATGGTATCAGAGGGAGGTTGGAGTGGATAGAGCAGTGAATAACTTAGAGTAGCCATCGCCTTTGTGAAGGAGGAACCAGAGGAAAAACAATGGAAGGTGGATTTGCAAGAGGTCTTGGTATTGAGATGCTTACATCGACTAACTTCAAGAAGTGGAAGTCATGTATGCAGAGCTATCTTCTGGGTGAGGACCTATGGGAAGTTGTTGGAGGAAATGAGACAGAAGAGGTGAAGGCAACGGAAGCTGGTGACAATGGTCCGGCCGTGAGGGCGTGGAGAAAGACCAATACTAAGGCCGAGTTCACCTTGAAGCGTGCTATCTCACCTGATCTCTTTGTTCACATCTTGGGGTGTGGATCGGCTGTAGAGATCTGGAGAGCCCTGGATGGGCTGTTTAACAAGAAGAATGTAGCAAGACAACAGTTCTTGGAGAATGAGCTGGCAAGGTCGTCTCAGGGTGATCTATCTATCTCAAACTTCTTTCTGAAGATGAAGAACTTGTGTGCTGAAATCTCAGCACTGGATCCTGATGAGCCAATTTCTGAGGCGAAGCTGAAGAGGCACATCATCCGCGGCCTGCGGAAGGAATATGTGGCCTTTGTGACGTCGGTGCAGGGTTGGGCAAATCAGCTGTCTCTGTTGGAGCTGGAGAACTTGCTTGCTTCGCAAGAAAGCTTGGCAAGACAGATGGCGGGGTTGTCAGTGACTGGGGGAGATGGCGAAGTTCTCTTCTCAGGGAAGAAGAAGAAGTGGGATAAGAAGAAGAAGACCACCGGAGGTTTTGGGCCTTCAACTTCTGGGCAGCAGGAAAGGGGATATGCTCCCAAGGCTGACGGGAAGAAGAAGGGAGAAGGTCCGAAGTGCTACAAGTGTGGCAAGTTTGGCCACATCAGGAAAGATTGCAGAGTGGTCACTCAAGCAGGGCATGCTGCGGAGAAGGAGGAAGCTGAGGTCAGACATATAGATGGAGGATGGGGAGGAGCCTTCTCGGCTTCTGTTGGAGCTTCTGCTCCTATCAACTATCTGGAGGACTGGATCGTGGACTCGGGGTGTGGTCATCACCTCACCGGAGACGGGACCAAGCTTTCTTCTGCACAGCCCTACACAGGTAACAATGCAATCATTACTGCTGATAATACTGTGCATCCAGTAGAGAAGGTGGGGGTTGTTTCTTTGGGCAGTGATAGAGGGCCACTTACTTTGAAGAGTGTCTATCATGTGCCCGGAATGAAGAAAAACCTCTTCTCCGTGACCAACGCTGTTGACGCTGGGTATCACGTTCTGTTCGGCCCAACAGAAGTGAAATTTCTACGTAATGTAGAGGCCGTGAAGGCCGAGGTCGTTCATGTCGGGAGACGGGCAAAGGACTTGTTCGTTTTATCGACAAGTTCCTACGTCGACAAGA
Organism: Dactylorhiza incarnata; assembly: GCA_033032865.1. Classification (NCBI taxonomy): domain Eukaryota; kingdom Viridiplantae; phylum Streptophyta; class Magnoliopsida; order Asparagales; family Orchidaceae; genus Dactylorhiza; species Dactylorhiza incarnata. The sequence continues at coordinate 2,161,760 of JAWHQI010000107.1, read as the reverse complement.
TGAAAACGAATGATGGTGCCGTGATATGGCATGAGAGGTTGGGACACGTAGGGATGGATAAGCTGAAAGCTATGGCGGTGAGAGGTCTGGTCAAGGGCCTGCCAAATCTATCTTCCTACGGTGAAGGTCATGTTTGCGAGGGATGTCAGTTCGGCAAGTCTCATCGACTGCCGTTTGATAAGTCGCAGACGAGGAGTAGTGTTCCGTTGGAATGCATCCACGGTGACTTGATGGGACCAACTGCTACCCCAAGCCTCGGAGGCAGCAGGTATATGCTGGTGTTAATCGATGATTACACCAGATATGTCTGGGTTTATTTTCTGAAGGAGAAGGCGGAGGCGTTTGCCAAGTTTGTGGAGTTCAAGGAGCTCGTGGAAGGTCGGCTAAGACTGCGGGTGAAGAAGCTGAGGACTGACAATGGAGGGGAGTTCACCTCTAGTGAGTTCTCTAGTTTCTGCAGGAAGGCGGGCATCCGGAGGGAGCTTACTTGTGCGCATACTCCACAACAGAACGGGGTTGCAGAGCGGAAGATCCGTCATCTGACGGAGACCTGCAAGTGTTGGCTGCATGCCAAGAGTATCCCAAAGTCCTTCTGGGCGGAGGGAATGTCTTGTGCTGCCTACGTCATCAACCGGATGCCTCTTAGTCCCATCAACATGTTAACTCCGCATGAGATGATGTTCAAGGAGAAGCCAAGCGTGACACACCTTAGGGTGTTTGGTTCCACCTGCTACGTGCATGTTCCAGATGCTCTTCGGACGAAGCTAGATGCGAAAGCAAGGAAGCTAGTCTTCGTGGGATACGATGAGCGGAAGAAAGGATGGAAGTGCATGGACCCGGAGACGCGGAGATTTGTTGTATCTCGCGACGTTGTATTTGATGAGGTGACATCTTACAAGGGGTCTTCTGGAGTGGAACTACCAGAGAGCAGGGTGGAGGAGCCGGAGCAAGCAGTGGAAGATCTTCAGGTGGAGCTACCTGTATCACCAGGTGGTCCATCTCCTTCTAGTTCCGAGACGGGGGCTTCTGGTTCAGGGAGCAGGGGGAGCAATGCTCCTAGCACGTCTGGAAGGGGAGCTAGGGAAGAAGCAGCTGAAGACAATGCGGTTCAGGGGAAGGAGCTGAGGAGGTCGAAGCGATCGATCATTGCCCCTGATCGCTATACAGGAGGAAACGCAGTGAGCTTCGTCTCATGTTTCTTCGCTGGTCCCTTGGATGAGAGGGAGCCGTCGAGCTTTGAGAAGGCCAAAGGCGTGAAGGAGTGGGACGTTGCGATGCAAGAAGAGATGGCAGCTCTCGAGAAGAATGAGACCTGGTCTCTTGTGCCCAAGCCCAAGGGCACCACTCCTGTGACATGCAAGTGGGTCTACAAGCTGAAAAAGAAAGCTGACGGCAGTATCGAGCGATACAAGGCTCGTCTTGTAGCTCGGGGGTTTTCGCAGCAATACGGTGAAGACTACGATGAGACATTCAGTCTGGTGGCAAAAATGACTTCAGTTCGATTCATCATTGCCTTGGCGGCGTTCAGTGGATGGGAGATTTGGCAGCTCGACGTCAAGAACGCCTTCTTGTACGGCGAGATTGACAAGGACATCTTCATGGTCCAGCCACCAGGCTTTGTGTCTGAAGATTTTCCGGAGCATGTCTGCAAGCTGAAGAAGGTCCTGTATGGGTTGAAGCAAGCGCCGAGGGCGTGGTACGGGAAGATCGCAGAGTATCTCTTATTCTGTGGATTTGTTGCTTCAGACTCGGACTCAAGCTTGTTCGTCAAGAAGAGCGGGGAGTTTTAGGTCATCGTGCTGCTGTACGTCGACGATATGATCGTGACGGGGAACTCAAAGGTGGAGGTAGCTAGGCTTCGGGCTGAGCTATCTATCAGGTTCGAGATGAAGGATCTGGGGGAGCTTCACCATTTCCTTGGACTTGAGGTGCAGAGGAAGGAAGGTGGAGTGCTGGTGACCCAGGCCGGGTATGCGGAGCGGATCGTGGATCGATTCGGCATGAAGGAAGGGAAGTGCACCTCCACACCTCTGGAGAAGGCTATGAAGCTTCGGAAGGATGAGGGGAGGATTATGCAAGATCCGTTGGTGTTCCGAGCTCTGGTTGGGAGCTTGATCTATCTGACGATCACAAGGCCGGATATTGCATATGCAGTAGGCAGAGTGAGTCGGTATATGGCGGAGCCACGGGTACCTCATCTGCTAGCGGCCAAGAACATCTTGAAGTATGTCAAGGCGACCTCGGATATGGGTCTCCTGTACAGGAGGGATGCGGGCTTCGAGGTGCATGGATACATGGATGCTGATTACGGGGGAGATTCGGATGATCGGAAGTCGACATCTGGATTCATCTTCATGGCGGGCCCTACGGCTATATCATGGTGCAGCAAGAAGCAGGATTCCGTATCGGTCTCCACCACAGAAGCGGAATACAAGGCTTCGGCCTTGGCAGCTCAGGAAGCCATCTGGCTTAGGAGGTTGGTAGGAGACGTCCACAAGGAGGTTCGGGAGCCGACTCTGCTACGCGGTGACAACGAGAGTGCTCTCAAACTGGTAACCAATCCAGTTTGTCACGCGAGGACCAAGCATATCGAGATCGAGCACCACTTCATACGGGAGAAGGTGCTGGAGGGATCTCTTTCGGTCGGGCATGTGCGTAGTGCGGACAATGTCGCAGACATATTCACAAAGGCGCTGGCGAAGGGGCCGTTCACACGGCTAAGGGAGTTACTTGGACTGGTTTCAACTTCCCACTTCAAGGGGGAGTGTTGAAATTGTTGAAGTGGAAGTTAGAGGGTTCTTGGACCTGGGCGGTCTGGGAGATTGTCCGGGCGGTCAGGCTGGTATCAGCCTAGCTGCGGTCTCCTGGAATGACTGCTGGTATCTGGTCCAAGGCGGCAAGGTGGAGCCGCGCGGTCTGCCTCTGACCGCGTGGCGGGTTGTCCTCCTCTAGGCTGTGGCAGTCTGGCGTGACCGCACAGGGTAGTCCAGGTTCTCTGGTTGTATTCGCGGACTAAGGAAATTAGTCGCGCGGTCTCAGTGCGCGGTCTCAGGAGGAGGCTGGAATGCGAGCTGGTTGCTGTTCGCGGTCTCAGGAGGAGATCGACATGCGGACAGGAGTTCGCGATCTGATGGCGAACTGGCTGTGTTCGCCGTCTCGTGCGAACACAGGTGGTGAACAGCTTCGGGCGGTCTGGCGAGCTCTTTGTAGAGTCGCGGTCTGCTATGAGAGTGGCGGTCTCTCATGGTCGATGTTGAAGCTGGCGAGTTCACCAAAATGAAGCAGAAGTACTGTTACTGATCGCGCGGGTTGACCGGTCTGGTCGCGCGGTCTGGAGGGTGGTGATCCTATCTCATAGGGTGGTGACTGGATCCGATCCCGCGCCTATAAATAGGAGCCACTGTAGCAGCATAATAGAGTGACACCAAGTGTAAGCTGAGTCCGGCTTGTTCCTGCGGTCTGTCTTATTCTGACCGTGCGGTCTGCTGATTGAATTCCTTTTGTGCAGCTTCTGCGGATAGTGTGGGCAGCAGCGATCACCTCTTCCTCTGAAAGTGTTCGGGCGGTCTGCGGCTTGGAGTTGTGGTGCTGGAATTCGGGAGAATCAGGAGGTCGGAAGAAGGGAGCGGTCTGTGCAGCGGTCTGGTGGTGTTCTGTGGTTGGCAGAGAGTTGCGGTCTAGCAACTATCTGAGATCGCAGGGAGGTCGCGCGGTCTGGAGCGGTCTCAGTTATCTGCATTTCCTTGTTTTTCCTTGTTTGATGTTTGTGCTGGCGAAATCATGTCTCGCCAAGCATGTCTTGCCCTGTAATGAAGTTTTATGCTATCAATAAAGATCACATATTTGCCTGAAGATATTTTCTGGTTGCTTTGGCTAGTATCTCTAGTTGTTATTCCTGCTTGCTCTCACAAGGTCCGAGAAATTTTCACATATATGGGCAAATTCCTAGTCGTCTACTTTGACGACATTCTGATTTATAGTCATACCGAGGCCGACCACCTCGAGCACTTGAGACTCCTCTTTGAAATTCTCCGAAAGGAAAAATTGTTTATTAATATGAAGAAGTGCTTCTTATCCGAGTCAGTCCACTTTCTGGGATTCATTATCTCCTCCTCAGGCGTGTCCGTTGACCCTGAGAAGGTCCAGTCCATCCGCGAGTGGCCCGCACCATCGAACATTCATGAGGCCCGTAGCTTTCACGGACTTGCGACCTTTTATAGGAGATTTGTTAAGGGGTTTAGTTTGATCATGGCCCCGTTTACTAGTTGTTTGCGTAAGGGAGACTTCCAGTGGACCGCCGCGGCCACTCGTGCATTTGAGGAGATTAAGGGCAAACTGACGTCCGCTCCCGTCCTCCGACTCCCTGATTTTAGCAAAGCCTTCAAGGTCGCTTGTGACGCGTCGGGTGTGGGTATTGGGGGAGTGCTGAGCCAAGAGGGACACCCAGTTTCTTACTTTAGTGGGAAACTGAACGAAGCCAAGAAAAAATACTCGAACTATGATTGAGAATTTTATGCTATCATCTAGTCTCTACGATATTGGAGACACTACCTCCTCCCCCAGGAGTTTGTGCTCTATTCTGACCACCAGGCCCTACGCTACCTCGATTCTCAGAGGAAGCTGAGTCACCGACACGCGAAGTGGGTAGAGTATTTGCAGGATTTCCACTACGTTCTCAAACATCGCGCTGGTGTTGAGAACAAACCCGCCGACGCACTCAGTCGTCGAGTTTCTCTACTACACACATTACGGGCCCAGGTGTATGGTCTCAAGAGGTTGATTATGGACTACCCCACTTGTCCTGACTTTGCTGAGTTATACACTGCGCTATCGAGGGACCCTCCTGACCCTGTTGAGGGGTTCCAGATCATTGATAGGTACCTATTCCGGGGCTCCCGTTTGTGCGTGCCCAACACCTCGTATCGTGATTACTTAGTTTGGGAACTACACGCCGGGGGTGACGCCGGTCATTTTGGGCGGGATAAGTCGATTGCTATGGTAGAGGATTGCTTCTATTGACTGAGCTTGAAGAAAGATGTGGCTCGTATCGTCCGACATTGTCGTATTTGCCAAACGGCCAAGGGAACGAAAGAGAACACGGGCTTATACACCCCTTTACCCGTCCCCCATCGTCCCTGGGAGGACATTAGTATGGACTTTGTGATTGGACTTCCGCGCACCCAGCGGAAGCATGATTCTATCTTTGGCGTGGTCGATCGGTTCTCTAAGATGGCGCATTTTATTGCGTGTAGCAAGACCGCCGATGCTCCCAGTGTCGCGGCCTTATTTGTGAGTGAAGTTTTTAGATTACACGGTCTCCCGAAGTCCATCATGTCCGACCGAGATGTGCGGTTCGTTAGCTACTTTTGGAAGACGTTATGGCGTAAAACCGGGACTACTCTTAAATTCTGATCCGCATACCACCCTCAGACAAACGACCAGACTGAGGTGGTGAATAGAAGTTTAGGTAACCTGCTGAGGTGTCTAGTTGGTGAGCATGTGTCTACTTGGGACTCGGTACTCCCTATAGCTGAGTTTGCATATAACAGTTCTATCAATAGGTCGACTGGTCTGAGTCCTTCAAGTAGTATCAGTTTATGACCCTAGTAAGCCTATTGACCTTATACCTTTCCCGACTGAGTCACGTCCTAGTGAGTCTGCTGAGTCCTTCACGCGTCACTTGCATCAGTTGCATGAATCAATCAGGCGTAAAATTAATTTGAGCAATGAGCATTATAAAGAACAGGAAGCCAAACATAGACGGGAAAAACATTTTCTGGTTGGCGAACAGGTGATGGTAAGAGTCCGTCCGGAGCGGCTCCCTCAGGGGCCTGCTAAGAAACTAAGCGCAAGGCGAATTGGGCCCTACTCAATTTTGAGACGGATCAGGTTGAATACCTATGAGCTGGACATTCCTACGAGCATGGGTATCCACCCTGTGTTCAATGTCGAGGACCTGACACCTTACTTTGCACCTCACGAGTACCCCGATCCCTACCTTGGCGGCCAGCCCGAGCCTATTCCACCGCCCCCTTCTCCCGCCAACCAACCTCCACTTGATTCCCCCTTCCCCGGTAGTTCATCGCCGTTGGCTTCACCTGGAGTACCACCACCATCACCGGATCACTTTTCCCGAGTGCTGAGGGCCGAGCAGATTACAGAGATCATTGCGCATGAGTTCGTCCCCTCTACGGATGGGCTTGTGTGTCGCTACTTGGTTCATTGGCTTGGACGACCCGTCACTGACGACACCTGGATTGCTGCTGCAGAGTTGGATCAACTCGCCCCGGGACTTCGACTTCAGTACGAGCATCTCCATTCATCGGAGATGAAGGCTTTTCAGTCCGGGGGAGTTGATGGGGGGCCATCTGGCGCGACGCGGTGCAGGGAGGACCCCACGTTCATGTATTCCCGCAGGCGGGCGCGGCCGGATCGCCGATCCGCCACCGCGATTGTGTCTGGCTCGTCGTTCTGATGAATTTTCATATATAGCATGTTGTATTTCTAATATTATTTAGTATTGTTTTGGCGCCGAGATCGACGGCCAATCATAGCCGTCCAACTTGGTTGTCCTAATTTTATTTCATTATAAATAGATGTGTTAGGGCTGCAGGAAACTCATTGCTGAAATTTGGAGATCTCCTCTTCCTCATTTCCGGTGATCATTCCGCGGTGCCGACGCCGTGGAGCCCCTTGGTGATGACTCCTTGGGTAAGTGTTCTCTCCTTGTTAGCCTCCCTCCTCCCTTCATCCGCAGCCTTCCCCAACCCCTGCCGCTAACCCCCTACAGCAGCCCTGCCGCCGCCCTTGCTGGATCCCAGCCGCCGCCCCTCTTTAAACCTCCAGCCGCCTGCCCCTTATAGCCCCAGCCGCCACCCCTCTACAGCCCCTTCACCGCCGCCTCCCTGCTACTTGCAACCCCACGCCACCAGCCAATCAACGCCACCAACCACCTCCCCCTACAACATCCCTGCCGCCCCTTCCCTGTCCCAACCGGCCAGATCTGTCCAGATCTGTACAGATCTGTCCGGGTCCAGTTCCGGACCCCAAACCAACCCATAAACGCCCCTATATCCGCAGTCAACCCCTACCCCTCCGTGGATCCACCGCCACCTTGCCCGATCAAGTCTTCCACCACCCGGAATACCCCATACCACCTCCGTAATTTCAGTTGTGCTTGGTTTACTGCAGCCCTAGTTTTATTTCAGATTTATTTGTACTTGTTATGTGTGGAGTTAGTTGTTGATGGTTGTAAGACATTGTTTACTTTGTGGAATTTGTTGTTCAAAGGGATTATTGCTTGTTATTATTTGCCCGTGAATATCTTAACCTGCAGGATGACTTAATTCGCCGCGCGCTTTATTTATGGCCCTCCGTGCGGAGGAAAGCAATCGCTTAAATGCTTAAAGAAATTGCTTAACTTTTTATAATGAATGTGTGGTTTATTATGATGCTTATTTGTTTTTATTAATTTGAACGCCTGCTTGAGATTTATCATTACACATAGTCATTAGGTTCGGGTGAGTCTGCCCCTTCACATCACTAGCTTGCATTTTAGGAGTCCACTGCACAGTCTACCCTACATCACTTTGGACTTCATAAGGGCGCTTTATTCACCTACGACATTCAATTATGTTTGCTCAACTCATAGTCTTATTGGAGCTGTGAAGATGCTTGAAGAGGAGAAAATGGCAAAAAATGAATCTAAAACTGATGCTTAGTTACCTGTTGGTTGTATCTGGGAAGAATCACAATTAGTTTTTTCTGCAATTTTCTCTTGAAAAGTCAGCCGTTGAACTGGAAAATGCAGTTTTTATTGTGTCATCTGAATATTAGCCGGTAATGTTTAAATCCCACTTCATTCCATGCATCCCACTTCAGACCTTCAGTTGTAAACTCCTTGCGAGGAGTTTGTAGTTGTTAACCCATGCCTTTATTGACTTTGCTAAGTTCACTGATAAGTGATTGCTAAGATTAGTTCAGTCCATTGATGCTCTTTTGATTTAAGAAAATCTGCTTCCAAAATTCTTTTAGTATACATATTCCACTTGCAAAATTTGTTGATTAAATATTTAGTTGGATAAAAAGCGATTTGAGAGGCTATTAATCCACCAAAATCACAGTTTTGTGCACAAATATTCAAGTTTCTTTCATAAAAACTGCAGTTCCTCAGCACAAAAACTGCATCCCAGCTGAAGTTTTTGAGCACATAAACTGCAGCCAAAAATATCTGCAGCCCAACTGAGAAAAACTGCAAATGGGCTGCAGTTCTGTGGAAAAACAGCAGGGCGTTAAATCACCTAACAAAATCAAAGAGAGCTGCTTTGCAATGATTTGGAATGCTGGCTTTCCTGTTTTCAAGTATGTGCAAAATGCCATTGTAAGCAGTTGCATTTTTTGATCTTCCGAAAGTTTGTTCATTGTTGCTTAAATTCAGAAATCATTAATAGCTAATCCTAATTTTGCGCTCCGATTCACGCCCTTTCATTTTGTTGACATAGATGTATGCTGGAAAATTGGCAAGAATATTTCTCTTTTAGAGCATAATTAAGAAATAAAACTCTATTTTGATCTCAACAATTTGCATAGTAGTTGTTTACCCAGAAATCGGCGATCACATCAAGGTAGCTGCCCGAGCCCTGACGGTCTCATATTGGCCGGGTTGTCTCGCTTTCGCGGCTCGTAGGGGTCGAGCTTCGCGCGATCTAGCTAGAAGGTTGCACCCCGCACGACTCCTCTCCTGTGAGGTCGCCCCTTGGGCGACCTCCCCCGTGAGGAGGTCGCCCCCCTAGGCGACCTCGCGCCCATGTGTGGTCTCCCCTTGGGCGACCTCCCCCGTGAGGAGGTCGCCCCCCTGGGCGACCACGCGCCTTTGTGGGGTCGCCCCTTGGGTGACCTCCCCCGTGAGGAGGTCGCCCCCTAGGCGACCTCGGCCCTGCGAGGTCACCCCTTGGGCGACCTCCCCCGAGAGGAGGTCTCCCCCCTGGGCGACCTCGCCCCTATGAGGTCGACCCTTGGGCGACCTCCCCCGTGTGGAGGTTGCCCCCCTGGGCGACCTCGCGCCTTTGTGGGGTCGCCCCTTGGGCGACCTCCCCCGTGAGGAGGTCGCCCCCGTGGGCGACCTCGGCCCTGTGAGGTCGCCCCTTGGGCGACCTCCCCCGTGAGGAGGTCTCCCCCCTGGGCGACCTCGCGCCTTTGTGAGGTCGCCCCTTGGGCGACCTCCCCCGTGAGGAGGTCGCCCCCTGGGCGACCTCGCGACTTTGTGGGGTCGCCCCTTGGGCGACCTCCCCCGTGAGGAGGTCGCCCCCCTGGGAGACCTCCCGCTTTTGTGGGGTCGCCCCTTGGGCGACCTCCCCCGTAGGAGGTCGCCCCCCTGGGCGACCTCGGCCCTGTGAGGTCGCCCCTTGGGCAACCTCCCCCGTGAGGAGGTCGCCCCCCTGGGCGACCTCGCGCCCCTGTGAGGTCGCCCCTTGGGCGACCTCCCCCGTGAGGAGGTCGCCCCTGGGCGACCTCGCGCCTTTGTGGGGTCGCCCCTTGGGCGACCTCCCCCGTGAGGAGGTCACCCCCCTGGGCGACCTCGGCCCTATGAGGACGCCCCTTGGGAGACCTCCCCCGTGAGGAGGTCTCCCCCCTGGGCGACCTCGCGCCTTTGTGAGGTCGCCCCTTGGGCGACCTCCCCCGTGAGGAGGTCGCCCCCCTGGGAGACCTCGCTCCTTTGTGGGGTCGCCCCTTGGGCGACCTCCCCCGTGAGGAGGTCGCCCCCCCTAGGCGACCTCGCACCTTTGTGAGGTCGCCCCTTGGGCGACCTCCCCCATGAGGAGGTCGCCCTCCTGGGCGACCTCGCGCCTTTGTGAGGTCGTCCCTTGGGCGACCTCCCCCGTGAGGAGGTCGTCCCCCTGGGCGACCTCGGCCCTGTGAGGTCGCCCCTTGGGCGACCTCCCCCGTGAGGAGGTCGTCCCCCTGGGCGACCTCGGCCCTGTGAGGTCGCCCCTTGGGCGACCTCCCCCGTGAGGAGGTCGCCCCCCTGGGCGACCTCGCGCTTTGTGAGGTCGCCCCTTGGGCGACCTCCCCTGTGAGGAGGTCGCCCCCATGGGCGACCTCGGCCCTGTGAGGTCGCCCCCCTGGGCGACCTCGCGCCCTGTGAGGTCACCCCTTGGGCGACCTCTCCCGTGAGGAGATCGACCTTTGGGCGATCTCGCCTCGTGAGGTCGTCCCTATGCAATCTGTCTTCTGTGATCTGTTCAGGTGATGCAGGTCAAGACGATCTCAGCAGGTCGAGACGATCTTAGCAGGTCCAGACGATCTCGACAATCTCAGCGGTCTCAGCAGGTCCTGGCGATCTCAGCAGGTCCAGACGATCTCGACAATCTCAGTGGTCTCAGCAGCGGTCTCAGGCGATCTCAGCAGTTTCGGGCAGCCCGTTACCCTTCAGATCTGCCCGTTCGGGCAGGCTCCGCGCCTATAAATAGAGGGGTAGGGGTACCATTTGGGGGATCTTTTTGAGGAGTTCCTAGCTCTAGTCGGGGACTTGAGCGGTCTCAATTTTTGGAGACCACAGAGACCTTCCCGTCTCCCTTCCGGAGACCACTCCACCTCTCTTTCAGGAAACCTCTTTTTCTTATTTTTTCTATTGTAATCTCAGCTGTAACACAAGCTTTATATCAATAAAATTCCCTTTCTTCCAGTTCAAAGTAACCGACCACTCAACAGTCTCACCCCCATCCTTCAGTTCGAGCGAGTGTGGAGTTGGTACATTTTTTGGCACCAATAGTAATGTCCACTCATTCTTCACTAAATCGAATACCTTGAATAAACTTTTCTAGATGTCTCAGTTATTACTATTGTGTATGAAATTATTTGTCTTTACTTTCTATATTTAATAATTAGTTGATCTTCATTGTAATATGGATACTGCATAAACTGATGATACATATTGTTGAGAAGCTGCCCTCTGAATTTGGTTTTATAAAGGCTCCATTTGGCACGGCGTCTTTGCTCTGCTGAGTTTGGACAAAAACGCCATCATCATAGAATGAAGTTCCTTAGGTGAGGTCGGGCATTCACTGAAAGTGAGTTTTAGTTCTTATTTATCTTATTAAAAGATCTTGCTTAATTTTTACTTTCAAAGTAAGTGATATATATATATATATATAAGTGAGTTTGCTGATTTCTGTATGAGTAATAAAATCAAACAGTTAGAGTGCATAATAAATAACAGTATAAATAAAGACAGAAATAAACAAGCAAACAAAAAGCACAATCCAGATGACACAAGATGTATAGTAGTTCCCCTCAACTGGGTACATCTACTCTTCTACCCACTGGTAGGATTCCACTATGAGGTTGTTGATAAGGTGCCCTCACACCAGGTGAGCTGTTGATAAGGTGCTCTAACTAAACTTCAGGTTTTTGCTAAGGTGCCCTGTCACCGAGAGTTAACTTTTGAAGGGAGTTATAACCCTGTACAGGATGGGGTAAAGGAAGGAAAAATAAGGACAGAATTTATATTGTTCTTCTCTGTATAAGAAGACTCTTGAAGATCCTGGTATGAAGTTGAATGGATCTGAATGTGATGTTGAAGAAGGCTCCCCCTGTCTAATTAGAGTTGATGACAGCTTGTGGATAGAGCTTCTCCTTTTAACTGCTTCTTCCTTGCAGTGATGATCCTGAGCAAGTAATTGTGGTTTGTGTCTCAGGATATTTTGAGTCTGCAGGAAAATGTTAGTACAGAAGAACAACAAGATAAATTTTCTCTTTTCTGTCGTGTGTCTATCTGTATTTGTGAGTACTGCTCTGTTTCTCTTTTATAATCTGAGAGCCTTTACTCTTAATTTGAATTCTTCTCTTGGGAAGAAGGAAAGAGCTAAAGTCTCTATCATTGATTTGACTCTTCGGGAAGATATCCTGTCGTTACTCTTCATTAAAGCTGATCTGCAACGGCTATAATATTTATTGATCTGCAACGGCTAAGTTAAATATTATAAAGAAAGAGAGCATAATAAAATAATATTTGTCGAGCTTCTGGCTAGAATTTGTCAAGCGCTGAACGGCATTTGTCGAGCGCCTTTCTGAGGGTTTTGTCGAGCTCTTCCACTTTTTGTCGAGGGGCGTTCAGAGAATAATTTGTTGACCGCTGAGACTGGCTGTCTGGTGATTGGTTAATGAGATGACAGATTCGTCTAACATCGTTCGACAAATGTCGAGCTCCGTTCGCCGAAAGCGAAGAATAAATATTTTTGTTTATTTAATTTTCTCCGATTCGATCGCATCATATTTAATTTATGTTAATTTAGATTGATCTAAATTATTAGATGACTTATTAACCTAACTCAAATCAAAAGCTGTGGTTCCAACAATCTCCCCCTATTTGAGTTGGGATCCTTAATCAAATCAAAACTAGTGACCTGGTGGTCTCCCCCTATTTGGTTTAGGATGCCGACAGTTTTAATTTTTGTATTCTCCTTTTCTCTCTCACTTGGTTAATTTTATTATTCTAGAAGGATTTTAATATATGAGTTGCTACAGCTGTTAATGAATTTTAAGGAATGTTGTAGATTATAAGAACATTGTCAGACATCTTCGTTCTCATAGAGTCCCTTTTATCAGAAGAAACTCACACTCAGTGCTATGATCATTACTGATCAATGTAGCTACAGTAGAATGTTCAAACTGACTTGGAGAAGTCTGTAAGAATACAAAGTTCTCTTAACATTCTTTTTATAATGGAAACAATCCATGGAAATTTTAGATTTGCTGTTTGAGTTGGGATGAAGTTTAATGGTGAGAAACTTATTAATAATTAATTAGAAAGTTTCTTAAAATATATTAGCCTTTTTATTTCATTAAAATATAAGTTTGAAGTTTTTTGTTGATCATGATTAATTAATTTCTCTTTAGAAAGTTATTCAAACTTTTTGGCCTGCATTTTGAGATTTCTCCCATTAGTTGTGCTTGCCATATAAAATTTGTTTTTAAGAGAAATAGTCTGTTCTTCTGAAGATTTCAAATTTTCTTGAAGTTTGTTATTCTCAGGAGTTAGAAAATTTATATTTGTTAACTCTTTTAAAGGTTTATTTTCATATTTTATTAATTCTGTAAATGTTAATTTATGATTAGTTTTATCTTGAGTAGAGGTAAAATTATAAATTGGAGTTACCTCAGTTACCTCAAGATTTTCCGATTCGATTTCTGCATCTGGAGTTTGAGATGAGCCTTCATATATGGCCATCATGCAGAAAGCTCTAGCTCTAAGTTCTTCTTCCTGTTCTTCTTCACTTAGATTTGTTGATGGTTCTGCATCAAAAATATAGTTAGTTGAAGAGACGGAAGGAGGTTCATGATGATTAAAATTCCGCTTGCACGAAATAAAATCCGAACTAGCAATCCGAGAAGGCAAGTATACCTATCGAACTGTAGTATAGGAACACAAGTGTCGTATTAAAATCCGAGAACCGTTGATTACTTATACTCAAACAAATTACTATTATTTTATCTTAATAATTTTTTGGAAGGTTTTGTTTGCTAAGTTGAAATAAAAGCTGGGTAAAAGTACGGCTAAACGATGATTAAGAAATAGCACTAGATCTTGACTTACTTCGGCTTAAGTTTATCAAAATTCAAAAGCAAACTTAAAACTTAATAAAGTAAAGGTAGCTTGACCGTGGGGGTTCCTATAGTTTGAACATGATTCTCTCGAAGATATGCCCAACTGAGTTTAGGAAAATCCGACCGAACTTTCGTCCCGTATTCGAATACCTAAAACTCGCTTTAAGTGGTGAACCCCGCTATTGGGTTTGACTCCAATCCAGGAGATTTACGTCATTCTCGCTCGAGAAATGTGTGTAACTCTCTTTACTCTTAAGTGCTCACTTCAGACTATCGGCCTCTCGGCTAGCCAAGAATGAAAGCAAAGCTGTGGACTATACATCGATAATATAGCTCCACTTAATTTTAATTAAGAGTAAATCTAAGGCCCAAAACTTTAGAAAGTGAAAGAAGACTAAACGATCATAACTTGATCAACTCATCCTCAGATCATCAAGATCGAGTACTATGAGGATTTAGTTACTCATGGTGGAGGGGTAGGAGAGAGAAATGATGAAGATTTTAAGAGAACAAAAACATGCAATTTTTATTAAACAAAAGTTCAACTGAGATTGCATTTGCATGGAAAGCCTACTAAGCATTAGTAATACACTATGAAAGGAAATTACAAAGGCATTACAACATTCATATGAAAACTAGAAAAGGAAATGCATTGAAATAAGAGAGAGAGAGAGAAGAAGAATACAAAATAACATGAAAATCACTGAAAATAGAGTAGTAGCACCAGTTCTCTCTGCCAAAAAACTGAATGGGGGAAAGCTTGGAGGTCATTTCAATTTATAGAAATTTTTCTGCCTCGGTCACACCCTCAGTCACGCCCGTGACTAGGGGCGTGACATTGTTTAATCAATTCTGCGGCTTGGATCAGGTTCGGCGCACGATTCTGACGCGATTTGATGGGTCACGCCCTAGGTCACGTCCTTGACTGAGGGCGTGACCATTTTGGAGGTTAGTCCGGTCATGGGCGCTGGCGGCGATCATGGGCGCTGGCGGCTGGCTAACGTGGCAGTCACGGGCGTGACTGGAAGCACGCCCGTGTAACATTGGCGTGACCAATTCGGTGGTCAGCTGGTCGAATCTGAGCTGTTCACGGGCTGGTCACGGGCGTGACTTGCGTGTCACGGGCGTGACTTGTGTGTCACGGCCGTGTACTTTGGGCGTGTCTGACCAAATCTTCTGAATTATGGTGGCAGCAGCTTAACTGGAAACAACAACTTACACGCCCTAGGTCACGAGCGTGACCTAGGGCGTGACTTAGGAAATTTTGCATTTTTGACCTGAAAATTCAGAAAACTTAAGTTAGCACTAAAAATAGGAAAATGAACCAAAATTGCATTTAGGTAAACAACAATAAGCAAAAAGTAAGAGTAAATAACCTAAAAATAACCTAATTAAACTAACTAGATTTAGCATTATCAAATTCCCCCAAGCTTACACTTTGCTTGTCCCCAAGCAAAGAAATATGCTTAGCTATGCTAAACACGAGTACCTTGCGAAATTCCAAGTAGGGAGAATAGTGAAAAGGAAACCTAAAATAAGTACTTTATTTAAGCTTAATTTTTATACCCTTTACTAACAAAAATTAATTATCCAAAATTTTAACAAAAAAGTTTTAAAATAAAATTGAGCAAAGTAACAAGTGAGTTAGTGCATTGAATTGTTACTAAACCCTAAGAGACAAATTATAATTATATCATTCTAAGAACAGGGATCTAAATTCATACCCAAGACTTAACTATTCTACTTTTCTTCATTACTTAGCTAAAGCAAATTTAGGAGCATGAATCAAGAGGACTTTATTAGGACCGAAATGTTTGGTTTAGGCATATGATTTGGAATGGAAATCGAAGATAAAAGTGATTGCTATAATCACACTAAACCATAAACATGAGTTTTATAAAATTTTCGATATGAATGATAAGAGGCAATCCTTCATTATAAGCATATAGCATATTTTCTTTCTTTCTCTTTCATAACCATTATTTATTTATTTTTTTATTTTGAAATTTTGGCAAAGATAACTAATACAAATATGCTTAAAATATCTTCTTTTTGAGCAAATTCTTTTCTTTGAAGCTCTCCATGCAATAAACCAATCACACTCTTTTAGAAATTTAAATAAAACTCAAAGTGTTAGTGTGATTCAAATAGGTTTGGAAATTTTGGCTTTGGTGAAAAATTTGATAAGTGGAGGTGACAATAAAATATGGGAAAAGGCTCAAAAGAGGCTAACAAAGGGTTTCTTTTTAAGGGTTGGCATGAAGGCTCAAACTTAAAAAAAATGGCCTAAATCATTTTCATTGCTCTCTAAATTTATTTAAAGCATGAGTTTTGAAGGATTTCAAAAAGTAAGCCCTAGATATTAAATAAAGACTAATGAACTTATCCTGAAAATAAGAATAATAAGCGTCTAGGATTATTCACATTTACTACACAAATCAAAAGTTAACCTTGCAAAATATATCTAAAAATGAAGAGGAAAATAGTGGATGAAGAATTTTTACGAAAGTAAAGAAGATAAAAGAGAAAACGATAAGGAAAGTACAAGATTTTAGAAAAAACTTTTCACATTAACATGCTACCTAGAATTAGAACATTACATGAGTCAACAATTTACTTGTGAAACATAATTAAAAAGTAGGATTAGAAATTTTGAAATTAACTAAGGCTATATAAAATATTTTCGGAAAAACAAAACATAAAGCAAGGGGTACTATTGATTTTACCAAAATCTAATTTAGACTACTAAAACAAAAGAAAAGAAAAGAAGACATTCTCCCCCAAGCTTACGATAGACATTGTCCTCAATGGAAAAGGAGAGTGAAGGAAGGGGTAACTAAGAAAAGAAATTAAAACTGAAAAACTGAAACAGGCACTTCCCTGGATTTATGGGCTTGAAAGGATGTGTGATGCCGCTCCCCCTTGTTGGCGCTTTGAATCTTCATGAAATAGCATCTTGAATTTTTCTTGAAACCAGTAATGTTGAAGCAGGCGATCGCCGAAGTTGAGAGTATCAGAGCCGCCCAGGGCCAAAGAAAAATTAAAACAACAAGTTTTAAAAACCTTGGGTTGCCTCCCAAGAGCGCCCTCTGTTTAATGTCGTTTGAGCTCGACTAAAAGAATATAGTTCAAAAGTTCATCCAAATTATTACAGTCCAGACAAAAGAAGTTTTTCACTGTCCATGTCAACATTGTCACCAGAAAAATAAAGTTTTAGACGCTGCCCATTAACCTTGAAATCACCCTTATCTGGGTGTGATATCAAAACAGTTCCATACAGATAAGCTTCCTTTACATTAAAAGGACCTGACCATCTAGATTTTAACTTTCCAGGAAATAAACGTAGACGAGAATTATAAAGTAATACTTGGTCGCCTGGTTTAAATGTTTTCGGGTGCCTTAAATTTTTATCGTGAAAGCATTTCATTCGTTCCTTATATAATTTATTATTTTAATACGCATTGGAGCGCCACTCATCGAGTTCGTTGAGTTGGAATTTTTGAAGATCGGCGGTGGAGTGGGGATCAAAATTTAAAAATTTAAGGGCCCAGAAAGCACGATGTTCTAATTCGACCGGTAAATGACACGATTTCCCATATACTAACCGATATGGTGTACAACCGATGGCGGTCTTGTACGCTGTTCGGTAAGCCCATAGAGCATCGTCTAATTTATGTGACCAGTCCTTATGTGAGGTGGAAACAATTTTTTCTAAAATACGTTTGATTTCTCTATTCACTACCTCGACCTGGCCGTTAGTTTGGGGGTGGTATGCAGTTGAAAGCTTATGTGTAACGCCATATTTTAAAAGTGTTTTTGCAAATTGTGCGTTACAAAAGTGCGAACCCCTATCGCTAACGATGACCCTAGGAGTAGCGAATCGAGAAAATAATTTTTTTAAGAAAATAATAACGACTCGGGAGTCAATGGTAGGAAGAGCTTGGGCCTCTGCCCATCGAGACACGTAGTCTACCGCAACTAAAATGTATTTATTACCATGGCTAGAAGGAAGAGGACCTACAAAATCAATTCCCCAAAGGTCGAAAACTTCGCACTCGAGGAAATAATTTTGCAACATTTCATTTTTATTTGAGATATTTCCGGCCCGTTGGCAGCTATCGCACCGTCTCACAAAAGATTGGGCATCTTTAAAAAGGCTAGGCCAATAAAAGCCTGCACTTAGCACTTTGTGAGCGGTCCGATTGGCTTGATAGTGCCCACCAGTCGGTCCTTCGTGTAAGTGTTTGAAAATATTTTGTCCTTCTTCGAAAGAAACACATCTCCTTACTACTTGGTCTGCACAAACTCGAAATAGATACGGGTCCTCCCAAAAATAATTCTTCAGGTCAGAAAAGAATTTCTTCTTTTGCTGATAGGAAAAATTCTTTTGGGAGGACTCGAGCTACTAAGTAGTTGGCGAAGTTTGCAAACCAAGGAGAAGGAGTAGTGTTGATTGATAATAACTTCTCGTCGGGAAAATAATCATTAAAAGTTTGTTCATTTAAATCTTCAATAAACGAGTTATCTAATCGTGAAAGATGGTCCGCGGCCAAATTCTCAGCCCCCTTTTTATCTCGGATTTCCAAGTCGAACTCCTGGAGGAGTAAGACCCAGCGAAGTAAGCGTGGTTTGGCATCCGGTTTAGAAAGTAAATATTTGAGGGCCGAGTGGTCCGTAAAAACAATAATTTTTGAAAGCGTAATATAAGGTCGAAATTTGTCGAACGCAAAAATAACTGCTAATAATTCTTTCTCCGTTGTGGTATAGTTCTCTTGCGTGGATGTAAGTGTTTTACTTGCGTAGAAAATAGGGTGGAAGTTTCTAGATATACGTTGTCCTAAAACGGCTCCCACCGCAAAGCTACTTTCATCGCACATGATTTCAAATGGAAGGTCCCAGATTGGAGCTATCATAATTGGCACATTTATTAGCTTATTTTTGATTAATTGAAAAGCAGATAAGCAGGTATCATCAAAAATAAATGGAGTGTCTTTTTCTAAAAGATGAGTGAGGGGTTTGGTAATTTTCGAAAAATCTTTTATAAATCGCCGGTAAAAACCGGCATGTCCTAGAAAGCTTTTTATGGCCTTAACGTTGGTTGGCGGTGGCAGTTTTTGATCACTTCTATTTTTGCTTCATCGACCTCAATTCCTCTTGCTGATATCTTATGACCTAAAACCAATCCCTCCCGTACCATGAAATGACATTTTTCCCAGTTCAGGGCGAGATTGGTCTCCTCACACCGTTCTAACACTTTTAATAAATTTTCTAAACAAAAATCGAAGGAATCACCAAACACGGAAAAGTCGTCCATAAATACCTCCATAATACTTTCTACGTACTTGTCGAAAATGGCCAACATATACCGTTGAAATGTTGCCGGCGCATTACATAAGCCAAACGACATTCTTCGATAGGCGAAGGTGCCGAAAGGACAAGTAAACGTCGTTTTCTCCTGGTCCTCGGGCGAGATGGGAATTTGGAAGTAGCCCAAGAGACTATCGAGAAAACAATAAAAGCTATGGCCGGATAATCGTTCTAAGATTTGATCGATGAATGGCAAGGGGAAATGGTCCTTGCGGGTGGCGTCGTTCAATTTGTGATAATCAATACACATACGCCACCCTGTCACCGTCCGTGTTGGGATTAAGTCATTATTGTCATTTAACACTACCGTGATCCCTCCCTTTTTAGGAACTACTTGAATGGGGCTTACCCATTTGCTATCTGAAATTGGATAGATAATTCCTGCGTTTAATAATTTCACGACATCACCCTTTACTACTTCTTTCATGTTTGGGTTTAATCGGCGTTGAGGTTGAATAGAATTATGTGAATTATCTTCCATTAGAATTTTGTGCATGCAGAAAGATTGACTTATGCCCTTAATATCAGAAATCTGCCAAGCAATTGCTTGGCGGTGCTTTTGTAAAACTTTTAGCAATTTGGCATTTTCAGATCCACTTAAATGGGCCGACACTATTACTGGTAACTTAGAGTCTTTTTCTAAAAATTCATATTTTAAATGATTGGGTAGTTCTTTAAGTTCTAATGTGGGAGGTTCCTCGTATGAAGATTTGAAAGACTTTTCTTTTTCAAAAGTAATTTCTTCAAAAAATTTTGATTTAATTTGAAAATTTGAGGGGGCGGGAGCAATGGCCATTTTCATTTCTTGTAATATTTCAGTGGAGGTGTTTGAAGATGAACAAAAAGAAGAACCATTTTCAGAAATACAAAAAGAAGGGTCTTCACTTAACACATCTAAGAAAAAACACGAATCATCATTTTCTAGGGTATTTTTCATAGAGGGTGTTATGGAGAAGGTTACTTCATCATCTCCAACTCGGAGGAATAGCTTACCATTACTCACATCAATGATAGCATGGGAGGTGGCAAGGAAGGGGCGGCCAAGGATTAGGGGAACCTCGACATCCTCTTCAATGTCCAAAATGACAAAATCCACCGGGAAGATGAATTTGTCTACCTTTACGAGCACGTCCTCCACAATTCCCAGCGGATATTTTATCGTCCTATCTGCTAGTTGTATACTCATACGTGTGGGGATAAGGGTTCCCACTCCTAACTTCTTAAACAAGGAGAATGGCATCAAGTTGATGCTCGCACCTAAGTCGGCCAACGCGTTCTTTACAAATAGATCACCAAAGAGGCACGGGATAGAAAAACTACCCGGATCGTTAGCCTTTTTCGGTAATTTATTTGTTAGGACGGCGGAACACTCAGCATTTAAAGTTACGTGCGATAGATTTTCTAGCTTTTTCTTATTAGTTAGAAGATCCTTCAGGTACTTAGCATACTTGGGCATTTGTGATATCGCTTCATGGAAGGGCAAATTGATGTGTATTTGCTTAAACATTTCCAGGAAGTGATGATATTGATCATCTAATTTTTCCTTGTTGAGTTGAAAAGGATAAGGCGGGGCGGGGTTGTTTTTGAAAATATGAGGTGGAGTGATAAAATCTGTTTGAGTGAGTGGTGTTTTTAAAATAGGGGCGGATCTTGCCTCGGGCTCTTCGCTAACCGGACCGGATACTTGCTTCCCACTCCGAAAAGTTACAGCTTTCGCTTGCTCTCTCGGGTTGGGCTCGGTGTTAGCGGGAAGAGTCCCGGGCGGTCGCTCGGATATTATTTTGGCGAGCTGCCCGATTTGGTTTTCTAGATTTTTAACGGATCCGGCTAAATTCCGGACGGTTGCTTCGTTCGTACTTATATATTTTGAAAACATCTCCTCCAAAGATGGAGGTTTTTGAAAGTTAACAGGGGGTGGAGGTGGTGTAAATTCATTTTGTAGAGGCGGGAGAGTTATGTTTGCAGGATTACTCTAAGAAAAGTTTGGGTGATTACGCAGCGCAGGATTATAATTATTCGGTAATTGAAAACCAGGTGCATGAAAATTAGAAGCAGAATAATTATTATAAGCATTTCTATTGCCTACGTAATCAGCTTGTTCGGAGGTGGCTTTTGCGAATTCCCAAACCTGAGGTGCGGAAGGAGCATTCATTTCAGATATATTTTTGCTAAGCATTTCCACTTGTAGTGCCAGCTGGGAGACGTTATCCACTTCGTACATACCTGCAGGTTTGTTTGGGCGGGATCTTGGCACATTCCACTGATAGGTGTTCATGGGCATATCCTCAAATAGCTCAAGAGCGGCTTCCGGGGTTTTGTTATTTAAGGCACCACCGAAAGCGGCGTCTATCATTTGCTTAGTATGTTGATTTAGCCCGTTATAAAACGTCTGCACTTGTAACCATACAGGCAGAGCGTGATGAGGGCAACGTCTTAAGAATTCTTTATACCTTTCCCAAGTATCATATAGCGTTTCAGAATCTATTTGGCAAAAAGAAGAAATATCATTTCTAAGCTTAGCAGTTTTCGCAGGTGGAAAATACTTAGTTAGAAATTTTTCAGTTAACTGGGCCCAAGTGGTGATAGAACCTCTAGGTAGAGTCGACAACCACTGCTTAGCCTTTGTTCTTAAAGAAAATGGGAAGAGTCTTAGCCTAATTGCATCATCCGTAACACCATTTATTTTGAAGGTGTCACAGATTTCAAGGAAGCTAGCAATATGTGCGTTCGGATCTTCATCTTGTAATCCGTCGAACTGCACGTATTGCTGCACCATGTGAATTATGTTGGGCTTTAGTTCGAAATTATTATTAGCTATGGCAGGGCAGACTATACTAGTTTCCGTCCCTTCCAGGTTAGGCCTTACATAATGGGACATAGTCCATTCAGGGGCCGCAACCATGTTGGGGACTTCATTTTGGTTAGGTTCGCCCATATTAACAACCGACTCCGAATCCTCAGCCAGTTCTTGGAATGTAGGATCTTGAACTTGCGATTTTCTCCGAAGAGTACGCTCAAGTTCTTGGTCCAAGTCTACAAGTTCTGACGGATTCGCTCGGGTCATAAACTAGAAAGAGAGAAGGGAAAATAAGATTGAGAAATTCGAAAAAGAAAAGGTCTCTTTTTTTTTTTGAATTAAATTTTTTTTTTCAAGAAAGAGGAGAGAAAAAGAGGTGATAAAAGTAATAGATTTGTTCTTTCAAAATATCAACAAAATGCGAGTCCCCGGCAACGGCGCCAAAAACTTGATGATTAAAATTCCGCTTGCACGAAATAAAATCCGAACTAGCAATCCGAGAAGGCAAGTATACCTATCGAACTGTAGTATAGGAACACAAGTGTCGTATTAAAATCCGAGAACCGTTGATTACTTATACTCAAACAAATTACTATTATTTTATCTTAATAATTTTTTGGAAGGTTTTGTTTGCTAAGTTGAAATAAAAGCTGGGTAAAATAAGGCTAAACGATGATTAAGAAATAACACTCGATCTTGACTTACTTCGGCTTAAGTTGATCAAAATTCAAAAGCAAACTTAAAACTTAATAAAGTAAGGGTAGCTTGACCGTGGGGGTTCCTATAGTTTGAACATGATTCTCTCAAAGATATGCCCAACTGAGTTTAGGAAAATCCGACCGAACTCTCGTCCCGTATTCGAATACCTAAAACTCGCTTTAAGTGGTGAACCCCGCTATTGGGTTTGACTCCAATCCAGGAGATTTACGTCATTCTCTCTCGAGAAATGTGTGCAACTCTCTTTACTCCTAAGTGCTCACTTCAGACTATCGGCCTCTCGACTAGCCAAGAATGAAAGCAAAGGTGTGGACTATACATCGATAATATAGCTCCACTTAATTTTAATTAAGAGTAAATCTAAGGCCCAAAACTTTAGAAAGTGAAAGAAGACTAAAGGATCATAACTTGATCAACTCATCCTCAGATCATCAAGATTGAGTACTATGAGGATTTAGTTACTCATGGTGGAGGGGTAGGAGAGAGAAATGATGAAGATTTTAAGAGAACAAAAACATGCAATTTTTATTAAACAAAAGTTCAACTGAGATTACATTTGCATGGAAAGCCTACTAAGCATTAGTAATACACTATGAAAGGAAATTACAAAGGCATTACAACATTCATATGAAAACTAGAAAAGGAAATGCATTGAAATAAGAGAGAGAGAGAAGAAGAATACAAAATAACATGAAAATCACTGAAAATAGAGTAGTAGCACCAGTTCTCTCTGCCAAAAAACTGAATGGGGAAAGCTTGGAGGTCATTTCAATTTATAGAAATTTTTCTACCTCGGTCACGCCCTCTGTCACGCCCGTGACTAGGGGCGTGACATTGTTTAATCAATTCTGCGGCTTGGATCAGGTTCGGCGCACGATTCTGTCGCGATTTGATGGGTCACGCCCTAGGTCACGCCCGTGACTGAGGGCGTGACCATTTTGGTGGTTAGTCCGGTCATGGGCGCTGGCGGCGTTCATGGGCGCTGGCGGCGTTCATGGGCGCTGGCGGCTGGCTGACGTGGCAGTCACGGGCGTGATTGGAAGCACGCCGGTGTAACACTGGCGTGACCAATTCAGTGGTCAGCTGGTCGAATCTGAGCTGTTCACGGGCTGGTCACGGGCATGACTTGCGTGTCACGGGTGTGACTTGTGTGTCACGGCCGTGTACTTTGGGCGTGTCTGACCAGATCTTCTGAATTATGGTGGCAGTAGCTTAACTGGAAATAACAACTTACACGCCCTAGGTCACGGGCGTGACCTAGGGCGTGACTTAGGAAATTTTGCATTTTTGACCTGAAATTTCAGAAAACTTAAGTTAGCACTAAAAATAGGAAAATGAACCAAAATTGCATTTAGGTAAACAACAATAAGCAAAAAGTAAGAGTAAATAATCTAAAAATAACCTAATTAAACTAACTAGATTTAGCATTATCAGTTCACGTTGTATTTCGGCAGTTTTCTTTGAAGAAGATATATCAGCGCCAACATAAACAGGCCCTTTCATTGCTCTCGAAGGAGACTTGAGCCCCATGGAGCTAGGTAATGCAGGTGTAACTGCCTTTGATGATTTGAGGGGAGGTCCTGTCAAAATAAATTTGTAAGTTTCGTCATCTGTGACATTTGTATATATCTTAATTCTATCTTGCCATAAAGTAGATCTATCTAGATTACAAACAAGTGGATCTGAAGATAAAAGATCTTGTGTCATTTTTGAAAAACAAAAAAAAAATAAGAACTAGGTGATCTTTGTGATTTCAGGTGTTAACCTGTGTGACAAATCAACCTACCTCTGATACCAATTGAAAGTGAGTTTCAGTTCTTATTTATCTTATTAAAAGTTCTTGCTTAATTTTTACTTTCAAAGTAAGTGATATATATATATATATATATATATATAAGTGAGTTTGCTGATTTCTGTATGAGTAATAAAATCAAACAGTTAGAGTGCATATAAATAACAGTATAAATAAAGACAGAAATAAACAAGCAAACAAAAAGCACAATCCATATGACACAAGATGTATAGTAGTTCCCCTCAACTGGGTACATCTACTCTTCTACCCACTGGTAGGATTCCACTATGAGGTTGTTGATAAGGTGCCCTCACACCAGGTGAGCTGTTGATAAGGTGCTCTAACCAAACTGCAGGTTTTTGCTAAGGTGCCCTGTCACCGAGAGTTAACTTTTGAAGGGAGTTATAACCCTGTACAGGATGGGGTAAAGGAAGGAAAAATAAAGACAGAATTTATATTGTTCTTCTCTATATAAGAAGACTCTTGAAGATCCTGGTTTGAAGCTGAATGGATCTGAATGTGACGTTGAAGAAGGCTCCCCCTGTCTAATTAGAGTTGATGACAGCTTGTGGATAGAGCTTCTCCTTTTAACTGCTTCATCCTTGCAGTGATAATCCTGAGCAAGAAATTGTGGTTTGTGTCTCAGGATATTTTGAGTCTGCAGGAAAATGTTAGTACAGAAGAACAATAAGATAAATTTTCTCTTTTCTGTCGTGTGTCTATCTGTATTTGTGAGTACTGCTTTGTTTCTCTTTTATAATCTGAGAGCCTTTACTCTTAATTTGAATTCTTCTCTTGGTAAGAAGGAAAGAGCTAAAGTCTCTATCATTGATTTGACTCTTCGAGAAGATATCCTGCCGTTACTCTTCATTAAAGCTGATCTGCAACTGCTATAATATTTATTGATCTGCAACAGCTAAGTTAAATATTATAAAGAAAGAGAGCATAATAAAATAATATTTGTCGAGCTTCTGGCTAGAATTTGTCGAGCGCTGAACGACATTTGTCGAGCGCCTTTCTGAGGGTTTTGTCGAGCTCTTCCACTTTTTGTCGAGGGGCGTTCAGAGAATAATTTGTTGACCACTGAGACTGGCTGTCTGGTGATTGGTTAATGAGATGACAGATTCGTCTAACATCGTTCGACAAATGTCGAGCTCCGTTCGCCGAAAGTCGAGAATAAATATTTTTGTTTATTTAATTTTCTCCGATTCGATCGCATCATATTTAATTTATGTTAATTTAGATTGATCTAAATTATTAGATGACTTATTAACAAAAGGATGGATCCTAACTCAAATCAAAAGCTGTGGTTCCAACATTCACGAACGATGGTTCATCACCACCGCGTTCACAACAGCCACCGCTGCGCCAAATGTAGCCAAAATTGCTAGTACTTACATGTCTTCAACTTCTTTATAGCTTTATAAAAGGATCATTGGTAAATTTATATGCCTCACCCATATTGTCAGATAGTTTGCATGCATTATTTGTTGTATCAAATAATTTGAATAATTTTTTTAGGTGTTACTAATATTATTATTGCATTTTACCGGAACTGTATGATAATTAGTTGATCTTCATGGTAATAATAGCCTCCTTTTTGAACTGATTGTATCTTATCTGTTGCGAAGATGATCACAATTTAGTTGTAAAAAATTCCAAAGGTTGTCATGGTAGGCATTATCATGGGTTGCAGGGATCAAGATAAATTTTGTGATATTTTATGTAATTAACAACTGAATTCTATTCACGAAGAGTAAAAGCTTTCTGCTTCCTGCTTCTCTTCGTCACAACCCAATGATTTCTTAAAACCCGCTCTGCTAGAATGGATGAAGCTAGACAACCCTGTTAAGAAAACTCCCCATTTCTTCGAGCCAAATCAACCAGTACAAAATGATAATCGTAATTCATCTAATAATTGTCGGCTTCTTCCATTACATGGTCACTCATTTTGTGCCCACACATGCTACTACTTTCAACAACAATTTGCAACGGTACATAGAGAGACTGCTTCGATGGTGGATTCTAAAATGTTATTTTGGAGAACGAAATTTGGTCCCCAAATTTCTTCAAAGATATCAACTTGGAGGAAATGTATCAATATCGAAGACATCATTCTTGGAAAGTAAAGAAAATGTAACGGGCTTGCTCATTAATTGCTACTGAATTAGACTTTTTGAGATACATATAATTATATTACTATTGCAAAGGGAAACCGCGTGCCAATTAAGATAATTAATACAAGATATAAATAATTATAGAAGATTGTTTTAATATGAATTATATTAATTAATCTTAACTGTTTTGAGTTTGATAAGTATATTTTTAACTTAGAATTTTGGTACGAGCATCTTCCGTAGAATACGAGCATCTTCACACGGGCTACCGTCCGTTCTCGATGCTCTCTGCATCGATAGTACCTCAGTAGCGACGGTACCTTCGCCCAAACTTGCCCGCGCTAGGACGCTCTGTAAGACCCATTTTTTGCTACAAAACCGGGTCTTATGCACAGAACCGCCGCTTTGTGGTGACACTCTCATTCGGGAAGGTCGCAACTAAAAAACGCTGATTCTGACGGCCATACCGATCACAAAAAAGTAAGCATAAAAAAACTTATAGAAGTTCAAGTCCACATCACATAGAAAACAAAATCATCATAAAGAGATGTCCACAGCTAGAAACTGAATAAAAGAAAGTAATAAAAGGGCTCCTGCCCGATACATAAATTTCCTCACCACAAGTTCTCTTGCGGAAGAAAAACTAATAGAGCACTCACGGATCCTATCATCGGTGCTCCCGTGCTAGACTGTCCCGCCTCCATCTTCAGCGTCCTCTGGTGATGCTGCGTCTCCTCGGTCCCCTAAAATGATAAAGTCCACCGACCGTTAGTCATAAGACTAAGCCAATCCCCCACCCCTCCCCCGTTGACTCCTAGGCATCAGGCGGGAAGGATGAAGCAGAGGACAGCAAGGGGGTATACACAAATGCAGGTGACAGTGAATCTAACTACGGAAAGGTCTATCGCTATGCAACATATAGTACAATGAGTAAAGCAGTAAGAGGTAAAACAATAACAAGTAGTAGTAATAAGTAAAGTAGTACTAAGCATGACAGTAAATAAGGAAACAGTATTAAGGAAGTGTAACCTTAATTTATAGGAATGCACAAACCTATAGACCAAGGGGTCGTTTAGCAGGGCATATCGTATAAAAAGTCCCATAACCAATTTATGCGATATGGGTAGGGGTTGAAATGCAATGCTTATGCTATGTCATGCAAGGTTATGCAGTTTTTGCTATGTTCACACAAGTGCAACTCACACACTTCGACTCTATACGCACAGACCTTTAGTTCCCCTATTTTAGAGCTAGCAAAACTCCCAGGATACTTCCGTAGTGGCAAACAGAAACGGTGGGTTGGGCCTCGCCCACCTCTAGGTTGGTATCGGCACTACCTAACCTAGACCTATCGTACCCCTCAACGCTAAGAACACAACAACGGAGCTCATGCGTACTCTTGATGACCAGTCCACCAGACTTTCTTTGGTAAGGTGTTAACCACACTTACCCATCCAAAGTATCGATGTCGGTGCGACGACCGCCAATACTAATGACCCACCACCTTTATGCACAAACAATATGATTACCATCTATCTCTGAGCCAAAGGCTCCCCGGGCTAACCTGCCCGTCACCATAACCTCCCGAGCTACCGGCTCGCCGGACCAACCCGTCCGTACCAACAAGCATTACTGAGTCACAAGCTCACCAGACTAATTAGTCCGCTGCTACAACCATCGAGCCTACCGCTCATAAAACCAAACCAAATAACCTCCTGTAACCATTGGGGTGTGGGTGTGTGTATTATTAAGTTAATCTTTTACAACATCTTACTCCTACAATTTATGGTTAATCTTGGACTTCCCTAGGTCTACCCTGTGAGGGGCTCGCAGCGGTACTAGAAGCTATGATGGGATGACACCCCAAAGCTCCATTTCTAAGGCACTTAATGTTATTAGTAACTACTCATAAGAATACCCCTCTTATCATTACACTTGGATTTACCCTAAACATTTTATGACCCGCTAAGGGAAAGACGATCTTGTGTCAATCCCGAACGCAACCTTGCCCTTTATCTTATCGTGCACACTCATCATATACACTCCTAATGGTGACCTCACATCTTCTCAACCAGACTAGGTACACGATCTACCTTCCATTCCAACCTACTGGTCTTCAATTTACCCAAGTTTCACAGTTTTACTATACACAGACCAAATGAGCTATATGAGTTGCATGGGAGGAGGTACTCCAAATATTCATCCAAATGACTCAAGATTATTACTGGAAGTCTATCATGATATTATAAGACCAAATCTAGAGGATCATATTTTTTCTTATTTAATTGACATTTATTATAATTTCTCCAACACTGGCCAAGTATGAATTTGAACATGAAGTATAAGATCTTCTTTTGATATGACCCCCACAAAATTATGGAAAATCTATGATGTCAAAATAATAATAATTATAGAATATCACAATTTTACAGTAAGGTGTTGACCTCTAATTATAATATTTATTAATTGTCCAATATTGGAAGTTAAAGAAGGAACCACCAAAAATACTTGTCCAAAAATTATGGCAAAATTGCCAGACCTCTATAATGATCAGAAAAGTTTACTGACTGAGTTTCACAATTTATCAAAACCATTTAGTCACATAAATACATATTTCATGTAAATTCATACTAGGGAAAATTGTGAAATAACCTATTGATAAATGATTCCAAAAATTATAAACTATGCAGTATAATTAGAAATCTTTGTTCCTATATTTTTACGCATGTGAGTATGTGACTTCTCATTTTACTCCGTGTCGCAATCTCCTAACTAGCTACTTTGTTTTTCCCCTTAGCATGAATTGGTTTGCTCGGGACGCGCAAACAGGTAAGTCTGGGGGTGTGATGAGTCCCATTTGTATACATATTTTTGGACTCATCTGAGCCGGTATTATAGTCAATGCACTACATATTAGATCCATAATCACTCATATTTGTTCTCTATACTTCATTCCATGCTAAGTGCACTTTTAGGCCCGTTTCAGTGTATTTTCATGTTTATCTTACTTATGCTTTATGTTGCAATTTGATTTCTATATTTGAGAATGTGTGGAATGCCCATTTAAGTGGCCCAGCGATCTTTCATGCTGATACAGGGGTTGTACGGGTGTTCCGGGGTGCACAAACTGCACAGGAACACTGCACACGATCACTGGACATAGTGCGCACGACGACTGATCGTGCGCCACTGATTGTGCGCATTTTCTCACTTAAAAATGGGTCTGCCAGGCAATACGCACGACCACTGGACATAGTGCGCACAACCACTGGTCGTGCGCCACTGATCGTGCGCATTGAAAATCTACACCTGCCTATAAAAAGCTGCTCCGCGAAAATAGCGATATACACTTCATTTCCAGGTCTTTTTGAGCACTGTTTTTTTGCATTTTTTCGTTCTAAGCGTCCTCTATTCATCTAGGGAATTCAAAGAAGAGATTGGATCTTACTTTCATCATCAAGGAAGGTTTAAAGAGCATTGGACATCGTCGGTTCGTGACACGAAGAAGACGGGCCATTAGGAGGAAGTGACAGCCCTCATTTATCCCAGACGCAGTTGAGGACCGAGTTTGGACGCGGATTGACAACCCAGCGATTCCTACCGTGAATCCCAACAATGCTTCAGAGTCGGTCGATTATCTTACTCTTTATTCTTTTGAAATG
The DNA here is from genome assembly GCA_033032865.1 of Dactylorhiza incarnata. Classification (NCBI taxonomy): domain Eukaryota; kingdom Viridiplantae; phylum Streptophyta; class Magnoliopsida; order Asparagales; family Orchidaceae; genus Dactylorhiza; species Dactylorhiza incarnata. Next base: position 2,131,703 of record JAWHQI010000107.1, on the reverse strand, counting down.
ATGTTTGTATGCTAAACTCTCTTTTTTGTGGATGAAGAACATGATAAATCTAGATTTGTAACTTTTATTTCATGTTTATGAAATCCCTTTTGATTTATTCATGTGTATGAGGTGCGCTATTGTCATTCATTTTATTAATTTCATTCTGCGTTGCCTTCTCCTCCATTCGCAAGCTTACCGCCCAACCACGTTGCTAAGCGGAGCTAACGACCCGTATATCCCATTTGCCTAGACAAGAGGTGCTAACGACCCTCACAAATCCATATTACTAATCACTCCATCCGCGAGCTTACTGGCCATCCACCTAGCGAAGTAGTGAGTTCAAGGCCTACGTAGTTTTCCATCCTGCCTGGCGAAGCAGTGCGCTTAAGGCCTACATATTAGGACATTTACTTTTTCTGCATTAGTTTTAGAACAAACATAAAACTCTCATCGTTACTCCAACCTAAAGGACTTCAATCTAAAGTCCTTCCTCGAACGTTAACTCCACCTTACGGTGTTCCTCGAGAGATTCGATATCCTGGGGATTTACTTCCTCAATTCTATTACTTGACAACGACCGGTACACTGCCGTTCAGTCCGCGTTTTGCTCCCGCCTATAAGCGGTGAAGGAATTCGCGCGTCAGCGATTCGTTCGAGATTTTTCTAAAATTACAAAACCTTTAACTCATCTTTTAGAAAAAGAATCCGCGTTTATTTTTGATGAGGAATGCTTGAAAGCTTTTGAAAAAAAAACTAATAAACTCGCCAATCTTAATTGCGCCAAATTGGTCTTTACCGTTCGAACTTATGTGCGATGCGAGCGATTTTGCTGTAGGTGCAGTTTTAGGCCAACGGGTGAATAAATATTTTCACCCAATTTATTTCCCTAGCAAAACGCTAACATTCGCGCAAGCAAATTATACAACAACGGAAAAGGAATTTTTGGCTATAATTTTTGCGTTCGATAAGTTTTGATCTTATTTAACGCTTTTAAAAGTTATTGTCTTTACAGAACACTCCGCTCTCCGGTATTTACTACATAAAGAAGATGCAAAGCCTCGACTGCTAAGGTGGATCCTCTTACTACAAGAATTCGATTTGGAGATCCAGGACAAAAGGGGAGCGGAGAATGTTGCGGCCGGCCACCTCTCACGGTTGGAGAATCCGGCTGTAGGAGCGCTAGTGGAGGCCGAAATTGATGACAAATTCCTTGAAGAGCGCCTCCTCGCCATCGAAAAGGTAACGACTTCTTCCACCCCATGGTACGCGGATTTGGCAAACTATTTAGTGGCCCGGGTCCTACCGTAAGATTTTTCAAGTCAACAAAAGAAGAAATTCTTTTCGAACTTGAAAAATTATTTTTGGGAGGACCCCTTTTTATTTCGTGTCTGCGCGGACCAAGTGGCAAGAAGGTGTATTTCGGGCGAGGAAGACGTCCAAATTCTGCGGCACTTCCACGAAGGACCAGCCGGTGGCCACTATCAAGCTAACCAGACCGCAAGGAAGGTACTAGAAGCGGGCTTCTATTGGCCCACCTTATTCAAAGACACTCACAATTTTGTGAGTAATTGTGATCGGTGCCAAAGGTCAGGTGACATTTCTAACCGGGATGAAATGCCCCAAAATCTATTTTTAGAATGCAAAATTTTTGATTTCTGGGGAATAGATTTCGTAGGTCAATTACCCTCCTCTTTTAATAACAAATATATCCTTATTGCGGTCGATTACGTGTCGAGGTGGGCGGAAGCACAAGCTTTTCCCACCAACGACGCGAGAGTCGTCGTAAATTTTTCAAATTAGTGATCGGGGCACACATTTCTATAACAACCAACTTGCTAAAATTTTAGCAAAATATGGAGTTACACACAAACTGTCTACCTCCTACCACCCACAAGCAAATGGCCAAGTGGAGGTAGTAAATCATGAATTAAAAAGAATATTCAAAAATACTGTGTCCGTTAATAGGAAGGATTGGTCGCTAAAATTAGACGACGGACTCTGGGCTTATTGGAAAGCATACAAAACCGCTATAGGATATACACCATACCGATTAGTCTATGGAAAAGCTTGTCATTTACCGGTAGAATTAGAAAATCGCGCTTTTTGGGCGCTAAAATTTCTAAATTTGGATTTAAACTTAGCCTCCGAACATAGGAAATTTCAACTAAATGAATTAGACGAATGACGTGCTAACGCCTATGAAAATAATAAATTTTATAAGGAACGCACTAAGTTTTATCATGATAAAAAAATTAAACATCCACAAACTTTTTCACCAGGAGACTTAATCCTTCTCTATAATTCTAGACTTAAACTTTTTCTGGGCAAATTAAAATCCAGATGGTCCGGTCCCTTCATAATAAAAAGAAGTTTGTTCATATGGAACTGTGCTAATAGAGCACCCGGAAAAAGGGTCCTTTAAGGTTAACGGCCACCGACTAAAATTGTATCACCCCGACGACCCAGCGTCCGGACAAATTGAAATACTTTATTTTCCTAATTTTTAAAACAATAATTGCCACTTAGTCAAGCTACGCGACGGTAAACAAAGCACTTTTGGGAGGCACACAAATGTTATCAATTATTTTGGTTTTTGCTAACTTCTTTTTCAGGTTTTCAACCCGGCAACCCAATCTACCAACCAGGGAAGCCTTCTTCTCCCCTCTTTTCATTTACTGCATTTTTTTATAATACTTCATACTTAGTTTTAAACATTGTGAACAATGTTTAACTTTAAGTATGAGGATGTAGTGTAGTTTTCTAGATTTTCGTCTCAATTTATAAAAAGAAAAAAATATATTTATAAAATTCATAAAAATCTAGTTTCTTGGAAAGGGAGGTTTAGGCTTGAACTCCCATCGCGTCTCCTAGTACCTTGCGAACCATTCACCGGGTAGCCCTCGGGAAGTCCAACAACTAATAAAAAAAAACTAATAATAATAAATACGCCTAGCCTTGTGTTTTATCTTTCTAGAAATCTAGTTTGAGGTTTGATCATAAGTAATCCTACATTTTTAATTTAGCTAATATTTTGTTTAATCAGAATTCGTTAGACTTAAATTTGAAGTAATTTAGTTTTAAGAGATATTTTATGTTTTAATTCAATTAGAAAATTTATTTAGCATCACTTCTCTTTTTAATTTTAAATGGCTTCAAATTGGGGTAAATTGGCTAAACTTTTTTAGATTTTTGTTATATTCTCTACTAACTTTAAGATCTTAAGAAATTTCACTCCACTAAGAAAGTTGCTCTCAAAATAGTTTAATTTATAAACATGAAGTATTTCCTTACCCTCATCCTTTATTGACAAATAAAAAAAGTGTAGTAAAAGATCATATGTCATGGGAATAAGAGGATAAAATTCATTATTCTCTAAACATATGCACCCAAACCCAAAATCATTTAAAAGACTATATGTCATGATGTAAGAGGATAAAATTCATTACATCTAAACATATACATTTTGGGTTTTTGATTGAAGAGCTTTGTTAAAAGATTATATGACATGAAAAATGAGAGGATAAAATTCTTCATTTTCCTAAACATATACAAAAATGAATTTTTGAGTGAGGTTTTCACCACCTCCAATAAAAGAACTCTTCATTTTTCCATCTATACAAAACCAATCCCTAGCCATTTCTATTGATTCTAGTCCTAAATAAAATTATTTAGAGAGCAATATTTTGGTAGGTGTCTTCTCCTTAAAGTTTCTTTTATGTTAGAGTGTATAATTTCAATCTATTCTTGTTTGAAAATTTCTATAATTTCATTTGCTAAATAGTTATCTTGAGAAGTACCTAGCTAAACATTTTCCTCTTTTTAAATTATCACTATAACTTATGACTTAATTCTTGAATTTCTAGAATTTGCTTTTAACTTACTTTTGGTCTAATAAAATTTTGGTTAATTGGAAATAATATCGATTTCTTATAATTCTTCCCTCATTCTTTTACTCTGGAATAACAAAAGCTCAAGTATGAGAGTGTTTAATTAGTAGTTTTTATACTCATCTTTTAGTATAGTTTTAATATATTTTTAATATGAAATTATATAAATTATATGAATTATTTCATATAAATCTTTCCCTTTTCGATTTCATGAACTAACTTAAGTTTATTTTATATTTTCAGGTTTTCTGGGCACTTTGGGAAAAATTCCAAATTACACGCCCAAGGTCACGGGCGTGACCAAGAGGCGTGACTGCCTAGATGTGTCCAGACCCGATTCCGTCACCTCGGGAGCATTCCGTGAAGATTCGCCAAGTACACGCCCCAGGTCACGGGCATGACCAAGGGCGTGACCCAATGTCACGGCCGCAACCCGTCACCAGCAGCAGAAGCGCAATGACCCATCAATTAAAATTACACGCCCTCGATCACAGGCGTGACCGAGGGCGTGACATCCAGTCTCGGGCGTGACTCGACCAACGCTCTTTCCCGCCGAAAGCTTCCCGCCAGGAGCCTATTTTGAAGATTACATGCCTTAGGTCATGGGCGTGACCTAGGGCGTGACCTAGGGCGTGACGCGCACGTAACGCCCGCAATTACTCCAGAAGGCTCCCTCTCTGCTGCTGCTTCGATCACACCCCTTACACGCCCTTAGTCACGAGCGTGTGACACCAAATTTTTAGCTATTTAAAGGGAGCTTCTCCAGATGATCAGGGACAAAAATTTGGAGGTTAAAGTCTGATTTTTCTTGTATTGTTTTCTCATTTCAAGTTTTCATGTAATACTACGTTCAATTCCTTAGTTTGTAATTTCTTTTGCCAAAAATCAATAAAATAATTCTTTTCTCCTTCTTATTCTACTCTCAATTTCATTATGTACCTTTTTATTTTCATTAATTCCTCCACCTCTATGAGTAGCTAAACTTCTATTAGCACTCGGTCGAGATGATCCAAGGAATAATATAATTCATGAAGTAATGTAGAAAGCCTTTTTCTCTTCTTGAAAATGCTTAAGATTTATCCTTGATCTATTTTTAGTGAGGTTATATTTTCGATATATAATTCTCATTCATGTTTTCGTAATTTAGTAGTCGAGAGACTCATAATTTGAATTGATCACTTAAGGATAAAGAGAGTTGATTGCAACCATTGAGAAAGGATGACATAAATCTCCCGGATTGGAGTCAAATCCACTAGAGGGGTTCAATTCGATAAAGCGAGTTTTAGGTGTTTTGATTCTAGAGCGAAAGTTCGATTGATCAACTTAAACTCAGTTGAACGCATCCTCAACAGAGGTGCGTTTATAACTCAGGAACCTCCACGGTCGAAGCAATTTTCTTAAGAGAATTAGATCTTTTGTTTTCTTCTATTTTATTTCCAAGGTGATTCAAAGATCAGGTGCTAGCTTTTAACCATCAAAGTAATTCTGTTAGACTTTCTAGTTTTTACTATTTTGCAAACCAACTCCAAATTTCTAATTAATAAAATAATAGAGATTTTCCGAAGTAAAAGTATTCAACCGCCTCGAGTCTAATACGACCTTGGTTTTATAACCTATACTACTTTCAATATGGTACACTTGTCGTTATTGTTTGCGGATATAGTTTTGTGCATTAGTATCCCATTCTTTCGTCAGGGATCTCAAGAACTTGTCATTCAGTTCACCAACAGTGAATTCCTGATCATAGTTCCTTAGACCGTTGACGATCTTGAAGAGCTTCTCATAAGTGTTAGAAATAGAGTCCCTTGGATCTTGCTTGAAAGCTTCATATTCTTGATTTAGCAAAGATCTTTGATCATCCCTTACTTCTTTCATACCTTCCATCAAGACGACAAGAGCATCCCACATGTCTTTGGCAGATTTGCAGTGGAAGAGGTTCTATAGCATAGAGTCATCCACAGCACTGGAAATAATGTTCTTCGCCTTCTTTTTCAAGGCGACAAGATCAATCTCGTCCTTTATTAGATCAAGCATCTTCTTAGGAACTTCTCATTTGTGTTGATAGTAGATGTTGTCATAGGAATATTATGAGGAACTTCTTCAACAATCTAAAAGATCCTTGGGTCGGCGGCTTCCATGTAGAACCTTACTCTTTCCTTTCACATGGGGAAGTTTTCTTTTGTGCACACCGACAACTTCATGGAAGAATCCGTGTTTCTGTCCATTCCAGACATAGTGTCTTTGAACAACTAGATAGAGGACTTTTGTTCAAGGTGTTAACCTCTTAACGAACAACCTACCTCTGATACCAATTAAAAGTATCTAGTTGCTACCTAAATCACCTAGAGGGGGTGAATAGGTGACTTTTATGGCTTTTATGCGAAATTAAAAACTTTAAAGTAAAGCACACAGAAATCAAAAGAACACACACAAACACAAGGATTTATAGTGGTTCCCCGGAATGGGTATGTCCACTTTCCCGCCTCACCTATCTAGCATGCCAGCTAGACTTAGCTACTTCACTAATCTCAGATTAAAATAATCTTACAACTCGGAGTATACAACTCCAACAAACTCGGAGTATACTGTTGGAACATGGTTTTCCGCATCCCTTTGATTTGAGAATAACAAATCTTACTTGTATTTGATCTTGTTGTCATTGTGTTTTTAGCATGCAGGTTTGGACAGTTATGACACCAGGTTGCAAAAACAATGGTCTGGCACTAACAACAAGCTGAAGGATTGAAAGCTATTTAACGTTGGGCGTTAGCGCTAGACGAAAATGGCGTTCGACGAAATTATGTTCGACGAAAGAAGAAGCCCGTTCGACGAACTGCGTCCGACGAAAACTCAGTTCGACGAAATGGAGGCTGCCGAAATGCGTTCGATGAAATAAGCGTTCGACGAAATAAGAATTCCGTTCGATGAAAAGGAGTTTGTTGGAACAACCCTATTACTGATTTGGGCTAGGATCACTATATGTTGATTAGGATCTGTATTGACCCCATTGTATAGTCTTAGGGTCAAGTTTTTAGGCTGATTAGATTAGTCAGAACTTAGGAAAATTCAAGCTCGACAAATGGCTAGCGGCGTTCGACGATTTGTCTGTCAGTGTTCGACAAATTCCAGGCAGTGCTCGACGAATTTCAGCCAGCGCTCGACAAATTCCTTTCTGAAGCTCAGATTAATATTTTCAGTTGGACATAAGTTCTCTGAACACAAATCGACAGAATAACGGATATATTTATTTCTTTTTGGACGTATTCAGTCAGCTATGTAAGGATATTGATGAGTCCTGAACATATACACATTTTTTGGACTCATCCGGGCCGTTATTTAGTCAATTCTACGCACTATAGCCTTGTTATAGTTTATATTTGATAATCCATGCTAGGTGCACATCTTGGCCCACTTTGGTGTGATTTTCGTGCTTTTTGTCTTTAGTAGTATTCTTGTGCTGTTAGGTGCCACTTTCAGTGGCTAGATCTGTGGTTGTGCGAGAATAGGAGTCGTGCAAGTGCTCCCGGTGCAATTCTGCACAGGAACACTGCGCACGATCACCGGTTCTATTGCGCACGACCACTGGTCGTGCGCCACTGATCGTGTGCACTTAACCCTTTTTCACGAGTTCTGTTTGGTGCAGTGCGCACGACCATCAACGACAGTGCGCACGACCACCGGTCGTGCGCCACTGCTCGTGCGCACTTACCATTCAATTTCTGAGTTCTGTTTGCTGTAGTGCGCACGACCATCGACTCCAGTGCGCACGACCACTGGTCGTGCGCGACTGGTCGTGCGAACATTATCTTCTATAAACTCCGTTTCTTGCAGGTTCTACCCAGACAGGCGCACGATCACAGGATTCTAGTGCGCACGACCACTAGTCGTGCGCCAATGACCGTGCGCGCTGTTCAATTCAGCGCCTATATAATGACCTGATCGCGAATTAGGTCGGGGGAACGCATTTGGACTCCGTTCCTTCCGCCGTTTTCGCCATTTTCAGAGGGTTTTCATCCCCTAGGCCTCCTCCATCATCCAAGGGCTTGCAAGAAGGGATCCTACACTCATTTTGATCGCTAAGGAAGAAGTTCTTCGCACTAGACGTGACCGGATGGTAAATCGCTGGAGAAGACGGGTCCATTGGGAGTTGTGACAACCCTCCTCTACCCCGGACGCAGTTGGGACCGAGCTAGGACGCGGATTGACAACCCGATGCTTCCTACCGTGAATCTACAACGAGACTCTGGATTCGGTCGTATTTCTTGCCTTTTTCTTCTACTTGTGTGGTTATATTTGTTGTAATCTCTTTATTTAGATGATGAATGCTATGAACCATGTGTATTATTGCTTATTTCATGATTTTGGAATTATCTAGTTCATTTGTGTTATTGAGGTGCGCCCTATTCCATCTCCCACTCCACCACCGTGACCGGTGCCGCACTAGCAATTGCTTGTGGCGTGCTTATTGTTGACGAGGTGCTTGCGACCCTCATTCCGCTTGCCTTCTCGCCCATCCGCCCTTTCGACGCAGTGCGCTCAAGGCCTGCTCAGTCTCCATCTCGCCAATCGAAGCATTGCATAGCGGCATTGCATAGGAGTAGGCGTAGTATTTTATTTTATTATTCGCAAACCAAACCAACCATCCATTGTAACACCGACCAAGGACTTCGATCTCAAGTCCTTCCTCGATATTAAATTCCACCTTACTGTGTTCCTCAAGAGACCGACACTCGGGGATTTTCCCCATTTTTATTACTTGCGCGACCGGTGCACTTGCCGAAAATATCGCATCAAGTTTTTGGCGCCGTTGCCGGGGAACACAGTCGTGTGAGTTTTCTGGAGAGGGAGAATCTGAGAGAGAAGCCCTTCCATTTGTTTATCACATCTTTTATTTTATTTCTGTTCTCTTTATTCCATTTTCTTGTTTTATAGTAGGTTGCTTTAGTAAATTTTTGTTAGGTGTAGTATTTCGCACAATAGTGTTCTTCTTTTTGAATCGTTTTATCTTCACACTATGTGGGCACATCTCAATTTCCGTTGCCGTTGGTGTGGAGCTACCTCCCACTCTAGTGATGAATGCCCTACGGAGAATAGTAGGCATAATTCTTATAGCCAAGCATATGGAGCACCGACTTCGTCTGGTACTCCATATGGTGCGCGTAAGTCTTATGGCTACTCTGCTGAGCCTTTACCGTCGTACTTCTTTTCGGCTCCAGCTCCCGCTGTGCCAAAGAAGCCCGCAAGGCAGTGCCGGTTTTGTCAGAGCACTGATCATGTCCTGAAGGACTGTGCCGAGTATCTTCGCCAATTGGACGAGGACGACGAGCCGGATATCCGGATCGTTCCAACTCCTAACTCTGGCGGCACACCTTCAACATCCGGTTATGTGTCTTTGTCACCTTCGCATCTTGAAGGGTATGGCATGGACACGGTCACCGGATGTGCGGCTGATCTGGGCTCCGACATTGCTGAGCCTATTCTCCCAGTGCATCCACCACCCCTAGTGGATTCGATTCTTTGTGAGGAATCGGTGCTCGACTTTTATCCGAGCACTATTCCTCCCCCTGTTGTGCATACTACTTTCGTCTCTGACGACATTGTTGAGGATGTGTCACGGGATGAGGCTGGCGATTTATGTGTTATGCCTGCCCCTATGGAGGAGGACAACCTACTAGGTGAAGAGGAGTTTTCCTCAACACCGGTGGAGGAAGTCCAAACCTTGGGCATGGCCACTGTCGATCCCGCTGAACTTTGCGGCATTGATGACAATGCCAACATTATTTTACTTCCCATCCTGCTGGGAGTGAGACCGGGACCACTCCCCCGATTTCTGATTATTTTTGTCCTTCTTCTCTTTTATTTCTTGATCCCCTTTCTCTATCTGAGCCTGTGCAGGTTGAGTCTTCACAGGTACCTCAGGAGGACTTGGAGCATGATGCTCAAGTCAATGATGAGTGTATCCTCATATGTGAGGAGGTTGATCCCCCCTTCGTAGAGGAAGCTCCACTCATTTCCTTCTCCTCCTGCTGCCTCCCTGGAGATGATACCTTGCTGGGCAAGGATAGTTTTGGTGAGTTGAGTGAGGATTCCTCCTCTTCTTATTTTTTATTCCCTCTACCTGTGACGAGCAGGTATTATTTATATTCGGGTAGAGGCGTGACTGTTCTGTTGCCGTATCGGTACCCGCTACCGACACGCATATTAGAACAGTTACCTGTGCACTTCTCTTTTCATAGACCCATTAGCTAGGACCTTTTTGTTTTCAAATAAGTCGTGCTGGGATGACAGTAACCCCAGTAGTTATCTTTATTTACCCTGAAATTTTATTTTATCTGGTTTAGTTAAGTTTTTGTTAAGGCTATGAATGCCTCGCTGCGTGTGCTGACTCCTGGTTGTGCGTAAATTGCACGGTGGATGGAGTTTTTACTAAAATTTTGGCCGCTTGGAAAATTCCTAAGGCGCATGATCACTGGTCGTGCGCACTACTTATCGCGCACGACCAGTGGTCCAGATTTTTATAAAAAGCCCGTCCGCCCGAGCCTTTCGCGCACGATCTAGGGTTTTCGTTCGCCGACGTCCGTGCGCCGTTTCTGCCTGCTTGCCGCCGATCGTGCGCCTCCTTCCCTTCCGTTGAGCCCTTTCCCTATTTCTCCTCCTTCCTTTGCCCTCCTACCACCATGAGCTCCAGAGATCGTCAAAAGGTCTACCAACGCTCCGGCCGCTCTTCCGCCTCTCCTGCTCAGATCCTCGCTAGGATGGCGACTTTTTCCAAGGATTCGCATACGCGGCGATTCAATTCTCTTAAGGAGAAGCCATTCCTATCACAGCGTCTCGTGGATTGGAACGAGTTGAACTCTATCGGCGACAATGGGGAGTTGGGGGAGGCCGTCCGCCAGCGCTATTATTTCGATCATTGGAGCGGGGTGTTCGAGTGCAATGACCTCGGCTACCGGGAGCTCACCTTGGAATTTCTTGCTACGTTTGAGTGGGAAGTGTTGCCCTCCGGTCAACGTCCGGGAAAGTGCTCTTTCCGAATTTTGGGCAAGGTTTTCACTCTCTCCTTATCCGAGTTGGCGGTGCACGCTGGATTTTACACCGAAGCCGAGGCCACGACGATCCCTTTTCTGGATTTGGATGTCTCCTTCCCTGATGGTGTTACCCCGCGTGCCGCGTGGTGTGCCCTCACGGGTCGTGATGAAGAATATGTGGCCAGAAAAAGCAAATCCACATGGATCGTCGCGCCTGCTCTCCGATACCTGCAGCACGTCCTTAGCCACTCTCTTGTCGCCCGTGCCCTTAGTCAGAATGTAGTGGGGTGGCAGGATCTGATCTCCCTCTATAGTATGGAATTTCGGCAGCCCTTGCATCTCGGCTACATGTTGGCCTTCTTCTTCCACCACGAGGCCACTTACGGTCTCACAGGTGCCATTGGTGGTGCCTACTATATTACCCGCATTGCCAAAAGCCTAGGGGTTTGGAGTCATCTGCCTCCGATGGTGCAGGTGACTGCGCCCTCCTTCATCACTCGGGCCACCATGGTGAGTTTCCATCTATTACGGGTCGTGGGGAAGAAGAGTAGTAGACACTTTGTGGTCGTGATGCCGGGAGATGCGCCTAGGGAGAGGCAAGGCGACGAGGAGCACGGAGAGCCGGCTGAGCCGCCAAATACTCACCGCGAGGTAGCCCTTCTGCAGCCGCGAAGGCATTCATTTCAGCAGGAGCGGAGAGCCAAGGAGGAGGGCAGTTCGTCAAGAGCGCCGGAGGTGCCAAGTTTCGATCGGCGCCTCTCCGATTTGGAGGCAAACCAGTACTGGCTTACGGATTTCGTCTATCAGCAAGCACTGCGGGGAGGGCTAAACATCCCCCCACCTCCGGGTCGGGCCGCGTCATCTTCCAGACGGTCGCCGTCCGTTGTGGTGTTAGATAGCGACAGCGACGACGAGTGATCTTCCTCCCTACATGCGAGATATTCTAAGCCGTGCTTTCTGTTTAGTTTCTTTTGTTGAGTCATTTGAACTCCTTCTCTTTTGATGTTTGTAATAATAACATTTTGTTTGTGGAATGCTCTTCTAGGCATAGTTTTATTTATTCAGCTTTTTCTGTTCCCTTATTTTGTGTGCGAGTGCTCAATATTTATTGCAGGAACAAGTTCACTCCCATGGGTGATAACTTAGAATTCTTGATTTTTTGTGCTCTCACATGTTTAGTCCAGTTTTTACTATTTTTGTTGCTCTAGTGTATAACTTTCAGGTGGCCTTTGTTTCTCTTGAGAGCGGATGCTGCGGACTATTCTTGATCATTTACGCCAATCGTCTGGTATGCTCACTTCTGAGCATTGGGTAACACTTCCTCCCCTCTTCTTGCTTCAATTTCTAGATATATCGCTTAGCTTAAGTCTGGGGGAGCGGTTGTTGTTATCCAATGTGCACATGCTGCATTGCATACTAGAAGGTTGCTTTTTATTTATCATTTTCATTATCATCGTTGCATTCTTCTCACACCACTTCTCCCACTTGAGTGCGTGCTTGTCTTTTTGTTGTTGTTCCGTTTAAACTAGTTTGGTTGGAATGTGAAATAGGTTGTTAACGCAGGAATTATTATTTGGAGTGCGATGTTGACTCATGTAGTGTTCTAGTCACTTCGCATGCTATGGTAGAATTTGTGTAGAACTAGATTTTCTTTATGCATCTAATTTATGTTTAGTATTTCTGCGTAAATTTAGATTTAATATACTCAAGTGGTGAATTTGAATGAAATCGACGATAACCCGGTGTTGTGTGTGTGCGATTGCTAGTCGTGTGTTGCTCGAGTCGGGAGGAAGGTTTATCTTTCTCGTGGGCTAAGAACTTGCCCCTAGCGACTCTCGAAGCATGGGTGAGAGCTACTCGTTGAGTCAAACATGATGTAGGCCACCCTTTGGCTAGTTTGAGCTTTGTTATTCCATGTCCATTTCATTCCCCTTTGCAAGCCAATTTTGTGCCTACCATTCCTTTGTACAGCCCCTCTTCATCCACCAAAGCCTGGAGCCTATCCCACGCCCGCAACCAAATTGTTTTTAACTGCGCTCATAATTCTAAACTTGTGTGGTGTGTGGAATCTTTGTGTTATGGAGAGAAAATAAAGTCCATCTGCTGATTTTGAACCAACCGGGGGTTCAATAAAAGAAGTGAAATATGTAAAAGAAAAAAAAAAAGAGTATTTTGAAAAAAAATCCTCCCGAGCTAAAAACGGAAAATCTGTTGGTATTTGTGTAGTAGGCCGTGTGCACACCTGGTTTTCAGGATAAGTCTGGGGGTGTGTCACACGAGCATAGTTTGTTGGTCTTGTGTGGTGCAGCGTTCCGTTAGCTCACTTGGGTTGCGCAGCCACCGTGTTTAACTTTGAATATCACACCGTAACCTAAGCCTCGTTTTAGTCCTATAAGTCCTACTGATTTGATTTGCGAGTTTGCTAGCGCCGTGGAGAGAGTGTGACCGGGCGAGCGTATGGTTCACGACGTTGATGGATTTCAGCGGAGTTATTCCTAAGCCCCGATCTTTTGCAACACCCGCCTCAGTGTCTCGTCACTTTCATACTGGGCATGATCGTCAAATTCTTCATAATTCACCAACTGAGTAGGACTAAATCTTTACTTACGCTTTAATACTTATGTAAATTAGTTAGCATAATTAGAATCTTCTTCTACTAGAATTTCTACTCGCATGCGTACGTTACTTCGCACCGTACTCCCTTGTGTAATTCTCTATGTTAACTATCGTTTTCGCGCTCCGCCGGATTCGTTTGCTCGGGACGCGCAAACAGTTAAGTCTGGGGGTGTGATGAGTCCTGATCATATACACATTTTTTGGACTCATCCGGGCCGTTATTTAGTCAATTCTACGCACTATAGCCTTGTTATAGTTTATATTTGATAATCCATGCTAGGTGCACATCTTGGCCCACTTTGGTGTGATTTTCGTGCTTTTTGTCTTTAGTAGTATTCTTGTGCTGTTAGGTGCCACTTTCAGTGGCTAGATCTGTGGTTGTGCGGGAATAGGAGTCGTGCAAGTGCTCCCGGTGCAATTCTGCACAGGAACACTGCGCACGATCACCGGTTCTATTGCGCACGACCACTAGTCGTGCGCCACTGATCGTGTGCACTTAACCCTTTTTCACGAGTTCTGTTTGGTGCAGTGCGCACGACCATCAACGACAGTGCGCACGACCACCGTTCGTGCGCCACTGCTCGTGCGCACTTACCATTCAATTTCTGAGTTCTATTTGCTGTAGTGCGCACGACCATCGACTCCAGTGCGCACGACCACTGGTCGTGCGCGACTGGTCGTGCGAACATTATCTTCTATAAACTCCGTTTCTTGCAGGTTCTACCCAGACAGGCGCACGATCACAGGATTATAGTGCGCACGACCACTGGTCGTGCGCCAATGACCGTGCGCGCTGTTCAATTCAGCGCCTATATAATGACCTGGTCGCGAATTAGGTCGGGGGAACACATTTGGACTCCGTTCCTTCCGCCGTTTTCGCCATTTTCAGAGGGTTTTCATCCCCTAGGCCTCCTCCATCATCCAAGGGCTTGCAAGAAGGGATCCTACACTCATTTTGATCGCTAAGGAAGAAGTTCTTCGCACTAGACGTGACCGGATGGTAAATCGCTGGAGAAGACGGGTCCATTGGGAGTTGTGACAGCCCTCCTCTACCCCGGACGCAGTTGGGACCGAGCTAGGACGCGGATTGACAACCTGGTGCTTCCTACCGTGAATCTACAACGAGACTCCGGATTCGGTCGTATTTCTTGCCTTTTTCTTCTACTTGTGTGGTTATATTTGTTGTAATCTCTTTATTTAGATGATGAATGCTATGAACCATGTGTATTATTGCTTATTTCATGATTTTGGAATTATCTAGTTTATTTGTGTTATTGAGGTGCGCCCTATTCCATCTCCCACTCCACCACCGTGACCGGTGCCGCACTAGCAATTGCTTGTGGCGTGCTTATTGTTGACGAGGTGCTTGCGACCCTCATTCCGCTTGCCTTCTCGCCCATCCGCCCTTTCGACGCAGTGCGCTCAAGGCCTGCTCAGTCTCCATCTCGCCAATCGAAGCATTGCATAGCGGCATTGCATAGGAGTAGGCGTAGTATTTTATTTTATTATTCGCAAACCAAACCAACCATCCATTGTAACACCGACCAAGGACTTCGATCTCAAGTCCTTCCTCGATATTAAATTCCACCTTACTGTGTTCCTCAAGAGACCGACACTCGGGGATTTTCCCCATTTTTATTACTTGCGCGACCGGTGCACTTGCCGAAAACGTCGCATCAGATATCTTTCTTATTTATTATATCCTTATATTCCTTCTATTCCAAGAAAAAGAATAGCCGTTGACATTTAATGCCAAGGCATCTTTCACGACAAAAGGAATTGAAAGGACCTGCCAAAATGGCTTTGGGTGGATGCATAGTTCCAAGAAGGATTTAAGTCAAAATAATATATTCCTTAAAAGCAGATAATTTGAATTTGAAAGATCACAAGTCATCAAAGAAGCATATTCAAGAGTCGATTTTTTTTCTTTAGACAGAGCACAGAGATACATTCAAAAATTTCTCTCAGTCTCTCTGATTTTACAGAACAAGAAGAACAAAGAGAAGTATTAGAGAAAGAAGAAGAAAGACAGAACATTATTCATTTTTCCCAGTCTTCTTCTTACTCAAGGCAGCACCCTCATCATTCTGAGAACAACATTCAACCTCTCAGAACTGCTGCAAGTTAAAGTCTTTCAAAGAGCAGCAACAATCTGAAGATTCATTTCTTCCAGATAATCTGCTACAAAAGACTTGTGTTAGAGAAAGCTCTGTCCACAAACTGTCATCAACTCTCATCAGACAGGGGGAGCTTTCAGCTTCAACACCATCTTGTCTTCTCTCAGATCATTGACAGAGAAGAACACTCTAAACCTCTTTATCTCATCTTGTACAGGGTTAATTCTCCCTTCAAAAGTTTACACAGTGGTGGCAAGACACCTTATCAAAAAATCCTTGTGTGGTTTTTAAGCACCTTATGAAAAGCTTATTGGTGTGTGGACACCTTATCAAAAACCCCTTGGTGCTAGGGCACCTGATCAACCCTCCTAGTGGATTCCTACCAAGGGTGGTAAAAGCGTAGACGTACCCAGATTTATTGGGGAACTACTATAGCTCCTTGTGTCTTCTGTGCTTGCTTATTCTTCTGTGCTTGTGCTGTGTGATTTTCTTTTTACTGTTTCTGTCTTTATCTTTAACTCTCACTGATTACACATATACTTAACAGTATTCTAAATTCTGCTATAAAACTAAATAAAAAGTTTTAATACTCTATTCACCCCCCCCTCTAGAGTAACTTAAGATCTGACCTCCACTTTCAATTGGTATCAGAGGGGTGTTGATTCTTTACAGACTAACTCCTGAATCACAAAGATCAACCAGATCTTAAATTTCCTCAGAGTTTCTTTCTCTTTATCTTATTTAAAACTCATGGCACAAAACAAGGAATATTCCAGCACAAGACCTCCTATGTGCAATCTCAATAAGTTTGCACTATGGAAAGCAAGGATTAGGCTGTATATGAACTCCATTGATGAAGAAATTTTCAATGTCATTTTGACAGGACCTCCAGCTACCACAGCATCAACAAGTACTGATGCAGCAACAAATAATACTGATGTTCCACCTCCTGAGTGGACTGAAGCTCAGAAGAAGCAGAGAAATGCAGATGCAATGGCCATGAACATTCTGGCCCTAACTATGTCAGATGACATATTCCAGAAGGTTGTTGAGTGCACCTCAGCAAGAGAAATTTGGGAATCTCTCAACAACATGGTGGCAGGCTCAGCAGATGAAAGAAAAGATAGAAGATCTCATCTAATTTCTCAATATGAGAACTTCAAGAAGGGAGAATCAGAAAGTGTTGCTGATATGTACAATAGGCCCAGCCTCATAATAAATGAGCTGAAGTCTCTGGACAAAGTGGTCTCACTCACAGAGATCAATGACAAAATTCTTTTGTGCTTCCCCAGCACATGGGACTCCAGAATCTGGCCAATCAAGGAAGCCAGAAGTCTCAATGACATCACCACTGAAGCTTTTTTGGGCAAATTCAAGTCTTATGAGCAGCTTATCAAAGCTAGGGAAGCTGAAGAATCTACTTCATCTCCAGCACTCAAGAAGGAAAGAAGCATAGCCTTCAAGGCTGCAGAAGAAGAATGAAAAGTTCCTGACAATGAGGAGTTTATGAGTCTGATAGCCAAAAGATTCTATAAAATGGCTAGAAAATATTTCAGGAAAAAGTCATCCAGAAGCCATGACAAGCCAAGGTATGACAAAAATCACTCTAATGAAATTATATGTTTTGGTTGCAGGAAACCAGGACACATTGCTCCTGACTGTCCAGATAATCAGAATAAAAAGGACAAGAAGGACAGGAGAAGAGAAAAGGAAGAAAAGAAGAGCTCTAGCAAATCTTCCTCCCACTCTCACAAAAAGAAGGGAAGAAGATTTGTAGCAAAATCCTGGAGTGATACAGAGTCTGAGTCAGAATCTTCATCATGCTCATCTGATGAAGAGGAAACAAAAGACAATGACCAATGTCTGATGGCTATTTATGACTCAGATAGTGAGTCACAATCTGCATCATCATCCAGCTCCAGTGATGATGAAGAAGAAAGAAATTTCTGTATGATGGCAATCAATGCCTCAACCAACAATTCTGATGAAGAGAAATCAGAATCAGAAATAGAAGATGATAATGATCAGGTATTATCTGGCTTTGATTTTACTTCTATTGAATTCAAAGATGATTTCAAAATTCTTTGCCAAGACTTAATAAAATCTGAGAAAGAAGTAATCTCTCTCAGAAATAAGTTAGTTGAGATGAATAATATAAGTGAAGAGAATGTAAGTCTTAAGAAAGAGTTGGCTGCCTCCAAAGAACACATTATTCTCATTGAGAATAAGTTGTCTGAAGCCAAGCAATTTGAAGAATCTCTCAATGGGAGAAGCATCAAACTGATGGACATCACAAGCACTGTCAATGCTATATTTAACAATAGCAAACTGGGCTTGGGTGCTTCATCAAGTGAGCCATCTCTGATTAAGAGAAACATCCTCTCCACACCCATAAAATTCATTTCTGCTAAAAGCAAAGAGGCTGCAGAAAGAAATAAAGATATTTCAAGCAAGTCTGTTAAGGATAAGAGAATTCAGAAGAATTCGTCGAACGAAGCTCGACAATAAGATTCAAATCTGTCGAACGGGGATCGACGAAAACTGAGAACAGATTTTCAGTATAGTTATAATATGGACGGCGCTCGACAAAAACATGCACATTCATCGAACGGCGGTCAACAAATTTACCCAAATTTGTCGAACAGACATTATGCCGAAAACTCTAAGAATTCTAATCCTAAATATACTAAAAATCCTTTTACTTAGTGGACTATACCTCCAAGGAGATATCATCCACAAGGCTATAAGGATCAGCCTGAAATGTCATTTATCTCTGAATTTTGTGGTAACATAAAAGGACCTAAGGTAGTCTGGGTCAAAAACAACTAGTTTATGTTTTTGTATTTGCAGGTACACAGCAATCCAAGATTAAATCAAAAATGATACTTGGATAGTGGCTGCTCAAAGCACATGACAGGAAACAAGGCCAACCTGAACAACTACAAGACAAAGTTTGGACCCAAGGTGATCTTTGCAGACTCCAACTGTGGACAAACCAAAGGCTATGGTCAAATTAAAGTTGGACCAGTGACATTCAAGGAAGTAACCTATGTCAAGGGTCTGAAGCACAACCTCATTAGCATAAGTCAGTTATGTGATGAAGGTTATCAGGTAACATTTAATAAATCAGAATGCATTATTAAATCCTCTGATAATGTTATTGTTCTATCAGGTATTAGGCAAGGAATTATATATTTAGTAAATTTCAACTCATCCAAATCAGAAATTTGTTTATTTAATGAGCTAAGCAAACCTAGTGAATTAAGGCATAAAAGATTAGGACATGTAAACCTTAGGACCATTGCTAAACTAGCTAAGGATAATCTTGTTAGAGGCTTACCATTAGGATCATATAAGAAAGAAGGTCTTTGTAGGGCATGTCAGTTAGGCAAGCAAACCAAAAACAACTTTAAATCATTATCTAAAAGTGATTCACCTAGAATCTTGTATTTGCTACATATGGACCTTTTTGGACCTATAACAATAATGAGTTTAGGGGGGAAGTCTTACACTCTAGTCATTGTAGATGACTTCTGTAGATTCACTTGGGTGTTCTTTTTGAGAGAAAAGTCAGATAACTTTAAAGTTCTTACAGACTTTCTTAAGAGCATACAGATTGAGTACTCTACTGTAGTTGCATTGATCAGAAGTGATCATGGCACTGAGTTTGAGTCTCTTCTCATGCAAGAATTCTGTGAGATGGAAGGTATCAGGCATTGCTTCTCAGCTCCTAGAACTCCTCAACAAAATAGGGTAGTTGAAAGGAAAAATAGAACTCTAATTGAATCAGCAAGAACATTGCTTGCAGATGCTAACTTGCCCCTATCTTTTTGGGCAGAGGCTGTCAACACAGCAAATTATGTTCTGAATAGAAGTTTGATACACAAACTTAAGGGTAAAACTCCATATGAATTACTTAAAGGGAAGAAACCTAAAGTTGATTATTTTAGAACTTTTGGATGTAGATGTTTTGTTCATAATAATGATAAAAAGTACCTTAGAAAATTTGAACCAAAACCTGAAGAAGGAATCTTCTTAGGGTATTCATTAGTTAGCAAAGCATATAGGGTATTTAATAAATCTTCTCTTAAAATAGAAGAGTCAATGCATGTTTCCTTTAATGAAACTAACATGTTTTACAAGGAGAAGAATTCTTCTACCAAAAACAATCTGTAGGTACTAGCTCTATGTGAAGAGCTTGATGGATTAAATCTACAGACAGAAGATTCAATGCATCCATCACCTCAAACTCTTGAAGATAGTGAAGAAGAAGATCATCTAGATCTTGCTGTTATCCTAAATCAAGTAACAGCAGAACATCCTCCACAGGACACAACAGCTGAACAAATTCCCCAAATGGATACTGCTGCTGAACCCACTCCAACTGTCGACCACATCACAGTTAGAGATCATCCAATCTCACAAGTAATTGGTGATATCACAGCAGGTGTTCAAACAAGGCATCAACTACACCAAAATCAGATGCATACTTGTTTCCTATCACAAGTTGAACCTCAAACCATAAAAGATGCAGAACAAGATCGAAACTGGATCCTTGCAATGCAAGAGGAACTCAACCAGTTTGAAAGGAACAAGGTTTGGGATTTGGTTCCAAGACCAAAAGGCCATCCTATTATTGGCACCAAGTGGGTCTTCAGGATCAAACTTGATGATCAAGGCAATATTGTGAGAAACAAATCTAGGCTAGTAGCTCAAGGGTACTCACAGGAAGAAGGAATAGACTATGATCAAACTTTTGCACCAGTTGCAAGGTTAGAAGCAATCAGAATCTTCCTTGCATTTGCTGCATATAAAAAGTTCAAAGTATATAAAATGGATGTGAAGAGTGCATTTCTATATGGAGACATGAAAGAAGAAGTCTATGTGGAACAACCATCAGGTTTCATCTCTCCAACTCATTCCTCCTATGTATTTAAGCTTAATAAAGCTCATTATGGTCTCAAACAAGCTCCCAGAGCATGGTATGAGACTTTAGCTAATTTTCTTTTGGAAAGTAATTTCTGTAGGGGCATAGTAGATGAAACATTATTTTCAGGATACATAAAAATCAAATCTTACTAGTTCAAATATATGTAGATGATATTATCTTTGGCTCTACAGATTCAAATTTATGCAAAACGTTCTCTAAACTAATGCAATCTAAATTTGAAATGAGTAGCATGGGTGAATTATCATACTTCCTTGGTCTTCAAGTGAAGCAAACCCCATCAGGAATCTTCATTTCCCAATCAAAGTATGCTAAGGAATTAGTGAAAAGATTTGGAATGTCTGATTCTTCTACCATGAAAACACCCATGGCCTCTAATGCTGTTGTTGATACTGATGAATCAGGGAAACCTGTTGATCAGAAAGTGTATAGGGAAATTGTTGGCTCTCTACTCTATTTAACAGCTAGTAGGCCAGATATAATGTTTGCTATATGTATTTGTGCTAGGTTTCAAGTTAACCTAAAGAATCTCATCTTATTTTACTAAAAAGAATTTTAAGATATATAAAGGGTTGCCCTAATCTAGGACTTTGGTATCCAACAGCATCTGAATTTGAATTAACTGGATTCTCAAATTCAGATTATGCTGGATGCAGAGTAGACAGGAAGAGCACATCAGGAACTTGTCAGTTTCTTGGTGATAGGCTTGTGTCTTGGTTTTGTAAGAAACAAACATCTGTGTCTACATCAACAGTTAAAGCTGAATACATAGTTGCTGGCAGTTGCTACTCACAGATATTGTGGATACAAAATCAGCTCCTAGACTATGGTGTCAACTTAAATAATTCAATTATATTTTGTGACAAAACTAGTGCAATATCTATAGCATAAAATCCAGTTATCCATAGTAGGACTAAACAAATAGAAATTAGGCACCACTTCCTTAGGGATAATGTGGATAAAAACAAAATTTGCCTACAATTCATTTCTACTGATTTGCAAAGAGCTGACATTTTCACCAAGCCCTTGGATGAAAAGAAGCACATCTTATTTATAAATCAACTAGGAATGAAAGATGGAGACTCAATCTGTTAAAAGTTAAATTTTCTATCTATCCCATAAATTCGTCGAACGAAGAACGACGAATTTGAACCATTTGTCGAACGGCAGTCGACAAAACCTGTTAACCTCAGAATCGATAAAGACAGTTTCATTTGTCGAACGGTGGTCGACGAAAAAGGTGTTTTCGTACGCAGTCTGACGAAGAAATAAAGCCTTTTCGACTTCTAATTTTATTAGGTTTTGTCGAACAACGGTTTACGAATGCGCCCTCATTCTTAGATCTTTCTATATAAGCTTTATTTTATCTCTTTCTAAGTTTGCGCCTACAGAAATCGTCTTTTCCCTCCAGTTCCCCTCTGCACTTGATCTTCGTTTTCTTTGCAGGAACAATGGTGATTTCTCAGGCCTCTCTGCACTCAATGAAGTTTGACGCAGGTTTTGATATCGACATGGATTCTTTTGCACAATCTGACCAAATCTTCAAGGATGTTCTTCAACTACTGGAAGACCAACATCTAAAGTAGTTTTTGAGCACCAGACAGAAAATACCAGTTGCAGAGATTAAAGAATGGGTTCATACTGTTCAGACAGAGGATGATAAGATGTCTGGAACCATCTCAGGTCATCAAGTCTCTCTCTCTCCCACCATTCTTACTGAAATTTTTGGTTTTGAGAATGGTGATGATGACTTAGACATAAGCTCAGAACATTTGATGAAGCTTTAGTCAAAATGGGTCACTTAACTGGAAACCCTAATCACTTACTAAAAAAGTACTTATCTCAGGACTACAAGTTCTTAGCTGACATTGTTGGAAAAGTCTTGCTGGGCAAGACTTCTGGGCATGACTATATCAACAGGCACCAATTTCTGTTGATGGTGGCCTTGATGGAGAAGAAGAAAATTAACTGGGGATCAATTCTCTTTGAATTGATTAAAAAGAAAAATTCTAAAGATAGTATCAGTTTTGGAAGAGTTATAGGTATTTTCCTGCAGGAAAGGCATCTAGACCTTCTGGTGTAATCCAAGGTGACTATAAATGCCAGCAAGAGGCTGACCTCAGCACTCTTTGCTAAGTGGGATAGGGTAATCCCCAAGAAGAATACAAGAGCTGATGCTTCTAGGAAAAGGATAACATCTGAGGACACAAGAACTGACCAAGTCACTCCCTCTACCCTTCCAGAAGTTCCTCCCTCAGTTCCTTCTCCTTCTCATATCCCATCTCCACCTGCTCAACAGTCTCCTGAACAATTTCTACCTCCAAACTCTCCACCACCTTCTTCAACTGATATACCACCTATCAATGATATTTCCCCTCTATTTCCAGAACCACTGCCTTCCCCTCCTCCATCTCCTATCAACACTAACCTCAATTCCTCAACTCTACCTCAATCACCTATTCCACCTCCATCTCCAATACATGATGAACATCAGTCACTAATTCATCCCTCAAGTTCAAACCATCCAGATAGCATTTCCACACATTCTGAAACTGTCAGAAATATCCTTCTACCAACTTTCATCCCAACCACTTCACAATCATCTACATCACTTCCATCAGATTATTTATCTCTCAACCTCACCTCTATTGCTGATCAAATTTTTGATCACATTCTTCCTAAAATAAACCATCTCCTGGATGCAAAATTTGCTCCAGTCCTCCAAGCTATTTCTACCTTATCTGCTAAGCTTTCTTCCCTTCCTTCCTCTATTGCTGTCACTTCTTCTAGGGGCCTAGATTCAGGTGTCCCTAAAGCTAGGCAGGGGGAGATGTCCTGTGAAGAAGCTCCAGAAGCAGAAGTTGCTCCAGAAGTAGCAAAAGTTACAGTTTTTGAATTAGATAATTCTGAGATAGTACAAAGTAAAGAAGATTCAATTATAGTTTATGATACAGATATGGTTGATTCTTGTATAGTATCAGATATACAAGTTATAGAAGAAATAAATAATATATGTATCTGCATTCATCCCTCTTGTGATCGGCATAGCTTATTATCAAAATTTGATACTAAATATACATCAAGGGTGTCACCAAAAGTACACATAGAGTATTTATCAAAGGCTGTGATATGCCTTCCTCAGAAGACTCATTCTGACATCATAAAAGGTTTCATCTCTTCTATTCCTTCAATCTCTGATCAAGATATTCAGATGAAGGACACTTTTGCAGAATATTAGGATGATCTTGCAGAATTTCTAGATGATATAGAAGATCCCCCTACTCCATCAGATGAAACAACTTCAAGAATTGTTTCCTCACCTCCAACTCTTTCATGGAATGAAGAACCAATGCCAAGTTTTGATGAAATCTGGAAAGAGACAGATGCATAGTTTGACAAAGCTGAAGAAGAAAGATTAAAAGCTCTTGAAGTAATCAAAACAATTGATGATTTATACAATAAGCCAATTTCTTCTTCTGACTCTGAAGAAGAAGATGATGATGATAACAGTGATTCTGATGACACATTATCAAGGAAAAGAAAGAAAAGAAAAGCTAAGTCAAAGGCTGTTCCCAAGCCTCCAAATCCTGAGAATGATATTGCATATTATGTTCAACATAATATTACTCTTGACAGAGGTACACCTCATTGGATGAAATTCTCAAGTAATGAGAACAAAAGAAGGAAGAAGATGAGGAAAACTGGTTACTATTCTGACAAACCTGACAAATATAACCATCCTCCTCCTCCTCCTCCAGCAACAGGCTCAGCAGCACCATCATCCTTCTCCCAGAAGCCCAGCTCTCAACAATCAGGGAGACCTGGTAGTTCTAGTGGTTCTCAAGCCTGTGGATCAGCCAGTGCTCCTCCTTCTAAGAAGACTACAGTTGCTCATAAAGAAAGAACAGTCACTACTCCCTCTCAAGTTTCTTCAGCATACAAGTATCACATTTCTGATGGATCTCTTCATAGAGACAAAGCACCTCAAAAGGTTACTCAAGATAAAGATAATTCAGAATATATTTATTATACTCCAGATCCAGAAGAAGAAAGATTATTTCAAATGGCAAGACTCAAAGAATCAGTTGCTTATGCCAAGATTATCAAAGCAAAATCAGAAGGTAGAGATCTTACAAACATTTCTACCATGTCTGATTATATAAGGAAAGAACTTCAAGTACAACTCCAAAGAGTTATTCAATACTGAAGAATATATTGATATGCACCCAGAAGCTTTTGTCCCTCATGTTAAATCTCAAACTGTTCTGGGAGCTCAAGATCTATACATCAGCAAGAAGAAATCTCAAGATCCAAACAGGCTAATAATTTTCAAGCCTTCATCTGCAAAGAAATAAAAGGTTTGATAGATTCTACTTTGTTGTAATACTGTGAGAACTCAGAGCACTTCTTATTTCATCTGCTGAAATGATTTTTCATTCTGTCAGATTCATTTATGCTCTGTTGTTTTCTTTTTCAGTTGTATATTATTTAAATGATTGTTAAATAGTATCCTAACCCAAATAGGGGGAGATTGTTGGAACAATCCTATTACTGATTTGGGCTAGGATCACTATATGTTGATTAGGATCTGTATTGACCCCATTGTATAGTCTTAGGGTCAAGTTTTTAGGCTGATTAGATTAGTCAGAACTTAGGAAAATTCAAGCTCGACAAATGGCTAGCGACGTTCGACGATTTGTCTGTCAGTGTTCGACAAATTCCAGGCAATGCTCGACGAATTTCAGCCAGTGCTCGACAAATTCTTTTCTGAAGCTCAGATTAATATTTTCAGTTGGACATAAGTTCTCTGAAAACAAATCGACAGAATAACAGATAAATTTATTTCTTTTTGGACGTATTCAGTCAGCTATGTAAGGATATCTTTCTTATTTATTATATCCTAATATTCCTTCTATTCCAAGAAAAAGAATAGCCGTTGACATTTAATGCCAAGACATCTTTCACGACAAAAGGAATTGAAAGGACCTGCCAAAACGGCTTTGGGTGGCTGCATTGTTCCAAGAAGGATTTATGTCAGAATAATATATTCCTTAAAAGCAGATGATTTGAATTTGAAAGATCACAAGTCATCAAAGAAGCATATTCAAGAGTCGATTTTTTTTTCTTCAGACAGAGCACAGAGATACATTCAAAAATTTCTCTCAGTCTCTCTGATTTTACAGAACAAGAAGAATAAAGAGAAGTATTAGAGAAAGAAGAAGAAGGACAGAACATTATTCATTTTTCCCAGTCTTCTTCTTACTCAAGGCAGCACCCTCATCATTCTGAGAACAACCTTCAACCTCTCAGAACTGCTGCAAGTTAAAGTCTTTCAAAGACCAACAACAATCTGAAGATTCATTTCTTCCAGATAATCTGCTACAAAAGAATTGTGTTAGAGAAAGCTCTGTCCACAAACTGTCATCAACTCTCATCAGACAGGGGGAGCTTTCAGCTTCAACACCATCTTGTCTTCTCTCAGATCATTGACAGAGAAGAACACTCTAAACCTCTTTATCTCATATTGTACAGGGTTAATTCTCCCTTCAAAAGTTTACACAGTGGTGGCAAGACACCTTATCAAAAAATCCTTGTGTGGTTTTTAAGCACCTTATCAAAAGCTTATTGGTGTGTGGACACCTTATCAAAAACCCCTTGGTGCTAGGGCACCTGATCAACCCTCCTAGTGGATTCCTACCAAGGGTGGTAGAAGAGTAGACGTACCCAGATTTATTGGGGAACTACTATAGCTCCTTATGTCTTTTGTGCTTGCTTATTCTTCTGTGCTTGTGCTGTGTGATTTTATTTTTACTGTTTCTGTCTTTATCTTTAACTCTCACTGATAACACATATACTTAATAGTATTCTAAATTCCGCTATAAAACTAA
This sequence comes from Dactylorhiza incarnata, assembly GCA_033032865.1. Classification (NCBI taxonomy): domain Eukaryota; kingdom Viridiplantae; phylum Streptophyta; class Magnoliopsida; order Asparagales; family Orchidaceae; genus Dactylorhiza; species Dactylorhiza incarnata. The sequence goes on along the minus strand of JAWHQI010000107.1, from coordinate 2,105,237 downwards.
ATAAAAAGTTTTAATACTCTATTCACCCCCCTATACAGTAACTTAAGATCTGACCTCCACTTTTAGAGTTCGACGAAATGTGAAGACCGTTCGACGAAGTTGCCGTCCGACGAAATAGGGTGAATAAAGAAAGTCAATGCCAGGCATTACTGTCAATGCTGAGCGTTATGTGGTCGACGAATTTGGCAAGGAGAAAGCAGCCGTGATTGCAAGAGGAACATTAGGAATGATTTGCTCAACGCGTCGCGTTAGCCTTAACGCCAGCGTTGATATTGCTTAAAATAAAACATTCCTAAAGTGCAGAAACTATTTCCTCTTCTGAAGATCCGAGCCATTAATATATTCCTATACATGGTCAACACCGGGAGTTAGCACTTAACACCGGCGTTAGCTCAAAGTCTATAAATCGGAGGATTTTATCTTCTCCGACTACTGATTGTTAAGAGCCCTCTTCCAGCACTTCAGAAACCTTGTCAAGGCCGTATTTTCCAGACCATTGATGAGTCCTGATCATATACACATTTATGGACTCATCCGGGCCGTTATTTAGTCAATTCTCCGCACTTTAGCCTTGTTATAGTTTATATTTGATAATCCACGCTAGGTGCACATCTAGGCCCACTTTGGTGTGATTTTCGTGCTTATTGTCATTAGTAGTGTTCATGTGCTGTTAAGTGCCACTTTCAGTGGCTAGATCTGTGGTTGTGCGGGAATAGGAGTCGTGCAAGTGGTCCCGGTGCAATTCTGCACAGGAACACTGCGCACGATCACCGGTTCTATTGCGCACGACCAGTGGTCGTGTGCCACTGATCGTGTGCACTTAGCCCTTTTTCACGAGTTCTGTTTGGTGCAGTGCGCACGACCACCAACGCCAGTGCGCACGACCACCGGTCGTGCGCCACTGCTCGTGCGCACTTATCATTAAAATTCTGAGTTCTGTTTGCTGTATTGCGCACGACCATCAACGATAGTGCGCACGACCACTGGTCGTGCGCCACTGGTCGTGCGAACATATTATTTTATAATTTCGTATCTTGCAGGTTCCTCCCAGGCAGTGCGCACGATCGCAGAATTCCAGTGCGCACGACCACTGGTCGTGCGCCAATGACCGTGCGCGCTGTTTAATTCAGCGCCTATATAATGACCTGATCGCGAATTAGGTCGGGATTACGCATTTGGACTCCGTTCAGTCCGCCGTTTTCGCCATTCCCAGAGGTTTTTCACCCCCTAGGCCTCCTCCATCATCCAAGGGCTTGAAAGAAGAGATTCTACACTCATTTTGATCGCTAAGGAAGAAGTTCTTCGCACTAGACGTGACCGGATGGTAAATCGCTGGAGAAGACGGGTCCATTGGGAGTTGTGACAGCCCTCCTCTACCCCGGACGCAGTTGGGACCGAGCTAGGACGCGGATTGACAACCCGGTGCTTCCTACCGTGAATCTACAATGAGACTCCGGATTCGGTCGTATTTCTTGCCTTTTTCCTCTACTTGTGTGGTTATATTTGTTGTAATCTCTTTATTTAGATGATGAATGCTATGAACCATGTGTATTATTGCTTATTTCATGATTTTGGAATTATCTAGTTCATTTGTGTTATTGAGGTGCGCCCTATTCCATCTCCCACTCCACCACCGTGACCGGTGCCGCACTAGCAATTGCTTGTGGCGTGCTTATTGTTGACGAGGTGCTTGCGACCCTCATTCCGCTTGCCTTCTCGCCCATCCGCCCTTTCGACGCAGTGCGCTCAAGGCCTGCTTAGTCTCCATCTCGCCAATCGAAGCATTGCATAGCGGCATTGCATAGGAGTAGGCGTAGTATTTTATTTTATTATTCGCAAACCAAACCAACCATCCATTGTAACACCGACCAAGGACTTCGATCTCAAGTCCTTCCTCGATATTAAATTCCACCTTACTGTGTTCCTCAAGAGACCGACACTCGGGGATTTTCCCCATTTTTATTACTTGCGCGACCGGTGCACTTGCCGAAAATATCGCATCAAGTGTTTGGCGCCGTTGCCGGGGAACACAGTCGTGCGAGTTTTCTGGAGAGGGAGAACCTGAGAGAGAAGCCCTTCCATTTGTAAATTGCATTTCTTTGTTTTATTTCTTTTTATTCCATTTTCCTGCTTTAATTAGGTTGCTTTAGTAATTTTTGTTAGGTGTAGTATTTTGCACAATAGCATTTTTATTTTTGAATCGTTTTATCTTCGCACTATGTGGGCACATCTTAATTTCCGTTGCCGTTGGTGTGGAGCTACCTCCCACTCTAGTGATGAATGCCCTACGGAGAATAGTAGGCATAATTCTTATAGCCCAGTATATGGAGCACCGACTTCGTCTGATACTCCATATGGTGCGCGTAAGTCTTATGGCTACTCTGCTGAGCCTTTACCGTCTTACTTCTTTTCGGCTTCAGCACCCGCTGTGCCAAAGAAGCCTGCTAGGCAGTGCCGGTTTTGTCGGAGCACTGATCATGTCTTGAAGGACTGTGCCGAGTATCTTCACCAATTGGACGAGGATGACGAGCCGGATATCCGGATCGTCCCAACTCCTAACTCTGGCGGCACACCTTCAACATCCGGTTATGTGTCTTTGTCACCTTCACATCTTGAAGGGTATGGCATGGACACGGTCACCGGATGTGCGGCTGATCTGGGCACCGACATTGCTGAGCCTATTCTCCATGTGCATCCACCACCTTTAGTGGATTCGATTCGTTGTGAGGAATCGATGCTCGACTTTTATCCGAGCACTATTCTTCCCCTTGTTGTGCATACTACACTCGTCTCTGACGACATTGTTGATGATGTGTCGCAAGAGGAGGCTGGTGACTTTAGTGTTATGCCTGTTCCTATGGAGGATGACAACCTTCTAGGTGAAGAGGAGTTTTCCTCAGCACCGGTGGAGGAAGTCCAAATCTCTAGCTTGGCCACTGTTGATCCCACCGAACCTTGTAGCATTGATGACAATGCAAACATTCTTTTACTTACCCAACCTGATGGGAGTGAGACCGGGATCACTCCCCCGATTTCTGATTATTTTTGTCCTTCTTCTCTTTTATTTCTTGACCCCCCTTCTTCACCCGAGCCTGTGCAGGTTGAATCTTTACAGGTACCCCAGGAGGACTTGGAGCATGTTGCTCAAGTCAATGATGAGTGTATCCTCATATGTGAGGAGGTTGACCCCCCCTCCGTAGAGGAAGCTCCACTCATTTCCTTCTCCTCCTGCTGCCTCCCTGGAGATGATACCTTGCTGCGCAAGGATAGTTTTGGTGAGTTGAGTGAGGATTCCTCCTCTTCTTATTTTTTATTCCCTCTACCTGTGACGAGTAGGTATTATTTATATTCGGGTAGAGGCGTGACTGTTCTGTTGCAGTATCGGTACCCGCTACCGACACGCATATTAGAACAGTTACCTGTGCACTTCTCTTTTCATAGACCCATTAGCTAGGACCTTTATGTTTTCAAATAAGTCGTGCTGGGATGACAGTAACCCCAGTAGTTATCTTTCTTTTTCCTGAAATTTTATTTTGTCTAGTTTAGTTAGGTTTTGTTAAGGCTGTGAATACCTCGCTGCTGGTGCTGATTCTTGTTTGTGCGTAAACTGCACGGTGGATGGGCATTTTACTAAAATTTTGGCTGCTGGAAAATTCCTAATGCGCACGATCACTGGTCGTGCGCACTACTTATCGCGCACGACCACTGGTCGTGCGATCGGCCCAGATTTTTATAAAATGCCCGTCCGCCCGAGCCTTTCACGCACGATCTAGGGCTTTCGTTTTTCGTCGTCCGTGCGCCGTCTCCGCTGGGTTGCCGCCGATCGTGCGCCCTCCTTCCTTCCGGTGAGCCCACTTCCTATTCTCCTCTTTCTCCTTGCCCTCCTACCACCATGAGCTCCAGAGATCGCCAAAAGGTCTACCAACGCCCCGGCCGCTCTTCCGCCTCTCCTGCTCAGACCCTCGCTAGGATGGCGACTTTTTCCAAGGATTCGCACACGCGGCGATTCAATTCTCTTAAGGAGAAGCCATTCCTATCACAGCGTCTCGTGGATTGGAACGAGTTGAACTCTATCGGCGACAATGGGGAGTTGGGCGAGGCCGTCCGCCAACGCTATTATTTCGATCATTGGAGCGGGGTGTTCGAGTGCAATGACCTCGGCTACCGGGAGCTTACCTTGGAATTTCTCGCAACGTTTGAGTGGGATGTGTTGCCCTCCGGTCAACGTCCGGGAAAGTGCTCTTTCCGCATTTTGGGCAAGGTCTTCACTCTATCCTTGTCTGAGCTGGCGGTGCACGCTGGATTTTACACCGAAGCCGAGGCCACGGCGATCCCTTTTCTGGATTTGGATGTCTCCTTCCCTGATGGTGTTACCCCGCGTGCCGCGTGGTGTGCCCTCACGGGTCGTGATGAAGAATATGTGGCCAGAAAAAGCAAATCCACATGGATCGTCGCGCCTGCTCTCCGATACCTGCAGCACGTCCTTAGCCACTCTCTTGTCGCCCGTGCCCTTAGTCAGAACGTGGTGGGGTGGCAAGATCTGATCTCCCTCTATAGTATGGAATTTCGGCAGCCTTTGCATCTTGGCTACATGCTCGCTTTCTTCTTCCACCACGAGGCCACTTACGGTCTCACAGGTGCCATTGGTGGTGCCTACTATATTACCCGCATCGCCAAAAGCCTGGGGGTTTGGAGTCATCTGCCTCCGATGGTGCAGGTGACTGCGCCCTCCTTCATCACTCGGGCCACCATGGTGAGTTTCCATCTATTACGAGTCGTGGGGAAGAAGAGTAGTAGACGCTTTGTGGTCGTGATGCCGGGAGATGCGCCTAGGGAGAGGCAAGGCGACGAGGAGCACGGAGAGCCGGCTGAGCCGCCAAGTACTCACCGCGAGGTAGCCCTTCTGCAGCCGCGAAGGCATTCATTGCAGCAGGAGCGGAGAGCCAAGGAGGAGGGCAGTTCTTCTAGAGCGCCGGAGGTGCCAAGTTTCGATCGGCGCCTCTCCGATCTGGAAGCGAACCAGTATTGGCTGACGGATTTCGTTTATCAGCAAGCATTGCGGGGAGGGTTAAATATTCCCCCACCTCCGGGTCGGGCCGCATCATCTTCCATACGGTCGCCGTCCGTTGTTGTTCTAGATAGCGACAGTGACGACGAGTGATCTTTCTCCCTGCTTGCGAGCTATTCTAAGCCTTGTTGTCTGTTTTCTCTTGTTGCTTTTTAGGTCTTTTGTTGAGTCGTTCGAACTCCTTCTATTTTGTTAACTGTAATAATGACATTTTGCTTGTGGATGCTCTTCTGGGCATAGTTTTATGTATCCAGCTTATTCTGTTCCCTTATTGTGTGTGCGAGTGCTTAATATTAATTGCAGGAACAGGTTCCCGCCCATGGGTGATAAACCAGATTTCTTGATTTTTAGTGCTCTCATATGTTTAGTTCAGTTTTTACTATTTTTGTTGTTCTAGTGTGTCACTTTCAGGTGGCCTTTGTTCCGTGTGATGGCGGATGCTGCGGACTAGTCTTGATCATAAACGCCAATCGTCCGGTATGCTCATTTCTGAGCATTGGGTAACACTTCCTCCCTTCTTTTAGCTTCAAATTTCTAGATATATCGTTTAGCTTAAGTCTGGGGGAGCGGTTGTTGTTATCCACTGTGCACGAGTGCACCGCATACCAGAAGGTTGATTCTTATTTATCTTATCATTATCGTTGTTTTTCATGCTTCACACACCACTGCACCCACTTGAGTGCGTATTTATCTTTTTGTTGTTGTTCCGTTGTAAACTATCTTGGTTGGAGTATGAAATAGGTTGTTAACGTAGGAATTATTATTTGGAGTGCGATGTTGACTCATGTAGTGTTCTAGTCACTTCGCATGCTATGGTAGAATTTGAGTAGAACTAGATTTTCTTTATGCATCTAATTTATGTTTAGTATTTCTGCGTAAATTTAGATTTAATATACTCAAGTGGTGAATTCGCATGAAATTGACGATAACCCGGTGTTGTGTGTGTGCGATTGCTAGTCGTGTGTTGCTCGAGTCGGGAGGAAGGTTTACCTTTCTCGTGGGCTAAGAACTTGCCCCAAGCGACTCTTGAAGCATGGGTGAGAGCGACTCGTCGAGTTAAATATGATGTAGGCCACCATTTGGCTAGTTTGAGCTTTGTTATTCCATGTCCTTTTCATTCACCGTTGCAAGCCCATTTTGTGCCTACCATTCCTTTGTACAGCCCCTCTTCATCCACCAAAGCCTGAAACCTATCCTACTCCCGCAACCAAAATGTTTTTAACTGCGCTCATAAGTCTCAACTTGTGTGGTGTGTGGAATCTTTGTGTTATGATGGGAAAATAACGTCCATCTGCTGATTTTGAACCAACCGGAGGTTACATAAAAGAAGTAAAATATGTAAAAGAAGAAAAAGAAAAAAAAAAGAGTATTTTGAAAAAAAAATCCTCCCGAGATAAAAACAGAAAATCTGTTGGTATTTGTGAAGTAGGCCGTATGCACACCTGGTTTTCATGATAAGTCTGGGGGTGTGTCACACGAGTATTGTTGTTGGTCTTGCGTGGTGCAGCGTTCCGTTAGCTCACTTGGGTTGCGTAGCCGCCGTGTTTAACTTTGAAATATCATACCGTAACCTAAGCCCCGATTTAATCCTAAAAGCCCTACTGATTTGACTTGCGAGTTTGCTAGCGCCGTGGAGAGAGTGTGACCGGGCAAGCGTATGGTTCACGACGTTGATGGATTTCAGCGGAGTTATTCCTAAGCCCCGATCTTTTGTAACACCCGCCTCAGTGTCTCGTCACTTTCATACCGGGCATGATCGTCAAATTCTTCGTAATTCACCAACTGAGTATAACTAAATCTTTAATTATGCTTTAATACTAATGTAAATTAGTTAGCATAGTTAAACTCTCCTTCTACTAGAATCTCTACTCGCATGCGTTGTTACTTCGCGCCGTACTCTCTTGTGTAATTCTTTATGTTAATTATCGTTTTCACGCTCCGCCGGATTCGTTTGCTCGGGACGCGCAAACAGTTAAGTCTGGGGGTGTGATGAGTCCTGATCATATACACATTTATGGACTCATCCGGGCCGTTATTTAGTCAATTCTCCGCACTTTAGCCTTGTTATAGTTTATATTTGATAATCCACGCTAGGTGCACATCTAGGCCCACTTTGGTGTGATTTTCGTGCTTATTGTCATTAGTAGTGTTCATGTGCTGTTAAGTGCCACTTTCAGTGGCTAGATCTGTGGTTGTGCGGGAATAGGAGTCGTGCAAGTGTTCCCGGTGCAATTCTGCACAGGAACACTGCGCACGATCACCGGTTCTATTGCGCACGACCAGTGGTCGTGTGCCACTGATCGTGTGCACTTAGCCCTTTTTCACGAGTTCTGTTTGGTGCAGTGCGCACGACCACCAACGCCAGTGCGCACGACCACCGGTCGTGCGCCACTGCTCGTGCGCACTTATCATTAAAATTCTGAGTTCTGTTTGCTGTATTGCGCACGACCATCAACGATAGTGCGCACGACCACCGGTCGTGCGCCACTGGTCGTGCGAACATTTTATTTTATAATTTCGTATCTTGCAGGTTCCTCCCAGGCAGTGCGCACGATCGCAGAATTCCAGTGCGCACGACCACTGGTCGTGCGCCAATGACCGTGCGCGCTGTTTAATTCAGCGCCTATATAATGACCTGATCGCGAATTAGGTCGGGATTACGCATTTGGACTCCGTTCAGTCCACCGTTTTCGCCATTCCCAGAGGTTTTTCACCCCCTAGGCCTCCTCCATCATCCAAGGGCTTGAAAGAAGAGATTCTACACTCATTTTGATCGCTAAGGAAGAAGTTCTTCGCACTAGACGTGACCGGATGGTAAATCGCTGGAGAAGACGGGTCCATTGGGAGTTGTGACAGCCCTCCTCTACCCCGGACGCAGTTGGGACCGAGCTAGGACGCGGATTGACAACCCGGTGCTTCCTACCGTGAATCTACAACGAGACTCCGGATTCGGTCGTATTTCTTTCCTTTTTCCTCTACTTGTGTGGTTATATTTGTTGTAATCTCTTTATTTAGATGATGAATGCTATGAACCATGTGTATTATTGCTTATTTCATGATTTTGGAATTATCTAGTTCATTTGTGTTATTGAGGTGCGCCCTATTCCATCTCCCACTCCACCACCGTGACCGGTGCCGCACTAGCAATTGCTTGTGGCGTGCTTATTGTTGACGAGGTGCTTGCGACCCTCATTCCGCTTGCCTTCTCGCCCATCCGCCCTTTCGACGCAGTGCGCTCAAGGCCTGCTTAGTCTCCATCTCGCCAATCGAAGCATTGCATAGCGGCATTGCATAGGAGTAGGCGTAGTATTTTATTTTATTATTCGCAAACCAAACCAACCATCCATTGTAACACCGACCAAGGACTTCGATCTCAAGTCCTTCCTCGATATTAAATTCCACCTTACTGTGTTCCTCAAGAGACCGACACTCGGGGATTTTCCCCATTTTTATTACTTGCGCGACCGGTGCACTTGCCGAAAATATCGCATCAACCATCATCTCCCACACATATTCAAGCAAAGAATTCAAGGAGGACCGGATCAACGCTTACACAATGCGAAGAATGCACGCTTCAACTTCAAGAATATTCAGCGTGCCTTTGCCATCTCCAGAATTCTTCTAGGGAGTTTTTACTTGAATTTAATATTTGTCTTTTATTTTTATCTGTGTAATCAATTCGTGAATTCACCTCGTGTTGGCGACTGAGTCTGGGTAGGACTTAGGGAGAAATTCACCTCGTGTTGGCGACTGGGTCTAGGGAGTAGATCTAGGGGGTGCTCGAGGTCTTTATGGGGATAGGAAGGCTAGAGCGGCTTGAGGCCGTATCTGGGGAGAGATTAGCTAAAGCCAACCGATTCGTGGAGATAAGAGTCGGTATAGAAAACAAAATGAGTTTTCATATTTGTCGCCTCACTCTCTAGCGACATAGAGATTAAATTTTGTAATCAAGTTTATTATTGATAATCATGTCTTTTTTGATTTAATAAAATTGTTTTGCTACTCTTTGTTTTATATTCACAATTATTCAAATAAAATATCAAAAGTTTTCTATTAAAGCTTAAAATTTTTAAAACCATTATTCACCCCCCCCCCCTCTAAGGGCGCCTCAAGATCCAACAAGTGGTATCAGAGCGGGTTATTCCAAATCGGTCTAACAACCGGGAATAATGGCGTCTCATGATCTCGCTTTTTATGAGGGGCAAGGAATAAGTAGGCCTCCACTTTTCACCGGAACTGACTACAACTATTGGAGAACACGAATGCGTTGTTTTCTAATTAATTTAGATCTAGATGTCTGGGCTAGTGTTGAAACTCCATATACGACTCCAACGTATATTTTTGGAGAAGTTACCATGGACAAACCTAGAGATAGGTGGGATGATGGGGATAAAAATAAATGCAAAAATAATGAGAAAGCTATGGATGCCTTATTTTGCGCATTAGACAGGACTTAGTTTAATAGAGTTTGTGCCTGCGAATCTGCTTATGACATTTGGAATTTGCTTGAAATAACTCATGAAGGTATCTCGCAGGTCAAAGACTCTAAGTTATTCCAACTGGAATCAGAATTTGAAAGATTCAGGATGGATCCAAATGAGGACGTCGACTCAATGTATACTCGCTTCAACAAGATTGTCAATGCTTCAAAGATTTGTGCACTTTTTTGTAACAACCCGGCCCAACCACCACACCAGAGGCCCGCTCCACCTTACTGGCTGGCCCCGGCCAAGGCCCAGGACGTACTTTGGGCCCACCCCTGGCTGGCTGGCTGCCGCGGTTGGACAAGGACTGCAGTCCGGTGCACCCCACCCATGGCTGAGCCTGTTTCTCAGCTACAGTGGGATGTTGGTGATGAGGACCGTTGAAGGAGCCTTATCAAGGGGGCGCGAGATCGAATCCGGGCCTCAACATCCCACTGTAGCTGAGAAACAGGCTCAGCCATGGGTGGGGTGCACCGGACTGCAGTCCTTGTCCAACCGCGGCAGCCAGCCAGCCAGGGGTGGGCCCAAGCTATGTCCTGGGCCTTGGCCGGGGCCAGCCAGTAAGGTGGAGCGGGCCTATGGTGTGGTGGTTGGGCCGGGTTGTTACATGCTCTATCGAATATCGAATCACTCATAAAAGAAAAGGGAGACTTAGAAAGAAGGTTGAAAATATCTCTTTCTCAAATTGAAAATGAAAAGAAAAATTTCGCAAAGAGATGTGGAAATTTAGTAAGCGAAAACTTGCCTTAAAAACACAAATAAATAATCTTAATATGGCAATAAAAAAATTTGGGGTTGGCCAAAAATCACCGGACATGATTTGGGCAGCCAGTGCCATGGATATGCAAAGTTTGGGCTGGGATATGTTTCGGAAGCCTACCGCCCAGCGTTGACTACTAACGCCGGCGTTAGCTATTCTTCCAAAAATCAAAACTCTTTTCTTAAAAATAATACCTTCATTCCCTCTAACTCTGCATCCACCAGCAAGGGTCAACAACATTCTCTGAAAAAGGCCTCAACCCATTTTGTTGCTTGTGTCAATTGTTTTTTTTTTGGCCACACCACTGATTCCTGCAGGAAGAAGGTAAAGTGTACTGTAAAGCAAATCTGGGTACCTAAGGTCTCCACTTATGTTATGGGAGGAACCTCGTAGGTATCCGGATCTTCACTGAAATTTTCCTCTTAGGTATGTTGGCAGGCTAAGGACAAAGAAGACATGTGGTACTTGGACTCAGGTTGCTCCAAGCACATGACGGGCGATAAAGCAAAGTTCCTTAGCCTCGCTAAGAAGAAAGGATGAACCGTGATTTTTGGTGACAATGGAAAAGGAAGAATACTGGGCACCGGTACAGTGGGTAATGACTCTTTCTCTCTTACTAATGTCTTATTTGTTGAAGGCTTAAAACATAACTTAATCTCTATTAGTCAATTATGCGATAAAGGCCTTAATGTGTTATTTGAGTCTTCTACTAATCTGTGCAAAATCATTGATCCTAAGTCTAATAATATTGTATTCATTGCACCAAGAATTCATAACGTTTATTTAATTGCGTTTCATGATCTATCACGTGCATCTCTTAAATGTCTTATATCTAAAAATGAAGAACTTGAATTATGGCATAGGCGTCTTGGTCACTCTAGCAACAAGTTGATTTTAAAATTATCAAAAAATAAAATGGTGTGGTTGGAGAGGAAAAATAGAACCCTTCAGGAACTCGCACGCACTATGTTAGCCGAGTATGGGTTACCTAGATCTTTTTGGGCTGAAGCGGTAAATACATCGTGCTATGTTATAAATCGTATCATGCTTCGCCCTATATTGAAATTAACTCCATATGAATTATATTACCAAAAGAAACCTAATGTATCTTACTTTCATGTTTTTGGATGTAAATGTTTTATTTTAATTACTAAAGATGCATTAGCTAAATTTGATGAAAAATGCGATGAAGTAATCTTTCTTGGCTACTCTTCTACTAGTAAGGCATATAGGATATATAATAAAAAGACTAAAAAGGTTGACGAATCTATTCATGTGAAGTTTGATGAACTTGTGCCTTGTGTAGATGCTAACAGTGCAGGAAAGGATGATGAACCCATCTCACCTTTGGTGCTTGATGACATTGAACCACTTGGAGAGGACAAAGTTGGAGATTCGGTGCAAGAAGAAGTTGTGCCTCCAAGCATACTTTGATTCACAAGAGATCATCCAAGGGAGCTTGTCTTTGGAGAACCATCAAGAGGGGTGACGACACGTTCTTCCCTTAATGAATCTTTTTCTAAAATATGCTTCGTTTCTGAAATTGAACCAAAAAAATGTTTCTACCGCTTTAAATGATGAGTTTTGGTTTATTGCTATGAATGAAGAATTAAATCAATTTGAACGGAATAGGGTTTGGAAGCTTGTTGAAAGACCATCCAATCACCCAGTCATAGGTGTAAAATGGATATTTAAAAATAAATTAGATGGAGAGTCTAGAATCACTAGGAACAAAGCTAGATTAGTAGCACAAGGTTATTCTCAAATCGAGACGGTAGACTTTGATGAAACATTTGCACCCGTTGCTCGCCTTGAATCGATTAGAATTTTTTCAGCTTTTGCGAGTTATAAGAAGTTCAAATTATTCCAAATGGATGTTAAAAGTGCTTTCTTAAACAGGATAATTAAAGAAGAAGTATATGTCGAACAACCCCCAGATTTATTGATGAAAAATTTCCAAATCATGTATATAGGTTAGAAAAAGCGCTTTATGGTCTAAAACAAGCGCCTCGTGCTTGGTATGAACGCTTAACATATTTTTTATTAATGCATGGTTATAAAATGGGTAGTGCCGACAACACACTCTTCATTAAGCATATTGATAATGAAATAATTATTTTACAAATATATGTTGATGATATTATTTTTGGAGCCACTAATGAAGAGTTGTGTAATGAAGTAGTACTAGTAATGCAAAATGAATTTGAGATGAGTCTAGTTGGTGAAAGAACTTATTTTCTTGTCTTTCAAATAACTCAAAGAAATGATGGAATCTTCATATGTCAATCTAAATACGTACATGACATGCTAAAATGATTTGGATTTGAAAACTTAAAACAAGCTAGTTCTCCAATGAGTGCGTCACTAAAGTTAGGAAAAGATGAAACCAGAATTTCCATTGACCAAACTTTGTATTGAGGAATGATTGGATCCTTATTGTACCTTAGTGCATCTAGACCCGACATTATGTTTGATGTATGCCTATGCGGTAGATTCCAAGCAAACCCAAAAGAATCTCATTTAAAAGCGGTAAAATGATTTTTCGATATCTAAATGGGACATCTAAATTAGGTCTTTGGTATCTACATAATGACTCTTTTATATTACATGGATATTCTGATTCTGATAATGCGGGTTGTTCTTTAGATAGGAAAAGTACCAGTGGTACATGTCATTTCTTAGGTCCTTCTCTAGTTGCATGGTCAAGTAGGAAACAAAACTCCGTTGCACTCTCCACAACTGAGGAAGAATATATTGCACTAGGAAGTTGTTGTGCCCATGCATTATGAATGACTCAAACTTTAGATGACTTTGGAGTTCATCTAACTAATATTGAACTAAAGTGTGACAACAAGAGTGCCATTGATTTAACCAACAACCCCGTTCATCACTCAAGATACAAACACATCGACGTTAGACATCATTTCATTAGGGATCATATAAAAAAGGAACATGTTCATGTAAACTTTATTGGAACTGATTCACAACTTGCAGACATATTTACCAAACCTTTACCGGATTTCCGCTTTGCCCTACTTAGACTAGAATTAGGAGTCTTAGATATAACAAATTGATAATCACTACATGTTATGTCTCCTTCGATAAACACAAAAAAATTATATATTTATATATTTTTTTATATAAAATATAAAAATATTTTAAAACCATCAAAATATGCTTAATTTAGTCTTCAAAACATATCAACTTTCTCTGAAATTTCTACCATAAGAAGGTCTATGTACATACTATCTATGCCAAAGAATTTTTTTTTCAAAAACCTCAAAAATCGAGTACTGTTTGGGCGTTAACTAGTTAACGCCAGGCGTTAGCTATTTAGGCCAAATTGAATTTCTGATTTTTCCAAAATATTTCTAATATTTTTCTTATGATTCTTCCTCTGTTTATTTTCTCATACTTGAAAGTATTGCATCATTAATTTGGTTGTTTTATTCCAAAATACAAAAAATTCAAATAATTCAAAATGATCAAAAATATGCTTTTGTCATTTTTGTTGTTTTAAATATTTACAAAATTATGGGTTGACTACTTGACTTCACAAGAGCAAACATCTTAGTTATTGTTGTTTCAAAAAGGTCAAAATTGTTTTTGTCATACTCTTAAAGATAACCTTCAATGTCTAATTTTAATTTCAAATTTCCTAAACATTGTTTTTATCTTCATGCCTTGAACTTAATCTGAGTATGTGCAATGAAATAATCTATAGATAATTGTGTATGATTGCCTAACATGCCTCTAAGTATGGGTAATGCTTTATGTTAATCAATGAATAATACACTCACTATTTTGGTAATCTACATGTGCTCATAATCTTAGTCTTGAATGATTGTGTAGTGTAATAGTTTTAACATAATAAGTTGTATGTCTAAATTACCTACACCATCCTTTAAAAATAAATTTCATGCACAATATAGAAGTGTTATTTTAATAATATAGATGTTTGCAACAACAAGTGAATTCGGAGACCTTTGGCCCAAAATAAAAATCTGAAATAAAAGCCAAAGATAACTCCACCAAACTACTCACTGTCCTGATAAGTCTTAATGAGCATTGTGAGGTTGAGAACCTTGGAAAGAATTGTAAAGTGTCTTGTGCAAACATATTTCGTTTTATCACTTCTATTTGTACACCAGATCACTAAAAGTATAATTTTTATAAAAAAATGCTTATGTGATCCCCCAAGCAATACTCCGCTCCCTGATAAGTCTTAATGAGCATTGTGTGGGCGAAGCACCTTGGTAGTTGTACGTATTTTATGTGCTTTGAAATTTCATTCTTGATGTGATGTGTGAAAGTAATTATATGATTACAATCTTAATATTGTTGTTACTATTTCATTATATATGCCATGTGTCTTGATTATTTCACTTGTATACTTTTATCAAAACACCTTATGCACACATCATTGTTTTTCATAAAGCTTCTACTCATGAGAATTGGATCCTAATGCAAAATTACATAATTCTCTAAATACTCAAGTAAAAGCACTAGATTGCAATGCATGATTTCTATAATGTTTTCTTTACTTGAAATGCGAATTGGTTACATTGTAGTTATTATCCTTTTGAATATGTTAACTCATGCTTGCCTATTTGTTATGAAAATTTTCAAAGTTAAAATGCTCAAACGTGAAAAGTCTAGACATATTGTTGGAATGGTCAAACTATAACAAAAATACTACTCTTATTTGTTTTGTTTTTGTTTTCCACATTTCTCTTTTGATCATGTACTTCGTGTTCTCATGCTTATTTCTAAGGATTTGTCTTTCACTTGTTCTTGATCAAACAAACTTGCATCTATCTTAACAAGTAGAATCACTCTTAAAATTAATTTAAAAATGGCAAGTGATTATTTTCATTAATGTTCTTTCACACTTATCATATATTTTTCCGATGTGCTACTCTCTCCCTTAGCTCGATCATGACTTACTTTATGTTTACACAAAACTCTTAATCCTCTCTTAGTTATGTCTCAACGTTTGTCTTCTTTATTCTAGTTTTGTTTCACTCCACCCACTTTTGCTAATAACAAAGGGGGAGAATAAAATGCTAAATCATATTGATTAACGGAGTAGGATTCACTAGATTAAGGGGGAGCATGTATCTAGTTTATGGGAGTATACACTAAGGGGGAGCATTTTTGAAGGGGGAGCACAATGTTCAATGAACTATAATTCCAATCATTATCTTATAATTATTGGGTGTCATATAACTTTATAAAAACACAAATTCTTTATATATGAATCTGATTTATCTCTATTGGATTTGTTATTATCAAAAGGGGGAGATTGTTGGAACATGATTTTCCGCATCTCTTTGATTTGAGAATAACAAATCCTACTTGTATTTGATCTTGTTGCCATTTTGTTTTTAGCATGCAGGTTTGGACAGTTATGATACCAGGTTGCAAAAACAAGGGTCTGGCACTAACAACAAGCGGAAGGATTGAAAGCTATTTAACGCTGGGCGTTAGCGCTAGACGAAAATAGCGTTCGACGAAATTGTGTTCGACGAAAGAAGAAGCCCATTCGACGAACTGCGTTCGACGAAAACTCCGTTCGACGAACTGCGTTCGACGAAAACTCCGTTCGACGAAATGGAGGCTGTCGAAATGCGTTCGACGAAATAAGCGTTCGACGAAATAAGAATTCCGTTCGACGAAAAGGAGTTCAACGAAATATGAAGACCGTTCGACGAAGTTGCCATTTGACGAAATAGGGTGAAGAAAGAAAGTCAACGCCAGGCGTTACTATCAATGCTGGGCGTTATGTGGTCGACGAATTTGGCAAGGAGAAAGCAGTCGTGATTGCAGGAGGAACATTAGGAATGATTTGCCCAACGCACCGCGTTAGCCTTAACGCCAGCGTTGATAATGCCTAAAATAAAACATACCTAAAGTGCAGAATCTATTTCCTCTTCTGAAGATCCGAGCCATTAATATATTGATATACATGGTCAACGCAGGGCGTTAGCACTTAATGCCGACGTTAGCTCAAAGTCTATAAATTGGAGGATTTTATCTTCTCCGATTACTGATTGTTAAGAGCCCTCTTCCAGCACTTCAGAAACCTTGTCAAGGCCGTATTTTCCAGACCATCATCTCCCACACATATTCAAGCAAAGAATTCAAGGAGGACCGGATCAACGCTTACACAACGCGAAGAACGCACGCTTCAACTCCAAGAATATTCAACGTGCCTTCGCCATCTCTAGAATTCTTCTAGGGAGTTTTTACTTGAATTTAATATTTGTCTTTTATTTTTATCTGTGTAATCAATTCGTGAATTCGCCTCATGTTGGCGACTGGGTCTGGGTAGGACTTTGGGAGAAATTTGCCTCTTGTTGGCGACTGGGTCTAGGGAGTAGATCTAGGGGGTGCTCGAGGCCATTCTGGGGATAGGAAGGCTAGAGCGGCTTGAGGCCGTATCTGGGGAGAGATCGGCTAAAGCCAACCGGTTCGTGGGGATACGAGTCGGTATAGAAAACAAAAAGAGTTTTCATATTTGTCGCCTCAATCTTTAGCGACATAGAGACTAAATTTTGTAATCAAGTTTATTAATGATAATCATGTCTGTTGAAACCAGCAACTGGTCTCTTGAGTTCGGACCCACTGGGGGTGTAGCCGATGCTTATTTCTCCTTCACTAGACTCTCTTGATGGTGGATGCTGGAAACGGAATAGACCCAAGGCTGAAGCGAGGAGGTCCCGCCACACACCCGGAAGATCTTAGAGAGCTTCCCCTCCCAAACCAAAGCTCAACCAGGCACCTTGGAGGGCATTGGCTGCCAACCAAAACTAGCCTAGAGGAGAGGATTCTCTAAAATCGGATCTCCTCCAAGGTGCCCTTAAGGGTCTATTTATAGTTTTTCCTAGGCTGGTCTGCAAATAACACGAATCCGCCTTTTAATTTTACTAACAGCACCCCAAATTGGTCTGCTAACATCCTAACTCCGCTGTTCCGAAGGACTATTTGCAGCCCACCAGGGGTATTATGGTCATTTTCCCCTCACAGCCCTTTGGGCGAGTGGTCCGTGAGGGCACCATTCGCTGGGCACCCGCCTGGCTGGGCGAATGCCCACGCTTCTGGGCGAGTGGTCCGTGAGGGCACCACTCGCCTAGCGCCTTCTCTATTACGGCCCACCCCCACCAACACGGGGGCATTTTTACCTTCCTTGGCCTGGGCGAGTGACTTGGCGAATGATCTGGACGACCCAGGTTTCGCCAGTTGGCTGGGGGGGTCCACTCGGTGAATACGGGTTGTACACAATCCCCGCTCTTTACGAGCGGTTCCTACGGTCGTAAAGAACAGTCCAACCCTGTATTCGGTGAGTGCTTGCTGACTGGATCCATAAGATTCCGTGGGTCCCACCGTCATTCTATATATATACCCTCATGTCAGGTTTCTCTGTACCACTCCCTCATCTCGGCTCGGAGTTTCTCCACTTCCTAATGTCTTTCCACAAACCTTCTGCGAAACCCCTCTCGCGAGAGATGATCGACCGCCTAGCTGCGGCCCAAGCTGCAACTGCCCCCAGGGCATCCAAATTTGCTCCCTGGCTGATGTCTAAACGGGATCCGAGCGCCCCCTATGTCTCGCGTCGAGCCAAGGCGATTCGGCTGAATCGTCAGAGAGGCGAGACTGCCTCGGAGTCTCCGGCGGATACTCCACCGGCGAACACGCTGGCGGATGCCCTTCCGGACCCCGCAGTGCTGGTATGAGGATTCTTCCCATCTCCATTTAGTTCCTGTCCCTTACCCTGCGTTTATTCTGACCATTCGCAGGGGGCTTTGGTACCTGAGGACGGTCATGGGGCCGTTTTGAGCAGTGTGGTGGTACCACCTCCCGCGGATGAGGTACCTCCTCCCGATCTGGAGCTTGCTCCTCCGCCTCCTCCTGGGGAGACTATACCCCAATCCCGTGAGTTGTGAACCTTCTCGCTTTTTCGTTTTATGTTATCGGCTACTAATCATTACCTTTTCGCAGCCCTCAACCCTGACATCCCGCTGCGGGACTCCATTCCTCCAAGTCCCCCTGCTCAGGTGAACCCCTCTGTCACCGCGAATGAACGGAGGGTCTCCCCTGAGCGAGAGCTGGATCAGCCTCTCCGTGCTGATGACCGTGCGGATGCTCCGGCTCCTTCTTCACAGCCTTACCGTCCAGGAAAGGGAAAGGTCTTACCTCCCGCCTGGCTGTTTGGGACGCACCCCCATTCGTCTCGTCCTTCGGGTCACCCGGACCCCACCCCAGGTCAGTTCACTCACCCGCCTCTATCGTACTCGCATATTTTATCACCACTAACCTAGTTGTGATTCCGCAGGCTATCGAGAAGCCTCCCCCTTCGACTCCTACTACGAGGGGGAGAGGGAATGCTCTCGCCTCTCCCTTCCCCTGGGGATCTCGCTGACTTCCTGGGTGATTCCTCGGATCACGCGACCCTGAAGGATCGGATCTCGGAGGTCCTGGGGAAGCTCATCCATATCCAGCGAAACGTAGCTGGCCAGGTGGACGACGTGCGGCTGAGAGTCGCGCATGAGTTGAAGGACCTTCGACGAAGCCACTCGCATCTTCTCGCGGAGGTGGAGCGGCTAGGGGGTGAGGGAGGGGAGTTGTCTCCCGGAACACACGCCGCGCGAGCCCGGGACCAACTCCAACTGGCTTCCCATGAGATCACCAATATACTCGCTTATTACCGCCCGCGAATGCCCATGGAAACTGGGTCGCGAAAGCGAGGTCGGTGGATCTGGGAGGAGATCTGACCTACCCAACGTCCACCCCTCTTATTATTTTCTTTTCTTACTTTATGTTGCGAATGTTGAACGTTATTTTTGTCTGTAATAATTTCTCTGTGCTTTGCGAATGCTTCCTTATTCGTTTTTCGTATCTCATAGCTTTGCTTGGATATTGCCGAGTGATAACTTATAGCCGGATGCTCTTCCAACCTCGTTGCGTAGCCGCGGAATGAATAGACATAGGGCATTTGCCATTAATGGGCGAGAGGGACCGGCTCGGGCTTCGAGGTGTCGGGAAGGCGCGATGGCTATCCGCACACCCGTGGCCTCGACAGCCCAAACGCCGTTTAGTCCCTCTATAAATAAGTCTTTCAACCACCGTATTAAATACCTAACCATCCGCTCTCTTTCCTTGCGCTAGCACTCGCGCTTCTTCCTTATCTGTTGCTCCCCTTTCCTTCTTCACTCGCAAAAATGGGTGGCGATGCGGAAGGCAGGGCCAAGTGCGCCAGCGCATTCGCCAACCACGTCTTCGATTCCTGCGACCTCTCTGAGGAGGCTTATCTGTCTGCCGTCGCCGACTACGTCCCGCCGGGTTTCGAGGGGCGAAAGCCCAGGCCGGACGAGCGTCTGAACTCCATCTCGCCTTGTGCTCTCGCGATCCCGCTAGAGCATTTCGAGGTGGGGTTTCGCCTTCCGATCTGGCCGGAACTCCGTCAGACCTTCAGATACTACGGGGTCGTGCCTGGCCAGCTCAACCCCAACTCCATCGCTATGTTGGTCGGGTACGCGAGCTACCTGCGAGAAGAGGGAATCGAGTTCTCGCTGCCCGTCTTCCGCAAGCTCTATACCTTCCGCTGCACCAATGGTATCTCGTTCTTCTCAGGACTGAGCCCCCTAAAGCACTACGGGCTCCCGAACAAGAACCATGACTGGGTTCGCCGCTTTATTTTCATAAGCGGGAACCTGGGGAACACTCTTCTCGCGCCGGTGCAGGAGGAGGAGTCAACCTTCCGCCCCCCGACCCTAGGGGGGCACGAGGCCAAACTCCACAAATACATCCTGGAGCACGGGATGGATCTCGTCCATCTCCGGCGAAACGTCAACTCGCTTCCACCCATTTCGCAGGGCGAGGGTAAGTGTTCGAGACTTCATTCGCTTTCGCTTTGTGATTTTTACATCATTCGCTAGAACCGTTTGTTGTATTATGCAGGCGTGCGCCACTTCCCCCTTCATCCGCCGCGTCCCTTCGGATCTACCCTCTCTCTCGCACAGGCCGCCGCGGATACCTGTCGGGAGGAACCTTCTTCCTCCAAGCCTGGCGGAAAGAAGCGCAAGCCAGCGGTGCTGACCTCTTCCACTTCCAAGAAGCCCAAAAACCCCCCCTCCGCCAAGGGGAAGGGGGTCCTGGACGAGACCCTCGGGGAGGATGCTCAGATCCAAGCCCTGGGGACGAGTGCGCCAGGAGAGACCACCCCTCGCGCGGGACTGTCGTTGCTGCCGCCCCCATTTCCCAGGGACCATCGCAACTTCCCCAGCCGCGAGAAGTACAGGGACCCCTCGGGGACTCCCCTGGTCAAGTGGGACAGGAATGCTAACCGGGTCTCGCTCTCCACCCTCCATCCGTCGTGGATAGAGAGCGATCTCGCCAGCGGTGAGGCTTACGCCATCGCGTATGCCCTCTATGGCCGAGAAGACGCCGAAGTCTTTGATGCCGAGACGACCCAGGTTCTCGCTCATGAGAGTGCCAGGGCCATGCTGCGGGCGCTCGAGCTCGCGCACATGTCTTCGCGCCGGAGCATCAAACTGGCGCGGGACTTGGCAGCGGTTGAGGAGTCCCGGTCCGTTGCTTCTACTGAGGCGATGGAGCTTAGGACTAAGCTGGCGGCTGCGGAGACTCTTCTCGCCAACCGCCCTGTCGCAGAGGTATGTTTTCTCCTTTCCCGCGAGTGACTTGTTGCCGATTGACAAACTTTATTCTTGCTACCTTTGTTATTATTTTTAGGATACCACGGTTGCCGAGATGCTCCGCGCTCGGGTGGCCGGCCTTGAGGATGAAATCCGTCTGGCCAAAGCCGAAGTCCAGCGATTGCGAGAGGCTGGTGCGTCAGCACTCGACCCGGGGAGCGGGGGCCATTTTTATCCCCATCACGAGTTGGAGCAGCTGATGCAAGAGAACACGCAGAATGCCGTCAAGCATGCGCTGCAGGTGCTGCAGCGAGCGGGATACCTGAAGGCGGAAGCCGAACGCCTTTCCGCTCGCCAAGTCGTCCCCGAGCTTTACATTCCAATCCCCTTTCCTGAGGACGACCACGTCGAGCCGCGAGAAGACGCCCTCATCCCAGACTCTGGCGAGAGCGACGGATCCTCAAGCGAGAAATCTGTTGATCCTTGAGAAGGGCCTCTTGTATTTTCTCTTTTTGCATTTATCCTTTTGACTGTAATCTTGAACGGGCGAGTGCCTTTAAAAGATGTATATATTGACTACAATTTGTGTTATTCTAAGCTTTCCTCTCATTCGCCGCTATACCTCGTTAGGCTCATTAGGACGTTAGGTCATGATGCGACTGTCTTGGCCACCCCGCGAATGCTCGAAGATGACTTAGGTCGGTCGTTCCCCTTCGATCTCTCGCTACCAAGTGAACCTTACCATTCGCGTATCACGGGGTTTCGCTTAGGTAGTCAAGAGAGTGGGGTGTGATCCTCTCTCCGGCGCGTGGTCTATGCGAATGCTCTTGAGATCATCTCTTGAGAACTTAGAACCTGCCACCGGGTGACCCTTCGGACCTGCCAGCTAGATGGGAGCCTGGACAGCGGGTCTGCTCGGGGCCAACCTCTGGAACATAGAACCTGCCACCGAGTGAGCCTTCGGACCTGCCAGCTAGATGAGAGCCTGGACAGCGGGTCTGCTCGGGGCCAACCTCTGGAACATAGAACCTGCCACCGAGTGAGCCTTCGGACCTGCCAGCTAGATGAGAGCCTGGACAGCGGGTCTGCTCGGGGCCAACCTCTGGAACATAGAACCTGCCACCGAGTGAGCCTTCGGACCTGCCAGCTAGATGAGAGCCTGGACAGCGGGTCTGCTCGGGGCCAACCTCTGGAACATAGAACCTGCCACCGAGTGAGCCTTCGGACCTGCCAGCTAGATGAGAGCCTGGACAGCGGGTCTGCTCGGGGCCAACCTCTGGAACATAGAACCTGCCACCGAGTGAGCCTTCGGACCTGCCAGCTAGATGAGAGCCTGGACAGCGGGTCTGCTCGGGGCCAACCTCCGGAACATAGAACCTGCCACCGAGTGAGCCTTCGGACCTGCCAGCTAGATGAGAGCCTGGACAGCGGGTCTGCTCGGGGCCAACCTCTGGAACATAGAACCTGCCACCGAGTGAGCCTTCGGACCTGCCAGCTAGATGAGAGCCTGGACAGCGGGTCTGCTCGGGGCCAACCTCTGGAACATAGAACCTGCCACCGAGTGAGCCTTCGGACCTGCCAGCTAGATGAGAGCCTGGACAGCGGGTCTGCTCGGGGCCAACCTCTGGAACATAGAATCTGCCACCGAGTGAGCCTTCGGACCTGCCAGCTAGATGAGAGCCTGGACAGCGGGTCTGCTCGGGGCCAACCTCCGGAACATAAAACCTGCCACCGAGTGAGCCTTCGGACCTGCCAGCTAGATGAGAGCCTGGACAGCGGGTCTGCTCGGGGCCAACCTCTGGAACATAGAACCTGCCACCGAGTGAGCCTTCGGACCTGCCAGCTAGATGAGAGCCTAGACAGCGGGTCTGCTCGGGGCCAACCTCTGGAACATAGAACCTGCCACCGAGTGAGCCTTCGGACCTGCCAGCTAGATGAGAGCCTGGACAGCGGGTCTGCTCGTGGCCAACCTCCGGAACATAGAACCTGCCACCGAGTGAGCCTTCGGACCTGCCAGCTAGATGAGAGCCTGGACAGCGGGTCTGCTCGGGGCCAACCTCTGGAACTTTTAGGATCTCTCCTGCGAGCTGTAGCATCATTTTTATACACATAGTTTAAACAAAATATTTTTATTCAAAAACCACTGTTGCTACATGGTATTAAGGATAAAAGCGTTTAAGGTCGTCGCCACTCCATGTGTGGCTGAGGGGTTGGCCCTCCACATTCTGAAGGCGATACCCCCCAGACTTTAGTGCTTCTTCCACGACATAGGGGCCTTCCCAGTTGGGGTTAAGTTTTCCCACCGCGGCGGATCTCCCAGCCGCGTCGACCTTCTTGAGTACCAGATCTCGCTTCTCGAACTGCTTGATCCTGACGTGCCTGTCGAAATACTTGGCCATCCGCCGCTTGACCTCTTTTTGATGGATGGCTGCTCGATCCCGGGCTTCTTCGATGAGGTCGAGGGAGAGCCGTAACTCCTCCTCGTTCTCGGCTCTCCAATCTTCCTCTCCATTTGCGGCGACCTTTACCCGTGGTGTCATAACCTCGAACTCTATGGGGATGACGGCCTCGCAGCCGTGAGAGAGCTTGAAAGGGGTCTCTCCCGTGGCGGTGTTGGGGGTGGTTCTTAAAGCCCATAGGACCGAGGGGAGCTGTTCCACCCAATTGCCTTTGAGATTTTCCACCTTCTTCTTGAGAAAGTTCACGATGACCTTGTTCGCCGCCTCCACCTGCCCGTTGCTCCTGGGATGGTGAACGGACGCAAACCTGAGGTCTATCCCCAACTGGCCACAGAAGTTGATGAATTCCTCGCTTGCGAACTGCGGTACATTATCCGTGACTATGGCCTGCGGAAGCCCGTGTCGACAAATGATCTCCCCCCATACGAAGTTGCGGATTACCTGGGAGGTGACCTTAGCCAACGCCTTGACCTCCAACCACTTTGTGAAGTAGTCAATCATGACTAGGAGAAATCTCCTCTGTCCACTAGCCTGGGGGAAGGGTCCTACCAGATCCATTCCCCATATGGCGAATGGCCAGGGCGCCGTGATACTCCTTAGCCTCTGAGCTGGCATGAGCTGAAGCGGGGCGAACATTTGGCACTTCTGGCATCTCTTGGCGAAGGCTGCCGCGTCTTTACTTAGGGTTGGCCAGAAGTACCCCTGCCTTATTATCCTTGCTTCCAGCATCCTGCTCCCCGAGTGGCTGCCGCACTCGCCGGAGTGAACTTCTTCCAAGATCCTTGGGACCTCTTCCTCCGAGATGCATCGGGCCAGGAGGCCCGAGAGGGTCTTCCGATACAAGTCACCCTCATGGAGCACGTAGTAGGCAGACTTATACCGGAAGCGCCTCTGGTTCGGAACTTCTTCCAGAAATTTTCCCGTTGCAAGGAAGGTGACCAAGGGATCCTTCCAGGAGGGCCGCTGTTCGACTTCCATGAGCTCTCCCTCTTCGATCGAAGGACGGAATAGGTCCGTCAGGGTCCCCCCGGCTCGTGGACCAAATTTTGCCAACCGATCTGCCGGGGTGCTCTCCTCTCGAGGGACGTGCCAGATGGAGAAAGTTTTGAACGTCCCCACGAGACCTTTGACTTTTGCTAAGTACCTCATGAGCACAGGTTCCCTTGTTTCGAACTCTCCCCTTATCTGAGAAGCTATTATCATGGAGTCAGTGAGGACCTCCACGTCATGGACCCCGAGCTCCCGGGCCAACCGCATGCCGGCGATTACAGCCTCATACTCCGCCTGGTTGTTGGTGATTGGGAAGTGTATCACTAGCGTCTGCTCTATCTTTACTCCGTGGGGACTCTCCATCACCACCCCTCCTCCGAGAGAATTCTTGCCCGAAGCCCCATCCACCAGCAGCTTCCACGGAACGTGACGAGGGGCTCCGTCTTCTTTCATCTCGGCCACGAAATCTGTCATGAAATCAGCCACCACCTGCGCCTTCATAGATAATCGAGGGACAAAGGTAATGTTGAATTCACTTAGCTCTATTGACCATTTTGCGAGCCTTCCTGAGTGTTCCACTCCTTCGAAGATCTGGCGGAGAGGATGATCCGTCACTACTTGGATCGAATGGGCCTGGAAGTATGGCCTAAGCTTCCTTGCTGCGATGACCAGGGCAAAGGCCAACTTCTCTAAAATTGGGTACCTGAGCTCCGCTTCCCTCAGGACCCTGCTTACGTAGTAGACTGGCAGCTGCTTCTTGCCTTCCTCCCGAACCAGGACGGAGCTTACGGCCTCCGCCCCGACCCCGAGATATAGATGTAGATCCTCCCCCTCTTTGGGATTTTGTAGTAGCGGAGCCTTGGTGAGTTGGCTCTTCAAGGCCTGAAAGGCCTCCTCGCATTCTCTTGTCCACTCAAATTTCTGGTTGCCTCATAGCGTTTTGAAGAAGGGGGAGCATCTTTCCCCGGCCCGAGAGAGAAACCTGTTCAGCCCGGCGAGTCTTCCAGTCAAGCGTTGAACTTCCTTGGCGTTCCGTGGCGACCCCAACTCCATTATAGCCCTAACCTTGTCCGGGTTAGGTTCTACCCCCCAGGGGGTGAGAAGGTGCCCCAGGAACTTCCCTTTGCTGGCCCCGAACACACACTTCAGGGGGTTCAGGCGCATCTTGTACTTGCATAGGGTGGCGAAGGTCTCCTCGAGGTCCCGGATGTGAGAGCTCACACACTTGCTCTTTATCATAAGGTCATCCACGTAGACCTCTAGGTTCCTTCCCCTTTGCTTCTTAAATACCAGATCCATCATCTTCTGGTAGGTTGCTCCTGCATTTTTCAGCCCGAAGGGCATCATCTTATAGCAGTAACATCCCTCCCTGGTGATGAACGAGACATCTCTGACGTCCGGAGGGTGCATTCTTATTTGGTGATAACCTGAAAAAGCATCCAAAAAACTCATCACAGAAAAACCGACGGCTGAGTCAACCAGCGCGTCGATCCGAGGCAAGGGATAACAATCCTTAGGGCAGGCCTTATTTAACAATGAAAAGTCCACACACATACGCCAGCGGCCATCGGCCTTTTTTACCATTACGACATTGGAGACCCAGCCTGGGTACTGGATCTCCGTTACAAAACCTGCTTCGAGGAGTTTCGCCACCTCCTCGCGGATCGGTCCTTCGAGCTTGTCAGCTATAGTCCTTCTCTTCTGCCGGATGGGGCGGGCTTCTGGATCGAGGTTGAGACGATGGCAAGCCACGCCCGCCTCGATGCCTGGCATGTCCGCTGCGCTCCATGCGAAGATGTCCACGTTCTTCTGGATGCACTCCAGCATCCTTCTCTGGTCCTCCGGGCCGAGGCCCCCGCTGATCCGCACCTTCTCCACCCTTCCTGCCTGGGTGGTAACCTCCATCTCAACTATCTCTTCTGCCGCCTCGAGCCGGGCTGGCTCTTCCCATTGGCCCTTTATTTCTCGCCCCTCCTCCCGGGCCTTTTCCTCTGCAGCTCCTTCTGCCTCCACCGGCTCGACCTCCTGCTCTTCCCGAGCGACCTCCAACAACTCGACCTCCTGCTCCTCACGAGCGACCTCCAACAACTCGACCTCCTGCTCCTCACGAGCGACCTCCAACAACTCGACCTCCTGCTCCTCACGAGCGACCTCCAACAACTCGACCTCCTGCTCCTCACGAGCGACCTCCATATTCTCCTCTCGGGCATCGCCCTCTCCCCCTACTTCTTTCTTCTCCACCTCTTCTCCTGGCCCCTCCGGCCTCGCCATCTCTTCATCCATCTTCTCGGCATCCGCCATCCATGAAATGGTGTTGACGGCGGTCACATAGCACTGCCTCGCCACCTTAGCATCTCCTCGGACGCGGATCTGGACTCCTCCACTATGGAGCTTCAAGCACTGATGGTACGATGAGGGCACGCACCGGAAGGCACTGATGAGGGGTCGTCCGAAGATGGCGTTATAGCTGCTCGGAGCGTCCACAATGACCAACCGGCAGTTTCTTGGGACTCCTCCTAGCGTCACCTGGAGACCTACGCCTCCCTCGACCTCCTTCCGCTCCCCCGAGAAACCAAACAGTGGTCCGTCGGAGGCCCGCACCCTCTTCTTCTCTACCTCCATCGCGTCGAAAGCTTTTTTGAAGATCACATTCACCGAGCTCCCGTTGTCCACCAGGATCCGAGAGACCGTGAAGTTTTCTATCGCTGTCTGGATCACCAGGGCGTCGCAGAATGGGTCCTCGTAATCTGGCATATCTTCTGAGGAGAAGGTGAGCTTCTCAGAGGGGGGTGGGGTCTGGGAAATCGACGCGACGTCCCTTCGGAACATGGCCTGGAAGCTTCTCTTGCGAGAGGCCTCTATCCCAACCCCACCGTGAATTACCCTGATTCCCCCCTGGTTCCTGTATCTGCCCTATCTTCGCACCGATCCTCTTCTGCCTCTGGGAGCACTTCCTCAATTCTGGCTTGCTGCCGCCGTGGCTGTCCTCTTTCCCTCATCTCCAAGAACTCCGGGCAGGTGGCGATCGCGTGACCTTCTTCCTGATGAAAGTCACAGTAAGGCAACGCCACCCTGTCCTCCCTTCCCGCTCTTCCTCTTCCTCCTCTCGCTCCTCTACCTCTTCTCCCTCGGCCTACCGCCATGGCTTGCTCCCTCGGGGGGTGAGGGGGTCTGGGACCCTGCCTCCACCCCTGATTCACTCCTCCTGCCTCCCTTCCTTGGTACCTTTCATCCTGACCTCGCGCCGGTCCTTCCTGGTTCCTCCAGCCCAACCTGTTGTTGGGCTCTTGGTTCCTCCAAACCTGAGGTGGTCTTTCGAACCCCTGGCCCCTGGGCTCCTCTCGCCTTCTTCCCTCTGGCTGCCTCGCCTCGGGCTCGCTCATCTTCGCCAACCTTTTGTAGAATTCGGGGTTGGCTGCCTCCCCTTCAATCTCCTCCGCGGCTCTCTCCATCAACTCCTCGAAGGATACAGGAGGTCTTCTCTTCAGGTCCATCTTGAAGAACCCCTCTCACAGCCCTACGATGAATGCCATCTGGAGGGCGAATCCCGGCACCTCCTACACTAGGTGTATCTCCTCCTGGAACCTGTCCACGTACTTGGCCAGGGATTCCCCCTCCCTCTGCCTGATCTTGAAGAGAGCCTCCGCATCCTTCTTCCTCTTTTTTGACGTTGAGAAACGCAGTCGGAAGCTTCGGCGCAGATCATCGAACGCGTAGATGGAACCTGTGGGAAGCTGGTGGAACCAGTCCCTTGCTTTCTCCTTCAGGGTGGTTGCGAAGAGTCGGCATTGAAAAGAATCCGACATGGGAAGGATTGATGTCATGTCCTCGAACCACTGCAGGTGCACAACTGGATCCTCCTTGCCGGTGTAGTAAGACATCTCCGGCCCACGAAACCCTTCTGGCACTGGGGCCGAGAGGATCATCTCGCAAAAGGGGCTCCCTTCCCCTGCTCGGCGAGTGGTCCTCTCGCGCGGGACCAACTCACACACCTCAGCACTCGCCAGACTGCTGAACAGATGCCGTCCGGGGAGATCTCGCGCGCTTCCTTCTGCCGGCACCTCCTTCCCCGGCCGCTGCCCCGGTGCGTTCTCGCCGATCTGCAAAGGCGGGACCACTGGGACCGCCGGGGTCTCGCACTCGCTCCTTGCCGCGAGAACTGTCTGCAGAACCTCTCGCTTGAACTTCTCAAACATCTCCATCCACTCCCCTGCCGCTGGTGGCTGCGAGTGACCTGGTTCAGAACCATTTCCTCCATCTCCCGTCATCGAAACTAGCTTGGGATTTTCTTTCACCGGCTATGGTCCACGCTCACCGCACCAAAAATGTTGAAACCAGCAACTGGTCTCTTGAGTTCGGACCCACTGGGGGTGTAGCCGATGCTTATTTCTCCTTCACTAGACTCTCTTGATGGTGGATGCTGGAAACGGAATAGACCCAAGGCTGAAGCGAGGAGGTCCCGCCACACACCCGGAAGATCTTAGAGAGCTTCCCCTCCCAAACCAAAGCTCAACCGGGCACCTTGGAGGGCACTGGCTGCCAACCAAAACTAGCCTAGAGGAGAGGATTCTGTAAAATCGGATCTCCTCCAAGGTGCCCTTAAGGGTCTATTTATAGTTTTTCCTAGGCTGGTCTGCAAATAACACGAATCCGCCTTTTAATTTTACTAACAACACCCCAAATTGGTCTGCTAACAGCCTAACTCCGCTGTTCCGAAGGACTATTTGCAGCCCACCAGGGGTATTATGGTCATTTTCCCCTTACAACCCTTTGGGCGAGTGGTCCGTGAGGGCACCATTCGCTGGGCACCCGCTTGGCTGGGCGAATGCCCACGCTTCTGGGCGAGTGGTCCGTGAGGGCACCACTCGCCTAGCGCCTTCTCTCCTACGGCCTACCCCCACCAACATGGGGGCATTTTTACCTTCCTTGGCCTGGGCGAGTGACCTGGCGAATGATCTGGACGACCCAGGTTTCGCCAGTTGGCTGGGGGGGTCCACTCGGCGAATACGGGTTGTACAATGTCTTATTTGATTTAATAAAATTGTTTTGCTACACTTTGTTTTATATTCACTATTATGCAAATAAAATATCAAAAGTTTTCTATTAAAGCTTAAATTTTTTAAAACCCTTATTCCCCCCCCCCCCCCCTCTAAGGGCGCCTCAGGATCCATCATATACAACTCCTATAAACTCGGAGAACAAACTCTCCTACACAATCTCGGAGAACAAACTCTCCTACTATCGATTCTCTAAACTATGATCTATAAGAACTCGGAAGAGAAAACTTCATACAACTCGGAGAATAAACTCTCCTACAAAAATATTGTAAAGGTTTTTACAAAGCTCTAGATTGAGAAACAATCTTCTGAAATCTCAAAGAGATTTAACTTGATCAGATCTGAAAATAATAGATCTTCTTCTTCCTTGACTGGAATGAAAATTTGGATCTTGAAAGGAGGAAGAAGAAATCTTGTCTTGAGAGGACTTGATCTGAAAAACTTAGGAGACAACTAGATCTGAAAAGAACTTGAGGAAGACAGAGATCAGAGATCTAGTTGAATCTTTTCTTCAAGAAGCATCGAGCAAGAACTTTGTCAGCAGCAGCAATGTCGATTTGCGAGACGAAGATAGTTGACAGACGTTTTTCGATTTCTAAAAATTGGCACAATTAGGGTTGAACAAAATAATATTTAAGTATATATAGATCCTTCTAAAACAGCTAGAAACGAGATTTAAGGATTAAGCTCCACGTGTACTGTACATGGAGGAAGACCTAAAAAGGAAAGTCGGCTGCGATTTCAAACAAAACGCGCTCTGCCAGCATTCGTCGAGTGAACTCGTGAAATCAATGATTACTTGATGAATTCACTTAATGACTCAACGAAATGGTCTTGGCAAAAATGTTGAGACGGGAAGAGAGAAAAACTTGACCACTCGAGAACTTCTCGAGAGCACTCGACGAATTCGTCGAGTGATCACGAGAAATCAGCAGACCACTCGACAAATTCGTCGAGTGTTCTCAAGTAAACATAACTTTACTCGATGAAAAAAACTTAACAATTTTCTCTGATACCTTTCGAGTAAACTCAACGAATTATCTAAGTCTTCACGAGATGTCTCAACGAATTCATCTAGATTTCTCGAGAGTACTCGACGAAAAAGACTTGGACAATTTTTTTATTCCAATCCTGAATACAACAACTACTTTATCTTGGCATCTCCATAGTGTTTAAATATGAAGTACACCCCAATAAAGAGATTTCACATGAGTCAACACCTTGGTCTACATAATGAGGGATTAGATTGCATAGGCATGTGTTTTATGACTTATTAAAACCTGATATTGGCTTGTACTTAGCAATTAATATCTTGCAAACACATAACTAAAATGTCACATCAAATACAATATCAATTCATCTTAGTTCAAGGGTCACTTCTTCAAATCAAGGTTATTGTGGATACAATACCAAAAAGTCCGCAGTGGTACGGAAGAAGCTTGGACCTGGGGGCAAACCCGCATTGGATCAAGCCAACAGACTCTCTCTCTCACCACTATCATTGTAACGAGGTACGACCTGTCACCCTCGCTCTCTCAAGAATGAATTTGTAGAAGAACTCAAAGCATAGTGAAGGTTAGGCCGGCACAACTCCGGCCGCGTGGTTTTTCACCCCGATTGTGGGTTTTCCCCGTCATCAGCTCTTGGACTCGGTCTTCTCAAGAGACCCATTAATCTGTTTGCACGTTTGGGCGCTAGTGGGCTAAGACAGTCAAATTGCCCGATCTACTGAAGGTCCCGAGCGATCCGCAACAGATTGGCGCCGTTTGTGGGAAAGAGTTCCCCGTAAATAGCAGAATAAGTAGAAGCCAATCAGGAATATGGTAGGAAAAGGCACTCGAACGACCCGAGGATCGGCTCGCAGAGAGCCAAACGGCGTTCTTCCATCTCAATCCAATGCATCGAAGCAGCATGAGAATGCCCCACTCCCTGACGATGCACCTGCGGGAAGAGACGCACCCGGGGTAGACATCCAGGCCGAAATGCTCGCCCTTCTCAGGAGCATTGTCGGCAGAAACCCCGTACGGGAGAACGTGTCGCCACCCGATGACCGCAGTCAGGGGCCTGGTGTGCGAGAAGCAAAGTCTGATTCGTCAAGACGAGGAATCCCGGAGCGCCCGACTCGCCTGGTTAGAGCAAACGAGGTCTTCCTCCCACCACCCCAAGACAGGGGGCGGCAAGGGAGGCACTAAGAGAACTGCTGGTAGAGGAGTATGGGTCGCTAGGCCGCCAAGCTGCGCTAACGCGTCGCCCAGAACAGGGAGCTTCGCCACTAGCAGTCGAGGTACTGGAATATCCCGTCCCACCATGGTTCAAGCTCCCGCACATCGAGATATACGACGGGACAGAGGACCCTCTGGAACATGTGAATCACTTCGCAACAATCCTGCATATCTATCACGCGCCCGACCAGCTACTCTGTCAAGTTTTCCTCGCCATGCTGAAGGGCCAGGAATGGACCTGGTACCATTCTCTCCTGGAAGGATCCATCCAGAGCTTCCCTCAGCTCACTCAGACGTTCTTGGATCAGTTCATTGCTAACTGGCGCATTGCGAAAGACCCTTCCCACCTCTCCGGGATCCGATAAGGAGAGGGGGAAACCCTGAAGGAATTCTTCTGACGCTTGACCTCAGAAGCCAAGCAGATCTCGGGGGTGGATTCAAACTCCTCCACGGAGTCGTCCTTGGTGGACTCCGCCCAGGAGGATTCTACTCAGCTCTGATGCAGGAAACGGTCCCAAGATACCCCGACCTGGTGCACTAAGTGGAGGCAGAGATAGCGGCTGACGAAGCAATCGATGCTCATAAGAGGCAGTTTGAAGGATGGAAGAGGAAGCGAGAAGAGTAGACCCAAGAACCGAGAAGAGTGCAGGGAGAGCGAGCACCGGAAGGACCGCCACGGGGACTGGCACCGCCAGTGGTATAACGAGTACTCACCGCTCAACACCTCGTGCCCCAACATACTTTATGCCATCCGGGATGATCCAGAGCTACGAAGACCCCGGGAAGGGAGACCGAATGAAGTACTATGAATTCCCCAGGGGCACCGAGCACTCCACCGACGAGTGCATAAAGCTGAAGGATGAAATTGAGCGGCTCATCCTCCGGGGAGCACTTAAAGGTTCATGCAGGACCAGGAGAGGCACCGCCAGAACGAGCTCAGAAAGGACCAGACTCTTGAAGCACCAGGAGGGAGGCTAGTCGTAGGAACGGTCGAAACCATAACGGGGATGCCATTCGCCACCGTGAACTCGATTGTGTAAGGTGAATCACGGCAAGGAGCACCAACCAAGCTGAAGATCAGTTTCGGGGACAAGGATTAGGAAGGATTGTTATTACCTCACCATGATCCACTGGTGGTGAATGCAGAGATTGGAGAACCCAGCTTCCACGTCAAGCGGATATTGGTTGATAACAGAAGCTCAGTAAAGGTACTATTCATGATATCCCTCCTGGGGATGCGCATTCCGAAGGAGCATCTCCGGCCAGCAGCCGGCCCGGTCTATGGCTTTGACGGAAGGCCAGTTGCAGTTGAAGGCACGATCACTCTCCCAGTCACCCTTGGAGAGTTCCCAAGACAGGCCACCCACCAGGTGCAATTTGTGGTAGTAGATATGGAGTCGCCATACAATGCGATCTTCGGATGCCCCCTCCAGATCGCATTCGGGGCAATCCCATCAATTCCTCCTCTCGCCATGAAGTTCGTCGTGCCTACCGGAGTCAGAGTTGTCAAAGGGAACAAGGGGTATCTAGGGCATGCTACCTACAGCAGACCAGCCACCAGCTAGGAACACCCTTGCAAACAGGAAAAGGGGAACCGAGCAGGCTGAAATGGCCATGAAGAGAGCAGCAGCAAAGTGAAGATCACCAGAGTGCCGCGCGACGGCCATTTATCCATTATCGTTCTCTCAAACCATCTATCCTTTATCATTTTCTCAAATCACTTGACACTAAAGTCGCGAGCTAATGCTCTCGCAAGATTGCCACTATAAAGTCGCGAGTTAGTTCTCGTGCCATCCTCAGCTATAAAGTCGCGGGCCCGTGCTCGCGCACCATTTCATACATATTCCTTGCCCTGACAGTTTCAAACTCAAACCTTGCAGAGACATCACAGGCAGGATAGCCCTCGCACGGCCACTCCACAAGCACCAGTCATGGGGAAGGATCGTGGCGCGCACATCCCAGAGCAAGGACGGACTTCTACCATCACAAACTGTAGCATGGCATCCATGAACACGCAGTGGAAGCCCCCGGTTTACCCGGGTCTCGCCCAGACATTCAGCGACATCCCCCGGTTTACGTGGGTCTCGCCTAGACATTTAGCGGCATCCCCCGATTTACCCGGGTCTCGCCCAGACATGTAGCAGCATCCCCCGGTTCACCCGGGTCACGCCCATATATTCAGCAACATCCCCTAGGACAGCACCCTCAGTCTCTCCCTGCGGGCAAAGCTTGCCCCCA
This sequence comes from Dactylorhiza incarnata, assembly GCA_033032865.1. Lineage (NCBI taxonomy): Eukaryota > Viridiplantae > Streptophyta > Magnoliopsida > Asparagales > Orchidaceae > Dactylorhiza > Dactylorhiza incarnata. Next base: position 2,071,304 of record JAWHQI010000107.1, on the reverse strand, counting down.
AGTCCAGGCGATCGAGCACGAAGCTATCCAAGTCTCATCCTTCACGACCTCTCGATGTCAGGGATCGAAGGTCAGCCCTTCTCCGCACAGCAAGTCGCAGCACCGTTAGGGCCTGCCCCCCTCACGGTCACCTCGGTTCGAAGATTCGCTCTTCACCAGCACAAAATCAATGATATCCCCCAGTTTACCCGGGTCTCGCCTAGACATTCAGCGACATCCCCCGATTAACCTGGGTCTTGCCCAGACATTCAGCGGCATCCCCCGGTTTACGCGGGTCTCGCCCAGACATTTCAGCGACATATGTCAGTTTACCCGGGTCTCGCCCAGACATTCGGCGGCATCCCTCGGTTTATCCGGGTCTCGCCCAGACATTCATCGACATCCCCCGGTTTACCCGGGTCTCTCCCAAACATTCGGCGGCACTACCTGGTTTACCCAGGTCATGCCCAGATATTCAGCAACACCCCCGGTACACCCGGGTTTCGTCCGAGCATTAAGCGTCATCCCCCGGTATGCTTGGGCCTCATCCCTAAATAAGACACCCTCTAGGATGGCATGCATAACCTCTGCCGACGGGTTCAAAGGGTTCACCATTCTCCCTAGGGGCTAAACATGAACCCAACTGGGCCTCGCCAACCGGCAGAGCAACATCACACCGCCCAAGCGCGAATGCGTCAAGAAAAACGGCCCACCAACAATCACAAAGGCGCGAAAAAAGAGCAGAATCCATAAAGGACACAACAAAAAAGGAGCACTATCACGAGATAACAAGTCTCATACAAAGAAAATCAAACCAACGAATGAAAAGTACAAAGATACCAGGCCCATCAAGCCTACTCCTCATCGGACTCCGCCAGCTCATCCACTGAGAGGTTATTAACACCGAGGCCGGAAGTGTGACATCCCCGCTCGCGAACAACTATCCAGCGCGTCTTGGATATCCCAAGGCGGAAAGCCACGTCCCGGGCCTCTGCGTGCTCCGGCTCCACCTCCCTCGCACAGACCTGCCCACAAATTTCCTCAGACATCTGGGCGTGATCCACCTGAAAGGCTAAGGAACTCTTATACTCGGCTACGCCAGACGCCTTCAGCTCGGAGAGATGCTCCTCAGAAGAAAGCCACCCAACCTCGGACTCCAATCTCCTTCTCGGTCAAGGACTTCTGGGACTGGAGCTCTTCCCGTAGGTGCGTCAGCACCACCTTGCCCTCCGCCACCGTCAGGTCCATCTCTCGAAGACGGTCTTGATCACACTCCCTCTTCTTCGCCAATGCCGCCAGGGAAGCACCAGACTCCTTCAGCTTTTCATGTATGGAGTTGTACTAATCCTTCAAACTGACATAACAATCATTCCAGGAGAGCGCAATCCGGGCCTGAACTCCAATCTGCAACAAAATAGGAGGTAAGCAAGACCCGCAACAAAGCAAAGCGTCCAAGAAAAAAGGATCTCACTTACTGCATGGTTTGTGGTTACAAGAGATGAAGAAACCCTCTTAAACGAGGGCACTGCGGCCGCCCCCTCTTCCGAGATCTGGGGGGGGGGCAAAGGAGCCAATCACCTCAACATCGAGGTCCAGGCACGGGACCCCATCAACTCATAAACCGTGAAGAGAATCGCCCAAACCCTCCTTCTGTCTACCCGCCAAAGTGTGCAGGAGGCAGACTCGCCACCATCAGAAAAAACTAGCTTCCTCTTCTGGTCACGCCTCAATGGAACGACGGCGTCACGCCCCAGATCGGAGGAGAGTCCGCATAATAACATGTGCTTCTCGTCCACGAACAAGGAGATACTGTACAACTGAACAGCCAAGTCTTGAGGATGAAAAAAAATCCAAGAATTGGAGAGAACTCGCACTCCCGTCCTTTCGCCCGCCCGCGGCAATCCGAGAGGGAAATCCAGAGCTTAGGTCATTCCCAGCAATTACGGACAAACCCATAGACCGTGTTCCCGTGCCGCCTGTCGACCCAATTCTCAAACTGCAACCAGGACTTGTTGCTAGAAACCTCGACACGGTCGCTGCAATCTGTGAGCACCTCACACCAGTCTTTGAACAGATCCAGGGAAAAAATCGAGCCACGCTCACGGAAGAACGATATCAGCCCCATCAAGCCCGTCATCGCTCATGGGAGAGTGGTTGTGTTCTCATCACACGAAGGAAAGCGGACGCCCGCTCTCAACGATGACTCGTACAAGGTCGTCCATACAACCGGAGGACTCTGCACTCGCTGGCAGTCATCAGGCGTCCTGATCTCGATCACGGAAGAAATATACTATCGCTCCCTCTAGGAGGCAACATGTTCCTCCGTGAGAGTCGACTGCATCCTCATCGTCTTGCCCTTCACCACACGTCTCAAAGCCTGCACAAGGCCCGAGCGCTCGCCGCAACCACACGCAAAAAGCACACGCACACCAAGCGCGCACACAGAATGAATTCGCACAATGCACACACACGCACACAGCGCCCCCGCACAGAATGCTCTTGCAGCACGCGTGCAGTACACATGAACAGCAAGCGCACATCGCACATGCGCAGCACGTACGCACGCAGCACGCGCGTGCAGTGTACGGACAGCATGCAGCACATGCGCATCACGCATTCAGCACACGTGCGCACATCCTCATGCGCACACGCGCCCCGAGCGCGTGTAGCATGTGCACGTTCCCTCCGCGCATGCGGCATGCTCATCGGCATGTGCTCTGCACGCGTGTCCCTTGTACCCCTTACACATGCCCTCGATCCGTTCACATACCTTGAAGGGCTCCGACGCGCCGCCTCGATCTCCTTCAACACCATCCGCCATCCCGAGGAAAAGAGAAAAAGCTCTCGGGACCCTCTTATTTTAATACTCGACTCTGAAAGCTTTCGGGGGCAAATGACGGGGTCAAGCCTATTGGGAAAACCCCCTTTGATTTAACTTAACAAATTACCTACAAAGTGATTTTATCTCTTAGGATAAATTACCCATTGTATAGTGAGGGTAATCTGGTCATTAGATGTCTTAGGATGTCACACTCAACCTAGGGTGTCAATACCACATCAAGAGAAGCAAAATTGGGCAAAGTTAACATTTGCGTCGAATAGAATTCGATGCAACATCGAGTTAATGTCGACGCTACTCTAACTAGAAGTTCAAGTGGTTCACCCTTCTGTCGAAGTAATTCAAGTCGACATTATGTCGAATAGATATTGACATAGAGGTCATAAACATGTCGATGTACATTGAGAAGTCGACGCAGCTTCTACTTCAATTCAGTGCAAAAGGAAGTATCTATCGATGCTATCTAAAGTCGACGCAATGTCGACTTTATCTCGACGCAGACAATGAAGTTCAGATCCATGTCATCAACTCGACGGTTACGTCGATAAGGTATCAACACAATGTTGACTAGCAGAGTTCAATCAGAGCAAGGATGAATTCGAAACTACTCCTACAAGAACTCGAAGGTGCATCGATAAAAGAGGAAGAGAACTTGACGCTATGTTGAATGCAGTCTGAAAAGGGAAAACTTTTCAGCTGTCATTTTGGACCCTCTCTCATGGCCCACCTCACTCAAGACCGTTCTCCAACGGCTTATTAATTACCTCAAATAGAAAGAAGAACTAAAAGAGGACAAAAAGCTTTCTTGGAAACATGCTTAATGTTGATGAATGGGTCGGGAATTAAAGAAAGGAAGAAAGTGATTGTCCATAGCAGAATACCTTTTCACATCTTACTAGAAAGGGAAACAAATTCAAATCTGTGTGTGTACAATAAAAGGCAAGATAAGAAAGAGAAGGATAGAACACTTATCCCAATCGAAAATATTGTTCTATTGGGCTTCCTCTTCTTCTTCATTCTTAGGAACCCTAATAGAGCACACATAGAGAAGAAACAACTACTGCTCTCCACCTCATAGAACAGAGGATCTGAAAGTTGCTCTTCATCACAATCATATAGCAGCAAAGATCTCAATCAGTGGAAACAAAAAGGATCTGACATCCATAGCTCCTGCAATACAACACTATCATAAGCAGGAGTTAATCAATAACAGATCCAGTGAAAGATCCAAGAAGCTGTTCTTCATACAGCCTTCATAAGAATTCTGAAAATAGAATTCCTACTCTCCTCCCCTTCTTTCTTTCTCCTTATCATTCCCTGTAAAAGAGTTTTGAGAATCCCTGTTCCAAAGGATTCAGTGGTTCAAGATCTCCTTATCAAAAGATCTGATGGTTCAAGATCTCCTTATCAAAAGATCTGGTGGTTCATGATCTTCTTGTCAAAATATCAGTGGTTCTAAGAGTCTCCTTACTAAAAGACTCGGGCATAGTTGGTGCATCCCTACCAGGTGGTAGAAGAGGGGAGTACCCACATTTTGGGGAACCTCTATTAAAATTTGTGTGTCTTCTGGACTATTTATTTTCTTTGATGTCCTTCATAGCTTAGATTAAGGCTGATAAGAAGGTCAAGGCATGTGATGCCAAGGCCATGAACATTCTGGTATCAATAATGCCTGATGACATTTTCCAGAAGGTTGCTGGTCAATCATCAAAAGAGATCTGTGATTCACTCACCACAATGGTGGAAGGAAGTGTTGATGAAAGAAAGGACAGAAAGTCCCTTCTCATATCCCAGTATGAGAACTTTCAAAAGAAAGCTGAAGAATCAGTTGCAGATATGTATGACAGATTCAACATTATCATTAATGAGCTTAGAGGCTTAGACAAGGAGATATCCTTGACTAAAATTAATGATAAAATCCTGATGTGCTTCCCTAGCTCATGGGATTCCAGGATCTGGGCAATTAGAAAGTGCAGGTGTCACAGAGAGATCTCAACTAAAGCTTTGCTAGGAAAGCTTAAGTCTTATGAGATGTTGCTGAAGAATAATGCTGCATAAGAAGAAAGGGAAATTACTCCAGCTCCTATCCAAAGGATCCTTGTTCTGAAAGCTATTGAAGGAGAGCCATCTACTCCTGCAGATGAAATGTTCAGTCAAGGTATTAACCACGATAGTTTTCTTTGTGGCTAATACTATTTGCTACGGCCAATACGTGGCTAAAAACCTTTCTCCACGCGACCTTTAGCCACAAATTTTTTCGGTGGCTAGACCGTGGCTAAAGCTCTTTAGCCACTGTTTTGGACTTTTTGCCAGGGCAATTTGCCCTGGCCAAAAGTCTGTTTTCTTGTAGTGAACTAAAAGAGGACAAAAAGCTTTCTTGGAAATATGCATAATGTTGATGAATGGGTCAGGAATTAAAGAAGGGAAGAAAGAGATTGTCCAGAGCAGAATACCTTTTCAGGTCTTACTAGAAAGGGAAACAAATTCAAACTTGTGTGTGTAAAATAAAAGGCAAGAAAAGAAAGAGAAGGATTGAGCACTTATCACAATCAAAAATATTGTTCTATTGGGCTTCCTCTTCTTCTTCTTTCTCGGGAACCCTAATAGAGCACACATAGAGAAGAAACAACTACTGCTCTCCATCCCATAGAACAGAGGATCTGAAAGTTGCTCTTCATCACAATCATATGGAAGCAAAGACTTCAATCACTGGAAACAAACAGGATCTGACATCCATAGCTCCTGCAATACAACACTATCATAAGCAGGAGTTAATCAAGAGCAGATTCAGTGAAAGATCCAAGAAGCTATTCTTCATACAGCCTTCAATAAGAATTCTGAAAACAGAATTCATACTCTCCTCCCCTTCTTTCTTTCTCCTTCTTATTCCCTGTAAAAGAGTTTTGAGAATCCCTCTTCCAAAGGATTCAGTGGTTCAAGATCTCCTTATCAAAATATCTGGTGGTTCAAGATCTCCTTATTAAAAGATCTGGTGGTTCATGATCTCCTTATCAAAATATCAGTGGTTCTAAGGGTCTCCTTACCAAAAGACTCAGGCGTAGTTGGTGCATCCCTACCAGGTGGTAGAAGAGGGGAGTACCCACATTTTGGGGAACCTCTATAAAAATCTGTGTCTTCAGGATTGCTTATTTTACGTGTTGTCCCTCATAGCTTAGATTACTTTACTATTTTTCTGCTTTATATTTCAGCACTGCTTTATTCTGGATAAGTATTTGTTGAAGCATAACACTTAGGATTTTATTGTACTTACACAGCTAAGTTAGAAATAAATTTAAATCTCTATTCACCCCTCCCCTAGAGGATTCTCTGAGGCACACTGTGCACTTTCAATTAATATCAGAAGGAGGTTGATCATTAAAAGGTTAACATCTTGATCATAAAGACCTCCTGCTCTTACTTCTTTATTACAAACATATTTTATAAAGAAAATGAGTACTAAGGATTATGCTTCCACAAGACCCCCAATGTGTAACTTAAATAAGTTCACACTCTGGAAGGCCAGAATAAGGCTTTATATGAATTCCATTGATGAAGACATCTATAATGTTGTTCTCACAGGTCCTCCTGCTCTAGTCAGACAAAAGGCAGGAGAATCCTCAACAACTGAGGCTGTCCCAAGAAAGGAATGGACAGAGGTTGAGAAGAAGGTCAAGGCATGTGATGCCAAGGCCATGAACATTCTGGTATCAATAATGTCAGATGACATTTTCCATAAGATTGTTGAATGTCAATCAGCAAAAGAGATCTGCGATTCACTTACCATAATGGTGGAAGGAAGTGTTGATGAAAGAAAGGAAAGAAAGTCCCTTGTCATATCCCAGTATGAGAACTTTCGAAAGATAGCTGAAGAATCAGTTGTAGATATGTATGACAGATTCAGTATTATCATTAATGAGCTCAGAGGCTTAGACAAGGATATATCCTTCACTGAAATTAATGATAAAATCCTCATGTGCTTCCCTAGCTCATGGGATTCCAGGATCTGGGCAATTAGAGAGTCCAGGTGCTACAGAGAGATCTCAACTGAAGCTTTGCTAGGAAAGCTTAAGTCTTATGAGATATTACTGAAGAATAGGGCTGAATCAGAAGAAAGAGAAATTACTCCAGCTTCTATCCAAAGGAGCCTTGCTCTGAAAGCTACTGAAGGAGAGCCCTCTACTACTACAGATGAAATGTTTAGTCTGCTAGCTAGGAGATACAAGAAATGGGTCAAGACAGAAGACTCAAGGAGAAGAGAAAGAGATTCAAGACCCAGGTATGATAAAACTCCAAAGAAGGAGGTTATCTGCTATACCTGCAACAAACCAGGGCACATTGCTCCTGAGTGCCCACAAGAGCAAAGGGAAAGAAGCAGCAACAAAGAGGAGAAGAAGAAGTCCTGTATAGGAAAGGACAAGAAGAAAGCCAAGGGCTTCATTGCTGAAATATGGAGTGATTCTGAAGTAGAATTAACCTCCTCATCATCTCAGAGTAATGATGAAGCAGAAGCAGAAGAAGCCTGCATGATGGCACTAGGAATGCCATCAGATGATGAAGATGATCAGATATATGTTTTTGATGAATTTGACTTTAGTTCAGAAGATTTAAAAACTTGTTTTAAAGATTTCTGCATTGATCATCTTAGGGTAGAAAAAGAACTAGACATAACTAGAACTGAATTTGAGAACCTTAAGAAAGATGAAATGCACCTAATAAATCAAAACATAACAAATGAAATTAATTATAAAGAGTTAGAATTGATCAAACTTAGAGACGAAAACATAAACTTAAAAGAAGAACTAGCAAAGGCAAAGGCCTTTGAGGACTCACTCAATGGGAGGATCCAGAAGCTCAAAGATATCACAGAAAATCTCTCTATGAGATTTAATCACCTAGGGTTAGGAGCAGAGCCCTCCACTAGCATAGAAGCACCTAGGAAACCTGCCTGGAAAAATCCAGTGTCATTTGTTAGACCTAGTGAGTACCAACCAAGTGAGAAGAGTGCATTATCCAAGGGTAATGTTAATAGTCATCCAGATAAGATAGATTAACCTAATTAAAGTAAATCTGAATAGGAAAGAAAGACCCCTAGGTAAGAATGATGTAGAGAAGTCAAATAGTAGCAACCAAAAAGCTAAAGCAAAACCTAGAATAATAAAACATTATATTGATTTGTTGTACCTAGATATATTCTACACACATTTCAAATATCAAAATAACAAACATAGGTTTGGGAAACCCATTCCTTATCCTCTAAAAGGGTATCATGAAAGACCTTTCTATTCTTTCATCGAACCCTACAATGGTAAAAACAAAGGGCCCAAGGTAACCTGGGTCCCTTCTAATGTTTGAATTACATGTGCAGGGTTAGGTAGGGTCCCACTCAGGAGAAAATGAAGTGGGAAGATAGATGTAGGTCTTGACTAAGGAACAAGATTTATTCAAGGGAGTAATTTGTGCCTTAAATCCTTCCTGATGGTTATTAAAATTATATTATAATCTATTTTCAATAAATATAATTGTTGGGAAAAATAACAAGAACTTTCTAAGGAAATATATCTGTTCAAATGCGTCGAATAGAAGTCAACGTACCATTGACTTCTACTCAATGCCAGCGTCGAGAAGCACTCATAGTAGATAATTCGAATAGATCTTGACGCAATGCTGAGTTTCTATCGACACATGCGTCGTCTTATTGGTCTTTCGCTAAAGTCGAAGATGCGTCGATTGAAAATTGACATAACGTCGACAGAACCACATCAACTTAAGGTCTGCTGAACAATCTCGAAGTTACGTCGAGTACTAGTCAACGCAACGTCGACATAATAGTGCGCGCATAATTGGTTCTAGAAGCAATCTCAACACAGCTTTGTGCGCCAAATAATAAGTTTTATCGACGGTGCGTCGACCTAAACCTTAAGTTGCGGTGATTCAACTGCTTTTAAGCAATCACTGCGTCGAAACATTTGCGCTTTCAAATTCCTCTCTTCTTGCTCTCTTGCTCTCTTGTTCTCCAGCTCTCCTGTGCCCCTCTCTCTCTCATTTTCTCGGTTTTTGCAGGTACCTAAAATCAAATGGCTCCACCAAAAGTTAACTCTGGTTTTGATGTGGAAATTAATTTGTTCAACGCTGCTGTAGAGATCTTCAAGGCCGTTATTGAACTATTCCAAGATGCTGGTTTAACCAAGCTGATATCCACAAGATGCAAAATCCTGGATATCGAACTAGCAGAGTTTAAAGATAATGTTCAGATGTGAGAGGATGGTTCTCTTAAGGGGAAAGTATCTGACACAGATGTTCTGATAACAGAGGACATATTGAACCAAACATATGATCTTCTCTATGGAAATGAGTCAGATGAATTATCAGGGGATGAGACCAAGAGGGCCCTAGAGATTATGTAGTTCAAGAAGGACAAGTCCATCGATTTGAAGAAGATGGACCTTCAGGAAGAATACAGATTCCTTGTTGATATTGTAGGGAAGGTACTGCTATGTAAAATATCAGCACATGATGATGTTCCAAAGCAACAACTTCAAATAATGGGAGCTCTAGTTCTGAAGAAAAGGATCAATTGGGGGAAATGCCTCCTAAGGATGTTTGGGCATAAGTATGCCCATAAAGAAAATGCTTACATGAGAGTTATGAGTCAAGTACTTCTCCACCACTACCCAGCAGTGTGCAACTCCAAGGGTGTGCCAATTCCACCAGGGAAGAGAATTAACATTGAAATATTCTCTAAGTGGACCAGGCAAATCTTGAAGTCTTGTAAGCTCCAGCCTCACCTCCTCCCTCTCCTACTCCTCAAGAACCCTAGAGGCCAATACCAGACCCTCCAAGGGATAATATCCCTCCTCCTTTCTCTCCACCTCCACTAGACACTATTCCAGATCCCCCTCAGGAGGATATTCCATCTCAACAACAACAACAATAACACCAATCCCCATCAGTCCCAGAGCCATCTCCCTAAATTCTTTATCAGTTACCATCCACATTTCCTCCGCCTCCTCCACCTATTCATGTCTCACCATAGTTTTATCAACCACTCTCCCCAATCCCTGAAAATCCACGTCCAACACCTCCTCCATCTGCCTCCTCTATCCCTACAATTGATCTTGAGCAAATCATCTCCAAGGCATCTTGAGCAAATCATCTTGATCAAATCATCTTACATGAGAGTTATGAGTCAAGAACTTCTCCACCACTACCCAGCAGTGTGCAAGTCCAAGGGTGTGCCAATTCCACCAGGGAAGAGAATAAACATTGGAATATTCTCTAAGTGGACCAGGCAAATCTTGAAGTCTGGTCAAGCTCCAGCCACACCTCCTCCCTCTCCTCCTCCTCAAGAACCCGAGAGGCCAATACCAGACCCTCCAAGGGATAATATCCCTCCTCCTTTCTCTCCACCTCCACTGGACACTGTTCCAGATCCCCCTTAGGAGGATATTCCATCTCAACAACAGCAACAACAACAACAACAACAACAAACACACCAATCCCCATTAGTCCCAGAGCTATCTCCCCAAATTCCTTATCAGTTACCATCCACATTTTCTCCACCTCCTACACATATTCATGTCTCACCAGAGTTTTATCAGCCACTCTCCCCAATCCCTAAAAATCCGCATCCATCACCTCCTCCATCTACCTCCTCCATCCTTACAATTGATCTTGAGCAAATCATCTCCAAGGCAGTTGGGATTGCCTCCTCTACTTTTGCAGACCAGGTGGCCTCTCAGACAAGAAGCTTTGACAGAAAATATTCACAAATGGAGGCTGAGCTGTTAACTCTTAAAAGAACTCTCCAGAGCCTAAAGGATTTTGTATCTTCCTCCATGGTTACAAAGGAATCTTAACCTCTCTGGCCAGCAAGGTTAAGAAGGGGGAGAACTTATTGGAGGAAGAAAGACCTGTCCTAGACTTGAGTGGATAGGATAAAGGTGATGCTAATGAAGCTTCTGCTCCTGAGAAAGTCACCATCTTTCAAGATGCACAGAACCAGGGGGAGCCTGCAAATCAGGGGGAGCTTCTAGTAATTCAGGGGGAGCCTGCCCCAGATGTTCAAAGGAACTTGGATATAGAAATGGTAGCACTAAGCACAACAACAGTTCAGAGTGAGCCTCAGAATGAAGATCTACTGGATGAAGTAGCTCAGATAGCTCTGGAAGCTACCCAGAAAAGCTGGAATGAATGCACAATCTCAGGGGGAGCTTCCCAAAGACATTACTACTGAAGATGATGATGAGCCTTTGTAGATTGATCCAAGGAAAATTGCCCCAAAAGTGTTTTGCAGAAAAAGAAGAACTTCTGGGAAGGAGTAATGAAGCTCAGGTATTCTGTAACAAATTACTCTTCCTGGGAAACAACTTTGGAGACCTATATATTTCTTGACAATTGAATAATATTGCTTGTGTTTTCAGCCTGTTATCTTCTTATATAAATTGTCTTGAATGTATTCTTGATTATATAAAAGAAATGTGTAAAATCACTTTATTCAATTTGTACAATTTGTTATGATAAATAGGGGGAGATTGTTGGGAAAAACCCTTTTGATTTAACTTAACAAATTACCTACAAAGTGATTTTATCTCTTAGGATAAATTACCCATTGTATAGTGAGGGTAATCTGGTCATTAGATGTATTAGGATGTCACACTCAACCTAGGGTGTAAATACCACATCAAGAGAAGCAAAATTGGGCAAAGTTAACATTTGCGTCGAATAGAATTCGACGCAACATCAAGTTAATGTCGACGCTACTCTGACTAGAAGTTCAAGTGGTTCACCCTTCTATCGAAGTAATTCAAGTTTATGTTATGTCGAATAGATATCGACGTAGAGACCATAAACCTGTCGAAGTACTTTGAGAAGTCGACGCAGCTTCTACTTCAACTCAGCGCAGAAGGAAGTATCTGTCGAAGCCATCTAAAGTCGTCGCAATGTCAACTTCATCTCGACGCATATAATGAAGTTCAGAGCCATGTCATCAACTCGATGGTTATGTCGATAAGGTATCGACGCAACGTCGACTAGCAGAGTTCAATCAGAGCAAGGATGAATTTGAAGCTACTCCTACAAGAACTCGAAGGTGCATCGATAAGAGAGGAAGAGAACTAGATGCTACATCGAATACAGTCTGAAAAGGGAAACCTTGGACCCTCTCTCATGGCCCACCTCACTCAAGACTGTTCTCCAACGACTCATTAATTGCCTCAAATAGAAAGAAGAACCACTACTAGAAAGGTGTTTTTTAGCTACACATTTTTAGTCAGGGTTCAAAAACTGTGGCAAATAAATCAGTATTAGCCACGAGTGCAAAAATCGTGGCTAAAAGTCATGTTTTATCTAGGGTTGAAAAAGTCATGGCTAATACGTATGTTCTAGCCATGATAAATTATAACTGTGGCAAAAGAGTGAACTATTTGCCACAATTCATTCATTTTTGTAGCAAATACTTATTTGATTATTTTCATTTGCCACGCCATTCATTTTCCGCCGCTCCCATAACCCTATCCCGTCTCCTTTCAGCAATTCGCACGTGCAGACCGCCCTTCCTCGAATCCCTTTCCGAGCGACCTGCATTTTTTAGGGATCTCGTGGCTCCCTCTCCTGCAAATTTTAGCTGAGATCTATCGAATCCTTCCGCGCTTACAAGTTCTTGAAGCCTTCCTCACCTACAACTGCTTGAAGCCTACCTCGCCTACAACTGCACATCGTCCTCTCCGAGATCTGTCGAGAAACTGCCTGCAGTTCTTCATTCCTGTTTTCTATTTTTTGCAAAATTGGCCCTCTAGTTTTCTATTTCCTCCCTTCCATCACCAGCGAGTGCCTTTTTCTGCCATCTTCTCCTCCAGTGATTAGGGCACGAGCCGCATGACCCTCTGAGATGAGGATGAGTGGAGCAGCGAGCCGCCATTTTTTTTTAGTTGGGCGACGAGTTCAGCCCTCCCGATGGTTGTTCTATGATCAATCCCACTGACTCAGAAGAGGATGTAAAGGTCCAGTCCATGTTGTCGATGGCCAGAGGCTGCGCCAATAGTGATATTACTTGTCTAGTAAATCCTGTAAAGCAAGTTGTCTGAAAATATATTACTTTATGTTTGTGATGAAATTGCTAGTCTTCTTGATCTCACTTGAGTAAATATTAAATGATTAGAATGAATTTTATATTGATTTGGTAAATCAGATTGCATGGGGGTTCTTAAATCGGTTGGATTTGATGATGATTTCATATTAATCTTGATTTATTGATATTTTTTTACTTGATTACATTTGAATCTTCACTTTTAGTTGAATTATAATCATTATAAAAGCTATTGTTTTCCATTCATAGATGATGTTATTTAAAATGCCTTAAATTTAGTTATTGATGTTCTGCATTTTTTTGTTTGTAGGATGTGCACACAAAAAATATTGTTGCTGAAAGGGTTGTACTAAACTTCATGCAACGAATGAGTGGAGTAGAAAATTTCACCAAGGTGAATTTCCTCGACATCTTTCCTTTGACCATGTATTGAACTTCATACTGTTATAACTAAATGCATTTTAAGATCTCCTAATAATGTTTTCTTCTATTTTAGGAAGACTTCTTTGTAGTGGTAGATTGGGCATATAAAATTGATCCTCCGTGTTGCACATCAATAAGGTTTCTAGTCACAATATTTCAAAATGCATTCTACATCAGTTCTGTACAACCCTCATATTTTCCGAGTCGGTGTGACCCGGCGCGGATGAGGTCATGATAGAGAGGGTGATCGTGACGCAGTAGACCGAACCATCGGAGGTCATTAAAGACCAAAAAGAGAAGGCCGGGGGGGGGGGGGGGGGGGGGGGGAGATTTCCTTGGTCGAGTGGACCTTGGTTCCACTCGCCCAGGCCCCGGGTGAGTGGAACCTTTGCCCACTCGCCCAAGGACCCGGGCGAGTGGACCATTGGTCCACTAGCCCGAGTGGGCGGGGGGGGGGGGGGGGGGGGGGGGCGAGTGGACCAAGGGTCCACTCGCCCAAGGGTGTGGGCGAGTGGACCCGTGGTCCACTCGCCCCATGTAGTTGGGCGAGTGGACCAAGAGTCCACTCGCCCGAAGGGTGGAGTGGACCGTGAGGTCCACTCGCCCAGCCAGGGTGGTGGACCTCAGTCCGCTTGTTCGTCCCCCGACAAGGGGGGAGTGGACGTCTCATCCTCCACTCGCCCCCCTCTTGTTTTGATCGTCCAGGTTCATGGTTGATCTGCGGATATCAGAATTTTGGCTATCCGCAGCCCAATTTTGGGAAGTCTATAAATAAACCCACATGGGCACCTTGGGAAGGGTTGGTCTACCCCCTCTCCATCGCATGTGTCTTGTGAGCAAGCACTACCCCCTCCCCCCTTGTCAGTGAAGGTTGGTGGTGAGGTGAGCTTTAGTGCCCTCCAAGGTGCCCAGGCTCAGCATTGGTTTGGGAGAGGAAGCTCTCTTTGAACTTTCAGGTGTGTGGTGGGACCTCCACGCTGCAGCTTAAGTGTTCGTTTGTGGACTCAGGTGTTCTTCTAGGGTAGGATCTTCCAGTTCTTAGCAACCAGTCAGGGGTTCTAGCTCGGGTCAAGTAAGGGTTAGCTGCATCCCCCTTTCGAACGTCGAGACCAGTTCTCTGGTTTCAACATTATGGTGCGGTAAGCATGGAAGCAGCTAGTTCGGAAAGATCTGAGCAAGTCTCATGGCTGGAAGCGATGAGCTGGGGGAGTCACCCCTACCACCGAGTACGTGAAGAAGGGTGATTTTGACGAGTTCAGGAAGTCAATCCGAGTGCTCTTGTGGGTCGCACTCCCCCCTCACGGTGAGTGCTCGACACCACCGCACCCGTGATCGCAATCTCCGATGGAGGCAGAGCAAGCACATCGGCAAGGGAAGGAGCTGGCCACAGGGGAAGGCTCGGGTATTCAAATAAGAGTGGTCGTCAACAGCTCTTCTGGGACCGGCTACCCCAGTAGGGAGGCAAAGAGAACACCTTCGACTCGCCAGGGAGGATGGGGAAGTCCTTTCTGCGAGCTGATCATCTCAGATCCCGTTCCATATGGGTTCAGCGAGCCTGACATGTCTTACTACACAGGGAAGGACGACCCTATTCAGCACCTCCAGTGGTTCAAAGACATGGCCTCGATCAGGCAGATGTCGGATGCCTTCAAATGCAGACTCTTCACCATCACGTTCAGGGGGAAGGCGAGAGACTGGTTCCACAAACTCCCAGTGGGAACCATCTATGACTTCGTGGACCTGCACCGAAGTTTCTTGCTAAGGTTCTCCACTTCAAAGAAGAGGAGGAAGGGGGCGAAGACCTTTTTCTTGGTTCGGCAAAGGCCAGGGGAGACGTTGGGGAGTCACGTGGATAGATTCCAGGAGGAAGTCCTCCTTGTCATTGAGGTTCCCGGGCATACACTGCAACTGGCTTTCACCCTCGGGTTACAGCAGGGGTTGTTCAGGATGAGCTTAACTTGGGACCCACCCCTATCTTTTGAAGAGCTGATGGAGCGCGCTGCTCGAGAAATTGAGTGTGAGGCCACAAACCAGGAGTTCATGGCAAGGTTGGCCAAGGGTGAGAAAGAGGAGAAGGAGGAGAAGAAAGAGCAAGGAGGGAAGAAGAAGGAGGAAGCAAGAAGTCAGGTGGACCAGGGACCCCCCGTTGGGCAGGAGCAAGGTTGGGGGTTTCAACCACCAGTCGCCCGATCGACCTGGAGGCCGCCAGGAGGACCCCCCTCAAGGCCAAGGAAGAGGCCATTTCCAAGGGAGAGGAAACTTTTAGGGGGGGCAGGGACGGTTCAACCTGGCAGGGTGGCAGCCGGACCCAAGGCCATTGCAACCCCAACCCCTGTAGACTATGACGATTGGCCGAAAAAGAGGAAATAAGAAGAGGGGTCGCGCAGGGAAGGAAGCAAGGATGATGGCATTTTCATACTATGACTTCCATCAGCAGGAGGGTCATGCGACAGCCACATACCCAAAGTTTCTGGAGGTAGGGGAAGGAGGAAGAGCCCCGACATAAAGGAGACAGCTTTACCCGGAAGGACCAGGAGGAAGCTGAGGAGATGGAGGATATGATGAAGGAGCTGTCCAAGGTGCATGTGGCCGAGTAAGCCCGGGCTTGTTGATGTCGGTCGCTGGGTGGCTCGTTGGGTAGATTCATTTTAGGCCGAGTCCTTGACTGGAGACCACTCGCCCGGGCTTGTTGAAATTGTTGAAGTGGAAGTGAAGGGGGCTGTTGGACCTGGGCGGTCAAGAGGAGGTCGGGCGATCTGGTGTGACCGCACGACCTGGCGGTCTGCATCCGCGGTCTGGCTGATCTTAGCCTAGCTGCGGTCTCCCGGGTTGACCGCTGGTCTTGTCCAAAGTCTGCTGAAGGAGCCGCGCGGTCTGTGCGTGACCGTGTGGCGTGCTGTTCTCTTCAAGGCTGTGGCGGTCTGGTGTGACCGCACAGTTTGATCCAGGTTCTCTCCGGAATGCGGTCTGGTAGCTGACCAGGGTTTCTGGGGGTATTCGCGGACTAAGGGTCTTAGTCGCGCGGTCTCAGTTTGCGGTCTCAGGAGGAGACTGGTATGCGAGCTGATTGCTGTTCGCGGTCTCAGAAGGAGATCGGCATGCGGACAGGAGTTCGCGGTCTGATGGCGAACTGACTGTGTTCGCGGTCTCGTGCGAACACAGGTGGTGAATAGCTTCGGGCGGTCTGGCGAGCTCTTTGTGGAGTCGCGGTCTGCTGTGAGAGTGGCGGTCTCTCATGGCGACATTGAAGCTGGCGGGTTCACCAATAATGAAGCAGAAGTAATGTTGCTGATCGCGCGGTGTGACCGATCAGGTCGCGCGGTCTGGAGGGTGGTGATCCTACCTCATAGGGTGGTGACTGGATCAGGTCCCACGCCTATAAATAGGAGGCCACTGTAGCAGCAAGTAGACACACCAAGCGTAAGCTAAACTTTTCTCTTTCCCGCGGTCTGTGTTTATGTGACCGGGCGGTCTCCTGATTGAACTTCTGTTGTGCATCTTCTGCGGATAGTGTGGGCAGCAGCGATCACCTCTTCCTCTGAAAGTGTTCGGGCTGTCTGCGGCTTGGAGTTGTGGTGCTGGAGTTTGGGAGAATCAGGCGGTCTGGAGGAGTAAGCGGCTGGGAGCAGGTGGTGTTCTGTGATCGTCGAGTAGCAGCGGTCTGGCAGCTATCGAGATCGCAGTGAGGTCGCGCGGTCTGGGCGGTCTCAAGTTGTCTTCAACATTGTATCTTTCCTTTGTGTTTGTGTTGACGAAATCATGTCTCGTCAAGCATGCCTCGCCTTGTAATTTTTTTGAAGTACTGCTATCAATAAAGATCAGTTGTTTGCCTTCATTCGTTTCTGGTTGTTTTGGTTTTTTATCTCTAAGTTGACTAGCTCCTGCTTGCTCCATAAAGATTCGAAAAATCTCACATGGTATCAGAGGTAGGTTGGAGTGGATAGAGCAGGTTGCAACTTAGAGTAGCCATCGCCTTTGTGAAGAAGGAACCAGAGGAAAAAAATGGAAGGTGGATTTGCAAGAGGTCTTGGTATTGAGATGCTTACATCGACTAACTTCAAGAAGTGGAAGTCATGTATGCAGAGCTATCTTCTGGGTGAGGATCTATGGGAAGTTGTTGGAGGAAATGAGACAGAAGAGGTGAAGGCAACGGAAGCTGGTGACAATGGTCCGGCCATAAGGGCGTGGAGAAAGACCAATGCCAAGGCCGAGTTCACTTTGAAGCGTGCCATTTCACCTGATCTATTTGATCACATCTTAGGGTGTGGATCAGCTGCCGAGATCTGGAGAGCCCTGGATGGGCTGTTTAATAAGAAGAATGTAGCGAGGCTGCAGTTCTTGGAGAATGAGCTAGCAAGGTCGGCTCAGGGCGATCTTTCTATCTCCACTTTCTTTCTTAAGATGAAGAACCTCTGCGCTGAGATATCAGCACTGGATCCTGATGAGCCAATTTCTGAGGCGAAGCTGAAGAGGCACATCATCCGCGGCTTACGGAAGGAATATGTGGTCTTTGTGACGTCGGTGCAGGGATGGGCAAATCAGCCGTCTCTGTTGGAGCTGGAGAACTTGCTTTCTTCGCAAGAAAGTTTGGCAAGACAGATGGCGGGGGTGTCGGTGGCTGGGGGAGATGGCGAAGTCCTCTTCTCGGGGAAGAAAAAGAAGTGGGACAAGAAGAAGAAAACCGCTGGAGGTGGCTATGGGCCTTCAACTTCTGGGCAGCAGGAAAGGGGGTATGCTCCCAAGGCTGACGGGAAGAAGAAGGGAGAAGGTCCGAAGTGCTACAAGTGTGGCAAGTTTGGCCATATCAGGAAGGATTGCAAGGTGGTCACCCAAGCTGGGCATGCTGTGGAGAAGGAGGAAGCTGAGGCCAGGAACATTCAAGGAGGTTGGGGAGGAGCCTTTTCGGCTTCTGTTGGAGCTTCTGCTCCTATCAACTATCTGGAGGATTGGATCGTGGACTCAGGGTGTGGTCATCACCTCACCGGAGACGGGACCAAGCTTTCTTCTACACAGCCATATACAGGTAACAATGCAATCATTACGGCTGATAATACTGTGCATCCAGTAGAGAAGGTTGGGGTTGTTTCCTTGGGCAGTGATAGAGGGCCACTTACTTTGAAGAGTGTCTATCACGTGCCCGGTATGAAGAAAAACCTCTTCTCCGTGACCAACGCTGTAGACACTGGGTATCACGTTCTGTTCGGCCCAACAGAAGTGAAGTTTCTACGCAACGTTGAGGCCGTAAAGGCGGAAGTCGTCCATGTTGGGAGACGGGCAAAGGACTTGTTTGTTTTATCAACAAGTTCCTACGTCGACAAGATGAAGACGAATGATGGTGCCGTTATATGGCATGAGAGGTTGGGGCACGTAGGAATGGACAAGCTGAAAGCAATGGCGGAGAGAGGTCTGGTCAAGGGCCTGCCAAGTCTATCCTCCTACGGAGAAGGTCATGTGTGCGAGGGATGTCAGTTCGGCAAGTCTCATCGACTACCGTTTGACAAGTCGCAGACAAGAAGTAGTGTGCCATTGGAGTGCATCCACGGTGACTTGATGGGACCTACTGCTACTCCAAGCCTCGGAGGCAGCAGATATATGCTGGTGTTAATCGATGATTACACCAGATATGTCTGGGTTTATTTTCTGAAGGAGAAGGCGGAGGCATTTGCCAAGTTTATGGAGTTCAAGGAACTCGTGGAAGGTCGGCTGAGACTGCGGGTGAAGAAGCTGAGGACTGACAACGGAGGGGAGTTCACCTCTAGTGAGTTCTCTAGTTTCTGCAGGAAGGCGGGCATCCGGAGAGAGCTCACTTGTGCACATACTCCACAACAGAATGGAGTTGCAGAGCGGAAGATCCGTCATCTGACGGAAACCTGCAAGTGTTGGCTGCATGCCAAGAGTATCCCAAAGTCCTTTTGGGCGGAGGGAATGTCTTGTGACGCTTACGTTATCAACAGGATGCCTTTGAGCCCCATCAACATGCTGACCCCACATGAGATGATGTTCAAAGAGAAGCCAAGCGTGGCACACCTTCGGGTATTTGGTTCCACCTGCTACGTGCATGTTCCAGATGCTCTTCGGACGAAGCTAGATGCGAAAGCAAGGAAGCTAGTCTTTGTGGGATACGATGAGAGGAAGAAAGGCTGGAAGTGCATGGACCCAGAGACGCGGAGATTTGTTGTATCTCGCGATGTCGTGTTCGATGAGGTGACATCGTACAAGGGGTCTTCTGATGTGGAGTTACCAGAGAGCAGGGTGGAGGTGCCGGAGAAAGCTGTGGAAAATCTTCAAGTGGTGCTACCTGTGTCGCCAGGTGGACCATCTCCTTCTAGTTCTGAGACGGAGGCTTCTGGTTCAGGGAGAAGGGGGAGCAATGCTCCTAGCACGTCTGGAAGAGGAGCTAGGGAAGAAGCAGCTGGAGATAATGCGGTTCAGGGGAAGGAGCTGAGGAGGTCGAAGCGAGCAATCGTTGCCCCTGATCGCTATACAGGAGGAAACGCAGTGAGCTTTGTCTCATGTTTCTTCGCTGGTCCCTTGGATGAGAGGGAGCCGTCGAGCTTTGAGAAGGCCCAAGGCGTGAAGGAGTGGGATGTTGCATTGCAAGAAGAGATGGCAGCTCTTGAGAAGAATGAGACCTGGTCTCTTGTGCCCAAGCCCAAGGGCACTACTCCTGTAACATGCAAATGGGTCTACAAATTGAAGAAGAAAGCTGACGGCAGCATCGAGCGGTACAAGGCTCGTCTTGTAGCTCGGGGGTTCTCGTAGCAATACGGTGAAGACTATGAAGAGACTTTTAGTCCGGTGGCCAAAATGACTTCAGTTCGGTTCATCATTGCCTTGGCGGCGTTCAGTGGATGGGAGATTTGGCAGCTCGACGTCAAGAACGCCTTCTTGTACGGCGAGATTGACAAGGACATCTTCATGGTCCAGCCACCAGGCTTTGTGTCTGAAGATTTTCCGGAGCATGTCTGCAAGCTGAAGAAGGCCCTGTACGGGTTGAAGCAAGCGCCGAGGGCGTGGTACGGGAAGATCGCAGAATATCTCCTATTCTGTGGATTTGTTGCTTCAGACTCAGACTCAAGCTTGTTCATCAAGAAGAGCGGGGAGCTTCAGGTCATCGTGCTGTTATACGTCGACGATATGATCGTGACGGGGAACTCAAAGGAGGAGGTAGCGCAGCTTCGGGCCGAGCTGTCTATCAGGTTCGAGATGAAGGACTTAGGTGAGCTTCACCATTTCCTTGGACTTGAGGTGCAGAGGAAGGAAGGTGGAGTGCTGGTGACCCAAGCCGGATATGCGGAGCGGATCGTGGAGCGGTTCGGCATGAAGGAAGGGAAGTGTACTTCCACACCTCTGGACAAGGCTATGAAGCTTCGAAAAGATGAGGGGAGGATTATGCAAGATCCGTTGGTGTTCCGAGCTCTAGTAGGGAGCTTGATTTATCTGACGATCACGAGGCCGGATATTGCATATGCAGTTGGCAGAGTGAGTCGATATATGACAGAGCCACGGGTACCTCATCTGCTAGCGGCCAAGAACATTCTGAAGTATGTCAAGGCGACCTCGGACATGGGTCTCCTATACAGGAGGGATGCGGGCTTCGAAGTGCATGGATACATGGATGCTGATTACGGGGGAGATTCGGATGATCGGAAGTCGACATCTGGATTCGTCTTCATGGCGGGCCCTACGGCTATATCATGGTGCAGCAAGAAGCAGGATTCCGTATCAGTCTCCACCACAGAAGCGGAATACAAGGCTTCGGCCTTGGCAGCTCAGGAAGCCATCTGGCTTAGGAGGTTGGTGGGAGACGTCCACAAAGAGGTTCGGGAGCCGACTCTGCTACGCGGTGACAACGAGAGTGCTCTCAAACTGGTAACCAATCCAGTTTGTCACGCGAGGACCAAGCATATCGAGATCGAGCATCACTTCATACGGGAGAAGGTGCTGGAGGGGTCTCTTTCGGTCGAGCATGTGCGGAGTGCGGACAATGTCGCAGACATCTTCATAAAGGCGCTGGCAAAGGGGCCGTTCACACGGCTAAGGGAGCTACTTGGGCTGGTTTCCACTTCCCACTTCAAGGGGGAGTGTTGAAATTGTTGAAGTGGAAATGAAGGGGGCTGTTGGACCTGGGCGGTCAAGAGGAGGTCGGGCGGTCTGGTGTGACCGCACGACCTGGCGGTCTGCATCCGCGGTCTGGCTGATCTTAGCCTAGCTGCGGTCTCCCGGGTTGACCGCTGGTCTTGTCCAAAGTCTGCTGAAGGAGCCGCGCGGTCTGTGCGTGACCGTGTGGCGTGCTGTTCTCTTCAAGGCTGTGGCGGTCTGGTGTGACCGCACAGTTTGATCCAGGTTCTCTCCGGAATGCGGTCTGGTAGCTGACCAGGGTTTCTGGGGGTATTCGCGGACTAAGGGTCTTAGTCGCGCGGTCTCAGTTTGCGGTCTCAGGAGGAGACTGGTATGCGAGCTGATTGCTGTTCGCGGTCTCAGAAGGAGATCGGCATGCGGACAGGAGTTCGCGGTCTGATGGCGAACTGACTGTGTTCGCGGTCTCGTGCGAACACAGGTGGTGAATAGCTTCGGGCGGTCTGGCGAGCTCTTTGTGGAGTCGCGGTCTGCTGTGAGAGTGGCGGTCTCTCATGGCGACATTGAAGCTGGCGGGTTCACCAATAATGAAGCAGAAGTAATGTTGCTGATCGCGCGGTGTGACCGATCAGGTCGCGCGGTCTGGAGGGTGGTGATCCCATCTCATAGGGTGGTGACTGGATCAGGTCCCACGCCTATAAATAGGAGGCCACTGTAGCAGCAAGTAGACACACCAAGCGTAAGCTAAACTTTTCTCTTTCCCGCGGTCTGTGTTTATGTGACCGGGCGGTCTCCTGATTGAACTTCTGTTGTGCAGCTTCTGCGGATAGTGTGGGCAGCAGCGATCAACTCTTCCTCTGAAAGTGTTCGGGCTGTCTGCGGCTTGGAGTTGTGGTGCTGGAGTTTGGGAGAATCAGGCGGTCTGGAGGAGTAAGCGGCTGGGAGCAGGTGGTGTTCTGTGATCGTCGAGTAGCAGCGGTCTGGCAGCTATCGAGATCGCAGTGAGGTCGCGCGGTCTGGGCGGTCTCAAGTTGTCTTCAACATTGTATCTTTCCTTTGTGTTTGTGTTGACGAAATCATGTCTCGTCAAGCATGCCTCGCCTTGTAATTTTTTTGAAGTACTGCTATCAATAAAGATCAGTTGTTTGCCTTCATTCGTTTCTGGTTGTTTTGGTTTTTTATCTCTAAGTTGACTAGCTCCTGCTTGCTCCATAAAGATTCGAAAAATCTCACATGGTATCAGAGGTAGGTTGGAGTGGATAGAGCAGGTTGCAACTTAGAGTAGCCATCGCCTTTGTGAAGAAGGAACCAGAGGAAAAAAAATGGAAGGTGGATTTGCAAGAGGTCTTGGTATTGAGATGCTTACATCGACTAACTTCAAGAAGTGGAAGTCATGTATGCAGAGCTATCTTCTGGGTGAGGATCTATGGGAAGTTGTTGGAGGAAATGAGACAGAAGAGGTGAAGGCAACGGAAGCTGGTGACAATGGTCCGGCCATAAGGGCGTGGAGAAAGACCAATGCCAAGGCCGAGTTCACTTTGAAGCGTGCCATTTCACCTGATCTATTTGATCACATCTTAGGGTGTGGATCAGCTGCCGAGATCTGGAGAGCCCTGGATGGGCTGTTTAATAAGAAGAATGTAGCGAGGCTGCAGTTCTTGGAGAATGAGCTAGCAAGGTCGGCTCAGGGCGATCTTTCTATCTCCACTTTCTTTCTTAAGATGAAGAACCTCTGCGCTGAGATATCAGCACTGGATCCTGATGAGCCAATTTCTGAGGCGAAGCTGAAGAGGCACATCATCCGCGGCTTACGGAAGGAATATGTGGTCTTTGTGACGTCGGTGCAGGGATGGGCAAATCAGCCGTCTCTGTTGGAGCTGGAGAACTTGCTTTCTTCGCAAGAAAGTTTGGCAAGACAGATGGCGGGGGTGTCAGTGGCTGGGGGAGATGGCGAAGTCCTCTTCTCGGGGAAGAAAAAGAAGTGGGACAAGAAGAAGAAAACCGCTGGAGGTGGCTATGGGCCTTCAACTTCTGGGCAGCAGGAAAGGGGGTATGCTCCCAAGGCTGACGGGAAGAAGAAGGGAGAAGGTCCGAAGTGCTACAAGTGTGGCAAGTTTGGCCATATCAGGAAGGATTGCAAGGTGGTCACCCAAGCTGGGCATGCTGTGGAGAAGGAGGAAGCTGAGGCCAGGAACATTCAAGGAGGTTGGGGAGGAGCCTTTTCGGCTTCTGTTGGAGCTTCTGCTCCTATCAACTATCTGGAGGATTGGATCGTGGACTCAGGGTGTGGTCATCACCTCACCGGAGACGGGACCAAGCTTTCTTCTACACAGCCATATACAGGTAACAATGCAATCATTACGGCTGATAATACTGTGCATCCAGTAGAGAAGGTTGGGGTTGTTTCCTTGGGCAGTGATAGAGGGCCACTTACTTTGAAGAGTGTCTATCACGTGCCCGGTATGAAGAAAAACCTCTTCTCCGTGACCAACGCTGTAGACGCTGGGTATCACGTTCTGTTCGGCCCAACAGAAGTGAAGTTTCTACGCAACGTTGAGGCCGTAAAGGCGGAAGTCGTCCATGTTGGGAGACGGACAAAGGACTTGTTTGTTTTATCAACAAGTTCCTACGTCGACAAGATGAAGACGAATGATGGTGTCGTTATATGGCATGAGAGGTTGGGGCACGTAGGAATGGACAAGCTGAAAGCAATGGCGGAGAGAGGTCTGGTCAAGGGCCTGCCAAGTCTATCCTCCTACGGAGAAGGTCATGTGTGCGAGGGATGTCAGTTCGGCAAGTCTCATCGACTACCGTTTGACAAGTCGCAGACAAGAAGTAGTGTGCCGTTGGAGTGCATCCACGGTGACTTGATGGGACCTACTGCTACTCCAAGCCTCGGAGGCAGCAGATATATGCTGGTGTTAATCGATGATTACACCAGATATGTCTGGGTTTATTTTCTGAAGGAGAAGGCGGAGGCATTTGCCAAGTTTATGGAGTTCAAGGAACTCGTGGAAGGTCGGCTGAGACTGCGGGTGAAGAAGCTGAGGACTGACAATGGAGGGGAGTTCACCTCTAGTGAGTTCTCTAGTTTCTGCAGGAAGGCGGGCATCCGGAGAGAGCTCACTTGTGCACATACTCCACAACAGAATGGAGTTGCAGAGCGGAAGATCCGTCATCTGACGGAAACCTGCAAGTGTTGGCTGCATGCCAAGAGTATCCCAAAGTCCTTTTGGGCGGAGGGAATGTCTTGTGACGCTTACGTTATCAACAGGATGCCTTTGAGCCCCATCAACATGCTGACCCCACATGAGATGATGTTCAAAGAGAAGCCAAGCGTGGCACACCTTCGGGTATTTGGTTCCACCTGCTACGTGCATGTTCCAGATGCTCTTCGGACGAAGCTAGATGCGAAAGCAAGGAAGCTAGTCTTTGTGGGATACGATGAGAGGAAGAAAGGCTGGAAGTGCATGGACCCAGAGACGCGGAGATTTGTTGTATCTCGCGATGTCGTGTTCGATGAGGTGACATCGTACAAGGGGTCTTCTGATGTGGAGTTACCAGAGAGCAGGGTGGAGGTGCCGGAGAAAGCTGTGGAAAATCTTCAAGTGGTGCTACCTGTGTCGCCAGGTGGACCATCTCCTTCTAGTTCTGAGACGGAGGCTTCTGGTTCAGGGAGCAGGGGGAGCAATGCTCCTAGCACGTCTGGAAGAGGAGCTAGGGAAGAAGCAGCTGGAGATAATGCGGTTCAGGGGAAGGAGCTGAGGAGGTCGAAGCGAGCAATCGTTGCCCCTGATCGCTATACAGGAGGAAACGCAGTGAGCTTTGTCTCATGTTTCTTCGCTGGTCCCTTGGATGAGAGGGAGCCGTCGAGCTTTGAGAAGGCCCAAGGCGTGAAGGAGTGGGATGTTGCATTGCAAGAAGAGATGGCAGCTCTTGAGAAGAATGAGACCTGGTCTCTTGTGCCCAAGCCCAAGGGCACTACTCCTGTAACATGCAAATGGGTCTACAAATTGAAGAAGAAAGCTGACGGCAGCATCGAGCGGTACAAGGCTCGTCTTGTAGCTCGGGGGTTCTCGTAGCAATACGGTGAAGACTATGAAGAGACTTTTAGTCCGGTGGCCAAAATGACTTCAGTTCGGTTCATCATTGCCTTGGCGGCGTTCAGTGGATGGGAGATTTGGCAGCTCGACGTCAAGAACGCCTTCTTGTACGGCGAGATTGACAAGGACATCTTCATGGTCCAGCCACCAGGCTTTGTGTCTGAAGATTTTCCGGAGCATGTCTGCAAGCTGAAGAAGGCCCTGTACGGGTTGAAGCAAGCGCCGAGGGCGTGGTACGGGAAGATCGCAGAATATCTCCTATTCTGTGGATTTGTTGCTTCAGACTCAGACTCAAGCTTGTTCATCAAGAAGAGCGGGGAGCTTCAGGTCATCGTGCTGTTATACGTCGACGATATGATCGTGACGGGGAACTCAAAGGAGGAGGTAGCGCAGCTTCGGGCCGAGCTGTCTATCAGGTTCGAGATGAAGGACTTAGGTGAGCTTCACCATTTCCTTGGACTTGAGGTGCAGAGGAAGGAAGGTGGAGTGCTGGTGACCCAAGCCGGATATGCGGAGCGGATCGTGGAGCGGTTTGGCATGAAGGAAGGGAAGTGTACTTCCACACCTCTGGACAAGGCTATGAAGCTTCGAAAAGATGAGGGGAGGATTATGCAAGATCCGTTGGTGTTCCGAGCTCTAGTAGGGAGCTTGATTTATCTGACGATCACGAGGCCGGATATTGCATATGCAGTTGGCAGAGTGAGTCGATATATGACAGAGCCACGGGTACCTCATCTGCTAGCGGCCAAGAACATTCTGAAGTATGTCAAGGCGACCTCGGACATGGGTCTCCTATACAGGAGGGATGCGGGCTTCGAAGTGCATGGATACATGGATGCTGATTACGGGGGAGATTCGGATGATCGGAAGTCGACATCTGGATTCGTCTTCATGGCGGGCCCTACGGCTATATCATGGTGCAGCAAGAAGCAGGATTCCGTATCAGTCTCCACCACAGAAGCGGAATACAAGGCTTCGGCCTTGGCAGCTCAGGAAGCCATCTGGCTTAGGAGGTTGGTGGGAGACGTCCACAAAGAGGTTCGGGAGCCGACTCTGCTACGCGGTGACAACGAGAGTGCTCTCAAACTGGTAACCAATCCAGTTTGTCACGCGAGGACCAAGCATATCGAGATCGAGCATCACTTCATACGGGAGAAGGTGCTGGAGGGGTCTCTTTCGGTCGAGCATGTGCGGAGTGCGGACAATGTCGCAGACATCTTCATAAAGGCGCTGGCAAAGGGGCCGTTCACACGGCTAAGGGAGCTACTTGGGCTGGTTTCCACTTCCCACTTCAAGGGGGAGTGTTGAAATTGTTGAAGTGGAAATGAAGGGGGCTGTTGGACCTGGGCGGTCAAGAGGAGGTCGGGCGGTCTGGTGTGACCGCACGACCTGGCGGTCTGCATCCGCGGTCTGGCTGATCTTAGCCTAGCTGCGGTCTCCCGGGTTGACCGCTGGTCTTGTCCAAAGTCTGCTGAAGGAGCCGCGCGGTCTGTGCGTGACCGTGTGGCGTGC
Organism: Dactylorhiza incarnata; assembly: GCA_033032865.1. Classification (NCBI taxonomy): domain Eukaryota; kingdom Viridiplantae; phylum Streptophyta; class Magnoliopsida; order Asparagales; family Orchidaceae; genus Dactylorhiza; species Dactylorhiza incarnata. Next base: position 2,044,285 of record JAWHQI010000107.1, on the reverse strand, counting down.
TGTTCTCTTCAAGGCTGTGGCGGTCTGGTGTGACCGCACAGTTTGATCCAGGTTCTCTCCGGAATGCGGTCTGGTAGCTGACCAGGGTTTCTGGGGGTATTCGCGGACTAAGGGTCTTAGTCGCGCGGTCTCAGTTTGCGGTCTCAGGAGGAGACTGGTATGCGAGCTGATTGCTGTTCGCGGTCTCAGAAGGAGATCGGCATGCAGACAGGAGTTCGCGGTCTAATGGCGAACTGACTGTGTTCGCGGTCTCGTGCGAACACAGGTGGTGAATAGCTTCGGGCGGTCTGGCGAGCTCTTTGTGGAGTCGCGGTCTGCTGTGAGAGTGGCGGTCTCTCATGGCGACATTGAAGCTGGCGGGTTCACCAATAATGAAGCAGAAGTAATGTTGCTGATCGCGCGGTGTGACCGATCAGGTCGCGCGGTCTGGAGGGTGGTGATCCTATCTCATAGGGTGGTGACTGGATCAGGTCCCACACCTATAAATAGGAGGCCACTGTAGCAGCAAGTAGACACACCAAGCGTAAGCTAAACTTTTCTCTTTCCTGCGGTCTGTGTTTATGTGATCGGGCGGTCTCCTGATTGAACTTCTGTTGTGCAGCTTCTGCGGATAGTGTGGGCAGCAGCGATCACCTCTTCCTCTGAAAGTGTTCGGGCTGTCTGCGGCTTGGAGTTGTGGTGCTGGAGTTTGGGAGAATCAGGCGGTCTGGAGGAGTAAGCGGCTGGGAGCAGGTGGTGTTCTGTGATCGTCGAGTAGCAGCGGTCTGGCAGCTATCGAGATCGCAGTGAGGTCGCGCGGTCTGGGCGGTCTCAAGTTGTCTTCAACATTGTATCTTTCCTTTGTGTTTGTGTTGACGAAATCATGTCTCGTCAAGCATGCCTCGCCTTGTAATTTTTTTGAAGTACTGCTATCAATAAAGATCAGTTGTTTGCCTTCATTCATTTCTGGTTGTTTTGGTTTTTTATCTCTAAGTTGACTAGCTCCTGCTTGCTCCATAAAGATTCGAAAAATCTCACACACTCGCCCGGGCTTGTTGATGTCGGTCGCTGGGAGGCTCGTCGGGTAGATTTGTTTTAGGTCGAGTCCTCGACTGGAGACCACTCGCCCAAGCTTGTTGATGTCGGTCGCTGGGAGGCTCGTCAGGTAGATTAGTTTTAGGTCGAGTCCTCGACTGGAGACCACTCGCCTGGGCTTGTTGATGTCGGTAGCTGGGTGGCTCATCGAGTAGATTTGTTTTAGGTCGAGTCCTCGATTGGAGACCACTCGCCAGGGCTTGTTGATGTCGGTCGCTGGGAGGCTCATCGGGTAGATTTGTTTTAGGTCGAGTCCTCGACTGGAGACCACTCACCCGGGCTTGTTGATGTCGGTCGCTTGGAGGCTCATCGGGTAGATTTGTTTTAGGTTGAGTCCTCGACTGGAGACCACTCGCCTGGGCTTGTTGATACCTGTCGTTGTGGGGCTCGTCGGGTAGATTTGTTTTAGGATGAGTCCTCGACTGGAGACCACTCGCCCGGGCTTGTTGATGCCGGTCGCTGGGAGGCTCGTCGGGTAGATTCGTTTTAGGTTGAGTCCTCAACTGGAGACCACTCGCCCGAGTTTGTTGATTCTGGTCGCTGGGAGGCTCATCGGGTAAATTTGTTTGGGTTGTTAAGGCTCTGAGAAGAGAAGCTGGTCTGGGGAGATGTTGAGTTCCCTCCATCTCAGGTTGAGTTATGCTCGACCAGAGATGTTGAGTTCGCTCCATCTCAGGTTGAGTTCGACTCGACCAGAGATGTTGAGTTCCCTCCTGTTGGAACATGGTCTTCCGCATCTCCTGGGTTTGAGAATAACAAATCCTATGTGTATTTGATCTTGTGTGTTCAAGTGTGCAGGTTTACTAGGTCCACATGACTCAAGAAGTACACATGTTGACTGCCCCCAAAATTGAGGCCAAAATTCGAAGAGCCTCACTAGCGCCGGCGGTAGAAACTAGCGCCGGGCGCTAGCGATGATGAGCGCATTTCCGGGAGCTGTTATGGAAGGCGCTAACGCCTGGCGGTAGCGGATAACGCCGGCGGTATCGGTGAACACAGAAGGAATGAAAGCCTCGTTGCCGCGGATTGGAGATCCTGCCGCGCAAGAAGTTTTTTAATCAGGGATAGCGCCAGCGGTAGCTACTAGCGCTGGCGGTAGCATGGAGCACAAGAGGCATGGAGCAATATGTTGCCGCGGATGGGAGATTCTGCCGCGCAAATTGTTTCTTAATCCGGGCTAGCGCCGGCGGTAGCGCTAGCGCCGGCGGTAGCGCTTGGGCTATAAAAGGACCCCCTCTCCTCTTGTTTTCGCACACCAATTGCATACACCTCAGAGAGAGAGTACTAGAATTCCAGAGGCCTATCTTGGCCGAAATTTGAGGTCCCGGCGAAGCTCTGCCAACTTCTGAAGGAGGATTCCATCACGCCGAAGCCAAACGAAGTCCGCTTCGACAAACGCTGATTCTACAGTGGATCTTCGCCTCCATATTCAAAAGTTCATCTTAAGGGAAGTTTTTATTATTTTATTTGTCTTTCTTTGTAAACGGTAGTGAAATGGCCTCGTGTTGGCGACTAGGTCTGGGGTAGGACTTAGGGCTGAAAATCGCCTCGTGTTGGCGACTAGATCTAGGTTAGGTCTAGGGGGTGCTTGAGGTCACATCCGGGGAAGGATTGGCTAGAGCGGCTTGAGGCCGAATCCGGGAAGGAGGAGGCTAGGGCCACCGGTTCGTGGGGAAGCGAGTCGGGATAGAAAATGAAAAGAGCTTTTATTATTCGCCTCCGATCTCTAGCGACATTGAGATCAAGTTTTGTAAAACTGATTTAATATCAATAAAGCTTGTCTCTCTTTTTGTTTTACTTGTCTTCTTGTTTTAATATTGCAATATTCCAAAGTTTTCTAAATAAAATATAAAGTTTTTGAAAACCCTAATTCACCCCCCCCCCCCCCCCTCTAAGGGCGCCGACCGATCCAACAAGTGGTATCAGAGGGGTTTTGTTCCAATCGGCTTAACAACCGGGAACAATGGCGTCTCATGATCTCGCTTTTCCTGAGGGTCAAGGGGTTAGTCGACCACCTCTCTTTACTGGGTCTGATTTTAACTACTGGAAAAATCGAATGATGTGTTTTCTTATGACTATGGATGTAGAAGTATGGAACATGGTAGAAGTTCGGTACTCTCCTCCTACAACTGTAGTGGGAGAGGCGACATTAGCAAAACCTAAGGATAAATGGGACGACAACTATAAACTAAGGTGTAAAAATAATGCTAAAGCAATGAATGCCTTATATTGCGCTTTAAATAGACTGAGTTTAATAGAATTTTTGCATGCACTACTGCTTATGATATTTGGAATCAATTAGAAGTAACTCACGAAGGTACATCGCAGGTGAAAGATGCAAAGCTATTTCAACTGGAATCTGAATACGAGAAATTCAGGATGGACACGGAAGAGGACAACAACTCCATGTACACTCGCTTCACAAAGATTGTCAACACATCAAAGGAACTTGGAAAGACCTACTCCGACGGGGACTTGGTGAGGAAAATTCTTCGTTCCTTACCCCCAAGGTTCAATCCGAAGATGACAGCCATCTCGGAGTCGCACAACTTAAGAATGCTCCAGATCGAGAACCTCATTGGGAATCTCAAAACCCATGAGGTAGAACTGCAAATTCAACATGAAGAATACAACAAAGAGCCGAAGAAAAAGGCGTTGGCACTAACATCAAAGAAGTAGTGCACCGAAGAGGACGATGATGATGAAGAAGGACTCCTGGTGAAGAACTTCAAAAAGTTCATCAGGAATCCAGAAAGAAGGAACACATTCAGAAAATTCTTCCAAAAGGACACTCGACGAAAGGGATCTTCCTCTTCATCGAGGAAAGAAAAAGGAAGCGATGATGAAGAAGAAAGGCCGCCTCCAGAATGCTATCACTGCAGAAAAACCGGGCACATTCGGAGCCAGTGCCCAAAATACCAAAAGGAACGAAAAGAACAAAAGAAAACAAAAGAAAAGAAGAAAGTGCTGAAGGCCGCCACTTGGGATGACTCTTCCTCTGAAGAGTCAAACGAATCTGAGTCAAGTAGCGAGGAGGAAGCAAACTTGTGCTTGATGGCCAAAAGCGACGATGACGACACTAGTGTTCTTAGCGACACTGAGGTATCTCTTCCTACTTTTGAAGAACTTTATGATAAATTTGTTTTATTAAATCTTGAAAATGAATCTATTATAAAAGAAAATCGTAAGCTCACAAAAATATAGTTTCTCTTGAAAAAAGAAAAGTCTCATGTCAAGAATGTGAGCACTCCTTATTTAAGTTAAAAGAACTTGAAGTATCTCTCTCTAATGCCCTCTCACAAAACAAAATTATTGCAAAAGAGAAGGGGGACTTAGAGAGAAGATTGAAAGCTTCTATATTACAATTTGAAAAGAACAAAAAAGGATTTGAAAATAAATGTGTTATGATTGTTCAAGAAAATACATCTCTTAAAAAACTAAATCAAAATCTCAATTTAGCCATAACCAAATTCGGGATTGGTCAAAAATCCCTGGATATGCTTCTGGGTAATCAATGCTTTGGGTCTGGAAAAATCGGACTCGGATATAAAAGTGAACACTACCGCCCGGCGCTAGCTACTAACGCCGGCGGTAGCTCTAAAGTTAAAATTTTGTCTTGTCTTTCTAATGTACAAACATCATCCAGCAAGAGCAACATAGAAACTCAGAAAAGGGTCTCAACCCTCTTTATTTCGTGTGCTAATTGTCTTAAATTTGGACACACGTCTGGCTCTTGCAGGAATATAATAAATCAACGATCATTAAAACAAATCTGGGTACCTAAGAAATCCACTTACTCTGTGGGTGGTACCTCTTGGGTATCTGGGTCTTTACTCTCATCCTCTTTCTAGATTTGCAGGAAGGCTAAGGAAACAGAAGACGTGTGGTATTTGGACTCAGGCTGCTCCAAACACATGACGGGCAATAAAGCAAAATTCCTTAGCCTAGAAAAGAAGAAAGGAGGAATAGTGACGTTTGGCGATAACGGTAAAGGAAGGATCATGGGAATTGGTACAGTGGGTAACGCATCTTTTCTTATATCAAATGTGCTTTATGTGAAAGGATTAAAACATAACCTAATATCTATAAGTCAACTTTGTGATAAAGGTTTATACGTACTTTTTGAATCTTCCACTAATGTTTGCAAGATTGTTAATCCTAAAACAAAAGATGTGTTATTAACTGCACCTAGAATTCATAATGTTTACATAGTTTCATTTCGCGATCTTTCTAAATCTTCTATAAAATGTTTTATAACAAAAAATGATGAATTAGAATTATGGCATAGACGCTTAGGCCACGCTAGTACAAAGCATATCTTAAAACTAGCAAAAAGAGAATTGATTAGAGGATTGCCTAAGTTAAATGGAAATTTATCTTCATTATGCTCTCCATGCCAAAAAGGCAAATTTACTAAGTCATCTTTTAAAAGCAAAAACGTAATTTCTACATCAAAACCTCTGCAATTAATTCATATGAATCTTTTTGGTCCCGTTAACACTGCGAGTCTTGGTGGTAGATTATACACTTATGTTCTCATAGATGACTACTCTAGATATTGTTGGACTTTATTTCTCTCCTCCAAATCTGATGCGTTTTGCAAATTTTCAAAATTATGTACTCGCATTCAAAATGAATTAGATTTAAAAATAAAATGCTTTCGCTCAGATCATGGAGGTGAATTTGAAAATGAAAATTTTAAATCTTTTTGTGACATGTTAGGTATTAAGCATGAGTTCTCTGCTCCACGCACACCCCAACAAAACGGTGTTGTAGAATGGAAAAATAGGACAATACAAGAACTTGCACGCACCATGCTATCTGAATATAAATTACCTAAGTATTTTTGGGCAGAAGCCGTAAGCACTGCATGCTATGTAATGAATAGAGTTATGCTTCGCCCATCATTATCTATCACACCATATGAACTCTACTATCAAAAGAAACCCAACGTATCGTATTTTAAAGTATTTGGATGTAAATGCTTCATTCTCAATACCAAAGATTCTGTAGGAAAATTTGACGAAAAATGCGATGAAGGAATATTTCTTGGTTATTCTTCAACTAGTAAAGCATATAGAATATTTAATAAATGATCAAGTAAGGTTGAAGAATCAATTAATGTCAGATTTGATGAGTTTGTTCCTTGTGCAGAGAAGCTCCCTACAGGTACCGATGATGAACCTTTGCCATCCTTGGAGCACGACGAAGAAGAACCGTCCAAAGAAGAGGAGGAGAAGCCCGAAGTAGATGAATATGTACCTCCAAGCATTCTAAACTTCTCCAAAAATCATCCAAAGGAGCTAGTCATTGGTGAACCTTCTACTGGGGTAAGAACTCGGTCCTCTCTTCATGAAACATTTTCAAATATTTGCTTTGTGTCTGAAATTGAACCTAAAAACGTTTCCACCGCTTTAAATGACGAATTTTGGTTTTTGGCAATGAATAAAGAGTTAGGACAATTTGAAAGAAAAAAAGTTTGGAATTTAGTAGAAAGACCATCTAATCATCCAATTATTGGCGTAAAGTGGATTTTTAAAAATAAGCTAGATAGTGAATCTAGGATTGTAAGAAATAAAGCACGCTTAGTTGCTCAAGGCTATTCACAAATCGAGGGGGTAGATTTTGAAGAAACTTTTGCACCCGTAGCTCGCTTAGAATCTATACGAATATTTTTGGCATTTGCGAGTTTTAAAAGAATAAAATTATTTCAAATGGATGTTAAAAGTGCTTTTTTAAACGGGTTCATTAAAGAAGAAGTTTATGTAGAACAACCCCCCGGTTTCATAAATGAAAGACTTCCAAATCATGTTTACAAATTAGAAAAAGCGCTTTATGGTTTAAAACAAGCGCCCCGTGCCTGGTATGATCGTCTTACATCATTTTTGTTAGAGCACAGTTATGTTATGGGAAGTGCAGACAACACAATCTTCATTAAGCATAAAAATAACGAATTAATTATTCTACAAATATATGTTGATGACATCATTTTTGGAGCCACTAATGAAGAGTTGTGTAATGAAGTAGCCTTAATAATGAAAAATGAATTTGAAATGAGTCTTGTAGGAGAACTATCATATTTTCTTGGTTTTCAAATTTCACAAAGAACTGATGGTATTTTTATTTGTCAATCAAAATATGTTCACGATATGCTTAAACGATTTGGATTTGAAAATCTTAAACAAGCCTCTACTCCTATGAGTGCTTCCTTAAAACTAGGAAAAGATGAATCTGGAATTTCTATTGATCAAACACTATATAGAGGAATGATAGGTTCTCTTCATTATTTAAGTGCATCTAGACCAGATATTATGTTTGTCGTATGTTTATGTGCTCGCTTTCAAGCCGATCCAAAAGAATCTCATTTAAAAGCGGTAAAACATATTTTTCGTTATATAATTGGGTCATCTAAATTAGGATTATGGTACCCACATAATGACTCTTTCACACTCCACGGCTATTCCGATTCGGACTATGCTGGGTGTTCACTAGATAGAAAAAGCACTAGCGGTACGTGTCATTTTTTAGGACGCTGGTCTAGTAGAAAACAATCTTCGGTTGCACTCTCCACCACGGAGGCCGAATATATCGCACTTGGTAGTTGTTGTGCACAAGCATTATGGATGAGCCAAACACTAGAGGACTTTGGATTTCATCTCAAAAACATAGATCTTAAATGTGACAACAAAAGTGCAATAGACCTCACATATAATCCTGTACACCATTCTAGATCCAAACACATCGACGTTCGTCATCATTTCATTAGAGATCACATTAAAAAAGAAAATGTAAAAGTAAGCTTCATTGGGACAGACTCTCAACTCGCTGACATATTCACTAAACCTCTTCCCGATGCACGATTTCGTTTATTACGACTTGAATTAGGTGTCCTAGATCTTTCAAGTTAAAATATGCTCACAAATACAATTTTCTTCATTTTCACCATCCAAAACATTTCCAAAAATTCTGCAAATTCAGTATGGAACTACTATTGGGACACCTAATCAACTTCCAACATCAAAATTTTCAAAACCCTAAAAAATTACTTACTGTTTCCCGCGCTAGCGCTAGCGCCGGCGCTAGCGTCGAGGTTCGAATTTCTGTGTTTTTAAAATTTCTAAAAATTCCTAAAAATATTTTGATCAATATGTACTATTTAGTTTTTGCACATCTGTTTTTCTTTTCTTTTTGAAAAATCAAATACAAAAATAGAAAAACAAATTACAAAAAAATATGTTTTTCCTTTGTTTGCTTTTGTTGTTTCCTTTGTTTAAAGTTCATCTTTTTCCAAAAATAAAAAAAATTACAAAAGCAAAAATTACAAAAATCTGCTTTTATTTGCTAAAACCAAATACAAAAATATAAAACTTTAAAACTATAAAAAAAACTCTATGATTTTTTTTCTTGTAAAATCAAGCATGATTTAATCTACTATTTAGAAATTCTACAATGTTACAATTTTTCTCTTCAAACTACTTTGGACATTGTCTTTCTTCATGCTTTGATATATCTATTCAAATGTGCATCAATTATAGTTTAAAAGTTGTGTAGGATCAAGCTTAGCATGCCTCTAAGTATGAGAAATGCTTTATGGTTGATAATGATATTTATTCACTCACCTTTTTTTTGGCATTGTCTACCTATGCATTTAATCTAAGAATGCTTGTGTATGTTTTGTATTAGTAGAAATAAATTAAAATTGCACAAGTATCTTACCTACACTCCTTCTTTTGCACTCTTAAACATTCAGAAAAGTGGTTATATTTTTTCTCATAAAATCTATTGATTTGCAAAACAAGTGTATTCAGAGAACTTTGTACAAAACAAAATTATAAAATAAATGACAAAGATAACTCCACCAAGCACTACTTGAACCTCCTGATAAGTCTTAATGAGCATTGTGAGGTTGAGCACCTTGGAAAGAATAATAAAGTGTCTTGTGCAAATCAACTCTTTCTTTCAAAAATAAGAAAAACCACTTTCTCTTAAGTACACCGGATCACAATAAAAATCAATCTTGAAGAATAAAACTATGTGATCCCCCAAGCACTACTTTGCACCCTGATAAGTCTTAATGAGCATTATGTGTGCAGAGCACCTTGGTAGTTGTACATTTTTCTTTGTGCATTAAAGTGTGTGGAAGTAATCTTATTTGTGATTTATTGTGCTTCTTACTTTACATATTACTTGTATTTTTTGATTAAAACATTTGTTTACTCTCCTCAAATTTACACTTATGTGCACATCATTATCTTCCATAACACGTCTTCTCATGAGTATTGGATCCTAATGCTAATTCTATATTACTTTTTATTTATGAAATGCACTAGATAACCTAACATGTGTTCTACAATGTTTTTGTATGTTTTTGAAATTAAGAATTAAAGTAACATTGTGGTCATCTCTTTTTGATAAACATTATTTCATCCTTGGTTATTATAAAATTTAAAACTGCAAAATGATTTCCAAAAACATCATTTTTTTAATCTTTACCTCATATTTTTTGGATTATCATTACTATTTGCTATGAGTCTTCCGCATCTTAACCATATAAGTGTTTTTTTACCTTGCGCTTTCATGCTTACTTCATATCTTGTATTATTTGCATCATCACTTATTCTTAAAAATTCCTATCTTTCATTAAGTGATAGATTTCCTTGGAAACACTTTTTATTGGTTACTTCAAACATAAAAATCTTTTATGCTACAAACTCTGAAATTTTGTAATAACTCTGATCTATTTCAATAAAATACAATTCTAAATCTCCTTATCATTTACCTAAAAAGCTCGATCATGCCTTATCTTTTATTTACACATTTTTAGTGCTTTGTATCCCTACCCACTTTTGCTAATAACAAAGGGGGAGAACTAACATGATAAAATGCAAAAGGGGGAGAACTAACATGATAAATATATAATCCGCTATCAAAATGCAAACCCAACATGATTGATTAAGTTGATAGCATACATATTAGGGGAGCATTCACATAGGGGAGCATTCACATAGGGGGAGCATGTATTTAGGGGGAGCAAGTCTAACATGCTAGAATTAATTATTATCCTAAGTCATCACTCTCCCACACACACAAGTATAGTTTCATAATGCTTATCTATTAATGCTTTGATTTATCATTAATGGATTTGTTATTATCAAAAGGGGGAGTTTGTTAGAACATGGTCTTCCGCATCTCCTAGGTTTGAGAATAACAAATCCTATGTGTATTTGATCTTGTGTGTTCAAGTGTGCAGGTTTACTAGGTCCACATGACTCAAGGAGTACACATGTTGACTGCCCCCAAAATTGAGGCCAAAATTCGAAGAGCCTCATTAGTGCCGGCGGTAGCAACTAGCGTCGGGCGCTACCGATGATGAGCGCGTTTCCGGGAGCTGTTATGGAAGGCGCTAACGCCTGGTGGTAGCGGATAACGCCGGCGGTATCGGTGAACACAGAAGGAATGAAAGCCTCGTTGCCGCGGATTGGAGATCCTGCCGCGCAAGAAGTTTCTTAATCAGGGATAGCGCCGGCGGTAGCTACTAGCGCTGGCGGTAGCATGGAGCACAAGAGGCATGGAGCAATATGTTGCCGCGGATGGGAGATTCTGCTGCGCAAATTGTTTCTTAATCTGGGCTAGCGCCGGCGGTAGCGCTAGCGCCGGCGGTAGCGCTAGCGCCGGCGATAGCGCTAGCGCCGGCGGTAGCGCTTGGGCTATAAAAGGACCCCCTCTCCTCTTATTTTCGCAGACCAATTGCATACACCTCAGAGAGAGTACTAGAATTCCAGAGGCCTATCTTGGCCGAAATTTGAGGTCCCGGCGAAGCTCTGCCAACTTCTGAAGGAGGATTCCATCACGACGAAGCCAAACGAAGTCCGCCTCGACAAACGCTGATTCTACAGCGGATCTTCGCCTCCATATTCAAAAGTTCATCTTAAGGGAAGTTTTTATTATTTTATTTGTCTTTCTTTGTAAACGGTAGTGAAATGGCCTCGTGTTGGCGACTAGGTCTGGGGTAGGACTTAGGGCTGAAAATCGCCTCGTGTTGGCGACTAGATCTAGGTTAGGTCTAGGGGGTGCTTGAGGCCACATCCGGGGAAGGATTGGCTAGAGCGGCTTGAGGCCGAATCCGGGAAGGAGGAGGCTAGGGCCACCGGTTCGTGGGGAAGCGAGTCGGGATAGAAAAAGAAAAGAGCTTTTATTATTCGCCTCCGATCTCTAGCGACATTGAGATCAAGTTTTGTAAAACTGATTTAATATCAATAGAGCTTGTCTCACTTTTTGTTTTACTTGTCTTCTTGTTTTAATATTGCAATATTCCAAAGTTTTCTAAATAAAATATAAAGTTTTTGAAAACCCTTATTCACCCCCCCCCCCTCTAAGGGCGCCAACCGATCCAACACCTCCATCTCAGGTTGAGTTCGGCTCGACTAGAGATGTTTAGTCCCCTCCATCTCAGATTGAGTTCGACTCGACTAGAGATGTTGAGTTCCCTCCATCTCAGGTTGTGTTCGGCTCGACTAGAGGTGTTGAGTTTTCCTCCACCTCAGGTCGAGTTTAGTTCGACCTAAGGTGTTGAGCTTCCTCCACCTCCAGTTGAGCTCGACTCACAGGAGGGTCGTTAAGTGGAGAAAGGTTCGCCTTCCGCCTCAAGTCAGGTTTAGCTAAAAAACTCGGCAAGAGTAACCCGTTGATGAGCCCATTTATATACACATTTATGGACTCATCTGGGCCGTATTTCTAGTTGATGCACTACACTTTAGGCATGTTTTCGATCATATTTATTATTCCTTGCTAGGTGCACTCCTAGGCCCATTTCGGTGTGCATTTGCGCTCCTTGTTATTGGGGGTAAGCACATGGTGCTCCCCATCCCTTTCTCTATGTTTATCTAGTACTGGAGGTGTTTTCCCAGCTGTTTTATCTTGTATACAGCTGGTCGGATCATCCAGTTTTCCCCCAGAATTCATGATTGTGTGCAACGCACGATCGTGCGTTTCCTTGACGCACAGACGGTTGCGGTCGTGCGTTCTCATCTGGGCAAAAAATGGGAGATCTGAGTTTGTTCGTGCATTTTGACGCACGGGCAGAATTGCCCGTGCGTGAGTCAAACGCAAGGACGCCTGTTTCTTCCTGTTTTTTAGCTTTTCTGAATTTACCCGTGCATTTTGACGCACGGGCAGTTTTGCCCGTGCGCGAGTAAATCGCACGGGCGGCGCAGCTTCGTCTTCACGCCAGTTTTTATCATTAATTATCGCACTGGCAGCGCACAATCGTGCGTTCGACCGTGCGTGTCTAAAACTCTGCCTATTTAGTATTTAAAGCAGGAAATGCTGCTACCAAACGAGGCCCCCGATTCCCCTCGCGGGAAAAGCCAGGAATCCCGCCATTTTCGCCCTTTCCACCGGAGGAGACAAGAGGAGACCATTTCCAGCGATCTCCTTCGCCATACCTCCATCCGGGAGCATTTGCAAGCATTCTTCGCCACTAGTTCAAGCATTCTTCGCCGAGGAGACCATAGAAGCGCTGAGATTGTTGGTGCGGTGACAGCCTCCTTCGAGTCCGCACACCATCTGAGGGCCGAGCCCGGAGAGAGCCCGACAACCTCTCACTCCGGCCGAGAACCCAAGACGCGGTGACATTTTCTACGTGGTCCTTTCTAAACTTTGATGCTTGTGCTTTCTCTTTGTGTTGTTGTACGAACGCTTGTTAGGTTAATGTTATGGATCCTTGCTTGTGTTCATGTGCAATGATGATCTGGTGGTGAGAATTGATTTCGTTGTTGTTGTAATAGCCTAGGTTGTTTGTGGTGAATCCATTGATAAGTAAAAAAATATACGTATTTATTATGATTATTAGTATAATTTTAATTAAAATTGTAAATTTTCTATGTAAATTAATGAATAAATTGCTTGTTTTATTATTTTCCTTACTAACGTAGTTTTATTTTTGTTTTTGCAGATTTTGGCAATTTTTGTCAAGTCACGCCCCAAGTCATGCTCGTGACAACATGACACGCCCGTGACCCAAGGGCGTGTAATCTGCATTCGATGAAAGTCAAGCTGCGTTCTACGAACGTCGAACAGCGTTCGATGAAAGTTCTACAAGCTGCGTTCGACGAACTCCCTCTGCCCCTGCGTTCGACGAACGTCGAACTGCGTTCGATGAAAGTTCAACAAGCTGCGTTCGACGAAAGCGCCATCCCCAGCGTTCGACGAAAGCCGAACTGCATTCGACGAATCCCCAAAGTCAGCCCTAAAGTCACGCCCATGCTGTTGATAGACTGCCTCCCACTGTCACGCCCGTGACAATGCAGGTCACGCCCGTGTGCAGCCAAGTTTGACCGCAGACCTTCCAGAAGACGGCAGATGCGGCCCCTATAACACGCGCAAATGTCACGCCCTAAGTCACGGCCATGACATCCAAGTCACGCCCGTGACCTAGGGCGTGTAAAAATAAAATTTTGCCTATAAATAGAGGAGCTCGGCTGAAGCATTTCTCATCCAAATTTCGAGTGCTTGTTAGTGTTTTCTGAGTTCTTTGAGTGATTGTGAGTTTTTTTTATGCAATTAAGTTTATGTTCGTTTGTAATTTTCACCTTTTAGAAATAAAATGTTGTTTTCTCATTTGGATCATCTTCTTTTTATTTATGTTAGTGTGTGTGTGTGTATGAGTATAACTTTATTGCTTTCATAATTTAGTTCAATATATATATATATATATAAATTATTATTACAAAAAACAAAATATATATCATTTTTATTATTAGTATATGACCCGAGGAAACTCCTCGGACGATTCGAATATTCCTTTTGACCCCGAAATCGAGCGCACTCTTCACGAGCGCCTCCGACTTCGCGATCAAAACTTACTCGAATTTCCTGAAGAGTCTGTCGGAGATACTTACACTGAACCTATGGACGATCAAATTCCAGATGTTGCCACGCCACGGACCAAGGCATATTATGCCAGGCCAAATCTGGAAGATACCGGATCGAGCATAACGCGCCCAACAGTGGCTAATAATAATTTTGAAATAAAATCTAGCATCATTCAAATGGTACAACAGTCAGTCCAATTTGATGGTTTGCCATATGAGGATCCAAACTTACATCTTTCTAACTCTCTAGAAATATGCGATACTTTCAAAATCAATGGCGTTACTGACGACGCCATTCGTTTACGCTTATTTCCATTTTCGCTGCGGACGAAGGCAAAAGCATGGTTAACTTCTCTTCCCAGAGGATCCATAACCACGTGGGCCCAATTGACGGAACACTTTTTAACTAAATATTTCCCCCTGTCAAAAACCGCTAAGTTACGTACGGATATCGCCTCTTTCATTCAATACGATTCTGAGTCTTTTTATGAGACTTGGGAGCATTTTAAAGAGTTCCTGCGTAGTTGTCCTCATCATGCGCTGTCGTCCTGGCTACAGGTCCAGACGTTTTATAATGGCCTAAATTTTTCCATGCGACAGATGATCGATGCAGTCGCCGGGGGAACGTTAAACAACGAAACCCCAATGGCCGCTCAAGCTCTGTTCGAGGAAATGACCATGAACGCCTATCAATGGAATGCGCCTAGATCTCGCCCTGCCAAACTGGTCGGGATATATGCAGTGGATGCCACTGCTCACCTAGCCTCGCAAATGGAGCGGCTAAGTAAGCAAGTGGCGAAGATGACTGCTTCCTCCTGCACTCCCGCTAGGGCTCCTAATAATAATACTAATAATAATATTTTTGTCGAAGAAACTGTAGATTACCTAGGCAACCCAGTTAGGCCCCCCTTACACCCTAATAACAATCCGTATAGTAATAATTATAATCCGAGTTGGAGGAACCACCCAGATTTTTCCTGGAGCAATCCTAATAATGCTCAGAGGCCCCCAATTGTAAATCCGCAAGGATTTCCGCAAGGATTTCCAAATGGATTTCAGCCTCCACCTCCAAAATCTTCTCCGCTAGAAGATATTTTTGCTAAATACGTTGCGTTCACCGAGTCAAATATCCGGAATTTTACCGGATCGATTAAGAACTTGGAAAATCAGGTGGGACAGCTGGCAAAGATGGTGTAACATCCCCAATCCTTCTAGACCCCTAGATGGTGTTAGGGCATGGGTGGTGTGCAGAGTGGCCACTAAGGCTCTTGGGCCAAGTGGAGTGTGCTAAGTGCACACCAAGGGCACAAAATCACCATAGCCCAATA
This sequence comes from Dactylorhiza incarnata, assembly GCA_033032865.1. Lineage (NCBI taxonomy): Eukaryota > Viridiplantae > Streptophyta > Magnoliopsida > Asparagales > Orchidaceae > Dactylorhiza > Dactylorhiza incarnata. The sequence goes on along the minus strand of JAWHQI010000107.1, from coordinate 2,029,011 downwards.
CCACTCCCTTAGGCCAATTGACCATCAATTCACCAAATTGACCTCCCCCATACCACCCTAACCACTGAGGAAGACCATAACCATGGAAATTGCACTTGGGTGGGACCCAATTGTATGAAATTGATGAAAGTCAACAATAGGTCAGCATTAACCAAACTAAGTCAATTAGGGTTCAATTGACCCTCAAATGTTCAAATTGACCTTACCACCACACTCTAAACACCTTAAGGAACCCAATGGACCAAAAAGCCCCATCATGGTGGGACCAATTGACCCCAATTGACCAAAGTAAAACTTTACCCAATTTTGGTCAAATCTACACCCTTTGATTAAATTGAACCAATTGGAGCCCTGATGAGTCCCAATTATATACACATATATGGACTCATCTGGGCCACTTTTCTAGTCTTTCCACTGCACTTTAGCCTTGTTTTAGCTTATATTTATCATTCTATGCTAGGTGCACTTCTTGGCCTAATTTGGTGTGTTTTATGTTTATTTTCTTTTGATAGCCTTATCATATTGTTGAGTGCCACCTTCAGTGGCCTGATTAGCATTTCTGTTGGAACAGGAGTCGTGCAGGTGTTCCCGGTACAATTCTATACAGGAACACTGCGCACGATCACTGGTTCTATTGCGCACGACCACTGGTCGTGCGCCACTGATCGTGCGCACTCAACCCCCGAAATTTGAGTTCTGTCTTGACCGAACGCACGACCATTTATGATAATGCGCACGACCACTGGTCGTGCGCCACTGGTCGTGCGAACATTTTATTTTATAAATGTCTTGCATTGCAGGCTCCGCCCAGGCAGGCGCACGATCACAGGATTCTAGTGCGCACGACCACTGGTCGTGCGCCAATGATCGTGCGCACTGTTTATTCCAGCGCCTATACATTGACCTGCTTGCGAATTAGGTCGGGGAGTTGATTCTAGTCCGCCGTTTTCTCGCTCCAGAGCCCCGATTTCGCCCCTCCATCGCCGCCCACCATCTGGAGTTGCTCCGGGCTTGTTCTTCACGCCAATCTTGAGTCGGAGCTTCCTCTCGGCCTCCTCCTTCATCCTAGCGCTTCAAAGGAAGATCTAGCCGCCATCGCCATCAAGAAAGAGGAAGTTTGCAACCTCTACCGGATCGTGACATGAAGAAGACGGACTCATTGGAGAGTAGTGACAGCTCTCTCTACCCCGGACGTAGTTGCGGACCGAGCTTGGACGCGGATTGACAACCCGGCGATTCCAACCGTGAATCTATAACGAGACTTCAGACTCGGTCGATTTCTTGCCTTGTTCTTCTCTTATTGATGCGTTTGTAGCTAGATCTCTCATGTATGGATGATGAACACTATGAATCGTGCTTGTAATCTTAATTTCATGTCTATGTGAAGTTATATTTTGTTCATTTGTGTACGAGGTGCGCCACCATCCATCCTCCATCCCGCCGTCACGTTCGTGTGCCGCACTAGCAATTGCTAGTGGCGTGCTTGTCGACGAGGTGCTTGCGACCCTCATCCGTATGCCTACTCTTCCATCCGCCTAGCGAAGCGTGGCATAACGGCCCGTGTAATCCACTCGCCCTATGAAGCAGCGCGCTCAAGGCCTGCATAGTTCGATTCTGCTTGCCTACTCGTCCATCCGCCCTTGCGACGCAGTGCGCTTAAGGCCTGCCTAGTCTCCATCCCGCCAAGCGAAGCATTGCATAGCGACATTGCTTAGGAGTAGTGATAGATTTTGCTCTTCATTTTCCACAAACCAAAACCCCGTTTCCGCATCCACCCGACTAAAGGACTTCGATCTCAAGTCCTACCTCGATAGATAGCTCCACCTTACTGTGTTCCTTCGAGATTCGATACTCGGGGATTACTCCTCGTTTTATATTACTTGAACGATCAGTACACTGCCGTTTCGTGCCGCAATCTTACTACCGCCTATAGCGGTGTGCTAAGATTTGCGCCATCAAGTTTTTGGCGCCGTTGCTGGGGAACACGGTCGTGTGAGTTTTCTGGAGAGGGAGAACCTGAGGGAGAAGCCCTTCCATTTGTAAATTGCATTCCTTTGTTTTATTTCCTCGTATTCTGTTTCCTGTTTTTAATTAGGTAGCGTTAGTAATTTTTGTTAGGTGTGGTATTTCGCACAATAGTGTTTTTCTTTTTGAATCGTTTTATCTTCGCACTATGTGGGCACATCTTAATATCTGTTGCCGTTGGTGTGGAGCTACCTCCCACTCTAGTGATGAATGCCCTACGGAGAATGGTGGGCATAATTCTTCTCGCCCAGCATATAGAGCATCGACTTCGTCTGATACTCCATATGGTGTGCGTAAGTCTTATGGCTACTTTGCTGAGCCTTTACCGTCTTACTTCTTTTCGGCTTCAGCACCCGCTGTGCCAAAGAAGCCTGCTAGGCAGTGCCAGTTTTGTCGGAGCACGGATCATGCCCTGTAGGATTGTGCTGCTTTTCGTCGCCAATTGGATGAGGATGACGAGCCGGATATCTGGATCGTCCCAAATCCTAACTCTGGAGGCACACCTTCAACATCAGGTTTTGTGTCTTTGCCACCTTCACATCTTGAAGGGTATGGCGTTGACACAGTAACCAGATGTGTGGCTGATCTGGGCACCGACATTGCTTAGCCTATTCTCCCAGTGCATCCACCACCCCTAGTGGATTCGATTCTTTGTGAGGAATCGGTGCTCGACTTTTATCCGAGCACTATTCCTCTCCCTGTTGTGCATACTACACTTGTCTCTGACGACATTGTTGATGATGTGTCGCAAGAGGAGGCTGGTGACTTTAGTGTCATGCCTGTTCCTATGGAGGAGGACAACCTTCTAGGTGAAGAGGAGTTTTCCTCAGCACCGGTGGAGGAAGTCCAAATCTCTAGCTTGGACACTGTTGATCCCGCCGAATCTTGTAGCATTGATGACAATGCAAACATTATTTTACTTCCCCAACCTGATGGGAGTGAGACCGGGACCACTCCCCCTATTTTTGATTATTTATGTTCTTCGTCTTGTTTATTTCTCGATCCCCCCTCTTCATCCAAGTCTGTGCAGGTTGAGTCTTCACAGGTACCCTAGGAGAATTTGGTGCATATTGCCCAAGTCAATGATGAGAGCATCCTCTTATGTGAGGAGGTTGTTTCCCCCTCCGTAGAGGAAGCTCCACTAATTGCCTTTTCCTCCTGCCACCTCCCTGTTGATGATACCTTGCTGGGCAAGGATAGTTTTGGTGAGATGAGTGAGGACCAGGCCTCCTCCTCTTCTTACTTTCTTTTCCCTCTACCTATGAGGAGCAGGTATTTATATTCGGGTAGAAGCGTGACTGTTCTTTCTCCGTATAGGTACCCGCTACCTACACGCATATTAGAACAGTTACCTGTCCACTTTTCTTTTCATAGGCCTATAAGCTAGAACTGTATAAAATCCGAATAAGTCGTGCTGGGATGACAATAACCCCAGTAGTTATCTTACTTTTATTGCATTTTTATTTTCCTAGTTAGAGTAGTTCGTTAATTTATGTTCAGTTTTAGCATTTCTGCTTCCTTTTGTTTTTGTGGAGCTCACCCCTGCAGGTACTCATTGCAAATTTTGAATGGCGAGTTTGCTTCAGATTTTCATGCATCTTCTGGTATGCTCACTTGCTGAGCATTGGGTAACTTCTCCCCCAGCTCTCTATTTTAATTTTCAATGCTCTATCATTATGATGTATTGTGTAGATTAAGTCTGGGGGGAGAGCCACATGTTGTTACCCGCTCACGTGCACCTTTTATTTGCATACTAGAAGCATTAATTGTGTTATGATGTTCATTTGCACCGCACACCACTACACCCACTCGAGCGTGCACTTAGCTGTTGGCACGTCTTGAGCTGAACTCATTTCTTTTTGTGTGATTTGGAAAATCATTGTGCTGGCTTAGGATTGTGAGTAGGAGTAAAATGTTGACTTCGATAGTGCTCGTAGTCGAGTGCTCATGTCTCACATAGAAATTCGTGTAGATTCAATTTCTTTTTATGCTTTTAGTTTATATTTTTCTATTAGCGTAAATATTGTTTACTACACTCAAAAATTGGTGAATCCGGTGTGAATCAAACGGTAGCATAGGGATGTGTGTAGACGTTCGTTAGCCTCGTATTACCCAAGTCGGGAGAAAGGGTTATCCTTCTCGGTGGCTAAGAACTTGCCTCAAGCGATTCTTGAAGCATGGGTATACGGTTAGTCAATTGCGTGAATGTGATATAGGCCATCATTTTGGCCCGGTTGAGCCTTTGTGCCATTGCTATCATCATTTCCTCGCTAGCACAGTTGTGCCTACCCCATTCTTTTGGTTCAGCTCCACTATTGTTCACCAAAGCCTAAACTCCAATCCTAGTCGCACACCCAAAATGCAAGAATTTTGTTTAAATTTTAAATTGGTGGTGTTGATTGTGGAAGTACAAGGTGAAAATGTGGATGTGCATCTTTGAAAATTTGCTGAAATTGCTAAAGAAAGAAAAAGAAAAGAAGAAAGAGATTTGAAAACAAAAGAAGAATGAAAAGTTTAATTAAAAAAATCTGTTTGAGATTTATATTTGGGAGTAGGCGGTGCACACACCCATGCGTCTAAGTCTAAGTCTGGGGGTGTGGTGCATCCGCGTGTTTTATGGCTACTTGGATAGTGTTATGCATTTGCTCATTTGGGTTTTTGTGTTCTAAGCCTTCATGTTTATATTTGTTTACCTCACCTAAACCCAAGCCTCATCTAAAACCTTAAGTCCTATTGATTCACGCATTTGAGTCAAACGAGTGCCGTGGAGAGAGTGCGAACGGGCAAGCTTATGGTCACCGACATTGATGGATTTCAATGGATGTTGTCTCGAGCCCTGATCTTTGGCAATGCTCGCCTCAGCGTTCAGTTTACTTTCTTCCTATGTACGACCTCATGATTCACCGTGATTCACTTTTTGAGTAAATGTAATATATAAATACGCCCCTAGAAAAGTATAAACTAATATGTACTATTAGAAATTTTGTCTACTGTATTTCTACGCGCATGAGCATGCGACTTCGCATGATACTCCACTTTACAATTTCTATGCCAGCTATGTATTTTTCTCAGCCGCTTGAGGAATTTGTTTGCTCGGGACGCGCAAACAGTTAAGTCTGGGGGTGTGATGAGTCCCAATTATATACACATATATGGACTCATCTGGGCCGTTTTTCTAGTCTTTCCACTGCACTTTAGCCTTGTTTTAGCTCATATTTGTCATTCTATGCTAGGTGCACTTCTTGGCCTAATTTGGTGTGTTTTATGTTTATTTTCTTTTGATAGCCTTATCGTATTGTTGAGTGCCACCTTCAGTGGCCTGATTAGCATTTCGGTTGGAACAGGAGTCGTGCAGGTGTTCCCGGTACAATTCTGTACAGGAACACTGCGCACGATCACTGGTTCTATTGCGCACGACCATTGGTCGTGCGCCACTGATCGTGCGCACTCAACCCCCGAAATTTGAGTTCTGTCTTGACCGAACGCACGACCATTTACGATAATGCGCACGACCACTGGTCGTGCGCCACTGGTCGTGCGAACATTTTATTTTATAAATTTCTTGCATTGTAGGCTCCGCCCAGGCAGGCGCACGATCACAGGATTCTAGTGCGCACGACCACTGGTCGTGCGCCAATGATCGTGCACACTATTTATTCCAGCGCCTATAAATTGACCTGCTCGCAAATTAGGTCGGGGAGTTGATTCCAGTCCGCCGTTTTCTCACTCCAGAGCCCCGATTTCGCCCCTCCATCGCCGCCCACCATCTGGAGTTGCTCCGGGCTTGTTCTTCACGCCAATCTTGAGCTGGAGCTTCCTCTCGGCCTCCTCCTTCATCCTAGCGCTTCAAAGGAAGATCTAGCCGCCATCGCCATCAAGCAAGAGGAAGTTTGCAACCTCTACCGGATCATGACACGAAGAAGACGGGCTTATTGGAGAGTAGTGACAGCTCTCTCTACCCCGGACGTAGTTGCGGACCGAGCTTGGACGCGGATTGACAACCCGGCGATTCCAACCGTGAATCTAAAACGAGACTTCGGATTCGGTCGATTTCTTGCCTTGTTCTTCTCTTATTGATGCGTTTGTAGCTAGATCTCTCATGTATGGATGATGAACATTATGAATCGTGCTTGTAATCTTAATTTCATGTCTATGTGAAGTTATATTTTGTTCATTTGTGTACGAGGTGCGCCACCATCCATCCTCCATCCCGCCGTCACGTTTGTGTACCGCACTAGCAATTGCTAGTGGCGTGCTTGTCGACGAGGTGTTTGCGACCCTCATCCGTATGCCTACTCTTCCATCCGCCTAGCGAAGCGTGGCATAGCGGCCCGTGTAATCCACTCGCCCTACGAAGCAGCGCGCTCAAGGTCTGCATTGTTCGATTCCGCTTGCCTACTCGTCCATCCGCCCTTGCGACGCAGTGCGCTCAAGGCCTGCCTAGTCTCCATCCCGCCAAGCGAAGCATTGCATAGGAGTAGTGATAGATTTTGCTCTTAATTTTCCACAAACCAAAACCCCCGTTTCTGCATCCACCCGACTAAAGGACTTTGATCTCAAGTCCTACCTCGATAGATAGCTCCACCTTACTGTGTTCCTTCGAGATTCGATACTCGGGGATTACTCCTCGTTTTATATTACTTGAACGATCGGTACACTGTCGTTTCGTGCCGCAGTCTTACTACCGCCTATAGCGGTGTGCTAAGATTTGCGCCATCAAGCCCCACCATGGACCAACCTATGTTGGGTGATGTTAAGGGACCCATGACCCCCAAGTGGGGTCAACCCACTCACCTTGGTTGACCAAAGTCAACCATGGTCAACATAGCCCATTAAGGGTGAATTTCAAGCCTAAATTGAAATGAACCCCAACACCAATCAATTAACCAATTAATCATGGACATAGGTCTTGCCCATCAGCCTTAGACTGAACCCAAACATGGCTTGATTAATCAATGAAGGGGGGGGGGGGGGGACAAAAAGTGGTTCAAAAAGCATAAAGCTTAAAGAGAAAACAATTTCCACCTCTACACTCCACCTCCAATCAGTTTGGGGCACCCCACCTTGATTACAAAGCAGCTGGAGGAGATCAGAGTGCCAGCAGGGGCAGGAGTGCAGGAGGGTGGCAGCAAGGGGCAAAACCGATGAAGCTTAATTTGAAATCAACCTATAGAGGCCTCCCCACCCCAATCCGACCTCACCATTAGCTTCAGGAGGTAGAGAGCAGACGGAAACAACACTTGGAGCAAAGCTTTTGGTCGAGAATCGCGACTGTGAGCAAGATCGCCGGAGCAAGGCATTTCCATGGCCAACTGCCGTCGCCGCCACCGCCAAGCCCCACTCTAGGTTCGTTTCTCCTCCCCTCCCCTCATGCTAGCTTCTCATCACAAAATATTGAAGGATCGGGCTCAATTGAGCCCGAATCCACTCGTCGATTTAATGGAAATCGGCTCAAATCAAGCCACCCAGGCTCGCCGGAAAATGCCCCCTCCGGCCGCCATGTCGCCGGGAGTTGTATCCCTGACAACCATGAAGGTGGTGGAGGTGGTGGCCGGCCGTGGTGGCCACCAGGTGGCCGGGAAATGGGGGGAGGAAATCGGCCCAGCACGGTTCAATCCCAGCCGTCGGCTGAAGGAAGAAGATGAAGGAGGAGGGTCGGATTTGCGTCAAGATCTGTGCAGATCTCATATTTGCTTTATTTATTTAATTCAATATGCTGGATTTCTGTCCTTAATAATCAGTCTACTTCAACAATAAACTAAGGACACTTAATGGCTGATTTAGAAAAAGTGCCCAACATGAATGTTGTAGGCCTTGGTCTTAAATTTCATTTGGCCTTGAGTTTAGGTCATTTGGTGACCTACAGCCCCCTAGGGAGCTGTTTTACTAGGACTGGTCCTACACTAGGTCAGTCCATTAGAAAAATTACCTAGGTCAAACCCTTCAAGCTTTGGAGCCGTGCTTTTAACCATGGGTTGGTATACCCTAGGGGCACCCCCTGCCAAAGGGGCAGCCCTTGGTGGACAATTTTACCTAGGGTTTTTGTGGTAGTTAGAATATTTAAATTAAGTTGATTTTTGGAGCATATGATGTCCAAATGACACCAAACTTTGGTGGCATACACTTTGGTTCATGATTTGTGCCTACCTAAAATTTCACTCCATTGGAGTTGATTTGATATGGAAAAATGGAAACCCTAATGAGGGCCTTTAAGGGTCAAATTAGGGTTTAGGTCATTTTGAGGAGTTGAGTGTGTTAGCCTCCTCCCATCATGTTGGATATGTGGGTATGGATATACTAATGCTTGTGCCACACCCTAATGGTCCATTTGGATCCACTAAAACCCTAAGGGTAAACCCTTAAGGATGCAAAGTGAGTCTTGTGAAGGGCATGGGAGCAAATGTTCTTGCCTTGGCTCAGAACTTTGGAGTTATGTTTGTAGGAGCATGAAATGACTTAGTTAATTAAATGAGAATTTTTGGAGGTATTTAAGTATTTTTCTTCCTAATAAATGAAATAGCCACTCTTTCCTTAATAAAATGAAATGCATGGTCTTATGACCTTGTATGACTTTATTATATTGTCAATGGCTGAAATAGGGTGAAATAAGGCTATGGTAATTTTGTTATGAGTTATGGAAGCATTATTCCTTGTATAGGAAGTTTTAAGTACTTGCTAGCTTAAAGGAATTTAATCCTTGTAAAATATCAAATCATGGGGCAATGATGTGATACTTGGTTATCTGTCGTTAGGGGTTAATATATGCCCATGCTAATTGTTTGGAAGCTTGTTGAATTATATTTCCTGTACCTCATGTAGAAATTGGATTTTACAACCTTATGAGTATTTAATCTTTTTAAAATATCAAATAATGGGGCAATGATGTGATACTTGGTTATTTGTTTTAGGTTAATATATGCCCTTGATAAGTGTTTGGAAGCTTGTAGAATTATATTTCATGTACCTCATGTAGAAATTGGATTTTACGACCTTATGAGTATTTAATCTTTTTAAAATATCAAATCATGGGGCAATGATGTGATACTTGGTTATCTGTAGTTTTAGGTTAATATATGACCATGATAATTGTTTGGAAGCTTGTAGAATTATATTTCATGTACCTCGTGTAGAAATTGGATTTTACAACCTTATGAGTATTTAATCTTCTTAAAATACCAAATCATCGAGAAATAATGTGATACTTGGTTATCTGTAGTTTTAGGTTAATATATGCCCATGATAATTGTTTGGAAGCTTGTAGAATTATATTTCAAGTACCTCATGTAGAAATTGGTAATTGCTACCTTTGAATGTTTAATCATTGTAAAATATCAAATCACATGGTAATGACACAATAATTTGGCAGAGGACTCTAGGTCCCCATTTGGACACTTAGTAATTTTTGGAGAATTTTCAGAAGTGAAATACTATTTTTCCTAATTAAAGTGGCATTTTGGTAATTATACAATTATGATGATATAGTAGACCAAATGACATCCTAGGGTCATGATACTCAGCGAACCACCATGATATGGAATATTGTCTTACTGATAATTCTCATGTAGCATGAAGAATCATTTTGAGGGTAGTTCATGGGTAATGTGACTTAGGGCCTTAACTACTTTAAATTATATTAAATATCAATTTAATATAGAAAATTATGGAAATTGGAACATACCTTAATAAGGTCAGTGGGAGCCTAGGATAATTATTAGAGACCTTGGTGATGAGTTTTTAGAAGGATTCCCTTATGGGGTTGATGGATAGTTCAACTTGGTGGTCTGCGTTTAGTAAAACCAGAATTTTGAGTTTTAGACAATTCAGACCCCTAAGTAGTGTTTGGGAGTTATATACAATCAGTAAATAAGATGTAGCACACCATGATTCAAGGAGGGTCAATCCTAGGGATAGTTGTGGGGTTGTGCTAGAGTTAATGGGGGAGGAATGGAGGTACGTCCAACCCAATGGGGTCGGACGGATGTTGAGCTAAGTCATTCTAAGTTTATGGAATAATGAGGGTGAGCCAAATGTTAACCATCAACTAAAGTAATTGTCTTGAGGAGGATGGTGGGGTTGAGCCCATTGATCCGTAGTACCGTTAGGGGCCCCTTATGGAGTACACCGCGGGAAGTCCAAGACTCACCCTAAATATAACACTAACTAAATTGTAGGCAAGAGTAGCCTAAGTAGGGATGCAAACTGGTATGGATCTCCTCCGGGAAGGAAATGGGTTGGGTCAGCTTGTGTGATAGTCCCTGGGCCGGAAGCTCGGGTGGACATTGTTAACACCTGTTACTTATTCAAATAGTGGCGAGTCTTCGGTACTAGGCTAGTCGTGTCACCGACGGTAGTACGTTGACTCAGGTGAGGGTGAGGTTTAGAGGGCCGGTAAGTTTGAGTACCGCAGTCTGGAGGACAATCCCTAATAACCCACCCCTACCTTAACGTCTGGTGGATTCCAGCAAGAGTACGCAGGAGCTCCGCTGTTGTGTTCTTAGCGTTGAGGCGTACAAGAGGTCTAGGCTTGGTAGTGACTATACCCGCCTAGGATGTGGAGTGCCCGATCCTCTACCACCATGAGCCACGACGGTCGGTACCCGAAAGGTTGGCTTCCTTTCAAACAAATTGGGAACTATAAATGTATGTGCGCATAGAGTCGTGTGGGTGAGTCACATTGCAGAAATTCATTAAAACATCATAACCATAGCATAGCATAACATACACATTAGCATACCCCATCATATAAATTAGTATGGGCTCTTTTATATGATGGGTTACCAGGACATCTTAACTTATATGTCGTATGGGCGTTCATATAAGTTAAGGTACGAATCTGTGATGGTAGTTTAGATTTACCTTCTGCACTGCATTTTCTTTCTATTTACTGCTTACTTCATTGCTCTACTTTACTGCCTTATACCTGCACTATACTGCTAGCTAGATTTTACTGCTTTACTTATAACTGCTAGAGTAGTGTCATGTCACCACCTTCTTGTTTACCCCTTGTTTGTCCTCCGCTTCTTCCTCCTGCTCGGTGCCTAGGAGTCGTGGAGGGAGGCGAGGACAAAATGACTTAGTCTTTATGACTAACGGTCGGTGTGACCACAGGAGTCCGAGGAGACGGAGTTGTCCCGCGCGCAGCAGGACGAGATGGTAGGACCTGAGCAGCAGATGCAGCGCACTACCACGACGCCACAGGTTGATGATTAGATAGCTAGTCTTCCGCATTTTTGAGAGTTTTGATGTAGTCTTCCGCATGTTGTAGTGAGAGAAAGATAGTACTTTACTTTGCATATGTATCGGGCTTAAGCCCCTTTAGTTGTACATCTCTTTTGGACTTTTTGTTTCCATTATATATATTTATATGATGTTGTGATTATGGACATGCCTTCTTTTATGAACTTACTTTTTGCCATATTTTACTTGTGATCGTATAGCCGGCAGGGTTGGTGCTGAGCGGTGTTAGCCAACCCGAGTGTTGGTGACACCGCAAGGCGGCGATTCTGGGCGAAGATCCACCTCAACCGTGCGATGCAGGAGAGGTTCGAGTTTTCAAGTACCCGAACGGGTTTTGGAAAAAGAGATCTTACAAATGGTATCACTGAACGAACGATCATAAGAGAACAGTCCACAACATACTGGGTCACCCCGCTCGAGTGTAGTTTGCGGACAAACTATGCAGCGAAAGCTGTGGTGTGCCCATGTATGAAATCACATAAAACAGTCCATTAAGCAGCAAGTTAAGTCAAATTTTGACTTAGACAATTTAGTGACGCATCCTAGTCTAAAGAGCGACCTCGGGTCTAGATTTGGTTGAAGGTTAAGGTTACCCAACGTAGCTAAGGGAAGAAGTTAGTATAAGTCTTGACGTTGAGACTTTTGCGCTAAAGGTTACGCTTTATTATCAAGTGGTAGGACCATCTCGAGGAGATCGGGTGTTTGTGGTCTTCTTTAGAGTAATTGAAGACCCATAAACATAACCCCCTTACCACAACTTGATACTTCCCATTACAGTACGTTGAGACAACCACCATAAAATACCAGAGGTCGAATTGGAATTTGAATATTTTGTTTTGAAAAGGCCCCTTTCCTAGTTAATCATATAGGGAACTCGGAAAAGTTAGCATAATTTATTGCATTGGGAGCCTAAGTTTTATCATAACTTTATGTCTCAGGGTGGAACACCAAGTCAGAGATTATATGCCCTAAGCTTTATGTATGTATGTAAGATGAATATACCATAGAAATATTCAAGAGACTTAGCCCAAATCGGTAGGGGCTTATCCTTTTGTTTATTGGGCCAATAAAATACCGACTTGGATTACCCCCTAGACTTTGTTTAGAAAAGGTTATGACATTTTCGTAGTAATCTCGAGTTTTGGAGTATTCAATGAAACTCAGGTGATGACGAGATCTTATTCATACACTTTTGATTTGTGGACAAACCCTCCTTAGAAGTTTGAGACCCTTGGAGAATTACTTCACCTTAAAAAGCAGGGATTGTTTATACCAAGTTGGGATCGCTATAGTTTTATTGACAAGTTAAGTGAATGGTACACTTCAAGAGTGAGCGTATACTCATCTTATTGCTCCAAGGATGATTCTAAGTCGGCAAAAGTGATCAACTTGCTAATCAATTGATTATACGTAAAGGGTTGTCCAGTGTTTGGGCATAAGACTCTCGGAATCAAGAAAGTCAGGTTAAGAATTTAGGGAATTTCACTAACTTCCTGACCCAAGCAATGTGGTCTCGTCTTTTATATGGACATTTGGTCATCAAGCTCTTACCGGTCACAAGGGAAGAACGTCATAAACGGCGAATTCCGTGCAAGACCAAGTAAAATTTAGAATGGATAGAGGTATGTCTGGACTATATGTTCTCATGACCATAAGAAATAATCAGTTTATCGTATCAAACTCGCTAGTGTATTGTTGTAAATACACCTTCTTAACCTCGAGTCATCGAGTTGTAGAGTTATCCAATCAATTTACAATCATTAACGTCCGAACAAATGTCTCGATTTAGTCAAGTATTGAAAACAAGAAAGAATGCCAGGTTTAGTAGCTTGGGATAAATGTGTCACATCATGGAATTTTGAAGTTTGGAGTCAAGTTTTCGCAAGTAAAGATTACAACTAGAGTTTCTTGCACTCCAGGGCTTTCAAAGGTAATTTTTGGATAGTATTTTTAATTAACATTCAAGCCCTCTCAGTGGTGAAAATTTAGTTAAGATCATTTTACTCTTAGAGTTGGTTTATGCACCACCAGAGAGCTTAGGAAGGTGACTCTTTGGATCTTGTAATACGATGGTATAAACTATTTAGGGCTAAGATGGAGAATCTTACTATGTTCGGATCTCGGGAAAAATGACAACGATCATGTACTAAAATGTTGAGGATTTGAGAGTTAAAATAAGTGATTAGTTGTTGCTAATATCAACTCCCGCTTGAAATTATTAAGATTACTCAATGAGATTTGTCGATGTAATTTTGGACGACACAACTAAGAGAAGGGTCGCTATGATGAAATCTTTAATTCATAATTTATAGCATAAGTGAGATGAGACCTCTTGTCTTTGAAAGTTTAGCCCACCTGTTATTGGAAATCTAAAGTGAAATTTGTCGAATGATATATTGAAGAAATATAATCTACATACAATCCTCCGATCTTAAGAACCAGAACTTACAATTTCTCCAAAAAATTGTAGTCCCAGTTAGGAAGATTCAGGAATAAGGGAGACAAGTTTGATTTTCAGATATAAATGGTGGAATTTCTCGAGGATTAATGGGTTTTAATGAGTCACCCTTCATGTTGAAATCAATTTGTGCCAAAACTTATCATGATAAAAATGGGTTTTACCCTCGTGAGTTATGAACCAATGGATATGGAAAGTAGATGTGAGTCATTTCACGAACATCCTTCTAAACTGCAGACGTTATGTGCCTCACAGAAAAACTTGGAAGATATCTACATTTATCTAACGTGAGGAAGTGTTAACCTCATGAAGCATTCGTAAGTCGTAAGAGACACTGGTCCAAGTGTAATTAAGGTTTATGTTATTGTTTTGTAGCTGGTAAACCTGACCTTGTATCCGCGGAGTCGGAAACGGTTTATCAGCAGAGACCTCATATGTTAAGGGATAAGATCTCTTGGTGTAGGTGGTGTTGAACACCTACGTGTAAGGGAATCATATAGTGAAGGATCAACATAGACAATGACGGTTGGTTAAATGGTCACGTCCTGGCTAATCGATTTATAAGCAGAGTATTAAGTAAGCATGGTTCGTGAATGTAACCTTATGAAGTTAAGTTGAACTCGAAGGTTTTTGGTGCCATCTAGCGCGGCATGATAATATAAATTAACTCGGTAAGTTCTTATGTATTTCAGGTAGATCCTCCTTCGGGGAGTGTAGTGATTTTGATAACACCCGCGCCTGGTTAGCTTGTTTTGATTTCTTTGAAGTGCCTATTTTCTATTTATTACCGGGATGGAGCAAGTAGAACCCGCATTGTGATTAATGGCACGATGGTCTGAGCGGCAGGTTAAACCTTCAATTAACCCCTAGTGGGAATATTGCCGACAATCTTAGCAAGTAATAGTAGAAGTGCAATGAGAAATTTTGGTAAAGAATGTTGCTCCGGTTTGAGTTCTCATATAGTAGAGGTCCGAGTTCTTCCGTGGAAGGAGATTCTGATGTCCGATTATTATAGTTCAATCATGGGCAAGAGGAGCACAGCTGGGTGCCCTTGGACTTCATGCAACAATGTTTCCCGGAACTCTTCACCTCAGGTGCAAATTAATCATCTTTGAAATCCTTTACTCTTATAAGTACTTGCAACCCGTAGACCCAAACCTAAATTTCGAGGACGAAATATTTGTTTTGTTTATTGGGATTTGTAATATCCCCAATCCTTCTAGACCCCTAGATGGTGTTAGGGCATGGGTGGTGTGCAGAGTGGCCACTAAGGCCCTTGGGCCAAGTGAAGTGTGCTAAGTGCACACCAAGGGCACAAAATCACCATAGCCCAATACCATTCCCTTGGGCCAATTGACCCTAAATTCACCAAATTGACCTCCCCCATACCACCCTAACCACTTAGGAAGACCATAACCATGGAAATTGCACTTGGGTGGGACCCAATTGCATGAAATTGACGAAAGTCAACAATAGGTCAACATTAACCAAACTAAGTCAATTAGGGTTCAATTGACCCTCAAATGTTCAAATTGACCTTACAACCACACTCTAAACACCTTAAGGAACCCAATGGAACAAAAAGCCCCATCATGGTGGGACCAATTGACCCCAATTGACAAAAGTCAAACTTTACCCAATTTTGGTCAAATCTACACCCTTTGATTAAATTGAACCAATTGGAGACCCACCATGGACCAACCTATATTGGGTGATGTTAAGGGACCCATGAACCCCAAGTGGGGTCAACCCACTCACCTTGGTTGACCAAAGTCAACCATGGTCAACATAGCCCATTAAGGGTGAATTTCAAGCCTAAATTGAAATGAACCCCAACACCAATCAATTAACCAATTAATCATGGACATAGGTCTTGCCCATCAGCCTTAGACTGAACCAAACATGGCTTGATTAATCAATGAAGGGGGGGGGGGGGGGGACAAAAAGTGGTTCAAAAAGCATAAAGCTTAAAGAGAAAGCAATTTCCACCTCTACACTCCACCTCCAATCAGTTTGGGGCACCCCACCTTGATTACAAAGCAGCTGGAGGAGATCAGAGTGCCAGTAGGGGCAGGAGTGCAGGAGGGTGGCAGCAAGGGGAAAAACCGATGAAGCTTAATTTGAAATCAGCCTATAGAGGCCTCCCCACCCCAATCCGACCTCACCATTAGCTTCAGGAGGTAGAGAGCAGACGGAAACAACACTTGGAGCAGAGCTTTTGGTTGAGAATCGCGGCTGTGAGCAGGATCGCCGGAGCAAGGCATTTCCATGGCCAACCGCCGCCGCCGCCACCGCCAAGCCCCACTCTAGGTTCGTTTCTCCTCCCCTCCCCTCATGCTAGCTTCTCATCACAAAAGATTGGAGGATCGGGCTCAATTGAGCACAAATCCACTCGTCGATTTCATGGAAATCGGCTCAAATCAAGCCACCTAGGCTCGCCGTAAAACACCCCCTCCGGCCGCCATGTCGCCGGGAGTTGTAGCCCCGACCACCACGAATGTGGTGGCGGTGGTGGCCGGCCGTGGTGGCCACCAGGCGGCCGGGAAATGGGGGAGGAAATCGGCCCAGCGCGGTTCAATCCCAGCCGTCGGCTGAAGGAAGAAGATGAAGGAGGAGGGTCGGATTTGCGTCAAGATCTGTGCAGATCTCATATTTCCTTTATTTATTTAATTCAATATGCTGGATTTCTGTCCTTAATAATTAGTCTACTTCAACAAGAAACTAAGGCCACTTAATGGCTGATTTAGAAAAAGTGCCCAACATGAAAGTTGTAGGCCTTGGTCGTAACTTTCATTTGGCCATAAGTTTAGGTCATTTGGTGACCTACATCTCCCTAGGGAGCTGTTTTACTAGGACTGGTCCTACACTAGGTCAGTCCATTAGAAAAATTACCTAGGTCAAACCCTTCAAGCTTTGGAGCTATGCTTTTAACCATGGGTTGGTAAAACCTAGGGGCACTCCCTGCCAAAGGGGCAACCCTTGGTGGACATTTCTACCTAGGGTTTTTGTGGTAGTTAGAATATTTAAATTAAGTTGATTTTTGGAGCATATGATGTCCAAATGCCACCAATCTTTGGTGGCATACTCTTTGGTGCATGAGTGGTGCCTACCTAAAATTTCACTCCATTTGGAGTTGATTTGATATGGAAAATTGGAAACCCTAATGAGGGCCTTTACGGGTCAAATTAGGGTTTAGGTCATTTTGAGGAGTTGAGTGTGTTAGCCTCCTCCCATCATCTTGGATATGTGGGTATGCATATACTAATGCTTGTGCTACACCCTAATGGTCCATTTGGAGCCATTAGGGTGGTGTGACCTAAAACCCTAAGGGTAAACCCTTAAGGGTGCAAAGCGAGACTTGTGAAGGGCATGGGAGCAAATGTTCTTGCCTTGGCTCAGAACTTTGGAGTTATGTTTGTAGGAGCATGAAATGACTTAGTTAATTAAATGAGAATTTTTGGAGGTATTTAAGTATTTTTCTTCCTAATAAATGAAATAGCCACCCTTTCCTTAATAAAATGAAATACATGGTCTTATGACCTTGTATGACTTTGTTATACTGTCAATGGCTGAAATAGGGTGAAATAAGGCTATGGTAATTTTGTTATGAGTTATGGAAGCATTATTCCTTGTATAGGAAGTTTTAAGTACTTGCTAGCTTAAAGGAATTTAATCCTTTTAAAATATCAAATCATGGGGCAATGATGTGATACTTGGTTATCTGTGGTTAGGGGTTAATATATGCCCATGCTAATTGTTTGAAAGCTTGTTGAATTATATTTCCTGTACCTCATGTAGAAATTGGATTTTACAACCTTATGAGTATTTGATCTTTTTATAATATCAAATCATGGGGCAATGATGTGATACTTGGTTATCTGTAGTTTTAGGTTAATATATACCCATGATAATTGTTTGGAAGCTTGTAGAATTATATTTCATGTACCTCATGTAGAAATTGGATTTTACGACCTTATGAGTATTTAATCTTTTTAAAATATCAAATCATGGGGCAATGATGTGATACTTGGTTATCTGTAGTTTTAGGTTAATATATGCCCATGATAATTGTTTGGAAGCTTGTAAAATTATATTTCATGTACCTCATGTAGAAATTGGATTTTACAACCTTATGAGTATTTAATCTTTTTAATATATCAAATCATGGGACAATGATGTGATACTTGGTTATCTGTAGTTTTAGGTTAATATATGTCCATGATAATTGTTTGAAAGCTTGTAGAATTATATTTCAAGTACCTCATGTAGAAATTGGTAATTGCTACCTTTGAATGTTTAATCATTGTAAAATATCAAATCACATGTTAATGACACGATAATTTGGCAGAGGACTCTAGGTCCCCATTTGGACACTTAGTAATTTTTGGAGAATTTTCAGAAGTGAAATACTATTTTTCCTAATTAAAGTGGCATTTTGGTAATTATACAATTATGATGATATAGTGGGCCAAATGACATCCTAGGGTCATGATACTCAGTGAACCACCATGATATGGAATATTGTCTTACTGATAATTCTCATGTAGCATGAAGAATCATTTTGAGGGTATTTCATGGGTAATGTGACTTAAGGCCTTAACTACTTTAAATTATATTAAATACCAATTTAATATGGAAAATTATGGATATTGGAACATACCTTACTAAGGTCAGTGGGAGCCTAGGATAATTATTAGAGACCTTGGTGATGAGTTTCTAGAAGGATTCCCTTATGAGGTTGATGGATAGTTCAACTTGGTGGTCTGCGTTTAGTAAAAACCGAATTTTGAGTTTTAGACAATTCGGACCCCTAAGTAGTGTTTGAGAGTTATATCCAATCAGTAAACAAGATGTAGCGCACCATGATTCAAGGAGGGTCAATCCTAGGGATAGTTGTGGGGTTGTGCTACAGTTAATGGGGGAGGAATGGAGGTACGTCCAACCCAATGGGGTCGGACGGATGTTGAGCTAAGTCATTCTAAGTTTATGGAATAATGAGGGTGAGACAAATGTTAACCACCAACTAAAGTAATTGTCTTGAGGAGGATGGTGGGGTTGAGCCCATTGATCCGTAGTACCGTTAGGGGCCCCTTATGGAGTACACCGCGGGAAGTCCAAGACTCACCCTAAATATAAGACTAACTAAATTGTAGGCACGAGTAGCCTAAGTAGGGATGCAAACTAGTATGGATCTCCTCCGGGAAGGAGATGGGTTGGGTCAGCTTGTGTGATAGTCCCTGGGCCGGAAGCTCGGGTGGACATTGTTAACACCTGTTTCTTATTCAAATAGTGGCGAGTCTTCGGTACTAGGCTAGTCGTGTCACCGACGATAGTATGTTGACTCAGGTGAGGGTGAGGTTTAAAGGGCCGGTAAGTTTGAGTACCGCGGTCTGGTGGACAATCCCTAATAACCCACCCCGACCTTAAAGTCTGGTGGATTCCAGCAAGAGTACGCAGGAGCTCCGCTGTTGTGTTCTTAGCGTTGAGGCATACATGAGGTCTAGGCTTGGTAGTGACTATACCCGCCTAGGATGTGGAGTGCCCGATCCACTACCACCGTGAGCCACGACGGTCGGTACCCGAAAGGTTGGCTTCCTTTCAAACAAATTGGGAACTATAAAGGTATGTGCGCATAGAGTCGTGTGGGTGAGTCACATTGCATAAATTCATTAAAACATCATAACCATAGCATAGCATAACATACACATTAGCATACCCCCATCATATAAATTAGTATGGGCTCTTTTATATGATGGGTTACCTTGACATCTTAACGTATATGTCGTATGGGCGTTCATATAAGTTAAGGTACGAATCTGTGATGGTAGTTTAGATTTATCTTCTGCACTGCATTTTCTTTCTATTTACTTCTTACTTCATTGCTCTACTTTACTGCCTTATACCTGCACTATACTGCTAGCTAGATTTTACTACTTTACTTATACCTGCTAGAGTAGTGCCATGTTACCACCTTCTTGTTTACCCCTTGTTTGTCCTCCGCTTCTTCCTCCCGCTCGGTGCCTAGGATTCGTGGAGGGAGGCGAGGACAAAACGACTTAGTCTTTATGACTAACGGTCGGTGTGACCGCAGGAGTCCGAGGAGACGGAGTTGTCCTGCGCGCAGCAGGACGAGATGGCAGGACCTGAGAAGCAGATGCAGCGCACTACCACGACGCCACAGGTTGATGATTAGATAGCTAGTCTTCCGCATTTTTGAGAGTTTTGATGTAGTCTTCCGCATGTTGTAGTGAGAGAAAGATAGTACTTTACTTTGCATATGTATCGGGCTTAAGCCCCTTTAGTTGTACATCTCTTTTGGACTTTCTGTTTCCATTATATATATTTATATGATGCTATGATTGTGGACATGCCTTCTTTTATGTACTTACTTTTTGGCATATTTTACTTGTGATCGTATAGTCGGCATGGTTGGTGCTGAGCGGTGTTAGCCAACCCGAGTGTTGGTGACACCGCAAGGCGGTGATTCTGGGCGAAGATCCACCTCAACCGTGCGATGCGGGAGAGGTTCGAGTTTTCAATTACCCGAACGGGTTTTGGAAAAAGAGATCTTACAGATGGTCTCCGAGCGGCCATATGGAGCTCTGCCAGGGAACACGGAGCCAAACCCCCGAGAAAATGCCAACGCCATAAACCTTCACAGCGGCAAGGAGGTAACCTCCCCAAAACAGGTTGAGCCCAAGGTACATGTTTCGACACCGACCCCTCCACCCCCTCTCTCGATAGATAATACAACGAGTATTCCGACTATGCCAAACGTTTTTAGCCCGTCCCTTCCTTATCCCTCGAAAATAAACAACGAGCGGAAGGACGAGCATTATAAAAAATTTCTACAAATTTTAAAACAAATCCATATAAACGTTCCTTTCTGCGAGGCACTCTCCCAAATGTCGAAATACGCGAAATATCTTAAGGAGTTGCTTTCTAATAAAAAGCGACTCGAAGATGTTTCGCGTGTTTCCCTTAACGCGGAATGCTCGACTGTCCTCCTTAACAAATTGCCACCAAAACTGAATGACCCGGGACGATTCTCCATCCCATGCCTCTTCGGCAATATGATAATAAAATATGCTTTACGGACTTGGGAGCTAGCATCAACCTGATGCCTTTCTCCCTTTTCAAAAAACTTGATTTGGGCATCCCAAGCCCGACTAAGATGAGCATCCAACTCGCGGATCGCTCAGTAAAGTACCTGATAGGGGTAGTGGAGGATGTTCTGGTCAAGGTTGACAAGTTTATCTTCCCGGTAGACTTTGTCATCCTGGACATAGAGGAGGACGCTGAGGTGCCTATCATTCTCGGTCGCCCGTTCCTCGCAACCTCCCGCGCGTTAATAGATGTAAGTAACGGTCGCCTCCTCCTTCGGGTTGGAGACGATGAAGTTACTTTGCATATTAACCCCTCCATGCGGAACTCACTTTCAAATGATGATTCCTGCTTTAATTTGGAATCCGCGTTTGAGGATGAGTGTTCTTCTCTTTCGGAATTGTTATCTTTAATAATAAATGATTCAGATCTGGCAAATCAACCTCCTTTGGATGAATTGCCGCCAGATTCGCCCTTCGAGCCTTTCGATTCGAAAGAGTTAAAAATCTCCACATCCTATGAAGAACCCCCGGTCTTGGAGCTTAAGCAACTCCCCGACCATTTAAAATATGCTTTTCTAGCCGCGAACTTAAAACTTACGGTTATAATATCATCTACTTTAACCGATTCGGAAACATCCAAATTGATTGAAGTTTTATCTAAACATCGCCGTGCAATTGCATGACAAATTTCTGATATCAGGGGAATTAACCCCTCATTCTGCTCCCACAAAATTTTTCTCGAAGAAAACCCCCGCAAAACTATTAAGCCTCAACGGCGACTTAACCCGAACATGCGGGAAGTCGTTAAGACTGAAATTATTAAACTCCTCGATGCGGGGATTATCTATCCTATATCCGACAGTACGTGGGTAAGTCCCGTACAAGTCGTCCCTAAAAAAGGCGGTATAACGGTCGTGGCAAACACGAATAATGAATTAATCCCAACTCGTACTGTTACGGGTTGGAGGGTGTGCATCGATTACAGAAAATTAAATGATGCCACCAGAAAAGACCACTTCACGTTGCCATTTATTGATCAAATCCTAGAGCGTCTCTCCGATCATCCTTTTTACTGCTTTCTTGATGGTCTCTCGGGATTTTTCCAAATCCCTATTTCCCACGAGGACCAAGAAAAAATGACTTTTACTTGCCCTTTCGGCACCTTCGCATATCGAAGGATGTCGTTTGGCCTCTATAATGCGCCAGCTACATTCCAACGATGTATGCTGGCTATATTCGGCGAGCTTGTAGAAGATATATTGGAAGTCTTCATGGATGACTTCTCTGTATTTGGAAACTCTTTTGCAAATTGTCTAAAAAATTTAGATAGAGTCTTCCAGCGGTGCGAAGAGACGAACTTAGTCTTGAACAGGGAGAAATGCAATTTCATGGTCTGAGAGGGTTTAGTCCTCGGCCATAAAATTTCTTCCAAGGGGATGGAGGTCGATAAGGCCAAACTCGCTATAATTGAACAACTTCCTGTTCCTTCGAACGTAAAATCTATTCGAAGTTTTCTCGGTCCTGCAGGTTTTTATCGGCGGTTTATTCAAGATTTTTCAAAAATAACCAAACTGCTAACTCACCTCCTGGAAAAGGATTCCCCGTTTATTTTTGACACGGCCTGCATAGAGGCATTTAATTTTATAAAATAGCAACTTATCAATTCTCCAATTCTGGTGGCGCCAGATTGGTCCCTTCCATTCGAGATTATGTGCGACGCGAGCGATATCGCGGTAGGAGCCGTCTTAGGCCAACGCGTAAATAAATATTTTCATCCAATATATTACGCTTCTCGCACACTCAATTCCGTACAGGCTAACTATGCAATGACGGAAAAGGAACTTCTTGCCGTCGTCTTTGCTTTTGATAAATTCAGGCCTTACGTAACACTTTCACACGTAATCGTTTTCACTGATCACTCCGCCCTAAAATATCTTTTGGCCAAAGTTGATGCCAAGCCCCGCTTGCTTCGATGGATCCTCCTTTTACAGGAATTTGACTTAGAGATCCGAAATAAGAAGGGGGCTAAAAATTTAGCAGCCGACCACCTCTCATGTTTAGAACAACCCTTCGTGGAAGCGCTCGTCGAACTCGAAATAGACGATCGATTTCCTGAAGAGCGCCTTTTAATTTTAAATAATATAAAAACTTCTTCCACCGCTTGGTTCGCAGATTATGCGAACTATCTAGTCGCACGGGTCCTTCCAAAAGATTTTTCAACTCAGCAAAAGAAGAAATTCTTTTGTTATTTGAAAAACTACTTTTGGGAGGACCCCTTTCTCTTTCGAGTCTGTGCAGACCAAGTGGTGCGAAGATGTGTTTTAAGCGAGGAGGGTGCACAAATTTTGCGACACTGCCATGAGGGGCCGGCTGGAGGGCATTATCAAGCCAACTGGACCGCGCGGAAAGCATTAGAGTTGGGCTTTATTGGCCCACTCTCTTTAAGGATGCTCACACTTTTGTGAGTAAATGCGATAGCTGCCAGCGGTCGGGTAACATCTCTCGTCGTGACGAGATGCCCCAAAACCTTTTTCTCGAGTGCGAAATCTTCGATCTGTGGGGCATAGATTTTGTAGGCCCCCTACCTTCTTCTTTTAATAATCGTTATATTCTAGTGGCGGTTGACTACGTATCTAGGTGGGGGGAAGCACAAGCTCTGCCCACCAATGATGCGTGAGTCGTCGTCCATTTTCTAAAAAAATTATTTTCTCGCTTTGGCACGCCCCGTGCAATAGTAAGTGATAGGGGTGCACACTTCTGCAATGCCCAATTTTCAAAAATTGGATCTAAATACGGCGTCACGCATAAGCTCGCCACCGCCTATCACCCCCAAACAAGCGGCCAAGTAGAGGTAGTAAATCGCGAGATTAAACGCATTTTGGAGAAAACCGTTTCTTTAAATAGGAAAGATTGGTCCGTCAAACTCGACGACGCGTTGTGGGCATATCATACGGCATACAATACCGCTATCGTTTGTACGCCCTATTGATTAGTCTACGGCAAAGCGTGCCATTTACCTGTAGAGTTAGAGCACCGCGCTTTTTGGGCCTTAAAATTTTTAAATCTCGATTCGAACTTAGCCTCCGAGAATAGGAAATTCCAACTAAATGAACGCGATGAATGGAGTGCAAACGCTTATGAGAGTAATAAATTTTATAAGGAGCGTTCTAAGTTCTACCATGATCGCAAAATAAAATTTCCCAAAACATTTGCGCCGGGCGAATGTTCTAACTGCTATATATCACCCCCATCTTGAATAAGAGGCTAATTTACTTTAGCACTTGTTTAAGTCGGTTGGGACGGATATTATTTCTGCACCTTTATAAGTCTTTTCATTTCTATACCACCCCCATCTTGAATAAGAGGCTAAGAACTTTTTAGCGCTTGTTTAAGTCAGTTGGGACGGATACTATTATTGCTTTTATATAAGCCTTTTATTTCTCCTTTTTATCAGCTTATATCCGCTTTAATAATTAAACAAGTATTTTCTTAATCATGCCGTCTCCATTCCGATGAGTGGCTAATTTCCTTTAGCGCACGATGTCGAAGAGCATTAGGACACAAAAATAGTTTTTCTAAAAATAAAACATCTCTTTCTAAAATAATTAACGCTTAAGGTTTACCCGAGAATAACATTGAGTGGAGCCACATAATCGATGTGTGGTTTTCATTTCCGTCTCCGTACACTAGTTAGCCGAGAGGCTCGTGCGTACGGACTGATCGCTCACGGGTAAAGAGAAGTGCGCTCTACCCTCGAGAGAGGATGAGGTAAGTCTCCCGAATTGGAAGTAAAAACCCAATAGCGGGGTTCACAACATAAGGCGAGTATTAAGAAGATTCGATGGTCGAAAATTCATAATCTCAGGTGGGCATACCCTCAAGAGAGGAGCGTTCATAATTATGGAACCTCCACGGCCAAGCCGTTTTAATGTTTTAAAAAGTTATCTCTTTTACTTCTAAAAAAGACTATTTTCGTCTCAAGTTAATTCGACATCGGGCGCTAATATTATCATCGTTTAGAACTCTAGTTATACGCTTATTATCGTTTTCTTTTAAGAACCCAACTAAAAACTTATTCCGATAAAATAATAGTTCGTTCCTCAAAGTAGGTTAATCAACACGATCCGCGAAAATATACGACCTCGATATTTTCTAAAACAAAATATCCTTTATTACTCACGATAAGGTATACTTGCCTTTATTATATGATTAGTTCGGATTGAAATTTAAACAAAAATTGTTCAAACCAAATTAGTGCAAAACTCTCCTTTTCTATTTTAAAAATCAATAGAATTCGGCGTTGTAGCCGAGGCGTAATCGTCAATATTTCGAAAGCAGAAAAAGACCGTTACTTCTATCTTTCGATAGGATAACGTTTAATTTCTCAAAGTAGAAGTACTTGCGAGACTCTTTGGAAACACCCGTCGAAATCTAATCTCGTCAAATAAAGGTTAACCAAAACAAAGAAAAAAGAAGCAAATCCGAATTTTTAATCATCAGCCATCTAGCAATTGCTAGTGGTGATGTTGGCGAAGAGGTGAGTACGACCCTCACAAAACCTCGCACTGTGGCCACTCCATCCGCGTACCGAAGAGCGGCATTGAGGCCGCTGCACTCACCCACACCTTGCGAAGCGGTGCTTTTCGACCCGCATTTCTCTTAATTCTGCAATAGCTTAGGAATCCAATCACAACGCCCCTATTTTACTTTATTCGCTCGTGCAACAATCGAATCACCACACGTTTCGTTCACCAGAACCTGCATTCCTTTGAGATCGACATTCGGGGAGTTTCTCCCTATTTTATTACTTGAGCGACCGGTGCACTGCCGTCGTATCGCATTTCGTGCTTGCTAATTAGCAGTGCTAAAATTGCGCATCAAGTTTTTGGCGTCGTTGTCGGGGAGTGCAGGCGTGATGAGATGTTGGTTGTGAATCAATTGTTTTCGATTGAGTCTTTTATTTTCTTTAATTTATTCTTTAGTATGCTATTTTGTTCTTCTGTGTCATGTGGGCGCATTTGAATATCCAATGTCGTTGGTGTGGGGACACATCCCACGCTAGTGATAGGTGTCCCAAAGAGTATGGTGTCATTCAAAAATTGTACGGAGCCCATAAATCTTTTGGCAACTCTACTGCACCTCTGTTGTCGCACTTTTACGCGGCTGCCACACCTTGGGTGTCGGCGAAGCCGGTGAAGCAGTGTCTATTTTGCAAAAGTAGAGAGCATGCCTTGAAGGACTGTGCTGATTACCTTCGCCAACTGGAGGATGATGATGAGCCGGATATCCGGATCGTTCCATCTTCAAATTCTGTGAGCACAGCCCCTTCCTCTGGTTACGTGTCACTTCCACCTTCACTTTTTGAAGGCTCTGGAATCGACACGTGCATCAGTGTCCCTCAAGACTCTATTTCTGATGTGACTCCCCATACCTCTTCGATTCATATACCACTTTGCGTGGATTTGTGCCCTTGTGTGGAGAGTGATCCCGAACTCTTATGTGGCACATCTTCTCCCACTACACATGAATCTACATCTATTTCTGATATTGTCATTGAGGTCAATTTGCAGGATGTTGCAGACTTGCGCAGTGTCGTGCCCACTCTCATGGAGGAGGACAGTCTCGATTGTGCTGAAGCAACCATTTCGGTCCAGTGCGAGGAAGTCTAAGTTATAGAGGAGGCCATTGCGTGCGCTGTTGAGTCTAGTGAAATCTTCGATGATATAATCAGTTTGTCTTTGCCGCACCCTATGGGGGATGAAGTCGGGATTATCCCCTCAGATGAGATCTCTTTTAGTTTTTCTTCCAATTTATTTCCTGACCCCCTTTCTTTATATACAAGGATGCATGATGCCCCTCCTCCGGTTGATCAGACCTTATGCATGGAAGAGCCGAAAGCCTGGCGGGATGAGGAAGGTACTGTGAAGAAACATCTTGTTTCCTCATCATCGTTGGTGCTTCCCCTTGAGGATTGGTTACGAGGGGGCAAGCGGTTTTTCTTTGAAGACATAATACTGGAGGAGAAGAAGAGAGCGAAAAAGGAGGAGATTTGGGGTTGGAGGCTGAGCATCCTACTTAATTTCAACCCCTACTACTAGGTCCCGGGACCTTTTTCTTTCATCAGTTGTTACTACTTCAAATCAGCTTATAGCTGATTTGTGTTGATCTTGTAATAATAATTAGGATTTATTGACTTTTGCTTATTCCTAGACTTTATAAACTGCTTAATACAGGTATTTGGTCCACCTCAAGGATGTTAAGCAAAAGGGCTTCTTGGGAGACAACCCATGGGAACCACCCGGTTCTGTTTGCTTGCTTTAATTTTTATTATGTTTTGTTTGTTTTTGCTTTGGTGCTAACAATGCAGGTGTGAACTCGATTGGATGAAGAGGAGGAGATCTTTAAAGAAGGATTATACCGCTCTTCTGGCATGCTCTTATGAGCATAGGTACTCCTAACCTAGCTTTATTTTTGCTATGAAATGTTATATTTGATGTGTTTTTCAAATCAAGTCTGGGGGGAGCGGGCCTTTGCTTATGCTACATGCAAATACATGCTAGAATGTGTGTTAGGAAATTTATATTGATTGTCTCATTGCACAACACACATCACACGTGTTTTATTTTTTTACTCGTACGCAATATCGTGTAAGTGCTTGATGTATATATTTAGAAGTTTGATTGTTAGTTTAGGATTGTGTGGTTGAACAGGATGTGACCCGTGCGGTGCTACTAGTAGAGCGCTCACGCAGCATAAAAATTCACATAGAATAGATTTAATCACAAAGTTATAGTTTTATTTACTTCATCTGTGTAATTACTTAATACTCTACTCAAACGGTGAATTTGGTGAATCTAGTGGTAGCCCTAGGTCGAGTGTAGAAGAGCTGTTAGCCTCGTGTTGTTTGAGTTGGAAGGAGAGGAGACCTCGCTCAGTGGTTAAGAACTTGCCCCAAGCTATTTTCAAAACGAGTGCGTTGAATGATCTTGTTGGGAGCATGACGTAGGCCATCATTTGGTCCGGTTGAGCTTTGATTTCCCAACCTACCATCATCCTTTGCTAGCCTCGTTGAGCCTTACGTCTCCTATTTGTCATACTCCACTAAACTTTCACCAAGGCCACATATCCTAACCTAAAGCGCACTTGAGTCAAGCTTTGAAATATGTACATATTTATGATGATTGTGCGGTGCGGAAAAAATGAGAATGAGTTAAAATTTTGATTGATCCTAACTTATGTTTCTATGGATCTTGAAAAAGAAAAAAAAGTAAAAGAACTCTAAAAAGAATCTAACCACAAGTGTGGTAGTCTCGCGCACATCATCGTGCTTAAATGAAGTCTGGGGGAGTGTTCTTCAAGGTGAAGATGTTGAGGTTGAAATTTGTTATTTATCGGAGGGTGAGTGCGTTTAACCTACGTTCTTCTACTTCATTACCGTACCTCAACCCAAGCCCTATGTCTAGCCTAAAAGCCCTATGTTTAACCTACCTTCTTGATAAGATCATTTCATGCAGCGGAGAAGGTGCAAAAGGGCAAGCGTATGATCACCGACCTTGATGGATTTCTTGGATAGCTCTTCCTTGAGATCCAATTTGAGCAACGCTCACCTAAGCAGTTCACGCTATTTTCCCTGGGGCACGACTGTTTGATTCACCAGTGATTCACCTCAGAGTAGTAGTATTTTGTATTTTACACTTGTAGAAGTTCTTAAAATATAGTCTTTGTTTTAAAATCTTTTCTATTTTATTTTTACGCTCGTTAGTTCTTTACTTCCCATCATGTTTTGCCTGCACAATTGCTTCTTTAACATCAATTTTTCTATCATGGGATTAAGTTGTTGGATCGGTCGGCGCCCTTAGAGGGGGGTGAATAAGGGTTTTCAAAAACTTTAGATTATATTTATTAAACTTTGAATTATTGCAAGATTAAAGACATGAAATAAGTTAAGTAAAATAAAAAAAGAGACAAGCTTTATTAATGATAAATAAGTTTTACAAAACTTGATCTCGATGACGCTAGAGATCGGAGGCGAATAATAAAAAAGCTCTTTTTTTTTCTATCCCGACTTGCTTCCCCACGAACCGGTGGCCCTAGCCTTATCCTCCCCGGATTCGGCCTCAAGCCGCTCTAGCCAATCCTTCCCCGGATGTGGCCTCGAGCACCCCCTAGAACTAGCCTAGATCTAGTCGCCAACACAAGGCGAATTTCAGCCCTAAGTCTACCCTAGACCTAGTCGCCAACACGAGGCAATTTCACTATCGTTTATAATGAACAAAGAGAAATAAAATAACAAAACCTCCCTTAAGATGAACTTCTGAAGTCGGAGACGAAGATCCGCTGTAGAATCAGCGTTTGTTGAAGCGGACTTCGTCTGGATTCGGCGTGATGGAATTCTCCTTCAGAAATTGGCAGAGCTTCGCTGGGACCTCAAATTTCGGCTAAGACAAGCCTCTGGAATTCTAGTACTCTCTCTCTCTGAGGTGTATGCAATGGGTGTGTGAAAACAAGAGGAGAGGGGGTCCTTTTATATCCCAAGTGCTACCGTCGGCGCTAGCCCGGATTAGGAAAGATTTTGCGCGGCAGGATCTCCCATCCGCGGCAATGTTTTGCTCTATGCCTTTTGTGCGCCACGCTACCGCCAGCGCTAGTGGCTACCGCCGGCGCTATCCCTGATTAAGTAACTTTTTGCGCGGCAGGATCTTCAATCCGCGGCAACCTTCCTTTTATTCCTTCTATGTTCAGCACTACCGCCGGCGTTATCCGCTACCGCCAGGCGTTAGCGCCTTCTATAATCAGCTCCTGGAATTACTCTATTCATCGCTAGTGCCACGCGGTAATTGCTATCGCCAGCGCTAGTGGGAGTACTGTCTGCGTTTTGACTTCTGTCTGCGTTAGTCGATATTCGTCGGGAGTTCACGAGAACATTCGACGAATAGACTTAGCTGCTAACAGTTCGTCGAACGACAGATAGCGCCTGCGCTAGTGCTACCGCCAGCGCTAGTGGCCATGATAGAATTCTGGCCTCAATTTTGGGGATAACCATCCTTGAGTCATGTGGACTTTCATTTCCTGCACACTTAAACACACAAGATCAAATACACATAGGATTTATTATTCTCAAACCTAGGAGATGCGGAAGACCATGTTCCAACAAACTCCCCCTTTTGATAATAACAAATCCATTAATGATAAATCAAAGCATTAATAAATAAGCATGATGAGACTATACTTGTGTGTGTGAGAGAGTGATGACTTTAGGATAATTATTGATTTTAGCATTTAGAATTGCTCCCCCTAAACACATGCTCCCCCTAAGTGATTGCTCCCCTAATATGTAAGCTATCATCTGAATTTGTCATGTTGGGTTTATGATAGCGGGTTATATTTATCATGTTAGTTCTCCCCCTTTGTTATTAGCAAAAGTGGGTAGGGAAACAAAGCACCAAAGAATTTGTAAATAGAAGAGAAGGCATGATCGAGCTTTTTAAGTAAATGATAAGGAGTTATAGAATTGTTTTTCATTGAAATAGATCAGAGTTATGAGCATTACAAAATTTTCAGAGGTTGTAGCATAAAAGATTTTTATGTTTGAAGTAACCAATAAAAAGTGTTCCAAGTAAATCTATCACGTAATGAAATATAGGAATTTTGAAGAATAAGTGATGATGCAAAGAGTACAAGATATTAAGTAAGCATGGAAAGCGCAAGGTAAAACACTTATATGGTTAAGATGCGGAAGACTTATAGCAATACAAAAACATCAAATAGTAATGATAATCCAAAAAAAATATGAGTTAAAGTTCACAAAAGATGATGTTTTTGTAAATCATTTTGCAGTTAGATCTTTAAGTTTTATAATAACCAAGCATGAAATAATGTTTATCAAAAAGAGATTACCACAATGTTACTTTAATTCATAATTTCAAAAACATACAAAACATTGTAGAACACATGCTAGGTTATCTAGTGCATTTCATAAATAAAAAGTAATATAGAATTAGCATTAGGATCCAATACTCATGAGAAGAAGTGTTATGGAAGATAATGATGTGCACAAAAGTGTATTTTTGAGTAATGTAAACAAATGTTTTAATCAAAAAATACAAGATATATGTAAAGTACGAGCACAATAAAACGCAAATAAGATTACTTCCACACACTTTAATGCACAATAAAAAGTACAACTACCAAGGTGCTCTGCACACACAATGCTCATCCAGACTTATCAGGGTGCAAAGTAGTGCTTGGGGGATCACATATTGAAATTTAAGATTGAAACTAGTGATCCGGTGTACTTAAGAGTAAGTGGTTTTTCTTATTTTTGAAAGAAGGATTTGATTTGCACAAGACACTTTACTATTCTTTCCAAGGTGCTCAACCTCACAATGCTTATTAAGACTTATTAGGAGGTTCAAGTAGTGCTTGGTGGAGTTATCTTTGTCATTTATTTTATAATTTTGTTTTGTACAAAGTTCCCCGAATACACTTGTTTTGCAAATCAATAGATTTTATGAAAAACATAACCACTTTTCTTAAATTTTAAGAGTGCAAAATAAGGAGTGTAGGTAAGATACTTGTGCAATTTTAATCCATTGTACTAATACAAAACATACACAAGCATTCTTTAGATTAAATACATATGAAGACAATGCCAAAAAAGTGAATGAATAAATATCATTATCAAACATAAAACATTTCTCATACTTAGAGGCATGCTAAGCTTGATCCTACACAACTTTTAAACTATAATTGATGCACATTGGAATAGATATATTAAAGCATGAAGAAAGACAATGTCCAAAGTAGTTTGAAGAGATAAATTGCAACATTGTAGAATTTCTAAATAGTAGATTAAATCATGCTTGATTTTTCACAAAAAATCATACAGTTTTTTTTTATAGTTTTAAAGTTTTATATTTTTGTATTTGATTTTAGCAAATAAAAGAATATTTTTGTAATTTTTGCTTTTGTAATTTTATATTTGATTTTTGCATAAAGATGAACTTTAAACAAAGGAAACAACATAAGCGAAAAAGAAAAGCATGATTTTTTTTTCAAAAAATAAAGAAACACAGAAGTGCAAAACTAAGTAGAAAATATAGATTTATATATTTTAAGGGATTTTTAGAAATTTAAAAAATACAGAAAAATGAACATGGACGCTAGCGCCTGCGGTAGCGCTAGCGCGGGAGACAGTAAGTGATTTTTGAGGATTTTCAAATTGTTGATTCTTGATTTTGATTAGGTGTCCCAATAGTAGTTTCATGCTGAAAGTGCAGATTTTTAGGAGATGTTTTTGATGGTTAAAAGTGAAGAAGCTTGTATTTGTGAGCATGTTTTAACTTGTAAGATCTAGCACACCTAACTCAAGTCGTAATAAACGAAATCGTGCATCGGGAAGAGGTTTAGTGAATATGTCAGCGAGTTGAGAGTCTGTCCCAATGAAGCTTACTTTTACATTTTCTTTCTTAATGTGATCCCTAATGAAATGATGACGAACATCGATGTGTTTGGATCTAGAATGGTGTACAGGATTATATGTAAGGTCTATTGCACTTTTGTTGTCACATGTAAGATCTATGTTTTTGAGATGAAATCCAAAGTCCTCTAGTGTTTGGCTCATCCATAACGCTTGTGCACAAAAACTACCAAGTGCTATATATTCAGCCTCCGTGGTGGAGAGTGCAACCGAAGATTGTTTTCTACTAGACCATGCAACTAAAGAGGGTCCCAAAAAGTGACACGTACCGCCAGTGCTTTTTCTATCTAGTGAGCACCCGGAGTAGTCCGAATCGGAATAGCCGTGGAGTGTGAAATGGTCATTATGTGGGTACCATAATCCTAGTTTAGATGACCCTATTAGATAATGAAAAATACGTTTTACCGCTTTTAAATGAGATTCTTTTGGATTGGCTTGAAAGCGAGCACATAAACATACGACAAACATTATATCTGGTCTAGATGCACTTAAATAAAGAAGAGAACCTATCATTCCTCTATATAGCGTTTGATCAATAGAAATTCCAGATTCATCTTTTCCTAGTTTTAAAGAAGCACTCATAGGAGTAGAAGCTTGTTTAAGATTTTCAAATCCAAATCGTTTAAGCATATCGTGAACATATTTTGATTGACAAATAAAAATACCATCAGTTCTTTGTAAAATTTGAAAACCAAGAAAATATGATAGTTCTCCTACAAGACTCATTTCAAATTCATTTTTCATTATTAAGACTACTTCATTACACAACTCTTCATTAGTGGCTCCAAAAATTATGTCATCAACATATATTTGTAGAATAATTAATTCGTTATTTTTATGCTTAATGAAGAGTGTGTTGTCTGCACTTCCAATAACATAACCGTGCTCTAACAAAAACGATGTAAGACGATCATACCATGCACGGGGCGCTTGTTTTAAACCATAAAGCGCTTTTTCTAATTTGTAAACATGATTTGGAAATTTTTCATTTATGAAACCGGGGGGTTGTTCTACATAAACTTCTTCTTTAATAAACCGGTTTAAAAGGGCACTTTTAACATCCATTTGAAATAATTTTATTCTTTTAAAACTCGCAAATGCCAAAAATATTTGTATAGATTCTAAGCGAGCTACGGGTGCAAAAGTTTCTTCAAAATCTACCCCCTCGATTTGTGAATAGCCTTGAGCAACTAAGCGTGCTTTATTTCTTACAATCCTAGATTCACCATCTAGCTTATTTTTAAAAATCCATTTTACGCCAATAATTGGATGATTAGATGGTCTTTCTACTAAATTCCAAACTTTATTTCTTTCAAATTGTCCTAACTCTTCATTCATTGCCAAAAACCAAAATTCATCATTTAAAGCGGTGGAAACGTTTTTAGGTTCAATTTCAGACACAAAGCAAATATTTGAAAATGTTTCATGAAGAGAGGACCGAGTTCTTACCCCAGTAGAAGGTTCCCCAATGACTAGCTCCTTTGGATGATTTTTGGAGAAGTTTAGAATGCTTGGAGGTACCTATTCTTCTTCTTTTGACTTCTCCTCCTCTTCTTTGGACGGTTCTTCTTCATCGTGCTCCAAGGATGGCAAAGGTTCATCATCGGTACCTGTAGGGAGCTTCTCTGCACATGGAACAAACTCATCAAATCTGAAATTAATTGACTCTTCAACCTTGCTTGATCTTTTATTAAATATTCTATTTGCTTTACTAGTTGAAGAATAACCAAGAAATATTCCTTCATCGCATTTTTCGTCAATTTTTCCTAAAGAATCTTTTGTATTAAGAATGAAGCATTTACATCCAAATACTCTAAAATATGATACGTTAGGTTTCTTTTGATAGTAGAGTTCATATGGTGTGAGAGTTAATGATGGGCGAAGCATAACTCTATTCATCACATA
The DNA here is from genome assembly GCA_033032865.1 of Dactylorhiza incarnata. NCBI lineage: Eukaryota > Viridiplantae > Streptophyta > Magnoliopsida > Asparagales > Orchidaceae > Dactylorhiza > Dactylorhiza incarnata. Next base: position 1,994,801 of record JAWHQI010000107.1, on the reverse strand, counting down.
GCATGCAGTGCTTACGGCTTCTGCCCAAAAATACTTAGGTAATTTATATTCAGATAGCAATGTGCGTGCAAGTTCTTGTATTGTCGGATTTTTCCGTTCTACAACACCGTTTTGTTGAGGTGTGCGTGGAGCAGAGAACTCATGCTTAATACCTAACATGTCACAAAAAGATTTAAAATTTTCATTTTCAAATTCACCTCCATGATCTGAGCGAATGCATTTTATTTTTAAATCTAATTCATTTTGAATGCGAGTACACAATTTTGAAAATTCGCAAAACGCATCAGATTTGGAGGAGAGAAATAAAGTCCAACAATATCTAGAATAGTCATCTATGAGAACATAAGTGTATAATCTACCACCAAGACTCGCAGTGTTAACGGGACCAAAAAGATCCATATGAATTAATTGCAGAGGTTTTGATGTAGAAATTTCGTTTTTGCTTTTAAAAGATGACTTAGTAAATTTGCCGTTTTGGCATGGAGAGCATAATGAAGATAAATTTCCATTTAACTTAAGCAATCCTCTAATCAATTGTCTTTTTGCTAGTTTTAAGATGAGCTTTGTACTAGCGTGGCCTAAGCATCTATGCCATAATTCTAATTCATCATTTTTTGTTATAAAACATTTTATAGAAGATTTAGAAAGATCATGAAATAAAACTATGTAAACATTATGAATTCTAGGTGCAGTTAATAACACATCTTTTGTTTTAGGATTAACAATCTTGCAAAGGATAGTGGAAGATTCAAAAAGTACGTATAAACCTTTATCGCACAGTTGACTTATAGATATTAGGTTATGTTTTAATCCTTTCACATAAAGCACATTTGATATAAGAAAAGATGCGTTACCCACTGTACCAACTCACATGATCCTTCCTTTACCGTTATCGCCAAACGTCACTATTCCTCCTTTCTTCTTTTCTAGGCTAAGGAATTTTGCTTTATTGCCCGTCATGTGTTTGGAGCAGCCTGAGTCCAAATACCACATGTCTTCTGTTTCCTTAGCCTTCCTGCAAATCTAGAAAGAGGATGAGAGTAAAGACCCGGATACCCAAGAGGTACCACCCATAGAGTAAGTGGATTTCATAGGTACCCAGATTTGTTTTAATGATCGTTGATTTATTATATTCCTGCAAGAGCCAGACGTGTGTCCAAATTTAAGACAATTAGCACACGAAATAAAGGGGGTTGAGACCCTTTTCTGAGTTTCTACGTTGCCCTTGCTGGATGATGTTTGTACATTAGAAAAACCAGAAGAATTTTTAACTTTAGAGCTACCGCCGGCGTTAGTAGCTAGCGCCGGGCGGTAGTGTTCACTTTTATATCCGAGTCCGATTTTTCCAGACCCAAAGCATTGATTACCCAGAAGCATATCCAGGGATTTTTGACCAATCCCGAATTTGGTTATGGCTAAATTGAGATTTTGATTTTGTTTTTTAAGAGATGTATTTTCTTGAACAATCATAACACATTTGTTTTCAAATCCTTTTTTGTTCTTTTCAATTTGTAACATAGAAGTTTTCAATTTTCTCTATAAGTCCCCTTTTTCTTTTGCAATGATTTTGTTTTGTGAAAGGGCATTAGAGAGAGAAACTTCAAGTTCTTTTATCATAAATAAAGAGTGCTCACATTCTTGACATGAAACTTTTCTTTTTTCAAGAGAGACTAATTTTTTTGTGAGCTTACGATTTTCTTTTATAATAGATTCATTTTCATGATTTAATAAAACAAATTTATCATAAAGTTCTTCAAAGGTAGGAGGAGATACCTCAGTGTCGCTAAGAACACTGGTGTCGTCATCGTCGCTTTTGGCCATTAAGCACAAGTTTGCTTCCTCCTCGCTACTTGACTCAGAACCGTTTGACTCTTCAGAGGAAGAGTCATCCCAAGTGGCGGCCTTCAGCACTTTCTTCTTTTCTTTTGCTTTCTTTTGTTCTTTTCGTTCCTTTTGGTATTTTGGGCACTGGATCCGAATGTGCCCGGTTTTTCTGCAGTGATAGCATTCTGGAGGCGGCCTTTCTTCTTCGTCATCGCATCCTTTTTCTTTCTTCGATGAATAGGAGGATCCCTTTCGTCGAGTATCTTTTTGGAAGAATTTTCGGAATGTGTTCCGTCTCTCTGGATTTCTGATGAACTTCTTGAAATTCTTCACCAGGAGTCCTTCTTCATCATCATCGTCCTCTTCGATGCACTCCTTCTTTGATGTCAGCGCCAACGCCTTTTTCTTCGGCTCCTTGTTGTATTCGTCATGTTGAATTTGTAGTTCTACCTCATGGGTTTTGAGATTCCCAATGAGATTCTCGATCTGGAGCGTTCTTAAGTTGTGCGACTCCGAGATGGCCGTCACCTTCGGATTGAACCTTGGAGGTAAGGAACGAAGAATTTTCCTCACCAAGTCCCTGTCGGAGTAGGTCTTTCCAAGCGCCTTTGATGCGTTGACAATCTTTGTGAAGCGAGTGTACATTGAGTTGATGTCCTCTTCCGTGTCCATCCTGAATTTTTCGTATTCAGATTCCAGTTGAAACAGCTTGGCATCTTTCACCTGCGATGTACCTTCGTGAGTAACTTCTAATTGATTTCAAATATAATAAGCAGTTGTGCATGCAGAAATTCTATTAAACTCAGTCCTATTTAAAGCGCAATATAAAGCGTTCATTGCTTTAGCATTAATTTTACACCTTAGTTTATCGTTGTCATCCCATTTATCTTTAGGTTTTGCTAATGTCGTCTCTCCTACTACAGTTGTAGGCGGAGAGTACCGTACTTCTACCATGTTCCATACTTCTACATCCATGGTCATAAGAAAACACATCATTCGATTTTTCCAGTAATTAAAATCTGACCCAGTAAAGAGAGGTGGTCGACTAAACCCTTGACCCTTAGGAAAAGCGAGATCATGAGACGTCATTGTTCCCGGTTGTTAAGCCGATTGGAACAAAACCTGCCTCTGATACCACTTGTTGGATCGGTCGCCGCCCTTAGAGGGGGGGGGGGTGAATAAGGGTTTTCAAAAACTTTAGATTATATTTATTAAACTTTGAATTATTGCATGATTAAACACATGAAATAAGTTAAGTAAAACAAAAAGAGAGATAAGCTTTATTAATGATAAATAAGTTTTACAAAACTTGATCTCGATGACGCTAGAGATCGGAGGCGAATAATAAAAAATCTCTTTTTGTTTTCTATCCCGACTCACTTCCCCACGAACCGGTGGCCCTAGCCTTATCCTCCCCGGATTCGGCCTCAAGCCGCTCTAGCCAATCCTTCCCTGGATGTGGCCTCAAGCACCCCCTAGAACTAGCCTAGATCTAGTCGCCAATACGAGGCGAATTTTAGCCCTAAGTCTACCCCAGACCTAGTCGCCAACACGAGGCGATTTCACTACCGTTTCCAATGAAGAAAGAGAAATAAAATAACAAAACCTCCCTTAAGTTGAACTTCTGAAGTCGGAGACGAAGATCCGCTGTAGAATCAGCGTTTGTTGAAGCGGACTTCGTCTGGATTCGGCGTGATGGAATTCTCCTTCAGAAATTGGCAGAGCTTCGCTGGGACCTCAAATTTCGGCTAAGACAAGCCTCTGGAATTCTAGTACTCTCTCTCTCTGAGGTGTATGCAATGGGTGTGTGAAAACAAGAGCAGAGGGGGTCCTTTTATAGCCCAAGCGCTACCGCCGGTGCTAGCGCTACCGCCGGCGCTAGCCCGGATTAGGAAAGATTTTGCGCGGCAGGATATCCCATCCGCGACAACGTTTTGCTCTATGTCTTTTGTGCGCCACGCTACCGCCAGCGCTAGTAACTACCGTCGGCGCTATCCCTGATTAAGTAACTTTTTGCACGGCAGGATCTTCAATCCGCGACAACCTTGCTTTTATTCCTTCTGTGTTCAGCGCTACCGCCGGCGTTATCCGCTACCGCCAGGCGTTAGCGCCTTCTATAATCAGCTCCTGGAATTGCGCTATTCATCGCTAGCGCCAGGCGGTAATTGCTACCGCCAGCACTAGTGGGAGTACTGTCTTCTGTTTTCATTCATCGGAATTCGTCGGGAGTTCTCGAGAACATTCGACGAATTGACTTAGCCGCACAATTTCCTTCACAAGTCTGCCTTTTTAACTTCTGTCTGCGTTCGTCGATATTCGTCGGGAGTTCACGAGAACATTCGACGAATAGACTTAGCCGCTAACAGTTCGTCGAACGACAGATAGCGCATGCGCTAGTGATACCGCCAGCGCTAGTGGCCATGATAGAATTCTGGCCTCAATTTTGGGGACAACAATCCTTGAGTCATGTGGACTTTGATTTCCTGCACACTTAAACACACAAGATCAAATACACATAGGATTTGTTATTCTCAAAGCTAGGAGATGCAGAAGACCATGTTCCAACATAAGTGTTTGCCCGAGACGTGCAAATGGTTAAGTCTGGGGGTGTGATGAGTCCCATTTATATACACATTTATGGACTCATCTGGGCCTTATTTCAAGTCGATGCACTACACTTTAGGCATGTTTTCGATCATATTTGTTATTCCTTGCTAGGTGCACTCTTAGGCCCATTTTGGTGTGCATTTGCGCTCCTTGTTATTGGGGGTAAGCACATGGTGATCCCCATCCCTTTCTCTATGTTTATCTAGTGCTGGAGGTGTTTTCCCAGCTGTTTTATCTTGTATACAGGTGGTCGGATCATCCAGTTTCCCCCCAGAATTCATGATTGTGTGCAACGCACGGTCGTGCATTTCCTTGACACACGGACGGTTGCGGTCGTGCCTTCTCATCTGGGCAGAAAACGGGAGATCTGAGTTTGTTCGTGCGTTTTGACGCACGTGCGGAATTGCCCGTGCGTGAGTCAAACGCACGGACGCCTGTTTCTTCCTGTTTTTTTAGCTTTTCTGAATTTACCCGTGCGTTTTGAAGCACGGGCGATTTTGCCCGTGCGTGAGTAAATCGCACGGGCGGCGTAGCTTCGTCTTCACGCCAGTTTTTATCATTAATTATCGCACGGGCAGCGCACGATCGTGCATTCGCCCGTGCGTGACCAAAACTCTGCCTGTTTAGTATTTAAAGCAGGAAATGCTGCTACCAAACAAGGCCCCCGATTCCCCTCACGAGAAAAGCCAGGAATCCCGCCATTTTCGCCCTTTCCACTGGAGGAGACAAGAGGATACCATTTCCAGCGATCTCCTTTGCCATTCCTCCATCCGGGTGCATTTGCAAGCATTCTCCGCCACTAGTTCAAGCATTCTTCGCCGAGGAGACCATAGAAGCGCTGAAGATCGTTGGAGCGGTGACAGCCGCCTTCGAGTCCGCACACCTTCTGAGGGCCGAGCCCGGAGAGAGCCCGACAACCTCTCACTCCGGCCGAGAACCCAAGACGCGGTGACATCTTCTATGTGGTCCTTTCTAAACTTTGATGCTTGTGCTTTCTCTTTGTGTTGTTGTACGAATGCTTGTTATGTTAATGATATGGATCCTTGCTTGTGTTCATGTGCAATGATGATGTGGTGGTGAGAATAGCTTTCGTTGTTGTTGTAATAGCCTAGGTTGTTTGTGGTGAAGCCATCTAGCAATTTCTAGTGGTGATGTTGGCGAAGAGGTGAGTACGACCCTCACAAAACCTCGCATTATGGCCACTCCATCCGCTTACCGAAGCACGGCATCGCGGTCGCTGCACTCACCCACACCTTGCGAAGCGGTGCTTTTCGACCCGCATTTCTCTTAATTCTGCAATAGCTTAGGAATCCAATCACAACGCCCCTGTTTTACTTTATTCGCTCGTGCAACAATCGAATCACCACACGTTTCGTTCACCAGAACCTGCATTCCTTTGAGATCGACATTCGGAGAGTTCCTCCCTATTTTATTACTTGAGCGACCGGTGCACTGCCGTCGTATCGCATTTCGTGCTTGCTAATTAGCGGTGCTGAAATCGCGCATCACCCGTCGGCAGGGCCCTCCGTAGATTCCCCTAAGGTCCCACCTACTCATCAAATAGGTGGGTTAGACTTTCTTTCTGAGCTTAAGACAAGCTCGAAAAGAGCGGGGATTGTGTATAACCCTCAAATATTTCGAGTCGGTGTGACCCGATGCGGATGAGGTCGTGATAGAGAGGGTGACATGACGCAGTAGACTGAAACATCAGAGGTCGTCAAAGACCAAAAAGAGAAGGCCGGGGGGGCAGATTTCCTTGTCAAGTGGACCTTGGTTCCACTCGCGCATGGCCCCGGGCGAGTGGACCCTTGGCCCACTCGCCCAAGGACCCGGGCGAGTGGACCATTGGTCCACTCGCCCGAGTGGGGTGGCGAGTGGACCAAGGGTCCACTCGCCCAAGGGTGTGGGTCCACTCGCCCCATATAGTTGGGCGAGTGGACCAAGGGTCCACTCGCCCGAAGGGTGGAGTGGACCGTGAGGTCCACTCGTGCAGCCAGGGCGGTGGACCTCGGTCCGCTCGTTCAACCCCCGATAAGGGGGGAGTGGATGTCTCGTCCTCCACTCGCCCCCCCCCCCCCCCCCCTTCTTGTTTTGATCGTCAAGGTTCGTGGTTGAGCTGCGGATAGCAGAATTTTGGCTATCCGCAACCCCATTTTGGGAAGTCTATTAATAGACCCCCATGGGCACCTTGGGAAGGGTTGGTCTACCCCCTCTCCCTCGCGTGTGTCTTGTGAGCAAGCACTACCCCCTCCCCCCTTGTCATAGAAGGTTGGTGGTGAGGTGAGCTTTAGTGCCCTCCAAAGTGCCCAGGCTCAGCATTGGCTTGGGAGGGGAAGCTCTCTTTGAACTTTCGGGTGTGTGGTGGGACCTCCACGCTGCAGCTTAAGGGTTCGTTTGTGGACTCATGTGTTCTTCTAGGGTAGGATCTTCAAGTTCTTAGCAACCAGCCAGGGGTTCTAGCTCGGGTCAAGTAACGGTTAACTGCATCCCCCTTTCGAACGTCGAGACCAGTTCTCTGGTTTCAACAAGTTCTTTGTTGTGGTAGATTGGACTTAGTATGATTTTAAGTTGTACACTACAACTAAATATAATTACCTCTTTTTCATCATAATGTAAATTTAATTTTCATTCCGCAACTAAGTATAATACATAAACTTATTTCATCTTAGTGTGATTTTAAGTTACACCAAAACTTAGTAATTCTCTTCTTTTTGATTTTGTTGACAGATTGAGAAAGCCCATCTTTCAGACCAATTACTTCAATTGGTAATCATCTTAACAAATTTTAAGATCTTATCTATTTATTTTGTTGAATGTTTATTTTTGCAGGAGCTCAAATGATCATGTAAGGGATAGATCCTGGTATGTTTCCATCTATGCTAATTATACTTCTTAGGTAATAAGAGACGAGGAGCATAAATGTTTACAAAAATCGACTTCTCTAAATATGGTTTTATTTAATTTTTGTATATAAATTTGATATACATGGTTTTTCATTTTCTTGAAGTATTTATTTTTTGCAATTTTTTATTGTAATGCTCTCTGCATATTTTCCTCCTTCAGGAAGTTGTTCTTATTATGGATCTCCTAAAACTTGACAATGCATCTTCATTTTGGATAATTCATCAACAAAGTAAGAGGTATGTATGTATTTTGACAAGTTTTCATGAGGAAATTGAGTGCCATGAGTTTCCTGAGCATGGTGGAGGCTAAGATGTCTTCCAGGTTCCGATTCCATCTGAGGGACGACGAGCTCATCTGCAACTATCTCAACAAGTGCGATCCTCTGGAACTCGCCTCTATAATCTCTAGATCTTTTTTCCCTGCATAATCTCTAGAGAGAATTTTATTTATTTCCAACCGCATATATACTAATTCTAATCCACAATTGCCTGCAATATGTTAATTTCCTTCGTTTAGAATTCAAGCAGCGTCAATCCATTTAAAACCAACTTCAAACCCCCAAAATCAAAGAGAGTAGTTCACCTAATGACATGTAATTCAGTAATTTTCAGTTTTATATAGAAATTTGCATACAAAAATTCATTTTTTTGTGTACCTTCTACATAACTTGAAAGTGCACAGTGTGCCTCTGAGAATCCTCTAGAGAGGGATGAATAGAGATTTAAATTTATATCCATCCTAACTGTGAAAACAAGAAACTTAACTAAGGATTTATGCTGAACAAGAACACATGCAGAATAAGGTGCAAGAAATAATCGAAAGAACTTGGGACAGCACAAAAAATTGAAACCCAGAAGACACACAGATTTTTTTAGAGGTTCCCCAAAATATGGGTACTCCCCTCTTCTACCACCTGATAGGGATGCCTACAGTGCTTGAGTCTTTTGATAAGGAGACTCTAAGAACCACTGATCTTTTGACAAGGAGATCATGAACCACCAGATCTTTTGATAAGGAGATCTTGAACCACCAGATCTTTTGATAAGGAGATCTTGAACCACTGAATCCTTTGAAGAGGGATTAATAAAACTCTTTTACAGAATGAGAAAGAAGGAGAAGAAAGAAGGTTATAGGAATTGTGTTCAGAATTCTTGAGGGGACTGTAAGAAGAACAGTATATTTGATGTTCAACAGGATCTGCTCTTGATTAATCCCTGCTTTAGATAGTGATGAATTGTAGGTGCTTTGTATGTCAGATCCTTTCTACTTCTGCTGATTTAGATCTGGCTGCTATGTGATTGTGATGAAGAGCAGCTTTCAGATCTTCTGTTCTCTTAGATGAAGAACAACAGGGCTTTCTTTTCTTTTCTCTTTTCTGTGTTAGGGTTCCTAAGGGAGAGGGAGTAGAAGAGGAAGCCCTAGCAAGAAGAGAGACGGCTGATTATGATTAATGATGTATTTCTTTCTATCTAATCTTCTCCTTTTATTCTCTGTATTCAATTTCAAAAATCTTTCTCTTTCTGGTATGCCTTGATAAGGTGTTCTGCATATCACTTTCTCTTTCTTTTCTTTTTAATTTTTGGCCCGTCCACCTAAAAGGAATATGTTTCCAAGAAACTTTTTGTCTCCTTCTTTAATGCTTCTTTCTATTTCAGACAATTATTAAGTCGTTAGGAAACAGTCTTGAAGGATGTGGGCCATGAAAGAAGGACCAAAATGACACCTGAAAAGTTTAACTTTTACAGACTGTATTCGACGTAGCGTCGAGTTCATTTCCTCTCTTATCGACATAACTTCGAGTTCTTGAAGAAGCAGCTTCGATTACATCTCTGCTCTGTTTGAACTCTGCTAGTCAACGTTGTGTCGACATCTTATCGACGTGTCCATCGAGTTGATCTGCCTGGTTCTGAACTTCTTCTTCTGCGTCGAGATGAAGTCGACGTTGCGTCGACTTTAGATGGCTTTGACAGATAACCTCTTCTACATCGAGTTGAAGTAGAAGCTGCGTCGACTTCTCAAGTTACTTTGATAAGTCTCTGACCTCTACTTTGACATCTATTCGACGTAACGTCGACTTGAGTTACTTCGACAGGAGGGTTGAACCATTTGGACTTCTAGTCAGAGTAGCATCGATATGGACTCGATGTTACGTCGAATTCTATTCGACGTAAATGTTAACTTAGCCCAACTTTGCTTCCCTTGATCTGGTCCTAACACCCTAGGTTGAGTGTGACATCCTAAGACATCTAATGACCAGATTACCCTCACTATACAATGGGTAATTTATTCCTAAGAGATAAAATCACTTTTAGGTAATTTGTTAAGTTAAATTAGAAGGGGTTTTTCCCAACAATCTCCCCCATATTTATCTTAACAAATTTGAGTAAAGTGATTTTATACATTTCTTTGCATAATCAAACATACATGCAAGATAACATAGATACAGAAAGGAAACAACTGAAATTATAGACATCAGATTTCCATATCAGGAGATTGTGTAGCATTGTTTTTCCCACTAAATGTAATTCCATAAAAACCAATAATTCATCTGGTACCTGAAGTTCAGAGATCCTTCTCAAGAGTTCTTCTCTTTCTTGAGAATACTTTTGAGGAGGCTTTTCTTGAGGCAAACTTCAGTGGCTCATTATTTTCTTCAGCAGTGTCTTTGGGAAGCTCCCCCTGACTTTGTACATTTGTTCCAGCTTCCTGGGCAGCTTCCTCTGCTATCTGAACAACTTCATCTAATGGATCTTTATCTTGAATCTCATCTTGAGCTGCAACTGTGCTTACAGCAGTCATCTCTGCATCTAGGTCCCTCTGGACATCTGTTGCATCTATTTCCTTATCATCTAATATTGTTGGAGCAAACTCCCCCTGATCTGCAAGCCTTCCCTGGACATCATCATCCAACCTTTCTGGATGCTCCCCCTGAGACTGTGCACCCTGAAAGGTGTTGGATCGATAGGCTCCCTTAGAGGGGGGGGGTGAATAAGGGTTTTAAAATTTATATTATATTTTGAAATACTTGCTTATGATAAGAGATCAAAATAGTGATTTTGAATAAGGATCTAAATTGTTTTATAATAAATGAGAGGATAATAAACAATTTAGAGAACTGAAGAACAAATCAATTTTTTTACACAAAGAGAGACATGATTATTATTAATAAAATTGATTACAAAATTTTGATTTAAATGACGCTAGAAATCAAAGCGAAATATGAAAGACTCTTTTTGTTTTCTATACCGACTCGAATCCCCACGAACCGGTTGGCTTTAGCCGATCCTTCACCGGATACGGCCTAAAGCCGCTCTAGCCAACCTTTCCCCGGATATGGCCTCGAGCACCCCCTAGACTTACACCCTAGATCTAGTCGCCAACACGAGGCGAATTTCTGCCCTAAGTCCTACCCAGACCTAGTCGCCAACACGAGGCGAGTTTACTAAATGATTACAAGAAAAGATGTGAAATAAAAAGACAATAATATAAAAACTCCCTCTATGTGGATCTCTTGGAGAAGTAGACGAAGACTCGCAGAGTATGATCGTAGTCGATGCGGTCTTTCGTCATGATGATGACGCGTGTTGAAATCTTCTCCACGGATCTCCTTAAGCCTTCATGGATTTGTGGGAGTATCTCTCTGAACCTTCCTCTCTATGCTATGGCACGAAGCTCTGGAATTTTGGATCTCAAGAGGATGATGAAGACGGAGCCAAGGGGTCCTTTTTATAAACTTGGAGCTAGCGCCCGCGCTAGTGCTACCGCCGGCGTTATCCCATTTTAGGACATATTCTGCGCGGCAGAATCTTCAATCTGAGGAAACAATTCTCTCTTGCCTTCTGTGCTCCGCGCTACTGCCTGCTCTATCGGATACCGCCAGGCGCTATCTCCTTCTATATTTGCTCTCGGAATTGTGCTTAAGCATTCTTTTCGTCGATCGAATTTTCGTCGAACGCTTTGATGAGCATTTCGTCGAGCGCAGCTAACAGTTCGTCGAGCGAACACTATGATGAGCATTTCGTCGAGTGCAGCTAACAGTTCGTCGAGCGAACGGTAGCGCCAGTGCTAGTACTAGCGCACTACGGTAGAGTAAGCAGTTCGTTGAGCGCCAGTCTGCATCTCAGCGATTTGGTTTCGTCTCAGCGGTTCCTTAGCGCTAGCGCCAGGCGCTAGGTGATACCGCCTGTGCTAGAAGGAGTGTTGGATTTGATGGCTCAAATTTGGGGGCAACCTTCCTATGTAATCCTTGAGTCATTTGGGCTTTGTTATCCTACACACTTAAACACACAAGATCAAATACACATAGGTTTTGTTATTCTCAAACCTAGGAGATGCGGAAGACCATGTTCCAACAAACTCCCCCTTTTGATAATAACAAAACCATTAATGATAAATCAGAGCATTAATATATATATAAGCATGATGAACTACTTGTGAGTGTGTGAGAGTGATGACTTAGGATAATTATTGATTTTAGCATTTAGAATTGCTCCCCCTAAATACATGCTCCCCATAAGTGAATGCTCCCCTAATATGTAAGCTATCATCTTAATTAAGCATGTTAGTTTTCTATTTTGATAGCAGATTATATTTATCATATTTATCATGTTAGTTCTCCCCCTTTTGTTATTAGCAGAAGTGGGTAAGGAGGCAAAACACAGAAAAGTTTTGATTTAGAAGATAAAGGCATGATCGAGCTTTTTAGAGAGAATGAAATGATAAGGAGTTTTAGAATAATTTTTAGAGAGATATATCAGAGTTTTTAGCTTAAAGATGAACAATATAACATTTGTCAAGTACTCAATATTATCATGTTAGTTTTTTCTTTTTATATAAGAGTTTTAAGCATAAAAAAATGTAATGATTTCCAAGTAACTAAACTACCCGGACAATATGTCTACACCCTAGCCCCGTACTAAGTGATGTATGGGCATGAGGAGCTACATACATATCGTAGGTTGGGGTGTTATTCCCATATGCAAACACTAGAAAAAACTCAACCCAGCACTCTTTCCCCCCAGTGCCTCGCAAGGCCCCACTGGAACCCTCCCCGGTTAAGGACAAGACATGACTTAGAGTTTAGGTTATCTAATGTCTACAACCCTACGCCCCCGCTATGGTGAGATATGTAATCATGGATAATAATTATTGGAAATATTTAAGCGTTTTAAATCAAATTATAATTTCATAGCCAATGGGTTTTAATATTTGAATTTTTAAAGAAAAGTTCACATATCTGATCCATTAATAAATCAGAGTTGTAGTATTACAATATTTTTATAGAAATAAATCAGAGTTTTTAGCATAAAAAATATTCTTGTTTAAAGCAACCAATATAAAGTTTACCAAGCAAGTCTACCACTTGTTGAAAGAAAGGAATGTTAAGATTCAAGTGAGGATGCACACAAAATAAAAGACTTTAAATAAGCATGAAAGTGCAAGGTAAAACAATTATATGGTTATGATGCGGAAGACTTATCGAAATACAAGAAACATCTTATTGTAATCAATGATGATCCATAAAAAGATATATGAGTTAATTTTCATAAAGAAGATGTTTTTGTAAATCATTGTTCAATTAAAATCTTTAAGTCTAACAATAAAATAACCAAGCATGAAATAATGTTATCAAAAAGAGATTACTACAATGTTATTTTAATTCACAAATTCAAAACATACCAAACATTGTAGAAAGCATGCTAGGTTATCTAGTGCATTTCATAAATAAAGAGTAGTATAGAATTAGCATTAGGATCCAATACTAATGAGAAGAAGTGTTATGAAAGATAATGATGTGCACATAGGTGTATTTTGAATAGAGTAAACAAATGTTTTAATCAAAAATACAAGAAATATGTAAAGTAGGAGCACAATCACAAACTTCAATGCACAAAAAATGTACAACTACCAAGGTGCTTTGCACACACAATGCTCACTAAGACTTATCAGGTTGCAAAATAGTGCTTGGGGGATCACATATTTTATTTTAATGTTGAGATTAGTGATCCGGTGTACTTAAGAGTAAGTGGTTTTTATTTTGAAAGAAAGAATTGATTTGCACAAGATACTTTACTATTCTTTCCAAGGTGCTCAACCTCACAACGCTTATTAAGACTTATCAGGAGGTTCAAGTAGTGCTTGGTGGAGTTGTCTTTGTCACTTTATTTTATGATTTTTGTTTTGTACAAAGTTCTCCGAATACACTTGTTTTGCAAACCAATAGAATTTATGAAAACATAACCAGTTTTCTTAACTTTTAAAAGTGCAAATAAAGGTAGTGTAGGTAAGATACTTGTGCAATTTTAATTTATTGTACTAATACAAAACATACACAAGCATTCTTAGATTAAACACATATGTAGACAATGCCAAAATAAGTGAGTGAATAAAGATCATTATCAAACATAAAACATTTACTCATACTTAGAGGCATGCTTAGCTTGGTTCTACACAACTTTTATAATATAATTGATGCACATATTAATAGATATCTCAAAGCATGATGAAAACAATGTTCAAAGTAGTTTGAAAAGATAAATTGCAACATTATAGAAGTTCTAAATGATGGGTTAAATCATGCTTGATTTTCAATGAAGTCCATACAGTATTTTTGATATTTTGAAGAATAATTTTGATTTAAAGTTTGAATTCATAAGATTGATCTTGGAATTCCCGAGGACTACCTTGTGAGGGGTTCACCCGGTACTAGGAGATGTGATGGGATGATAGCCCAAATCCCCCTTTCGTAAGATACATATAAGTAGAAAATGTAAGTTCAAAAAAAAAATACTTGTTCATTTTTTTTTGTATTTTTATATTTGATTTTTGCATATAGAAATCAAACAAATAACCAAAGAAAGAAAAAAAAATTGTAATTTGGTTTTTGTAATTTTGTATTTTAATTTTTCAAAAATCAATTATAGGCATAGATGCAAAATGAGTATTACATATAAAATAATATATTTTTAGTGATTTTTCAGAATTTTAAAATTACAAAAAATCGGACACTTGAGCTAGCACCGGCGTTAAGTCCTAGCTCCTGCGTTAGTTCACTGAGAGTGCTTATTTTAATCATATAGCCTAGATTTTCTTCGATTTTGCTTCCAATTTTTCTTAATTATGTTTGTGCAATGTAAGGCATGTCTAATGAAGTGAAAAGACGAGAAGAAATTGCAAAAAGTTGCGGAAGTTAAAATTTTAGTACATGGGTTTCACATTCATTAAAGTTCCATATTCATTAAACCTTAATTCTTGAGTTTTGCAAAACCATTTAAGCTTAATTATTATTTAATATGCAAACAAAGAAGATATGATTAATGTTATGCCAAAGTTTGATAGTGTTTCAACTTACAGACCTAGAATGAAGTGAAGATTCTATTTGATTTGATTTTGTTGATATCACGATGATTCTAAGGTCCAAACTTGGCATAAATCACAATACGTACATAATACACCAACCATGGTAAACAATTATAATGTCAATTGTTATCATATAATTCATATACATGTGATAAAGATAGTTGTTTTTAGATGATTTTTTTATATGAATTATGATATACGATTTTTAGAGAATTTTATCAAAGGACACCAATAGATCATTGTGGTGTGAGTGGCATTAGTATTTAAGACAATTAATCTTTCAATATGTCTTTTGTGATTTTCTTTATACTTTAGATAAATATCTCATAACAAATTTAGAGTTTGATTCATATGGATAATATAAGATATTTAGAAGCAATGAATATAAGAATAAAAGATAGGTCATCAAAATAAAATATGATTTTGAATTTTGATCAATTTGATTTATAAGATCATATTTCCTATAATATATAAGATGACTATAACATGATAGCTTAAAAAGAAAACAAAAAGAAAAAAATAGAAAAGACATTAAAGCACATCATGAAGTAGAAAATTGTACATTTCAATTTGAAAATATTCTACTTCATGCATTTGGATGATACTAGTAGATGGGAGAATTGGGTATCCAAAGGGAACCAAGTGTAATGGTTGCTTTAGGTACCCAAATATAGCGTGATAATTTTTGGGGAGACGACAACGAAAGAATTCTTTCAAGTGGAGTTAATGTGTCATTTTTTATTTTGGGTCTCCATTCATATTTTGATTTAATATTATGCATCAAATTTCCATATTCATTAAACTTAGGTTTAAAATAATAATCACTTTTGAAATTATATTTCATAGGAAATTTATGCACATTAGAATTTAATTTGGGAGATACATAATGTGGGTTAGAATTCATTATGTTTGTGTGATTAAACATTCTACTAGGTGCATGTTTAATATGTTTTAACATACTAGTAGAAGTTTTACACATGTTTGATGATAAACTAGAAATAAGATATTTAAAATTATTTAATCTTTTTTGAAAGAGTAATTTTAAAGATTCTAGTTTATAAGAGAGAATATTATTTTCGTTTATCAATTTTTCATTATGTTCTTTTGAAATTAAAAGTTCTTTTTCTAAATCCTTGAATTTTTCTTTAATATTATTATAATCAAAATAAGGTGTATAGTTTTCAAATGAAGAGCATGATTGAGATTCAAACACATCCTTTTTGGATTCTTCATTCACATTTGCTTTCAAAGTTTTATTTTCTAAACGTAATCTCTTATTAGCAATTTTTAATTTCTTCATTCTACGTTTAGCAATTTTTTGTATATGGAAATAAGATAAAGAATTAGACTTTCTTACAGCGCAATCGGAAGAGGCAAGATGTGAACATGAAGTTCCTTTGTTGTCTTCTAGGCCTTCCTTCTTTATAGATGAATTTTCATCTTCTCTTGATGAATTGCTCTCTTTGGCTAAGTCAATTTCCATGATTTACATGGTTTTGCTACAAGAGAGATTTTCTTGAATAATGGTGGATGCTTGTATGTCTTTCTCTTCCTGTGTTTGTTCCATACCTGCAAGAGGAAGATCATAAGTTATCTCAAGAAAATTCCACATCTCATATGCAGTAGGAAAAGTATGAATGAGTTTGGAAATATTTTGATCTAACGCACAAAATAGACTATTCATAGATTTTGCATTTAAAACCATTTCGTTTTTATTTAATACGCTAGGTGGCTTTTTAATAGTGATGTTCCAAACTTTTTCATCTAAATCTTTAAGAAAATTTCCCATTAATATTTTCCATCTTTTAAAATTTCTTCCTTCAAATAGAGGTGGTGCTGGTGATTTTCCTTCTTTAAAAAAATTACCCCCACTAATAGAAGCGAGATCATGAGACGCCATTATTCCAAGTTGTTAAGCCGATTGGAATAAAACCGCTCTGATACCACTTGTTGGATCAGTAGGCGCCCTTAAAGGGGGGTGAATAAGGGTTTTAAAATTTATATTATATTTTGAAATACTTGCTTATGATAAGAGATCAAAATAGTGATTTTGAATAAGGATCTAAATTGTTTTATAATAAAGGAGAGGATAATAAACAATTTAGAGAAATGAAGAACAAATCAATTTTATTACACAAAGAGAGACATGATTATTATTAATAAAATTGATTACAAAATTTTGATTTCAATGATGCTAGAAATCAAAGTGAAATATGAAAGACTCTTTTTGTTTTCTATACCGACTCGTATCCCCACGAACCGGTTGGCTTTAGTCAATCCTTCCCCAGATACGGCCTTAAGCCGCTCTAGCCAACCCTTCCCCAGATATGGCCTCGAGCACCCCCTAGACCTACACCCTAGATCTAGTCGCCAACACGAGGTGAATTTCTGCCCTAAGTCCTACCCAGACCTAGTCGCCAACACGAGGCGAGTTTACTAAACGATTACAAGAAAAGATGTGAAATAAAAAGGCAATAATATAAAAACTCCCTCTATGTGGATCTCTTGGAGAAGTAGACGAAGACTCGCAGAGTATGATTGTAGTCGATGCGGTCTTTCGTCATGATGATGACGCGTGTTGAAATCTTCTCCACGGATCTCCTTAAGCCTTCATGGATTTGTGGGAGTATCTCTCTGAACCTTCCTCTCTATGCTGTGGCACGAAGCTCTGGAATTTTGGATCTCAAGAGGATGATGAAGACGGAGCCAAGGGGTCCTTTTTATAGACTTAGAGCTAGCGCCTGCGCTAGTGCTACCGCCGACGCTATCCCATTTTAGGACATATTCTGCGCGGCAGAATCTTCAATCTGAGGAAACATTTCTCTCTTGCCTTCTGTGCTCCGCACTACCGCTTGCACTATCGGATACCGCCAGGCGCTATCTCCTTCGATATGTGCTCCCAGAATTGCGCTTAAGCATTCTTTTCGTCGATCAAATTTTCGTCGAACGCTGTGATGAGCATTTCATCGAGCGCAGCTAACAGTTCATCGAGCGAACGATATGATGAGAATTTCGTCGAGCGCAGCTAACAGTTCATCGAGCGAACGCTAGCGCCAGTGCTAATACTAGCGCGCCGCGGTAGAGTAAGCAGTTCGTCGAGCGCCAGTCTGCATCTCAGCGGTTTGGTTTTGTCTCAACAGTTCCTTAGCGCTAGCGCTAGCGCTAGGTGATACCGCCGGCGCTAGAAGGAGTGTTGGATTTGATGGCTCAAATTTGGGGGCAACCTTCTTATGTAATCCTTGAGTCATATGGACTTTGTTATCCTACACACTTAAACACACAAGATCAAATACACATAGGTTTTGTTATTCTCAAACCTAGGAGATGCGGAAGACCATGTTCCAACAAAAGGTAGTTACTTTGTCAGGAGCAGGCTCATTATCAGCATTGCCCTGATCTTGTCCATTTATAACAGGAAGAGATATTTCTTCCTCTAGTATGTTCTCCCCCTTCTTGACCTTGCTGGCTAGTGAGGTTAAGAACTCCTTTGACACCATGGAGGAAGATATAAACTTTTTGAGGCTCTGAAATGATATTTGAAAATTTTGTAACTCACCCTCAATCTGTGACTATTTTCTGTCAAATTTTCTAGCCTGAGAGGCCACTTGATCAGCAAATGTGGAGGAAGCAATGGTCACAGCCTTGGAGATGATTTGCTCAAGATCAACTGTGTTTGGATAAGATGTAGATGGAGGAGGTGATGGAGGAACATCTTCTTGGATGGGAGAGAGAGAATGATACACCTCAGGTGAGAAGTGAATTGATGAAGGTGGAGGTGGAGCATGTTGATAATCTAGAACTGTAGTGGATGGAGGTAGATGGGTTTGCAGAGGAGATGGCTCAGGTAATGAGGTGGATTGGAACTGCTGTTGTTGTTGTTGCAGTTATTGTTGTTGTTGTTGTTGAGATGGGGTGTCTTCCAGAGGGTGATCCCTTTCTGAGTCTAGTGGAGGAGGAGGACATGGAGGAGGAGAAATTTGAGCTTGAAAAGGCTTTGAGATTTGCCTGGTCCATTTGGAAAAGATTCCTATTGTAATCCTTTTTCTATGAGGAATGGGCACTCCTTTTGACTTGCAGATATTTGGATAGTGCTTGAAGAGCACTTGGCTCATTATCCTCATACAGGCATTCTCCTTGTGAGAGTACTTATGCCCGATCATCTTTAGTAGGCATCTTCACCAATGGATCTTCTTCTTCAGAACAAGAGATCCTATAATCTACAGTTTTTTCTTTGGAACATCATCATGTGCAGAGATCTTACACAATAACACCTTTCCTACTATATCTGCCAGGAATTTGTATTCTTCTCCAAGATCCATTTTCTTTAGATTGATAGGCTTGTCCTTCTTAAACTTCATCAGTTCCAGGGACCTCTTAATCGCATCCCCTGTTAGTTCATCTGACTCATCCCCTGTCTGAAGATCATATGTTTGGTTTAGCAATTCCTCTGTTATCAATACATCTGTGTCATATATGTTTCCTTTGAGAGAGCCATCGTCTCCTATCTAAACATTGTCTTTGAACTCTGTTAGCTCCATGTCCAGGATTTTGCATCTTGTTGAAATGAGCTTGGTTAGGCCTGCCTCCTGGAACAAGCCAAGAATGGCTTTGAAACTTTCAGCTGCTGCACTAAATGACTCAACGTCTACATCAAATCCTGAGTTCACCTTTGGTGGAGCCATTTGATTTTGGATACCTGCAAAGACACAGAGAGCAAGAGAGAAAGAGGCACAGGGGAGCTGGAGAGCAAGAGAGCAAGAGAAAGAGAATTTGAAAGCACAAATGTTTCGACGCAGTAATTGCTTAAAAGCAGATGAATCGCCGCTACTTAGGGTTTATGTTGACGCACCATCGATATTACATATTATTTGGTGCGCAAAGCTGTGTCGAGATTGCTTCTAGAAGCAATTCTGCGTGCACTAATATATCGACGTTGCATCGACTAGTACTCGACGTAGCTTTGAGACTATTCGGAGACCCTACGTCGATGTAGTCCTATCGACGTTACGTCGATTTCCAATCGACGTGACTTCGAATTTAATCAGCAATTATTAAGTCGACGTATGCATCGATAAGAACTTGACGCTGCGTCGAATTCTATTCAAATTGTCTGATTTATGTGCTTCTCGACGCTGGCGTCGAGTAGAAGTCAATGGTACGTCGACTTCTATTTGACGCACCTCTTAATAAACATATCTATTTCTTTAGAAAATTCTTGTTATTTTTCCCAGCAATTTTATTTATTGAAAATAAATCATAATATGATGTAATAGGTATTAAGGAGGATTTAAGATAGAAATTACTCCCTTGACTGACTTTTGTTCCTTATTCATGACCTAGATCATTCCTCACACTCAATTTTCTCCTGAGTGGGACTCTTCCTAACCCTGCACAAGTAATTCAAACATTAGAAGGAACCCAGGTTACCTTGGGCCCTTTGTTTTTACCATTGTAGGGTTTAATGAAAGAATATGAGGGTCTTTCATGATACCCTTTGGGATGATAAGGAATGGTTCTCCCAAACCTATTATTTTGAAACTTGAAGTGAGTATAAAATGTGGCAGAATATAACAAATCAGAAGAGTGTTTTATTATCCTAGGTCTTGATTTACCCTTTTGATTATGGTTATTCAACTTCCCTATGTTGTTTTTACCTGATGATTTTTCTTTCTTAATCAGATGTATTTTATTGGAATTATCTATCCTATCTGAATAGCTACCAGCCTTACCCTTGGTTGATTTGCTCTTCTCACTGGGTTGATAATCACTAGGTCTAACAAATGAAACTGGATTTTTCCAGGCAAACTTGCTAGGTGGTTCTGTGCTTGTGGAGGGGTCTGCTCCTAACCCTAGGTGATTAAATCTCATAGAGAGATTTTCTGTGATATCCTTGAGCTTCTGACTCCTCCCATTGAGTGAGTCCTCAAAGGCCTTTGCCTTTGGTAGCTCTTCTTTTAATTGCATGTTCTCTTTCCTAAGTTCAACTAGTTCTAACTCTTTATTATTGATTTCATTTGTTAGATTCTGATTCCTTAGGTAGATTTCATCATTCATAAGATTCTCTAATTCAGTTTTAGCTGTGTTTAATTCTTTTTCTACCCTAAGATGTTCAATGCATAAATCTTTAAAATAAGTTTTGAAATCATCAGAAGTGAAGTCAAATTCTTCAAAAACTGATACCTGATCATCTTCATCATCTGATGTCATACCAAGAGCCATCATGCAGGATGCTACTGCTTCTTCTTCTTCATCACTCTCAGATGATGATGAGCTCTCTTCCACGTCTGAATCACTCCAGGTTTTAGCAATGAAACCCTTTGCTTTCTTCTTGTCCTTCCCTCTGAAGGACTTCTTCTTCTCCTCTTTACTGTTGCTCATGTTCCTTTGCTCTTGAGGGCACTCAGGAGCAATGTGCCCTGGTTTGTTGCAGGTAAAGAAGATGATCTCCTTCCTTGGAGTCTTATCATACCTAGGCTTTGAGTCTCTTTCTCTTCTCCTTGAGTCTTCAGTCTTGACCCAATTCTTGAATCTCCTTGCTAGGAGATTGAACATCTCATCTTCTGGAGTAGAGGGCTCTCCTTCAGTAGCTTTTGGAGCAAAGCTCCTTTGGACAGGAGCTGGAGTAGTTTCCCTCTCTTCTGACTCAGCCCTGGTCTTCAGTAGCATCTCATAGGACTTAAGCTTTCCTAGCAAAGCTTCAGTGGAGATCTCTCTATGGCATCTAGATTCTCTGATTTCCTAGGTTCTTGAATCCCCATGAGCTAGGGAAGCACATAAGAATTTTATAATTTATCTCAGTTAGAGATATCTCCTTGCCCAAGCCTCTGAGCTCATTAATAATGATGCTGAATCTGTCATACATAGCTGCAACAGATGCTTCGGCCTTCTTTTTAACGTTCTCATACAGGGATATGAGAAGGGACTTTCTGTCCTTCCTTTCATCAGCACTTCCTTCAACCATTGTTGTCGGGGAATCCCAAATCTCTTTTGTTGATTGGCATTCAGCAACCTTTTGGAAAATGTCATCTGACATTGTTGAAACCATAATGTTCATGGCCTTGGCATCACATGCCTTAACCTTCTTCTCAGCCTTTGTCCATTCCTTTCTTGGAACAGCCTCTGTTGTTGAGGATTCTCATGCCTTTTGTCTGATTGGAGCTGGAGGACCAGTGAGAAGAATTTCATAAATCTCTTCATCAATAAAATTCATGTAAAGTCTTATTCTGGCCTTCTAGAGTGTAAACTTGTTCAGGTTACATACTGGAGGTCTTGTTGAAGGATAATCCTTAGAACTCATTTTTTATTTATGAAATATATGTGTGTAAAAGAAATAAGATTAGGAGGTCTTTCTGATCAAGGTGTTAGCCTTTTATTGATCAACCTAGCTCTGATACCAATTGAAAGTGCATATTGTGCCACTGAGAATCCTCTAGAGGGGGGTGAATAGAGATTTAAATTTATTTCTATCCTAACTGTGAAAACAATAAACTTAACTAAGGATTTATGTTGAACAAGAACACAGGAAGAATAAGGTGCAAGAAATAATAGAAAGAACTTGGGAGAGCACAGAAAATTGACAACCAGAAGACACACAGATTTTTATAGAGGTTCCCCAAAATGTGGGTACTCCCCTCTTCTACCACCTGGTAGGGATGCACCACAGTGCCTGAGTCTTTTGATATGGAGACTCTTAGAACCACTGATCGTTTGACAAGGAGATCATGAACCAAAAGATCTTTTGCTAAGGAGATCTTGAACCACCAGATCTTTGTATAAGGAGATCTTGAACCACTGAATCCTTTGAAGATGGATTAATAAAACTTTTACAAAATGAGAAAGAAGGAGAAGAAAGAAGGTTCTTGGAATTCTGTTCTCATAATTCTTGAGGGGACTGTATGAAGAATAGTTTATTAGATGTGAAGAAAAGTCTATTAGATGTTCCACATGATCTGCTCTTGATTAACCCCTGCTTTAGATAGTGATGAATTGCAGGTGCTTTGTATGTCAGATCCTTTCTACTTCTGCTAATTTAGGACTGGCTTCTATGTGATTGTGATGAAGAGCAGCTTTCAGATCCTCTGTTCTCTTAGATGAAGAACAACAGAGCTTTCTTTTCTTTTCTCTTTTCTGTGTTAGGGTTCCTGAGGGAGAGGGAGAAGAAAAGGAAGCCCTAGCAAGAAGAGAGACGGCTGATTGTGATTAATGTCGTATCTCTTTCTATCTTCTCTTCTCCTTTTATTCTCTGTATTCAATTTCAAAAATCTTTCTCTTTTTGGTATGCCTTGATAAGGTGTTCTGCATATCACTTTCTCTTTCTTTTCTTTTTAAATCTCGGCCCGTCCACCTAAATGGAATATGTTTCCAAAAAACCTTTTTGTCTCCTTCTTTAATTCTTCTTTCTATTTCAGGCAATTATTGTCTTGAAGGATGTGGGCCATGAAAGAAGGGTCAAAATGACAACTGAAAAGTTTAACTTTTACAGACTGTATTCGACGTAGCGTCGAGTTCATTTCCTCTCTTATCGACGCAACTTTGAGTTCTTGAAGAAGCAGCTTCGATTTCATCTCTGCTCTGTTTGAACTCTGCTAGTCGACGTTGTGTCGACATCTTATCGACATGTCCGTCGAGTTGATCTTCCTGGTTCTGAACTTCTTCTTCTGCGCCGAGATGAAGTCGACGTTGCGTCGACTTTAGATGGCTTCGACAAATAACCTCTTCTGCGTCGAGTTGAAGTAGAAGCTGCGTCGACTTCTCAAGTTACTTCGACAAGTCTCTGACCTTTACGTCGATATCTATTCGACGTAACGTCGACTTGAGTTACTTCGACAGGAGGGTTGAACCACTTGGACTTCTAGTCAGAGTAGCTTCGATGTGGACTCGATGTTACGTCGAATTCTATTCAACGTAAATGTTAACTTAGCCCAACTTTGCTTCCCTTGATCTGTTCCTGACACCCTAGGTTGAGTGTGACATCCTAAGAGATCTAATGACCAGATTACCCTGACCATACAATGGGTAATTTAATCATAAGAGATAAAATCACTTTTAAGTAATTTGTTAAGTTAAATCAGAAGGGGGTTTTCCCAACATAACTTCATGGGATAACATCTACGAGGGCATACATCAACAAAGTTGTACTAGAAGAACCCTAAATCATCATAGAAATCACTTAACAAAATATATTCACATACCAAATAACCAGAGATGAAACCACTACATCTTTATCAGACATTCCCATCCACATGCAATGGTTCCCATAACCATCATCAACTCAGTTCTCTTTTAATCAAATCTGCTTGGTCTTCTCCTTACCTGGAAATAATCCACCAAATATTCTCCACATGTTTCTATTAGTTACAAAATAATTAATGTTTGTGGAGAAACTTTATATAAATTAAGGCCACATAGAATGAAACCCCCTCTAAAATTAGTACTTGATTTCCTTCCAGAAATACAGGAAATAGAAGAAGTGAGGAGAGGGAAATAAGGATAAACTTCCATACATATCTCACTATTAGACATAAAAGCACTATATAAATAGCCGACCATTCTACAAAAATTGCCGAAGTAGGTCACTGAATCAAGAGCAAAGTCATGCTCAAAATCACTATGGAAACCTACATCCCCCTTAATTTCTAGCATCATAATTTATTCCATCCTTAATAATCAAGAAGAGAGGAGAGAAAAGAGGAGGGCTTATATTTCTCAACCAACCACATGTATCTCCAATAGCCACAACCAGCTATAATA
The DNA here is from genome assembly GCA_033032865.1 of Dactylorhiza incarnata. Lineage (NCBI taxonomy): Eukaryota > Viridiplantae > Streptophyta > Magnoliopsida > Asparagales > Orchidaceae > Dactylorhiza > Dactylorhiza incarnata. The sequence goes on along the minus strand of JAWHQI010000107.1, from coordinate 1,970,357 downwards.
TCAAAGCCACATTCAATCTCCTTGTATAAGAACCAACCAAGTCTAAAATCCACGAGCGATGAAGGCTTCACTACCTTTCAGCGGGCAAGGTTTCACCATTTTTCGGAAGTCACAAGCTTTGTTATTGCTTGAGATTGTTTTAAACCTTGCTTTGTTTTTTCCTTGGTTAGGGTGGTCAGGTTTTTTATATTTTGCTTTGTTTTTGCTTGAGATGGATTGATTGAATCTTTGGAATATGCTTTGGTATTATTAAACATGTTTGTATCTTTCTGTAGAATTCTGGTGTATGAGTCGAATTTGAATATTTTGTTGTTGGGTCTGTGGGGAAAAACTCAAGCTGGGTAAGAAAAAACTTGATCAAAGGTCGAATTTTTGAATATATTTTTAAAATAGTTTGGAACATTAAAGTATAATTGGTATATGACATGACTCAATGGAAAGAACTCTGCACTCCGTTAATAATTTCGAGAAGTAGCAGCATAATTTCGAGATGCTATGAGGGTCTTATGAAACTGTTTTCACCATTCATTTCGGATCTTAAATGGATAGTTAACTGATAAGTATTTTATTAAATAGTGTAGATATATAGATATAATATATATGTATAAATATATATCACCCATGAATGCTTATTGTGTGTATATAAAGATAGGTTCTTTTCCTTGTAACATGTAAGCTTGAATACTTCAATTTTCAGTTTTCCTCCTTAGATCAAGTGCATCAATCTTTTGTACATTTGTAAATTTCCTGGAGCATAAATCTAGTTCCTACTTTTGTAAATTTCCTGGAGCATAAATCCACTTCCTACTCCCTACTTTAATAATTTCGTGTTGATTATAGAACCTGCTAATAGACTTGGCTCGATCAAAAATATTTTATTTTCTATCATTTTCAAAGAATTTTATTTTCTATCAGTTTATTGCTTCTGATTTCAATTTATTTCCCAAAATATTGTAACTTGTTTTATTTGTTTGATTGAAACTGATTGTTAATGCATTGCATTTTATGGACAGGATAACACAACCATTGAAGAGATAAGAGCAATTGTTGGGATACCTAATGCATCAAAAATCATTACTATCATGCCTCAGGTAACAAGGTTTATGAATTTGATAGTAAAAACAAGGTCTATGAGTTCAAATTTTGATTTGAATTCAAAATTTGATTTAAATTTTCAAATTTTGATTTGAATTTCTAAAATTTCTCTTAAATTTTTTGCAGTGTTTTCAATCTCTGCTTCAAGAGGCGAAGGAAGAAGATGAGAGAGCAATTTCAAATGCAATTGAAAAGGCTGTTAAGTGTGAGGGTGCAGAAGCTGAACGCCAAGCTAGATAAATCTCTTGAAGAGAAAAGATTTGCATGTAATATCTATTTGTTTGTATTAATATAACTTTTAAATAAATAGAATAAATTTATTATATGAACCTTGATTTTAGGCTGGCTAGTGGAGTGGGAATGTAGTATTTTTTACAAAAAATCATAATTTATTATTTGTCACCGTTTCAAACCGTGACAAATAGTTTTTAAAAATCAATTAACAAACTTTTAGCCAGGGTTTCACACCGTTGCTAAGAGTCAGGCTATTTGTCGCGGCCGAAAGCCGTGGCAAATAATCCTTTTTTACGTTATGAAGAACTTTTTGTTAGGACATAAAACCGTGGCAAAAGGTCAAGGTATTAACCACGACATTTTTTTGTGGTTAATACTATTTGCTACGGTCAATACGTGGCTAAAAACCTTTCTCCACGCGACCTTTAACCACAAATTTTTTTGGTGGCTAGACCGTGGCTAAAGCTCTTTAGCCACTGTTTTGGACTTTTTGCCAGGGCAATTAGCCCTGGCCAAAAGTCTGTTTTCTTGTAGTGAACTAAAAGAGGACAAAAAGCTTTCTTGGAAACATGCTTAATGTTGATGAATGGGTCAGGAATTAAAGAAGGGAAGAAAGAGATTGTCCAGAGCAGAATACCTTTTCAGGTCTTACTAGAAAGGGAAACAAATTCAAACTTGTGTGTGTACAATAAAAGGCAAGAGAAGAAAGAGAAGGATAGAGCACTTATCACAATCGAAAATATTGTTCTATTGGGCTTCCTCTTCTTCTTCTTTATCAGGAACCCTAATAGAGCACACATAGAGAAGAAACAACTACTGCTCTCCATCCCATAGAACAGAGGATCTGAAAGCTCCTCTTCATCACAATCATATGGCAGCAAAGATCTCAATCACTGGAAACAAACAGGATCTGACATCCATAGCTCCTGCAATACAACACTATCATAAGCAGGAGTTAATCAAGAGCAGATTCAGTGAAAGATCCAAGAAGCTATTCTTCATACAGCCTTCAATAAGAATTCTGAAAACAGAATTCATACTCTCCTCCCCTTCTTTCTTTCTCCTTCTTATTCCCTGTAAAAGAGTTTTGAGAATCCCTCTTCCAAAGGATTCAGTGGTTCAAGATCTCCTTATCAAAATATCTGGTGGTTCAAGATCTCCTTATTAAAAGATCTGGTGGTTCATGATCTCCTTGTCAAAATATCAGTGGTTCTAAGAGTCTCCTTACCAAAAGACTCAGGCGTAGTTGGTGCATCCCTACCAGGTGGTAGAAGAGGGGAGTACCCACATTTTGGGGAACCTCAATAAAAATTTGTGTCTTCAGGATTGCTTATTTTTCGTGCTGTCCCTCATAGCTTAGATTACTTTACTGTTTTTCTGCTTTATATTTCAGCACTGTTTTATTCTGGATAAGTATTTGTTAAAGCATAACATTTAGGAATTTATTGTACTTACACAGCTAAGTTGGAAATAAATTTAAATCTCTATTCACCCCTCCCCTAGAGGATTCTCTGAGGCACACTGTGCACTTTTAATTAATATCAGAGGGAGGTTGATCATTAAAAGGTTAACATCTTGATCAAAAAGACCTCCTGCTCTTACTTCTTTATTACAAACATATTTTATAAAGAAAATGAGTACTAAGGATTATGCTTCCACAAGACCCCCAATGTGTAACTTAAATAAGTTTACACTCTGGAAGGCCAGAATAAGGTTTTATATGAATTCCATTGATGAAGACATCTATAATGTTGTTCTCGCAGGTCCTCCTGCTCTAGTCAGACAAAAGGCAGGAGACTCCTCAACAACTGAGGTTGTCCCAAGAAAGGATTGGACAGAGGCTGAGAAGAAGGTCAAGGCATGTGATGCCAATGCCATGAACATTCTGGTATCAATAATGTCAGATGACATTTTCCATAAGATGGTTGAATGTCAATCAGCAAAAGAGATCTGGGATTCACTTACCATAATGGTGGAAGGAAGTGTTGATGAAAGAAAGGAAAGAAAGTCCCTTGTCATATCCCAGTATGAGAACTTTCGAAAGATAGCTAAAGAATAGTTGTAGACATGTATGACAGATTCAGCATTATCATTAATGAGCTCAGAGGCTTAGACAAGGATATATCCTTCACTAAAATTAATGATAAAATCCTAATGTGCTTCCCTAGCTCATGGGATTCCAGGATCTGGGCAATTAGAGAGTCCAGGTGCTACAGAGAGATCTCAACTGAAGCTTTGCTAGGAAAGCTTAAGTCTTATGAGATGTTGCTGAAGAATAGGGCTGAATCAGAAGAAAGAGAAATTACTCCAGCTTCTATCCAAAGGAGCCTTGCTCTGAAGGCTACTGAAGGAGAGCCCTCTACTACTGCAGATGAAATGTTCAGTCTGCTAGCTAGGAGATTCAAGAAATGGGTCAAGACTGAAGACTCAAGGAGAAGAGAAAGAGATTCAAGACCCAGGTATGATAAAACTCCAAAGAAGGAGGTTATCTATTATACCTACAACAAACCAGGGCACATTGCTCCTGAGTGCTCACAAGAGCAAAGGGAAAGAAGCATCAACAAAGAGGAGAAGAAGAAGAAGAAGTCCATTAGAGGAAAGGACATGAAGAAAGCCAAGGGCTTCATTACTGAAACATTGAGTGATTCTGAAGCAGAATTAAGCTCCTCATCATCTGAGAATGATGATGAAGCAGAAGCATCCTGCATGTTGGCACTAGGAATGTCATCAGATGATGAAGATGATCAGGTATCTATTTTTGATGAATTTGACTTTAGTTCAGAAGATTTTAAAACTTGTTTTAAAGATTTTTGCATTGATCATCTTAGGGTAGGAAAAGAATTAGACATAGCTAGAACTGAAATGGAGAACCTTAGGAAAGATGAAATGCACCTAATAAAAAAAAACCTAACAAATGAAATTAATAATAAAGAGTTAGAATTGATCAAACTTACAGAAGAAAACATAAACTTAAAAGAAGAGCTAGCAAAGGCAAAGGCCTTTGAGGACTCACTCAATGGGAGGAATCAGAAGCTCAAAGATATCACAGAAAATCTCTCTGTGAAATTTAATCATTAGGGTTAGGAGCAGAGCCCTCCACTAGCACAGAAGCACCTAGGAAACCTGCCTGGAAAAATCCAGTGTCATTTGTTAGACCTAGTGTACCAACTGATGGTCATTCGGCAAGTGCACCAGTCGCTGTCAAGTAATAAATTTGCGAATAGCTTCCCCGAATGTCGATCTCTTGAGGAATGCAGGTTCTGGTGAACGAAATGTGTGGTGAGTCGATTATTACACGAGCGAATAGAATAAAACAGGGGCGTTGTGATTGGTGTCCTAAGCTATTGCGGAAATGAGAGAAATGCGGGTTGAAAAGCACCGCTTCGCAAGGTGTGGGTCAGTGCAGCGGCCACGATGCCGCGCTTCGACAAGTGGGTGGAATGGCCACAGAGCGAGGTTTTGCGAGGGTCGTATTCACCTCGTCGCCAACATCACCACTAGCTATTACTAGATGGCTTCACACACAAACAACTTAGAACATCATAACAACAAGGAAAGCTATTCTCACCACCAAAGCATCATTGCACATGAACAACAAGCAAGGATCTAAAACATTACTCTAATGAGCATTCATTACAACAACACAAAGAGAAAGCACAAGCATCAAAGTTTAGAAAGGACCAAATAGAGGATGTCACAACGTCTTGGGTTCTCGGCGGAATGAGAGGTTGTCGGGCTCTCTCCGGGCTCGGCCCTCAGATGGTGTGCGGACTCGAAGGAGGCTGTCATCGCTCCAACGATCTACAACATTTCTATGGCCTCCAATGGCGAAGAATGCTTGAACTAGTGGCGGAGAATGCTTGCAAATGCTCCCGGATGGAAGAATGGTGAAGGAGATCGCTGGAAATGGTCTCCTCTCGTCTCCTCCAGTGGAAGGGGAGAAAATGGCGGGATTCCTGGCTTTTCCCACGAGGGGAATTGGGCTCTCCCAGCTCTCTCATTGATTGCAGCTTTTTCTGCTTTAAATACTAAACAGGCAGAGGTTTGGTCACGCACGGGCGAACGCACGATCGTGCGCTGCCCGTGCGTTATTTAATGATAAAAACAAGCTTGAAGACGAAGCTGTGCCGCCCGTGCGATTTACTCACGCACGGGCAAACCCGCCCGTGCATCAAATACACGGGTAAATTTAGAAATGCTAAAATAACCAGAAGAAACAGGCAACCGTGCATTTTACTCACACACGAGAAAATCCGACCGTGCGTAGAAACGCACGACTAAATTCATATCGCATGTTTTCTGCCCAGATGCGGACGCACGACCACAACCGTCCGTGCGTCAAGGAAACGCACGACCGTGCGTTGTACACAGTCATGAATTCTGGGAGAAAACTGGAAGATCTGACCGCCTGCACACAAGACCAAACAGCTGGGAAAACTCCTCCAACACCAGATAAACACAGAAAAAGGAATGGGGAGCACCATGTGCTTACCCCCAATAACAAGGAGCGCAAATGCACACCGAAACGGGCCTAAGAGTGCACTTGCAAGGTATAACAAATATGATCGAAAACATGCCTAAAGTGTAGTGCATTGACTAGAAATACGGCCCAGATGAGTCCATAAATGTGTATATAAATGGGACTCATCACACCCCCAGACTTAACCATTTGCACGTCCCGGGCAAACTACTTAGCTCTCCTGTCGGAACAATTGGATGTTAGAGTGTGATTGAGCGGTGGAGACTCATGTGAAGTCGCATGCTCACAAGCGTAAAAATACATTAGAATAGAATTAAACTCAAGATTATATCTAACTATTTCTAGGACAGTAATTTGAAATCTACTTTACTTGGATGGTGAATCCGGGTGAATCTTTCGGTCGCGCACAAGGGAAAATAGCGTGACTAATGAGTAGAGTATTACTCGAATCAAAGCTCGGGACAATCTCCTAAGAAATCCATCAAGTCGGTGTCCATAGGCTAACACGTTCGCACTCTCTCTACTGCATTAGATGACTCATATCTAAAATCAATAGGACTTATAGGTTAGGACTTGGCCTAGGATGAGTTCAGGTTAGATATGTAAAAGAACGACGGGCATCGCACGCAACATAGCCTGAATACTCAAGAGTGTAAAATCACCAAAATAGGAAAATTAAGAACCACACAACACCCCCAGACTACAACTGGACACTAGGTGTGTGCTAAGCCGATCATACATTGTTTTGTCGAGAGATTGCATTTGAAAGTTCTTTTTGTACTAATTTTTTTCTTTTTCTTCCTTTTTTCTTTTTCTCTTCTCGACAAATAAATCTTTTATAAGCACTTTATAAACTTCTCTTTTAGCATTCTCAAAGCTACCATACACATCAAAGATAACACCAAACGTGATAGATATATAAATTTCATTCAAACACATATGTTGGTGCGAATATAGGTTTGGTTGTATGGCTTTGGTGAAATTTAAGTGGAGCTAAGCAAGAAGGATAGGTAGGCTCAAGTGGGGTTGCAAAGGTGTTACATTGGTTAGGATTTCAAAAGCACAAACGGATCAAGAGACGGCCTATATCACGCTTTATAACGAGTACTTCAACACAATCGTTTCAAGAGTCGCCTAGTGCAAGTTCTAGCCACCGAGAAAGGTTGTCCTTCCTTCCGACCTTAGTAATAAGTTACTACTAGTCCAGCTACACTCGACCCTATGCTACCGTTGGATTCACCGGATTCACCACTAAAGTAAAATAAATTGCAGCTACTATAATAGAAATAATTAAATTACAACATTGAATTTTATTCTACTCTAATTGAATTTCTAGGCGTGACGGGAGCACTCGACTAGAGCACTACTTGAGTCGACATTTTTCTCTAGTCCTCACTCCTACACTAACAATCCAATTCTTACGAGCGGCGGAACCTCGCAGCAATACCCAATAAGCGTGTGTGATCAAGTGTGCGTGAACTAGGTGCAAGTGTATGCAATATGCACAATAAAATTGAAAATTCCTAACTCAGCACATTCTAACATGCCATGCAAGTGTGTGCACGTGCACAGTTCGCTCTCCCCCCAGACTTGATCAAAACCAAAAAAAATATAGAATTCATGAATAAGGAAAGAGGGGTAGAGTGGACCTATGCTCACGAATAAGCATGCCAGAAGTGCGGTAATTCCATCTTTAAATTTTCTCCTTCCTCATCCACCACGCGAGAGCTTCAGCCTACGATGTTAGCAAAAAGGAAATAACAGAACATACAAGAAATTAAAAAGGCAAACAGAACTGGTTGGTTCCCATGGGTTGTCTCCCAAGAAGCCCTTTTGTTTAACGTCCTTAAAGGTGGACCAAATACCTGTATTAAAGTTTGATAGCAGCAGTTATAAAGAATGTTTTAGACTTAATAAAATAAAAAAACACAACATAACAAGGCCGAGTAACGAGGTACACCAAAAAAACAGAATAGAAGAAACAGCACAAGCAAAACCCGGAGACCCCATCATGCATCAGCTATATGCTGATTTGTGATGGTTCTCCCCAGCCACGCGAGATGGGAAGGAGGTGAAGGCTTTAGGGCCCAAGGAGGATGTCTCCCCCTTTCCCCTAACCTCCTCCTTCTCGTGTCGGAGGGCAGCAGAGCGTGGTCCACGCAACAATCTTTCTCGTTTCAGCTTCTCCACAGTTGGGGAGCGCCAACGTTGATAATCGTCAGAATTTCCCACCTTGGTGGTGGGTGGCATCACTTCTGTTGTCGCCGTGGCAACTGGATCAGCCCAATGGACCTGTTTAAATTGTTTACAGTTCTCATTATGGCTAAGAAAATTATTCATAAGGCGTTTTGCTCCGCCTTCTCCCTTTTTGTTCCAAACTTCAGTCTCACTGCTTTCTCTTGTCTTCTTCACCTCTTCATTCAAAACCTGCTTCGCTTCTTCTTTCTGCTCTCCAACTAACAATTCTTTTTCTTTCCTGGCTTCAGCAGTACTAAGCACTTCATCAGTAATTAAAAAGGGTAAGTGAGTTAATGCTTCGGAAGCAATCTTGGGACAAGTAGGGGGTGTTACCTTACCAGGTAAGACAACACACCCCTTAGAAAAATTCAAGGTGGCACCGCTCTCTTTCAAGAACGATGCTCCCATGATGGGAATAGATTGATTTTGACTAGGTCCCAAAACTTGGAAGTCGGCGACCACCACCGTCCCTTCAATTGTAACTTCAACATTTCTAACTTCTCCCTCAGTGATAATGACGGTCCCGTTGGCAAGCACTAGGGATTTCTGATCATCTATGTTCATTTCAAGTTGTAATTTAGCAACATCCTGCAACGCAAGGACGTTGCGAGATGAACCGGAATCACATAGGGCCGATGTTTCAATATTATTAATGATGCATGAGATTACCAACTCATTTTGGGTCATATGCTCCTGCATCGGTGAGACTCTTCCCTTGGTTAATTGGATTCTTTTCAGTATTACTGGGAAGGGTCCCTTGCGAACGCTCGGTTAGCACTTGAGCCAATTGGCCCAATTGCGTCTCCAAGTTTCGCATGGATACAGTTTGGTTGGCCATATTCGAGTTGGCGGCTTCCATAAACCTCTCCATCATTTCTTCCAAATTGCTTTTCTTAGGGGCCGGAGCACCTTGATTATAACCCAGATGAGGCGGCCTCGGCTGGCTTCCGGACGCTTGAGCATCGTATTGATGCTGGCCCAGTTGCCACCGTTGGCCTGCAGTGTTTTGATTCAAGGAAAAATTGGGGTGATTTATCACACACGGATTATAGGCATTACCGTAGGGTGCCCCCTTAGCTTGATTTCCAACAAAATTTACCGATTCATTTAAATTAAGTTGAGATAATTCACCTGAGAGCCCGCTACTTGGGCACTCGTAAGCGTGGTGAACACCGCCTCCGCATCCTTCACAAGCAATGTTAGTCACGGGTGCAGCAGCGGGAGGTAACGAGTCCACCAAAAATAGTCCCCGAGCGCTTCTCGGTGCATTTCTCCCCGCAGTCCAGAAGGTGCTGTGAGAGGCAGTGTCCTGCAGAATTCATAGAGCTTCCTCTGGCGTATGGTTCATCAAGGTCCCTCCTGCAGCAGCGTCAATCATTGCCCGGTGGTTGGGCTCGATGGCGAAGTAGAAGGTTTCCACGATGTTCCACGGCTGAAGCTCGTGATTTAGGCATTTGCGCAGGAGGTCACTAAGATGCTCCCAAGCTTCTGCGAGAGTTTCTTGCTCAGCTTGCCGGAAAGTGGCGATCTCACGCCGAAGGCTCACAATTTTGTCCACCGGGTGAAATTTAGCTTGAAATTTGGACGCGAGAGCATCCCAAGTTGCAGCAGTCCCTGGGGGAATAGAGTGGAGCCAGACCTTGGCTTTGTCGCGCAACGAGAAAGGGAACAGTCTCAGCTTGACTATTTCATCAAAGATTCCTGCGTAATGGAAGGTTCCGCAGATATCGGTGAACTCCGCCAAGTGAAGATGTGGGTCTTCACTAGGCATCCCGGAGAACTGAGCGTTGTTGCGGATGATGTTCAGGATGGCCGGTTTGATCTTAAACTGGTTATTTATGATGTTAGGCCCAAATCCTGGATACACACTCCCAGCTGTTGGAGTGGTATAATCTCTCATGGTCCGGGGCCTTGGTCTAACCGCCTCCTGCTCATCCCTCGGATGATTTTGCCCCACATGGGGTACTCCAGGATTCACTTCTTCTCGATCATTGGGTACTCTCGGCACACCTCCAAGTTCCATATTATCTCTCATAGTCGCTTGTATGGCTACAGCGCGCCTTAGTGCGCGCGCAGTACGATCAATCTCAGGATCAAAGGATACTAATTCCCTTCTGGCTTGTCTCTGCATACACAAAAAGAAGACACAAAGAAAAACAAAAATAAAAAACAAATGCTCCTATAGCAATGATTCACAACACAGAATGTTACACGCCTGCATTCCCCGACAACGGCGCCAAAAACTTGATGGTCGTTCGGCAAGTGCACCGGTCGCTGTCAAGTAATAAATTTGGGAATAGCTTCCCCGAATGTCGATCTCTTGAGGAATGCAGGTTCTGGTGAACGAAATGTGTGGTGAGTCGATTGTTACACGAGCAAATAGAATAAAACAGGGGCGTTGTGATTGGTGTCCTAAGCTATTACGGAAATGAGAGAAATGCGGGTTGAAAAGCACCGCTTCGCAAGGTGTGGGTGAGTGCAGTGGTCGCGATGTCGCGCTTTGGCAAGTGGGTGGAATGGCCACAGAGCGAGGTTTTGTGAGGGTCGTATTCACCTCGTCGCCAACATCACCACTAGTTATTGCTAGATGGCTTCACACACAAACAACTTAGAACATCATAACAACAAGGAAAGCTATTCTCACCACCAAAGCATCATTGCACATGAACAACAAGCAAGGATCTATAACATTACTCTAACGAGCGCTCATTACAACAACACAAAGAGAAATCACAAGCATCAAAGTTTAGAAAGGACCAAATAGAGGATGTCACCGCGTCTTGGGTTCTCGGCCGGAATGAGAGGTTGTCGGGCTCTCTCCGGGCTCGGCCCTCAGATGGTGTGTGGACTCGAAGGAGGTTGTCACCACTCCAACGATCTATAGCATTTCTATGGCCTCCAATGGCGAAGAATGCTTGAACTAGTGGCGGAGAATGTTTTGCAAATGCTCCAGGATGGAAGAATGGTGAAGGAGATCGCTGGAAATGGTCTCCTCTCGTCTCCTCCGGTGGAAGGGGCAAAAATGGTGGGATTCCTGGCTTTTCCCGCGAGGGTAATCAGGCTCTCCCGGCTCTCTCGTTGACTGCAGCTTTTCCTGCTTTAAATACTAAACAGGCAGAGTTTTGGTCACGCACGGGCGAACGCATGATCGTGCGCTGCCCGTGCGTTATTTAATGATAAAAATAAGCTTGAAGACGAAGCTGCGCCGCCCATGCGATTTACTCACGTACGGGCAAACCCGCCCGTGCATCAAATGCACGGGTAAATTCAGAAACGCTAAAACAACCAGAAGAAACAGGCAACCGTGCGTTTTACTCACGCACGAGCAAATTCGACCGTGCATAGAAACGCACGACTAAATTCAGATCGCCTGTTTTCTGCCCAGATGAGGACGCACGACCACAACCGTCCATGCGTCAAGGAAACGCACGACCGTGCGTTGTACACAGTCATGAATTCTGGGAGAAAACTGGAAGATCCGACCGCCTCCACACAAGACCAAACAACTGGGAAAACACCTCCAGCACCAGATTAACACAGAAAAAGGAATGGGGAGCACCATGTGCTTACCCCATAATAACAAGGAGTGCAAATGCACACCGAAATGGGCCTAAGAGTGCACCTAGCAAGGAATAACAAATATGATCGAAAACATGCCTAAAGTGTAGTGCATTGACTAGAAATACAGCCCAGATGAGTCCATAAATGTGTATATAAATGGGACTCATCACCAACCAAGTGAGAAGAGTGCATCATCCATGGGTAATGTTAATAGTCATCCAGATAAGATAGATAAACCTTATCAAGTTAATCTGAATAGGAAAGAAAGACCCCTGGGTAAGAAAAATGTAGAGAAGTCAAATAACAACAACCAAAAAGCTAAAGCAAAACCTAGAATAATAAAATATTTTGATGATTTGTTGTACCTAGATACATTCTACACACATTTCAAATATCAGAATAACAAACATAGGTTTGGGAAACCCATTCCTTATCATCCAAAAGGGTGTCATGAAAGACCTTTCTATTCTTTCATCGAACCCTACAATGGTAAAAACAAAGGGCCCAAGGTAACCTAGGTCCCTTCTAATGTTTGAATTACCTGTGCAGGGTTAGGTAGGGTCCCACTCAGGAGAAAATGAAGTGGGAAGATAGATGTAGGTCTTGACGAAGGAACAAGATTTATTCAAGGGAGTAATTTGTGCCTTGAATCTTTCCTGATGGTTATTAAAATTATATTATAATCAATTTTTAATAAATATAATTGTTGGGAAAACAGCAAGAACTTTCTAAGGAAATAGATCTATTTATTCAGAGGTGCGTCGAATAGAAGTTGATGTACCATCGACTTCTACTCAACGCCGCGTTGAGAAGCACTCAGAGTAGATAATTCGAATATATCTCGATGCAACGTCGAGTTTATATCGATGCATGCGTCGTCTTATTGGTCTCTGGCTAAATTCGAAGTTGCGTCGATTGAAAATTGACGTTACGTCGACAGAACCACTTCGACTTAAGGTCTGCTGAACAATCTCGAAGTTACGCCGAGTACTACTCGACGCAACGTCGACATAACAGCGCGCGCAGAATTGCTTCTAGAAGCAATCTCGACATAGCTTTGCGCGCCAAATAATAAGTTTTATCGATGGTGCGTCTACCTAAACCTTAAGTTGCGGCAATTCATCTGCTTTTAAGCAATCACTGCGTCAAAACATTTGCGCTTTCAAATTCCCTTCTTCTTACTCTCTTGCTCTCTTGTTCTCCAGCTCTCCTGTGCCCCTCTTTCTCTCATTTTCTTTGTTTTTGCAGGTACCTAAAATCAAATGGCTCCACCAAAAGTTAACTCTGGTTTTGATGTGGACATTGATTCATTCAACACTGCTGTAGAGAGATTCAAGGCCGTTCTTGCCCTATTCCATGATGCTGGTTTAACCAAGCTGATATCCACAAGATGCAAAATCCTGGATATCGAACTAACAGAGTTTAAAGATAATGTTTAGATAGGAGAGGATGGTTCTCTTAAGGGGAAAGTATCTGACACAGATGTTCTGATAACATCGGACATATTGAACCAAACATATGATCTTCTTTCTGGAAATGAGTCAGAAGAATTATCAGGGGATGAGACCAAGAGGGCCCTGGAGATTATGCAGTTCAAGAAGGACAAGCCCATCAATCTGAAGAAGATGGACCTTTGGGAAGAATAAAGATTCCTTGCTGATATTGTAGGGAAGGTGTTGCTATGTAAAATATCAACACATAATGCTGTTTCAAAGCAACAGCTTCAAATAATGGGAGCTCTAGTTCTGAAGAAAAGGATCAATTGGGGGAAATGCCTCCTATTGGTCGGCGAGGTCCTCACAGGGTGATCTCCTAGGAGAGGCATCGCGAGCAGGACTCGCGAGAGGGCCCGCGAGAGCTTCAGCATTCATGTTCTCACAGTTCCTTGCCCATAGGTTGATAGGGACAAATTACCCATTTACCCTTGGTGGTCTGCCTTTAGCCTCTCCAAACAGCGGAGTTTGGCTGTTAGCAGACCCATTTGGGGTGCAGATAGTAAAATCAGAAGGCGGGATCCTGCTATTTGCAGGCCAGATCAGGAAACCTATAAATAAGACCTCAAGGGCACCTTTGGAGGGGACTTCACTTTGGCTTCTCTCTCCTCAGGCTTTCTTTGGTTAGCATTTCCAGAGCTCTCCAAGGTGCCCGAGTCTCAGCTTTGGCTTGGGAGGGGAAGCGCTCAACGATCTTCCGGGTTAGTGGAGGGACCTCCTCGCTGTGACTAAGGTCTTAGTCATCTTTCTAGTCTTCGGTCTACCTTCTTCGAGGGATCAGTAAGGGCTAGCTGCCCCACATTTCGATGAGGGCCCCGAGCTCCACAAGAGGCCGATAAATCAGTTTCAACATCAGGCAAGAAGCTTTGACAGAAAATATTCACAAATGGAGGCTGAGCTATTAAGTTTTAAAAGAACTCTCCAGAGCCTTAAGGATTTTGTATCTTCCTCCATGGTTACAAAGGAATTCTTAACCTCTCTGGCCAGCAAGGTTAAGAAGGGGGAGAACTTATTGGAGGAAGAAAGACTTGTCCTAGATTTGAGTGGACAGAATAAAGGTGATGCTAATGAAGCTTCTGCTCCTGAGAAAGTCACCATCTTTCAAGATGCACAGAACAAGGGGGAGCTTCCAGTAATTCAAGGGGGAGCCTGCCCCAGATGTTTAAAGGAACTTGGATATAGAAATGGTAGCTATAAGCACAGCAATAATTCAGAGTGAGCCTAAGAATGAAGATCTACTGGATGAAGTAGCTCAGATAGCTCTGGAAGTTGCCCAGGAAGCTAGAATGAATGCACAATCTCAAGGGGAGCTTCCCAAAGACATTACTACTGAAGATGATGATGATGATCCTTTGAAGATTGCTCCAAGAAAAATTTCACCAAAAGTCTTTTGCAGAAATAGAAGAACTCCTGAGAATGAGTAATGAAGCCCAGGTATTCTGTAACAAATTACTCTTCCAGGGAAACAGCTTTGGAGACCTATATATTTCTTGACAATTGAATGATATTTCTTGTGTTTTCAGTCTGTTAGCCTCTTAAATATATTGTCTTGAATGTATTCTTGACTATATAAAAGAAATGTGTAGTATCACTTTATTCAATTTGTACAATTTGTTAAGATAAATAAGGGGAGATTGTTGGGAAAAAACCCCTTTGATTTAACTTAACAAATTACTTACAAAGTGATTTTATCTCTTAGGATAAATTACCCATTATATAGTGAGGGTAATCTGGTCATTAGATGTCTTAGGATGCCACATTCAACCTAGGGTGTCAAGACCACATCAAGAGAAGCAAAATTGGGCAAAGTTAACATTTGCGTTGAATAGAATTCGACGCAACATCGAGTTAATGTCGACGATACTCTAACTATAAGTTCAAGTAGTTCACCCTTCTGTCAAAGTAATTCAAGTCGACGTTACGTCGAATAGATATCGACGTAGTCCATAAACCTGTCGAAGTACTTTGAGAAGTCGATGCAGCTTCTACTTCAACTCGGCGCAGAAGGAAGTATCTGTCGAATCCATCTAAAGTTGACGCAACATCGACTTCATCTCGACATAATGAAGTTCAGAGCCGTGTTATCAACTCGACGAATATGTCGATGAGGTATCGATGCAACGTCGACTAGCAGAGTTCAATCAGAGCAAGGATGAATTCAAAGCTACTCCTACAAGAACTCGAAGGTGCGTCGATAAGAGAGGAAGAAAACTCGACGCTACGTCAAATACAGTCTGAAAAGTGAAACCTTTCCTGCTGTCATTTTGGACCCTCTCATGGCACACCTCACTCAAGACCGTTCTCCAACGGCTCATTAATTGCCTCAAATAGAAAGAAGAACTGAAAGAGGACAAAAAGCTTTCTTGGAAACATGCTTAATGTTGATGAACGTGTCGGGAATTAAAGAAGGGAAGAAAGAGATTGTCCAAAGCAGAATACCTTTTCAGGTCTTACTAGAAAGGGAAACAAATTCAAATCTGTGTGTGTACAATAAAAGGCAAGAGAAGAAAGAGAATGATAGAGCACTTATCACAATCGAAAATATTGTTCTATTGGGCTTCCTCTTTTTCTTCTTTCTCAGGAACCCTAATAGAGCACACATAGAGGAGAAACAACTACTGCTCTCCATCTCATAGAACAGAGGATCTGAAAGATGCTCTTCGTCACAATCATATAGCAGCAAAGATATCAATCAGTGGAAACAAAAAGGATCTGGCATCCATAGCTCGTGCAATACAACACTATCATAAGCAGGACTTAATTAAGAGCACATCCAGTGAAAGATCCAAGAAGTTGTTCTTCATACAGCCTTCATAAGAATTCTGAAAATAGAATTCATACTCTCCTCCCCTTCTTTCTTTCTCCTTCTCATTCCCTGTAAAAAAGTTTTGAGAATCCCTCTTCCAAAGGATTTAGTGGTTCAAGATCTCCTTATCAAAAGATCTGGTGGTTCAAGATCTACTTATCAAAAGATCTAGTGGTTCATGATCTTCTTGTCAAAAGATCAGTGGTTCTAAGAGTCTCCTTACCAAAAGACTCAGGCACAGTTGGTGCATCCCTACTAGGTGGTTGAAGAGGGGAGTACCCACATTTTGGGGAACCTCTATAAAAGTCTGTGTGTCTTCTGGATTGTTTATTTTCTGTGGTGTCCCTCATAGCTTAGATTACTTTACTATTTTTCTGCTTTATATTTCAGCACTGTTTTATTCTGGATAAGTATTTGTTGAAGCATAACACTTAGGTTTTTATTGTACTTGCACAGCTAAGTTAGAAATAAATTTATATCTTTATTCACCCCCTCTAGAGGATTCTCTGAGGCACACTGTGCACTTTCAAAGCCCATTAAATAGGAGATCCCCGCTTATGGAAGGATTAACAAACAAGGAAAGCTCCACCCCGCACATGATCGGCGCACCGGATCCCGCAAGCAGACCGCGATCACCGCACGGCCCCACACGGCCGTTGCCTGACACGCAGGGCCGGCTGCCCGACGCCGGCCATGGTCGGCCGCCGTGGTCAAGGTGCGGCAGCCCTAGGCCACGGCCTCCTAGGGCGCCGCCACCCAAGGTGACGCTGGCCTTGGGCGCGGCCGCCCAAGGCCACCGCACCGGCCTAGGGCCCGGTCGCCCTACGCCACAGCCTCCTAGGGCACTACCGCCTGAGGTCGCATCGGCCTTGGTCGAGGCCGCCACCTCTGCCTAAGGCCCGGTCGCCCTATGTCGCAGCCGCCTAGGGCGTCGCCGCCCGAGGATGCACCGGCCTTAGGCGAGGTTGTCTTAGGCCGCAACCGCCTAGGGATGTTGGGAATATTACCCTCAATGTTCACTTGATTCGAAGAAGCCTCACACTCAATGATAAGTACAAGTTGTATTTGATCAACCCTATTTCATCTCATAACCATGCAGGGTTAGGTCATACCAAGGTGTGAAGTAAGTTTAGTAGGTGTGCTGCCAAATCCGCTGAGACAAGCTCTCAATCTCAGCTGAACCGCTGAGACAAGGCCAGGAGTCGCTGAGAAGGTGTCTGGGCTAGCTGAGCTGTAGATAGAAGAAAACTGCTGAGACAACTGTCTATCTCAGCGGATCCGCTAGGATGAAACAGAAGTCGTCGTTGAGACTGCAGGCCGTCTCAGCCCAACCGCTGAGACAGATTCAAATGATCTGACGGGTTTGCTTTTGGCGCAACACACTGTAAAGCAAGAGTGGATGTTCCAATCACTCGAATACCGTGTCAGGAGGACATCTGATAGCCGTTGAAGAACAAAGGAGTATAAAAGAACAAATTTGGGCTTTGTAAAAGCTATCTCACTCATTGAAGGAAAAAATACTATTGTTCCATTGACGGCAGCCAAGAAAGCTTTCATTTCCTGCTTCCTGAGCTGCAAGGAGAGAAAAAGATTATTCCTCTTGATCAACTCAAGATAGAGCAAGTGGATCCTCACTCATTCTTTGAGGAAAAGGATCAAAAGAATCAAATTTGAGACCTTTGGACTCATCCCAGATTTAAGACTACTACAGCAGTTGTTCAGCAACAGAAGACCAAGGCTTGACCTCCTCTATCTTCTGATTGTAATCATCTATTATTAATTCTCTAGGAACTTGACGGTTCTGAGATTGTAGGGCATCTTTACCTGAGGGTGTAGGGTTGTTTGGCCTGAGAAGTAGAGCTGAGAGGTCAGCTTGAGTGTAGGATCTTTGTGAGATCTGAGGTAGGGTTGTTGAGCCTGAGGTAGGGATGTTGAGCCTGAGGTAGGGTTGTTGAGCCTGAGGTAGGGTTTGGGAAAACCTGAGAGATCCCGAGGGATCTGTGTTGTAAGCTCTTGGAGCTGAGTTTGGAGGTGTTGGCCTTATCTAACTCATTATTAGAAAGGTGAAGGGGGAAAGAGGACTACTCAAGACACCCTGTCTTGAGGAACCTCTATAAACCATTGTGTGTTTTCTGTGTGCTTGATATATAACTAACCTAAAATCAGAAAACAACTAGGTTAAAGCATAAAACTAAAAGAGACATATCCACCCCCCCCCCCTCTAGGTGATTAATACTACATCCTAACAAACTATTAAGTGGTATCAGAGGTAGGTTGGTCAAGAAGGACATAATCGTCTGACCAGATCCTATAAAGGAGTAGTCATATCTCAATCCAATGGACTCCGATGGATTGTAGAAGAAGATGGGATCCATGAAGTTGCCCATATGCAACAAAGAAAACTTTGGGATATGGAAGCAAAGGGTTAGATTGTTTATGGAAGCATCAGACCCAAGGATTTACATCACAGTAAAACAAGGGCCCTTCGCTTTTCAAACTTCCTCCACCATAGATCCAACTAGGAGAGTGGCCAAGGCTTTTAATGACTTGACCAAGGATGAACTTGCATTGTTTACTATGGATAAAAGACCCAAAACATCATTGTCAATGCAATTGATGACTCCACTTTTCAGAACTTGGTGCACTGTACAACAGCCAAGGAAATGTGGGATCACTGGTGGTGTATATGGAAGGGACATCTGAGGTGAGGGATGATAGAAAATCACTCCTCAACCAAGAATATGAAGCTTTCAGGCAGCTGAGCCAGGAAAGCATTTATATTTTCTATGAAAGGTTCTTTAGGATAGTCAATGAACTAAGAACCTATGAAAGAGTGTTCAGTGACTATGAGCTCAATGACAAGTTCCTAAGATCTCTAACTAGAGACTGGGACACAAAAATATGTGCCATCAGGGAAGTGGCCAAGCTTGGTTAAACTCCCACTCATATAATGTTTGGGAAGCTGCTCTCTTATGAGATGCAGTTATCTGCAAGAAAGGAAGAGGACACTTCAACAAGGTCTCATGCAAGGGAGAGATCGGTGGCTCTCAAGGCTGACAGCTCCAAGAAGAGCAAGGCAAGGATGGTGTCTCCTCCAAGAAGGAGTGTTGAATTAGGTAAGTCTGAGAACAACACTTCTGATAGCTCTTCATCTGATGAGGAGTTTGGTGCCTTCTCAAGGCATTTCAAGAAGATGATGAGGTGGAAGCAGTGGAAGAACAAGCCCTCCTCCTCCTCCTCACACTCCAAGAAGGACCACAGCAGATCTGAAAGGCAGCACCCCAAGGGTGACAGGTATGAATCTAAATCTGGTAAACATGTTTCAAATAACATCATTTGTTATTGCTGTAGCAAGCCTGGACATGTCATAGCTGACTGCCCAGTCAAAAGGAAGGAAAAGGTTGATAAGAAAAATCACCACCAAAAGGATAGGAAGGGTGAAAAATCCTTCCTAGAAAAGAAAGGAAAGAGCTGGAGTGAATCTGAATCCTCAACTTCAGATTCAGATGATGAAGAGGAAGCCTACATTGGGTTGTTTGCAGCAAAAAAATATAATGATTGTCCTGCTGCCAAGGTTGGAATCGGGGCCCCTCTATCACATTCAAACAGTGATATTGAGGAGGATGAAGAGGACAAATTTCAGCTAGGCCTCATGGCCATCACTGATGAGGAAGACAATCAGAACAATTCTCACAGTGGACAGGTATTGATTCATTCCATCTCCTTTTCTGATTATGAGACAATCCCAGAATCTGAAGCACCTTCATCAATTGGTGGAAGTGATTCGGAATCTAAGGAAGATGTCAATCGATTGATTGACAAGTATGGTGCTCTCTTGGAAGCTCTGAAAAAGAGCAAGAAGCTGGGCAAGAGGCAAGCCCAAGAAATTGCCTCTCTTAAGATGGATAAGAAAGAGTGCACTGGGTCACCCTCCATGGTGGCTCAGATGAGTAGACAAATAAGACATCTAAAGGGAATAACAATTGTGCATTTGAGCACCATATCCCAAAAGAACAAGGTCATCAAGGACCTTGAGGAGAAGCTTGTGAAAGAAAAGAGCCTAGTGGCTCAATTCTCCAAGCCCAAATCTGTGCTTCCTATTATTGACACATTTTCCTCTCAAACCACTAGGAGAGGACTAGGGTTCAATAAAATGGAAGTAGGAGAAGGGAGTGGAGAAAAGAGCAAGGACAAGGCTAAGCCTCATACCACCTTTCATAAGGTGTTGCTTCCTTTTAATAGGTACGATCATGACAATATTTATGGTCACTGGAAGAATGGAAGCTCCTATAGGAAGGAAAACACTCCTTCACATAGTGGAAGAAAGGACATGGGAATGAGTGCCATGAAGGCTCCCCATGAAGAAATTCAAATGGCCCAACCTGGACCATTTGTATTTGGTACTTCAGCCCCATCATTCAAAAGTATGGAAGTTAGCTCTTCCAAGTTCTGTCTAGCAAAGAACATGGCTGTTGTCAAACCTGTAGTCAAGTCCAATTGCTCAGTGTCTGATGCCATCCAATCTTGACTGTCCCCTAAGCCAAAGCAAGCTGATGCCATTAAGACAAAGGGGGCCAAGATTGTACAGAGGTTAACATTCAGCCAGATCATTGCTGAAAGGAACATGAAAAATGATGTTGTCTCCTCTCCTGAACATAAGCACAGTGATGCTCTCTCCTCAAGAAATGTTCAAAAGAGGAGATACAATATTCATGAATGTTGGTGTTGTGGTAAAGTGGGACACTTTGTCATAGATTGTTGGCACAATCCCAATGCGCCAAGTGTAAAGAAGAGTCTTCCTGCAAAGGTTGCAGCTGGTGTGAGGTCATTTCATCATGCTAACAAGGACCTAGGACCAAAAATTATTTGGGCTCCTAAGGATAACTAAACTCCTTCTTGCATGTTAGTTCAAGTACCAACTTCAACCAAATATGGTACTTGGACAGTGGGTGCTCAAGGCACGTGACAGGAACCAGAAATCTTCTACAGGACTACACAGATGTGAAGAATGGACCCAAAGTCATCTTTGGTGGATCTGAAAGGGGAATCACCAAAGGATATGATATGATCTCCAATGGCATAGTTTCAATCACAAGGGTAGATTATGTTGAAGGGTTGTAACACAACCTAGTAAGCATAAGTCAACTATGTGATTTAGGCCATGTCATTGAATTCCACAATGACAAGTGCTTGATCAAAAAGTCTAATGACTTAGAGACCATTCTCTCAGGCACTAGGAGTGGGAATGTTTATTGCTTAGATTTTATATGCAGTAATACTCTTTCATCTGTGTGTCTTCTAGCCAATGAAAATGATTCTCTTTGTGTTCAATGGCACAAGAGACTTGCCCACATTATCTATAAGACAATGTATAGACTATTCTCTAAAAACCTTGCTAGGAATAGTCCAAATTTAAAATGTATTATAAGTGGTCCCTGTCATGCTTGCCAAATGGGTAAGCAAACAAGGGCCACCTTTAAAAGTATTGGCTCCAAAGACACTGAAAGATGTCTATATCTGTTGCATATGGACTTGTTTGGTCCTTTGCCAATTCAGAGCCTAGGTGGGAAGTTGTATACTTTGGTGATTGTTGATGATCACTCAAAGTATACATGGGTATTCTTTCTTAAGAAGAAATCAGATACATTGAATGTCTTTATAAATCATGTCAAAGCTATTCAGAATGACTTACAATGTGTTGTGGTCAGGACTAGGACTGATCATGGCACAGAATTTCAATCTGAAGCCATGACAAGGTTTTGTCAAGAATTTGGTATCACCCAGGAGTTCTCCTCCCCAAGGACTCCACAACAAAATGGTGTGGCTGAGGGGAGGAATAGAATCTTGATAGAAGCTGGGAGAACACTGCTTAGTGACTCCTCTCTCCCAGAATACTTCTGGGCTGAGGCAGTCAATACTGCATGTTATGTTCTTAATAGGGCCTCCATCAATAAGGTTCATGGAATTATTCCTTATGATATTCTGTTAGGTAAACAACCTACAATTTCATACTTTAGAATCTTTGGTTCAAAATGCTACATATTAAACAATGGAAAATCTCAATTAATAAAGTTTGCAGAGAAATGCAATGTGGGGGTTATTGTTGGCTATAACTCACATAGTAGAGATTATAGAGTTTATAACAAGAAAACTCATGTTGTAGAATAGTCTATGCATGTGGTATTTGATGAGACCAGCCTAATCTATAAGGTTGGTCTATTTCTTCTATTTTGACAGGAAATGAAAAGGACATGGAAAAGATGTTTATGCAAGACATACCCAGCAGTAGCAAAGCATATACAGATGTAGCAATTCTTGAAGAGGAAGTGGCCAGGGTGCTGAAGACACTACTGAACCAGTAGAAGTATTACAGCAAGCTGAGGACAGATTGCTTGCAGCTGTAAGACACCTAAGGGATCATCCAAGAGAACAAATTATTGGAGATCAGAACCAAGGTGTACTAACCAGAAGCAGGGCTCATGATGAGGCCTTATTCTTGAGCTTCTTATCACAAATGGAGCCCAAGAAGTTTGAAGAAGTCAACCAAGACACCTTTTGGATTCAAGCAATGCAAGAAGAACTTCTTCAATTCAAAAGATGCAAGGTATGGAAGTTGGTGCCAAAACCTCAAGGACACAATGTTATTAGCACCAAATAGATTTATAGGAACAAGTTGGATGAAAATGGTATAATCATCAAAAACAAGGCAAGATTGGTTGCCAAAGGCTATAGATAAGAAGAGGGAATAGACTTTGATCAAACATTTTCCCATGTTGCAAGGTTAGAAGCAATTAGGCTATTCCGTGCCTATGCTGCCTACAAGGGGTTCAAAGTATATCAAATGGATGTCAAATCAGCATTCCTCAATGGTGACTTGAAGGAAGAGGTATATGTTGAACAACCATCAGGTTTTGTGCATCCAACCCTCTCTAATCATGTATATTTACTTAGGAAAGCTCTTTATGGTCTAAATCAAGCCCCTAGGGCTTGGTATGAGACATTGTCTAGCTTTCTCATCAAGAACAAGTTCTTGAGGGGAAAGATAGATAGTATATTGTTTCTTAGGGAAACAAGGGGCAAGTGTCTCCTAGTCCAAATATATGTTGATGACAAAATATTTGGGTCTACGGATGACAACCTCTGTAAAAGGTTTGCCAACCTTATGCAGGGGGAGTTTGAGATAAGCAGTATGGGAGAGCTCAAGTATTTCTTAGGCCTCCAAGTGAAACAATCTGATGAGGGTATATTCATCTCTCAGACCAAGTACACTAGGGAGCTTATCAAGAAGTTTGGTATGGAATCAGCTTCCACCATGAAAACTCCCATGGGGTCCAACATTTCCCTGGACAAGGATGAGAAAGGCAAGGTCTTTGATGAATCCATGTACAGGTGCATTATTGGATCCCTATTGTATCTAACTGCTAGTAGACCAGACATTATGTATGTTACATGTGTTTGTGCTAGGTACCAGGCTTGCCCTAAGGTATCTCACTACTCAGCTGTAAAGAGGATTTTGAGATACCTTAAAGGCAGCCTACATCTTAGCCTTTGGTACCGTAAGAACAATGACTTTGAACTAACTGGATTTTCAGATGCAGATTTTTCAGGCTACAAAGAAGACAGGAAAAGCACAAGTGGCACTTGTCAATTCCTAGGAAGGAGGTTGATATCTTGGAGCAGCAAAAAGCAGACAATTGTGGCAATATCCAGTGTTGAGTCTGAATACATTGCTGCAGGTAGTTATTGTGCACAACTATTGTGGATTCAACATCAGTTAGAGGATTAGAACCTCAAGGTAAGTGAGTCTGCTCTTTATTGTGACTCATCCAGTGCTTTCTTTATTGCTAAGAATCCTGTCTCATAGCAGGACTAAGCATATAGAGATAAGATATCATTTTATAAGAGAATATGTTGAATGTAAAGACATCTGCCTTGAATTTGTCCCCACTAACAATCAAGTTGCTGATACTTTTACAAAGCCATTAGATGAGGCCAAATTTAATAATTTCAAGATTGAACTAGGAATGTTAAATGTTGAATAATGTCAATTTTTTTTTGGTTATGCAGTCAAAATACTATCACTGTTGGAACCAGGATTCGGCCCAATGAGGAGTTTGGACCCCAAAGATGGGTGCAACTCGTGCTTACTGATCCCTCAGAGCAACTTGACCGAAGACTTGGAACTTAGACCCTTGGCGACAGTATGGAGGTCCCACCACACACCCAGAAGATCTTAGAGCGCTTCCCCTCCCAAGCAAAAAAACTGAAGTCGGACACCTTGGAGAGCTCTGAGAATACTCACCAAAGATGACCTGAGGAGAGAGAATCCTCTAAGAGGAAGTCCTGTCCAAAGGTGCCCTTAGGGTCTTATTTATAGTTTTTCTGAAGTGGTCTGCTGATAGCGGGATTCCGCCTTTTGGTTTTACTAAACGCACCCTAATTTGGTCTGCTAACAGCCAAACTCCGCTGTTCTAAAGGGCTACTAGCAGACCACCAGGGGCA
Source organism: Dactylorhiza incarnata (assembly GCA_033032865.1). Classification (NCBI taxonomy): domain Eukaryota; kingdom Viridiplantae; phylum Streptophyta; class Magnoliopsida; order Asparagales; family Orchidaceae; genus Dactylorhiza; species Dactylorhiza incarnata. The sequence continues at coordinate 1,945,948 of JAWHQI010000107.1, read as the reverse complement.
AAGGGATAATGATGGGGACCATCCCTTCAGCCCCTCTCTTTTGTCCACCCCAGATGATGAAGACCCCTTCACCGAGCCTCATTTGGTAGGGGATGTTGCTGATGAAGACCCCCACATCCACTTGGTTGGGGATACTGATGATACTACTGCTGGCCTGATGATCTTGATGGAGGTCGTTGATCCCCGACATAGAGAGTTCATGGATTGGGACGGTCGTTGCCGCAAGTTCGAAGACACGTTGTTTCTTCGCCTTCGCCGCGACGTTCTACGCTAACGCCGCGACGTTCTTCGCCATCGTCGCTACAACCTTCGTCCGCGACACAAGAACATTAATTAATAATTATAATAATTTAATTATAATTATTAATTAATTTTATCATGCTTTTAAAATAAGAATATTTTAATTAATAATTATCCTTATAATTATTAATTAAAATTGTCATGCTTTATTTTATTTTATTAGAACTTGTCATGTTTGTTTTATTGTTTTAATTTGGACTGCGTTTAACCGCTGTGATTGTAAAGCCTATATAAGGCTATGGTTTGGAGGATTTGGTTTAACAAGGAGATGAATAAGAATTTGAAAACCTAAAAAATCAATTGTGATTTTTCCTCCCCCCCCCCCCCTAGGCAAATTTCGGCCATCCCTCTTCCTCTTCCTCTTCCTCTTCTTGGCCGCCGGCCACCTTCTCCCCCTCCCTCTCTATTTCTCTCGGCCGCCCTCCTCCTCCCCTCGTGGTGTTCGGCCATCTTCAACCCGCCACACCTCTTCTCCTTTGAGAAATATTTCGGCCACCACCTATTCTCTCTCCTTCCCTATATATACAGGATTTTCAAGGAACTCCCTCGTCTAGGGTTTTTGCAAAGGAAGTCGGCTTGTGTTTTCACCGACCGGCGCGGAACCGTGGAGTCGCGAGGAATATAATCGACCACCGTCGTGAGCGCGTCCTCCACCCATCTCGTGGACGGAATTCTCTTGGGATTTTGGGTAACGATTTTCTATACCATATCTCGTGTGATTCTTTCTGGAATATTGTGAGATTTGGTAGAAACAGAAGGCTAGTGTTTAATTAGTCCTGATTTATATTGAAATCATTCTTAATTTAAATCTAAATTTCAAGCATTAATTTTCCGAATTGGATCGGGTAGATCTCGTGAACACTAGAAAAATCGAGTTCGTCACCTTTGATTTCTCCTCGAGTTCAAGTGATTTGGTATACCCTCGTAGTAATCAATTTCGGGAATTGGTTTGGGACTTTATTTTAAATCACAATCTTAGTCAGGATTTTCTCTAAATTGGAATATGAATGTTCGCGCATAATTTTAATTTGACGTGTTAATTGTCTGAAAACCATGGGCCTGCATCAATTTGGTATTGCTAGGTTCGTGTCAATTTCATAATTAACGCATTCCTATTATTTTCTTAGAACGTCGGCACTCACAATCTTTACACGATTTTGCGCTCAAAAATTAAAAAATAAAAAAAATAAAATTTCGTCGGTCTGCGAATAGCGGCCTAAAAATCTCATTTTTCTGCGAAATTCAAAAAAAAATTCTGGTAATTCTCCAATATTTTCTCAGCAAGAAAATCAAAAAATATATTTTACTATCCTAGTTATTAGGCGGGAGAAAAATAACCTTTCATAAAATTTTAGCATGTTTAGAAGTTCTGGTCTGCGTTTAGCGTCCTAAATCTGTTATTTTCCAGCAAAAAAATAAAAATAAAAAAATAAAAAAATTAATCTTAATTGATACCATCCTAATTTATTTCTTACCGTAGGACGCCGACATATAATTAATCTTGCACGATTCCTTTCCAAACAACAATCTTAATTAATCTTGCACGATTCCTTTCTAAAACAACCAAATCTTAATTAATCTTGCACGATTTGTTTCCAAAAACAATTAATTTTCAAAATCAGGCCTGCGAATAGCTAGGAATTCAAAATTCAAACTCAAAATTCAAAATTCTGAAATTCAAAATTCAAATTCAAAATTCAAAGTTTTGAAATTCAAAATTCAAATTTTTCAAAATTCAAATTTTTGAAATTCAAAATTCAAATTTTTGAAATTCAAAATTCAAAATTCAAATTTTTGAAATTCAAAATTCAAAATTCAAATTTTTGAAATTCAAATTCAAATTTCTGAAATTTTCGGATTGGTCTGCATTTAGTAAAAACCTCGGAATTTTAAAACGTGTCAAAAAAAATTGAAAATTTTTCTGTAGCTTCCTGCTCTTATTTCCAAAAACATTAAAACAGAAAATTTTTCGATTCGACTACGTTAGGTTGGCCTGAAAATTAGAGACATTATAATTTTGTCCGTGTCAGCACATGAACTTACACTAGTTGTGACTACTAGGCTGAATCCACCACCGGCTAATTTAAAGGAGTTAGGTAAGGGTCGGAATGACGCTGTGAAGGTGATTAGGCTCAGCCGCGACCCGAAACACTGATTTCGAGCAAATTTTAAACACGGTGAGAAGTGGTGTAGGCTCGTGGTGGATAGTGTTTGCCATACTAACGCTATCACGGAGAATGCAGTATCTAGGATGTTGGTGACCACTGCGCCACATCCTTGCCCTTATCGTCTCGTATGTCCGGATGAGAGCATTATCTTAGTGTCCAGGCGATGTTTGGTGCCCCTCACCATCCAAGCCTATTCTGAGCTCATTTGGTGTGACGTCCTTCCTATGAAGGACTTCCATATTTTGTTGGGACACCCGTGGCTCGCTAGCCATGACGTTAGTTTTGACTCCCAGAATAACACCCTAGACTTTACACATAGGGGTCAACTAACATATCTTAGGTCCAGCCCGCCCAGGAAGCCCAAAGTCCCACCTGGAGACGCTCGCGGCCCGGTTGAGTCGACACCACCCGGTGCAGACACACATGGGGATTTTGACATTGTCAGTCAAAATCAGCCCTTAGTTTGTGTTAGCCGCTCTGAGGCAAACACACCGAGTTTGAGTATGGGGCCCGAGCCCGGCCCTGTTAGTCCCAGCCTGCCCATAGACATTGTCCTAGTTGAGGCACCCTCGACTGACTTAGTGCCTGAAATTGATGCTGCTCTGATTAGCCAACCTCTACTTGATCCCGTTAGCCTTAGGGAGCCTTCTGTTGGCCAACCCGAGGACATTCAGGATGTTGAAGAAAATTCTGAAAGTGGGCTGAGTGAATCTGATGCTGATGGTGAGACGGTTGAGGAGATCTTATCGACTCCTCACATTTTTGATGGTGGGATTAGGGCTCGTGCATTTCCTGTGTCATTTAGTGGGGAGGACAAATGGTCCAATCCATTATCTGTGGGTAGTAGTTGTGTGGGCACATTCTCTGCACTAGTGGACCCTAGGCTAGAGTTAGCGCCCCCACTGAACCTTCACCCATTTAAGGATGCTTGGGTTTCCCCTACTTCAGCCCCGATCTGGAAGTATGGCATGGAGCCCGTTACCGCCGCGGGGCGGGTTGAGTGGTTTCGTTGGGTTGTCTTTCCCATGCTAGCTGATCTTAAATGTTGGGATCACCCTAGGATGAACCTGAATTTAATTTCATATAATGAATTAGTAGGTGTTTCAAGAGGTCTTAATCCACCCAAACATGATGAATTGGTGCTAGCCGACCCATCTGGGTCCATTCACTTTGTAGTCACCGCACCCATTGGAGAATCCCGCAATAAGGAAGACTCGGTTTTAGTAGATCATTCCCCTGGACAGTTGCCAATTGGCAACTTATACGGCAATGTCAGTATTGTCTCCACTATTCATCGAATAGTTGTCGTTCTAGAAAGTTTTGCTTTACATTTGAGAGTTTTTGCTGAGAGGGGCCCAAACCCCATTTTCAATGACTCGAAATATTTTTCACTCTTTCTAGCTCCACTGCATCTAGCTCCCCCTTCGTTCCCCTCCACAAAAATTTCTATTGGGTTGAGAGGTGAGCCGGGTAGCATGTTATTCACTCCTTTGGCGGTCTCTGGAGGTAAGACGTCTTATAAAATTGTTGCACTTTCCTCTTCATTTTCCTATGCTTTGATCAAGGCCCCCGAGGCCAACCTTTTGTTTGACAGGAAATCAGGAGGAGTACTCTTACCAGAACCTACATCCGACAGTGCTGACTCATCAGTGATGAGTTTTTTTGAGCGGGGGAGGATCGATTGGGACCATCCCTTCAGCCCCTCTCTTTTGCCCACCCCAGATGATGAAGACCCCTTCACCGAGACTCATTTGGTAGGGGATGTTGCTGATGAAGACCCCCACATCCACTTGGTTGGGGATACTGATGATACTGCAGCTGGCCTGATGATTTTGATGGAGGTCGTTGATCCCCGACATAGAGAGTTCATGGATTGGGACAGTCGTTGCCGCAAGTTCGAAGACACGTCGTTTCTTCGCCTTCGCCGCGACGTTCTTCGCCATCATCGCTACAACCTCCGTCCGTGACATAAGAACATTAATTAATAATTATAATAACTAACTTATAATTATTAATTAATTTTATCATGCTTTTAAAATAAGAATATTTTAATTAATAATTATCCTTATAATTATTAATTAAAATTGTCATGCTTTATTTTATTTTATTAGATGTTTTATTGTTTTAATTTGGACTGTGTTTAACCGCTGTGATTGTAAAGCCTATATAAGGCTATGTTTTGGAGGATTTGGTTTAACAAGGAGATGAATAAGAATTTGAAAACCTAAAAAATCAATTGTGATTTTTCCTCCCCCTAGGCAATTTCGGCCATCCCTCTTCCTCTTCCTCTTCTTGGCCGACGGCCACCTTCTCCCCCTCCCTCTCTATTTCTCTCGGCCGCCCTCCTCCTCCCCCCGTGGTGTTCGGCCATCTTCAACCCGCCACCCCTCTTCTCCTTTGAGAAATATTTCGGCCACCACCTATTCTCTCTCCTTCCCTATATATACAGGATTTTCAAGGAACTCCCTCATCTAGGGTTTTTGCAAAGGAAGTCGGCTTGTGTTTTCACCGACCGGCGCGGAACCCTGGAGTCGCGAGGAATATAATCGACCACCGTCGTGAGCACGTCCTCCACCCATCTCGTGGACGGAATTCTCTTGGGATTTTGGGTAACGATTTTCTATACCATATCTTGTGTGATTCTTTCTGGAATATTGTGAGATTTTGTGGAAACAGAAGGCTAGTGTTTAGTCCTGATTTATATTGAAATCGTCCTTAATTTAAATCTAAATTTCAAGCATTAATTTTCCGAATTGGATCGGGTAGATCTCGTGAACACTAGAAAAATCGGGTTCGTCACCTTTGATTTCTCCTCGAGTTCAAGTGATTTGGTATACCCTCGTATTAATCAATTTCGGGAATTGGTTTGGGACTTTATTTTAAATCACAATCTTAGTCAGGATTTTCTCTAAATTGGAATATGAATGTTCGCGCATAATTTTAATTTGACGTGATAATTGTCCGAAAACCATGGGCCTGCATCAGATAATTTCACTTCCTTAGCCCTTGGGCAAGTGGCCTGCGAGAGCGCCACTCGTGAGTCTTCTCGTGAATCTCCTCGCGAGTACTGCTCGTGAATCCTCCCTAGGCGAGTAACCCGTGAAGGCCCTGTTCGCCTTCCTTCTGACGACAACCATCCCGGCCAGGCCTCGCATTCTCACCTGCGAGATCGCCTCGGCTAGCCTTACCTAGCTCTTGCGACTCCTTAGTGGCGAGATGGCTACTTCCAGCCTAATTCACACATCTTCGGGCCTTACCCCCTCAGGCGAACACGGGGTTGTACACAATCACCGCTCTTTGCTAGATTACCCTAAGCTCGTAAAGAATCATCCAACCCCAGGTGTCCATCGGCGACTGCTGATCTGTCGGGAATCTTTCTGTGGGTCCCACCTCACAGCTATAAATACCACCCAGGTCGGGGTGACGCGCACCATTATTTTCTCTTCTTCTTTCCTTGCCTCCTTCTGCTGTAGCTGCCGGAAAATGTCTCTTTCAAAAGAACTTCAAGCTCGCCTGAGGGCATCCAAGGCGAGTGATCTCTCTACCATTGCCAACGCTTCCTCCTAGATGACCCGTCAGACCACCCCTCCGCTACCCAAGATGAAAAAGGCGAAGCCAGTCCGCCTGCCCCAGGGGGTACGGGACTATACTATTGGAGTCCTCTCCTGACAACAGGACCACTGGAGAGGTAAAAGTTATCCTTCTCGCTTAGCTTCTCCTTCGATTTCACTAAACCTCGCCTGGCCGCAGGGCCTCCCTCCCATCGACAAGGGCGCGAGCGAAGACTTAGCTGGGGCTCGCCCCGATCCTCCGGTGAAGACTGATCTCGCCAACAGGCAAGCTGCAAGTAAGTTACCCGTCCTTACCTGCCAAGTTTAACGTCCTGACTGATGGCCTCTTCACTCTCCTACTTCTTACAGCCTCCCCCCCCCATACGACCCCAGGTCGTCAAAATTCGCGACCACAGTCGCCGATCCCCCCTGACGCAACCCTTAACACCCCGCGGTTCAATCTCTTGAGGGGGAGGGTTCCGGTGGCTCACGACTAGCCACAACCGCTCCTGCCGACGACGTGATGCACCGTGCTGGTCTAGGGAAGTCCGTCTCGCATCCCTTCACTAATATTTTTCAGGTTCGGCCTAACACTCCTCGCCCGCCTCTTGGTAAGGATTCTGCTGCTTCTTATGAGAAAGATCGCTCTCTGCGACAATAAGAGAAGGCTTTGCTAACTGCTAGCACTGTTTCGATTTGCCCGCAGGCGATTCCGAGACCCTGCCCACCGACTCTAACTTTGGGGAGGAGGAGATATCGCCCCTGCCTTTGCCGGAGCAAATGGATGATTTCCTTGGCGACCCGCGAGACCCCGAGACCATGAAGAAGCAGACTTCGGAGCTATTTCAGAAACAAGGGTGAATACTGCAGGACCTTCACCTCCAGGCGAAGAGGTACAGAGAGATTGCCGAGGAGCGGCACGCCGCTCTATTGGATGAGTGTGCGCGGCTCCGCGTCGAGATGCCGCAAGATCTTAGCGAGACGGCCACCTCCCCAGGGACACACCTCACGCGAATGGATGATTACGCTCGCTTGATTCAACGTGAGGCTCGCTCCGTCCATGCATATCATTACCCTAGGTTTCCGCCGCTGTCAGGAGTGCGAGGTCGTGGTAGGTGGAAATGGATACACTACTAATCATCGCTCGCACTCCACTCCTGCCCGGCGAGACCCCCGACAATGCATGAAAAACTTTATTTAATCTCGCGAACCTTTTTATCTTTTTACTAACTATTTTTCGCCCGCTACCAGGGTTCTCGCGTACTTATTATTTATTATGTGACAATTGCTCGCAATGCTCGCTCTATCTTTTATTTCCACCCTTTCATGTTGTTCTCGTATGCAAATCTCATTTGTACTAATCTCGCAAGCTGATCTCGCTCGCTAATGTATCTAGGGCTATCTTACGTTCTCGAGCGCAGTAATCATATGGGGCTTGATGATTTTCGTTGGACTTCTTCTTTTGTTTTATAAATAAAAGATAACCTTTATATTAAGAGTTTAGAATTGGCGGATGTTTTCGAAGAGTCTCGCAAGTACTCCTACTTTGAGAAATTAACCGTTATCCTATTAAAGGATAGAAGTAACGGTCTTTTTCTTCTTTCGGAATATTGACAATTACGCCTCGGCTACAACGCCGAATTCTATTGAATTGAAAAGTAGAAAAGGAGAGTTTTGCACTAAATGAGTTTGGAAAGCTGTGTTTGAATTTTTAGTCCAAATTAATCATTTGATAAAGGCAAGTATACCTTATCGCAAGTAATACAGGATATTTTTTTGAAAATATCAGGATCGTATATTTCCGCGGGTCGTGTTGATTATGCTACTTCGAGGAACGAACTATTATTTTATCGGAATAATATTTTTAGTTGGTTTAACTAGAGTTCTAAGTGATAAAATGCGAAAGACGATAATAAGCGATTAACTAGAGTTCTAAGTGATGAGAAAGATAGCGCGCGACGTCGAATTACCTTGAGACGAAAATAGATTTTTTCGTAGAATTAAAAGTGATGACTTTTCAAAATATTAAGATGACTTGACCGTGGAGGTTCCATAATTATGAACGCTCCTCTCTCGAGGGTACGCCCACCTGAGAGTATGAATATTCGACCGAACTCTCGTTCTACAATCGAATGTTCTTAATACTCGCTTTATGTTGTGAACCCCGCTATTGGGTTTTTATTTCCAATTCGGGAGAATTACCTCGTCCTCTCTCGAGGGTAGAGCGCACTTCTCTTTACCCGTGAGCGATCAATCTGTACGCACGAGCCTCTCGGCTAACTAGGTACGAAAACAGAAATGAAAACCACACATCGATTATGTGGCTCCAATCAACGTGATTCTCGGGTAAACCTTAAGCGTTAATTATTTTAGAAAGAGATGTTTTAATTTTATAGAAAAACTATTTTTTTTGTGTCCCAATGCTCTTCGACGTCGTGTGCTAAAGGAAATTAGCCACTCATCGGAATGGAGACGGCATTATCGGTTGAAAAATACATGTTTAATGATTAAAGCAGATATAAGCGGATAAAAAGGAAATAAAAAGACTTATATAAAAAAAACAGTAATAGTATCCGTCTCAACCACCTTAAACAAGCGCTAAAAAGTTCTTAGCCTCTTATTCAAGAAGGGGGTGGTATAGAAATGAAAAGACTTATAAAGGTGCAGAAATAATATCCGTCCCAACCGACTTAAATAAATGCTAAAGTTAATTAGCCTCTTATTCAAGATGGGGGTGGTATAGAAATGAAAAGACTTATAAAGGTGCAGAAATAATATCCGTCCCAACCGACTTAAATAAATGCTAAAGTTAATTAGCCTCTTATTCAAGATGGGGGTGGTATATAGCAGTTAAATGAAGACTGAAATAAAACTAAGTTACAAAAAAAAAGAAAAATATAATCTCATACACGCACACACTCTAAAAAAAACTGAAAAGAAAGCGTTTAAAATGAAAGCGATAAAATAAAGCGAAAAAGAAAATGATAAAACTATTTTATGAAAGCTTGTAAATCTAAGTTATGAAAACAGTAAACCTAAATTATGAAAGCAATAAACCTAACTATAAAAGCAATAAAACTAAATTATGAAAGCAATAAAGCTAAACTCATACACGCACACACGCTAACATTAATAAAAAGGAAGATGATCCAAATGAGAAAAACATCATTTTATTTCTGAAATCAGCATTACAACTAGACTAGGAAGACGAAAAAAACTTAAAACGAACTTAAACTGAATTGCATAAGAGAAGCTCACAATCACTCAAAAGAACTCACAATACAACAAGAACTACTCAAAATTTGGATGAAAAATACTTCATCCGAGCCCCTCTATTTATAGGGAAAATTTGAGTTTTACACGCCCTAGGTCACGGGCGTGACTTGAATGTCACGACCGTGACTTAGGGCGTGAAATTTGCTCGGCTGTATTCGCCATCTTCTGGAAGGTCCGGCCGTCAAACATGGCTGCACACGGGTGTGACTTGGTATGTCACGGGCGTGACTTTGTGAGTCACGGGCGTGACTATGGGTGGTTGATGTCGGCAGCATGGGCGCGGCTTCGAGACGTGACGCGCTGGCGGCTCACGGGCGTGACTCTGCTGGAATACGGGCGTGACTTGTAGAGTCACGGGCGTGACTTGGTCAACTAGAGTGAGCTGAAGAGAAATTCGTCGGGCGCAGAGCTTTAAATTTACACGCCCTTGGTCACGGGCGTGACCGAGGGCGTGACTTAAGCGATTTGTCGGGATTTGATCTGAATCGAGCCGTCCCGTTGATATTTGATCTTTAAAATTACACGCCCTTGGTCACGGGCGTGACTGAGGGCGTGACCTGGGAAAATTTTGCAAAAAAATGCAAAAACAAAAATAAAACTAAGTTAGAAACCAGAAATAATAAAGAAGCAATTTATTCATTAATTTACATAGAAAATTCACAATATTAATTAAAACTATACTAATAATTATACTAAAAATACATATATTTTATTACTTATCAAATACCCCCATACTTAAGCTTTTGCTATTCCAGAGCAAAAGTAAGAGAGATCTATACGGGATTAACATAAGTTCTAATTTTTGGCTATCGTTTTATTTTAATCATATGAGACTGAAAAATAAAAATTCGGAGTAATAAGAGTTAAGTCCTAAATTATGCAAATGATTTAAGTAGAAAGAAATGTCCTGGCCAAAAGACTTCTTAATTAACCAAATAGCAAACAAAATTGCAATCATTAGTAAACGAGATTAGATCGAAATTATAATAACCTTTGTTTAAAGAAACATGAAGGAAAAAATATAAGTTACTAATTATGCTCTCAAATGATTTTTTGAATTAAAACTAGAAACAATAATTTGGTTAAGGGAAAATGGGGTAAAAAGCCTTGGCAAATAGAAGAGTACTTGAATTAGGGGTGATGAATTGTATCATCTCACCCCTCTTATATAGTTTCCTTTGACTCCCATCGTTGGTGTACGAGGGAAAATTGACCTTTTAATTAACCCAATGCCTGTGTTTACGGAATTTGCAATTCCCCTTGACATAGGATCACTTTTAACAAATATTGGGTGCCTATGTTTACGGAATTTTTGTATTACCATTGACATAAGATCTTTTTTTTTCTTCTTCCTTTGTTTGTTTTTGCCATGCTAAATTGGTGTATACAAGGGGTTTTCAAGAGAAATTCTAGAATAATAAAAAAAAGTTTTGAGAGCAACCTTAGTAAGTTGAATATTCCTAGATTCCTGAAGACATAAAGTAGGGATAATTGCAGTCTAAAGTTGTTTTGCCAACATAATACACATGTCTCTATTTTAGCTAGTAGAAGTAGTGCTTGATAACAAAGCCTCTATTTAAATTAAAAACACAAGATATTCTTTAAAACTTAACCCCGAACGTTTAAATCTATCGATCTTAGATAAACAAACTAATAGTAAAACTAGCGATTATGAAAATCCACAAACATATACTCTCGAAACTAAATGTTTTAAGAATAAAAGTAAAGTAGGGTATATTTTTTTGGATATTTTTTTGTTTTTTCAACTATATATAGTTATATATATTTTTTTGTATTTTGTAAGTTGTAAATTTTTTTTGTTTTTTATTATGACAAAGTAAAAAAAAACAAAAGTTTTTGTAGAGATTTTTTTTTTTTTGTGACAAAGTAAAAAAGTACCTAATTTGTTTTGTTTTTGTAAAAAGAAGCCTTGTTGGTTTTTTTTTTAATGAAAACGGTACAACACCCCCATACTTAAAACCCAACATTGTCCCCAATGTTGTAATGTAAGTATGAAGAAGAGAAAATAACATTGGAAAATATACAAAAGGAAAGAGGAAGCAAAAAGGCTTCCCTGAATGAAAGCTGGCGGGGTCGTAAGAAACCCTGCAAAAATAGAGAAAAAGCATAATAAAAATATTAGATAAATATGGGGTGCCTCCCACGAGCGCTTTGTTTACCGTCGCGTAGCTTGACGCATTTGGCGTGGTGAGATTATAAATTGGGGAGGGTTAAAGATTCCGTGTGTCCGTCCACCGGATCGCCCGCAAGATATAGTTTTAAGCGGTGGCCGTTGACTTTAAAATCGCCTTTTTCGGGGTGAGAGATAAGAACGGTCCCATAAGGCCAAACCTCTTTGACTTCAAAGGGGCCGGACCAGCGGGATTTGAGCTTACCCGGAAAAAGACGAAGACGTGAATTATAAAGAAGGACAAGATCGCCCGGCGCGAAAGTTTTTGGAAATTTAATTTTTCGATCGTGGTAGAACTTAGAACGCTCCTTATAAAATTTATTACTCTCATAAGCGTTTGCACGCCATTCATCGAGTTCATTTAGTTGGAATTTCCTATTCTCAGAGGCTAAGTTCGAATCGAGATTTAAAAATTTTAAGGCCCAAAGAGCGCGGTGTTCTAACTCTACCGGTAAATGGCACGCTTTGCCGTAGACTAATAGATAGGGCGTACAACCGATAGCGGTCTTGTATGTCGTACGATACGCCCACAACGCGTCGTCGAGTTTTGAGGACCAATCCTTCCTATTTAAAGAGACGGTTTTTTCCAAAATGCGTTTTATCTCGCGATTCACTACCTCTACTTGGCCGCTCGTTTGGGGGTGATAGGCGGTGGCGAGCTTATGCGTGACGCCGTACTTAGATAAAATTTTTGAAAACTGGGCGTTGCAGAAGTGCGTGCCCCTATCACTAACTATTGCACGGGGCGTGCCAAAGCGAGAAAATAATTTTTTTTAAAAATGGACGACGACGCGCGCATCATTGGTGGGCAGAGCTTGCGCTTCTGCCCACCTAGATACGTAGTCGACCGCCACTAAAATATAGCGATTATTAAAAGAAGGAGGTAGGGGGCCTACAAAGTCTATGCCCCACAAATCAAAGATTTCGCATTCTAAATAAAAGTTTTGGGGCATCTCGTCACGACGAGAGATGTTACCCGACCGCTGGCAGCTATCGCATATACTCACAAAAGTGTGAGCATCCTTAAAGAGAGTGGGTCAATAAAAGCCTGACTCTAACGCTTTCCGCGCGGTCCGGTTGGCTTAATAATGCCCTCCAGCCGGCCCCTCATGGCAGTGTCGCAATATTTGCGCACCCTCCTTGCTTGAAACACATCTTCGTATCACTTGGTCTGCGCAGATGGGAAAGAGAAAGGGGTCCTCCCAAAAGTAGTTTTTCAAGTCAGAGAAGAATTTCTTCTTTTGCTGAGTCGAAAAATCTTTTGGAAGGACCCGCGCAACTAAATAGTTCGCGTAATCTGCGAACCAAGGGGTAGAAGAAGTTTTTCTATTATTTATGATTAAAAGGCGCTCCTCAGGAAATCGATCGTCTATTTCTGGTTCGACGAGCGCTTCTGCGACGGGGTGTTCTAAACGTGAGAGGTGGTCGGCTGCTAAATTTTCAGCCCCTTTCTTATCCCGGATCTCTAAGTCAAATTCCTATAAAAGGAGGATCCATCGAAGTAAGCGAGGCTTGGCATCAACTTTGGCCAAAAGATATTTTAGGGCGGAGTGATCGGTGAAAACGATCACGTGGGAAAGTGTTACGTAAGGCCTGAATTTATTAAAAGCAAAGATGACGGCAAGAAGTTCCTTTTCCGTCGTTGTATAGTTAGCCTGTGCGGCATTGAGTGTGCGAGAAGCGTAATATATTGGATGAAAATATTTATTTACGCGTTGGCCTAAGACAGCTCCTACCGCGATATCGCTCGCGTCGCACATAATCTCGAACGGAAGGGACCAATCTGGCGCCACTAGAATTGGAGAATTGATAAGTTGCTTTTTTATAAAATCAAATACCTCTACGCAGGTCATGTCAAAAATGAATTGGGAATCCTTTTCCAGGAGGTGAGTTAGCGGTTTGGTTATTCTTGAAAAATCTTGAATAAACCGCCGATAAAAACCTGCGTGGCCAAGAAAACTTCTAATTGATTTGACGTTCGAAGGAACAGGAAGTTGTTCAATTATAGCGACTTTGGCCCTATCGACCTCCATCCCCTTGGAAGAGATTTTATGGCCGAGGACTAAGCCCTCTCGGACTATGAAGTTGCATTTCTCCCAGTTCAAGACTAAGTTCGTCTCCTCGCACCGTTGGAGGACTCTATCTAAATTTTTTAGACAATTTTTAAAAGAGTCTCCAAAGACGGAGAAGTCATCCATGAAGACTTCCATTATGTCTTCTACTAGCTCGCCAAGTATTGCCAGCATACATCTTTGGAATGTAGCTGGCGCGTTACAGAGGCCAAACGGCATCCTTTGATATGCGAAGGTGCCGAAAGGGCAAGTAAAAGTCATTTTTTCTTGGTCCTCGGGTGAAATAGGGATTTGGAAAAATCCCGAGAGACCATCAAGGAAGCAATAAAAAGGATGACCGGAGAGACGCTCTAAGATTTGATCAATAAACGATAACGAAAAGTGGTCTTTTCTGGTGGCATCATTTAGTTTTCTGTAGTCGATGCACACCCTCCAACCCGTAACAGTGCGAGTTGGGATTAATTCATTATTCGTGTTTGCCACGACCGTTATACCGCCCTTTTTTGGGACGACTTGTACGGGGCTTACCCACGTACTGTCGGAAATAGGATAGATAATCCCCGCGTCGAGGAGTTTAATAATTTCAGTCTTAACGACTTCCCGCATGTTCGGGTTAAGTCGTCGTTGAGGCTGAATTGTTTTGCGGGGGTTTTCTTCGAGAAAAATTTTGTGGGAGCAGAATGAGGGGTTAATTCCCCTGATATCGGAAATTTGCCATGCAATTGCACGGCGATGTTTAGATAAAACTTCAACCAATTCGGATGTTTCCGAATCGGTTAAAGTAGACGATATTATAACCGGAAGTTTTAAGTTCGCGGCTAGAAAAGCGTATTTTAAATGGTTGGGGAGTTGCTTAAGCTCCAAGACCGGAGGTTCTTCATAGGAAGTGGAGATTTTTAAAGCTTTCGAATCAAAAGGCTCGAAAGACGATTTTGGCGGTAATTCGTCTAAAGGAGGTTGATTCGCCAGATCCGAATCGTCTATCATTAAAGATAGCAATTCCGAAAGAGAAGAACACTCGTCCACAAACGCGGATTCCAAATTGAAACAGGAATCATCATTCGATAGTGAGTTCCACATGGAGGGGTTGATATGTAAAGTAATTTCGTCGTCTCCAACTCGAAGGAGGAGACAACCGTTACTGACATTAATTAACGCGCGGGAGGTTGCGAGAAAGGGGCGACCGAGGATGATGGGTACCTCGACGTCCTCCTCTATGTCCAGGATGACAAAGTCTACTGGGAAGATAAACTTGTCAACCTTGACCAGAACATCCTCCGCTACCCCGATTGGGTACTTTACCGAGCGATCCGCGAGTTGGATGCTCAGTTTTGTCGGACTCGGGATGCCTAAATTGAGTTTTTTGAAAAGAGAAAAAGGCATCAAATTGATGCTGGCGCCTAAGTCCGCAAGAGCGTACTTTATTAACATATTGCCAAAGAGACACGGGATGGAGAACCGTCCCGGGTCGTTCAGTTTTGGCGGCAATTTGTTAAGGAGAACAGCCGAACATTCCGCATTAAGGGAAACACGCGAAACATCCTCGAGTCGCTTTTTATTAGAAAGCAACTCCTTAAGATATTTCGTGTATTTTGGCATTTGGGAGAGTGCCTCGCAGAAGGGGACGTTTATTTGAATTTGTTTTAAAATACGCAAAAAATTTTGATAATTTTCGTCCTCCTTCCCTTTATTAATTTTAGATGGGTAAGGAATTCGAGGACTCGAAATATTCGGCGCAACCGGAGAATCCGGAGCAATTAGAATCGAGGAAGAGGGTGGAGGGGTCGGAGGCGAAATGCATACCTTAGGCTCAACCCGCAATGGGGAGACGACCTCCTTGCCGCTTCGAAGGGTTATAGCATTGGCATTTTCCCTGGGGTTCGGCTCCGTATTCCCTGGTAGAGCTCCGTATGGCCGCTCGGAGACCATCTTTGCAAGTTGTCCAACCTGGTTTTCCAAGTTTTTAATCGATCCGGTAAGATTCCGAATATTTGAATCGTTGGACGCGATGTATTTAGACAAAACATCTTCGAGCGGCGAAGGTTTTGGAGGAGGAGGCTGGAATCCTTGTGGAAATCCTTGCGGAAATCCTTGAGGATTCATATTTGGGGGCCTCTGAGCATTGTTAGGATTGCTCCAGGAGAAATTAGGGTGGGTCCTCCAACCCGGATTATAATTATTACTATACAGGTTGTTATTAGGGTTGAAGGGGGGCCTAACCGGATTACCGAGGTAATCCACCGATTCTTCGATTACATTATTATTATTATTATTCCAAGCGGGAGTGGAGGAGGAAACAGTCATCTCCGCCACCTGCTTACTTAGCCGCTCTACCGAGGCTAAGAAAGTAGTGGCGTCCACTTCAAAAAGACCAGCCGGTTTATTAGGACGCGACCTTGGCACGTTCCATTGGTACGCGTTCATGGCCATTTCGTCGATCAGAGCTTGAGCCGTCTCCGGGGTTTTGTTGTTTAACGTTCCCCCGGAGGCCGCATCAATCATCTGCCGCGTAGAAAAATTTAAACCATTATAAAACGTCTGGACCTGTAGCCAAGTTGGTAGCGCGTGATGAGGACACCTACGCAAATATTCTTTAAAACGCTCCCAAGTCTCATAAAGAGACTCGGAATCGAATTGCACAAAGGATGTGATATATCCATGCGTAGTTTTGCGGTTTTTGACGGAGGAAAATACTTAGTTAAGAAAAATTCCGTCAATTGGGCCCACGTGGTTATGGACCCTCTCGGAAGAGAAGTCAGCCACGATTTGGCTTTTAACCGTAGCGAAAATGGAAATAAGCGTAAACGAATGGCGTCATCAGTGACGCCATTAATTTTAAAGGTGTCGCATATTTCTAAAAAGTTTGAAAGGTGCTGATTTGGGTCCTCATCTAGCAAACCGTCGAACTGAATCGACTGTTGTACCATTTGAATTATGCTGGATTTTATTTCGAAATTATTATTATTAACTGTTGGGCGAGTAATACTTGATCCTGTATCGTCCAAATTCGGCCGGGCATAATACGCCATGGTCCGGGCCGGGGCCGCATTTGGAATTGGATCGCCCATATTTGCAGTATCTCCGATTGACTCTTCGGGGGTTTCGAGTAAGTTTTGATCACGAGATCGGATGCGCTCACGAAGAGTGCGCTCGATTTCGGGGTCAAAAGGAATAGTCGAATCGTCCGACGAGTTTCCTCGGGTCATATACTAAAAACAATATTTTTGGATTTTCTGTTTTATTGTTAATTTTTATAAATATAAGTTTTTATATATATTTTTTTTTTATATTATATATATATATATATATATTTTTTAAATATATAGATAAGGAATAAAATTAATAGCAGTTCCTACTTTCAAATAACAACACAAAGTTCCCCGGCAACGGCGCCAAAAACTTGATGATTTTCGTTGGACTTCTTCTTATGTTTTATAAATAAAAGATAACCTTTATATTAAGAGTTTAGAATTGGCGGATGTTTTCGAAGAGTCTCGCAAGTACTCCTACTTTGAGAAATTAACCGTTATCCTATTGAAGGATAGAAGTAACGGTCTTTTTCTTCTTTCGGAATATTGACAATTACACCTCGGCTACAACGCCGAATTCTATTGAATTGAAAAGTAGAAAAGGAGAGTTTTGCACTAAATGAGTTTGGAAAGCTGTGTTTGAATTTTTAGTCCAAATTAATCATTTGATAAAGGCAAGTATACCTTATCGCAAGTAATACAGGATATTTTTTTGAAAATATCGGGATCGTATATTTCCGCGGGTCGTGTTGATTATGCTACTTCGAGGAACGAACTATTATTTTATCGGAATAATATTTTTAGTTGGTTTAACTAGAGTTCTAAGTGATAAAATGCGAAAGACGATAATAAGCGATTAACTAGAGTTCTAAGCGATGAGAAAGATAGCGCGCGACGTCGAATTACCTTGAGACGAAAATAGATTTTTTCGTAGAATTAAAAGTGATGACTTTTCAAAATATTAAGATGACTTGACCGTGGAGGTTCCATAATTATGAACGCTCCTCTCTCGAGGGTACGCCCACCTGAGATTATGAATATTCGACCGAACTCTCGTTCTACAATCGAATGTTCTTAATACTCACTTTATGTTGTGAACCCCGCTATTGGGTTTTTATTTCCAATTCGGGAGAATTACCTCGTCCTCTCTCGAGGGTAGAGCGCACTTCTCTTTACCCGTGAGCGATCAATCCGTACGCACGAGCCTCTCGGCTAACTAGGTACGAAAACGGAAATGAAAACCACACATCGATTATGTGGCTCCACTCAACGTGATTCTCGGGTAAACCTTAAGCGTTAATTATTTTAGAAAGAAATGTTTTAATTTTATAGAAAAACTATTTTTTTTTGTGTCCCAATGCTCTTCGACGTCATGTGCTAAAGGAAATTAGCCACTCATTGGAATGGAGACGGCATTATCGGTTGAAAAATACATGTTTAATGATTAAAGCAGATATAAGCGGATAAAAAGGAAATAAAAAGACTTATATAAAAAAACAGTAATAGTATCCATCCCAACCACCTTAAACAAGTGCTAAAAAGTTCTTAGCCTCTTATTCAAGAAGGGGGTGGTATAGAAATGAAAAGACTTATAAAGGTGCAGAAATAATATCTGTCCCAACCGACTTAAATAAATGCTAAAGTTAATTAGCCTCTTATTCAAGATGGGGGTGGTATAGAAATGAAAAGACTTATAAAGGTGCAGAAATAATATCCGTCCCAACCGACTTAAATAAATGCTAAAGTTAATTAGCCTCTTATTCAAGATGGGGGTGGTATATAGCAGTTATATGAAGACTGAAATAAAACTAAGTTACAAAAAAAAAGAAAAATATAATCTCATACACGCACACACTCTAAAAAAAACTGAAAAGAAAGCGTTTTAAATGAAAGCGATAAAATAAAGCGAAAAAGAAAACGATAAAACTATTTTATGAAAGCTTGTAAATCTAAGCTATGAAAACAGTAAACCTAGATTATGAAAGCAATAAACCTAACTATAAAAGCAATAAAACTAAATTATGAAAGAAATAAAGCTAAACTCATACACGCACACACGCTAACATTAATAAAAAGGAAGATGATCCAAATGAGAAAAACATCATTTTATTTCTGAAATCAGCATTACAACTAGACTAGGAAGACGAAAAAAACTTAAAACGAACTTAAACTGAATTGCATAAGAGAAGCTCACAATCACTCAAAAGAACTCACAATACAACAAGAACTACTCAAAATTTGGATGAAAAATACTTCAGTCGAGCCCCTCTATTTATAGGGAAAATTTTAGTTTTACACGCCCTAGGTCACGGGCGTGACTTGAATGTCACGGCCGTGGCTTAGGGCGTGACATTTGCTCGGCTGTATTCGCCGTCTTCTGGAAGGTCCTGCCGTCAAACATGGCTGCACACGGGCGTGACTTGGTATGTCACGGGCGTGACTTTGTGAGTCACGGGCGTGACTATGGGTGGCTGATGTCGGCAGCATGGGCGCGGCTTCGAGACGTGACGCGCTGGCGGCTCACGGGCGTGACTCTGCTGGAACACAGGCGTGACTTGTAGAGTCACGGGCATGACTTGGTCAACTGGAGTGAGCTGAAGAGAAATTCGTCGGGCGCAGAGCTTTAAATTTACACGCCCTTGGTCACGGGCGTGACCGAGGGCGTGACTTGAGCAATTTGTCGGGATTTGATCTGAATCGAGCCGTCCCATTGATATTTGATCTTTAAAATTACACGCCCTTGGTCACGGGCGTGACTGAGGGCGTGACCTGGGAAAATTTTGCAAAAAAATGCAAAAACAAAAATAAAACTAAGTTAGAAACCAGAAATAATAAAGAAGCAATTTATTCATTAATCTACATAGAAAATTCACAATATTAATTAAAACTATACTAATAATTATACTAAAAATACATATATTTTATTACTTATCAGGGCTTTGCCTAGCCGCACCCCCAACGCTTCGACTTCTTTCCCGCTCTTTTCTTTTTCTATAAATAGGTCCAGTGTTGAAACTCACCTACCACATTTAACGCTGGCTCTTCTTCTTCCTCTGCCTGCGAGATCTCGCGTTCTCTCCCTCGCGCATTTGCTCTTATTCTCGCAGGTTTCATCAATAGTGGGAGATGCTAGTGATGCTGAAGGTCGGCTGAAGTGCGCCTAGGCCTTTACGGACCACACTTTCTTCAACAGCAACCTGACCGAGGAAGAATATCTCATCGTCGTCGCTGACTTTATCCTGTCGGGGTTCTCCGCTCGCCACCCTAGCGAGGATGATGAAATCAACGTCCCCCTGAGGGATGAGTTCGCCATCCCTACCGCCCACTTTGGGGTCGGCTTGCGCCTACCTCTGTGGTCAGAGGTTCGCCAGGTACCTGTCGATCTCGCTTGCTTTCTTCTTGCCAAAATTTAAATTCTCGCTCGCTTCCTTAAGACCTCGCAATTTTGCTCTCCAGGTGCTAAAGCACTTTGGCGTGATACTGGGTCAGCTGACCCCCAATGCCATGACAGTCATCGTCGCGTTCGAGTGCTACATGCGAGAAGAACGCATCGAGTTCAGCTTACCGGTCTTCCAGAAGCTGTTCTCCTTCAGGGCCTACAAGGATGGCACCGCCTACTTAATGGGCTCGGGGATCAAGGTCGTCGAGACCGTCAACAAGAGCCATTACTGGGCTCAAAAGTTCCTTTTCGTCAAAGGGAACTTCGGCAACGTTCCCTTCTCGCCCATCCAGCACGGCTAGAGCACCTACCGCCCCCTGGCTCTCGGCGAACATGATGCCGCCCTGTTCCAGTTCTTCAGCAAGAAAAACTTCGACGTGGTCCATCTCCGCCGAAACCTCCACTCGCTGCTACCGGTGCTCCCCGGGGAGAGTATGTATAGCGCTCGCTCATCTATTTCTTCTTAAGGTTTTTGCTGACCCTCTAACTATCAAACCCTTATAGGTGAGCGAGACCTCCCCGTCCATCCTCCTTACGCGAGCAACCGGTCAATTCCTGCGGGCCTTGCTCTCACGACCATGGGTGCGGATGCCTGCCGCGAGACTCCCCGCCCTACTGCTCTGCCTAGCAGGAAGAGGGTTGAGCCCTCTGGCCACAAAGATCCCCCTTCGCAGCCCTTGCAGAAGAAGAAGAAGAAGAAGAAAAAGACGAATCCCCTCCCATCTGATAAGGGAAAGGGGCATGACGAGGCCTCCTCGAGCGGGATCTCCCCGACTGACCTTCCCGAGGAAAGGGAGGCCAGCGAGCCAGTCGTAGAGGTCGCCAGGACCACCTCCTTACCCGTGCCGATCAACCACTGGAACTTTGGTCTCGGCCAAAGGCACAAGGATGAGGCCGGCGAGTACCTACTATATTAGAACCCCGAGGTCAACAAGGCCTCTGATGCGCAAAACTATATCCGCAAACGACAATGGCAAGTGTACCGTATCGAATGTAGTATAGGTTATAAAAACAAAGGTCATATTAGACTCGGGGCGGTTGAGTACTCTTACTTCAAGAAAATCTCTATTATCTTATCAATTAAAACTTTGGGTTGGTTTGCAAAAAGAAAATAAAACAATGAAAAAAGAGAAGAATGAGAAAATAAAACTCTTTTATTGATAAAAGAAATTACAAACTATGAAAAGGAAGCTACAAACCATTTAATTGAAAATAGAAATTGCATAAAGAAAGAGGATTACAAGAACTACTAAAACATGAAAATAATACAAGAAATGAAAGTTCTAATCCTAAAAATTCGTCTCCAAAATTCTTCTGATACATCTGCTGGAGCTGGCTTTTTATAGCTGCAAAATTGAGGTTACACGCCCTTGGTCACGCCCCTGACCAAGGGGCGTGTAGGGGGCGTGATCGGTGTTGGCGGAGAGGGAGCATTCTGGCTTCAATGCAGGCGTTTCGAACGCGTCACGCCCTAGGTCACGCCCATGACCTAGGGCGTGTAATCTTTAAATGTGCTGCTGGCGGGAAATCTTTGGCGGGAAGGCGCGTTGTTGAACATTCGTCGAACGCAGTTCGTCAAACTCTCGCCCGTTCGTCGATCGGAGGTCGTCAGGTGGTAGTTCGTCGATCTCCCGCAATTTCGTCGACCGCAGTTCGTCGAACGGAGGTCGCCAGGCGGCAGTTCGTCGATCTCCTGATAATTCGTCGAACGCAATTCTTATCCAGTGGTCGCACCCCAGGTCACGACCGTGACCTGGGGCGTGTAACTTTAAATGATGTGGCAGGCGTGATGGCAGCTGGTGGTGGGGTTCCGGTCGTGACTTGGATGTCACGCCCGTGACCTTGGGCGTGTACTTGACATTTTTGCTCAAAGTGTCCAGGAATCCTGAAAAACATAAAATGAGCTTAATTTAGTTAAAGAAATAAAAAGGAATGAATTTGATAAGATAATACATATAATTTATATAAATTCATATTAAAACTATATTAAAATTATACTAAAAGATGAGTACAAAAAGTACTCATCAAACACCCCCATACTTGAGCTTTTGCTATTCCAGAGCAAAAGAGTGAGGAAAGAATTACAAGACATCGATATTATTTCTAATTGACTAAAATTTTATTAAACCAAGAATAAGTCAAAAGCAAATTTTAGGAATTATAGAATTAAGTCATAAGTTATGTTGATAATTTAAAAAGAGAAATTTGTTTAGCTAACTACTTCTCAAGATAACTATTTAGCAATCAAAATTATAGAAATTTTCAAACAAAATTATATTGAAATTATAGACACTCTAACATAAAAGAAGCTTAAGGAAAAAACACCTACCAAAATACTGCTCTCTTAATAATTTAGTTTAGGACTAGAACCAATGAAATTGGCTAAGGATGGGGGTTTGCTTGAAAATGACAAATGAAGAGATACTAAAATAAAGGTGATGAATTTTATCCTCTCACCTTATTTGAATACGAATTTGTATATGTGTAGGAAAATAAAGAATTTTTCCATGTCATATAATCTTTTAAAATTTCTCTTCAACAAAAACCCAAAATGCATATGTTTAAAAGTAATGAATTTTATCCTCTTACTTTATGACATATAATCTTTTAAATGATTTTGGGTGCATATGTTTAGGGGATAATGAATTTTATCCTCTTATTCCCATGACATATGATCTTTTTCTACAATTTTTTTTATTTGCCAACAAAGGATGGGGGGAAGAAATACTTCTAGTTTATAAATTAAACTATTTTGAGAGTAATTTTTTTAATGGAATGAAATTTCCTAAGATCTTAAAGTTAAAAGAGAATATAATAGAAATCTAGCAATGTGTAGCCAATTTACCACAAAGTGAAGTTATTTAAAATTAAACGGAGAAGTAGTGCTAAATTAATTCTCTAATCGAATTAAAAACATAAAGTGTTTCTTAAAACTAAATTACATCAAATTTAAATTTAACAAATTTCTTATAAAACAAAATATTAGCTAAATTATAAATGTAAGAATACTTATAATCAAACCTCAAACTAAATTTCTAGAACAATAAAAACAACAAGTGAGGATTAATATATATTTTTTTGAAAAATTCCTGGACTTCCTAAGGTCAACCCGGTGAAGGGCTCGCAAGGTACTGGAGGCTGTGATGGGAATTCAAGCTCAAAGCGTCCTTTCCGAGAATTTAGATTTTTATAATTTAAATTTTTTTATAATTTTTTTCAAATAAAAATACTATGAACGCAAAGCTACACCCTCATACTTAAAATTAAACATTGTCCCCAATGTTTAAAACTAACTATGAAGAACACTTGAAAAAAAACATTAAGAAAAATACATAAAATTAAAGATAAGCAAGGGATGCCTCCCAAGAGCGCTTTCTTTTTCCCGTCTTTAAGCTAGACAGTTAGTGTTAGGAAAAAGGAAAATTAAAAGAGAAGTGGACAGGCAACTCCCCTAATTCACGCATAGGTGAATGTGTCGGCGTCAGTCGCAAGGCTACTCCTTCGCTTAACATGTAATTATTAGTTTTTCGTTGGACTTGAATATGCAAATCCAAATCGCACATACATACCTGAGGTGATTTGAAAATATAAAGATGAGCGGCATATGGATCATCAATTAATTGGGGTAGCAACGACTCATCTCCAACCTGAAAATTATTAGTATATAGAAAATCACCATTAGACGTGTCAGATAATTTTTCGCAAGGAGGAGGTGCTTGCGAAAATATATGATTAAGCTCTGGTTGTTCCTTTTCTAAAATAAAATTTTCTTTTGAAAAATCTAGTGCATTACCAAGTGGAATAAAATTTTCGGACACTAACTTTTCATGAATTTTTGGTTGAATAGAAGAGATTTGCGAAAATTCATGACAAAGAAAAGAAGATTCGGGTGAAGTAGGGGAAGAAACTTGAAGAAGGGTGCACACTTTTCTCCCGCCCGGGAGAGGAATCTACTGAGACCGGCCAACTTCCCCGTGAGGCGTTGGACCTCCTTAGTGTTTCTTGGCGATCCCAGTTCCATGATGGCCTTGACTTTATCTGGATTAGGCTCCACCCTGGCTGGGGTGAGCAAGTGACCTAGGAACTTCCCCCGGCTAGCCCCAAAGATACACTTCTAGTGGTTGAGTTTCATTTTGTACTTTCGCAAAGTCCCAAAAGTCTCCCCGAGGTCCCGGAGGTGAGATTCGAGGTCTCGGCTTTTGACCATGAGATCATCTACATAGACCTCCAGGTTCCTTCCTTTCTGTTCTCGGAAGACCCTATCCATCATCCGCTGGTACGTTGCCCCTGCATTTTTTAGCCCAAAGGGCATCATTTTATAGCAATAGCACCCATCCCCTGTGATGAAGGAGACGTCCTTGACATCGGGGGGTGCATGTTGATCTGATGATAACCTAAAAATACATCTAAAAAAGACATCATAGAGAAACCAACGGCTGAATCAACCAGCGCGTCGATTCTAGGCAGGGGGTAGCAATCCTTGGGGCATGATATCTTAAGAAAAGAAAAATCAACGCACATTCTCCACTTACCTCCTCCTTTCTTTACCATTACCACGTTAGAGACCCAGCTAGGATATTGGATCTCTCATACAAACCCTGCTTGGAGGAGCTTGCCCACTTCCTCTCGAATGGGCCCTTCCATCTTGTCAGCTATGGCCCTCTTCTTTTGACGGATGGGGCGAGTGTCGGGATCGAGGTTGAGGCGATGGCAAGACACATCCGCATCAATCTCGGGCACCTCCGCGGCACTCCATGCGAAGATGTCCACATTCTCCTGGACGCAGGCCAGGATCTGCTTCTGCTCCTCCAGGCTGAGCTCTCCACTGATTTTGATTTTTTCTACCACCCTGGCCTGGGTTGTGACCTCGAGGTCCACGACCTCATCCACGGATTCCAGCCGGGGCTGCTCCCCCCAATCACCCTCCTTATCCTCATCGCAAGCTAGCGCTTTGACCTCTTCCTCCCTTCTTCCTTCCCGAACCTCCATCAACTATTCCGCCCCTTCCTCCTAGGCCTCCCTTTCTTCTTTCTTCTCCATCTCCTCCTCCATCAGCTCCTCCAGCCCTTCTTCCCGGGCCTCCCCTTCCTCCACTCTCTCCTCCTCTCTTTCCTCTCCGAGCCTCGTCGGCTCACCCATCTCCCGATCCCACTCTTCCACCTCGGCCATCCAGGAGATGGTGTTTACGGCAGTCACATAGCACTGTCGGGCCACCTTCGGATCTCCCCTTATCCGGACTTGTACTCCTCTCGCGTTGAACTTAAGGCACTGGTGGAAAGTGGAGGGGACGCAGCGGAACGCACTGATGAGCAGCCTTTGAAGCGTTGATGATCTTGGTGAAGCGAGTGTACATCGAGTTGATGTCCTCTTCGGTATCCATCCTAAATTTTTCATATTCAGATTCTAGTTGGAATAGTTTTGCATCTTTCACCTGCGATGTACCTTCATGAGTAACTTCCAATTGATTCCAAATATCATAAGCAGTTATGCATGCATAAATTCTATTAAACTCAGTCCTATTTAAAGCGCAATATAAAGCGTTCATTGCTTTAGCATTATTTTTACACCTTAGTTTATCGTTATCATCGCATTTATCTTTAGGTTTTAGTAATGTCGCCTCTCCCACTACAGTTGTAGGAGAAGAGTACCGAACTTCTACCATGTTCCATACTTCTACATCCATGGTCATAAGAAAACACATCATTCGATTTTTCCAGTAGTTAAAATCTGACCCAGTAAAGAGAGGTGGTCGACTAACCCCTTGACCCTCCGGAAAAGCGAGATCATGAGACGCCATTATTCCCGGTTGTTAAGCCGATTGGAATAAAACCACTCTGATACCACTTGTTGGATCGGTAGGAGCCCTTAGAGGGGGGTGAATAAGGGTTTTTAAAAACTTATATTATATTTTGAAAAACTTTGAAATAATGCGAGATTAAGACAATAAGAAGTCAAGTAAAAGAATAAAGTCGAGACATGCTTTATTAATATCAAATAAGGTTTTACAAAAGTTGATTTCAATAACGCTAGAAATCGGTGGCGATGAATAGTAGACTCTTTTTGTTTTCTATCCCGACTCGCATCCCCACAAACCAGTAGCCCTAGCCTATCCTCCCCGGATTCAGCTTCAAGCCGCTCTAGCCAACCCTTCCCCAGATATGGCCTCGAGCACCCCCTAGACCTAGCCTAGATCTAGTCGCCAACACGAGGCGAGTTTCCGCCCTAAGTCCTACCCAGACCTAGTCGCCAACACGAGGAAATTTCACTAACTGTTTACAAGAAATAAGAAATGAAAATAATTAAAAACTCCCTCTTGATGAACTTCTGAAGTTGGAAACGAAGATCCGATGTAGAATAAGCGTTGTAGAAGCGGACTTCGTTTAGATCCGGCGTGAAGAGATTCTCCTTCAGAAGTTTGCAGAACTTTGGTAGGACATCAACTTTCGACCAAGGTAGCCTCTGGAATTCTAGCACTCAATCTCTCTCTCTCTCTCTGATGTCTCTATGAAACGAGAGAAGAGGGGTCCTTTTTATAGCCACGGCGCTAGCGCCAGCGCTAGTGGTACCGTCGGCGCTATCCCATTTTAGGACATATTCTGCGCGGCAGAATCTTCAATCCGAGGAAACATTTCTCTCTTTCCTACTGTGCTCCGCACTATCGCCTGCGCTATTGGATACCGCCAGGCACTATCTCCTTCTATAATTACTCCTGGAATTTTTGCTTAAGCATTCTTTTCGTCGATCGAAATTTCGTCGAACGCAGCTAACAGTTCGTCGAGCGAATTTTCATCGAACGCAGTGATGAGAATTTCATCGAGCACCGCTTACAGTTCATCGAACGAAAGCTAACGCCTGCGCTAGGACTACCGCCGGTGCTAGTAGGAGTGTTGGATTTGATGGCTCAACATTGGGGGCAACCTTCTTATGTAATCCTTGAGTCATGTGGACTTTGTTATCATCCACACTTAAACACACAAGATCAAATACACATAGGATTTGTTATTCTCAAACCTAGGAGATGCGGAAGACCATGTTCCAACAAACTCCCCCTTTTGATAATAGCAAATCCATTAATGATAAATCAGAGCATTAATATATAAGCATGATGAAACTTACTTGTGTGTGTGTGAAAGTGATGACTTAGGATAATTATCGATTTTAGCATTTAGAATTGCTCCCCCTAAATACATGCTCCCCCTAAGTGAATGCTCCCCTAATATGTAGGCTATCATCTTAATTAAGCATGTTAGTTTTATATTTTGATAGCAGATTATATTTATCATGTTAGTTCTCCCCCTTTTATTATTAGCAAAAGTGGGTAAGGAGACACCACTTAAAAGTTGATAATAAGATAAAGGCATGATCGAGCTTGTAGAGAAGGAAATGATAAGGAGTTTTAGAATACTTTTCATGGAAATAGATCAGAGTTTCAGTATCACAATATTTTCATAAATCAGAGTTTGTAGCATAAACAAATATAAGGTAAATGTAAAGTTGCGGAAAACTTAGAAAAATACAAGCAAACATCTATTGTAAGCATGATGATTCATAAAAGATATATGAGTTCAATTTTATAAAGAAGATGTTTTGTAAATCATTGTTCAAGTACAATCTTTAAATTCAATAATAAAGTAACCAAGCATGAAATAATGTTACCAAAAAGAGAGTACTACAATGTTATGTTAATTCATAATTTCAAAATATACTAAACATTGTAGAAAGCATGCTAGGTTATCTAGTGCATTTCATAAATAAAGAGTAGTATAGAATTTGCATTAGGATCCAATACTCATGAGCAGAAGTGTTATGGAAGATAATGATGTGCACATTAGTGTATTTTTGAGTAGAGTAAACAAATGTTTTAATCAAAAATACAAGAAATATGTAAAGTAAGAGCAGAATAAAACACAAATAATTTCACTTCCACACACTTCAATGCACAAGCAAAAAGGTACAACTACCAAGGTGCTTTGCACACACAATGCTCATTAAGACTTATCAGGGTGCAAAGTAGTGCTTGGGGATCACATGTTTTATTTTTAATGTTGAGAGTCGTGATCCGGTGTACTTAAGAGTAAGTGGTTTTTATTTTGAAAGAAAGATTTGATTTGCACAAGATACTTTATTCTTTCTAAGGTGCTCAACCTCACAATGCTTATTAAGACTTATCAGGAGGTTCAAGTAGTGCTTGGTGGAGTTATCTTTGTCACTTTATTTTATGATTTTTGTTTTGTACAAAGTTCTCCGAATACACTTGTTTTGCAAATCAATATAATTTATGAAAAACATAACCGCTTTTCTTAACTCTTAAAAGTGTAAATAAAGGAGTGTAGGTCAGATACTTGTGCAATTTTAATTCATTGTACGAATACACAACATACACAAGCATTCTTAGATTAAACACATATGTAGACAATGCCAAAATAAGTGAGTGAATAAAGATCATTATCAAACATAAAACATTTACTCATACTTAGAGACATGCTAAGTTTAGTTCTACACAACTTTTAAAAGATACTTGATGCACATATTACTAGATATAACAAAGCATGATAGAAACAATGTTCAAAGTAGTTTGAAAAGATAAATTGCAACATTATAGAAGTTCTAAATAATAGATTAAATCATGTTTGATTTTCATAGGAAAATCCATACAATTTTTTATAGTTTTAATGTTTTATATTTTTGTATTTGATTTTTGCAAACAAAAATAGACATTAAACAAAAGACAGACAAAAAGCAAAACATATATATTTTTTTGTAATTAGGCTTTTGTATTTTTGTATTTGATTTTTGCATAAAAATAGACTTTAAACAAAAAGGCAAAACATATTTTTTTTGTAATTTGGCTTTTGTATTTTTGTATTTGATTTTTCAAAAATGAAATATAATCAGAAGTGCAAAAAGAAATAGTACATATAGATTAATATATTTTTAAGAAATTTTCAGAATTTTAAAAATACAGAAAAACGAATAAGTACGCTAGCGTCGGCGTTAGCGCTAGCGCGGGAAACAGTACACGATTTTTTAGGATTTTGAAATTTTTAATTGTTGATCTTGATTAAGTGTCCCAGTAGTAGTTTCATGCTAAAATTTCAGATTTTTAGGAGATGTTTTAGATGGTTAAAAATTACAAAATTTGCGTTTGTGAATGTGTTTTAACTCGAAAGATCTAGGACACCTAACTCAAGTCGTAATAATCGAAATCTTGCATCGGGAAGAGGTTTAGTAAATATGTCAGCGAGTTGAGAGTCCGTGCCAATGAAACTTACTTTTACATGCTCTTTCTTAATGTGATCCCTAATGAAATGATGACGAACATCGATGTGTTTGGATTTAGAGTGGTGTACGGGATTATATGTGAGATCAATGGCGCTTTTGTTGTCACATTTAAGATCAATGTTTTTTAGATGAAATCCAAAATCCTCTAGTGTTTGGCTCATTCATAACGCTTGTGCACAACAACTACCAAGTGTGATATATTCGGCCTCCGTGGTGGAGAGTGCAACCGAAGATTGTTTCCTACTAGACCAAGCTACTAAAGAGGGTCCTAGAAAGTGACAAGTACTGCTAGTGCTTTTTTGATCTAGTGAACAACCGGCGTAGTCCAAATCGGAATAGCCGTGGAGTGTGAATGAATCATTGTGTGGGTACCATAATCCTAATTTAGATGACCCTAATAGATAACGAAAATTATGTTTTACCGCTTTTAAATGAGATTCTTTTGGATTGGCTTGAAAGCGAGCACATAAACATACGGCAAACATTATATCTGGTCTAGATGCACTTAAGTAAAGAAGAGATCCTGTCATTCCTCTATATAACGTTTGATCAATGGAAATTCCGGATTCATCTTTTCCTAGTTTTAAAGAAGCACTCATAGGAGTAGAAGCTTGTTTAAGATTTTCAAATTCAAATCGTTTAAGCATATCATGAACATATTTTGTTTGGCAAATAAAGATACCATCAGTTCGTTGTGAGATTTGAAAACCAAGAAAATATGATAGTTCTCCTACAAGACTCATTTCAAATTCATTTTTCATTACTAAGACTACTTCATTACACAACTCTTCATTAGTGGCTCCAAAAATAATATCATCAACATATATTTGTAAAATAATTAGATCGTTATTATTATGCTTAATGAAGAGTGCGTTGTCGGCACTTCCCATAACGTAACCGTGCTTTAACAAAAACGATGTAAGTCGATCATACCATGCACGGGGCGCTTGTTTTAAACCATAAAGCGCTTTTTCTAATTTGTAAACATGATTAGGAAATTTTTCATTTATGAAACCGGGGGGTTGTTCTACATAAACTTCTACTTTTATAAACCCGTTTAAAAAGGGACTTTTGACATCCATTTGAAATAATTTTATTCTTTTAAACTCGCAAATGCCAAAAATATTCGTATAGATTCTAAGCGAGCAACGGGTGCAAAAGTCTCTTCAAAATCTACCCCCTCGATTTGAGAATAACCTTGAGCAACTAAGCTTGCTTTATTTCTTATAATCATAGATTCACCATCTAATTTATTTTTAAAGATCCATTTTACGCCGATAATTGGATGATTAGATGGTCTATCTACTAGATTCCAAACTTTATTTCTTTCAAATTGACCTGACTCTTCATTCATAGCCAAAAACCAAAATTCATCATTTAAAGCGGTGGAAACGTTTTTAGGTTCGATTTCAGAAACAAAGCAAATATTTGAAAACGTTTCATGAAGAGAGGATCAAGTTCTTACCCCAGTAGAAGGTTCCCCAATGACTAGCTCTTTTGGATGATTTTTTGAGAAGTTCAAAATGCTTGGAGGTACATATTCATCTTCCTTGGACTTCTCCTCCTCTTCTTTGGAAGGATCCTCTTCATCGTGCTCCAAAGATGGCAAAGGTTCATCATTTGTACCTGTAGGAAGCTTCTCTGCACACGGAATAAACTCATCAAATTTAACATTAATAGACTCTTCAACCTTACTCGATCTTTTGTTAATATTCTATAGGCTTTGCTGGTTGAAGAATATCCAAGAAATATTCCTTCATCACATTTCTCATCAAATTTTCCTAAAGAATCTTTTTGTATTAAGAATAAAACATTTACATCCAAATACTTTAAAATATGATACGTTAGGTTTCTTTTGATAATATAGTTCATACTGTGTGAGATTTAGTGATGGGCGAAGCATGACTCTATTCATTACATAGCATGATGTGCTTACGGCTTCGGCCCAAAAAGACTTAGGTAATTTATATTCAGATAACATGGTGCGTGCTAGTTATTGGATTGTCCTATTTTTCCATTCTACAACACCGTTTTATTGAGGTGTGCGTGGAGCGGAGAACTCATGCTTAATACCTAACATTTCACAAAAGGATTTAAAATTTTCATTTTCAAATTCACCTCCATGATCTGAGCGAATGCATTTTATTTTTAAATCTAGTTCATTTTGAATACGAGTACATAATTTTGAGAATTCGCAAAACGCATCAGATTTGGAAGAGAGAAATAAAGACCAGCAATACCTTGAGAAATCATCTATTAGAACGAAAGTGTATATTCTACCACCAAGACTTGCGGTGTTAACGGGACCAAAGAGATCCATATGAATTAATTGCAATGGTTTTGAAGTAGAAATTTCGTTTTTGCTTTTAAAAGATGATTTTGTAAATTTTCCTTTTTTGCATGGAGAACATAGTGAAGATAAATTTCCATTCAACTTAGGTAATCCTCTAATCAATTCCCTTTTTGCTAGTTTTAAAATGAGCTTTGTACTAGCGTGACCTAAACGTCTATTCCATAGTTCTAATTCATCATTTTTGGTTATAAAGCATTTCATAGATGATTTGGAAAGATCATGAAACGAAACTATGTAAACATTGTGAATTCTAGGTGCAGTTAGTAACACATCTTTTGTTTTAGGATTAACTATTTTGCAAAGATTAGTGGATGATTCAAATAATATGTCTAATCCTTTATCACACAGTTGACTTATAGATATTAAGTTATGTTTTAATTCTTTTTACATAAAGAACATTTGAGATAAGAAAGAATTCATTACCCACTGTACCTACTCCCATGATCCTTCCTTTACCGTTATCACCAAACGTTACGATCCCTCCTTTCTTGTTTTCTAGGCTAAGGAATTTTGCTTTGTTGCCTGTCATGTGCTTGGAGCAGCCTGAGTCCAAGTACCACACGTCCTCCGTTTCCTTAGCCTTCCTGCAAATCTAGAGAGAAGATGAGAGTAAAGATCCAGATACCCAAGAGGTACCACCCATAGAGTAAGTGGATTTCTTAGGTACCAAGATTTGTTTTAATGATCGTTGTTTTATATTCCTGCAAGAGCTAGACGTGTGTCCAAACTTAAGACAATTAGCACACAAAATAAAGGGGGTTGAGTCCATTTTCTAAGTTTCTACGTTGCTCTTGCTAGATGATGTTTGAACATTAGAAAAAATAGAAGATTTTTTAATAGTTGAGCTACCGCCGGCGTTAGTGGCTAGCGCTGGGCGGTAGGGTTCACTTTTATATCCGACCCCAAATTTTCCAGAACCATAACATTGGTTTCCCAAAATCATATCCAGGGATTTTTGACCAATCCCGAATTTTTGTATGGCTATATTGAGGTCATGATTTTGTTTTTAAGAAAAGTATTTTCTTGTGCAATCATAACACATTTATTTTCAAATCCATTTTTGTTATTTTCAATTTGTAAAAGAGATGTTTTTAGTTTTCTCTCTAAGTCCCCCTTTTCTTTTGCAATAGTTTTGTTTTGTAAGAGGGCCTTAGAAAGAGAATCTTCAAGTTCTTTTGTCTTAAATAAAGAGTGCTCACACTCTTGACATGAAACCTTTCTCTTTTCAAGGGAAATCACTTTTTTGTGAGCTTATGATTTTCTTTGATAATAGATTCATTTTCATGATTTAATATAATATTATCTTTTATACTTTTATCATAGGATTTGCAAGTTAGAACGAATTCATTATAGAGTTCTTCGAAAGTAGGAGGAGTTACCTCAGTGTCGCTAAGAACACTGGTGTCGTCATCGTTGCTTTTTGTCATTAAGCATAAGTTTGCTTCCTCCTTGCTGCTTGATTCAGACTCGCTTGACTCTTCAGAGGAAGAATCATCCCAAGTTGCGTCTTTCAGTACTTTCTTTTTTTCTTTTGCTTTGTATTGCTCATTTTGCTCCTTTTGATACTTCGGGCACTGGCTCCGAATGTGCCCGGTCTTTCTGCAGTAGTAGCACTCTCGTGGTGGACCTTCTTCATCATCTTCGCTTCCTTTTTCTTTCCTTGATGAAGAGGAAGATCCCTTTCGTCGAGTATCCTTTAGGAAGTATTTTCGGAATGTGTTCCTTCTTTCCGAATTCCTATGAACTTCCTGATGTTCTTCACCAGGAGACCTTCTTCATCATCATCTTTGAAGCTCTCCTTCTTTGATTTTAGTGCTAGCGCCTTTTTCTTTGGCTCTTTGTTGTATTCATCGTGTTGAATCTGGAGTTCTACCTCATGGGTTTTGAGATTCCCAATAAGGTTCTCGATCTGGAGCGTTCTTAAGTTGTGCGACTCCGAGATGGCTATCACCTTTGGATTGAACCTTGGAGGTAAGGAGCGAAGAATTTTCCTCACCAAGTCCCTATTTGAGTAGGTCTTTCCAAGTGCCTTTGAAGCGTTGACGATCTTGGTGAAGCGAGTGTACATCAAGTTGATGTCCTCTTCGGTATCCATCCTGAATTTTTCATATTCAGATTCCAGTTGGAATAGCTTTGCATCTTTCACCTGCGATGTACCTTCATGAGTAACTTCCAATTGATTCAAAATATCATAAGCAGTTATGCATGCAGAAATTCTATTAAACCAGTCCCTAGCCTTTTCCTTTAGAGTGACGGCGAAGAGCCGACACTTGAAAGCATCTGACATCGGCCGGATGGAGACCGAGTCCTCGAATGACTGCAAATGCTGGACAGGGTCATCCTTTCCACAGTAGTAGAACATGTCCCACTCCCTGAACCCTTCTGGACAGGTGTGGTAAGCACCAGCTCGCAAAAAGGGCTGCTCTTGCTCGCTGTCCTCTCCTGTTCGACTCACCCTACGAGCTCTCTCGCAGTACCCAAGCTCGTCAGAGCAGTGCTCGCCGGAGCCGTGCACGCCGAAGCTGTGCTCTCCAGGACGGCGCTCGTCGGGGCCGGACCTGTTGGGGCGGCGCTTGCTGGGCTGGCAAAAAGCTCTTGCCCGATGAAATCTCGCCCTGCCCCTGCCACCTCCTTCCCTGCACCTTCCCCCCAGGGCACCCTCGCCGACCTCCGGAGGGGGAAGCACCTGAGGTGCTGGGGTCGCGAACTCGCTTCGCACTGCGGCAAAGGCAAGATCGATGCTCTCGAGGACCTCTCTCCTAAAGTCCGCGAACATCCCCAGCATCACCGCCGGCTATGAGCTGCCAAACTCATCGCCCTGCTCTTCATCTCCCGACATGCTGCTTTCTTGAAACTTTCTTGCACTAGCTGCTGTCCATGCTTACCGCACCAAAAATGTTGGAACCGGGATTCGGCCCAACGAGGAGTTCAGACACCAAAGATGGGTGCAACTTGTGCTTACTGATCCCTCAGAGCAACTTGACCGAAGACTTGGAACTTAGACCCTTGGCGATAGTGTGGAGGTCTCACCACACACCTGGAAGATCTTAGAGTGCTTCCCCTCCCAAGCCAAAAACTGAAGTTGGGAACCTTGGAGAGCTCTGAGAATACTCACCAAAGATGACCTGAGGAGAGAGAAGCCCCTAAAAGGGATTCCGCCTTTTGGTTTTACTAAATGCACCCTAATTTGGTCTGCTAACAGCCAAACTCCATTGTTCTGAAGGGCTACTAGCAGCCCATCAGGGGCAGAGGGATAATTTCACCTCCTTAGTCCTTGGGCAAGTGGCCTGCGAAAGCGCCACTCGCGAATCTCCTCGCGAGTACTGCTCGCAAAACCTCCCTGGGCGAGTAGCCAGTGAAGGACCTGCTAGCCTTCCTTCTGACGACAACCATCCCGGGCAGGCCTCGCATTCTCCCCTGCGAGATCGCCCCGGCTCGCCTTGCCTGGCTCTCGCGACTCCTTAGTGGCGAGATGGCTACTTTCAGCCTAATTCGCACATCTTCGGGCCTTAACCCCTCAGGCGAACACGGGGTTGTACAGTCACATTATACATTTACAGTGTTGTATAATGATTCATAATGTCATTAGTGCTCATAACATTATCACATCAATAATCCTAGTGACATGGTTAAGGCATAATTCAATCAAAACCCCAAGGACTAATGGTTAGATTGTAAGGTAAGCTAAAACAGAAAAGTTTGTTTCAGCTGAGCCGCTGAGACAACTGGGAAAAGTCTCAGCTGAATCGCTGAGACTGCTAAAACTATCCTAGCGGCTGACAGTGCTCTATCCCAGTGGGTAGGTCGCCGTCTCAGTGGTTCCGCTGAGACGGAATGGTCTCATTACAGTTTGTCTAAATGCAACCCAATTAACCCAATTCTACTCAGAACTATAAGATCAATTAACTTTAATTTTTAAGGCTAATCATAACACAAATTTAAGCCATATAAATAGACAATAATTAATTAGTGTAAGGTACACAACCATTCCTTCCTAGTCGCCGAGACGATTCACATTCTCTTCCGTCCCAGCGCATTCTTCTACAGCAATAATGACACGCAAGAGTTCAAAGGATCTTCTGGAAGGGTATGAGATAGTCAGAAATGGCTTTGCCCATGCACAAGAAGACATAAAAGGAGTGATTCTACTCCTGGAAGCACAAGGCCTGAAATACTTTCTGTCTGAACCCACAATCATTCTCATAACTGAAGTTTTGGAATGGTTTAGCAATGCCAAATTATCCTCTTCCAAGACCTCTCTAAAGTCAAAAATTGGAGGAGAGGGAGTGAAAATCTTTTTAGCAAAGATAGATAAAGCCTTCCGAATTCCGTCATGCACTCACGATGAGGAGGAAGCTATTTCTGACAAAGACAAGAAGAAAGCTCTGAAGTGGGCAGAGTACAGTGATGCCAAGACTGGCTCATTAAAGAGAAAATTCTTCAATCAAAGGGGCAAACTCCTATCTGATATAGTAGGTAAAGCAATCCTATGCAAGCCTGGGTCACATGATACTATATCCCAATCTATGTTTGACATCATGACAAGGATCATTCTCACCAAGAAAACTTCCTAGGGAGAAGTAATATTTCAAAGACTTAAGGAATGTCTACAAGCACCAAATATGGGTAGAATTATATCCCTATATTTGATACAAACATATCCTGAAAGGTATAAAAGGTTGAAAGGATCCAATATCCATTATCTGAAGAGAATGGATATAAAAATCCTAGACAGGTTCACCAAGGTGCTCCCTATGAGCCAGCCATCTGAGGCAAAGGAGAAAGAACCAAAGAAAGCCAAATTAGTCAAGAATCCCAGACTAATCATATCAAGCTCTGAGTCAGTTCACTCAGATGAGAATAAGGCTGCTGATGATGATATTGGATCTCACAGCAGTCCTGACAAGGATGCTAATTTGGATGACATGCCTGCTGACATTGTCCATCCACAGGACTTGGACATAGATAGCACCCTTGGTAATTAATCCTTAAAACTCCGCATTACTCAAAAATATTATTTAACCATAGCTAATCAACTAACTACTAATAATGACACTTAAATTATGTGGACCACAGCTCACCAAGGCCCACTGAATGCTCCATCTGAGGGGGAGCATCAACAAGAGCCATCCTCCATGGATGGTTTCAATGATCAAAATGAAAGTGAAGGAGACAAAACTGACAAGGACAAAGTTCCTTCTCCTAAGGACTTACAAAGTAAGATTGATACAATAATACTAGATCTTGAAAGAAGAATTTCAAATAACATTGATGACACCCCAGCTCTCTAGGACTTTCACC
The DNA here is from genome assembly GCA_033032865.1 of Dactylorhiza incarnata. Lineage (NCBI taxonomy): Eukaryota > Viridiplantae > Streptophyta > Magnoliopsida > Asparagales > Orchidaceae > Dactylorhiza > Dactylorhiza incarnata. The sequence continues at coordinate 1,908,986 of JAWHQI010000107.1, read as the reverse complement.
AACAAGGACAATCTGGTGCCCCATCTGAGGGGGAGAAGCAAACTGAGCCACCAGCTAGTACTGATGATGTTCTTGGTAAGACTAACTAACCATCTTTAGTATACCTAAGGCATTAAATCTAACTCCAAATCATTGTCTCAGATTTCTTAGACTCATCAGATCAAGATGGTCTATCTGAGGGGGAGGAACCAGACAATGCTGATGCTGACATGGATGATGTGGATGATCAAGTGATGCCTGCAGCTGCAGTGTAGACTACACGTCAAGTAGTCCCTCCTCAAAGTCCACTAAGGATCCCAGATCCCATCCCTAATCAACAAGCTTCCACCTCCACTTCCTCAAATGAGCGCATTATAAATGCAATTCAACTCATGCTAGAGACTCATCTCACATCCATGAAGAATTATGTAGATCAGACAGTTACCACGGTCAAAGCTTATATAGATCAGACCATCCTAAATGTGAAAACTGAAGTAATGGTTGTGGTCAAGGAGATCAAGGAAGACACTGGCATCTTGAACAAGCAAATGACTAAATGGTTTGACCTAGCAGAAAAGACAGTGATCTCTCAGAATACCATTCTCAGATCTATGGACAATCACCTCCAGATGTCTGAAAAGGATATAACATATGTCAAAAATTATGTCAGCAAGACAGATGAGGTGATAGAAAAATCCTCAAATCACATCCAAGATTATGTATACTCCATTGCTATGCAGTTAAATGAGGAAGCTGACAGGAACAAGGAAGAGCTCAAATCAGATATTGCCAATGTTTTCCAATCAATTGTTGAAACAGTCATTGCTACCCAACTGAATGCTGCGGTAGTCAAACTAAAAGATGAGCTCCAAGCTGATTTTGATAATGTTTTCCAAACCTTATCTGGCACTATAACAACAGCTAAATAAGACCTACATCAACAAGTGTTTGAAGAAGCCAGAAAGGGGGAGGATACAAATGTCATCATAAATTCTGACCTAACTCTTAAGGTTTTGTAAGGTACAAAGCTTGCCCTAAACCTTCCCCTACTCAATGTAAATAGGGCAGAAGATTGGGACTTCCCACATCAAGAAGTCATTGCCCAAAATGAGAGATTGAAAAAGAGAAGAGAAAGAGAACAGGTATTGCTGGCTGAAGAATACATGGTCAGGGAAAGGGATGTGCAAAATAAAGATCCTGACTATGAGTATTGGAGTGATGACTCCAAGGAAATAATACTAAATGACTGGCTAATCCATGATAAGATTGGTAAAGATATTGATAAGTTCTATCCATCTGAAGAGTGAATAAAGCACTTAGAAAGAAACACAAAAAGAGAAAGAGTATTCAAAGCCAATCTAGTAAGGAAGGATAACCCAAGAAGAATGTCTTCTAGATATATCCCAAAGCCATTTCTATATTTCCAAAGGCAAGAGAACAAAAGAAGAATAGCTGAAATTGAGGCTGCAAATGCTGGAAAAAAACACAGACACCAATCTCCCTGAAAATATGACTGTGGCTGCTGAAGATAAGGAGGTCCCAGCTCAAGAAGAAGTGTTTGCTGAAAACATGGATGTTGCAGCAGACCAAGAGGCTTCAGCTCAAGAAAAAGAAGTGGTTGCTGACATTCCTGAGTGCTCAACTTCTTCTAAGAAAAGAAAACTTTAAATGAATGTATTTAAGTATTGTGGATTTCTGAATGTAAATTGAACTATGATTCATTACTTTATCTGAAATACTAATGAATGAATTGTTGAATTAATCACCTTATGTCATAACCTAATTTGAGCACTAGCTTAATTTTACCTTGTGATTTTGGTTAAGTTAATCTGTGATGCATTATCATGTTTATCTAATCATATTATTGGGTTGTTAAACTTTGTTAGTAACATACCTGGCATGAATATCATCTGCTATAATCTTATCCTAAATATCATAAAAATGTTTACATGAGTATGTTATAATGATTATCATGTTATGAAGTTACATGATAAATATTTATGTGTTATGTACTTTAGCATTTGAGGGTGTTATGCCTTCTTCAAATAGGGGGAGATTGTTGGGAATATTACCCTCAATGTTCCCTTGATTTGAAGAACCTCACACTCAATGCTAAGTACAAGTTGTATTTGATAAACCCTATTTCATCTTGAAAGTGAGGTTAGATCTTAGATTTACTCTAGAGGGGGGGTGAATAGAGTATTAAAAAGTTTTTCACTTATTTTTATAGCAGAATTAAAATAGTGATATATATATGTGTACTGAGTGAGTTATAAAAACAAATAAAGAAAATAGCACAGCACAGTACAGAAAAATAAATAAGAATCACAGAGGACACAAGGATCTATAGTAGTTCCCCAATAAACCTGGGTATATCTACTCTTCTACCACCCTTGGTAGGAATCCACTAGGTTTTTGATCAGGTGCCCTATCGCCAATGGGTTTTTGATCAGGTTCCCAAACACCACTGAGCTTTTGATCAGGTGCTCAAACCAAACTACAGGTTTTTGATCAGGTGCCCTGCCACCAATGGTTTAACTTTTGAAGGGAGTTATAACCCTGTACAACATGGGTAAAGAGGGTTATGAAGTTCTTCTCTGTCAATAATCTTAGAGAAGACTAGTGGATTTGTGTTGTTGTAAAGCTCCCCCTGTCTGATAGAAAATAGTTGACAATTGAGGATGGAGCTTTCTCTTGAATGTAGATCTTCCTTGATAGCTGATGAATCTGAGAGACAAAATTTTCTCAGATTATTGTTGCTCTTGAAGATTTGAATTAGCAGCAGAGAACTGAGAGTAGATTTGTGTTGTTGTTCTCAGAGATTGAGAGTGCTGCTTAAGGAAGATGAAGATCTATTTTTCCTTCTGTATTTCTCTCAACTGTTTCTTCTTCTCTATTTCCTGTCTTGCTGGACTGTTGTAATCTTATTCTTCCTTTTTCTATTTGATAATATATCTCTGATTTGAATTTCAAATCCTCTAAATAAGGAATTGAATAATCAGGAGGATTATTTCTTGAAACTGCAAGCCAATCTTTATCCTTTTTCCTTTTCAATAAATGTATCCTTTTCCGCCAAATGGCTACTTTCTCGAAATAAGAGAATAATAAAAGGAAAGATAATATCCTTGACTTATCTGATAGGAATAGATCCGTTGCTGATAGTTGATCTGAGTTTAGAGAATAGAATAAAAATGATATGTCTGAAATAATGAACTGAAGAGAAATTTCGTCGATCTGAGAATTGAGTTCGTCGAACAGAATGTTGAGTTCGTCGAACTGAAAGATAATCTGCTGAATCTGCCTGAAAGAACTGAGCTCGTCGATCTGAGAATGAATTTCGTCAATCTGAACATCTTGATACTTATTCTTCGAACGCAGAGCTGAGCTCATCGATCTCAAGTTGGAGTTCGTCGAACTGAAGAATAAACTGCTGGACTGGCTGGAAAACTGAATGCGTCGAGCTGGAGAGCAAGTTCATCGAACTCAGAGAGAAGTTCATCAAACGCAGAATGAGTTCGTCGAACGCAGAACCTTGGCAAGTTCGTCGAACTGGAGCATGTCGTTCGTCGAACACAGGATGGAGTTCGTCGAACGCAGTATGGAGTTCGTCGAACGCAGAAACTTATCTTTTCTTTAAGTTCTAACAGCCTAAAACCTTGACCCTTAGAATATACATTGGGGTCAACTTAGTCCTAGTAAACAGATAGTGATCCTAGCCCAAATCAGTAATAGGGTTGTTCCAACAATCTCCCCCTATTTGGGTTAGGACACTATTTGACAAAAAATTGAATAATAAAATAAACAACAAAATAACAGAGCATATATATCTAATAGATTTTAAACATTTCAGCAGATATAAAATATGATACTCTGAGTTTTGAAATTTTACATTGAGCACAGAAATAATAAAAACAAATAATCAGAACCTTTGTCTTTCTCTGAAGGAAGCTTAAATGTGATTTGCCTTTCAAATTCTTGCTTTCTGAATTCTGAATTCCTTGCCTTCAGCTTTCTGAATTTGTTTATCTGAACTGAATCTGTCATATCTCAAACTACATTTTTCAGCTTTTGCTTTTGTTGATCTGAACTGTAGCAATAACTGAATTGCTTTGTTGAATATGTCATATCTGAATTATTTCTGAATCTGCATCTGTATTTGTCATATCTGAATCTTCAAACTGAAATAAAAACTGTTGTGAGCTTCTTCAAATAACTGAAACCTAACGTAAATGGGCTTCTTCATCAACTGAATGATTTTTGCTTCTTCATACAACATCTCCCCCTAAAACTTGAGCTTCTATATAAAGTAACTCCCCCTATCAAAAAGGAAAGCATCTCCCCCTGACAAAAAGGAGTTTCTTCAAAACATCTCCCCCTGCCAAAAAGGAGCTTCTTCAAAACAACTCCCCCTGCCTAGTTTCAAGAAGACCTAGAGCTAGGCCCCTAGAAGAAGGGACATTTGTATAGGAGGTAGGGAAGGATGCAATTTTTTGAAGAAAAATTGTCATTGTTCCTGCAAAATGAAAAAGAGAGATCAAGTGCAAAGGAACTGGAAAGAGAAGCAATTTCTGTAGGCATACAGTTAAAATGAAATAAAAGATTTGATTAAAATGAAATTCCATACAATGGAATAGGTTCAGAGGTGTGCTAAATACTCAGCTGGAAAAGTTTCCCTGTCTCAGCTGAACCGTTGAGAAGACAGCTACTCAACCGTTGAGACTGAAAGCTGTCTCAGCGGATTTTTTGTCCCATCCCAGCGGATCCAGACAGCTTCTCAGCGGCCCTAGGCCATGTCTCAGCAGTTCCGCTGAGAACTTGTCTCAGCTGTTTCAGTTGAGACTGAGAGCTTGTCTCAGCTATTCAGTTGAGATTGAGAGCTTGTCTCAGCTGCTTAGACAGCAAACTTACTGAACCTATTTCACACAATGGAACATTGAGGGATAAATAAAAGATATAAATTTTTTAATTGATTGAATCTCCATCTAACATTCCTAGCTGATTTATAAAGAAGATATGTTTCTTTTCATCCAAGGGTTTGGTGAAAATATCAGCCCTTTGCAAATCAGTAGAAATGAATTGTAGGCAAATTTTATTTTTATCCACATTATCTCTGATAAAGTGGTGTCTAATTTTTATGTGTTTAGTCCTACTATGGAGTACCGGATTTTGTGCTATATATATTGCACTAGTATTGTCACAAAATATAATTGAATTATTTAAGTTGATACCATAATCTAGAAGTTGATTTTGTATCCACAATATTTGTGAGCAGCAACTGCCTGCAGCAATATATTCTGCTTCAGCTGTTGATGTAGACACAGATGTTTGTTTCTTACAAAACCAAGACACAAGCCTATCACCAAGAAACTGACAAGTTCCCGATGTGCTTTTCATGTCTACTCTGCATCCAGCATAATCAGAATCTAAGAATCCAGTTAATTCAAATTTTGATGTTGTTGGATACCAGAGTCCTAGATTTGGACAACCCTTTATATATCTCAAAATTCTTTCTAGTAAAATTAGGTGAGATTCTTTGGGGTTAACTTAGAACCTAGCACAAATACATGTAGCAAACATTATGTCAGGCCTACTAGTTGTTAAGTAAAGTAGTGAGCCAACAATTGCTCTATACACTTTATGATCAATAGGTTTCCCTGATTCATCAGTGTCAACAACAACATTGGAGGGCATGGGTGTTTTCATGGTGTAAGCATCATACATACCAAATCTTTTCACTAATTCCTTAGCATACTTAGATTGTGATATGAATATGCCATTTGGAGTTTGCTTCACTTGAAGACCAAGGAAGTAAGATAACTCACCCATACTACTCATTTCAAATTTAGATTGCATTAGGTTAGAAAACCTTTTGCATAGATTTGAATCTGTAGAGCCAAATATAATATCATCTACATAACTTTGAACTAGTAAGGTTTGATTTTTATGTATCCTGAAAAATAGGGTTTTATCAACAAAGCCTCTACAAAAATTGTTCTCCAAAAGAAAATTAGCTAAGGTCTCATACCATGCTCTGGGAGCTTGTTTGAGACCATAGAGAGCTTTATTAAGCTTAAATACATAAGAAGAGTGAGTTGGAGAGATAAAACCAGGTAGTTGTTCCACATAGACTTCTTCTTTGATATCTCCATTAAGAAAAGCACTCTTCACATCCATATGATATACCTTGAACTTCTTAAATGCAGCAAAGGCAAGAAAAATCCTTATAGCTTCAAGTTTAGCAACAGGAGCAAAGGTTTGATCATAATCAATTCCTTCTTCTTGAGAATATCCTTGGGCTACTAATCCTGCTTTATTTCTGATGATTATGCCTTGATCATCTAGCTTATTCCTGAAGACCCACTTGGTGGCAATGACTGGATGGCTTTTTAGTCTTGGAACCAAATCCCAAACCTTGTTCCTTTCAAATTGGTTGAGCTCCTCTTGCATTGCTAGAATCCAGTTTGGATCTTGTTCTGCATCTTTTATGGATTGAGGTTCAACTTGTGATAGGAAACAAGTATGCATCTGATTTTGGTATAGTTGATGCCTTGTTTGAACACCTGCTGAAATATCTCCAATGATTTGGGATATTGGATGATCTCTAACTGTGATATGATCAACAGTTGGAGTTGGTTCAGCAATAGTTTCTTCTTGAGGGACTTGTTCAGCTGTCACTTGATTTGAATGATCAGTAAGATCTGGATTATCCTCTTCTTCACTGTGTTTAATTATTTCATTTGATGGAAGTGGAGAGTCTTCATTCTGTAGATTTAATCCATTGAGTTCTTCACATAGAACTGGTACCTGCAAAATATGTTTGGTAGAGGTGGTATTCCTCTCCTCATTTAACATATTAGATTCATCAAAAGATACATGCATGGACTCTTCTATCTTAAGAGTAGATTTGTTGTAAACTCTGTATGCTTTACTAGAAAGAGAATATCCAAGGAATATACCTTCAGCAGATTTTGCTTCAAATTTCCTGAGATACTTCTTATCATTGTTATGCACATAGCATTTACAGCCAAATATCTTAAAATAGTTAACCTTAGGCTTTTTTATTCTTAAGTAATTCATAGGGAGTTTTACCCTTAAGCTTATGTATCAGGCTTCTGTTCAACACATAATTTGTTGTGTTCACTGCCTCTGCCCAAAAAGAGAGTGGCAAGTGAGCATCAGCAAGCAATGTAGTTGCTGATTCAATTAAGGTTCTATTTTTCCTTTCAGCTACCCCATTTTATTGAGGAGTTCTAGGAGCAGAGAAACATTGATTGATCCCTTCTTTTCCACAGAGTTCTCTCATCAGAAGAGATTCAAACTCAGTTCCATGATCACTTCTGATCAATGCAACTAGAGTAGAGCACTAAATCTTGATGGACCTGAGAAAGTCTGTCAGAGCATTGAAGGCGTCAGACTTGTTCCTAAGAAAGAACACCCAAGTGAATCTTGAGAAGTCATCTACAATAACTAAAGAATAATGCTTCCCTCCTAGACTTTGTATTGCAGTGGGTCCAAAGAGATCCAAATGCAGTACGTACAAAATCCTAGGTGAATCACTCTTGGATAAGGATTTAAAGCTACTCTTGGTCTGCTTACCCAATTGACATTCCCTGCAGAGTCCTTCCTTCTTGTAAGAACCAGAAGACAGCCCTCTAACAAGATTGTCCTTAGAAAGCTTAGATATAGTTCTAAGGTTAATATGTCCAAGCCTTTCATGTCATAATTCATTTGTTTTACTTATAGAATTAAATAAACAAATATCTGAATTGGCAGAGTCAAAATTGACTAAATAAATATTTCCATGTCTAATACCAGATAATACATTTATGTTTTTATTATTGGTAATAAGACATAAGGAGTGGTTAAAAGTTACCTGATAACCTTCATCACATAACTGGCTTATGCTGATGAGGTTGTGCTTCAAACCCTTGACATAAGCTACCTCTTTGAAGGTGACTGCTCCAACTTTGATCTGTTTATAGCCTTTGGTTTGTCCACAGTTGGAGTCTCTAAAGATCACTTTGGGTCCAAGCCTTGCCTTGTAGTTGCTTAGGTTGGCCTTGTTTCCTGTCATATGCTTTGAGCACCCACTATCCAAGTAGCATTGTTTTTTTATTTTTGGATAGCCCTGTACCTGCAAAATAGAAAACATTCTAGTTGTTCTTGACCCAGACTACCTTGGGTCCTTTTGTTTTTCCACAAAATTCTGAAATGAAAGACATCTCAGGCTGATCCTTATTACCTTGTGGATGATATATCCTTGGAGGAATTATCCACTCAGTAAAAGGATTCTTAGTATATTGAGAATAAGAATTCTTCTGAAATTCAGTACATTTTTCGTTCGACGAATTCTGGTGAGTTCGTCGATCGCCGTTCGACGAAGTGACGTGCTTTCGTCGAGCGTCGTTCGAATAATAACTATACTGAAGGTCTGTCTTCAGAGTTCGTCGATCTCCGTTCGACAAAATGAAGTGATTTCGTCGAGCTCCGTTCGACGAATTCTGTTGAATTCCTTTATTCTTAACATCCTTGCTTGAAATGTTTTTATCTACTTCTACTGCCTCTTTGTTCTTAGCAGAAATGAATTTTACTGGTGTAGATAAGATGTTTTTCTTAATAAGATATGGCTCACTTGATGATGCACCCAATCCCAGTTTGCCACTTAGTCTGGCATTCACTATTCTTGTGATGTCCATCAGTTTGATACTTCTCCCATTGAGGGATTCTTCAAACTTCTTAGCTTCAGACAACTTGTTCTCAATGAGAACAATGTGTTCTCTGGAGGTAGCCAAATCTTTCTTAAGATTGACATTTTCTTCACTTAGTTGGTTCATTCCAGCCAACTTGCATCTGAGAGAGATTGTCTCTTTCTCAGATTTAATTAGATCTAAACAAAGAGTTTTGAATTCATCTTTGAATTCAATTGAATTAAAATCAAAGGTAGATATTACCTGATCACTGTCATTTTTTTATTCTGATTCTTCTGAATTATTTCCTGAGGCATTGATAGCCATCATGCAGAAATTTCTTTCATCTTCATCATCACTAGAACTGGATGATGATACATATTCTGAATCATTGCATGAGTCATAAACAGCCATCAAGCATTGATCCTTTTCATTTGCATCATTTTCATCTTCAGATGAGCTGGATGATGACTCTGATTCTGTTTCACTCCATGTTTCAGCTACAAAGCCTCTTCCCTTGTGTTTGTGTTTGTGGGAGGATGGCTTGCTGGAGTGCCTCTTTTCTTCTTTGTCTTTTCTCTTTTCCTTCTTTTGATTCTCTGGACACTCAGGTAGAATGTGTCCAGGTTTCCTGCAACCAAAACAGATAATTTCTTTAGAATTTGATTTATTGGTTTTTCTCTGGATCTTGAATCCTTCTTTCTGAAGTCTTTTCTAGCCATCTTGTAGAATATCTTGGCTAGAAGACTCATAAACTCCACTTCTCCTAGATCTTCATCTTCCTCTTCAGTTGCTTGGAAAGCAATGCTCTTTTCCTTCTTGGATGCTGGTGAGGAAGTAGATTGTTCAGCTTCTCTGGACTTGATAAGCTGCTCATAGGATTTAAGCTTGCCTAACAAGGTCTCAGTGGAGATCTCATTAAGGCTTCTGGCTTCCTTGATTGGCCAGATTCTAGAGTCCCATGTGCTAGGGAAGCACATTAAGATCTTATCATTGACTTCAGTGATGGAGATCACTTTGTCTAGAGTCTTCAGCTCATTGATTATGAGACTGAGTCTATTGTACATATCTGCAACTATTTCATTTTCTCCCTTCTTGAAATTCTCATACTGGGAGATTAGATGAGATCTTCTATCTTTTCTTTCATTTGCAGATCCTTCAACCATGTTGTTGAGGTAGGTCCAGATTTCCCTGGCTGAGGTGCATTCCACAACCTTTTGAAAGATGTCATCAGACATTGTCTGTGCCAATATATTCATTGCTTTGGCATCAATGCTTCTCTGCTTCTTTTGATCTTTTGTCCACTCAGGAGGTGGAACAGCATTATTTGTTGTTGTTGTTTCAGCACTTGTTGTTGCTGTAGGAGTAGGAGGTCCTGTCAAAATCACATTAAAAATATCTTCATCAATAGAGTTCATATATAATCTGATCCTTGCCTTCCATATTGCAAACTTATTTAGATTGCACATAGGAGGTCTTGTGCTTGAGTATTCTTTGTTCTGTGTCATGGATTTTTAGCACAAGAAACTCTAGAAGAAATTTAAGATCTAATTGATCTTTTGATTCAGGTGTTAGCCTGTAAGGAATCAACCAACCTCTGATACCAATTAAAAGTGAGGTTAGATCTTAGATTTACTCTAGAGGGGGGTGAATAGAGTATTAAAAAGTTTTTCACTTATTTTTATAGCGGAATTAAAATAGTGATATATATATGTGTACTGAGTGAGTTATAAAAACAAATAAAGAAAACAGCACAGCACAGTACAGCAAAATAAACAAGAATCATAGAAGACAAGGATCTATAGTAGTTCCCCAATAAAGTTGGGTACATCTACTCTTCTACCACCCTTGGTAGGAATCCACTAGGTTTTTGATCAGGTGCCCTATCACCAATGGGTTTTTGATCAGGTGCCCAAACACCACCGAGCTTTCGATCAGGTGCTCAAACCAAACTACAGGTTTTTGATCAGGTGCCCTGCCACCAATGGTTTAACTTTTGAAGGGAGTTATAACCATGTACAAGATGGGATAAAGAGGGTTATGAAGTTCTTCTCTGTCAATAATCTTAGAGAAGACTAGTGGATTTGTGCCTGTCTGATAGAAAATAGTTGACAATTGAGGATGGAGCTTTCTCTTGAATGTAGATCTTCCTTGATAGCTGATGAGTCTAAGAGACAAAGGTTTATCAGATTATTGTTGCTCTTGAATATTTGAACTAGCAGCAGAGAACTGAGAGTAGATTTGTGTTGTTGTTCTCAGAGATTGAGAGTGCTGCTTGAGGAAGATGAAGATCTGTTTTTCCTTCTGTATTTCTCTCGACTATTTCTTCTTCTCTATTTCCTATCTTGTTGTACTGCTGTAATCTTATTCTTCCTTTCTCTCTTTGATAATATATCTCTGATTTGAATTTCAAATCCTCTGAATAAGGAATAGAATAATCAGGAGGACTATTTCTTGGAACTGCAAGCCAATCTTTAATCCTTTTTTCTTTTCAAGAATAATAAAAGGAAACATAATATCCTTGACTTATCTGATAGGAATAGATCCGTTGCTGATAGTCGATCTGAGTTCAGAGAATAGAATAAAAATGATCTGTCTGAAATAATGAACTGAAGAGAAATTTCGTCGATCTGAGAATTGAGTTCGTCAAACAGAATGTTGAGTTCGTCAAACTGAAAGATAATCTGCTGAATCTTCCTGGAAGAACTGAGTTTGTCGATCTGAGAATGAATTTCGTCGATCTGAGGATCTTGATACTTATTCTTCGAACGCAGAGCTGAGTTCGTAGATCTCAAGTTGGAGTTCGTCGAACTGAAGAATAAACTGCTAGAATGGCTGGAAAACTGAATGCGTCGAGCTGGAGAGCAAGTTCGTCGAACGCAGAGAGAAGTTCATCGAACGCAGAATGAGTTGGTCGAATGCAGAACCTTGGCAAGTTCGTCGAACTAGAGCATGTCGTTCGTCGAACGCAGGATGGAGTTCGTCGAACGCAGTATGGAGTTCGTCGAACGCAGAAACTTATCTTTTCTTTAAGTTCTAACAGCCTAAAACCTTGACCCTTAGACTATACATTAGGGTCAACTTAGTCCTAGTCAACAGATAGTGATCCTATCCCAAATCAGTAATAGGGTTGTTCCAACACATCTCATAACCATGCAGGGTTAGGTCATACCAAGGTGTGAAGTAAGTTTAGTAGGTTTGCTGCCAAAACCGCTAAGACAAGCTCTCAGTCTTAGCTGAACCGCTGAGACAAGGCCAGGAGCCGCTGAGAAGGTGTCTGGGCCAGTTGAGCTGCTGATAGAAGAAAACCACTGAGACAATTGTCTGTCTCAGCGAATCCGCTGGGACGGAATAGAAGTAGTCGTTGAGACTGCAGGCCGGCTCAGCCCAACCGCTGCGACAGATTCAAATGATCTGATGGGTTTTCTTTTGGCGCAACACACTGTAAAATAAGAGTGGATGTTCCAATCACTCCCATACTGTGTCAGGAGGACATCTAATAGCTGTTGAAGAACAAAGGAGTATAAACAACAAATTAGGGCTTTGTAAAAGCTCTCTCACTCACTAAAGGAAAAAAATACTACTGTTCCATTGACGGCAGCCAAGAAAGCTTTCATTTCTTGCTTCCTGAAGCTGCAAGAGAGAAAAAGATTGTTCCTCTTGATCAACTCAAGATAGAGCAAGTGGATCCTCATTCATTCTTTGAAGAAAAGGATCAGAAGAATCATAGTTGAGACCTTTGGACTCATCCCAGATTTAAGACTGCTACAGCAGTTGTTCAGCAACAGAAGACCAAGGCTTGACCTCCTCTATCTTCTGATTGTAATCATCTATTATTACTTCTGTAGGAACTTAACAGTTCGGAGATTGTAGGGCATCTTTGCCTAAGGGTGTAGGGTTGTTTGGCCTGAGAAGTATAACTGAGAGGTAAGCTTGAGTGTAGGATCTTTATGAGATCTGAGGTAGGGTTGTTGAGCCTGAGGTAGGGATGTTGAGCCTGAGGTAGGGCTGTTGAGCCTGAGGTAGGGTTTGGGAAAACCTGAGAGATCCTGAGGGATCTGTGTTGTAAGCTCTTGGAGCTGAGTTTAGAGGTGTTGGCCTTATAAAACTCATTGTTAGAAAGGTGAAGGGGGGAAAGATGACTACTCAAGACACCCTGTCTTGAGGAACCTCTATAAACCATTGTGTGTTTTCTATGTGCTTGATATATAACTAACCTAAAATCAGAAAACAACTAGGTTAAAGCATAAAACTAAAAGAGACCTGTTCACCCCCCCCCCCCCCCCCCTAAGTGACTAATACTACATCCTAACAAACTATCAAGGGCTCCACCGCCCGAAGTCGCGTCGGCCTTGGGCGAGGACGTCCTAGACTACCTAGGGCGTCGCCGCCCAAGGCCGCGCTGGCCTTTGGCAAGGCCTCCCTAGGGCACAACTGCCCAAGGCCTCACCGGCCTTGGGCAAGGCCGCCCGAGGACCGGTCGGCCGCCCTCCATCCCGGCCGCCGTCTTGGCCGGTGGCCGCGCGTCGTCTCCTTCTTTCGGCTATGCCCATTTAGGGTTAGGGGGTAAGGCCGTCATTTCCGGGAATTTGTCGATCCGCGTGATAGAATCTGAGCGATCCTATTGGCCGGTCCAATAATTAGCGGTATAATTACCGGACCGCCCCTTTAAAAGCCTATAAATAGACCCCTTTATTCTCCCAATGACTCACTTTTGGGAGGAGGGATTCTTTCTCTCTCTCTTCCTCTCTCTAGAGATTGGAGGCGTGGAGCTTATTATCAGCAGACCGCTGGGAAGCTTAGAACTCGCTATCAGCAGACTGTTGGGAGGCTTAATGTAGAACCCTTATTCTCCGAGGGTGGAGCCCATTCAAAGCCACGTAGGTAGAAGTCAAAGTCAAAAGGTCAATGTAGAAGCCAGAAACCGAAGTCTCAAGACAACTCAGCTAGCATGAGCAGCAGAAGGCCTGGGCAAGTATAGGCGAGCATGTGCGAGCAGCCCCTTATACTCGCCAAAAGGTGGGCAACCATAGGTGATACTCGAATATTTCAAGCGAGGTCGCCTCAATGTCGCATAGTCGTCGGGCTGGGTGGGGTATAAATAAGACCCCCCCCCCCCACCCCCTTGGTTTTCCTATAAATAGGACCCCAGGGGTACTTGGATTGGCACCTGAACTTGAGCTTTCGGAACCCAACTTTCGAATTCTCAGACCCGTCATCCTTGGTCGTTACTCTTGATACTCGCCAAGTCGGTGCCTTCCTCGTACCTTGCTCGGCCATCTTTGGTTGTGGAGGTGAAGTCTCTTCTGAGCTTTCGGGTACATGGTGGGGCCTCCCTGCCGCAGCGCCTGGGGTCCTGTTTTTTCCTTTCTAGTTCCTTCGTTGTTGTCAGTCAAACCATCTAATGGGATCGCTGGGCGAGTAGCCTCCGGCTGCATTGATCCAAATTTTGGAGATAGGATTTTCCCGTCTTCAACACTTTGGTGCGGTGAGCGTGGATCGTAGCCAGAGGGAGAAAGTCTGGTGAGAAGGCGAGATGGTCGAAGTCTGCCACCATGAGGGAGCTGCAGGAAATTTGGCGGGAGGAGGCGAGTTCGTCACGCGAGCATACTTTGAAATCTTCGAGCGGCGCTTGGAGGACACTATGTGAGCAGTGCTCCTTCCTCGCGCGGAAGGCACGGCGACCTCGTCTTATCGCGTGCTTCCGTACGAGGATGGTGGTCCTGCTCGGCAAGCGGGAAAGGAGCATGTTGAGGAGGAGCCAGAGCGACCAAGGAGGTCATTGTTCTATCAGCAGACCTCGCAGGGAATTCGATTTTGCGAGGTGGACGATCAGGCGAGAACCCGGGATACTCGGCACTATGACAAGTATGAGGGTGCTGCTCGCCAAGTGGAGGATCATCGCCAGGCAGGTGGGAGGAGCCCATTCTGTGAGGAGATTCTTGTTGCTCCCGTGCTGGAGGGCTTTAGTGAGCCGGTGATGGCTTACTATTCCAGGATGGATGACCCTATCCGACATCTCCAGTGGTTTGAGGATCTAGTCTCCATCCGGACCATGTCAGACGCCTTCAAGTGTAGGCTTTTTGCCATCACCTACCAAGGAAAGGCCAGAGACTTGTTCCACCAGCTATTAGGAGGTTCCATCTACTGTTCGAAGATCTGTGCTGAGGAGTCACGATGCGATTCACCACGGCCAAGAAGAGGAAGGAGGTCACGACCCTCTTCTATCTGGTGCAAGGAGTGAAGGAAACATTGGGGCACTACATCGATCAGTTCCAGGAAAAAGTGTTAGACATCCAGGAAATGAATGGCTTCACCCTGCAGCTTACCCTGACGTTCGGCCTAAGGGAAGAGCTCTTCAAGCTAGAAATCAGTAGGGATCCTCCCATGTCCTACGAAGAGCTCATCGAGAGGGCTAATAAGTTTGTGCAGGGGGAGGCCCCTAACCGTTGCTTCCTGGCCAGGCTCACCAAGCTGACCAGGGAGGAGGAAGAGGAAGAGGAAAAGGTCCCTGTGCTGAGGAGATGGGAAGAGCTCTGAAGGCAGGAAAGGAAGAAGCCGGAGGAGAGAAGAAGAGAGAAGCCCAGGAGGTAAGAGCCGAGGAGGCAAGAGGAGAGAAGGCCCGTCATGGCTCTGGAGCGTCGGGAGGAAGAAAGGCGCTTCCAAGTCCCCGTTAATAGGCCTCCATGGAGGCCAGCAGGTCGGCCGCCGCGTCAAGGTCAGGGAAGGGGGCGTTCCCCTGAGAGGAGAAATTTCAATCAGCAGGATAGGCGTCAGGAGAGAAGGGAAGAAGCGATGGTTGTTGCCCGCCATGGCAACAGGATAGCCCGGAGAGTTCAGAGGAGGGGGCAGTAGGCAGAGGAGATCCCCCTCTACTGTGAGCTGCATCAGGTAGCAGGTCATGGGATGATGGCTTGCCCTGATTTTTGGAAAGCCCGGAGAAGAGTAGCTGTCGGAGAAGCGGGAGGAGAGCCACCGAGACTAGAAGCCCCTGTCGATCCATTGGTATCTCAAGCCGCCGCTCGAAGGATGAACGAATATAGGGTCGACCAAGGAGGTTGAGTAGAAGTCGTTCAGGATATCAGAGGAGGAGGAGCAGTTGTGAGAGTGATCCATTGCGGAGCTGGGCTGAGAGCTTCATGCAAGGGCAGTCTCCATCAGATCTACCGAAGGAGCGTTGCCTCGACCTTGCAAGCACCGCCCCCATTGGAGGAGATCACTTTCTCGGAAGACATGTTGGGGAATGAGAATCTCTTCCATGATTACCTTGTGATCAAGGCAGCAGTAGAGGACTTAACCATCAACCAGATTCTAGTTGATAACGGGAGCTCCATAAACATTATCTTCAAGAAAATATTTGACGGGCTTGGAGTCGAGGCAGGAAGGGTGATGGCCCCGGATGGTCCCCTCTATGGCTTCTCAGGAGATAGGAAAGAGGTGGAAGGAGGAGTGTGATAGTTTGGTTAGGATGTAGTCTTAGTCACCTAGAGAGGGGGTGAATAGGTTTCTTTTTCTTTTGGCTATTAACTAGCTGTTTTCTGATTTTATGTTAGTTATTATCAAGCATCCAGAAAACACACAAAGATTTATAGAGGTTTCTCAAGACATGGTGTCTTGAGTAGTCCTCTTTCCCCCTTCACCTTTCTAACAATGAGTTAGAAAAGGCCAACACCTCCAAACTCAGCTCCAAGTGCTTACAACACAGATCCCTCAGGATCTCTCAGGTCTTCACAAACCCTACCTTAGGCCCAACAGCCCTACCTCAGGCTCAACATCCCTACCTCAGATCACCCACTGATCCTACACTCAAGCTGATCTCTCAGCTCTACTACTCAGGCTAAACAGCCCTACTTCCTCAGGCAAAGATGCCCTACAGCTCAGAACTGTTAAGTTCCTACAGTAATAATAATGTATGATTACAAAAGAAGATAGAATAAACTTAGTCTTCTGTTGCAGAACAACTATTGTGGCAGTCTTGAATCTAGGATGAGTTCAATGGACTCAACTTTGATTCTTCTGATCCTTTTCTTCAGATAAAGAGTGAGGATCAACTTGCTTTGACTTGAGTTGATCAAGAGGAGCAATCTATTCTATCCTTACAGCTTCAGGAAACAGGAAGTGAGAGCTTTCTTGGCTTCCATCAATGGACCAGTAAACTTGTTCTTCTTTTGTGTGCTGGAGAGTTGAAGAGAGCAAGTGTGCTTCTACAAAGCCCTAATTTTCTCTTTTATACTTCACTGATCTTCAACGGCTATCATATGTCCTCCTGACACAGCATGGGAGTGATTGGGACATCCTCTCCTTCTTTACAGGTGTTGCGCCAAAAGTAAAACCCGCCAGTCCTTTTGAATCTGTCTCAGCAGATGGGCTGAGATAGCTTCCAGTCTCAGCGGCATCTTCTGTCCCGTCCCAGCGGATCCGCTGAGACAGACAGTTGTCTCAGCGGTTTTATTCTATCTGCAGCTCAGCTGGCCCAAACTCCTTCTCAGCGGCTCCTGGCCTTGTCTCAGCGGTTCAGCTGAGACTGAAAGCTTGTCTCAGCGGTTTTGGCAGCAAGCCAACTGAACTCACTACATACCCTGGTATGACCTAACTCTGCATAGTCATGAGATGAAATGGGGTTTATCAAATACAACTTGTACTTAGCATTGAGTGTGAAGCCTCTTCAAATCAAGGGAACATTGAGGGTCATATTCCCAACAATCTCCCCATATTTGAAGAAGGCAGAACACCCTCAAATGCTAAAGTACATAACTCATAAATTCAGGAATTGCTGCATCTTTATATGCCTTGCTACTGCTGGGTGTGTCTTGCATAGACATCTTTTCTATGTCCTTCTCATTTCCTGTCAAAATAGAAGAGCTAGACCAGCCCTTATAGATTAGGCTGGTCTCATCAAATACTACATGCATAGACTCCTATTCAACATGAGTTTTCTTGTTATACACTCTATATGCTCTACTATGTGAGCTATAGCCAACAAGAACCCCCACATTGCATTTCTCTGCAAACTTTGTTAATTGAGATTTTCCATTGTTTAATATGTAGCATTTTTGAACCAAAGATTCTAAAGTATGAAATTATAGGTTGTTTGCCTTTCAGAATCTCATAGGGAGTAATTCCATGGACCTTATTGATGGAAGCCTGATAGATAAAATAATGCGACGTAGGAGGCAAGCACACCTATAGCGTGTAGTATATATGATAAAAAATCATATCAAGGTCGTATTTAGTCCTGGGTCCCGTCGAGTATTGTTATTTCGAGCTACGGCTATTGTTTTATCGGATATTAAAAAGATGAGTTTGCATTAATTTGAAAACATAAATGATAACGATAATAATCGCGGGCTTGGTGTGCGTTTAGCAAAAACCAAGAAAAGCGATAGAAAAGACAAAAAGGACGCACTAAATGAAAAACTCACGCACTCTACGGGAATTTAAATGACTGAAATTAAAGGAATGCAATCTCTACCCGAACGGGTAGAGGGGAAGTAAATGCGTGAGCAAGTTCTACCCAAACGGGTAGACGGGAAATAAATGCAGTGCAAGTTCTACCCAAACGGGTAGACGGAAAATAAATGCATGACGATAATGAAAGACGGAAATGAAAGCTATTGAATTACAAAAAAGGCGCAAAATTTATCCACCTACACACACACACCCTTACTTGAAATGAAATCTAAGTTAAAGAAAACAAAATCTATACTCATACAAACACACACACACACTAAATGAAATCAACTAAAATTAAAAGAAAAATACAAAATAGTAAAACTACTCTCATACACACACACTAAATGAAATCTACTAAAATTAAAAGAAAGCTAAAAACATTAAAATTAGCCTCATACACACACACTCTACATGAAATAAAAAAAATAAGACATGAAAAAGATTACAAAAATAAAGAAAAACAAAACAAAAGAAAAAAAAAAGAACAACATGAAGAACATAGGAAGAACATGAAGAACAACTATCTATTTTATTAAAATCAAAAATTATTACAAAACTTTAGAGGATACAATGGAAACAAAGAGAAGAAAAAAATAAAAACACAAACTAAAACACAAAAAGGTGGAACACAAATCTCCTAAACTCTTTAGAATTTGTGAACCCTAAAACCTATGGCCAACCCCTCTTATTTATAGGCAAGAATTGGGGTGCCAATAACAAAAATAAAAAAGCTTGGTTGGTGGGAAGCAGCTGGCTGGAAGGGCAGCTGGAATTGGAGAGCTGGAGGAGCAGCTGGCTGGAAAGGAAGCTTTTGGCGAGACAGCTGGCGGGTGCGGGCAGCAGGGCGGAGCGGGCACGGAGCGGGCGGCAGCAGGCACGGGCGCGGGCAGCAGCGGGCAGGGCGCGGACGGCAGGGCGGATTAAATTCGCGCAAAATTGCGTTGCCCTGGTTTCGATCCCAGGCCACTTGCCGAACTTAACCAAACCCAAACCACTCCACCGAATGTGCTTCTCTGTTCAAGGAGCAAACAGTTTATTTATATTATAATCATTTACAGTTTTAATACATATTATCTTAATTATAGAAAATCTTAATTAAAATACAAAATTTTATTAACTTAATATATAAATATATTATAGTTTTTATAAGTATTTACATATATTTTTAAATACTTAAAATATACATTTACATAAATATTTTTACAAAATTACTTACATAAATAATTACATACTTATTATATAGTTTTTATTTAATATATACTTATTATTATTGCATATTATTATATATATATATACTTATTATTATTACATATTATTTTATATATATATATACTTATTATTATTACATATTATATATATATACTTATTATTATTAAAAATATATCAATATTTATTTATACTTATAATATTTACATATATTTACATATATTTACAAACAAGATAAAACAAGCTATTATTTCAATAATTTACCTATTGCATGTACAAAAATACCCAAATTAGGCTAGAAATTATATTAAAAATATGCAATATTTTCTATTCATCAAAGCCCTATTAAGAACATAACATGCAGTATTGACTGCCTCAGCCCAGAAGTATTCTGGGAGTGAGGAGTCACTAAGCAATGTTCTTCCAGCTTCTAACAAGGTTCTATTCCTCCTCTCGGCCACACCATTTTGTTGTGTAGTCATTGGGGAGGAGAACTCTTGGGTGATACCATATTCTTGACAAAATCTTATCATGGCTTCAGATTGAAATTATGTACCATGGTCAGTCCTAGTCCTGACCACAGCACATTGTAAGTCATTCTGAATAGCCTTGACATGATTTATAAAGACATTCAATGTATTTGATTTCTTCTTAAGGAAGAATACCCATGTATATTTTGAGTGATTATCAACAATCACCAAAGTATACAACTTCCCTCCTAGGCTCTGAATTGGCAAAAGACCAAATAAGTCCATGTGCAAGAGATATATACATCTTTCAGTGTCTTTGGAGCCAATACTTTTAAAGGTGGCCTTTGTTTGCTTACCCATTTGGCAAGCATGACAGGGACCACTTTTAATACATTTTAAATTAGGACTATTCCTAACAAGGTTTTTAGAGAATAGTCTATACATTGTCTTGTAGTTAATGTGGGCAAGTATCTTGTGCCATTGAACACAAAGAGACTCATTTTCATTAGCTACAAGACATACATATGAAAGAGAATTACTGCATATAAAGTCTAAGCAATAAACACTCCCGCTCCTAGTGCCTGAGAGAATGGTCTCTAAGTCATTAGACTTTTTGATCAAGCACTTGTCATTGTGGAATTCAATGACAGCCTAGATCACATAGTTGACTTATGCTTACTAGGTTGTGTTGCAACCCTTCAACATAAGCTACCCTTGTGATTGAAACTATGTCATTGGAGATCATACCATATCCTTTGGTGATTCCTCTTTCAGATTCACCAAAGATGACTTTTGGTCCATTCTTCACAGCTTTGTAATCATGTAGAAGATATATGGTTCATGTCATGTGCCTTGAGCACCCACTGTCCAAGTAACATATTTGGTTGAGGGTGGTACTTGAACTAACCTGCAAGAAGGAGTTTAGTTACCCTTAGGAGCCCAAAGAATTTTGGGTCATATGTCCTTGTTAGCATGATGAGATGACATCACATCAGCTGCACTCTTTGCAGGAAGGCTTTTCTTTGCACATGGCACATTGGGATTGTACCAACAATATATAGCAAAGTGTCCCACTTTACCACAGCACCAACATTCATGAATATTGTATCTCCTCTTCTGAACATTTCTTGATGAAATAGCATCATTGTGCTTATGTTCAGGAGGGGAGACAGCAACATTTTTCATATTTCTATCAGCAATGATCTGGTTGAATGTTAACCTCTGTACAGTCTTGGCACCCTTTGTCTTAATGGCATCAACTTGCTTTGCCTTGGAGGCCAGGCAAGATTTGATGGCATCAGACACTGAGCAAGAGGACTTGTCTACAGGTTTTACAGCAGCCATGTTCTTTGCTGGACAGTGCTTGGAAGAACTTGCTTCCATACTCCTGAATGATGAGGCTGTAGTGCCAAATACAAATGGTCCAGGTTGGGCCATTTGAATTTCTTCATGGGGAGCCTTCATGACACTCACTCCCATACCTTTTCTTCCAATATAGAAAGGAGTGTTTTCCTTCCTATAGGAGCTTCCATTCTTCCAGTGACCATAAATGCTTTCATGATCATACCTATTAGTTGGAAGAAATACCTTCTGAAAGGTGGTATGAGGCTTAGCCATGTCCTTGCTCTTTTCTCCACTCCCTTCTCCTACTTCCATTTTATTGAACCCTAGTCCTCTCCTATTGGTTTGAGAGGAAAAGGTGTCAATAATAGGAAGCACAGATTTGGGCTTGGAGAATTTATCCACTAGGCCCTTTTCTTTCACAAGTTTCTCCTCAAGGTCTTTGATGACCTTGTTCTTTTGGGATATGGTGCTCAAATGCACAATTGTTATTCCCATAAGATGGCTTATTTGTCTACTCATCTGAGCCACCATGGAGGGTGACTCAGTGCACTCTTTCTTAACCATCTTAAGGGAAGCAATTTCTTGGGCTTGCCTCTTGGCCAGCTTCTTGCTCTTTTTCAGAGATTCCAAGAGAGCACCATACTTGTCAATCAATTGATTGACATCTTCCTCAGATTCTAAATCACTTCCACCAATTGATGAAGGTGTTTCAGATTCTGGGCTTGTCTCATAATTAGAAGAGGAGATGGAGTGAATTAATACCTGTTCATTGTCAGAGTTGTTCTGACTGTCCTCCTCATCAGTGATGGCCATGAGGCCTAGCTGAACATTGTCCTCTTCATCATCCTCTATATCACTGTCTGAATGTGATAGAGGGGCCCTGATTCCAATTCTGGCAGCAGGACAATTATCTCCATTTTCTGCTGCAAACAGCCCAATATAGGCTTCTTCTTCAGCATCTGAATCTGAGAATGAGGATTCAGATTCACTCCAGCTTTTTCATTTCTTTGCTAGGAAGGATTTTTCACCCTTCCTATCCTTTTGGTTGTGATTTTTCTTTTCACTCTTTTCCTTCTTTTTGACTGGACAGACAGCTATGATATGTCCAGGCATGCTGCAGCAATAGCAAATTATGTTATTTGAAACATGTTTACTAGATTTAGAATCATACCTATCACCCTTTTGGTGCTGCCTTTCAGATTTGTTGTGGTCTTTCTTGGAGTGTAAGGCGGAGGAGGGCTTATTCTTCCACTGCTTCCTCCTCGTCATCTTCTTGAACTTCCTTGAGAAGGCATCAAACTCTTCATCAGATGAAGAGGTGTCTGAAGTGCTGTTTTTAGACTTATCTGATTCAGCACTCCTTCTTGGAGGAGACACCATTCTGCCCTTGCTTTTCTTGGAGCTGTCAGCCTTGAGATCCACGGATCTCTCCCTTGCATGAGCCCTTGCTGAGGTGTTCTCTTCCATTCTTACAAATAATTGCATCTCATAGGAGAGCAGCTTCCCAAACAATGTATGAGTAGGAGTTTCACCAAGCTTAGCCACTTCCTTGATGGCACAGATTTTTATGTCCCAGTCTCTAGTTAGAGATTTAAGGAACTTATCATTAAGCTCATAGTCACTGAACACTCTTTCATATGTTCTTAGTTCATTGACTATCCTAAAGAACGTTCATAGCAACTGGAAATGCTCTCCTGGCTCAGCTGCCTGAAGGCTTCATATTCTTGATTGAGGAGTGACTTTCTATCATCCCTCACCTCCGGTGTTCCTTCCATATATACCACTAATGTATCCCACATTTCCTTGGCAGTTGTGCAGTTTACCAAGTTCTGAAATATAGAGTCATCGATTGCATTAACAATTATGTTTTGTGTTCTTTTATCCATAGTGAACAGTGCAAGTTCATCCTTAATCAAGTCATTGAAGGCCTTGTCCACTCTCCTTGTTGGATCTATGGTGGAGGTAGTTTGAAAGGTGAAAGGCCCTTGCTTTACTATGATGTAAATCCTTGGGTCAGATGCTTTTATAAACAATCTAACCCTTTGCTTCCATATGCCAAAGTTTTCTTTGTTGCATATGGGCAACTTCATGGATCTCATCTCCCTCTGCAATCAAGTGGAGGCCATTGGATTGAGATAAAACTATTCCTTTATAGGATCTGGTCAGACAGTTATGTCCTTCTTGACCAACCTGCCTCTGATACCACTTGATAGTTTGTTTAGGATGTAGTCTTAATCACCTAGAGAGGGGTGAATAGGTTTCTTTTTCTTTTGGCTATTAACTAGCTGTTTTCTGATTTAATGTTAGTTATTATCAAGCATCCAGAAAAAACACAAAGATTTATAGAGGTTCCTCAAGACAGGGTGTCTTGAGTAGTCCTCTTTCCCCCTTCACCTTTCTAACAATGAGTTAGATAAGGCCAACACCTCCAAACTCAGATCCAAGAGCTTACAACACAGATCTGTCAGGATCTCTCAGGTCTTCACAAACCCTACCTCAAGCCCAACAACCCTACCTCAGATCACCCACTGATCCTACACTCAAGCTGACCTCTCAGCTCTACTACTCAGGCTAAACAGCCCTGCTTCCTCAGGCAAAGATGCCCTACAGCTCAGAACTGTTAAGTTCCTACAGTAATAATAATGTATGATTACAAAAGAAGATAGAATAAACTTAGTCTTCTATTGCAGAACAACTGCTGTAGCAGTCTTGAATCTGGGATGAGTTCAATGGACTCAACTTTGATTCTTCTGATCCTTTTCTTCAGAGAAAGAGTGAGGATCAACTTGCTCTGTCTTGATTTGATTAAGAGGAGCAATCTATTCTCTCCTTACAGCTTGAGGAAATAGAAGTGAGAGCTTTCTTGGCTGTCGTCAATGGAACAGTAAACTTGTTCTTCTTTTGTGTGTTGGAGAGTTGGAGAGAGCAAGTGTGATTCTACAAAGCCCTAATTTTCTCTTTTATACTTCACTGATCTTCAATGACAATCATATGTCCTCCTGACACAGCATGGGAGTGATTGGGACATCCTCTCGTGCTTTATAGGTGTTGCGCCAAAAGTAAAACCCGCCAGTCTTTTGAATCTATCTCAGCGGTTGGGATGAGACAGCTTCCAGTCTCAGCGGCATCTTCTGTCCCGTCCCAGTGGATTCGCTGAGACAGACAGTTGTCTCAGTGTTTTTCTTCTATCTGCAGCTCAGCTGGCCCAGACTCCTTCTCAGCGGATCCTGGCCTTGTCTCAGTGGTTCAGCTGAGACTGAGATCTCGTCTCAGCGGTTTTGGCAGCAAGCCAACTGAACTCACTACATACCCTAGTATGACCTAACCCTGCATAGTCATGAGATGAAATGGGGTTTATCAAATACAATCTCCCTCTATTTGAAGAAGGCAGAACACCCTCAAATGCTAAAGTACATAACTCATAAATTCTAGATATGTAGCATTACAAAAAAGAGTTCATCATATCATGCTCATTGCATCAGAAATATTATAACATATAATGTGTATGAAAGTCATATTACCAAAGAGTTTAATCACTCCAACAATATGATTTGATAAACATGACAATGCAGCACAGATAAATTTAACCAATAATAACAGGGTTAAAATTTAGCTAAATCTCAGATTAGCAATTCAGATAGGGTAATAAATCATAGTTCAATTTGCATTCACATATTTATAAAACATTTCAGACAAATAATAGTTCAATTTTCATCCAGCCATTCATAAGACATTTATACATTCATTTAAAGTTTTCTTTTCTTAGAAGAAGAGCACTCAGGAATGTCAGCATCTGCTTCTTTTCCTTTAGCTGAGGCCAGTTGGTCTGCTGCAGCATCCATGTCTTCAGCAACCACTTCTTCTTGAACTGGAAGCCCCTTATCTTCAGCAGCTTTAGCCATGTCTTCAAGGAGATTTGTGGTTGTTCTTTTTCAGCATTTGCAGCTTCAATCTCAGCAATTATCCTTTTGTTCTCTTGCCTCTGGAAATACAGAAATGGCTTTGGGATGTATCTAGAAGGCATTCTTCTTGGTTTATCTTTTCTTACCAAATTAGCTTTGAATACTTTTTCTCTTTTTGTATTTCTATCAAAATGCCTTATCCATTCTTTAGATGGATAGAGCTTATTAATGTCTTTTCTAATTTGACCATGGCTTAGCCAGGCATTTAGTATTATTTCTTTGGAGTCATCACTCCAATACTCATAATCAGGGTCTCTATTCTGCACATCCCTTTGCCTAGCCATATATTCTTCAGTCAGTAATACATGTTCTCTCTCTCTCTTCTCTTTTTTCAATCTCTCATTCTGGGCAATTGCTTCTTGATGTGGGAAATCCCAATCTTCTGCCCTATTGACATCTAAGAGAGGAAGATTCAGTGCCAATCTTGTACCTTGTAGAACTTTAAGGGTAAGATCAGAATTTATAATAGCATTTGTGTCCTCCCCCTTTCTGGCTTCTTCATATACTTGTTGATGAATGTCTTGCTTAGCTGTTGTTATAATGCCAGATAGGGTTTGGAAAACATTCTCAAAGTCTGCTTGAAGTTCATCTTTGAGATTGACTACCCTAGCATTCAATTGGGTAGTACTGACTGTTCCAGCAATGGATTGGAATACATTGGCAATGTCAGTCTTCAGCTCCTCCTTGTTCCTGTCAGCTTCTTCATTCAATTGTAATGCAGTTGAGTAGGCAAACTCTTGGATGTGATTGGCTGACTTTTCTATTACTTCATCTGTTTGGCTGACAACATTTTTGACATAAGTTATGTCTTGTTCAGCATTTGGAGGTGTTTGTCCATGGATCTGAGTATAGTATTCTGAGAAATTACAGTCTTCTCTGCTAGATCAAACCATTTGGTCATCTGTTTGTTCAGAATGTCAGTGTCTTCCTTAATTTCTTTGACCTGATTCAGTACTTCAGTCGTTACAGTTATTATGGACTGATCTATATATGCTTTGACTCTTGTAACTGACTGGTCTACATAGGTCTTCATGGAAGTGAGATTATTCTGTAGCATCAGGTTAATAGCAAGAAGAATATTCTTATTTGATGAAGTGGAAGTGGAGGCTTGTTGATCAATGATTATTGGGGCTGGGGACCTTTGTGGACTTGGAAGAGGCACTATGTTGAGTACAATCTGCACTGCAGGTTCAGGCAGTACTGCAGCTGGTGCATCCACCTTCTCAGCAAATGTTTCTATATCATCAATGTGACCTGGATGAATTCCATCATTGTCCAAATCATCTTCATCGCCATTATCTTGCTCCTCCCCCTCAGAGAGAGCATCTTTGTCAGATGAGTCCAGGAAGGCTGGGACAATTAGTTGGAGTTAGAGTTAACTACTTAGAAATTCTAAAGACGGGATTGTAAGGCTTACCAAGAACTTCATCTTTATCAGCAGTTGGCTCTTTCTGTTTCTCCCCCTCAGATGGGGCACTAGATTGTCCTGGTGAAGGTAAGGACCAGAGGGCTGGTTCATTATCAGGATTAAGCCTAATTCTTTCGTCAAGATTGAAAATAAATCTGTCAATCTAACCTTGTAAATCTTGAGGTGAGGGCCTTTTGTCCTCATCATCATTATAGATGTTTATAATATCTAAGGAGGCTGGTTCTTGTTGATGCTCCCCCTCAGATGGAGCACTCAATTGTCCTTGAGGAGATATGGTCCACATTATTTAACTGTCAGAATTGACTACCTAATTGATTGGCTATGATCTATTAATTAAATGAGTAGTGTGAAGTTTGAAAGATTAGTTACCAGGAGTTATATCTTTGTCCAGCTCCTGTGGATGGATAATGTCAACTGGCATGTCATCCTGTGGAGCATTCTTATCAAGATTGATGTGTGATCCAATGTCAGCACCAGCATCTTCATCTTTGTCTGAGGTGTCAGACTCAGAGCTTGACATAATCAGTCTAGGTTTCTTTGTGGATTTAGATGCCTTTGTCTTTTCCTTTAGCCTCAGTGGGCTGACTCATGGAAATCACCCTGGTAAACCTTTCTAATGTTTTAATATGCATTCTATTGAGATAATGAAGGTTTGCTCCTTTGGATTTGCTAAACTTGTCAGGGTAAGTTTGGAGGAGATACAGGGACAGAATTCTGCCCATGTTGGGTGCCTGTTGGCATTCCTTGATTCTTTAAAATAGGACTTCTCCCCAAGAGATTTTTCTTTTCAGTATTATCCTTATCATGAGGTCAAACATGTATTGTGATATTGTGTCATGAGACCTTGGTTTGCAAAGGATAGCTTTTCTCACAATATCTAATAAAAGTTTTCCCTTTTGGTTGAAGAATTTCCTTTTCAATGATCCAGTTTTGGTATAATTGTACTCAGTCCATTTCAGAGCTTTCTTCTTGTCTTTCTCAGAGATTTCATCCTCCTCACTTGGACTGCAGGATGGGAGATGTAAACCTTTTTCAAGCTTTGCAAAGGTGATCTTTATTCTGTCTTCTCCAATCTTTGACTTGAGAGATGATTTTGAAGTGGATAACTTGGCATTCCCAAACCATTCCAGAACTTCAGTTCTGAGAATGACACAAGGTTCAGATAGAAGAAATTCCAGGCCTTGGTCTACAAGGAGTTGAATCACTCCCTTGATGTCTTCTGGATCATGAGCAAACCCATCCCTCACTATTTCATAGCCTTCAAGAAGATCCTTAGAGCTTTTGGGAGCCATTGTTGCTGTAGAAGAATGCGGTGGGACGGAAAGGGTTCGTCTCGGCAGCTAGGAAAGAAAAGTCGTGTACCACTTACTGATTAAAGATTGTTTATTTATATGGCTTAAGTCAATGTTAAGATTAACCCTAATCATTAGATTTAATTGCTCTTATAGTTGTAAGTAGAGTTGGGCAAATTTGGGGTTGCATTTAGACAAAGTATTAAGAAACCATCCCGTCTCAGCGAAACCGCTGAGACGGCAACCTAAACGCTGGGATAAAGCACTATCAGCCGTTGGGACAGTTTTAGCAGTCTCAGCGGTTCCACTAAGACTTTTCTCAGCTGTCTCAGCGGATCAGCTGAAATAGACTGGTCTGTTCTAGCTGATCTCTTACCTGATCATTAAACCTAGTGAGGTTTGAATGTGTTGTGACCTTATCATATTACCAGGGGTTGATGTGATAAGATTTTGAATTCTAACTTAACATGTAACATCACATAGAAGAGTTGAAAGAAAGAATTATTCAATGTTTAACATTCCTATTTCAATCTTGAAGGAATTAAACTTGGATTCATCCAATGGCTTGGTAAAGATATCAGCAACTTGATTGTCAGTGGGGATAAATTCAAGGCAGATGTCTTTACATTCGACATGTTCTCTTATAAAATGATATTTTATATCTATGTGCTTAGTCCTGCTATGTGAGACAGGATTCTTAGCAATAGAGATAGCACTGGATAAGTCACAATAGAGAGGAGACTCGCTTACCTTGAGGTTGTAGTCCTCTAACTGATGTTAAATCCACAATAGTTATGCACAATAACTTCCTGCAACAATGTATTCAGACACAGTAGTGGATATTGCCACACTTGTCTGCTTTTTGCTGCTCCATGATATCAACCTCTTTCCTAGGAATTGACAAGTGCCACTTGTCCTTTTCCTGTCTTCTTTGCAGCCTGCAAAATTTGCATCTGAAAATCCAGTTAGTTTAAAGTCATTGTTCTTAGGGTACCAAAGGCCAAGATGTAGGCTGCCTTTAAGGTATCTCAAAATCCCCTTTGCAGCTGAGTAGTGAGATTCCTTAGGGCAAGCTTGGTACCTAGCACACACACATGTAGCATACATAATATCTGGTCTACTAGCAGTTAAATACAATAGGGATCCAATGATGCACCTATACATGTATTCATCAAAGGCCTTGCCCTTCTCATCCTTGTCCAGGGTGATGTTGGACCCCATGGGAGTTTTCATGGTGGAAGCTGATTCCATCCCAAACTTCTTGATAAGCTCTCTAGTGTACTTGGTCTAAGAGATGAATATACCCTCATCAGACTGTTTCACTTGGAGTCCTAAAAAGTACTTGAGCTCTCTCATACTGCTCAGCTCAAACTCCCTCTGCATTAGGTTGGCAAACCTTTTGCAGAGGTTATCATCAGTAGACCCAAATATTATGTCATCAACATATATTTGGACTAGAAGACACTTGCCCCTTGTTTCCCTAAGAAACAATGTACTATCTATCTTTCCCCTGAAGAACTTGTTCTTTATGAGAAAGCTAGACAATATCTCATACCAAGCCGTGGGGAATTACTTTAGACCATAAAGAGCTTTCCTAAGTAAATATACATGATTAGAGAGGGTTGGATGCATAAAACCTGATGGTTGTTCAAAATATACCTCTTCCTTCAAGTCACCATTAAGGAAGGCTGATTTGACATCCATTTGATATACTTTGAACCCCGTGTGGGCAGCATAGGCAAGGAATAGCCTAATTGCTTCTAACCTTGCAACAGGGACAAATGATTGATTTAAATCTATTCCTTCTTCCTGTCTATAGCCCTTGGCTACCAACCTTGCCTTGTTCTTTATGATTGTGCCATTTTCATCTAACTTGTTCCTGTAAATCTATTTGGTGCCAATAATATTGTATCCTTGAGGTTTTGGTGCCAACTTCTATACCTTGCATCTCTTGAATTGTACAAGTTCTTCTTGCATTGCTTGAATCCAAAAGGTGTCTTGGTTGGCTTCTTCAAACTTCTTGGGCTCCATTTGTGATAAGAAGCTCAAGAATAGGGCCTCATTATGAGACCTACTTCTGGTCAGTACACCTTGGTTCTGGTCTGCAATAATTTGTTCCCTTGGATGATCTCTTAGGTGCCTTACAGCTGGAGGCAATCTATCCTCAGCTTGCTGTAACATTTCTGCTGGTTCAGCAGTGTCTTCAGCACCTTGTACCTCTTCCTCTTCAGGAATTGTTGCATCTGTATATGCCTTGCTACTGCTGGGTGTGTCTTGCACAGACATCTTTTCCATGCCCTTCTCATTTCCTGTCAAAATAGAAGAGGTAGACCAGCCCTTATAGATTAGGCTGGTCTCATCAAATACTACATGCATAGACTCCTCTACAACATGAGTTTTCTTAGTATACACTCTATATGCTCTATTATGTGAGCTATAGCCAACAAGAACCCCCACATTGCATTTCTCTGCAAACTTTGTTAATTGAGATTTCCATTGTTTAATATGTAGAATTTTGAACCAAAGATTCTAAAGTATAAAATTGTAGGTTGTTTGCCATTCAGAATCTCATAGGGAGTAATTCCATGGACCTTATTGATGGAAGCCCTATTAAGAACATAACATGCAGTATTGACTGCCTCAGTCCAGAAGTATTCTGGGAGTGAGGAGTCACTAAGCAATGTTCTTCCAACTTCTATCAAGGTTCTATTCCTCCTCTCAGCCACACCATTTTGGTGTGGAGTCCTTGGGGAGGAGAACTCTTGGGTGATACCATATTCTTGACAAAATCTTGTCATGGATTCAGATTGAAATTATGTACCATGGTCAGTCCTAGTCCTGACCACAGCACATTGTAAGTCATTCTGAATAGCCTTGACATGATTTATAAAGACATTCAATGTATCTGATTTCTTCTTAAGGAAGAATAACCATGTATATTTTGAGTGATCATCAACAATCACCAAAGTATACAACTTCTCTCCTAGGCTCTGAATTGGCAAAGTACCAAACAAGTCCATGTGTAAGAGATATAGACATCTTTCAGTGTCTTTGGAGCCAATACTTTTTAAGGTGGCCCTTGTTTGCTTACCCATTTGGCAAGCATGACAGGGACCACTTTTAATACATTTTAAATTAGGACTATTCCTAACAAGGTTTTTAGAGAATAGTCTATACATTGTCTTGTAGTTAATGTGGCAAGTCTCTTGTGCCATTGAACACAAGTGACTCATTTTCATTAGCTACTAGACATACATATGAAAGAGAATTACTGCATATAAAGTCTAAGCAATAAACATTCCCACTCCTAGTGCCTGAGAGAATGGTCTCTAAGTCATTAGACTTTTTGATCAAACACTTGTCATTGTGGAATTCAATGACATAGCCTAGATCACATAGTTGACTTATGCTTACTAGGTTGTGTTGCAACCCTTCAACATAAGGTACCTTTGTGATTGAAACTATGCCATTGGAGATCATACCATATTCTTTGGTGATTCCTCTTTCAGATCCACGAAAGATGACTTTTGGTTCATTCTTCACAGCTTTGTAATCCTGTAGAAGATCTCTGGTTCTTGTCATGTGCCTTGAGCACCCACTGTCCAAGTACCATATTTGGTTGAGGGTGGTACTTGAACTAACCTGCAACGAGTTTAGTTACCCTTAGGAGCCCAAATAATTTTGGGTCCTAGGTCCTTGTTAGCATGATGAGATGACCTCACAGCAGTTGCACTCTTTGCAGGAAGGCTTTTCTTTGCACTTGGCACATTGGGATTGTACCAACAATCTATGGCAAAGTGTCCCACTTTACCACAGCACCAACATTCATGAATATTGTATCTCCTCTTCTGAACATTTATTGGTGAAATAGCATCACTGTGCTTATGTTCAGGAGGGGAGACATCATCATTTTTCATATTTCTATTAGCAATGATCTGGCTGAATGTTAACCTCTGTACAGTCTTGGCACCCTTTGTCTTAATGGAGTCAACTTGCTTTGCCTTGGAGGCCAGGCAAGATTTGATGGCATCAGCCAATTAGCAAGAGGACTTGTCTACAGGTTTTACAGCAGCCATGTTCTTTGTTGGACAGTGCTTGGAAGAACTTGCTTCCATACTCCTGAATGATGAGGCTGTAGTGCCAAATACAAATGGTCCAGGTTGGGCCATTTGAATTTCTTCATGGGGAGCCTTCATGGCACTCATTCCCATACCTTTTCTTCCAATATAGGAAGGAGTGTTTTCTTTCTTATAGGAGCTTCCATTCTTCCAGTGACCATAAATGCTTTCATGATCATACCTGTTAGTAGGAAGCAATACCTTCTAAAAGGTGGTATGAGGCTTAGCCTTGTCCTTGCTCTTTTCTCCACTCTCTTCTCCTACTTCCATTTTATTGAACCCTAGTCCTCTCCTATTGGTTTGAGAGGAAAAGGTGTCAATAATAGGAAGCACAGATTTGGGCTTGGATAATTGAGCTACTAGGCCCTTTTCTTTCACAAGCTTCTCCTCAAGGTCTTTGATGACCTTGTTCTTTTGGGATATGGTGCTTAAATGCACAATTGTTATTCCCTTAAGATGGCTTATTTGTCTACTCATCTGAGCCACCATGGAGGGTGACTCAGTGCACTCTTTCTTAACCATCTTAAGGGAAGCAATTTCTTAGGCTTGCCTCTTGGCCAGCTTCTTGCTCTTTTCAGTGCTTCCAAGAGAGCACCATACTTGTCAATCAATTGATTGACATCTTCCTCAGATTTCGAATCACTTCCACCAATTGATGAAGGTGTTTCAGATTCTGG
The DNA here is from genome assembly GCA_033032865.1 of Dactylorhiza incarnata. NCBI lineage: Eukaryota > Viridiplantae > Streptophyta > Magnoliopsida > Asparagales > Orchidaceae > Dactylorhiza > Dactylorhiza incarnata. The sequence continues at coordinate 1,876,369 of JAWHQI010000107.1, read as the reverse complement.
GCTTGTCTCATAATCAGAAGAGGAGATGGCGTGAATTAATACTTGTTCATTGTCAGAGTTGTTCTGACTGTCCTCCTAATCAGTGATGGCCATGAGGCCTAGATGAACAATGTCCTCTTCATCCTCCTCTATATCACTGTCTGAATGTGATAGAGGGGCCCTGATTCCAATTCTGGCAGCAGGACAATCATCTCCCTTTTTCTGCTGCAAACAGCCCAATATATGCTTCTTCTTCAGCATCTGAATCTGAGGATGAGGATTCAGATTCACTCCAGCTTTTTCATTTCTTTGCTATGAAGGATTTTTCACCCTTCATATCCTTTTGGTGGGGATTTTTCTTGTCACCCTTTTCCTTCTTTTTGACTGGACGGTCAGCTATGACATGTCCAGGCTTGCTGCAGCAATAGCAAATGATGTTATTTGAAACATGTTTACTAGATTTAGAATCATACCTGTCACCCTTTGGGTGCTGCCTTTTAGATTTGTTGTGGTCTTTCTTGGAGTGTGAGGACGAGGAGGGCTTGTTCTTCCACTGCTTCCTCCTCATCATCTTCTTGAACTGCCTTGAGAAGGCAGCAAACTCTTCATCAGATGAAGAGTTGTCTGAAGTGTTGTTTTCAGACTTATCTGATTCAGCATTCCTTCTTGGAGGAGACACCATCCTGCCCTTGCTTTTCTTGGAGCTGTCAGCCTTGAGAGCCACAGATCTCTCCCTTGCATGAGCCCTTGCTGAGGTGTTCTCTTCCTTTCTTGCAGATAATTGCATCTCATGGGAGAGTAGCTTCCCAAACAATGTATGAGTAAGAGTTTCACCAAGCTTGGCCACTTCCTTGATGGCACAGATTTTTGTGTCCCAGTCTCTAGTTAGAGATCTAAGAAACTTATCATTAAGCTCATAGTCACTGAACACTCTTTCATAGGTTCTTAGTTCATTGATTATCCTAAAGAACCTTTCATAGCAACTGGAAATGCTCTCCTGGCTCAGCTGCCTGAAGGCTTCATATTCTTGATTGAGGAGTGACTTTCCATCATCCCTCACCTCAGCTGTTTCTTCCATATATGCCACTAATGTATCCCACATTTCCTTGGCAGTTGTGCAGTTTACCAAGTTCTGAAATGTATAGTCTTCAATTGCATTAACAATTATGTTTTGTGCTCTTTTATCCATAGTGAACAGTGCAAGTTCATCCTTGGTCAAGTCATTGAAGGCCTTGGCCACTCTCCTTGTTGGATCTATGGTGGAGGTAGTTTGAAAGGTGAAAGGCCCTTGCTTTACTGTGATGTAAATCCTTGGGTCAGATGCTTCCATAAACAATCTAACCCTTTGCTTCCATATGCCAAAGTTTTCTTTGTTGCATATGGGCAACTTCATGGATCTCATCTCCTTCTGCAATCCAGTGGAGGCCATTGGATTGAGATAAGACTATTCCTTTATAGGATCTGGTCAGACAATTATGTCCTTCTTGACCAACCTGCCTCTGATACCACTTGATAGTTTGTTTAGGATATAGTCTTAGACACCTAAGCGGGGTGAATAGGTTTCTTTTTATTTTGCTATTAACTAGCTGTTTTCTGATTTTTTATGTTAGTTATTATCAAGCATACAGAAAACACACAAAGATTTATAGAGGTTCCTCAAGACAGGGTATCTTGAGTAGTCCTCTTTCCCCCTTCACCTTTCTAACAATGAGTTAGATAAGGCCAACACCTCCAAACTCAGCTCCAAGAGCTTACAACACAGATCCCTCGGGATCTCTCAGGTCTTCACAAACCCTACCTCAGGCCCAACAACCCTACCTCAGGCTCAACAACCCTACCTCAGATCACTCACTGATCCTACACTCAAGCTGACCTCTCAGCTCTACTACTCAGACTAAACAACCCTTCTTCCTCAGGCAAAGATGCCCTACAGCTCAGACCTGTTAAGTTCCTACAGTAATAATAATGTATGATTTCAAAAGAAGATAGAATAAACTTAGTCTTCTGTTGCAGAACAACTGTTGTGGCAGTTTTGAAACTGGGATGAGTTCAATGGACTCAACTTTGATTCTTCTGATCCTTTTCTTTAGAGAAAGAGTGAGGATCAACTTGCTCTGTCTTGAGTTGATCAAGAGGAGCAATCTATTCTCTCCTTGCAGCTTCAGGAAATAGGAAGTGAGAGCTTTCTTGACTGCCGTCAATGGAACAGTAAACTTGTTCTTCTTTTGTGTGCTGGAGAGTTGGAGAGAGCAAGTGTGCTTCTACAAAGCCCTAATTTTCTCTTTTATACTTCACTGGTTTTCAACGGCTATCATATGTCCTCCTGACACAGCATGGGAGTGATTGGGACATCCTCTCCTGCTTTACAGGTGTTGTGCCAAAAGTAAAACCCGCCAGTCCTTTTGAATCTGTCTCAGCGGTTGGGCTGAGACAGCTTCTAGTCTCAGCGACATCTTCTGTCCCGTCCCAGCGGATCCGCTGAGACAGACAGTTGTTCTCAGCGGTTTTCTTCTATCTGCAGCTCAGCTGGCCCAGTCTCCTTCTCAGTGGCTCATGGCCTTGTCTCAGTGGTTCAGCTGAGACTGAGAGCTCGTCTCAGCAGTTTTGGCAGCAAGCCAACTGAACTCACTACATACCCCGGTATGACCTAACCTTGCATAGTCATGAGATGAAATGGGGTTTATCAAATACAACTTATACTTAGCATTGAGTGTGAAGCATCTTTAAATCAAGGGAATAATGAGGGTCATATTCCCAACAGAGTGGATATCCTAGTAACCCTCGGCGGCACCTTGCTCAAGTGTTGGTTCATCATCATCGACGCCCCGAGTTGTTACAAGGCGATCTTTGGGAGGTTGATCATCAACATCTTCAAGGCCGTCCCATCCTCCTACCATCAGTGCTTCAAGTACTGTCAGGGAGAGGTCCAGGTGAGGATTAGGAGCGATCCAAGAGCCGCTCGCGAGTGCTACCTCAGCGCGGTTAGTACCATTAGCTGGATGGCTGACACGGAGGAGCTGGAGAAAGTGCTAAAGGGAGCAGCCAGGCTGGAGGCAGCCGAGGAGGTGGAAGAGATCGAGGTACTCTCTGAGGCAAGAGTACCTGAATTGCTGAATATCAGAGGATCGCTGAAGACCGAAGAAAAGATCGAGGTGGCGGCATGTCTGCAAGAGAATGTCGACATTTTCGCCTGGAGTGCTGTCGAAATACCTGGGATTGACATGGAGGTTTCCTGTCATCGCCTCAATCTAGACACCGCGGTCAAGCCTGTCTGCCAGAAGAAGAGGTCAACTGCCACGATGTTGGCTGTACCGATCAGGGAGGAGGTAAAGAAGCTGCTCGAAGCAGGCTTTGTGTCAGAGATCCAGTACCCAGACTGGGTCTCGAATGTTGTAATGGTGAAGAAGGATAGGGGCAGCTGGAGGATGTGTGTAGATTTCTCGTTATTGAATAAAAGTTGTCCGAAGGATTTTTATCCCTTGCCTCGAATCGACGCGCTGGTTGATTCAGCCGTCGGTTTTTCTATAATGAGCTTTCTCGATGCGTTTTCAGGATACCACCAGATCCGGATGCATCCCCCTGACTTCCGCGATGTCTCCTTCATCACTGATGATGGATGCTACAGCTACAAGATGATGCCCTTCGGGCTAAAGAATGCGGGGGTGACCTACCAGCGGATGATGGACCATGTGTTCAAAAAGCAGAATGGGAGGAACCTATAAGTCTACTTGGACGACTTCTTGATCAAGAGCAGGAGTGTCCGGGAGCATGTGACCGATCTGGTGGAGACCTTCGCGACGCTCAGAAGATTCCAGATGAGGCTCAACCCTGCGAAGTGCGTGTTCGGGGTAGGAAGGGGGAAGTTCTTGGGTCATCTCCTCACCCCAAAAGGAGTAGAGCCCAACCCTGACAAGGTTAAGGCAATCCTGGAGATGACCTCACCAAAGATCGTGAAGGAAGTTCAAAGGTTGATTGGAAGGCTGGTTGGCCTTAGCCACTTCCTGTCAAAGGCCGGGGAGAAGTGCTCTCCATTCTTCAAGACGCTCTGAAAGAATGAAGGCTTTGAGTGGTCCGAGGAATGCGAGAAGGCGTTCGAAAGGCTGAAGGAGCAGTTGAACCCAGATACCACTTCTTCAAAGCCTAAGGAGGGCGAAGACCTACTCCTCTACCTAGGAGTAGGGGCGGAAGCAGTAAGTTCTGTGCTAGTCCGAGAAGAAGGAAAGAAGCAGTTACCCATCTACTATGTTAGCCAGGTGCTGAAGAAGGCGGAGTTGAGGTATCCAATCCAGGAGAAGCTTGCCTTCGCCTTGGTGGTGTCGGGGCGGAATCTCCGGCCTTATTTTCAAGCTCACTCCATCCAGGTCATGACGGATCACCCTCTTCGAAGTATCCTAGAAGGAGTGGAATATTTGGGAAGGCTGGCGAAATGGTCGGTAGAACTCAGCGAATTCGACATTTCCTTCTTGCCCCGGGTGGCGATCAAAGCGCAGGAAGTGGCGGACTTCTTAGCCGACTTCTCGGTAGAAGCAGAGCCGGGAGAGGGAGATTCTAATCCAGTTCCTTGGAAGATGTTCGTGGACGGAGCTTCGGGCAGAAGCTCTGCGAGAGTGGGCATCATGCTTGTCAGCCCGCAGGGAACCATGATCGAGCAAGCCGTGGAGATCCTCTTCCCCATCATGAACAATCAAGTGTAGTACGAGGCCATAGTGGCGGGCTTGTGTCTCGCGAAGGAGTTGGGCATCCAATATATCAGGGCTTTCACTGATTCGATGGTGGTTGCATCGCAAATTCGGGGAGAGTTCGAAGCGAGCGACGTCGTCTTGTAGAAGTGCCTTGTCAAAGTAAAAGGATTGATTGGAGGCTTTCAATCCTTCTTCGTCGAGCATGTACCGAGAGGAGAACTCTGCAACAGACCGTTTGGCCAAGTACGGGTCGAGGGCCGGAGGAACTATCACTGAGTTGTTTTGACCGTCCATCGAAGAAGGGGGGATGATGGAGATCGAGCAGCGCCCTTTGTGGATGGATCCGTTCGTAGCATTCCTAACCACTGGTCAGCTCCCGGCGGGTGACGGGGACTAGAGAAAGTTTCGGTACAAAGCGGCATATTACTTATTACAGGATGGGGAGCTGTATCGTAAGACCATCTCGGGCCCTCTGGCTAGATGCGTCTCAGAGGCGAAAGTACCTGGAGTCCTGGATGAGATCCACTCGGGAGAGTGTGAAAGTCATTCTGGGACTCGCACTTTGGAGCAGAGGATCCTAAGGCATGGTTACTTCTGGCCTACTAACCGTAAGGATGCGGAGGTCTTCTCGAAGAAGTGTTAGTTGTTCGCCCCCTTCAGTTGCAGCCAGCCCAACAACTTCGTTCAATTACCGCCCCAAGGTCGTTTGCCATCTGGGTATTGGACCTGATAGGCCTTTTTCCCTTAGCAAGTGGCCAGAGGAAGTTCTTTCTCGTCATGATCGATTACTTGTCCAAGTGGATCGAGTCCAAAGCTCTGGCCAAGACCATCTCTCAGGTCGTGAAGAACTTCATCTGGGGAGAAATTGTCTGCAGATTCGGGATCCCCCTAGCCATCGTCACCGACAATGGTCCCCAATTTGCCAGCTTGGAGTTGGAAGGTTTTTGCAGGCAGCTCGAAACCGATCTTTGGTTCACCTCAGTACATCATCCTAGGAGCAATGGACAAGTGGAGGCCGCCAACAAGCTGATCATCAACCTCTTGAAGAAAAAAGTTGAGAACCTAAGAGGGAATTGGGCGGAATAGCTCCCTTCGGTCTTGTGAGCTCTGAGGACCACTCCTAGCTCGGCCACGGGAGAGACTCCCTTTAAGCTCTCTCATGGGTCCGAAGCCCTCATCCCCATAGAGTTCAAAGTCAGAAGCCCCAGAGTGGTTGCTGTTGAAGACGGAGATGAAGAATGGCAACTAGAGAATGAGGAAGCTCAGAGGCTTTCTCTCGACTACATCGAAGAACTCCGAGACCTGGCCTCTGCTAGGCAGGAGGAGATTAAGTGTCGAATGGCACGACACTTCGACAAGCACGTCCGCCTCAAGCATTTCCAAGTAGGTGATCTCATCCTGAAGAAGGTAGACGCGACGGGAAGATCAGCGGCCGTTGGAAAGCTCAACCCAAATTGGGAGGGGGCCGGCTTTCATCGTCTACGAGCCGCTTGCGACAAGAGGATATCGCCTGCAGAATCATGAAGGGGGCTACTAGGGAACACCTGGAGCGGTGATGACCTGAAAAGGTTTTGCCCCTGAGCGGGAGTGTGTACGTCCCTCTTTTGTAAATTTATTTTTAATAAATAAATTTATCACCTCCCTGAAACAAGGGATAGCAATTGGTTCTTTTATCTGTCCCGCCAAAGAGGTTTTTTAAAAAAAGAAAGGAAGAAAAGCAGGTGAAGCCGATCTCCGCGCTAGGTTGGGAAACGAGCCTCCGACTTGATTCTCGTAAAACCCAGAACGGATGATGGGACAGTGCCTCGGTAGTGCTTTCTCTTAAGACCAAGCCTCTGCACTGACGGTCGAGATCAGCTCCCCCCTTGCACGTTGGTCGTAGATACCCTCCGACTATATTTCTCGTCCGACTAGAGAGATTATCAGGAAGAAGTCTGGACGCTGACCTCCCAGTTCAACGAAGGGATGAATGAATTAACCTATCAGGGGACCCTTGAATAAAGGTGTCGTATATCCTCAAGGGATAGCAAATGGTTCTTTTATCTGTCCAGGCAAGATGTTTTTTAAAAAAAGAAAGGAAGAAAAGTTGGTGAAGCCGGTCTCCGCGCTAGGTTGGGAAACGAGCCTCCGACTTGATTCTCATAAAACCCAGAATGGATGATGGGACAGTGCCTCGGTAGTGCATTCTCTTAATACCAAGCATCTGCACTGACGATCGAGATCAGGTCCCCCTTTGCGCGTTGGTCGTAGATACCCTCCGACTACATTTCTCGTCCGACTGGAGAGATTATCAGGAAGAAGTCTGGACGCTGACCTCCCAATTCAACGAAGGGATGATTGACTTAACCTATCAAGGGACCCTTGAATAAAGATGTCGTGAGCCCTCGAGAGCCGAAGGCTCGTATCATAGCGTTTCGTTTCCGATTATTTCGTCCAATCATTTGAGTAGGTGTGCTTAATCCCCTCTGATTGTTGAGTATATCAGGAAAAAGTTCGTCTCATCAGCATCAACATCGCAGTAGGACGGAGACCTCGGGACGGTGTGTCCCCTCGGATCTCCCCGACTGACCTTCCCTGCTTGTCGATCTCCTAATCAGCGCTCAGCATTATGGTAGGGCGGAGACCTCGGGATGGTGTGTCCCATAGGTCCCGCCCGACAGTCATTCCCTACTTTCTTTCTTCTTAAAATCCATTACTATTTCAACATCTTGGCAATTCTTCACCAGGTACAAGAAAATGCATTGAGATCATATATCCCTCAGGACTCCCTCCAAGTGTCCATCGCAGCTCGACTCTATCAAGAAATCTGGAAGAGGCGAGCAGTTAGGTGCGAGTATGTCCATGCGAGTATGCACGAGCGAGCGGACAGCTACTTGCGAGTAAGGTATGATCGTCGACCGCGACGAGTATCTTCCAAGGTCGCACTAACCGCTGTAGCGAGCACTCAATCTCGCCTTGAGCCTAAGAGCCTAGCAAGCACTCAATCTCGCCTCGAGCCTAAGAGCCTAGCGAGCACTCAACCTCGCCTCGAGCCTAAGGGCCTACTCGGCGTACAAAGCAAAAAAGCAAGTATGGTAGAAAAAGGCGAGCAAAAAAATTGTCTTCATTTCATTTGTATGTTCTGGATTACATCTCCAAAAAAATCTTTACATATCCTTGAGCCATCAAAAAAGAGCCCAGGCGACTATACATCATCCTCGCCTCCATCTTCGTCCTCGCCCTCGCCATCAATATCGACATCTCCCTCGTCGTCCTCGTCCTCGGAATCTTCATCCTCGGCATCACTGGAAGACGGGGAAGAGACTCGCCTAAAAAAGGCGGACTCTTCGGCGAGCAGCGCCGGGATGATGTCCATCACAGTCAAGTCCATTACCTCCGGCTTCAAATGGCCTTCAGCTTTCAACCGACTCAAGACAGCCTTCCTGGTTGCTCGTGCAATCTCCCGGCGGATGTGCGGCATGTCGTTGCCGTGGATCCTGATCTGCTTGCCGACCCTGGAGGGGCCCGCCTCCGACGGCTGTTGCTCGACAGGGCGAGTTTCCAGCTCGGCGATGCGAATTTGGGCGGACTCCAAGGTCATCCGGGTGTCTTCCAGCTCCTTCTCCAGCTGGGACACCTTCGCCGTTTCAATCTCGGCAGCCTGCAAGCATGGGAAGCAAAAGTTAGTAGGATAGTCGGCACAATAGGCGAGTATTCAAGAGGCGAGAAAAGCGACGAGCGAGTACCTCATACTCTTTGCACTTGGCGGACTGTTGCCCCAAGGAGATGACTTTCTTGCTCTGTGCCTTGATCATCTGCTCGTACTCGAGCAAGCGCCTCGCCGTTGTATGGCACAGCTCGACGGATCGCAGCAGAGAGCGCAAGCTCTGGTGAGCTAGATACTCGGCGGATGCCTCCTGCAGAACCTCGGCATCCGCGCAACCATAGAGCGCGAACATTACATCGAATGTCTCACCTCTATCTTCCCAATCCTCCGACCTGGAGGGGAGGTTGGTGCTCAACGACACCTCGTGGGCACGCTCCGCCCAGGTCACCAGCGGGAGACCATAGGCGTCCTCGCCAAGGATGCCTTCGTTGAAGTTCGGATGGCTGTGGGGATCGCCAGCCTCCGAAGGGTCCGCCCTCGCATTCAGGTCCCTGCTCGCGACCTGCTTCTTCCTCACTGGCTCCCTAGCCGGGCCTTTGGCCTTTCTTTTCTTCGAGGTCCCGGCCTCCGCGCCGGTGACCACCGAATCCTCGCCGCCCTGCGACAAGCCGATTGGGGAGGAGCTCCCAACCTCGGTCGCCGAGGTCCCCGCGCCCCCTTGGGAAGAAGCTGCCACCTTCGCCACGGGGAGAGGCTTGCGCGACAAAGTGTGAATAGCTACAAAAGACAGAAGAGAAGCGATTAGTCTCCAGCTAAAGACAAAAGGCGAGTATAACGGATACTCGCTCAGAAGACTACCTTCACCCGGGAAGACCTCTGCGAGTACATCTACTCGCCTTCACCAGAAGACCACGTCGAAGCGACGATTCCGGAAGGAGTCGAGAAGCTCCTCCCGAGATCCCTTAAGATAAGGAACAGCGAAGGCACTCTCCGGAGGGTGGAAGGACAAGCTTGGTATGGCCTCAAAGTTGCCACTGACGACGACCAGTCGCTCACCCCAGCGATGGTTCTTGTTCGTTGTGCCGACTAGCGAGCAGACATGGCTACAGTGGAAGATGACGCCCTCGCCGGTCGCCGTGAAAGAGAAGACCCTCCTGAAGACAGAGAGATCAAATGTGATCCTCTCTTCTCGCAGGAAGCAAAGAAACCCAATGATCATTGTCATGCCATTGGGGTTAATCTGGGCGGGGATTATCCCGAAATAGCGCAGAATCTGGCATAGTTCTGGCCACAACGGTAGTCGCGGACCGACTTCGAAGTGGGGAATCGGGAAGACCATCTCAGTGGATGAGAAGGTGTTGAGTCGCTCGCTTGGGCGAGGAAGCCTAGCGACATAGACAAGTATTTCTCGGAGAACTCCTCCAAGTCCTTCGGTCGAGTAATAGGCTTCTTGAAGGATGTCGCCGCGAAGTTCTTCGCGTGATTCGCACACTGAATGGTTGTCTCGTCAGTCATCCTGAAGAAGAAGGGAGAGAGGAGCGAGTATTGAAAAGGCGAGAAGAGGAGCAATTGAAAGATACTCGCTGGCAAGGAAGGATGATCGTCAAAAGCATAATTAATACTTACCCACCCACCACCCCCCCCCCCCCAACCCCATTTATAGGGATCGAGGAACTTGGCGTGTCGGCTACGATGCTGCGATTACGAATAATGGGGTGGCGAGTGTTAAGGGAAGCCGGCGAAGCTACAACACGCGTCGAATCACCGACCTTCAGCGCGCGAGAACCTGCATCAACGTACAAATAGCTCGCCGAATGTACGCGATATTCAACCACTACTCGCGTGAATAAAGAAGATCGAAAAAATCCAGACATCATCACAACAAACAAACAAGAAATGAAGTGCGAGATTTAAATACTCGTCAAATAAATATTACATAAATGGAATTGTCCTGATTACAAATACTCGCCAGAAGGCGTTGCACTCAACAAAGGAAAAGGAAAAGGAAAAAGACTACCGAGGACCCTGAAGATTCGCATGAGTATCGGGGGATTGCGGATGTCGCCCAACCCATCCCATGCTGCGAGCTCGCTTAAAATGCTCTAAGGCTAGAGTCATCGCATCCTCGCCCTGCCGCAGCTAGTCCTCGATCCTCGCCAGCCGTCCGACTGAGCCCATGCTCGCGCGCATCCCGACTAGCTCATCGTGGTGCAGCTGCTGGCGATGCTCAATCCTAGCGACCCGGCGCTCCAAGTCGCTGACAGACTGAAGGCGAGATTCGCACCAGCCAGTCGAGCATCGAACTCTTTCAGCCTAGATACCCGCACCTCCAACTCGGTCAGGCGACGATGGGGCTCACTGACCGCCAAGCGCTCAATCTTCTCCTCCAGCTCTAGAATGGCGTGAGTTGCCCTCTCCTGGTACTCGCGGAAAGAGAGCCTGATGGCGTCGATCAAGGCCCCCGCCGGAGTATGGGTGTGAGCTGCAAAAGAAAGGATCGGCAGAACATTAATGATGAGCATAGAACGAAGATCGCAGCAACCACTACCAGGCCGACGAGCTTCGCTCCTTGTATCGCGACAAGGACTGCGAGATCGCCGGTGAGGAGAGCTCCTTCCTCGATGCGGAGACAGGTTGCGGTGGCCACCATCTCGCCGGCCGGAGTGAGATCCGCCGGCGTGCTCCCTGCTGGGGGCACATTCCCCCGCCCGCGACAATCCATTGGTCGCCCTCCTCCCCTCGGGGCGAAGAACCCAAAAGAGCCACCAACCCCGCCTCGACGCAAGGACTCCGCCGGATGGGTTGAGGGAGCGGTAGAAGACGAAGGGAAATGATTGCCCATTACATCGCCAGGAGGCGGCAATGGAGGTGGTGGCGGAAGCACACCCGCAGGCAGCTGCGAGCTGCTCGCCAGTTCCGGTCGCAATGAAGGCGGCGGCGGTGGAGGCACGCTACTCGCTGAGGGAGCTGCTTGCTCGCTCGTAGGCCACTTCTCTGTAGAAGAGCTGTGAAGAATTCGCTCTGCGCGACCATGGCGAGGAAGTCCTCAAGCTCGGCATCGACGCGAGCAGGTGCCCGAAGGGGCGTCAACAAGCCCAGGAGGTCGGCCATGTGAGCATCAGCTTCCTCGGCATGACTGTGCGACATCTTAAGCGAGATTAGCCCGATGCTCGACAGTATGACAGCTCGTCGAATAAAGGTTGGATGATTCTTTCCGAGCAACTGTGTTGCTCGCAAAGAGCAGGGATTGTGTACATCCCTTATTCTCCGAGGGTGGAGCCCATTCAAAGACACGTAGGCAGAAGTCAAAGTCAAAAGGAATGTAGAATCCAGAAACCAAATACTCAAGACAACTCAGCTAGCAGGAGCAGCAGAAGGCCTGAGCAAGTATAGGCGAGCATGTGCGAGCAGCCCCTTATACTCACCAAAAGGTGGGCGACCATAGGTGATACTCGCCTATTTTAAGCGAGGTCGCCTCAATGTCGCATAGTCGCTGGGCTGGGTGGGGTGGGGTATAAATAAGACCCTCCTGGTTTTCCTATAAATATGATCCCAAGGGTACTTGGATTGGCACCTGATCTTCAGCTTTCGGAACCCAACTTTCGAATTCACGGACCCGTCATCCTTGGTCGTTACTCTTGATACTTGCCAAGTCGGTGTCTTCATCGTACCATGCTCGGCCATCTTTGGTTGTGGAGGGAAAGTCTCTTCTGAGCTTTCGGGTACGTGGTGGGACCTCCCTGCCACAGCGCCTGTGGTCCTGTTGTTTCCTTTCTAATTCCTTCGTCGTTGTCAGTCAAGACATCTAGTCGGATCGCTGGGCGAGTAGCCTCCGGCTGCATTGATCCAAATTTTGGAGCTAGAATTTTCCCAGCTTCAACACTTGGAACTCGCTATCAGCAGCCCGCTGGGAGGCTTGGAACTCGCTATCAGCAGACTGCTGGGAGGCGTGGAGCTTGCTATCAGCAGACCGTTGGGAGGCCTGAAACTCGTTATCAGCAGACCGCTGGGAGGCTTGGAACTCGCTATCACGGATCGCTTGGAGGCTTGGAACCCGCTATCAGCAGACCGCTGGGAGTTAACTTGAAGCTCGTTATTGGCAGACCAATCAAAGAGCCGAAGGCCCGCAGTGGTACGAACGAAACTTGGACCCGGGGGGCAAACCCGCATTGGGGCAAGGCAACAGACTATCTCTCTCTCACCTCCATCGTTGTAACGAGGCGCGATCTGTCGCCCTCGCTCTCTCAAGAACGAATATGTAGAAGAACTCAAAGCATAGTGAAGGTTAGGCCGACACAGCTCCGGCCGCGTGATTTTTCACTTCGATTGCGAGTTTTCCACATCATCACCTCTTGGACTCGGTCTTCTTAGGAGACCCATTTATCTGTTTGCACGTTCGGACACTAGCGGGCTAAAACGGTCAAGTTGTCCGATCTACCGAAGGCGATCCGCAACAATTACAAATTTTCAATTTTTAATTAATATTTTTTCTTTATCTATACTATATTAAAAGAGAAAAACACATTTTGATGAAACATTCAACTTTTCAATTTTATCCCTCTATTACAAAATTTTCACTTTCTTTAAATTTTTTGAAAAAATAGTGCAATATGACCCAATTTTTAATCAAAATTTTTGAAAAAATAATGCAAAATGACAGTCCCCCGCTATAAGCTGAAATCAGCCCAAATTGAGCCAAGTACAAGCCCGCTACAAGACCAATAACAGCAACACTTCAATAGCTGCTTTATATATTTAAAACTGCAAACAAAATAGACGAATAACTTTCATGTTGATCACTTTTTGATTTGAAGCCGTTTAGGCTCCTGATTCATCGTGAGCTTTTTTGAGGCCTAAATCGGGGCCCTAAAACGGCTTCAAATCAAAGAGTGATCAACATAAAAGTTATTCTTCTCGATGAGATCTACAACTTTCATGTTCATCACTTTTTCAAATAAGATACAAATCAAGCTCAATCATAAAAAATAAGACTCGCATTATAAAGTCTGGATGCAGCAACTCGCCAGGGGCAGGTTGGGTAGTGTCGCGCGAGGCACGAGGGACCCCACATGCACCGTCACTCGTGCATGTGTGTGTGTGTCATTTATTTTAAACCATAAAATATAACTACACCCTAGCAATATTTTGATCAGAAGCAAAATCATAAGATAGCCTACGTGAAGGAAAGGATAAGCTTACCCAAGCAACGCCAAATTTACACGGTCCGAGAATTGCTAGAGCTTCCACACCGTCACCAAAAATGTATGCAACCTCCGCCAAAAGAGTAGCCTGAAGTGAAGATGGCGGGGCACGATGTCAGCGACCGAAGCAGCATTCAAAACAATGAGGATGAGCAGTAAGAAGCATGAGAGTGGGGGTCACAGGTTGGTGCTGGGTAAGGGTATACGAGTAAGGTATTAAAATTTGTATTATTTGGTGTTTTATGGGGTGCTAATATCAATAAAATGAGTTATTTAGTGTTTAAACGGAGTGATAATATCCATAAATGGGGTACTAATATATAACTACACAGTTACGTTTAAGTTTTAACGTTTAGAAAACAATTGAAGTGAGCGAACTACACGTCTAAACAGTCAACTAAGTTCTACTTAATCCAAAACCACAGTTCATCAACCCGACAAATAGACTCGAAAAACATCAAATAAGTACCCTAAAACCTGATCCAACAGAACATAGTTTCTACTCAATCTTAACATCAATGCTTTTTTATATAAGCTTCTTCGCTTCATCCCAATCCTTCTACTTCAAGATCTGGACCTTCTGAAGGGAGGAGACGGGCTGCCACCACAAGCATAAAAAAAAGTGTACCATAAAAATATAATTAGTAAAATATACTAAAAAGTAAAGTATAAAATAAAAGTGTAAATATAAAAACGTGATTTGGATTATTCACCTTGGATAACGGTAGTAGCCGGGGCTTCTGCTTCTATTATAGGGCAGTTCATTGTAATGATCGTTGTAACGATCACGAGCCGGACTGTGTCGCCGCCCATAGTCGGGGCTTGGACGGCTCCTACGGACTGGACTAACGGAGCGATCATATGGCCCATCGCCACGTCCGCCGTAGCCCCTTCTGGGGCTTTCAAACCTGCCGCCGCCGCTTTCGTCGTCATCCCTATGGGCATACTCAACCGAAACCACTCTGTCAAGTAACTTGCTGCAGAAGAAATAAAAAAAACTGTGGTTAGATTTCAATTTCATGTGAAATCAAACCATAACAATGAAACTATCTAATACTTAACAATAAATATGCAACTAAACGACGCGCTTGATAATATGGCATTGACTGATGGATTGGTCTGGATTGAAATCAGCGAGTGCAGATTTTTTTTCATCATTGTTAAATGAACATAAAAAACATATCGGTAGAAACAAAAAGACAATACACTGATGATTCTAAAAGCCAAATAATTCAGATACACTAACATAACATCAAAATAATGACAACATAACTGTTTGGCTCGGTATTTTTGCTCCGGTGAGTTTTGATAAAAACGCGAGTCATAGAATGCATTGGCATGACAACGGTTACGACCGCCAACAAGAAAAGAAAACTAGTTTTGAACATAAAAGTGGATGAAGTTCCTTAGGTGAGGTCGGCCGTTCAAGAATGACGGTTCATAACCACCGAGTTCACGACCGCTACCGCTGTGCCAAACAGAGCCAACATCAATGTCCTTGTCTCCTTGAGAGTCAGAGTGCAAACAATGGAGTCAAGAAGTCCAATAAGAGCTTTCTTGACGGTCTCAACGTGTGCGTTCGTGATTTCTTTAGCCTGGGGGTATACACCAAAAGGTTAGGAACAAAGGGTAACTAATATGTTGATGGAGTGAGAGCGGTTGCATGATGCTCTAGGGCACTCGCAATAGGAGAAGAACGAGGCTGTGATGCGTGGTGCAAGGGGTAGGTAGCACAAATACATGCAACAGACTTACGGATCTGAAACATTTCAGAGTCAGGAAACTCTCAGAAACCTATCCCCCCTAACTCTTGGAAACTTCTTTTCATTTAAAAAAAAAAGTTTTATAACTCTTAGATACACTCGAGTAACTCTCAGATACGCTCGAGTATGCTCAAAAATGGTCAAAAATGTGTATCTTGTGAAGATGATGTGGAGAAAAGCAAGGGCGTACCCACGTGTAGGAAATTTCGAGACTTTGCACAGTGGTCCGCCCCTGTTATCCCGTAGACATGCGATTCTTTTCCTAAAACTGCTTTTCGCCTGCATTTCGGTGTGCCCTAATCCATTCGCTGAAGCAACAAGATGATAACTCGAGCTCGTGATCGACGGACAACGACAATTGG
Source organism: Dactylorhiza incarnata (assembly GCA_033032865.1). Lineage (NCBI taxonomy): Eukaryota > Viridiplantae > Streptophyta > Magnoliopsida > Asparagales > Orchidaceae > Dactylorhiza > Dactylorhiza incarnata. The sequence goes on along the minus strand of JAWHQI010000107.1, from coordinate 1,860,796 downwards.
CGACCATTTCTCCTCTTCCACGACAGCGCGGGCGGCCATTTACCCTCTTACGCGACGGGACGACGGCCTTTTCCCCTCTCAGTTCCCTGCTAGACAGCCTCTCCAATCCGTCACTGGCCGTCGGAACCCCCCCCCCCCCCCCCCCCCCCCCCCCCTTGCTTCAAGGATCAAGGTCACCTGCGACTCTGCTAATCTGCTTAAGCTTGATTGCAGCTCTGCTTCAACTTCAAGGTATTCCTCCAAATCTCCAATACTCCTGCTAATCTGCTTGAGCTTGACTGTTAATGATTTAGGGATTTGATTCAACAGTGAATCGGGAAGCTTGTGCCCTCTTTCTGCTAATCTGCTGATCAAGGTACTGATCTGCTAATCAGGTATTCCCTTCTTCGGCTCTTCCTGCTAATCTGCTTGAGCTTGACTGTTAGTGATTTCAGTAGGATTTGATTTATTCTTATAAGAAATAGGATTTGATTTCAGTAGGATTTTTTACTCTTATAAAAAATATGTTATGAACGCTCTAATTTATAAAAGCTCTGATTTCAATAGGATTTCAGTAGGACTAGATGAAAATGGTCATTTGTAATGAAAAAATTCATTTATATTATATTTTCATTAGTGCCCGGGTTTGACAAAAATCCGGAGTACGTCATTGGAGAAAAGTATGTGTTTGGATGATAAGTGGTGGGAGTCAATTGATTGCATAATTTCATTCATGACATCTAGCTCTAATATATTAATATGAAACTATTTCATGACTCAAGATAAATTGTCTTCATTAAATATATGATGTATTGATGTGAGATATAATAATCTAAAAAATTAAAAAGGCCGAGAATGTCAAATGACTTCATATTAATTTGTATTGGTATTTAAAAATTTAAACTCAAAACCTATCTCAAATCATACTTTTTTTAAATTAGTAAATCTGGTATGTACATCGTATCTCGTATCTCATTTCTCATCTCTATCCCGGTGTCATACGTCGGTGGTCATGACACGCAAAGTTGTTTGTGGCTAGATAGAGTGTGGGGTGTGTCACGCAAGGTTTGTGATGATCGCATTCTACGAAGCTCTTGCGGCAGTGGCTAAGTCGGTGACGTCGATGGGTCAACCCCCTCTTCTGCTCTGTGTCGAGAATAGACATTGTGCTTGTCGAAACTTCATCATCGGTACCCGTAAAGCAGTCCACAAATGTTGCCAAGAATGTGTTATGAACCCAGGTTGGGGGATCACGTACAAGCGCCGCACCTCGGCGCACACCGCTTAGACATCTTTTATGTTTTCGGATTGTATCTTTTATTTCAACATTTTTATTTTGTATTTTGGAACATTGGTTTGGGTTTGGATCCAACCGCTTATAGGGTTGGGTTTGCTTGGTTTGAAGGATATCAAAAATCATTAATCAAATCCTCTCCCTCTCACTAATTTCTCTCTCTCTCTCTCTCTCTCTCTCTCTCTCTCTCTCTCATTCACATAACCCGATGACGCCCTAGACGCAACTCCTGATCATGAATTCCACGCCTCCTTGCGCCCCAATCCCTCCAATCATCAGCACCTATCCTTCCTCCTCCGTCGCTCCGGCGAGATAGGTTCGAGAGGATCTCGCAAGGTCAACGACGATCCTCTACGGGACTTCCCCCTCCTTCCTCCGCGAACGAGATCTCAAACAATGGCCTGTAACAATTTGGTATCAGAGCTCACCTCCTCCACCACTCCTCCGCTGCAATCGTCGTCGTCCGCTGCCCCTATTTCGTCCACCGACAGACCCTCTCAGCCTCGACCCGCTTGGTCCGCACCAGGTTCCACCCTTCCACTGCTTCGTGTGAGCTCGTCAATCCTCTTGGGGGCCTCTACGCTCGTCTTCCGCTGTTATCGGACAGCACGGGCATTTTGCCCACTCCCCCTACCTCTTCTTCCTTCATTCGAGCCGCACCCATGGACGACGGCAACACGGGAGGCCTCACTTTGGCCCATATTTTGGAGTCCTTTCAGCACATGATGGTGGCCAACAATAAGGCTCTCATCGAGGCCCTTCGGCCGGACGAATCACCATCGACTCTGCGCGCCGCTTCGGGTTCATCTCAAACGGTACATGAGTCTCCTGCACCGCGAGCAGACGGAGACGGTTTTCCCCGTTTTGTGAAGATGGACTTCCCGCTTTTTGATGGTCCAGAGCAAGGTTGTCAAGATCGAGATCCTAGGTGAGATCGTTTCAAGGTTAGATCGGATCGGATCGTAGGATCGGATCGAGGATCGCAAGATCCTACAACATTCATAAATTCATACCATATAAAATTGAATTTTGTATCATCCAATTACATGCTCAATTAACAAAAAAATCAATAAATTGAGCACTATGTGAATAATTATATTAAAATTTTTTGAATAACTAAATCAAGAAGATAATATCATACTAAGTTCACTTTCAGTTTCAGGTAGGACACCCAATGTCTACTAACAATAAAAATAAATCTGGACTGATGGATTGGTGGAAGCCTAGAAGCAGGAAGACGAACCCAGACTGCTGGATTGCTCGTACGCTGGAAGCAGAAAGCTTGAATTGCTTGTAGGCTGAATTTCTAACCGCTAGATTGCTTGCACGCTATAAAGGAAGAGAAGACGTCGGTCTGAAAGTAGGAAGCAGGAAGCGACTGGATTACCAACCAATGGATTGCTCATACACAAAAATATAAGATAAGACGCTAACATCACTTGAAATGGAACCTGGTAAGTAAGGAAAAGGAAGACATTGTCTAGACTGGAAGCGACAGAAGACGTCACTCTTGGCCTCCGTTTGCAGTTGACAATCGACACTTGGGATACAGTAAAGCAACGTGATATGATTCTGTTATGGGGTATGGGGGGCGGGATTGGGATAATGTTAAGCAATGGGTTATGAGTGTTGGACCGGTTGAATTGGGTCGGGATAGGGTTGGACATGTTTCTAGTTCCCTTTGGCCGACCCGGTAGAATCAGGTCGGGATCGCGATCCTAAAGATCCTAAGATCCAGATCGCGATCTCAACCGTAGATGTGTCGATTTAGATCCTTGGTATCAGAGCTCACGTGGCCCACACGTTGCGAACAGTTCTTTGAAACCCAATGCACACCGGAAGACGATTGGCTTGGTATTGCGTCATTTCATTTCATGGGTTCCGCGCAGCTGTGGTTCTCGCAGCTCCGTCGAGAGTGTCCCCTCCTGGTATGGGAAGATTTCAAAACTCAGTGCACCCTCCGCTTCGGACCTCCCCTTCACGGGAATCCCCTTGGAGATCTCATATCTCACAGACAGTCTGGGTCCATTGATGACTATATCGAGCAGTTTCAGGTGCTCTCGCACCTCATCCGTCCCAACATCACAGCAGGTGCATTTCTTCACTGCAGGCCTTCACGAGCGACTTCGTCTGGACATCGAGTTATAGTCTTCTTAGGACCTCTCGACAACCATGAGCTTATCTTACATTTTTTGAGAAACGCCTGTTGATGAACCGGCCATATTTGGTCCGTCGATCTGGCGACGGACCCTCCAGGGGTTTTGACCCTTCTCCTTCCACGGTTATCACTGGAGCGGGCAAGGGTAAAGAGGGAGGCCGACCATTAACCATAAGGCGGCTCACTCCTTAGGAGATGGCGGACCGCCAGGCCAGGGCCTCTGCTTCAATTTGATGAGTCTTTCACTCGTGGACATCGGTGCAAGCGCCTTTTTGGCTCTACGTGGAGGATCCCTCTGATGAGAACATAGGGGAAGAGGACCTAGGAGATCCAGAAATTTCTATTCATGCTATGACGGGACCTTGGTCGGGGGATACAATTCAGCTACAGATTTCAGTGGCGAGCCAGCAGCTGGTCGCTCTTATGGACTCGGGCAGTACACAGTTTTCTTAGTAACCTCACCGCTCGGCATCTTCACTTGTCGGTTACGGCCCGTCCGAGCCTTCGAGTTTTCCCCTTGGAGATCTCATATCTCACAGACAGTCTGGGTCCATTGATGACTATATCGAGCAGTTTCAGGTGCTCTCGCACCTCATCCATCCCAACATCACAGCAGGTGCATTTCTTCACTGCAGGCCTTCACGAGCGACTTCGTCTGGACATCGAGTTATAGTCTTCTTAGGACCTCTCGACAACCATGAGCTTATCTTACATTTTTTGAGAAACGCTTGTTGATGAACCGGCCATATTTGGTCCGTCGATCTGGCGACGGACCCTCCAGGGGTTTTGACCCTTCTCCTTCCACGGTTAGCACTGGAGCGGGCAAGGGTAAAGAGGGAGGCCGACCATTAACCATAAGGCGGCTCACTCCTTAGGAGATGGCGGACCGCCAGGCCAGGGCCTCTGCTTCAATTTGATGAGTCTTTCACTCGTGGACATCGGTGCAAGCGCCTTTTTGGCTCTACGTGGAGGATCCCTTTGATGAGAACATAGGGGAAGAGGACCTAGGAGATCCAGAAATTTCTATTCATGCTATGACGGGACCTTGGTCGGGGGATACAATTCAGCTACAGATTTCAGTGGCGAGCCAGCAGCTGGTCGCTCTTATGGACTCGGGCAGTACACAGTTTTCTTAGTGACCTCACCGCTCGGCATCTTCACTTGTCGGTTACGGCCCGTCCGAGCCTCCGAGTTTCGGTTGTCAATGGCATGGCCATGACGTGCACGGGAGTTTGCCACGCGGTGCCGATTGTGGTGGAGGGCTACCATTCCCACGTGGACTTTTATGTGATTGTCCTGCGGGGTTTTGAGACCGTGTTGGGAGTCTGTTGGCTCCGCACCTTGGGACCACTTCGATGGGATTTTGACACACTAACGATGACATGAGGCCATCACCCCGACCAGACGGTGTGGCAGGGCCGCTCGAGGACCACCGGCCGACGGGTTTTTCTCTCTTGTGCAGATCCGACCTTGAGGCTCTCTTACAGGAGTATAACGCACTACCACCGCCCCGACGGGTCTTCATCCCTTGCGGATGTCGGGATCACCGCATTTGCCTCTTGTCGGAGACAGCTCCCATAGTTGTTCGCCCCTACCGCTACCCGTTTCGGCATAAGGACGAGATTGAGAGACGGTGCAACGTTATGCTGCGGCAGGGCATCATCCACCACAGCGTGTCCCCTTTCTCCTCTCCAGCCCTGTTGGTCAACAAGGATGACACATGGCATTTTTTGTGTCGATTACCATGAGTTAAATGCGCGGATGGTGAAGGACAAGTTCCTCATTCTGGTTGTGGAGGATCTACTGGACGAGTTGCACAGGCCCGCTTCTTCTCCATTTCTCCAAGATGGATCTTTGCTCCGGGTACCATCAGGTGCGCATGGCCCCCGAGGATGTGGAGAAGACAGCTTTCCACACCCACCATGGACACTTCGAGTTCCTCGTGATGCCCTTCGTGCTCACCAATGCCCCCTCCACCTTCTAGGCTCTCATGAATGAGATATTTCATGACTTGTTACGTCGTTGTGTGCTTGTTTTCTTTGACGACATTTTGATCTACAACGCTACATGAAAGTCCCATCTGGGCCACCTTCGAGCTATTTTTCAGTTAGTCCGCACTCACATGCTTTTTTTAAGCGAGCCAACTGCTCTTTTGGGACTGACCGGGTCTCCTAATTAGGGCATGTTGTTGACAGCACATGGGTGTCCGCTGTAGGGGCTCAAGGTCCAAGCGTGACTGATTGGCCCATTCCCCAGTCCTAGCGGAAACTCCGAGGTTTTCTTGGCCTGGGAGGCTATTATTGGCGTTTAATACAAGGGTACAGCATCGTTGCAGCACCATTGTTTGCCCACTTGAAGAGACAGTCCTTCGAGTGGGGGGACTTAGCGATGAAGGCTTTTCGTGCTCTTCAGCAATCCCTGGTGTCGGCCCCAGTGTTGCGTCTACCGGACTTTGACCAGGAGTTCCAAGTAGAGTGTGACGCATCCGAACAAGGGTGCGATGCGGTTATCCAACAGGGGAGCCACACGGTCGCCTATTTTAGTCGTCGGGCCGTCATTCATCATCAGAAGCTTCAGGCTTACGAGCAAGAGCTGGTTGGACTGGCCAAAGTCATCCAACATTGGCGACCGTACTTATGGGGACGTCCTTTCCTTATTCGCACCGATCATTTCACCCTCAAGTACGTATTGGAGCAGCGCCTCACCACTGCCCCGCAACAGCGTTGGATCAGTAAACTTCTGGGCTTTGACTTTCGTGTGGAATACAAGGCGGGTGCTTGAACCGGGTCACCGATGCCCTCTCCCGCCGCGGCCATCAGGAGGGATCTTTGTTGGCCATTTCTCACCCGACCTCGACCATTCGCAAATGGCTGTAGAGGGAGATTCGGGACACTCCGGTTCTACGCAAAGTACTGTGAGCATTGGACAGTTCGGGATGGCCTCATCCTATATAAGGATCGCCTTTATCTTTCACCTACTTCCCCCTTGATTCTGGACATTCTGACAGGGTTCCACGGCACCACCCATGAAGGGGTTCAAAAGACTCTTCAGCGGATCTGGGCCGAGTTCTTTTGGAAGGGTCAAATGGGGAGTCCAAGACTTCATCACCCTCTGCCCCGCCTGCAAGCACAGCAAGGCCGACCACCTCCTACCACCCAGGCTGCTCCAGCCTCTTCCCGTCCCTACACAGATATGGGCAGACATATCTATGGATTTCATTGAGTGGTTACCTACTTCGAGGGGCCGATCCATCATCTTTGTGGTGGTCGATCGTTCGTCCAAGAGCGTGCACTTCATGGCGATGATTCACCCGATTTTAGGGGACGTGATAGCCCACATCTTCATGGAGAGAGTATAGTGTCTAACAATGATAAGATTTTCACCTCTCTATTTCGGAAGGAGCTCTTCGCATTATGTGGCACCAAGCTGGCACTTTCTTCGGCATACCACCCGCAGTCGGACAAGCAGACGGAGGTGGTCAATCAGACACTTGAGATGTAATTGCATTGCATTACTGGGAACCGCCCCAAGGATTGGGCACGATGGCTTCCATGGGTGGAGAATTGTTACAATACGTCTTACCATTCCGCCCTGCATACCACACCTTCCCGATTAATCTATGGAAGAGATCCACCTCGCCTCCTTAAATATGCCAGTGTCTCGTCAACTCTCGCCTCCTTACATATGTCAGCGCCTCGCCTCCTTACATATGTCAGTGCCTCACCTCCTTACATATGTCGGCGCCTCTGCCCGCTCACCCACTATCGATACCGAGTTGTCGGCTCGTGGCCAGATCCTCGCTTTAGCTCATGAGCGGCTGCTTCAGGCTCATACCCGCATGGAGACCACCTAGGCGCCTACAACCGGGGACACCGCGAGCTGTTCTTCGCTCCAGGAGATTAGGTGTGGCTTAAACGCCGCCCTTACTGCCAGACGACCATAGCTCAGAGTTCATACAAGCTGGGGTCCAAGTTCTACGAGCTGTTCATGATTTAATAGTGCATTGTTCTGAGGCCCGGATTCATGACGTGTTCCACGTCTCGCAGTTGAAGCCGTTCGTGGGCGTGCAACCTCCTGAACCCTTGGTCCACTTGCCCCCACAGCTCCAGGACAACTTGAGGATAAGCATGATGACAATGCGGGCAAAGAATGTTACGGACCCACGTTGGGGGATCACGTAGAAGTGCCGCAATTCGGCGCACGCCGCTTAGACATCTTTTATGTTTTCATATTGTATCTTTTATTTCAGCATTTGTATTTGTATTTGTATTTTGAAACCTTGGTTTGGGTTTGGCTCCAACCGGTTATAGGGTTGGGTTTGCTTGGTTTGAAGGATATCAAAAATCATTAATCAAATCCTCTCTCTCTCTCTCTCTCTCTCTCATTTCTCTCTCTCGTTCACGTAACCCGCCGACGCCCTAGCCGCAACTCCTGATCGCGAGCTCCGCGCCTCCTTGCGCCAATCCCGGCGATCATCGGCGCCTCTTCTTCCTCCTCCTCCTCCGTCGCTCCTCCTCCGTCGCTCCTCCTCCGGCGAGATAGGTTCGAGAGGATCTCGCAAGGTCAACGTCGATCCTCTACGGGACTTCCCCCTCCGCGAACGAGATCTCAAACGAAGTCCCTGAACAGAATGAATATGGGAAGAAATAGAAAAAGCCACCCTAAACTCTAAATCTAGGTGTTTGATCGAATGTCAATTTCTATGGTGATGAATACATTAAAACTTGGTTTTGCTGCAATAAACCATACAAAAGCACGGTAACAAATAGTACAGGGCATGCGAAGGCCAAAAGAGGCATCAGCAAGAGAAAAGGAAACTTGGCTTTGAATAATACATCTTACAAGCGTGATCATGGTGACCAAGTCTATGTGGATGAAGAGAAGTTGCAGAAGCAGAGGGAGGAGGGGAGGGGAGAAGGGGAAAATCTTATAACTTGTATATGGAGGTTGAGGAGGATTATTTATCTTAAAGATGGAACGATAGATATTAACATAAATACATAATGGTGCTACCATTACAATATTACATTTTGTTATGTTTTTCTTTTTATAATAGTAATAATATAATATATATATATATATATATGTGTGTGTGTGGGTGTGTATATACAAATATTATACATATTAAAAACATGCATTCGTTCAATAACCTTCTATTTTATTGCATAATCAACTTTTAATATTCCATTTCTCTTTCTTTTCGTAAGGAATCTTGTTATATTTTCTTGGAAAATATACTATTTCTAAATTGATGTACCAACCTTACAACAAAATGAGCAGCGGTAGTGTACTAGCAGATAAAGAAAATTTAGAGTGATAGAAATGTTCAATGAATTGCTTCTGCAAATGACTTTCGAGATCATCCGGAAATTGATAGTTGAGAGCTTTTTTTGTTAAATGTGTAAATATGCAGGATTTCCTGCAAACACAATGCCTAGAATGATCAAGAAAATGTACGATTTAAGTGAAAGTGGGAGGAATGGTGACTAATATTAAAATTGAACAAAATATTATGGCTTTAATTCAGAAAAATATCACTGCCAGTGAGCACAAAAATATTATGTTGGGCAATTGTACCAGTGCCATACTTCATAATGCAATACTAACAAAAAATGGATATGCATTAAATTGCAATCAGCAATGCACTATAAGTTAATGATGTTGGAGTTTGCGGTATAAAAGAAAACATTGGTTAAAAACATTAGCAAGGCTTGCAAAAATTTAAAGAGATCAAAAAATAAGTGAATTAAACAAACCTCATGTTGGTGCATTCAAGTGCCTTTGTGGCTTCTTCTTGGCTATCGAACTGCACAAATGCAAAATTCCTCCGAATACGAACATTATTAACTTTCCCAAATGGTTCAAAGTGCCTCTCAATATCACGAGTTCTTGTACTGATTGGATCGAAATTTATGACAAATAATGTTTTTGTTGGCCTTGTGTTTCCCATGCCTCTTGAGCTCTCCCGATAGCGTCCTCTTTCTCCCTGCTAAAAAACAGATGGTTAAGAACGTAATTTCAAAGCAGATAATTTTGAATATTCAGTAATTTAATTCAGGTGAAGGAAAAAAGGCAATAATATCAGATAATAAAGTTGAGGCAATGACATTTGGTGAAATAATTTGACAGAAAATTTACCCTTGACCACTCCACAGAGAGCCTGCGCTTGCTGTGTCCAAACGGCGCATTATCAAGGCTTCTAATGGCATCTTCAGCATCACGCTCATCCTCAAAATAAACAAATGCAAACCCTGCACAATGTAAAAGGAAAAAAATGAGGGAGAGAACCATTTTCATAGAATATCACATTCCTATTGCCAGAAACACTACCACATCCAAGCAGTTCAATAATTCCTTCTGAAAAAGACAAATACTACACCTGATGGCACTGGTAGGCGTGAAGAACATGGGAATGTCAAAAATGAAGTCCTTGTATGGTGAGAGAGACTAAAACATGGTGTCTTATTAAGTTAATCCATGGTCAGGAGTCATTGCTGAGCATGCTTCACAATTGTAGAGAAGGCATTCAGCAGGTACGGCATGATGGAACAACTCTTCAGCAATGACGTTCTGGCAATGGCAATCTTAGGCTATGCAGGAATGAGAAACAGATGATCGTGTGAAGAAAATGAAACAAGTCGGTAATTAATGGTAGGAGCTGATAGCCGGCAGGAAGGTTTCCATTAGCATGGGAGGTTTTGCATGGAAGATGGAGAGCCCAGATAGAGCTCATATTCTTTAACTGCCTCCTGCGTCAAAACAAACATTTAAATACAGAGGTCCCTTCTGCAGAAAATTAGTTCTTGGTCTCATAAGATCAATTAGATTCTCACAAGGGTAGATGATGTAAGCTACAATAGTGAAGCTACAAAGCTAGTTCCATTTTAGGACACTGAAATTTAAAAAAAAACAGTTGGCACCCGCCTCCGCCATGAATATGGCAAACTTCTCACACAGATCCAGTAGTCACTTATACTTGAATTCATTGCAAGGCCATCATCACATGAACAAGCATAAAATGTAGTGTTTAGGGTTTAACACAACAAAACTTGTAAAGTTAACAAGGATTTAGGGTTTAGAGTCAAACTTTTTGCAAGGCCATTTTCACGTAAATGAACATAAAATGTGGTAACCACTGCTTGCTACTTCAATAACAAAAAATAAATACAACAAAACTTAAAAACTGGTGAGGTGTTCTATAAAAATTATGGTGCTGGGAAAAAAATATTATTTAACAAAATATAGGAACAAATCTCCAACATAAAAATTAAGGCAAGTTTTTTACAAGAAATTAAATTTAGTGCATGGAATAATTAGAAGACAATACTTCTAGTAGTGATTTTTAATATAACATGAGTGGATTATATCATAAATGTCATGATAAAAATTTTAAATAGAAGATTAAAAAAGTACAAGAGAAAAAAGTAAAAAGTATTATATAACTAAAACCATTAACAAGATTGAATTCACAAATTGGGATTCACTTGGGCTCCTTTTGGGACAACTGTGAGTTTGAGCGGTGGCGTTGTAAAACTATGATATTAAACATAGTGGTGGCGATTAACTGTGTTCTATAAAAAATTATGTTGCTGGGAAAAAAATATTATTTAACAAAATATAGGAACAAATCTCCAACATAAAAAATAAGACAAGTTTTTTACAAGAAATTAAATTCAGTGCATGGAATAATTAGAAGACAATATTTCTAGTAGTGAATTGATAATATAACTTCGAGTGAATTATATCATACATGTCATGATAAAAATTTTAAATAGAAGATTAAAAAGGTACAAGAGAAAAAAGTAAAAAAAGTATTATATAACTAAAAGCATTAACAAGATTGCACACATTGGGATTCACTTGGGCTCCTTTTGGGACAACTGTGAGTTTTGAACGGTGGCGTTGTGAAACTGTGATGTTAAACATAGTGGTGGGCCTGTGGCGATTAACTGTGCTTGGAACATTTGCAACAACTTTTTGTCCCAAATTAATTTTCCTAGGGTATGGACGCCTACCGCTTGACCTCACTTGCATGCCATTGGTGGTTATTTGGCCTAAAGCATCGTTTTAGGAAAATAGTGTTTGTGACCACACCTACCCAAATGACTTGCATTTTTTATAATTGTGTTCACAATTGCTACTGCATTCTCACCACTCTCCCAAGCTACTCCTTCGCATGTTATCCATACATCTCGCCTATTATAATCACAAATGCATCTTATTTCAAGAGGGTTGAAGCTAATGCTTTCATTGATATAGTGAAAATAATCATTTAACTTCACACACATAAGGAAATCATTTAACTACTATCTACCACATAAGGCTCTCAACTCCACACCAAACTATCAGAACAACTAAACCATTTATCATTAAGAATCATCAAACACATAAAATTAAAATTGATTATACTCTCAGACACTACAAGAAATGAATCTCTAGTAGCACTAGCATGAACTAAGACCATTAAAAACACATGCATAATAACACCACTCTGAAGGAAAATAACTAGCTTTTATCACTTTTTATGCAATTGATGTTTGAATTATTCAACTTGAAGTTGCTGTGTCTGCAAGTGAAAATTAAAATGTTTAAGATCTAAAGTTTATTTCCTGTAAAAAAAAATCTGGAAAGCTGTATATCAGGGGGAAATACCATATGAATAATCAAGGTCTAGATTCAGCATCTGATATGAAAGCCTACAGCTCACTGTTTTAGAACAGTCCTCTCCAAGATTCTAAAACCAAGATCTATCCCAGATAATATATATTATGCTTGTTTATTTGGTTGAACATCGAAGATGTTTTCTTGGTTTTTTTTTATGTATATGTTCCCTCTAGCAGTTGTTTCCACAATTAAGTTGGTCACTGTCTCATTTTCTGACTTAGGAACCAGAGGAGGATTTGAAACAAATTTAAGAAAAACACATAATATCTTGTTTTCATTATTTAACATCTTATCAAGCTTATGATAACAGAACAATCAAAATGTCCTTCCGTGTCTGGGGAAGATAAGAGATGGAATAGGTAAAGCAGAAAACGTGGGCAGTTGCTTTACCAGATTTCATGTCGATCCGATCAACCCTTCCATATCTGGTGAAGAGACGCTCCAGATCTGAATGGCGAGTATCGTACTCGAAGTTTCCGCAGAAGACGGGCCTCATCCTCGCGAAATAAGTCAGCGCTAACCCTAACTCTGAAAGTTAATCAGTGGGGTAAAAGGAAGGCCATGAAAACTCAATTCGTCTCAACTAACGGCTAGAGAGAAGAAATAATACCAGAAGAACAGGAGTCTCGACTACAAAACCCAATGTACTGATAACCACTAACGCGGATGCAACTGGGAGGAGGTCGAGAAAATTAGGGCTTTTGGGCGAACGGCGTGACGGGTATAAATAGAAGGGAGGCGAGCAAGCCGTAAGGATCCGATTTATTAGGCTACTTTGTTTGGGCCTATTTTTCAGAAAACAAAAATATTGTATTATTTTTTAAATTTTTTTAACAAATGCTTTCGTTTGAAACTGCTAAAATATCACGTCTATTTGTTTCAACGGTAAGAGTTTGATAAATGGGAATGAGACTCTTGACAATAGAGAGATGAGAAATAGAGGGTGTGGCTACAGTCTCAAAAAAAAAGGGTAATTATATTTGCAGGCCTTATATGAATATTTGCAATCCAATTTTTACGAGTTATTATGCGCCTTTTGAAAATACTCTTTGTTAGGTGCATTTTTAGGAAAAGTGTTCAACATGAAAGTTGTAGATCTCGTCGAAATCTACAACTTTGATGTTGAACACTTTTCCTAAAAATGCACCTAACATTGCGTATTTTCAAAAGGCGCGAAAAATTTCACAATAGTCTCGCGCCTTTTGAAAATACGCAATGTTAGGTGCATATTTAGGAAAAGTGTTCAACATCAAAGTTGTAGATTTCGACGAGATCTACAACTTTCATGTTGAACACTTTTCCTAAAAATGCACCTAACAAAGAGTATTTTCAAAAGACGCGTAATAACTCGTAAAAATTGGGCTGCAAATATCCATATAGGGCCTGCAAATATAACCACCCCAAAAAAAAGACAACTGCATTTTGGAATGCTGGCGGCAGGGTTTGGAGGGTTACCAAACAGATTTTATTAGGGTTGGCATTTTCGACTCAATGAATATGAAGCAAAAACACACAAATAAACAGAGTTTTCTTCTCCAAACGCCACCACCCACCTAAGAAGGTCCTTAGTTTTTTGTAAAATCAAGAACCAAATTAATATTTGAATTTCACTTGGTTTGATTTGTTCGGTTCCTATTATAATTTTTAGCAGTCATCATGTCTATGGTTTTCTGGTTCTCGTTCTGATTCTATTTTTTTGTCAAAATGCTGAAATTAGCCCTTAATTTTAGGTCTAGTTTCAAATTTGTCATTTAACTTACATTTGATTCAAATAAGTCACGTATTTTTCACCTCTATCTCAAACTAGTCTTGTTTTCCTATTTTCGTTAGGGTAATAACATCCACCATCATATATGCACTCGCTTGGACAGGAACCCTCGTTGCCTCACCGAAATCCCTCACTCCCACATCGAAAACCCTCGCTCCCACATCAAAAACCCTCGCTCGTGTCTTCGGCCAAAACCCTCAAGCCCACGTCTTTGGCGGCCTCCATTGCCCAGCAGAAGCCACACTTCTTCTTCCTCTATTGACCACTTGAAGCTCATTGCTCTTCCTCCATCGCCAAGCAGAAGTCATGCTTCTTCTTCCACCATTGACCACCTGAAGTTCACTGCTCTTACTCCATCGCCGTGCATAAGCCATTGTTCTTCTTCCTCCACTGGCCACCCGAACCTCATTGATCTTCCTCCATCCACGAACAGAACTCGTCTTTCTTCTTCCTGCATCTGAAATCAGGAACAACCGGAATTTCTAGAGAAGGATATTACTTCCTTTGAAATATAAGATGCTCATTTAGACAAACTTTTTCTCTAATTCATTCTGATGTATAAATTTTGTATGCTTTTTCATCGCACTGATTTTATGGGTTGAAGTTAGTTTTTTTATTGGTGTGTTTTGTCTCTTTGAGTGCTTATCTCTAATCATGAGAGTGTCTTGTTGAACCATTTTGATGGGATTTTCAAGTAATACATAATATCTTTTTCACTAGTAATTATAACATAATGTCTCTATCTCAGAAATCATGTTTGGGCTCAAGAATAGTTTTAGTTTGTTTCTTTGATTTTTAGACTCTTTAAACTTTAACTTGTGATTTATTAACAGACATTTACTTGTTGAACTCATGTGCATATATATATCATTGTTAATTATGTTGTTCTACTTCTCTAGCATGTGGATAATTTTGCACTCATGTGGAAAGTTTTGCACATCTAACTTTTTCTTAAAAGGGAACTTCATATGTTCTGACTATTGTTTTCATTTTTAATGTAGTGTAAAATGGAGAAAAATGATTTCATTGTTGGTGATGATAATTGGCAAGACGAAGATAGTGAAGATAGTGCTTTGAATATTACATTTGAGGGTAAAGACATGTTTGAGGATGATTTAGTATGTAGCATCAACGAAAAGGTTGTGGGGGTACTTCTAGATAGCAATCCAATTGAGAGAGGCAATAGTGATGAGGAATATCAATCAGATTCTCTACGATCTATTTCAAGCGTCAGTGATGATTTGAGAGATTATATGTATGTCTAATTGGTTGTAGTGAATCATTTAAATTATGCCGACCATTTGTAGGACTGGATAGATAGTTTTTCAAGGGACCTTATGGTGGACAATTACTCACAGCAATCGGTAGAAACTCAAATGATCAAATTCTACCAATTGTGTATGCAATAGTTGAAGTTGAAAATAAAGATTCATGAAGTTAGTTTATATATATCAAACCTTATTAGAGATATTGAAGATGTTAGTATCACGTATATATCATATTAACAAAAGGTTTGCTACTAGTTAACATCTCTTTTATATATTTTGTTTTCATATAATTTTTTCTTGTAATGAATTATCATACAATTTTTATATCGGGTTTGATAAAAACTTTCAAAAATCTATTTTCGCAAGTTGATCATCTATAAAATAATCTTCAAAAAAAAAAGTTTCCGAGTAAGAATTTAAAATTTTTGTTATGGAGGGCATCAAATGCAATATATGAAGCCGAGTAGGTGAGGACGATGCAGGAGATTTATGTCATTTTACATGATGTGTACGATCATCTTATCAGAATAGATAGGGCATTATGGATTAAGCATATATACATTTAGTGGTCTGTCACGTTGTGATGCAGAAGTTAATAATATGTTAGAGACATTTAACCGTGTCATATTGGACATGCGAGATAAAGACATACTAACAATGTGTGAAGATATTTGCATTTATTTGATGCATCGATGAGCTACCATTAGGGAGAGGGTTGAAAAAACAATCATTTGATGTCAATTCTAAAATTGTAAGAAACTTGTCGATAACTCAAAACACAGTGGAAAGTGG
Source organism: Dactylorhiza incarnata (assembly GCA_033032865.1). Classification (NCBI taxonomy): domain Eukaryota; kingdom Viridiplantae; phylum Streptophyta; class Magnoliopsida; order Asparagales; family Orchidaceae; genus Dactylorhiza; species Dactylorhiza incarnata. Next base: position 1,844,873 of record JAWHQI010000107.1, on the reverse strand, counting down.
ATGTATTTATGGTCATCCAATAAGATGTTTGAGGTCATACATCAGCCAGATAAATTTGTACTTGACTTAGATAAATGGTTTTGTTCTTGTGGGAAGTGGAGGGTTAGTGGACTACCATGTCAACATGAAATTAGTTGTATGTATTATTTAAACCTGGATGTGCACCTTTTTTTGTCGGCTTGTTTTAAGAGATCAATTTATTGTCAATGACATTACAAGCATAGAATATTATCAACTAATTGATCAAAATTTTGGCCAAAAGTAGTGCACACAAAAGATTCTACCCTACATTTGTCGACGAGTACTAGGTAGACCTAAAAAAATGAAACAGGGATGCTAATGATGAGGGAAGTCAAACAAAGATGGATCTTACGCATGGAGTAACTAAAAGCTTGAAGTGCAGTATCTTAGGACATAACAAGAAAAGTTGTCAGTAAGTACAATATTTGTTATTATACTACTTCAAATAATTAGCAATTTATAATTACTATTATACTTTATTCTCAAAAAAAAATCTACAATATAAAGGAGAAGTGGAAGTCGGTGATTAATTTGAATAATATGAATGATGAATATTTGTACTACTTATTATGAATGTTAACTGTTGTTTTGGATCCTATCTTCAATTAAATTTTTTTGGGAGCTCTTAATTTGTGAGCCGGAAGATTATGCATTTTGGGGGAATTTTACTTGTATTTGATTGTGATTAATTAGTTTAAAATCAATCAGAATTCAATCAAGTGTTTTTTGTTTTTTCCATGATATTTGATGTGCACCCATAGATTTATAGGCACTCTCAGGGTGCGTTTAGAGGAGGCTTCACTAAGGAGAGATGGAGTTAGTGGGGCCAAAGTCATCTCATGATCATAGGGGTGGAGGAATCCGTCGGCGCGTGATTCGCGCTTCGTCAGCACCAGGCGCAGTCAAGACCGCACCCCATTACTAGCTCGCACCCCACTAGTGGGATGCGGGTAGCCTGCAACCCCTTAAGGGGTGCGGCCGCACCACCCATGGTGGGGTGTGGCCAAGACCACACCCCTCATGATGGGTGGTGCGGCCAAACCGCACCCCATTGGGGTGTGGCCAAGACCACACTCCTCATGATGGGGTGTGGCCAAGACCGCACCCCATTACTAGCTCGCACCCCACTGAGGCGGGGTGCGGCCAAACCACACCCCTCATGATGGGGAGTGCGGCCAAACCGCACCCCAACATGATGGGGGGTGTTGCCAAACCGCACCCCCCTGGTGGGGTGCGGCCAAACCGTACCCCCCCCCCCCCCCCCCCCGCGCCTTGCGGGGGTTTTGGCCGAAATCGCACACCCCTCAGCAGGTGCGATCGGATCCCATTTTTCCCTTAGGGGGCGCGGTTTCCCATTTCCCGAGTGACGCGACCTTCAGAGGGCGCATCCTCATTTTCATAACGACTGCTCTCTGACGGCGCTCGTCTGTTCCCTTGGTTCTCCGTTCGCTCAAAATGCTCTCGTGTTCATTGCGCGCTCAAACACTCTCGTGTTTGTTGCACGCTCATAACACTCTCATGTTCGTTGTGCCTCAGAACGTTCTCGTGTTTGTTGCGCGCTCAGAATGCTCTCGTGTTCGTTGCGCGCTCAGAACGCTCTCGTGTTCGTTGCGCGCTCAGAACACATTCACGTTCCTGACGCGCGTGGAAGTTAACTTTTCTTAATTTCTTAGATTGCAGGTCTTGTTTGTTGCCTTCATCGCCGTCAACGAAGCTGCCTGAACCGACCGAACTATCTGAAGGGCGAGACGGTCATTTACGAAAAATGACGATCCGTGTGCTCCAAATTAGCAAACATGATTCACCCGTCAAGTGGTTGCAGTGGTTACAATGGTGAAATTACTAGGCCAACCCTGCCCAATGCTATAAAAGGAGCTCAGGGTCTTTATTATTTCAAGACACCTTACCTTAAAAGCCTGGGAGAGCTTCGTTGAAGATTTCCTCTAAGTTCTCATTCGGCGCTTGAAGATCTCATTCGACCTTGGAAGATCTTCTTTGAGGCTTCGAAGATCCCCTTCGAGTCCTTGAAGATTTCCATTGCTCCGGAAGACAATCTTCCTAAGCGATTCAGAATCCTCCAGGTCCAAAAATGCGACTTGGTAATCTCACTTTCGTTCCCAGAACAAGAAGTAATTAGCTCTCCGAGAGGTGTCCTGCCACCTTCGGAGCTCTCTCTCTCTCCTACCATTGTAACGAGTCGCGTCCTGTCGCACTCGAGTTCTTAGTTTTCAATTGTAACGCACCAGTGGATAGTGGAATTTGGCCAGCACAACTCCAGCTGCGTGGTTTTTCACCATTTCTGGGTTTTCCACGTTAAAAGTCTTCCCGTCACTTATTAAATTCTTTCATTGACTATTTGCGCGCTCGGTTCTCTCCCGAGCTAAGGTGGTTCAATCTGACCGGTCTACCAGAGCATCGAGCGACCCGTAACAATTTGGCATCGTTTATGGGAAGGTGTTCCCCCAAATTCTACAAAGACTCTGAAGACAGTATCCACAACACAATGATATTCGTGACAAGCAACAATGGCAAGAAGGGTTATCCGCACAACTGAAGGATCGGTCCCTGGGGAGCACGTCGATCCAGCTCCCTCCCACTCGCTCATCAACACGCCTCTCGTGGGAGAGGATGCAAATGCACTCATTGTGGCATTGGAGGGACGCATGAGCCAGGTGGAAGAATATCAAACTGAGATGCTCGCGCTCCTAAGGAACAGAGAAGCATCACGAGCACCTAATCAGGCCCCCGAGCAAGGCACTCTACCTCCTCCAGCTCTAGATCGTGCTCCGGCCGAGCAATTCACTCGCGAGCGCCACATTCCTGAAGAAGAGATCTCCAAAGCGGCCAACTCAGCTCGCCCAGTCCGCCCGGCCAGAAAACCTGAAGCTCGTCATCGCCACCACTGCTCGGAAGATGTAGGCTTCAGACATGCGGTAGGAAGGCTCACTCGTGAAGAAATTCACGGCGTAATCGTCGAAGAATATGAATAAGTCAGACAACATGTCGCCTTTGTCCACCGCCCACTCCACCACGGCTCGTTGATGAGTCCCAGTTATATACCCTTTTATGGACTCATCCGGGATAGTTTTCATGCATATGCACTTCACTTTTAGTTCATTATTGTTTATATTTCACTCGAACACATTTCTTCACATAGTGCACTCTTTGGGCTCGTTTTGATGTGCAATTGCGCACTATTCTGCTGGGGGTAAGCACATGGTGCTCCCCATGTCTTTATTTGTTGTTTTTATATATTTTTGTGTGCTGGTGATATGTGCCCCAGCTTGTTGGTTTATATTTCAGGTGAGCAGATCTTCATTCTTTTGGAATTGCAACATAGAGAAATCGCACGGTCGTGCGTTTCCTTGACGCACGATCCCTGCGATCGTGCGATTCCTCCTGTGCCTAATAATAGTGATCTGCCCTGGCTCGTGCGTTTTGTTTGCGCACGGGCAGTTTGCCCATGCGCGAAGGAAATGCACGATCTCCCCTGTTAGCCTATTTTCGAGCCATCTGGATTTGGCCGTGCGTTTTTACGCACGGTCGGTTTCGACCGTGCATGAGTAAAATTACACGGGCAATCTGTTTCACCTTCCTGGGCTGCTGAACACTTAATATCGCACGGTCCACGCACGGTCGTGCGTTAGACCGTGCGTAACCAAATTTCTGGCTGTTTTTATAAAAGCTGTAGAATCCGCCCTAGACCGGATCAATCATCTTTCCCGCGCCCGAAGGGTTCCAGTTCCGCCATTTTCGCTGCTCCATCGCCGCCCACCTTAAGGAGGAGCTCCGACCACCATTTCCTTGCAAATCTAAAGCCGGAGCGTCCTCTCGGCCGCCTCCATCATCCAAGTGCTTTAAGGAGAGGATTCCACCCTCATCTTCATTGCCAATCAAAGAGTTCTTCGCATCGGACGTGACCGGATTATAGTTTACCGGGAAGACGGGTCCATTGGGAGGAAGTTACAGTCGTCCTCTACCCCGGACGATAGTTGGGACCGAGCTAGGATGCGGATTGACAACCCGACGATTCCTACCGTGAATCTACAACAAGCCTCCGAATTCGGTCTTATCTCTTGCCTTTTTCTCTTATTTGTGTAGATGTATATGAATGTAATCTTCATTATTTGATGATGTGCACTATAAACCTTGCTTTGTAATGTTTATTTCATTTTTATGAAATTATCTTGTTTATTTGTGTATTTGAGGTGCGCCACCAAATCCACTCCACCCTCCACGTCATTCCGCTAGCCTACTCTCCCATTCCGCAAGCCTTCTCTTCCATTCCGCTTGACTACTCTTCCATTCCGCAAGCCTACTCGTCCATCCGCCTAACGAAGCATGGCAAAGCAGCCCGTGTAATCCATTCGCCTCACGAAGCAGTGCGCTCAAGGCCTACAGTTCAATTCCGCACTTATTCACCTCATCCGCTTGTCTACCGGCCATCCGCCTTGCGAAGCAGTGCGCTCAAGGACTGTCTAGTTTCCATCTCGCCAAGCGAAGCAGTGCGCTTAAGGACTGTCTAGTTTCCATCTCACCAAGCGAAGCAGCGCATAGCGGCCTGCATAGGAGTAGTTTAGTTTCTTTTCTTTTATTTTCCATAATCCAAACCAAATCTCCCGCATTCCATCCGATTAAAGGACTTGTCCTTCCTCAAAAGTAAACTCCACCTTACTGTGTTCCTTCGAGATCGATACTCAGGGATTCACTCCTCGTTTTATATTACTTGAACAATCGGTACACTGCCATTTCGTGTCGCAGTCTCGCTACCGCCTTTAGCAGTGTGCTATATTTGCGCATCAAGTTTTTGGCGTCGTTGCCAGGGAACACAGTTGTGTGAGTTTTCTGGAGAGAAAGGGGAGAGAAAGAAGTCATTCCATTGTGCATAGTCATTTTTTTCTCATTTGTTTGTTTGATTTAAGATACTTTTTATTGTTATTATTTTATCCTCTCATGTTTTAAAGTTTTAGGCAAGTTTACTCCAAGGAGGTTTTAATAGTTTGTGTAAATTTCCTTGCAAAGAATTTCAGTTTCGTTATTTCTACTTTAATTGTTGAAAATGTCGTCATGGGATATTTCTCCTAGCACTTACGACAAGATGGTCTATTATATAGACCAAATGAAGGAGTTAAATGCTAGGCAGTGTTGGAACTTTGTTTGCTTGTTGTGTCGAGGAGAGGGTCATGAATTGAAGGACTGTCCTAGTCTTTTCAATCCTAACCGCTGCCCCTTCACTCATGACAACATTGCCCCTATCACTCATTCTTTACCCATGGAGGCAATCGTGCCCTCTACCCCTGAGTTTATCTCGTGCATGGACTCCTCACTACCTGTGTATGGCTTCACTTCTAGTGATGACAATCACACATCTGTTGGCCAACAAGGAGAGTAATGGTAGCTCCTAGATGCACCTGAGTGTGATGAGGAAAGTATTCTTTCCATCGGGGAGGCGTTAGCGGATCTTTTTGCGGAGGAACCAAATTTTTTTGTTCTTCTAGTTTCTTTGCAAGATTTTTCTGCACACATTTTTTTATGATCCTGTCGAAGTAATTGAGTAGGGTGATGATTCTGAGCCTGAGGCTGCTCCAAGGTGGGATGATGAGGATGCTCTTTCTGATGAGGAGGTTTGTACTTCTTCATGGGACGAGGAGGTCAAACTCACCACCGAGGCCCTTGAGTTCACGGGCCCCCCTTGCTATGATACTTATGATGATGACAGTGATCTATCCTTGGATCCTGCTGGGAGTGAGACCGGGACCACTCCTCCGCTTTCAGATTATTTACGTTATTCATCTCTTTTATTTCCTGACCCCCTTCTTCATCTGAGCCTGTGCAGGTTAAGTCTTCACAGGTACTTCAGGAGGATTTGGAGCATTTTGCTCAGGTCAATGATGAGTGTATCCTCTCATGTGAGGAGGTTGATCCCTCATCCATAGTGGAAGCCTCATTCATTGCCTTCTCCTCTTGCCACCTCCCTGAAGACGACACCTTGCTGGGCAAGGATGTTTTTGGTGAGATGTATGAGGAGTACTCCTCCTCCTCTTACATTCTCTTCCCTCTACCTGTGATGAGCAGGTATTATTATTTAGGTAGAGGGGTAACTATTTTATTGCCGTATCAGTACCCGTTACCGACACAGATATTAGAACAGTTACCTGTGCACTTTTCTTTTCATAGACCCATTAGCTAGAACTGTTTTAAATTTGAATAAGTCGTGTTGGGAGGACAATAACCCCAGTAGTTATCTTACCTTTTCTTGCATTTTTATTTCATCTAATTTAGGTTAGTTAGTGTTTTTCATTTTATTTTGTATATTTCCTTTTGTTTTTGGCGGAGCTCACCCTTGCAGGTTCATTTTCTGGATGGGGATGCTGCAGTTTGTCTTGGTTTACACGCGTCTTCTGGTATGCTGACTTGTTGAGCATTGGGTACTCTCTTTCCCTGGACTTCATTTTGAATTTCATGGTTATATCTTGTGTTAGATTGTTTAGTTTAAGTCTGGGGGAGAGCCATTTTATGTGCCCACTCACATGCACTATTGCATAGCATGCTAGAAGTACTTTTATTTTAGTTTATTGAAAATTATTGTTCATTCTCTTTGCGCACCACATCACCCACTTGAGCGCATACTCATCTGTATGCGTGCTCTGAATTGAATTTAATTCTTCTACTTATTTGGGAAAGTCTACGTGCTAGCTTAGGACTATGTAGCGCAGTAAAATATTGACTCCAGTAGTGCTCCTAGTCGAGTGCTCGTTTGCATAGAAATTTATGTAGATTAGACTTCTTTTTATACTTATGGTTTTATATTTTTTTCTATTAGTGTAAATGTTGTTTACTCTACTCAAATGATGAATACGGTGTGAATCAAATGGTAGTATAGGGATGTGTGTAAACGATCGCTAGACTCGTATTGCTTGAGTCGGGAGAAAGGAGAATCTTTCTCGGTGGCAAGAACTTGCCCCAAGCAATTCTTGAAGCATTGACATAGGATAATTCTAGTGCGTGAGAATGATGTAGGCCATTATTTTGGCCTGGTTGAACTTTTTATTTCATGCCTATCGTCTACCCTTGCTAGCCCCTTTGTGCATACCCTTTCATTGATTCAGCTCCGCATATATCTCACCAACGCCTAAAAGCCTAACCTAGTCGCACACCCAAATCTGAGCTTTAGTTATAGTTTTATTTACATTTTGGGGGGTGTTGATTGTGGTGTTTATTATGTGAATTTATGGATATGCTCATTTGAAAAATTTGCTGAAAGAAAAAGAAAGATTAAAAAATGATTAAAAAGGAGAAAAAGAAAATTGAGTTGTATTAAAAACCGTTTAGAAAAATTATGTATTGGGAGTAGGCGGTGCACACACCTATGTTGCAAAAGTCCAAGTCTGGGGGTGTGGTGCATTTGTTTATTTATAGTCGTACTGGTAGCTCTATCTTATGCTCATGTTGGGTTAGGTGTGCTTAGCCTCCTTGTTTATCTTTGTTTACCTCACCGTAACTCAAGCCTCATCTCTAACCTAAAGTCCTACTGACTCACGCCTTGAACCAATCTAGTGTCGTGGAGAGAATGTGACCGGGCAAGCTTATGGTCACCGACACCGATGGATTTTGGTGGAGTTTGTCCTGCACCCCAATCTTGAGCAATGCTCATCTCAGCGCTTAGTTTACTTTCTCTGTATGCGTTACCAGATGATTCACCGTAGTTCAACATTTTGAGTAGTTGTAATAAGCTTTTACTCTTTTAGATATCTATAAATTGTTTGTATAATGAGAAATCTTCTCTATTATTTTTCTTATGCACGTGAGCATGCGACTTCGCATGGTACTCTGTATTGTAATTTTAAGCCATCTACTTTTCTTTCCCCGTTTGCTTAGAATTTGTTTGCACGGGACGCGCAAACAGGTAAGTCTGGGGGTGTGATGAGTCCCAATTATATACCCTTTTATGGACTCATCTGGGATAGTTTTCATGCATATGCACTTCACTTTTAGTTAATTATTGCTTATATTTCACTTAAACACATTTCTTCACATAGTGCACTCTTTGGGCCCGTTTTGGTGTGCAATTGCGCACTATTCTGCTGGGGGTAAGCACATGGTGCTCCCTATGTCTTTATTTTGTTGTTTTTATATATTTTTGTGTGCTGGTGATATGTGCCCCAGCTTGTTGGTTTATATTTCAGGTGGGCAGATCTTCATTCTTTTGGAATTGCAACCTGGAGAAATCGCACGGTCGTGCGTTTCCTTGATGCACGATCCCTGCGATCGCGCATTTCCTCCTGTGCCTAATAATAGTGATCTGCCCTGGCTCGTGCATTTTGTTCGTGCACGGGCAGTTTGCCCATGCGCGAAGGAAATGCACGATCTCCCCCTGTTAGCCTTTCGAGCCATCTGGATTTGCCCGTGCATTTTTACGCACGGTCGGTTTTGACCGTGCGTGAGTAAAATTACACGGGCAATCTGTTTCACCTTCCTGGGCTGCTGAACACTTAATATCGCATGGTCCTTGCGCGGTCATGCGTTAGACCGCGCGTGACCAAATTTCTGACTGTTTTTATAAAAGCTGCAGAATCCGCCCTAGACCGGATCAATCATCTTTCCCGTGCCCGAAGGGTTCCAGTTCCACCATTTTCGCCGCTCCATCGCCGCCCACCTTAAGGAGGAGCTCCGACCACCATTTCCTTGCAAATCTAAAGCCGGAGCGTCCTCTCGGCCGCCTCCATCATCCAAGTGCTTTAAGGAGAGGATTCCACCCTCATCTTCATCGCCAATCAAAGAGTTCTTCGCATCGGACGTGACCAGATTATAGTTTACCGGAGAAGACGGGTCCATTGGGAGGAAGTGATAGTCATCCTCTACCCCAGACGATAGTTGGGACCGAGCTAGGATACGGATTGATAACCCGACGATTCCTACCGTGAATCTACAACAAGCCTCCGGATTCGGTCTTATCTCTTGCCTTTTTCTCTTATTTGTGTAGATGTATATGAATATAATCTTCATTATTTGATGATGTGCACTATAAACCTTGCTTTGTAATGTTTATTTCATTTTTATGAAATTATCTTGTTTATTTGTGTATTTGAGGTGCGCCACAAAATCCACTCCACCCTCCACATCATTCCGCTAGCCTACTCGCCCATTCCGCAAGCCTTATCTTCCATTCCGCTTGACTACTCTTCCATTTCGCAAGCCTACTCGTCCATCCGCCTAGCGAAGCGTGACATAGTGGCCCGTGTAATCCATTTGCCTCACGAAGAAGTGCGCTCAAGGCCTGCACAGTTCAATCCCGCGCATATTTCACCTCATCTGCTTGCCTACCGGCCATCCGCCTTGCAAAAAAGTGCGCTCAAGGCCTATCTAGTTCCATCCCGCCAAGCGAAGCAGCGCATAGCGGCCTGCATAGGATTAGTTTAGTTTCTTTTCTTTTATTTTCCATAATCCAAACCAAATCTCCCGCATTCCATCCGATTAAAGGACTTCAATCTCAAGTCCTTCCTCAAAAGTAAACTCCACCTTACTGTGTTCCTTCGAGATCGATACTCAGGGATTCACTCCTCATTTTATATTACTTGAACGATCGGTACACTGCCGTTTCGTGTCGTAGTCTTGCTACCGCTTTTAGCGATGTGCTAGATTTGCGCATCACTCGTCATTAACACCAAGGTCCTAGCGCATCCGATCCCACACGGCTTTAAGCTCCCGAACATCAAGTCGTTCGACGGAACGAACGATCCACTGGAACACGTCAACCACTTCACCACCAACGTGATGATTTACAACGTCACTGATCAACTGTTGTGTCAAGGGTTCCAAACAACACTAAAGGGACAAGCACGCACTTGGTTCCACTCTCTGAGAGAAAGAGTCATCAATAATTTTGCGGAACTAACTCAGTAATTCATCGACCAATTCATCGCGAAACGCAGAACCGTCCGAGACCCCTCCCACCTTTCAGGAATACGCTAGAGCAATGGAGAGACCCTTAAGGATTTCTTCCGCCGCTTCACACTACTGAGGCGCGACAAATTCCAGGGGTGGAACCCGAGCTTCTGCGAGGAGTTTTTCTTGGAGGACTCTGCCCCGGTGGCTTCTACTCTGCATTAATGAGGGAAACTGTGCCCAGCTACCCAGACCTAGTTCACTAAATCGAGGCCCAGATTGCAGCTGATGAGGCAATTGAAGAGCACCGCCAATAGTTCGAGGGAAGCTCGAAGAGGAAGTGGGAAGAGTCATCACCGCAGTCGGTCCCCAATAAGAACAATAAGCATCACGACAACCACAACTGAGACTGTGGAGCTCACCAGCATCAGGACTGCACTCCCTTGAGCACTACCAGAGCTAACGTTCTCCTTACCATCCGAGATAACAATGTGCTTCGTAAACCCGAGCCGCTTACGCTGAACAGAGGAAACCAGAAGCAATATTTTGAATTCCATCATGGGCATGCACCCAGTACTGAAGGTTGCAACCGGTTGAAGGAGGAAATCGAGCGTCTTGTCTGACAAGGCCTCCTCGAAAGGTTTTTATTAAACCAAGTCCCGAACCAGCATGAACCTCAGGCTGACAATCCAGTAGAGGGCAATGCCGTACTCAGACGCAGATGAGCCAGAAGTACTTGGCAGGGGAACCTTCCCCCTAAAAGAGCGTGCACACCCCCATATTTTCCATTATCAGTTTTCATTTTTTGCTTCATCCAGTTTTTTTATTTAAAATAGTAAGCCACAATATTGTACATGTGTACATGTATCTACTACATATTTAAGATTAACGTAGCTACTTTTTGGCTCTATCAATACAGATCTCATGAAGTGAGGCTACGAAAGTTAGGGACATGACCTTTAGTACTAATACCAAGCAGCAAGCCCGTCAACATAGTGATGAGAAAAGGTCTCCTATGAGTGGAGGAAAGGCGTCAAGGATGACAATCTTAACTAAGTCCGCCCAAAAGAAAATCTCACCACCACGCTGCTTGGGCATCTCGCCACCGCGCTGCTTGGGCATCGTGCCACCGCACGGCTTGGGCAACCCGCCACCGCGCTGCTTGGGCAACCCTCCACCGCGCTGCTTGGGCAACCCGCCACCGGCTGCTTGGGCAACCCGCCACCGCGCTGCTTGGGCAACCCGCCACCGCGCTGCTTGGGCATCCCGCCATCGCGCTGCTTGGGAATCCCAACACCGCGCTGCTTGGGCATCTCGCCACCACGCTGCTAGGGCATCTCGCCACCACACTGCTAGTGCATCTCGCCACTATACTGCTTGAGAATCTCGCCACCGCGCTGCTTGGGCATCTCGCCACCGTGGTGCTTGGGCAACTCGCCACCACGCTGCTTGGGAATCTCGCCACCACGCTGCTAGGGCATCTCGCCACCGCGCTACTAGGGCATCTCTCCACCACGCTGCTAGGGCATCTCGCTATCGCGCTGCTAGGGCTTCTCTCCACTGAATCGCTTGGGAATCTCGCCACCACATTGTCTGAGCCTCCTGCTACAACACTTCTATCAAAAATAAAATCTCCGAGAAAACAAACTCAGCAACCCCCGGTGAGGGAGGACGAACCCTCCACGCCAAGTGGTAGGCTCGACACGACCTCCAACGCTAATACCAAACACCAAGCTCATAGCGATCTTCACACTAACGCCAACTGACAACTTATGTACATGTGCTAAGCAACAAAATTCCACCAACCAAATGACAACCTCTGACACTAACACCGAGCGCAACCTTCGGCATGGTACAACGCATCACACGAAGATGACAATGACCTCCTCCATGCATTAGTCTGGACTCCGAAGGTTTGGGGGGCTTATGATGTGCACCCATAGATTTATAGGCACTTTCAGGGTGCGTTTAGAGGAGGCTCCACTAAGGAGAGGTGGAGTTAGTGAGTTCAAAGTCAAACCCATGATCATAGGGGTGGAGGAATCCGCTAGCGTGCGATTCGCGCTTCGTCAGTGCCAAGCGCAGTCAAGACCGCACCTCACTACTGGGGTGCGGCTAGCTCGCACCCCCATGGTGGGGTGCGGCCAAGCCACACCCCACCTTGTTGGGGTGCGGCCAAACCGCACCCCCCATGATGGTGGGGGGGGGGGGTGCGGCCAAACCGCACCCCAACATGATGGGGGGTGCGGCCAAACCGCACCCCCATGTTGGGGTGCGGCTAAACCGCACCCCCTATGTTGGGGTTGGCAAAGACGCACACCCCCATGTTGGGGTACGACAAAGCTGCACCCCTATGATGGGGTGCGACCAAGCCCCCCCCCCCCCCCCCACCGCGCCTTGCGGGGGATGCGGCCGAAACTTCACCCCCTCGACAGGTGCGGTCGAAGCCCATTTTCCCCTTAGGGGACACAGTTTCCCATTTCTCGATTGACGCGAACTTTGGAGGGCACGTCCTCATTTACATAACGACTGCTCTCCGACGACACTCATTTGCTCCCTTGGTTCTCCGTTCGCTCAGAAGGCTCTCGTGTTCGTTGCACGCTCAGAATGCTCTCGTGTTCGTTGCGCGCTCATAATACTCTCATGTTCATTGCATTCTTAGAATGCTCTCGTGTTCATTGCGCGCTCAGAACGCTCTTGCGTTCATTGCACGCTCAGAACACCTTCACGTTACCGACATGTGTGGCAGTTAACTTTTCTTAATTTCTCAGATTGTAGGTCTAGTTTGTTGCCTTCATCACCGTCAACGAAGCTGCACGAACCGCCCAACCTGCCCGAACTGCCCGAAGGGCGAGACGATCATTTACGAAAAAGTGGCGATCAGTTTACTCCAAATTGGCAAACGTGATTCGTCCGTTAGGTGGTTACGGTTGCTACAACGGCGAAATTACTGGGCTACCCCTGCCCAAGGCTATAAAAGGAGCTCAGGACCTTCATTTCAAGACACCTTGCCTTAAAAGTCTTAAAGAGCTCCGTTGAAGATTTACTCTGAGTTCTCTTTCGGCTCTTGAAGATCTCTTTCGGTCTTCGAAGATCTTCTTCGAGGCTTCGAAGATCCCCTTCAAGTCTTTGAAGATTTCCTTCGATCCGAAAGACAATTTTCCTATGCGATTTGGGAATCCTCCAGGTCCAGAAAGGCGACTCGGTAATCTCACTTTCATTCCCAGAAGAAGAAGTACTTAGCTCTCCGAGAGGTGACATGTCACCCTCTGAGCTCTCTCTCTCTCTCCTACCATTGTAACGAGTCGCGGTTTGTCGCGCTCGAGTTCTTAGTTTCCAATTGTAACGCACCAATGGATAGTGGAATTTGGTCGGCACAACTCCGGTCGCGTGGTTTTTCACCCTTTTCGATTTTCCACGTTAAAATTCTTCGTGTCAATTACTAAATTCTTTCATTATCTATTTGCACGCTCGGTTCTCTCCCGAGCTAAGGTGGTTCAATCTGATCGGTCTACCAGAGCATCGAGCGACCCACAACAATATTTATCACCATATTCGCATTTTTTCGGTGCATAACATTGTTGCGGATCGCTCAGGTGCATTGGTAGACCGGTCGAATTGAACCACCTTAGCTCGGAAGCGAACAGAGCGAGCAAACAGTCAATGAGTGAATTAGTAAGTGACACGAAGACTTTAACATGGAAAACCCAAAAGGGTGAAAAACCACACAACTGGTGATGTGCCGACCAACTTCCATTATCTGCTGGTGGTTACAATTAGAAATTAAGAACTTGAGCGTGACAGTCCACTGCTCGTTACAATGATAGAGAAAGAGAGAGAACTCTGAGGGTGACAGGTCACCTCTCGGAAAACTAAATATTTCTTCTTCTGAGAATGGTAGTGAGAACAAAAGTGAGAACACTAAGTCGCCTTTCGGGATTCGAAGGATTCCCAAATCACTTAGGAAGATGTTCTTCCGGAGCGAAGGAAATATCCAAGTCCACGAAGGAGATATTCGAAGCCCGAAGAAGATCTTCAAGCGCGGAAGGAGAAATCATAGGAAATCTTCAACGGAGCTCTCTCGGGTGCCGGAAGCAAGTTGTCTTGAAATGAAGGCTCTGGGCTCCTTTTATAGCTTTAGACGGGGGTAGCCCGGTAATTTTGTCGTCGTAACCATAATAACCACCTTTCGGGCGAATCACGCTGGTCGATTTGGAGCACACAGATCGCCATTTTTCATAAATGTCCATTTCGCCCTTTGGGCCGGTCGGGCAGCTTTGTTGAAGATGATGAAAGCGACGAACAAGACATGTAATCTGAGAAATTAAGAAAGGTTAACTGTGCGCGTGTCGGGAATGTAGAAGCGTTCTGAGAGCGCAATGAGCACGGGAACGCTCTGAGCGCGCAATGACCACGAGAGCGCTATGAGCACGCAACGACCACAGGAGCGCTTTGAGCACGCAACGACCACGGGAGCGCTCTGAGCGCGCAACGGCCATAGGAGCATTCTGAGCGGGCAACGAGAACGGGAGCACTCTGAGCGCGCAACGCCCACGGGAGCATTCTGAGCGTGCAAAGAGTATGGGAAGCAAAGTTTGGGAGGCATGGTGCCCAAGCAGCGCGGTGGCAAGCCGCCCAAGCAGCACTGAGGCATGGTGCCCAAGCAGCGCGGTGGCAAGGTTATGTTTTGGGTAGACTAAGTTAAGATTGTCGTACTCGATGCTTATCCTCCACTCGCGAGAGGCCTCTTCTCTTCACCATGTTGGCTAGTTCGCTGCTAGGTGTTGGTGCTGAAGGTCGTGGTCTTAATTTTTGTAGCCTCATTTTAGATGATTCGTACTGCTAATAGAGACAGAAAGTAGCTGCAGTAATTTTGAATACACAATTGGCACATGCGCACAAGTACAATCTTATGGCTTACTGTTTTCTTTTATTGTCTTGTTATCGTTTTTACTTATGTGCAGCGTTAAGATGGTGTGATTGTACTCCTTTTATGATTATATATATTGATAGTTTGTTAGGATGTAGTCTTAGTCACCTAGAGGGGGGGGGGGGGGGTGAATAGGTCTCTTTTATTTTTAGGCTTTAACCTAGTCGTTTTATGATTTCAGGTTAGTTATATATCAAGCACACATAAAACACAATATGGTTTATAGAGGTTCCTCAAGACAGGGTGTCTTGAGTAGTCCTCTTTCCCCCTTCACCTTTATAACAATGAGTTAGATAAGGCCAACACCTCCAAACTCAGCTCAAAGAGCATACAACATAGATCCCTCAGGATCTCTCAGGTTTTCCCAAACCCTACCTCAGGCTCAACAGCCCTACCTCAGATCTCATAAAGATCCTACACTTAAGCAGACCTCTCAGCTCAACTGCTCAGGCCAAACAACCCAACACCCTAAGGCAAAGATCCCTACAATCTCAGAACTGTTAAGTTCCTACAGAAGTAATAATAGATGAATACAATCAGAAGATATAAAGAGGTCAAGCCTTGTTCTTCTGTTGCAGAACAATTGTTGTTGCAGTCTTGAAACAGGGAGGAGAAAAATGGCCTCAACACTGATTCTTCTTATCCTTTCCTTCAGATGATGGATGAGGATCAACTTGTTCTATCTTGAGTTGAACAAGAGGAACAATCTATTCTCTCATTGCAGCTTCAGGAAGCTGGTAATGAAAGCTTTCTTGGCTGCCATCAATGGAACAGTAGTATGTTCTTCTTCAGTGAGTGAGATAGTTCTTTTGCAAAGCCCTAATTGTTTCTTTTATACTCCACTATTCTTCAACGGCTATCAGATGTCCTTCTGACACAGTATGGGAGTGATTGGAGCCTCCACTCTTGCTTTATAGCGTGTTGAGCCAAAAGCAAACCCGCCAGATCATTTGAATCTGTCTCAGCAGTTGGGCTGAGATGACCTGCATTCTCAACGACTACTTCTGTCCCGTCCCAGCGGATCCGCTGAGACAGACAATTGTCTCAGCGGTTTTCTTCTATCTGCAGCTCAGCTGGCCCAGACACCTTCTCAGCGGCCCCTGGCCTTGTCTCAGCGGTTCAGGTGAGACTGAGAGCTTGTCTCAGCTATTTTGGCAGTAACCCACTGAACTATCTTTCCATCTTGGAATAAGCTAACCCTACATAGTCATGAGATGAAATAGGGTTTATCAAATACAACTTGTACTTAGCATTGAGTGTGATGCTTCTTCAAATCAAGGGAACATTGAGGGTAATATTCCCAACAATCTCCCCCTATTTGAAGAAGACAAAACACCCTCAATGCTAAGGTACATAATAAAAAAATTATTTATCATGTATCTCCACTACATGGCATTCATCATAACATGCATATGTAAACCTCATTATGGCATCAAAGATTGTATCATAACAGATAATATTTAAAAGAGGCATAGTATCACCGAGTTTATCAATCCACTAATATGATTAGATAATCATGGCAATGCATCACAGACTAACATGAACAATAACATAGAGTAAAGTTAAGCTATAGTTCAAATTAGCTTACAATACACAGTAATCAATTCAACAATTCATTTGCATTTCAGACAAAGTAATGAGATATTGTTCATTATACATTTAGAAATTCATAACTCTTAAATATATTCATTTAAAATTTTCTTTTCTTAGAAGAAGATGAGCACTCAGCAGTGTCAGCAGCAACTTCTTTTCCTTTATCAGCATTGACTTCAGCAGCAACATATTTGTTCCCTGCAGCAGTGGTGGCAGTGTCCTTCTTTGCATTTGCTGCTTCAATTTCAGCTATTTTCCTCCTATTTTTTTGTCTTTTAAAATATAAGAATGGCTTAGGAATGTACTTTGACGGCATCCTCCTTGGGTTGTCCTTCCTTGTTGGAACTACGGTTCAGAATCTCCCTGGTTCTGTGGTGTTATTCGAAGCGGAAGGGTGTGTCCCCCGTGGTCCTAACTGGCTGCCCCGTGGATCCGCCCGAGGATCCAAGTTGATATAAAGAACAGTTTCTCCTTCACCAAACAGACCGGTCTTTTGGTCGAGTTGGTGGCGCTGGGTCCTCTCAATTGGTATCAGAGGGGGTCGCGGGTTCAAAACCCCGGGGTCATTTTTGGGGGGTGGGGGATTGTTGGAACTACGGTTCAGAATCGCCCCGGTGCTGCGGTGCTATTCGAAGCAGAAGGGTGTGTCCCCCGTGGGCCTAACTGGCTGCCCCGTGGATCCGCCCGAGGATCCAAGTTGATATAAAGAACAGTTGCGCCTTCACCAAACAGACCGGTCTTTTTGTCGAGTTGGTGGCGTTGGGTCCTCTCATTCCTTACCAGATTGGCTTTGAATACCCTATCTCTTTTAGTGTTTCTTTCTAGGTGCTTTATCCATTCTTTAGATGGATAAACCTTATCAATATCTTTGCAAATTTGACCATGGCTTAGCCAGGCATTTAATATTATACTTTTGGAGTCTTCACTCCAATACTCAAAATCTGGATCCTTAGATTGTTCATCCCTTTGCTTGGCCATGAATTCTTCAGCAAGCATTGTGTGTTCTCTTTCTCTTCTCTTTGCCAGTCTTGTATTCTGGGCAATTTTTTCATGTTTTAAGAAGTCCCAATCCTCTGCTCTTTGCCTATCCAAGAGGGGAAGGTTTAATGCAAGCCTTGTCCCTTGCAGAACCTTAAGGGCTAGCTCAGAATTTGTTACAACATTGTTCTCCTCCCCCTTTCTGGCTTCTTCAAATATTCTTTGACTTATCTCCTACTGAGCAACAATTAATGTGCCAGAGATTGTTTGGAAAATGTTTTCCATATCAGCTTTCAACTCATCCTTGTTCCTCTTAATGTCAGCCTTGAGCTCATCTTTGTTTCTGTCAGCCTCACCATTCAACTGCAGAGCAGTGGAGTATACATATTCTTGGATCTGATTCAAGGATTTTTCAATCACCTCATTTGTCTTACTGACATAATTCTTGACATAAGTCATATCCTATTCAGAGAGTTGAAGGTGTTTGTCCACTGATCTGAGAATGGTATTTTGAGAGACCACTGATTTCTCTGCCAGATCAAACCACTTGGTCATTTGTTTGTTTAGGATGGCGGTGTCTTCCTTAATTTCCTTGACCTCAACCATTACTTCAGATTTTACATTCAAAATGGACTGATCAATGTAAGCTTTAACAGTGGAAGCTGAATGATCTGCATATTCCTTCATAGATGTTATATGAGTCTCTAACATAAGTTGAATAGCATTTAGAATGCTTTCATTGGTCTGCGAGGAAGTGGAGGTTTGCTGTTCATCAATCATTTGTTCTTTGTTTCTTTGTGGAGGACTGAGAGGAGGGACTGATTCTTGTGGAGGTATGAACTGCTGTTGTGCTGCAGGTAGCACCTGTTCTGAATTTTGAACTGGAGCATTACTTTTGCCTTGATCAGCCTCTAGATCAGCAGCTGATGCTGGATCATCAATGTCATTGTTTGCATCAGCATTATCATCATTAGAGTAAGTTGGCTCCTCCCCCTCAGATAGATCACCTTGATCTGATGAGTCTAGCTAGGAATTCAAGAACATCATCTTTATCGGCTGATGGCTTTTTTTGGCTTATCCCCCTCAGATGGGACATCAGATTGTCCTTGTAGGGGTAAATCCCAGAGAAATGGGGAGTCATCAATGTTATTTGAAATTCTTCTTTCAAGATCTAGTATTATTGTATCAATCTTACTTTGTAAGTCCTTAGGAGAAGAAACTTTGTCCTTGTCAGTTTTGTCTCATGCACTTTCATGTTGATCATTGATACCATCCATGGAGGATGGCTCTTGTTGAAGCTCCCCCTCAGATGAAGCATTCAGCTGACCTTGGGGAGCTGTGATCCACATAATTTAAGTGTCATTAGTGACTAACTAGGTGATTATCTATGGTTAAATAATATTATGAGTAATGTGGAGTTTAGGTATTAATTACCAGGGGTACTATCTATGTCCAAGTCCTGTGGATGGACACTGTCAGGAGGCAAGTCATCCTTATCAGGAATACTGTGTGATCCAAGATCAGCACTAGCATCTTCATTTTTATCTGAGTGGTCAGACTCAGAACTTGATAAAACCATTCTTGGCTTCTTCACTACTTTGGATTTCTTTTTGCCTTTGTCTTTTGACTGAGTGGGCTGGCTCATTGGGAGTACCCTTGTGAACCTATCTAATGTCTTTACATTCATTCTTTTCAAGTAAAGAATGTTTGAGACCGCATATACCAGCAGATCGCCAAGGACCAGCTTATGCGAACTCAGAAGAGGAGACCGCGCGACAAAGAAGACCTTAGTCTGCGCACACCACAAAGAACCCGGACAGCCACCAGACCGGGTTGCCCCCCACCACGCGATCACAAGCACCAGACACGAACCGACCGCGCGGCCTCACATCGGCACCCATGGAGAGAAGAACGGCGGTCACGCCGAGAATCCCGCGGCTAGACCAAGGAGGTCAGACCGCTAGAGGAGACCGCAAGACCGTGCGGTCAGATCAGACCGCGCGGTCTCCCCCGGACTGCCAACTCCACAACTCCCACTTCAACATTTTCAACACTCCCCCTTGAAGTGGGAAGTTGAAAACAGCCCCAGTAAACTCCTTAGCCGAGTAAACGACCCCTTCGCCAGCGCCTTTGGGAAGATGCCAGCAATGTTGTCCTTGTTAAAATTTTCTGATTTGAATCGTTTAGGAGTAAACAGGAGTTGCATCAACTGAGTTATAGCCAAACAACCACAATGCCACACAGCAACACAAGAAACTTTATTGAATCACAAACTTCATTTACAGTGCGAGGTATACATGGCGAGACATGATTCATAAGAATCACGAAGGAGAGAAGAACAAAACAAACCAAAACAAATCTAGCGGCTAGACAAGCTGAGACCGCACAGACCGCTCGACTCCAGAGATCGCCCGGCTTGACCTGAGACCGCACGAACAGAAAACAGACGGACCGCCTGCACTGCAAGACCGCCACCTCAGACCGCACGAACTGGAGCTTTATTGAACAAAGAACTGAAGCTGTCGCCAGACCACAACTTAGCTCGCTGCGAACAACACAAGAACGAACATAAACCAGTTCGCAGACAGACCGCTGCCGAACTGTTTATTCAAGCCGCTGGGAATCACTAAGGAAGGAGACCGCAAACCTGCGAACACAACAAACAGTCAACTCGCTTCCGAGACCGCCCGACCTCAAAAGTTGAGACCGCACGAATTAACCCAGGCTCAGTTCTTACAGTTCTCGTTAAGAATGACGGGCCATGCACTCCTATTTATAGGCGGGTAGACGGATGTCGTCACCGCACAGGAGAGATACAATCACCACCCGTCAGATCGCCAGCGGTCTCACAAGGCAGACCGCGCGATCACACTACTTGGACAACCTTCCGTCCAAGACCACAGATCAGCAGACAGATCGCGCACAAGTCGCGCGAACACGAGACCGCACACAAGCCGTGCGGACACAAGTGTACTCCTCCCTTAGACCACCAGGAGCAAACCAAGAACCATATGGCCGACTTAAGATAAGTCTCCAGATCGCCGGCACAAGCCTCCCAGTCAGGCGGTTACATAAGAACAGACCGTCCGGTCTTCCAACAAGGAAGACAAGCCAACCAAGCAGAACAACTCGGGAACAACCGCAACAATCAGAACAGATCGGCCAATCAGCAGACCGCCATAACAGACCGGTAGAGCCAGACCTGCAGATCACAAATACAGACCGCGTGGTCTCTGTGGTCACCCAAAACCAGACCGCCCGGTCACCTCCACTTCACTTCAACAATTTCAACACTCCCCCTTGAAGTGGGAAGTGGAAACTAGCCCGAGTAAATTTCGCAACTGAGTAAACGGTCCCTTCGCCAGCGGCTTTGTGAAGATGTCCGCAACATTGTCCGCACTCCGAATATGCTCGACCATAAGAGATCCTCCCAACACCTTTTCACGAATGAAATGTTGCTCAATCTCAATATACTTGGTCCTCGCGTGACAGACTGTATTATTAACCAGCTTGAGAGCACTCTCATTGTCCCCGCGTAGCATAGTGGGACCTCGAACCTCCTCATGAACGTCCTCCACCAACCTCCTGAGCCAAACGAATTCCTAAGCTGCCAAGGCCGAAGCCTTGTATTCCGCTTCTGTGGTAGATACGGACACCGAGTCCTGCTTTTTGCTGCACCAAGAAATAGCTGTGGGACCCATCATAAAGACATACCCAGACGTTGATCTCCGATCATCCACGTCTCCCCCGTAGTCAGCATCCATGTATCCATGCAACTCCAAGCTTGACCCTCTCCTAAATAGGATACCCAAATCAGAGGTCGACTTCACATATTTCAGAATTCCTTTTGCCGCCAGAGGATGAGGCTTCCGTGGCCCCGCCATGTACCGACTCACTTTGCCAACTGCATAAGCAATATCAGGCCTCGTGATGGTCAAGTAGATCAAGCTCCCAACCAGAGCTCGGAACACCAACGGATCAGATAGAACTCTTCCCTCATCCTTCCGAAGTTTATGATGTTGTTCTAGAGGTATAGAGCTGCTCTTCCCTTCTTCCATGCCGAATCGTTGAACGATCCGCTCCGCATATCCAGCCTGAGAAACAAGCACTCCGCTCTCCCGCCTTTGAACATCTAGACCAAGGAAATGGTGAGGCTCACCCAGATCCTTCATCTCAAACCTGATAGCAAGCTCAGCTCTCAGCCTTGCTACCGCCTCCTTCGAGTTCCCGGTGACAATCATGTCATCCACATACAGCAGAACAATAACCCGAAGCGCCCCCTCCTTCTTGACGAACAAGCTAGAATCAGAGTCTGAAGCAAAGAACCCGCAGAATAGAAGATACTCCGCGATCTTCCCATACCACGCCCGAGGCGCTTGCTTCAACCCATATAGGGCCTTCTTCAGTTTGCAGACGTAGTCCGGACGATCCTCCGAGATGAAACCCGGCGGCTGGATCATGAAGATATCCTTGTCAATCTCTCCGTATAAGAAAGCATTCTTCACATCGAGCTGCCAAATCTCCCATCCACAAGATGCCGCCAAAGCAATAACAAATCGGACCGAAGTCATCTTTGCCACTGGACTAAACGTCTCATCATAATCTTCTCCATACTGTTGTGAGAACCCGCAAGCTACAAGGCGAGCCTTATATCACTCGATCGTGCCGTCAGCTTTCTTCTTGAGTTTATAAACCTATTTGCATGTCACAGGGGTAATGCCCTTGGGCCTGGGCACTAGAGACCAAGTCTCATTCTTCTTGAGAGCATCCATCTCCTCTTGCATAGCAATATCCCACTGCTTCACGCCTTTGGCTTTCTCAAAGCTCGACGACTCCCTCTCATCCAAGGGACCAGCAAAGAAACATTAGACGAAGCTCACCATGTTTCCTCCTGTGTATCGATCTGGTGGCTTGATAGTCCTCTTCGACCTCCTAAGAGGTTGCTCCTGACTAACCACCTCCTTAGCTGCTTCTTCTGTGCAAGCTCCTCTTCTAGACGAACTTGGAGCATCGCTCCCCCTGCTTCCAGAACCTGAAGCCTCCATCTCAGAGCTTGACACAGCTGGAGCTCCTGGTGAAACAGGCAACTCCACTTGAAGATTTCCTGCAGCCTTCCCCGCTTCATCAACCCTGCTCTCCGGTAGTTCAACTCCTGAACTCCCTTTGTAGGAAGTTACCTCATCGAACACAACATCCCGAGATACCACTGATCTCCGTATCTCAGGATCCATGTATCTCCATCCTTTCTTCCGCTCATCATACGCAACAAAGACTAGCTTCCTTACTTTCGCATCTAGCTTTGTCCGAAGAGCATCAGGAATATGCATATAACAGGTTGACCCGAACACCCGAAGGTGTGCAACACTCGGCTTCTCCTTGAACATAAGTTCGTGAGGGGTCTTCATGTTGATAGGACTTAGAGGCATCCTGTTGATGACGTAAGCTGCACAAGACATTCCCTCCGCCCAAAAGGACTTTGGGATACTCTTGGCATGAATCCGGCATTTGCAGGTTTCCGTCAGATGACGGATCTTCCTCTCCGCAATGCCATTTTGTTGTGGAGTATGGGTACAAGTGAGCTCTCTCCGAACGCCGTGTTTCCTGCAAAAACTTGAGAACTCACCAGAGGTGAACTCCCCACCATTGTTAGTTCTCAATTTTTTCACCCGCAGGCCTAACCGACCTTCCACCAGCTCCTTGAACTCCACAAACTTCGCAAAGGCTTCTGACTTCTCTTTCAGAAAAAACACCCAGACATATCTGGTGTAATCGTCAATCAACACCAACATATATTTGTTGCCTCCAAGGCTTGGGTGGCAGTCGGTCCCATCAAATCACCGTGAATGCAATCCAACGACGCTTTGCATCTTATTTGCAATTTATCAAATGGAAGTCGATCAGACTTACCAAACTGACATCCCGCACAAACATTACCGTCTCCATAAGAGGACAAGCTAGGCAAGCCCTTGACAAGGCCCCTTACCGCCATAGCCTTCAATTTGTCCATGCCAACATGCCCCAACCTTTCATGCCAGATAGCCGCTCTATCGTTGGTCTTCATCTTATCAACATAGGTACATGTTGATGACACGAACAAGTCCTTTACCCGCTTTCCAACATGGATAACATCTCCCTTTTATCTCCGGTTGAGTTTTAAGAAACTTCACTTCTGTTGGGCCAAACAGAACGTGATAATCGGCATCGACCGCATTGGTCACAGAGAAGAGATTCTTCCTCATACCAGGCACGTGATAAACATTCCTCAATGTGAGTGGACCCTTATAACTGCTCAGGGAGACAACACCTTCTTGTTCGACTGCATGAACAGAATTATCAGCCGTAATGATAACATCGTTACCTGAGTAAGGCGCCAATGAAGAAAACTTTGATTCATCCCCGGTGAGGTGATGTCCACACCCTGAATCAACAATCCAATCCTCTTCGAAGTTGATGGCAGCCAAGGCCTTAACGGGCATCGCCGCTATATTAGCCGCAAAGGCTCCTCCCCATCCAACTTCATCAGACTTTGGCTTCTCCTTCTCCGCTACATGTCCCGACGAAGATTAACCCTGCAATCCTTCTTGAAGTGGCCGGTCTTATTACACATGAAGCATCTTGGTCCCTCTCCCTTCTTCTTCCCATCAGACTTAGAATCATAACCTCTATCTTGCTGACCTGAAGTAGAGGGTCCATCCTGACCTGACTTCTTCTTCTCCCACTTCTTCTTCTTCTTTTCAGAGAACAACACATCACTATCTCCCCCAGAGATAGAAGTCCCCGCCATCTGTCTTGCCAAACTTTCCTGCAAAGCAAGTAAGTTCTTTAGCTCCAACAGAGATGGTTGATTTTCCCAACCTTGAACTGAAGTCACAAAGGCAAGATACTCCTTCCGCAACCCGCGGATGATAGGCCTCTTCAGTTTTGCCTCTGAGATGGGCTCATCAGGGTCCAATGAAGAAATCTCTGCTGTGAGGTTCTTCATCTTAAGAAAGAAGGTAGAAATAGAAAGATCACTTTGAGAGGCCTTCGCCAACTCATTTTCAAGAAACTGTAGCCAAGCTACATTCTCCTTATTAAACAGCCCGTCCAAAGACGTCCAAATCTCAACAGCAGATTTACATCCAATGATGTGATTAAACATCTCTGGTGAGATAGCCCTCTTGAGTGTGAACTCTGCCTTAGCATTAGTCCTCCTCCAAAGTCTCACCTCTGCCATATTATCTCCTGCTAGAAACACTTCTTGTGTGTCTTCTCCTCCAACTATCTCCCATAGATCCTCGCCAAGTAAGTAACTCTCCATACACGACCTCCATTTCTTGTAGTTAGTCGATGTTAGGAGTTCAATACCAAGCCCTCTTGCGTATCCACCTTCCATGGCAATCTATGTGGTCACTTCTTCACAAAGACGATGGCAACCCAAGTTGATCACTGCTTATCCACTCCAACAACCTCGCTTTGATACCATGTTAAAATTTTCTGATTTGAATCGTTTAGGAGTAAGCAGGAGTTGCATCAACTGAGTTATAGCCAAACAACCACAATGCCACACAGCAACACAAGAAACTTTATTGAATCACAAACTTCATTTACAGTGCGAGGTATACATGGCGAGACATGATTCATAAGAATCATGGAGGAGAGAAGAACAAAACACACCAAAACAAATCTGGCGGCTAGACAAGCTGAGACCGCACAGACCGCTCGACTCCAGAGATCGCCCGGCTTGACCTGAGACCGATTGAACAGAAAATAGACAAACCGCCTGCACTGCAAGACCGCCACCTCAGACCGCACGAACTGGAGATTTATTGAACAAAGAACTGAAGCTGTCGCCAGACCGCAACTCAGATCGCCTAATCGCTGAAGGTCGCCTGATCGCTGAGCTCACTGCGAACAACACAAGAACGAACATAAACCAGTTCGCAGACAGACCGCTGACGAACTGTTTATTCAAGCCGCTGGGAATCACCAAGGAAGGAGACCGCAACCTGCTGACCGCAAACCTGCGAACACAACAAACATTCAACTCGCTTCCGAGACCGCCCGACCTCAAAAGTTGAGACCGCATGAATTAACCCAGGCTCAGTTCTTACAGTTCTCGTTAAGGATGACGGGCCATGCACTCCTATTTATAGGCGGGTAGACGGATGTCATCACCGCACAGGAGAGATACAATCACCACCCGTCAGATCGCCAGCGGTCTCACAAGGCAGACCGCGCGATCACACTACTTGGACAACCTTCCGTCCAAGACCGCAGACCAGCAGACAGATCACGCACAAGTCGCACAAACACAAGACCGCGCATAAGCCGCGCGGACACAAGTGTACTCCTCCCTTAGACCACCAGGAGCAAACCAAGAACCATCTGGCCGACTTCAGACAAGTCGCCAGATCGCCAGCACAAGCCGCCCGGTCAGGCGGTTACATAAGAATAGACTGCCGGGTCTTCCAACAAGGAAGACAAGCCAACCAAGCAGAACAACTCGGGAACAGACCGCAACAATCAGAACAGACCGGCCAATCAGCAGACCGCCAAAACAGACCGGCAGATCACAAATATAGACCGCGCGGTCTCTGCGGTCACCCAAAGTCAGACCGCCCGGTCACCTCTACTTCACTTCAACAATTTCAACAGTCCTGACTCCGAACATGCTCGACCGAAAGAGACCCCTCCAGCACCTTCTCACGAATAAAATGATGCTCGATCTCGATATGTTTGGTCCTCGCATGACAAACTGGGTTTGTAACCAGTTTGAGAGCACTCTCGTTGTCGCCGCGGAGCAGAGTCGGACCCCGAACCTCCTTATGGACGTCTCCAACCAACCTCCTAAGCCAGATGGCTTCTTGAGCTGCCAAGGCCGAAGCCTTGTATTCCACTTCCGTGGTTGAGATAGACACGGAATCCTGCTTCTTACTGCACCATGATATAGCCGTAGGGCCCGCCATGAAGACGTATCCAGACGTCGACTTCCGATCATCCAAATCTCCCACATAATTAGCGTCCATGTGCCCATGCACCTCGAAGCCCGCATCTCTCCTGTAAAGGAGACCCATATCCGAAGTCGCCTTGACATACTTCAATATACTCTTGGCCGCTAGAAGATGAGGCATCCGTGGTTCCACCATATACCGACTCACCCTGCCAACTGCATACGCAATATCCAGCCTGGTAATCGTCAGATAGATCAAGCTCCCAACCGGAGCCCGGAACACCAATGGATCTTCCAGAATCCTCCCCTCATCCTTGCGAAGCTTCATGGCCTTCTCTAGAGGTGTGGAAATACACTTCCCTTCCTTCATGCCAAACCGCTCCACGATTCGCTTCGCATATCCAGCCCGGGACACCAACACTCCACTCTCCTTCCTCTGCACCTCGAGTCCAAGGAAATGGTGAAGCTCACCCAGATCCTTCATCTCAAACCTGATAGATAGCTCTGCCCGAAGCTGCGCTACCTCCTCCTTCGAATTCCCCATCACGATCATATCGTCGACGTAAAGCAGCACGATGACTTGAAGCTCCCCGCTCTTCTTGACGAACAAGCTTGAGTCTGAGTCTGAAGCACCAAACCCGGAGAATAAGAGATACTCTGCTATCTTTCCATACCACGCCCTCGGCGCTTGCTTCAACCCATACAGGGCCTTCTTCAACTTGCAAACATAGTCCGGAAAATCTTCAGATATGATGCTTGGCGGCTGGATCATGAAGTTGTCCTTGTCAATCTCGTCGTACAAGAACGCATTCTTTACGTCGAGCTGCCAAATCTGCCACCCCCAACATGCCGCCAAGGAAATCACAACCCGAACTGAAGTCATTTTTGCCACAGAACTGAATGTCTCTTCATAGTCTTCACCGTATTGCTGTGAGAACCCCCGAGACACAAGACGAGCCTTGTACCGCTCGATACTGCCATCAGCCTTCTTCTTGAGCTTGTAGATCCATTTGCATGTCACAGGGGTGATACCCTTGGGCTTGGGCACCAGAGACCAAGTCTCATTCTTCTCAAGAGCACTCATCTCTTCCTGCATAGCTGAATCCCACTGTTCCACGCCTTTGGCCTTTTTAAAGCTCGATGACTCCCTCTCATCCAAGGGACCAGCGAAGAAACACGAAACAAAGCTCACCATGTTTCCTCCTGTATAGCGATAAGGGGCAATGATAGTTCGCTTCGATCTCCGCAATGCCTTCCCCTGACTCGCAGTATCCTCAGCTGCTTCTTCCCTATATCCCCTTCCAGACGTACTAGGAGCAACGCTCCCCCTGCTTCCTGAACTAGAAGCCTCCGTCTCAGAACTAGAAATTGATGGACCACCTGGTGACACAGGTAGCTCCACCTGATGATTTTCCACAGCTTTCTCCGGTTCCTCCACCCTGCTTTCTGGTAGCTCAACACCAGAACTCCCCTTGTAGGATGTCACCTCGTCGAACACGATGTCGCGAGATACAACAAATCTCCGCGTCTCCGGGTCCATGCACTTCCAGCCCTTCTTCCGGTCATCATAACCCACGAAGACTAGCTTCCTTGCCTTCGCATCTAGCTTCGTCCGAAGCGCATCTGGATTATGCACATAGCAGGTGGAACCAAACACCCGAAGGTGTGCCACACTTGGCTTTTCCTTGAACACCAATTCATACGGGGTCTTCTTATTGATGGGACTGAGAGGCATCCTGTTAATGACGTAGGTAGCACAAGACATCCCCTCAGCACAGAAGGACTTTGGGATACTCTTGGCATGCAGCCAACACTTGCAGGTCTCCGTCAGATGACGGATCTTCCGCGCTGCAACTCCGTTTTGTTGTGGAGTATGCGCACAAGTAAGCTCCCTTCGGATGCCCGCCTTTCTGCAAAAAGTAGAGAACTCACTAGAGGTGAACTCCCCTCCATTGTCAGTCCTCAGCTTCTTAACCCGCAGACCAAGCCGACCCTCCACAAGCTCCTTGAACTCCACGAACTTGGCAAACGCCTCCGCCTTCTCCTTCAAGAAATATACCCAGACATATCTAGTGTAATCATCGATAAACACCAGCATATATCTGTGGCCTCCGAGGCTTGGGGTAGCAGTCAGTCCCATCAAGTCACCGTGGATGCACTCCAACGGCACACTACACCTTGTCTGCGACTTGTCAAACGGTAGTCAATGTGACTTGCTGAACTGACATCCCGCGCACACATGACCGTCTCCGTAGGAAGATAAACTAGGCAGGCCCTTGACCAGACCTCTCACCGCCATAGCCTTCAACTTATCCATCCCTACATGCCCCAACCTCTCGTGCCATATCACGACACTATCATTCGTCCTCATCTTGTCGACATAAGAACTTGTCGATAAAATGAACAAGTCTTTTGTTCTCCTCCTGGCATGAATGACCTCAGCCTTCACCGCCACCACATTTCGAAGAAACCTCACTTATGTTGGGCCAAACAGAACGTGATACCCAGCGTCTATAGTGTTGGTCACGGAGAAGAGGTTTTTCCTCATTCCGGGCACATGATTGACACTCTTCAAAGTTAGTGGCCCCCTATCACTGCCCAAGGAAACAACCCCCACCTTCTCTACAGCATATACGGTATTATCAGTAGTAATAATGACATCATTACCTGAGTAGGGCTGCGAAGAAGTAAGCTTTGACTCGTCCCCGGTGAGGTGATGACCACACCCCGAGTCCACGATCCAGTCCTCCTGATAGTTGATAGGAGCCGCAGCTCCAATAGAAGCCGAGAAGGCTCCTCCCCATCCTCCATCAATCTGCCTGGCTTCAGCTTCCTCCTTTCCTGCAGCAACATGCCCCGACTGAAGATTCACCCGGCAATCCTTCCTGATGTGACCAAGCTTCCCGCACCTGAAGCACTTGGGACCTTCTCCCTTCTTCTTCCCTTCAGCCTTAGGAGCATAGCCCCTCTCCTGCTGTCCAGAAGTTGAAGGCCCATTGCCTCTTCCAGCGGTCTTCTTCTTATCCCACTTCTTCTTCTTTCCCGTGAAGAGAACTTCGCCATCTCCCCCAGACACTGACACCCCCGCCATCTGCCTTGCCAGACTCTCCTGCGAAGCAAGCAGATTTTCTAGCTCCAGCAGAGACGGCTGATTTGCCCAACCCTGCACCGACGTCACAAAGGCCACATACTCCTTCCGCAAGCCACGGATGATGTGCCTCTTCAGCTTCGCCTTAGAAATTGGCTCATCAGGATCTAGTGCTGAAATCTCAGCGCACAGGTTCTTCATCTTCAAGAAGAACGTAGAGATAGAAAGATCACCTTGAGCCGATCTGTCCAGCTCATTCTCCAGGAATTGAAGTCTTGCCACATTCTTTTTGTTAAACAGCCCATCCAGGGCTCTCTAGATCTCTACAGCTGATGCACACCCCAATATTGTGATCAAACAGGTCAGGTGAGATTGCCCGCTTCAGGGCGAACTCTGCTTTGGCATTGATCCGCCTCCAGTTCCTCACCTCATGAGGTTATCCCCAACCAGAAAAACTTCCTCCGTGCTCTCTCCTCCAACCACCTCCCAGAGGTCCTCACCTAGAAGATAACTTTGCATACACGACTTCCACTTCTTGAAGTTAGTCGATGTAAGCATCTCAATTCCAAAACCCCTCGCTTCCATGGCTCTACCACTGGTTCCTTCTTCACAAAAGCGATGGCAACTTTAATTATTCACTGCTATATCCACTCCAACCTCGCTCTGATACCATGTGAAATTTTCCAAGATCTAGGAGTGAGCAGGAATAGAATAACTAAAAGTTCAAGCCAAACATCCAAAAGCACATGAAGCAAACATAATCTTTATTGATCAAAGCAAATTCTTCATTACAGAGCGAGGTATACATGGCGAGACATGATTTCGCCAGTACACAAAAACAGGAGAAAAAATAAAGCTAAAAGATAACCAGCGGTCTGCCTTCCTGAGACCGCTAGACCGCGCGACCTAACAGTTCACTCGACTAGAAGACGAGACCGCCCGAACTGCCTGCCAGCGAATTGAACAACACCAACTGAGAACCCTGCGAACTCCCACTGATTCTCCCTAACTCCAGCAACCCGCACTGCAAGCCGCGAGATCACCCGAACACCTTTAGAAGAGGAGATGACCGCTGCTGCCCGCACAATCCGCAGAAGCTGCACAAAAGAAGTTCAATCAGCAAGACCGACCGGTCACAAGAAATGAGACCGCAAGAACTAGCCGCGAGTTCTGCTTACACTTGGTGCGATTATTTTGTTGCTACAGTGGCTCCTATTTATAGGTGTGAGACCTGATCCAGTCACCACCCTATGAGATAGAGTCACCGCCCCCTTTGATCGCGTGACTAGACCGATCAGACCGTGCGATCAGCAAAAGATCCTTCTGCTTAGTGAGCTCGCCGACTTCACGAAGAAGCTGCGCGATCATGACAACACGCCCGGTCATGAAGCTCACCGCCTGTGTTCGCCACCCGACCTCCTCCAGAGACCGCGAACACACCAGGCCGACTAGGATACCAGCCCGCCAAGTCGATCAACCACTTGTGACCGCATATACCAGCAGATCACCGAAGGACCCGCCATGCGAACACAAACCGGAGACCGCATATACCAGCAGATCGCCAAGGACTAGCTTATGCGAACTCAGAAGAGGAGACCGCACGACTAAGAAGACCTTAGTCCGCGCGCACCACAAAGAACCCAGACAGCCACCAGACCGGGATGCCCCCCACCACGCGATCACAAGCACCAGACCGCGAGATTACTCCAGCTCGCCATGCGGTCACATGACCAGACCGCGCGGCCTCACATCGGCACCCATGGAGAGAAGAACGACGGTCACGCCGAGAAGCCCGCGACTAGACCAAGGAGGTCAGACCACCAGAGGAGACCGCAAGACCGTGTGGTCAGATCAGACCGCGCGGTCTCCCCCCAGACCGCCAACTCCACAACTCCCACTTCAACATTTTCAACACCAATAACATTATGAATCATTACACAACACTTTAAATGTATGATGTGACAATACTTTGACTGCATAGCATCATAGATGATTGAAAACAAAAATTTGACATTATTCAACATTTAACATTCCTAGTTCAATCTTGAAAGTATTAAATTTGGCCTCATCCAATGGCTTTATAAAAATATCTGCAACTTGATTGTCAGTGGGGACAAATTCAAGGCAGATGTCATTACATTCAACATGTTCTCTTATAAAATGATATCTTATCTCTATATGCTTAGTCCTGCTATGAGAGACAGGATTCTTAGCAATAGAGATATCACTGGACGAGTCACAATAAAGAGGAGACTCACTTACCTTGAGGTTGTAGTCCTCTAACTGATGTTGAATCCATAATAGTTGTGCACAACAACTTCCTGCAACAATGTATTTAGACTCAGCAGTGGAAATTGCCACACTTGTCTGCTTTTTGCTGCTCTAAGATATCAACCTCCTTCCTAGGAATTGACAATTACCATTTGTGCTTTTCCTGTCTTCTTTGCAGCCTGTAAAATCTGCATATGAAAATCCAGTTAGTTCAAAGTCATTGTTCTTAGGGTACCTGTTGAAGCCAAGCGGTCTCGAAGGATTGAAGCCGCGTGATCTAAAGCCAGCGGTCTGTGCGTTCTCCAATAATCAGACCGCGGCTTCCCCTCTGATGTACCAGATTGCGCCGGATAAAGATAAGTTGAAGCTGCGCGGTCTCGAGTTAGCGGTCTGTGCGGTCTCCCAGAATCAGACCACTGCTCCTCCTCAAATATGCGAGATTGTGCAAGATGAAGGTCGGCGATCTCCAGCCCTATCAAACAACTATTTGATAACCGCGGTCTGTGCGATCTCCCAGCATCAGACCGCCACTTCTCCTCAAGTATACGAGATCGCGTCTTGTGAAGGTCAGCATCATTCCGCCTCTCCAAGCGGTCTAGAGCCTGCGGTCTCAGCAGTCTCCAAGTACAAGATTGCTGGTTCATCTCGGATATACCAGATCGCTTCTTATGGAGAGAGGCGGTCTGGCCCTCCCGGTCTCTCCCTTATGGGGGAGTGTTCGCCACAACGATCTAACCGTCCGATGGTCTCCTCTGTCACACGACCTTCCTCCTGTCGTGTGACCGCCCGATCTCACTCCAGATCGCAGAGGTTGTTGCGGTCTCAATATTCCTGATCGCCCAGACCGCCCAGCTCTCTTGAGTATTGTGTATTTGTATTTAGTCCCACATCGTATATTTGCATTTTACTGTTTCCCTCCTAGTCTATATAAAGGAGGCAATACACTTGTAATACTTAGTTTTTTGGAAATAAAAATTCCTGTTATTTTCAAATTCTCACAGTACCAAAGGACAAGATGTAGGCTGCCTTTAAGGTATCTCAAAATCATCTTTGCAGCTGAGTAGTGAGATTTCTTAGGACATGTCTGGTACCTAGCACAAACACATGTGACATACATAATGTCTGGTCTACTAGCAGTTAGATATAATAGGGATCCAATAATGCACCTGTACATGGATTCATCAAAGGCCTTGCCCTTTTCATCCTTGTCCAGTGAAATGTTGGACCCCATGGGAGTTTTCATGGTGAAAGTTGATTCCATCCCAAACTTCTTGATAAGCTCCCTAGTGTAGTTGGTCTGAGAGATGCATATACCCTCATCAGACTATTTCACTTGGAGGCCTAAAAAGTACTTGAGCTCTCCCATACTGCTCATCTCAAACTCCCCTTGCATAAGGTTGGCAAATCTTTTGCAGAGGTTATCATCCGTAGACCCAAATATTATGTCATCAATATATATTTAGACTAGAAGACATTTGCCCCATATTTCCCTAAGAACCAATGTACTATCTATCTTTCGCCTCAAGAACTTGTTCTTGATGAGAAAGCTAGACAATGTCTCATACCAAGCCCTAGGGGTTTGCTTTAGACCATGAAGAGCTTTTCTAAGTAAATATACATGATTAGTGAGGGTTGGATGCACAAAACCTAATGGTTATTCAACATATACCTCTTCCTTCAAGTTACCATTGAGGAAGGCTGACTTGACATCCATTTGATATACTTTGAACCCCTTGTGGGCAGCATAGGCAAGGAATAGCCTAATTGCTTCTAACCTTGTAACAGGGGCAAAGGTTTGATCAATGTCTATTCCCTCTTCTTGTCTATAGCCCTTGGCTCCCAATCTTGCCCTGTTTTTGATGATTATACCATTTTCATCCAACTTGTTCCTGTAAATCCATTTGGTGCCAATAATATTGTGTCCTTGAAATTTTGGCACCAACTTCCATACCTTGCATCTTTTGAATTGAAGAAGTTCTTCTTGCATTGCTTGAATCCAAAAGGTGTCTTGGTTGGCTTCTTCAAACTTCTTGGGCTCCATTTGTGATAAGAAGCACAAGAATAGGGCCTCATT
This sequence comes from Dactylorhiza incarnata, assembly GCA_033032865.1. NCBI lineage: Eukaryota > Viridiplantae > Streptophyta > Magnoliopsida > Asparagales > Orchidaceae > Dactylorhiza > Dactylorhiza incarnata. Next base: position 1,811,101 of record JAWHQI010000107.1, on the reverse strand, counting down.
ATGAGCCCTGCTTCTGGTTAGTACACCTTGGTTCTGATCTCCAATAATTTGTTCTCTTGGATGATCCCTTAGGTGTCTTACAGCTGCAGGAAATTTGTCCTCAGCTTGCTGTAATACTTTTGCTGGTTCAGTAGTGTCTTCAACACCCTGGACCTCTTCCTCTTCAGGAATTGCAGCATCTGTATATGCTTTACTACTGCCGGTATGTCTTGCAAAGACATCTTTTCCATGTCCTTTTCATTTCCTATCAAAATAGAAGAACTAGACCAACCCTTATAGATTAGGTTGGTCTCATCAAATACCAAAGCATTGACTCTTCTACAACATGAGTTTTCTTGTTATAAACTCTATAAGCTCTACTATGCGAGCTATAGCCAACAAGAACCCCCACATTGCATTTCTCTGCAAACTTTATTAATTGAGATTTTCCATTGTTTAATATGTAGCATTTTGAACCAAAGATTCTAAAGAATGAAATTGTAGGTTATTTTCCTTTCAGAATCTCATAGGGAGTAATTCCATAAACCTTATTGATGGAAGCCCTATTAAGAACATAACATGCACTATTAACAGCCTCAGCCTAGAAGTATTCTAGGAGTGAGGAGTCACTAAGCAATGTTCTCCCAGCTTCTATCAAGGTTCTATTCCTCCTCTTAGCCACACCATTTTGTTGTGGAGTCCTTGGGGAGGAGAACTCTTGGGTGATACCAAATTCTTGACAAAACCTTGTCACGACTTCAGATTGAAATTCTGTGCCATGGTCAGTCCTAGTCCTGACCACAGCACATTGTAAGTCATTCTGAATAGCCTTGACATGATTTATAAAGACATTCAATGTATCTGATTTCTTCTTAAGGAAGAATACCCATGTATATTTTGAGTGATCATCAACAATCACCAAAGTATACAACTTCCCACCTAGGCTCTGAATCGGCAAATGACTAAACAAGTCCATGTGCAACAGATATAGACATCTTTCAGTGTCTTTGGAGCCAATACTTTTAAAGGTGACCCTTGTTTTCTTACCCATTTGGCAAGCATGACAGGGACCACTTTTAATATATTTTAAATTAGGATCATTCCTAACAAGGTTTTTAGAGAATAGTTTTTACATTGTCTTGTAGTTAATGTGGGCAAGTCTCTTGTGACATTGAACACAAAGAGACTCATTTTCATTAGCTACAAGACACATAGATGAAAAAGAATTACTGCATATAAAATCTAAGCAATAAACATTCCCACTCCTAGTGCCTGAGAGAACGGTCTCTAAGTCATTAGACTTTTTGATCAAGAACTGGTCATTGTGGAATTCAATGACATAGCCTAGATCATATAGTTGACTTATGTTCACTAGGTTGTGTTGCAACTCTTCAACATAAGCTACCCTTGTAATTGAAACTATGCCATTGGAGATCATACCATATCCCTTGGTGATTCCTCTTTCAGATCCACCAAAGATGACTTTAGGTCCATTCTTCACAGCTGTGTAGTCCTGTAGAAGATTTCTGGTTCCTGTTGTTGGATCGGTAGGCGCCCTTAGAGGCGGGGGGGGGGGGGGTGAATAAGGGTTTTAAAAAAACTTATATTATATTTTGTATAACTTTGAAAAAGCGCTTTGATTATTAAACTAGAGAAGATCAAGACAAATCAAGTGAAGTAAAAGTAAAGACATGATTTTATTAACTTGAGAACCATGATTACAAAACTTGATATCTTATCGAAGCTAGAAATCTAAGTTAATAGAAAGACTCTTTTTGTTTTCTATACCGACTCGTATCCCCACGAACCGGTTGGCTTTAGCCGATCCTTCCCCGGATATGGCCTCAAGCCGCTCTAGCCAACCCTTCCCCGGATATGGCCTCGAGCACCCCCTAGACCTACACCCGAGACCTAGTCGCCAACACGAGGCGAATTTCAGCCCTAAGTCCTACCCAGACCTAGTCGCCAACACGAGGCGAATTTACTAAACGATTACAGAAAAGATGTGAAATAAAAAGACAATAATGTAAAACTCCCTCTATGTGGATCTCTTGGAGAAGTAGATGAAGACGCAGAGTATGATCGTAGTCGATGCGGTCTTTCATCACGATGATGGCGCGTGTTGAAATCTTCTCCACGGATCTCCTTTAGTTTTTATGGATTTGTGGGAGTATCTCTCTGAAACTTCCTCTCTATGCTGTGGCACGAAGCTCTGGAATTCTGGATCTCAAGAGGCTTGGGAAGTCGGAGCCAAGATGTCCTTTTTATAGACTCAGCGCTAGCGCCTGCGCTAGTGGTACCGCCGGCGCTATCCCATATTAGGACATATTCTGCGCGGCAGAATCTTCAATCGGAGGAAATAATTTTCCCTTGCCAACTGTGCTCCTCGCTATCGCCTGCGCTATCGCATACCGCCTGGCGCTTTCTCCTTCTATAAGTTCTCCCGGCAATTGCGCTTCGAGCCAATATTTCATCGAACAGGAATTCGTCGACCGTTGCTAAGAGTTCGTCGAATGGTAGCTAGCGCCTACGCTAGTACTACCGCCAGCTCTAGTGGGAGATTTTGATTTGATGGCTTAACTTTGGGGGCAACCTTCCTATGTAATCCTTGAGTCATGTGGACTTTGTTAACCTGCACACTTAAACACATAAGATCAAATACACATAGGATTTGTTATTCTCAAACCTAGGAGATGCGGAAGACCATGTTCCAACAAACTCCCCCTTTTGATAATAACAAATCCATTAATGATAAATCAGAGCATTAATATATAAGCATGAAGAAACATACTTGTGTGTGTGTGAGAGTGATGACTTAGGATAATTTATGATTTTAGCATTTAGAATTGCTCCCCCTAAATACATGCTCCCCCTAAGTGAATGCTCCCCTAATATGTAAGCTATCATCTTAATTAAGCATTATATTATGATAGTAGATTATATTTATCATGTTGTTAGTTCTCCCCCTTTTGATATTAGCAAAAGCGGGTAAGGAGACACCACTTAAAAGTTGATAATAAGATAAAGGCATGATCGAGCTTTTAGAGAGAAGGAAGTGATAATGAGTTTTAGAACAATTTTTATAGAGATAGATCAGAGTTTTTAGCTTAAATTTATCAATGTTAGTTTTTCCGTTTTTTTAAGCAAAAAAAAATGTAATGATTTCTAAGTAACTAAACTACCCAGACAATATGTCTACACCCTAGCCCCGTACTAAGAGACGGATGGGCATGAGGAGCTGCATACATGTCTTAGGTTGGGGTGTTAGTCCCATATGCAAACACTAGACACAACTCAACCTAACACTCTTTCCCCCAGTGCCTCGCAAGGCCCCACTAGAACCCTCCCCGGTTAAGGACAAGACATGACTAGAGATAAAGGTTTATCTAATGTCTACAACCCTACGCCCCCGCTATGGTGAGAAATGAAGTCATGGATAATAATTATTGGAAACATTTAAGCGTTTTAATTCTAATGACATAGCCTATGGATTTATATTTTTATTTGAATTTATGAAAACACTCACATAGCTATTTTGAAGTCCATTAATAAATCAGAGTTTTTAGCGTAATAATATTTTCATAGAAATAAATCAGAGTTTTATAGCAAAGAAAAATCCATGTTAAAAGCAACCAATATAGAGTTTACCAAACAAGTCTACCACTTGTTGCAAGAAAGGAATTTGAAGATTCAAGTGATGATGCACCCAAAATGAAAGACTTTAAATAAGCATGAAAGCGCAAGGTAAAACAATTATATGGTGATGATGCGGAAGACTTATAGAAATACAAGAAACATCTTATTGTAATTAATGATGATCCATAAAAAAATATATGAGTTAAATTTCAAAAAGAAGATGTTTTTGTAAATCATTTTTCAATTAAACTCTTCAAGTTTGACAATAAAGTAACCAAGCATGAAATAATGTTATCAAAAAGAGATTACTACAATGTTACTTTAATTCACAATTTCAAAATATACCAAACATTGTAGAAAGCATGCTAGGTTATCTAGTGCATTTCATAAATAAAGAGTAGTATAGAATTAGCATTAGGATCCAATACTCATGAGAAGAAGTGTTATAGAAGATAATGATGTGCACATAAGTGTATTTTGAATAGAGTAAACAAATGTTTTAATAAAAAATACAAGAGATATGTAAAGTAAAGAGCACAATAAAAACAAAAATAATTTTACTTCCACACACTTCAATGCACAAAAAAAAATGTACAACTACCAAGGTGCTTTGCACACACAATGCTCATTAAGACTTATCAGGGTGCAAAGTAGTGCTTGGGGGATCACATATTTTATTTTTAATGTTGAGACTAGTGATCCGGTGTATTTAGAATAAGTGGTTTTTATTTTGAAAGAAAGTTATGGTTTGCACAAGATACTTTACTATTCTTTCCAAGGTGTTCAACCTTACAACGCTTATTAAGACTTATCAGGAGGTTCAAGTAGTGCTTGGTGGAGTTATCTTTGTCACTTTATTTTATGATTTTGTTTTGTACAAAGTTCTCCGAATACACTTGTTTTGCAAACCAATATAATTTATAAGAAAGATAACCACTTTTCTTAATTTTTAAAAGTGCAAATAAAGGAGTGTAGGTAAGATACTTGTGCAATTTTAATTCATTGTACTAATACAAAACATACACAAGCATTCTTAGATTAAACACAAATGTAGACAATCTTTAAGTGAGTGAATAATTTTTAAGTGAGTGAATAAAGATCATTATCAAATATAAAACATTTACTCATACTTAGAGGCATGCTAAGCTTAGTTCTATACCACTTTCAATATAATTGATGCACATATTAATAGATATATCAAAACATGATGAAAGCAATGTTCAAAGTAGTTTGAAAAGATAAATTGCAACATTATAGAAGTTCTAAATAATAGATTAATTCATGCTTGATTTTCAATGAAGTCCATACAATATTTTTGATATTTTTGAAGAATAATATTTATTTAAAGTTTGAACTCATAAAATTGATCTTGGACTTCCCGAGGACTACCTTATGAGAGGTTCGCCCGGTACTAGGTGATATGATGGGATGATAGCCCAAATCACCCTTTCGCAAGATACAAGTAAAAAGTTAAGTTCAAAAATAACAATTTTTGATAATTTTTTTGTTTTATATTTTTGTATATGATTTTTGCTTTTAGAAATAGAATTTAAACAAATGACAAAAAAAACACAAAGGCAAAACATATATTTTTTTTTTGTAATTTGGCTTTTGTATTTTTGTATTTGATTTTTCAAAAATGTAATAAAAGCAAAAATGCAGAAATGAATAGTACACATAGATTAATATATTTTTAGGGATTTTTCAAAATTTTAAAAATACAGAAAAACACATAGGTGCACTAGCGCAGGCGTTAGCGCTAGCGCGGGAAACAGTACCCGATTTTTGATGATTTTGAAATTTTTAATTGTTGATCTTGATTAAGTGTCATAATAGTAGTTTCATACTGAAATTTCAGATTTTTAGGAAAGGTCTAGATAGTGCAAATTTCATGAAACATTAGCGATTTTGTATATGACTTTACCAAATAAACTTTCCAAGTGATATATTTCATTATTGATGAGGATTTATCATGGGCTCTCTTCTTATGGAGAACCGGGCGGCGGTTACTCTAACCAACCACTTCATCCACTACTCTAGTGGGGAGTTTAAAGCGGAACCGCCATTCCCTCCATTCAAAACCGCGCATTAAGCGCGCCAACCACCGCGTAAACACCAACACCACCCGCTCCCGCCGGCGAGCGGAGCGCGCCGGAGCGCACCCCACATGGGGTGCGGCCTCCGCCGGGCAAGCCGCACCCGAGAGGGGTGAGGCCAAGCCGCACCCCTCATGGGGTGCGGCCAAGCCGCACCCCTCCATGGGGTGCGGCCAAGCCCCACCCCACCATGGGGTGCGGCCAGGCCGCACCCCACCATGGGGTGCGGCCACGCCGCACCCCCCATGGGGTGCGGCCAAGCCGCACCCCACCATGGGGTGCGGCCAAGCCGCACCCCCCATGGAGTGCGGCCAAGCCGCACCCCACTTGGGGTGCGGCCAAGCCGCCCCGCCCCCCCCTCCCCCCCTGCCATGGGGTGCGGCCGGGCCGCACCCCCCTTGGGTGCGGCCGCTCGGCCGCCCCCCTTGGGGTGCGGCCAAGCCACACTTTTCCAGGTGCGGCCGGACCACCCTCACTCAGCACGAGGGGCGGTTGGCCTTCCTCTTCCGCAGATGTTCCTCACCGGGGGGCTTGCAAATGGTCCTCCCGTATTCGCACTCTCGCCTGCCAGACCCTGATTTCCCTTTGGGTATCAACTTCTCGATTTATGCGTATCATCCTGAATGTCTCCATGTTCGCGCACACTCGAAACGTCTCTAAGCACGTCCAAGGTGCTTTCACGTTCGTTACGAGCTCAGAACGCTTCTGAGAGCGCTCAGAACGCTTCTGAGAGCGCTCAGAATGCCCCCAAGCGTATTCAAAGCGCTTCCATGTTCGTTGCGCGCTCAGAACGCTTCTGAGCGCGCTCTGAGCATTCTTACTTTTTCGCCTCACCTCGCTCGCTTTTCAGCCCCGCTCACTTTTACGCCTCGCCTCGCTCACTTTTTGTCTTTTCAGTTTCTCACTTTTCAGGAACAGTTTGTCGCCTTTCCTCAAAGGGCAAGACGGTCATTTATGAAAAATGGTGATCCGAGTGCCCCAAATCGAGAAATATGATTCGTCATCCAAGGTGGTTATGGTGGTTACGACGGCGAAATTACCGGGCTATCCCCGGCAAAAGCTATAAAAAGGCCCCCAAGGCTTCATTTAAAGGGGCCGGACTTTGAGACCAGAGAGAGCTCCTTGAAGATTTCCACGGATTTCTCCTTCGGCGCTTGAAGATCATCTTCGAGGACTTAGAGAAATCCTTATTCGCGAAAGCGGACAAGGTTCTCGCTTTCGTTCCCAAGAAAGCGGACAAGGCTCCCGCTTTCGTTCTCGAAAGCGGACAAGGCTCTCGCTTTCGTTCTCAGGAAAGCGGGCAGGACAGTCTCACTTCTGTCCTCTCGAAAGAAGACAGGGCTGTCTCACTTCTGTCCTCTGGAAAGCAGGCACGACCTTCTCACTTTAGTTCACTGCTGTGCTCGTAGGAAAAGTACTTAGTTTTTCCGAGGGGTGGCCTGTCACCCTCGGAGTGCTCTCCCTCTTTATCTCTATTATTGTAATGAGTAGCGGCCTGTCGCACTCGATCTCTTAGCATCTAGTTGTAACCTCTCAAGAGATAGTGAAATTTGGTCGGCACCGCTCCGACCACGTGGTTTTTCACCCTTTCCGGGTTTTCCACGCTAAAAAGTCCCAGTGTACTCAACAATCTCAAATTGACTGTATGCGCGCTTAGATTGCTCCCGAGCTAAGGCGGTTCAGTTGAACCGGTCTACCAAGAGCCCTAAGCGACCCGCAACAGTTTGGCACCATCTGTGGGAATGGATTCCCAAAACCAAGCAAAGGATTCCTGAGCGCAGCGCCCGCTTCTCCAGAGTTAACGGAACCAGCAAAAGTGGACACCTCCCCCGAAATATCCGACGCATGCAGTTCCTCAATCCCGGAGAACCCGGCAAAAGGAGCGCTCCTCGCTACTCCCGTCCTGCCCACGTGGCTTGGATCAACGGACAAACCGGCCCCTCTCGCGGCAGGGCAGGAGCTGAATGATGTCTCGCATCAACAAAGACAGTCCCCCCTGTCAAGGTCAATTTTAGCATACCCAGTTCCGTCGTGGCTAAAGCTCCCGCATTGCAAGGATTTCCACGGAGCAGAAGATCCGTACGAGCACGTTAATCACTTCTTGATGACGACACGAACGCTCGGACTTCCCGACCAAATCAGTTGCAAGATCTTCACCAAGACACTACGCGGAGATGCCCTCCGCTGGTATGAATCTTTGCCAAACGGAGCAGTTCACAACTTCACCGAGTTCTCCCAACTGTTCGTCGAATGGCATGAGGCACGCTCCCCAAGGATCCAAGGAGAAGAAAAGCCAGGCATGAACGAACCGACCCGCCCGAGGGGAACGGAATGGAGCAAGCAGCAAGAAAAGGTCCGCACAAATATTCGCCAGGAATGACCCTGTGCATGGATGGACTTCGCCTTAGACGCAAGCATAGGAAGCCCACCCCGCGAGCTAAGAAGAGCGTTGATAACACATCGCATCCCCTTCAACCTCTTGTTCCTAGCCGCCGTAGTGCGGCTCAAACTCCTAAGCGGTAACCTCAAACTCAGGGCCAGCAGCGCGGAACTCCCAGACGGAACTACGGTACCCACTGTAGGAGTCATCGCCCTCCCCGTCCAAGTAGGGAGGCACTCAGAACCAGTCCAGTACGACGTTCAGTTCATCGTCGCCGAGGCGGACTCCCCCTACGACGCAATATTCGGGAGCCTCGTACTGGACGCCCTGGACCATGACGTTTCCATGTCAGGGCGCATGACCGATAAAGGGAATATCCTTAGGAACGCACTGCATGGTTTCGACACACCTGCCTCCAAGCTCCCTTGGATCAGCAGTGACACGGCACCAGAACCAAAGCCTGAAAGGCAAAGCGCACGGAAGGACCGCGCAAATCCCGCATTGACAGAAGAAGTCAAACCCTAGGCACCGACAAGTCTGCAGGCAGTCGATGCAAGTCGCAAGAGAAAGGGCCAACAGCAGCAATTCGAACTGCTCACTCAGAGCCGAGCGGGCCGCTCCCAAGGGCTATTAAGTCAAAACCCCCAGATCTACACTCCGCTAAACACCTCCCGCAAGCACATTTTGTCCATAATCTGCAACAGCAAGGTTATCAACTGGCCCAGGGCGCTCTCCCTACACAGGGGAGATCAATCCCAGTTTTGCCACTTCACAAAGGCCGAGGACACCGAACGGAGCACTGCGCAAGGCTGAAGGAGGAGATTGAGCGTCTCATCCAGTCGGGACACCTGGAGGCCTTCCGTAAAGAAACACAGAAGAGTACCACCAAGGATCAGCCACCGGGTCACGGCCGCCCACCATACTGAACAAGCTCGGGCAAGCATAGCGCAACGAGAGCGCAACATTATTTCTTCCTCTCATAAAATTTGTATCAAAAACCTACTGGCTCAGAAGCCGTATGATTGCACTTACGCATGTATCAACGTTCATTTACTAGTTATCTTCTATCTGTTCTAAACTGTTCTACTACAGGAACCGCTTCGGGGCCTGGCCCCGGGGGCCTTATACCGCCGTCGATTGAAGGTCCGCCCTTCTCCTCCGCCGTCAGGTCCCGGTGTCGTAAGGGCCTGCCCCCCTTGTGTCTACCCTCGGTTTGAATACAAACGCTATTCACCAGCCAAGCCGCGAGCCAGACTCGTGCAAAAAAGCCGTGAGCCAGACTCGTGCGAAAAAGCCGCGAGCTAGACTCGTGCGAAAAAGCCGCGAGCCAGACTTGTGCAAAAAGCCGCGAGCCAGACTCGTGCATCGTAGGGGCCTGCCCCCCTTACGTTTACCCTCGGTTTGAATACAAAAGCTATTCACCGGCCAAGCCGCGAGCCAGACTCGTGCAAAAAGCCGCGGGCCAGACCCGTGCACCTATTTTATTATGTAAAAGCCGCGGGCCAGACCCGTGCACCTATTTTATTATGTAAAAGCCGCGGGCCAGACCCGTGCACCTATTTTATTATGTAAAAGCCGCGGGCCAGACTCGTTCACCTATAATATAAAAGCCGCGGGCTCAGGTCCGCGCAAGCTCATCTGTAACTTTGAAAATGATCGGGCTATGCAGGTGCTAACAACCAGGTTTACAAGATCGTGCAAATAAACAAGTACGATATATACAATAAAAGAGATACATCCACATCCGACAAACACGCAAACAAGCAACAAAACTTAAAACAGGAAAAAGAGAGATAGACAGCATCAGTCCTCGGCTACATCCGAGTAGTCATCTCCAGAAAGGTCTCCGGCTCCAAGGCCGGTGGTGTCACACCCGAACTTCCTCCCCATCATGCGAAGGGTCTTCTGAATGCCTTTCTGAAAGGAGACCTCACACTCGTCCGCTATTAGGGGCTCTACCTCCGACGTCATCACCTCAGCCCGAATCTCCTCCATCATCTGGAAACGCTCCTCCGCAAAAGAGAGGGAGTCCTTGTACTCGGCCACCCCGGTCGCCTTGGCCCCTCGAGCCTCTGCTCGATCGACAACAGCCGGTCCACCTCGCTCCGTAGGAAGCCCAACTCTCCCTCCAGGCGGAACATCTCCCCCTGTGCATCCGACAACTAACGAAGGGCATCCTCCGTGAGCGCCTTGTCACCACCGCACTCTGCGCGCAGCTTCCCAATATCAGCCTCCAGCTGCTGAACGCGGACTGAATCTCGGTCTCTTCTCTCCTGCAAGGCGGACATCTCGCATCTCGCCACGCGTAACTCCTCCTGAAGGGCGAAATAATTGTCCTTGAGACTCACATAATGGTCGTTCCACGTAACGGCAACACTGGTCAAAGCCTCCGCCTGCAAAAGCTAAGTGGTTAGCAAAAGCAAATAACAACGAAGAAGAAAGGCTAAATAATGAAAGGAGAACTTCATTTACCGCAAAGGCCATCGCCTGAAGAGAAGAGGAAACGCGCTTCGCCGGCATAAGAGGAGGTGGTGGCGGCAAATCCTCCTGTGGGACCTGAACGGCAGGAGGAGGCGCCAAGATCTCCACCTCCAGATCAGGCAAAGTCGGCTCTCCTCTAGGACGGCTCGGGCCGGCCTCGTCGTCATAACTCGTAGGTGCCGGCGGAGTGGGACGCGGGTCAGAAGGACAGTTCTTGAAGACGATCTTCCGCTTCCTCCCACGGTCTAATGGAACGGCAGCCTCCTGCTCCGGATCCCAGGAAAGTCCCACAGAGTGCAGCCGGTGTTCATCCACGCAACTAGAAATAGAGAGCAAGGCCTTTGACAACCCCTCTCGGCCAGGAAAACCTGGGATGGGAACAAACTCATCCTCCCGACCAGTCTGACGGCGGCAACGTCCAGGGAGCGATCTCCATAACTCCGGTAGCTCCCATCGATTCTGAACGTACCCGTAAAGGGTATTCCCATGACGGTAATCGGCTTTCGCGCCGAAATGGAACCAGCTCTTGTTGCTCCGGATCTCTATACGACCGCCCGGGTCGGTGGACACCTCACACCAGTCCTTGAAAATCTCAAGTGAAAAGCGCTTGCTATGCTCCCGAAAAAATACCACCAGGCCCATGATATTCGCCATCCCAGCCGGTGTAAACTGGGTAATCCGGACGCCACAAAATCGAAAGATCTCAACAACCTCCTCGGGCGGAGGAATGCGAAACCCGGACTTCAAACAGCTCTCCGAAAGAGCCATGAAGCCGGTCGGTGGATTTTGGGCGCGATCCTCCGCTCCTGGAATCTTCACCTCAACACTTGGGGGCATCCCGAACCGTTTGCGCCACGAGTCGACGCGAGCCCCGTCGAGAGTGGAGCGCATACGCATCGGCCTTGATTGGCCGCCTCGTCTCGAAGCCTGCAAAAAAAATTCGCACACATAAGCGTGTGTACATAGCAAAACAAATATTTCCAAATAAGCGCACCAAGCAAATTCAAGCCCAATGGGGCACGCTAGCGCCAACAAACCAATGAGCGGACGCACACGACCAAGGACGGAGCCTGCACGTACGAAAAGGCGCGTAAGCAACAGCCCCGTGCACGCAACCAGCCCCGCGCTCGCGCGGAGGCCGCGCACTCGCGCGGCCAACCACCGCGCCCGCGTGCGGCCAACCGCCGCACGCGCGCGCGCGGGCCGCACGCACGCGGCCGGCCACAACATGCGCATGGCCGGCCACCACCGCGCCCGGGCCACGCGCGCACGACCGGCCACCGCTGCGCCCGGGCCGCGCGCGCACGGCCGGCCACCGCGTGCGCACGTCCGGCCACCGCTGCGCCCGGGCCGCGCGCGCACGGCCGCCCACCGCGTGCGCGCGACCGGCCACCGCTGCGCCCGGGCCGCGCGCACGGCCGGCCACCGCTGCGCCCGGGCCGCGCGCACGGCCGGCCACCGCATGCGCGCGACCGGCCAGCACTGCGCCCGGGCTGCGCGCGCACGGCCGCCCACCGCGTGCGCGCGACCGGCCACCGCCGCGCCCGGGCCGCGCGCGCGCGGCCGACCACCGCACGCGCGACCGCCCGGCGTCCGCGCGCACGACCGCCCACCGCGCGCGCAAACGCCGGCCTCCGGCATCGCCTCCCCTCGGTCGAAACCACCCTTACGGGGAGAGCTCCGCCGTCCCCCCTTTTTTTCACGGTAAAAACAAAAACTTACCTCCACCATGACCAACGCGCCGCCCACGATGAAGATGACCGGAGAAAAATTCAAGAGAAAACCTTCGCACTCCTTCAAGTAAAAGAACGGACTCCGAAGGTTTGGGGGGCTTATGATGAGGATTCATCATGGGCTCTCTTCTTATGGAGAACCGGGCGGCGGTTACTCTAACCAACCACTTCATCCACTACTCTAGTGGGGAGTTGAGAGCGGAACCGCCATTCCCTCCATTCAAAACCGTGCATTAAGCGCGCCAACCACCGCGTAAACACCAACACCACCCGCTCCCGCCGGCGAGCGGAGCGCGCCGGACCGCACCCCACACGGGGTGCGGCCTCCGCCGGGCAAGCCGCACCCGAGAGGGGTGCGGCCAAGCCGCACCCCTCATAGGGTGCGGCCAAGCCGCACCCCTCCATGGGGTGCGGCCAGGCCGCACCCCACTTGGGGTGCGGCCAAGCCGCACCCCCCCCCATGGGGTGCGGCCGGGCCGCACCCCCCTTGGGTGCGGCCGCTCGGCTGCCCCCCTTGGGGTGCGGCCAAGCCGCACTTTTCCAGGTGCGGCCGGGCCACCCTCACTCAGCGCGAGGGGCGGTTGGCCTTCCTCTTCCGCAGATGTTCCTCACCGGGGGGCTTGCAAATGGTCCTCCCGTATTCGCACTCTCGCCAAAAGCGCCAGACCCTGATTTCCCTTTGGGTATCAACTTCTCGATTTATGCGTATCATCCTGAACGTCTCCATGTTCGCGCACACTCGAAACGTCTCTAAGCACGTCCAAGGTGCTTTCACGTTCGTTACGCGCTCAGAACGCTTCTGAGAGCGGTTAGAATGCCCCCAAGCGTATTCAAAGCGCTTCCATGTTCGTTGCGCGCTCAGAACGCTTCTGAGCGCGCTCTGAGCATTCTCACTTTTTCGCCTCACCTCGCTCGCTTTTCAGCCCCGCTCACTTTTACGCCTCGCCTCGCTCACTTTTTGTCTTTTCAGTTTCTCACTTTTCAGGAACAGTTTGTCGCCTTTCCTCAAAGGGCAAGATGGTCATTTATGAAAAATGGTGATCCGAGTGCCCCAAATCGAGAAATATGATTCGCCAGCCAAGGTGGTTATGGTGGTTACGACGGCGAAATTACCGGGCTATCCCCGGCAAAAGCTATAAAAAGGCCCCCAAGGCTTCATTTAAAGGGGCCGGACTTTGAGACCAGAGAGAGCTCCTTGAAGATTTCCACGGATTTCTCCTTCGGCGCTTGAAGATCATCTTCGAGGACTTAGAGAAATCCTTATTCGCGAAAGCGGACAAGGTTCTCGCTTTCGTTCCCAAGAAAGCGGACAAGGCTCCCGCTTTCGTTCTCGAAAGCGGACAAGGCTCTCGCTTTCGTTCTCAGGAAAGCGGGCAGGACAGTCTCACTTCTGTCCTCTCGAAAGCAGACAGGGCTGTCTCACTTCTGTCCTCTAGAAAGCAGGCACGACCTTCTCACTTTAGTTCACTGCTGTGCTCGTAGGAAAAGTACTTAGTTTTTCCGAGGGGTGGCCTGTCACCCTCGGAGTGCTCTCCCTCTTTCTCTCTATTATTGTAACGAGTAGCGGCCTGTCGCACTCGAGCTCTTAGCATCCAGTTGTAACCTCTCAAGAGATAGTGAAATTTGGTCGGCACCGCTCCGACCACGTGGTTTTTCACCCTTTCCGGGTTTTCCACGCTAAAAAGTCCCAGTGTACTCAATAATCTCAAATTGACTGTATGCGCGCTTAGATTGCTCCCGAGCTAAGGCGGTTCAGTTGAACCGGTCTACCAAGAGCCCTAAGCGACCCGCAACAATTATATCTCCATTTTAATATTTTTAAGGCTTATATTTACCAATGTAGTTTGAAAATGATAGGAAATGTAAGCATGATTGGACATGAATGAACAAGTCAAATATGCATGATTTTAGAGATTAACAATAGTGTTCATGCATAATCATACCATGTATAAGCCTAGATGAGAATACCCGGCCTGTATATCTTGGTAAGCAAATAAAGCCTAACATAGACATAAATATTCTTTAGGTGGCAATGTTAGAATGATAAGTTTGAGATTAATGTTATACCAAGTTTTGATTGTGTTTCAACTTAGAGACCTAGAATGGAGTGACAATTCTATTTGATTTGATATCAAAATGATTCAAAGGTCTAAACTAGAAATAAATCACAATACACACATAATACACCATAACACCAACCATGGTAAACAATTATAATGCCAATTGTTGTCATATAATTCATATACATGTGATAGAGATAATTGTTTTTTTTTGATGATTTTTTGATATGAATTATGATATACGATTTTAGAGAATTTTATCAAAAGGACAACACTAGATCATGGTGGTGCGTGTGGCCTTAGTATTTAAGACAATTAATCTTTCAATATGTCTTTTGTGATTTTCTTTATAATTTAGATAAATATCTCATAACAAATTTAGAGTTTAATTCATATGGATAATATAAGATATTTATAAGTAGTGAATATTAGAAAGATAGATAGGTCATCAAAATTAGATATAACTTTTGAATTTTGATCAATTTGATTTTATAAACATTTTAAGCTTTTAAGAGATAGCATCATATTTTCAATACTATATAGGATGACCATGACATGATAGTTCAAAAGGAAAATAACAATAAAAAGGACATTAAAGCACATCATGAAGTAGAAATTTGTATATTTCATTTTGAAAGGATTCTACTTCATGCAATTGATGATACCTAATGAATAAGAGATTTAGGTATCCAAAGAGGACCAGGTGTGACGGTTCCTTTGGGTACCCAAATACATCGTGTTTGCTTTTGAGGAGATGGAAGTGAATGAGCCCTTTTGAGTGGAGTTTGTGTTTCATCTTTAACTTTGGGTCTCCATTCAAATCTTGGTTTAACATTATTTTTAGTTTTTAAATTTCCATAATCATTTACTTGAACATTTGGATCAAAAAGGTTTTTGAATTTATAATTTGAAGGAAATTTGTTTGCATTTAATTTTAGGTTGGGAGAAACTTGATTTTGTAAATAATGATGATTTTGATTTACAAACACTTTGTGATTCTTGCTCCCATTATTAGACTTTGTTAAGATGTTCATATTCATATTCAACTTGCTTTTAGATATTTCTTGATATTGTGAATTTGTATTTATAATTTTCATAAGCAAGTTGATTTTTGATTTTAATTCATCATTTTTTATCTTTAGATTATGTCTAGCTTTATTATAAGCTATTGTGCTATTTTTAAGAGTTGAAATAATTGAATCTGTATGATCTTGATAGTTATTTCTATATTCATCAAATGTTTCATCCATCTCTTTAATTTCAATTTTATAGTCTTTGCACTTAGCACAATCATTTATCAAAGATGAATTTTCTAAACATAATTTTTCATTTTGTTTTTGTACAATAAGAAGTTCCTTCTCAAGTCCCTTGTATTTTTCTTTTAGATTATTAAATTCTAAACAAGGTGTAATAGTTTCATTTAAAGAGACATGGGTAAGACTAGATGAATTCGCATTTGATTCTTCTTTAACTTTTGTTTTTAAACTTTTATTTTCTAAGCGCAATTTGCAATTTGCATTTTTTAATTTCTTAATTTTGCACTTAGTAATTTGTAGTAATTGTAAAGTAGAAATAGAATTACAAACAGTAAGAGAATTTGATTTCCTTACAGTGCAATCAGAAGAGGCAAGATTTGAACAAATAGTTCCTTTGACATCCTTTTGGCACTCCTCTTCCATTGATGCTTTTCATATTCCTTTTCTCTTAATGTATTGCTCTCTTTTTCTAAGTTGATTTCCATGATCTCCATGGTTTTGCTATGAGAGAGATCTTCTTGAATAACTATGGATGCTTGTATGTCCTTCTCCTCTTGTGTTTGTTCTATACCTGCGAGAGGAAAATCATATATTTCTTCAAGAAATTGCCAAACTTTGTATGCACTAGAAAAACAATATATTAATTTGAAATTTTCATTTGATAGAGCACAAAATAAATAATGTTTGACTTTTGCATTTAGTTGACGTTCTTTTTTATTTGATTCATCCACAGGTCTTACAATGGCTAAATTCCATACTTTGACATCTAAAGTCTTAATAAATTTTTCAATTAAAATTTTCCATCCTTTATAATTTGTTCCTTCAAATAAAGGTGGTTTAGGAGATTTTTCTTCTTCATAAAAATTTACCCAACTAGTAGAAGCGAGATCATGAGACGCCATTATTCCCGGTTGTTAAGCCGATTTGGAATAAACTATCTCTGATACCACTTGTTGGATCGGTAGGCGCCCTTAGAGGGAGGGGGGGGGGTGAATAAGGGTTTTAAAAAAACTTATATTATATTTTGTATAACTTTGAAAAAGCGCTTTGATTATTAAACTAGAGAAGATCAAGACAAATCAAGTGAAGTAAAAGTAAAGACATGATTTTATTAACTTGAGAAGCATGATTACAAAACTTGATCTCTTATCGAAGCTAGAAATCAAAGCTAATAGAAAGACTCTTTTTGTTTTCTATACCGACTCGTATCCCCACGAACCGGTTGGCTTTAGCCGATCCTTCCCCGGATACGGCCTCAAGCCGCTCTAGCCAACCCTTCCTCGAATATGGCCTCGAGCACCCCCTAGACCTACACCCGAGACCTAGTCGCCAACACGAGGCGAATTTCAGCCCTAAGTCCTACCCAGACCTAGTCGCCAACATGAGGCAAATTTACTAAACGATTACAGAAAAGATGTGAAATAAAAAGACAATAATGTAAAACTCCCTCTATGTGGATCTCTTGGAGAAGTAGACGAAGACGCAGAGTATGATCGTAGCCGATGCGGTCTTTCGTCACGATGATGACGCGTGTTGAAATCTTCTCCACGGATCTCCTTTAGTCTTTATGGATTTGTGGGAGTATCTCTCTGAAACTTCCTCTCTATGTTGTGGCACGAAGCTCTGAAATTCTGGATCTCAAGAGGCTCGGGAAGTCGGAGCCAAGATGTCCTTTTTATAGACTCAGCGCTAGCTCCTGCGCTTGTGGTACCGCCAGCGCTATCCCATATTAGGACATATTCTGCGCGGCAGAATCTTCAATCGGAGGAAACAATTTTCCCTTGCCAGCTGTGCTCCTCGCTATCGCCAGCGCTATCGGATACCGCATGGCGCTATCTACTTCTATAAGTTCTCCTGGCAATTGCGCTTCGAGCCAATATTTCGTCGAATAGGAATTCGTCGACCGTTGCTAAGAGTTCGTCGAACGGCAGCTAGCGCCTGCGCTAGTACTACCGCCAGGGCTAGTGGGAGATTTGGATTTGATGGCTCAACTTTTGGGGCAACCTTCCTATGTAATCCTTGAGTCATGTGGACTTTGTTATCCTGCACACTTAAACACACAAGATCAAATACACATAGGATTTGTTATTCTCAAACCTAGGAGATGCGGAAGACCATGTTCCAACACCTGTCATGTGCATTGAGCACCCACTGTCCAAGTACCATATTTGGTTGAGGCTGGTACTTGAACTAACCTGCAAGAAGGAGTTTAGTTACCCTTAGGAGCCCAAATAATTTTGGGTCCTAGGTACTTGTTAGCATGATGAAATGACCTCACACCAGCTGCACCCTTTGCAGGAAGACTTTTCTTTGCACTTGGCACAATGGGATTGTGCTAACAATCTATGGCAAAGTGTCCCACTTTACCACAACACCAACATTCATGAATATTGTGTCCCCTCTTCTGAACATTTCTTGAGGAGAGAGCATCACTGTGCTTATGTTCAGGAGGGGAGACATCAACATTTTTATGTTCCTTTCAGAAAAAAATCTGGCTGAATGTTAACCTCTGTGCAGTCTTGACACCCTTTGTCTTAATGGAATCAACTTGCTTTGGCTTGGGGGTCAGGCGAGATTGGATGGCATCAGAATCTAAGCAATAAGACTTGTCTCTAGGTTTGGCAGCAGCCATATTCTTTGCTGGACAGAACTTGGAAGAGCTAGCTTCCATACTTTTGAATGATGGGGCTGAAGTACCAAATACAAATGGTCCAGGTTGGACCATTTGAATTTCTTCATGGGGAGCCTTTATGGCACTCATTCCCATGCCCTTTCTTCCACTATGGGAAGGAGTGTTTTCCTTTCTATAGGAGCTTCTATTCTTCCAGTGACCATAAATGCTGTCATGATCATATCTGTTAGAAGGAAGCAACACCTTATGAAAGGTGGTATGAGGCTTAACCTTGTCCTTGCACTTTTCCCCACTCCCTTCTCCTACTTCAATTTTATTGAACCCTAGTCCTCTCCTATTAGTTTGGGAGGAAAATGTGTCAATAATAGGAAGCACAGATTTGGGCTTGGAGAATTGAGCCACTAGGCTCTTTTCTTTCACAAGCTTCTCCTCAAGGTCCTTGATGACCTTGTTCTTTTGGGATATGGTGCTCAAATGCACAATTATTATTTCCTTTAGATGGCTTATTTGTCTACTCATCTGAGCCACCATGGAGGGTGACTCAGTGCACTCTTTCTTATCCATTTTATGGGAAGCAATTTCTTCGGCTTGCCTCTTGGCCAGCTTCTTGCTCTTTTTTAGAGCTTCCAAGAGAGCGTCATACTTGTTAATCAATTGAGTGTCATCTTCCTCAGATTCTAAATCACTTCCACCAATTGATGAATGTGCTTCAGATTCTGGGCTTGTCTCATAATCAGAAGAGGAGATGGAATGAATCAATACCTTTTCACAGTCAGAGTTGTTCTGACTTCCTTCCTCATCAGTAATGGCCATATGACCTAGCTAACCTTTGTCCTCTTCATCCTCCTCAATATCACTATCTGAATGTGATAGAGGGGCCCTGATTCCAACCTTGGCAGCAGGACAATCATCATCTTTTTCTGCTGCAAACAGCCCAATGTAGGCTTCCTCTTCATCATCTGAATATGAAGTTGAGGATTCAGATTCACTCCAGCTCTTTCCTTTCTTTGCTAGGAAAGATTTTTCACCCTTCCTATCCTTTTGGTGGTGATGTTTCTTATCACCCTTTTCCTTCCTTTTGACTGGACAGTCAGCTATGAAATGTTCAGGCTTGCTGCAGCAATATCAAATGATGTTATTTGAAACATATTTACCAGATTTAGATTCATACCTGTCACCCCTGGGGTGCTGCTTTTTAGATCTGCTGTGGTCTTTCTTGGAGTGTGAGGAGGAGGAGGGCTTGTTATTCCACTGCTTCCTCCTCATCATCTTCTTGAACTGCCTTGAGAAAGCAGCAAACTCCTCATCAAATGAAGAGCTGTCTGAAGTACTATTCTCAGACTTATCTAATACAGCACTCCTCCTTGGAGGAGACACCATCCTGGCCTTGCTCTTCTTGGAGCTGCCAGCCTTGAGAGCCATAGATCTCTCCCTTGCATGAGCCCTTGTTGAAGTGTCTTCTTCCTTTTTTGCAGATAACTACATCTCATAAGAGAGCAGCTTCCCAAATAGTGTATGGGTAGGAGTCTCACCAAGCTTGGCCACTTCCCTGATGGCACATATTTTTGTGTCCCAGTCTCTAGTTAGAGATCTTAGGAACTTGTCATTAAGCTCATAGTCACTGAACACTCTTTCATAGGTTCTTAGTTCATTGACTATCCTAAGGAACCTTTCATAACAAATTGAAATGCTTTCCTGGCTCATCTCCCTGAAAGCTTCATATTCTTGGTTGAGGAGTGATTTTCTATCATCCCTCACCTCAGTTGTCCCTTCCATATACACCACTAGTGTATCCCACATTTCCTTGGCAGTTGTGCAGTGCACCAAGTTCTGAAATGTAGAGTCATCTATTGCATTAACAATTATGTTTTGGGCTCTTTTATCCATAGTGAATAATGCAAGTTCATCCTTGGTCAAGTCATTGAAATCCTTGGCCACTCTCCTAGTTGGATCTATGGTGGAGGAAGTTTGAAAAGTGAAGGGCTCTAGTTTTACTGTGATGTAAATCCTTGGGTCTGATGCTTCCATAAACAATCTAACCCTTTGCTTCCATATGCCAAAGTTTTCTTTGTTGCATATAGATAACTACATGGATCCCATCTCCTTCTGCAATCCATTGGAGGCCATTGGATTGAGATATGATTACTCCTTTATAGGATCTGGTCAGGCAGTTATGTCCTTCTTGACCAACCTATCTCTGATACCACTTGATAGTTTGTTAGGATGTAGTCTTAGTCACCTAGAGGGGGGGGGGGGGGGGGGGGGGGGGTGAGGGTGAATAGTCTCTTTTATTTTTAGGCTTTAACCTAGTTGTTTTCTGATTTCAGGTTAGTTATATATCAAACACACAGAAAACACACAATGGTTTATAGAGGTTCCTCAAGACAGGGTGTCTTGAGTAGTCCTCTTTCCCCCTTCACCTTTCTAAAAATGAGTTAGATAAGGCCAACACCTCCAAACTCAGCTCAAAGAGCTTACAACACAGATCCCTCAGGATCTCTCAGGTTTTCCCAAACCCTACCTCAGGCTCAACAGCCCTACCTCAGATCTCACAAAGATCCTACACTCAAGCTGACCTCTCAGCTCTACTGCTCAGGTCAAACAGCCATACACCCTCAGGTAAAGATGCCCTACAATCTCAGAACTGTTAAGTTCCTACATAAGTAATAATAGATGAATACAATCAGAAGATAAAAGAGGTCAAGTCTTGGTCTTCTGTTGCTGAGCAACTGCTGTTGCAGTCTTGAAACAGGGAGGAGAAAAATGGCCTCAACAGTGATTCTTCTGATCTTTTCCTTCAGATGATGGATGAGGATCAACTTGTTCTATCTTAAGTTGAACAAGAGGAACAATCTATTCTCTCCTTACAGCCTCAGGAAGCAGGTAATGAAAGCTTTCTTGGTTGTCGTCAATGGAACAGTAGTATGTTCTTCTTCAGTGAGTGAGAGAGTTCTTTTGCAAAGCCCTAATTGTTTCTTTTATACTCCACTGTTCTTCAACGGCTATCAGATGTCCTTCTGCACAGTATGGGAGTGATTGGAGCATCCACTCTTGCTTTACAGCGTGTTGAGCCAAAAGCAAACCCGCCAGATCATTTGAATCTGTCTCAGCATTTGGGCTGAGATGGCCTGCATTCTCAACAGCTACTTCTGTCCCGTCCAAGCGGATCTGCTGAGACAGACAGTTGTCTCAGCGATTTTCTTCTATCTGCAGCTCAGCTGGCCCAGACACCTTCTCAGCGGCTCCTGGCCTTGTCTCAGCGGTTCAGGTGAGACTGAGAGCTTGTCTCAGCTATTTTGGCAGTAACCCACTGAACTATCTTTCCATCTTGGAATAAGCTAACCCTACATAGTCATGAGATGAAATAGGGTTTATCAAATACAACTTGTACTTAGCATTGAGTGTGATGCTTCTTCAAATCAAGGGAACATTGAGGGTAATATTCCCAACATATATACTGCATTCGTTTTCATGTGTCTTTGTCGACTTAATTATCTTACTCATTTTTTCAAGTAGTGATTAGGGGGACAGACCCCAAGATGACCGGTGAAGATCGAATGCATTCAAACCGTGACGACTGTAAGAGGGGCATGCCCTTACGATGTCCGGTCCTTACTGCGGGGAGAAGGGCGGACATTTGATCGACGACAGTGTGAAGTCCCAGGGGAAGGGCCCCGGAGTAGTCGGTGAAGAGCGTATGCGTTCAAACCGTGACGGCCGTAAGAGGGGCAGACCCTTATGACGCCTGTTGGAGTTGGGGAACACTTCTGGCCAGTGTTCGTCGAACAGCGTTCGACGAATGGAGAAGAGTTCGTCAAACTCCGCCTGCGTTCGACGAACGGGTCCTTGATTACTCCCGTCTCAGCGGCTCATCAAACGGGAGAGGCCTGCGTTCGACATTTGATGCCTGCGCTCGATGCCTGCGTTCAACGCCTGCGCTCGATGACTGCGTTCGACGCTCGACGCCTGGTGTACATGCCATCTCAGCAGGTTCCATCTCAGTGGACGTTATTGAACCATCTCAGCGGATGTTTGGTCTGAGCCCGGTTTGGCGCCCTATTTAAAGGGTCTATAACCCTGGTTTAGGGTTAAGAAGAAGGAAAAAGGTCGTTAAGCAAGAAAGGAACAGAATAGTGCTTTCTTGGCGGCGGTTACTCTGTTCTTGTCTGGAGAGGGTTAAGTGAGGTAGGATCGGTTTTGATCCTTGTAACCTTGTAAGCTGTAATCCGTCTTAGTGAATAGAAAAAAGAGAAGAGGAAGGGGAGAGGGGACGTAGCCCGGATTGGGGTGAACCTCTGTACATCTGTGTGTCTTCTGTGTTTTTCTGTGGTTTGTTTTTCTTTCGAATTCCTCATCTCGGCACACCACTTTTCTTTACATTTGGTATCAGAGCTAGGTTCTTGATCCTGGAAATGGGTTCTGGTGGCGTGCAAATCGAGATCGAGATCGAGAAGTTTGACAGAAGTCGATTCGATATATGGAAGATGAAGATGGAAGATATGTTGATTGATCGAGATCTATGGTCTGCGATCAAAGATGATCCTCCCGTTCCTAAGGTTTCAGAGAAGGATGCGAGCGCATCGAAGGGAAAATCTGCAGAGGCGACTGCAGATGTTGCAGCGGAGGCTGCGGCCTGGACGAAAACCAATCGGAAGGCTAAGGGCCTGATCCGATTATTCCTAGCAGATTCAATCTTGACTAATGTCATGGAGGAGACTTCAGCACGAAGTCTGTGGCGTAAGTTGGAATCCCTTTACCAGAGCAAGTGCCTGGTAAACAAATTGCTATTGAGGAAGAAGTGGTATAAACTTCAAATGCATGAGGGCAATTCGTTTTCAGAGCACTTGACTCAATTCAATACCATTGTGAGTCAGTTAATCTCTATTGGTGAGAAGATCTCGGATGAGGATAGAGCCATCACCTTGTTGTGCTCGCTACCAGATTCATGGGACAATCTGATTGTTGTGATTGGGGGGAGTGGAGACAAGGAACTGTCATATGATACTGTATGTGCAACTCTTTTATCTGAGTAGACCAGGAGAGGAGGGTATGAGGCGATGAGCAAAGGTGCTTTGAGTGTATCTAGATCCCATCCTCAACAAAGGGAGAGCAAGCATGGCGGATATCGAGATAAGTCTCGAGGTAGATCCAAGAGCCAGGATAGGGAGAAGAGTAAGAAGCCCATTCGGTGCTGGAAGTGCAATGAGACTGGTCATGTGAAGTCTCAATTTCTGAACAAGGCCGTTCAGAAAAAGGAGACACCGACAACTTCTGGTACGAAGAAGGAGGGCGACGGCGGTGACATGTACATCGCTGGCTCGTGCGTTGCTCAGAGAGATTTTGATATGTGGTATGTAGACACAGGAGCATCATACCACATGACCCCTCATAGGCACTGGTTATGTGAGTATGAGAGGTTTGATGGTGGAGATGTCATGCTGGGTGATGATTCTGCTGTGCAGATCATTGGGCGTGGCAAGGTGATGTTGAAGTTGTCTAATGGGATCACAAGGTCTCTTACCAATGTGATGCACATTCTTGTGATGAGCAGGAATTTAATCTCGGTGGGTTCCATGGCGGATGCAGGAGTGCACTTCAGCTGTGATAAGCAATCTTGCAAGATGACAAGGGGGCAATGGTGATTGCCAGTGGAGTGAGACATGGAACACTGTATACTCTGCTTGCTGATACAGTGGTTCCAAGTGGGGCTGTTATATCTGAGAGCCAGGAGGTTGAACAGGAGGAGGTGTCCAGGCTGTGGCATCATCGGCTTGGGCATATCAGTGAGAAGGGGATGTCGGCCATGGCATCTGGTCAGATGGTGGAAGGGGTGCCAGAGTGCTCCACAAGCCTTGGGTTCTGTGAACATTGCCTGCTTGGCAAACAGACCAGAGTAAGCTTTCGTGGGACGGGCACGAGGGCAACTGAAGTGCTGGAGTTGTTACACAGTGATGTGTTTGGGCCAAATCCAGCTCCATCTCTATGCAGCGCAAGGTACTATGTGTCCTTTACTGATGACCTCTCACGTTATTCCTGGATCTAATTTCTCAGGTCCAAGTCAGAGGTTCTGGACAGGTTTAAGGAATTTAAGAACCTGGTGGAGAACCAGTTGGAGAGAAAGGTGAAGGTCCTCCGTTCTGACAATGGAGAGGAGTACTGCTCTGATGCTTTTGAGCGGTACTATACTGAGCAGGGGATTGCACGGCAGAAGACCACACCGTACACTCCAGAGCAGAATGGAGTGTTGGAGAGGCTGAACAGGACCTTGATGGAGAAGGCCAGGTGCATGCTAAGTTGGGCAGGTTTGGGGAAGGATTTTTGGGCTGAAGCAGTGGAGACTGCAAACTACCTGAAGAACAGGTCGCCTACATCTGCTGTGGAGGGATGTACACCCTTTGAAGCCATCTTCAAGAGAAAGCCAAATTTGGCCTATGCTCGTGTGTTTGGGTGTGATGCATATGTTCACATTCCAAAGGAGAAGAGGGGGAAGCTTGATGTTAAATCTGAGAAGTGCATCTTTGTGGGTTACAAAGATGGCATAAAAGGGTACAAGCTTTGGAACCCTGTGACCAGGACTGTAACATTCAGCAAGGATGTGGTGTTTCATGAAACCAGTCCACAGGCAGTCACACAAGCTGAGAAGGATAAAGAAGCAGAGAAAGAGACAATGGTGGTGGAAGGAAGTTTTGAGAAAGGAGCTACCATTGCTGGGGCTGAATCTGATTCTGAATCAGATGATTTAGAGGTGGTGAGAAGTGCTGATGAGTCAGAAGATGAAGCTGAGGAAATTCCACTTCTGAGGAGATCGACAAGGGAAAGAAGGGCACCAGTGAGATACCCCCAATGTGCAGTGGCTGCACAATATTGCTTGAGTATGCTTGGTGAAGATCCAATCTCTGCCAGAGATGCTAGATCAAGGGCTGATTCAAATCAGTGGGAACTAGCCATGGTGGATGAAATGGAGTCTCTGAGGAAGAATCAGACTTGGTGTCTGTGTAAGCTTCCAAAGGGGAGAAAGGCCATTGGAAGCAAGTGGGTTTTCAAGCAGAAGGTGAAGGGTGATGTGATGCGATTATTTCGGCAAGTGTACCGGTCGCGCAAGTAATAATAATGGGGAAAATACCCGAGTGTCGGTCTCTCAAGGAACACAGTAAGGTGGAGTTAGGTTTCGAGGAAGGACTTGAGATCGAAGTCCTTGGTCGGGGTTACAATGGATGGTTGGTTTGGTTTGCGAATAGTAAAATAAAATATTACGACTACTCCTATGCAATGCCGCTATGCAATGCTTCGCTTGGTGGAATGGAGACTAGGCAGACCTTGAGCGCGCTGCGTTGCAAGGGCGGATGGACGAGTAGGCAAGCGGAGTCGAACTGTGCAGGCCTTGAGCGCGCTGCTTCGTTAGGCGGGATGGAAAACACGGGCCGCTGTGCCACGCTTCGGTAGGCGGATGGGCGAGTAGGCTAATGGAGTGGAATGGAGAGAACGGCGGAATGAGGGTCGCAAGCACCTCGTCAACAAGCACGCCACTAGCAATTGCTAGTGCGGCACCGAACACAATGACGAAATAGAAGTTAAATGGGGGCGCACCTCATTAAGCACAAATGAACAATACAATCTCAAATAAATGAAATAAGCATTACATAACTAGAATCATTGTGCACATCATCAATAATGTAGAGGAGACTAACCTAAACAAACATCAACATAGAGAAAGAAAAAGAGAGTAAAGGAGTCGACCAAATCCGAAGCCTTGCCGAAGATTCACGGTTGGAATCGCAGGGTTGTCAATCCGCGTCCAAACTCGGTCTTCAACTGCGTCCGAGGTAGAGGAGGGCTGTCACTTCCTCCCAATGGCTCGTCTTCTTCGTGTCACGATCCGATCTACTCCGATACGCAATCTCCTTGCTCGATATGGGCGATCTTTGGGCTAGAAATCTCTCCTTGGGGCTCAAGGATGATGGAGGAGGCCTAGGGGGGTGAAAAACCAGCGGAAAGGGCGAAAACGGCGGACTGGACGGAGTTGCAAAGCGTGACCCCGCCCTAATTCGCGAACAGGGCATTTTATAGGCGCTGGAATAAACAGTGCGCACGGTCGTTGGCGCACGACCAGTGGTCGTGCGCACTAGAATCCTGTGATCGTGCGCCTGACTGGACGGAGCCTGCAAGGGAAGAAAATTATAAAATACAAAGTTCGAACGACCAGTGGCGCACGACCAGTGGTCGTGCGCACTGTCGTAAGTGGTCGTGCGATAAGCCAGACGGAACTCATGAAATGGGCGTTAAGTGCGCACGAGCAGAGGCGCACGACCAGTGGTCGTGCGCGAAGGAGCCAGTGATCGTGCGCAGTGTTCCTGTACAGAATTGTACCGGGAACACGTGCATGACTCCTGTTCCAACATACGACACCAGTCTGGCCACTGAAGGTGGCACTTAACACAGCATGACAACTAGTAACAAAGATGAACAAGAAATAACACCGAAACGGGCCTAGAAGTGCACTTAGCATGGAGTGTTAAATAAGAATGAAAACATGTCTAAAGTGACGTGCAAAGACTAGAAAATCGGCCCGGATGAGTCCATAAATGTGTATATGATCAGGACTCATCACACCCCCAGACTTACCTGTTTGCGCGTCCCGAGCAAACGAATCCGGTGGAGTGTGAAAATGGTAGTTAGCAAGGAAAATTACGCAAGGGAGTACAATGCTAAGTAACAAAAGCATGCAAATAGAAATTTCATAAAAAGAGATTCTAACTATGCTAACTAATTTACGAAAGTACTAGAGCGTAAACAATGACTTATCAATACTCAGTTGGTGAATTGTGAAGAATTTGACGATCATGCCCGGTGTGAAAGTAATAAGCCACTGAGGAGGGTGTTGCACAAGATCGGGGTTCGGGAATAACTCCGCTGAAATCCATCAACGTCGGGAACCATACGCTTGCCCGGTCACACTCTCTCCACGGTGCTAGCAAACTCGCGAGATGAATCAATAGGACTTTTAGGATTATATTGGGGCTTAGGTTGCGGTATGATAATCAAGGGTAAAAACGAAGGCTACGCAACCAACATGAGTCAACGGGACGCTGCACCAAGCAAAACCACAAACAAAGCTCGTGTGACACACCCCCAGACTTATTATGAGAACTAGGTGTGCACACAGCCTACTCCACAAATACCAACAGATTTTTTTTTAAAACGCTCGTGAGGATAACTTTTCAATACACTTTTTTTTATTTTCATTTCAATATCATATTTTTCTTTTTCTGGTCTTATCCTCCGGTTGGTTCAAAATCAGCAAATAGAGTTTTTTTTACTCCTTCTCAACACAACGATTCCAAACATCACACCAAATCTAGAACATGAGTGCATATAACATATACTTGATTGCGACAGTGGGATAAGCTTCAGGCCTTGGTGAATGGAGGAGGAGCTGAACAAAGGGAGTGGTAGACACAAATTGTGGGTTGCAAAGGTGAGCGAATAGGATAGGGAAAGCAAAGGCTCAATCTAGCCAAAAGGTGGCCTATATCACATTTATCTCAACGAATCGCCCGCACCCATGCTTCAAAAGTCGCTTGGGGCAAGTTCTTAGCCCACGAGAAAGGTAAACCTTCCTCCCGACTCGAGCAACATACAACTAGCGCTCATATACACACAACACCGGGCTATCACCAATTTCAATCACATTCACCACTTGAGTAGAATAAATCTACAACTACGCATAAATACTAATCATAAATTAAATGCATAGAAATAATCTAATTTTACTCAAATTCTATTGTAGCATGCGGATGCGACTAGAACACTACTTGAGTCGACATCGCGCTCCCAATAGTAATTCCTAAGCTAACATCCAACTTCACATTCCTAACCAAAATAGTTTATTCGGAACTAAACAAATAGATAAGCACGCGCTCATGTGGGTGCAGTGGTGTGTGAAGTATGGAATAATGATGACGATGATGAAAAATTAAAAACAAACGTCTAGCATGCGGTGCAACCTGTGCGCATAGTGAATAACACGTGCTCTCCCCCAGACTTAATCTAATCATTATATCACAAAAACTGAAAAGCTAGGGAGGAGAAGTGTTACCCAATGCTCAGAATTGAGCATACCAGACGATTGGCGATAAACTCGTGAACAATCCGCAACTCCCACCAACACAAAGTATAAAGCACCTGCAAGCAATACACTAAAAACAACAAATATATATATGCACTGAATTAAAACATGCGAGAGAAATAAAAACAGGAAATCTGAATTGTCACCCAAGGGGTGAACCAATCCCTGCGAACAAGGTAAAGCAAATGCACATAAAACAAAAGGGACGAAATAAGCAAACAAAATTCTCAACACGATGCCCAGATGAGCATTTAGAATCATAGAGTTATTATTACAGCAAAATAAAAGATGTTCATATGACGCAACGAAACATAAGAATCAACAGCAGCACGAACAAGATAAAACTGAGATTGGCCAGCACACGGGGTGGAAGATCACTCGTCGTCGCTATCACTATCTAGAACAACGACGGACGGCGAAGGTCTGCATGAAGATGCAGCACGGCCAGGAGGTGGGGGAATATTCAGCCCTCCCCGCAAGGCTTGCTGATAGACAAAGTCCGTCAGCCAATACTGATTTGCCTCCAAATCGGAGAGGCGCTGGTTGAAGCTTGGGACCTCCGGTGCTCGGGAAGAACTACCCTCCTCCATGTGTTTCCGCTCCTGTTTGGATGGCCTACGCTGCGGCTGCGGAAGGGCTAACTCTCGGTGTGTAGGCGGTGGCACAGCCGGCTCTCCGTGCTCCTCATCAACATGCCTTTCTCGAGGCGCATCTCCCGACATGACAACTACAAAACGCCTGCTACTCTTCTTTCCCATGACCCGCAGTAAATGAAAGCTCACCATGGTGGCCCGAGTGATGAAGGAGGGTACAGTCACCTGCACCATCGGAGGCAGCTGACTCCACACCCCCAATCCCTTGGCAATACGCGTGATGTAATAGGCACCACCAATGGCGCCAGTGAGACCGTAAGTGGCCTCGTGGTGGAGGAAGAGAGCGAGCAAGTAGCCCAGATGCAAGGGCAGCCGGAATTCCATACTATATAAACAGGTCAGATCTTGCCACCCCACGACATTCTGACTAAGAGCTCGGGCAACGAGGGAGTGGCTAAGGACATGCTGCAGGTATCGGAGAGCAGGCGCGACGATCCAGGTGGATTTGCTTTTCCTGGCTACAAACTCTTCATCTCGACCCGTGAGAGCACACCACGCGTCACGCGGGGTGACGCCGTCAGGGAAGGAGATATTCAAACTCGAAAATTCAATCGTCGCAGCCTCCGCCTCAGTGTAAAAACCAGCGCTCACCGCCAACTCCGCCAACGTAAGAGTGAAGACTCTCCCCATTATTCGGAAAGAACATCGTCCAGGACGTAGACCGCAGGGCAGCAACTCCCACTCGAACGTGGCGAGAAACTCCAAGGTGAGCTCCCGATAGCCGAGGTCATCACACCCAAATACCCTGCTCCAGTGATCAAAAGAATAGCGAAGGCGGACGGCCTCCCCCAACTCGCCATTGTCGCCGATTGAATTGAGCTCGTTCCAATCTACTAAACGTTGGGAGAGAAAAGGCTTCTCCTTCAGTGAATTGTATCGCCGTGTGTGCACATCCTTGGAAAAGGTGGCCATTTGAGCAAGGATCAGAGCAGGAGAAGGAGAAGGACGACCAGAGCGCTGGTAGGCCTTGGAGAAAAGGCGATTTCTGGAACTCATGGCTAGATTAGGGCAAGGGAGGGAGGAAGAACCGAAATGGGCTCACCGGAAGGAGGGAGGACGCACGATCGGCGAGCACCCAACGAAAACGGCGCACGAACAGTAGCAAAGGAACGACGGGAGCGAAGACCTAGAATGCACACGCAGGGCACGGGCGAACCGATTTTTATAAAGAAACTGGGCCGATCGCACGACCAATGGTCGTGCGCGATAGATAGTGCGCACGACCAGTGGTCGTGCGCCAAGGAAATTTTCTGGCACACAATTTCTCTACAAAAACTGAATCATCGTGCCATGCGAGCGTTCCAGGGTCCACCGCGCATGAGGGGCCAATCACAGTAGTAACAGAAACTAATTTAAAATAAGAAAAATAGGGTAAAAAGGAGAACAATGCAGAAACTAAGGAAAAGATTAATCCTAGATAATTATTGGGCTACATGTCCCCCCAACCGGACTTAATTAACAGTTTAAATATATATTAACTGATAGGCAGATGATAATGAAAATGAGCAGGTAACTGTTCTAATATGCGTGTCGGTAGCGAGTACCGATACGGCGACAGAACAGTCACTCCTCTACACTAGTAATAATACCTACTTAGCACAGGTAGAGGCAACAGAAAATAAGAAGAGAAGGGGATATCCTTACTCAACTCACCAAACACATCCTTGCCTAGCAAGGTGTCGTCAACAGGGAGGCAGCAGGAGACGAAGGCAATGAGTGGAGCTTCCTATACGGAGGGGGGATCAACCTCCTCACATGAGAGGATGCTCTCATCATTGACTTGAGCAATAAGCTCCAAGTCCTCCTGAAGTACCTGTGAAGATTCAACCTGCACAGACTCAGATAACGGAAGGGGATCAAGAAATAAAGAAGACGAAGAACATAAATAAACATCAATCAGGGGAGTGATCCCGGTCTCACTCCCATCAGGCTGGGGAAGTAAAATAATGTTTGCATTGTCATCAATGCTACAAGATTCGGCAGGATCAACGGTGGCCAAGCTTAGGATTTGGACTTCCTCCACCGGTGCTGAGGAAAATTCCTCTTCACCTAGAAGGTTGTCCTCCTCCATAGGAGTAGGCACAACACTAAGATCAACGACCTTCTCTTGTGACATATCATCGCCAATGTCGTCAGAGACGAATGTAGTATGCACAACAGGGGGAAGAATAGTGCTCGGATAAAGGTCGAGCACTGATTCCTCACAAAGAATCGAATCCACTGGAAGTGGTGGATGCACATGGAGAATAGGCTCAGCAATGTCGGTGCATAGATCAACCGCACACCCGGTGACCGTGTCCATGCCATACCCTTCAAGATGTGAAGGTGACAAAGACACATAACCGGATGTTGAAGGTGTGCCGCCAGAGTTAGGAGTTGGGACGATCCGGATGTCCGGCTCGTCATCCTCATCCAATTGGCGAAGATACTCGGCATAGTCCTTCAAGACATGATCAGTGCTCCGACAAAACCGGCATTGCCTTGCGGGCTTCTTTGGCACAGCGGGGGCTGAAGCCGAAAAGAAGTAAGACAGTAAAGGCTCAGCAGAGTAGCCATAAGACTTACGCGCACCATATGGAGTACCAGACGAAGTCAGTGCTCCATATGCTGGGCTATAAGAATTATGCCTACTATTCTCCGTAGGGCATTCATCACTAGAGTGGGAGGTAGCTCCACACCAACGGCAACAGACATTGAGATGTGCCCACATAGTGTGAAGATAAAGCGATTCAAAAAGAAGAACACTATTGTGCGAAATACTACACCTAACAAAAATTTACTAAAGCAACCTACTATAAAACAAGAAAATGGAATAAAGAGAACATAAATAAAATAAAAGATGCGATAAACAAATGGAAGGGCTTCTCTCTCAGGTTCCCCCTCTCCAGAAAACTCACACGTCTGTGTTCCCCGGCAACGACGCCAAAAACTTGATGCGATTATTTCGGCAAGTGCACCGGTCGCGCAAGTAATAATAATGGGGAAAATCCCCGAGTGTCGGTCTCTCAAGGAACACAGTAAGGTGGAGTTAGGTTTTGAGGAAGGACTTGAGATCGAAGTCCTTGGTCGGGGTTACAATGGATGGTTGGTTTGGTTTGCGAATAGTAAAATAAAATATTACGACTACTCCTATGCAATGCCGCTATGCAATGCTTCGCTTGGTGGAATGGAGACTAGGCAGGCCTTGAGCGCGCTGCGTCGCAAGGGCGGATGGACGAGTAGGCAAGCGGAGTCGAACTGTGCAGGCCTTGAGCGCGCTGCTTCGTTAGGCGGGATGGAAAACACGGGCCGCTGTGCCACGCTTCGGTAGGCGGATGGGCGAGTAGGCTAATGGAGTGGAATGGAGAGAACGGCGGAATGAGGGTCGCAAGCACCTCGTCAACAAGCACGCCACTAGCAATTGCTAGTGCGGCACCAAACACAATGACGAAATAGAAGTTAAATGGGGGCGCACCTCATTAAGCACAAATGAACAATACAATCTCAAATAAATGAAATAAGCATTACATAACTAGAATCATTGTGCACATCATCAATAATGTAGAGGAGACTAACCTAAACAAACATCAACATAGAGAAAGAAAAAGAGAGTAAAGGAGTCGACCAAATCCGAAGCCTTGCCGAAGATTCACGGTTGGAATCGCAGGGTTGTCAATCCGCGTCCAAACTCGGTCTTCAACTGCGTCCGAGGTAGATGAGGGCTGTCACTTCCTCCCAATGGCTCGTCTTCTTCGTGTCACGATCCGATCTACTCCGATACGCAATCTCCTTGCTCGATGTGGGCGATCTTTGGGCTAGAAATCTCTCCTTGGGGCTCAAGGATGATGGAGGAGGCCTAGGGGGGGGGGGGGGGGTGAAAAACCAGCGGAAAGGGCGAAAACGGCGGACTGGACGGAGTTGCAAAGCGTGACCCCGCCCTAATTCGCGAACAGGGCATTTTATAGGCGCTGGAATAAACAGTGTGCACGGTCGTTGGCGCACGACCAGTGGTCGTGCGCACTAGAATCCTGTGATCGTGCGCCTGACTGGACGGAGCCTGCAAGGGAAGAAAATTATAAAATACAAAGTTCACACGACCAGTGGCGCACGACCAGTGATCGTGCGCACTGTCGTAAGTGGTCGTGCGATAAGCCAGACAGAACTCATGAAATGGGCGTTAAGTGCGCACGAGCAGAGGCGCACGACCAGTGGTCGTGCGCGAAGGAGCCAGTGATCGTGCGCAGTGTTCCTGTACAGAATTGTACCGGGAACACGTGCACGACTCCTGTTCCAACATACGACACCAGTCTGGCCACTGAAGGTGGCACTTAACACAGCATGACAACTAGTAACAAAGATGAACAATAAATAACACCGAAACGGGCCTAGAAGTGCACTTAGCATGGAGTGTTAAATAAGAATGAAAACATGTCTAAAGTGACGTGCAAAGACTAGAAAATCGGCCCGGATGAGTCCATAAATGTGTATATGATCAGGACTCATCATGATGTCACTGTGGAGAAATACAAGGCAAGGTTGGTTGCAAAGGGATTCTCCCAGTTCGAAGGTGTTGATTATGATGAGATTTTCTCACCAGTAGCGAAGATGACGTCGATCAGACTGGTACTCTCTATTGCGGCAGCACATGATTTAGAGATCGAGCAGATGGATGTGAAGACGGCGTTTCTTCACGATGATCTGGAGGAGGAGATATACATGAAGCAGCCGGAAGGATTCGAAGCCAAGGGCAAGGAGGATCAGGTCTGCAGGCTGAAGAAGTCCCTGTATGGACTAAAACAATCTCCGAGGATATGGTACCAGAAATTCGACACCTACATGCTGGAGTTAGGTTTTGAAAGGTCGAATTTGGATCACTGTATGTACATCTAGAGAAAGGGAGAGCAGTTCAGCTTCCTGACACTTTATGTAGATGACATGCTACTGGTGGGCAATTGTGTCAGGATGATCCAACAAGTGAAGAAGCTGCTCTCAGCCAAATTCGAAATGAAGGATTTGGGGCCAGCAAGTGTCAACTTGGGAATACAGATTTCCAGGGATCGAAGCAAGAAGAAGCTTTGGTTGGGGCAACAGAGGTACGTCGAGGAGATGTTGAAGAAGTTCAATATGATGGACTGCAAGACAGTGGGAGCACCAATGCCAGTTGGGTGCAAGTTATCTGCAGAGTTGAGCCCGAAGACACAAGATGAGGTCGAGGACATGGCGAAGGTCCCTTATGCTAGTGCTGTGGGAAGCTTGATGTACACCATGGTCTGCACTCGCCCTGACATTGCTCAAGCAGTGGGAGTGTTGAGCCGGTATATAGCTACACCAGGAAAGGAACACTGGAACGTTGTGAAGCGTGTGTTCAGGTATCTCTGAGGCACTTTGAATTACTCCCTATATTTTGAAGGGGCTGGTGAAGGAGGAGTCCTGGACGTGGTTGGACACGTGGACTCGGATTGGGGAGGTGATCTGGATAGCAGGAGATCCACCAGTGGGTACGTGTTCACACTGTATGGAGGTGCAATCAGTTGGATAAGTCGGAGGCAATGCGTGGTGGCACTCTCGTCGACGGAGGTAGAGTACATGGCTCTTACTCATGCGAGCAAGGAGGCCATATGGCTGCGGAGGCTATGTTTGGAGCTCGGGTTTGAGCAGGGGCCAATGAAGCTGTGGTGTGACAGCCAAGGGGCTATTCAGCTAGCCAAGAATCCAGCCTTCCACGCACGAACCAAACACATTGACATCCAGTATCATTTCATCCGGGAAAGGGTGGAGAAGAAGGTAGTTCAACTGGAGAAGGTGGACACGATGAAGAACAGCTCTGATTTTCTTACCAAGGCGGTTCCTGTTGCCAAATTTCAATGGTGTGCAACGGCCGTAGGGTTGAAGGGGAAGGTTGGAGGAGCAACTCTCGTCGGAGGAATATGTTCACCAAGTGGGAGAATGTTGGAGTTGGGGAACACTTCTGGTCAGTGTTCGTCGAACGGCGTTCGACGAACGGAGAAGAGTTCGTCGAACTCCGCCTGCATTCGACGAACGGGTCCTTGATTACTCCCGTCTCGGCGGCTCGTCGAACGGGAGAGGCCTGCGTTCGACGTTCGACGCCTGCGTCCGACGCCCGACGCCCGACGCCTGCGTTCGACGCTCGACGCCGGGTGTACATGCCGTCTCAGCAGGTTTCGTCTCAACGGATGTTATTGAACCATCTCAGCGGATGTTTGGTCTGAGCCCGTTTTGGCGCCCTATTTAAAGGGTGCATAACCCTGGTTTAGGGTTAAGAAGAAGGAAAAAGGTCGTTAAGTAAGAAAGGAACGGAACAGTGCTTTCTTGGCGGCGGTTCCTCTGTTCTTGTCTGGAGAGGGTTAAGTGAGGTAGGATCGGTTTTGATCCTTGTAACCTTGTAAGCTATAATCCGTCTTGGTGAATAGAGAAAAGAGAAGAGGAAGGGGAGAGGGGACGTAGCCCGGATTGGGGTGAACCTCTGTACATGTGTGTGTCTTCTGTGTTTTTCTGTGGTTTGTTTTTCTTTCGAATTTCTCATATCGGCACACCACTTTTCTTTACAACGTCGAGTCCTTATTGCGGGGAGAAGGGCAGACCTTCAATCGACGGCAGTGTGAAGTCCCAGGGGTAGGGCCCCAAAGTGTTAGAGTTAGGAACAGATAAAGAGCGTTGAGCTAAAACAAACGCTGATACATGCGCAAGTGTAATCTTGCGGCTTTCGGGTTAGTAGTTGTTGTTAATACAAACTAAACAAGAGTGTAGATAGTATCAGACTCCCTTGTCTGGCTCCTGGTCCTTTTGAGCGGTGCTTACACGAGTTTTCCTAATCACCCCGCGTGAAGCACGGTAGTGGTTTAGGAGCTGATCCCCTCCGGGGGTTGACCCCCCAGTTGTCTTCTCTCAAGCCATTTGATTCTGAGCTGCTTGGCGAAAAATCTTTAGGTGTCCTGATTGGACAAGACGCTCGATTTCATCCTTTAGGCTGATACATTGCCTCGTACGGTGCCCTAAAACTGTGTGAAAGTCACAAAATAGGGATTGATCTCCCGTATTTCGGGGGAGCGGTCTTGGCCACTTGATGATCCTGCTGTTGTATATAACAAACAAGATATGCTCGCGGGAGGCATTTAACGGGGGTGTAAACCCGAGTTTTTGGGTTCGCCAATCCTCGGGAGCCTGCTGACTGATTCTGGTTAGGCCGGCCAGCTTTTGCGAGCAGGGGTTGCTGTCGTCCCTTTCTTTTCCGATCCGTGATTCTAGGTTGTCATGGGTTTGCCGAAGTTGGGAGATCAGCTTCTGCCGCCAGTGCTGGGGCCGCACGACATTCCTGTGCGCAATCTTTTTCAGAACTCGGACTTGGCGATGGATCGTAGTTGATCCAAGGAAGCCCGATTGTAATGACATTGAGTCCACAAATTGAATCTCTGGGGATTTTTCCTTTTTTGGGCATGCGACCCGCCATGGAAGCGTCATGTTGTAGGGCGTCGAGTAGGATGCTCCCGAATATTGCGTCGTACGACGAGTTTGCTTCTGCAATGATGAACTGGACGTTGTACTGGACCGGTTCCGGGAGCGTTCCTACTTGGACGGTGAGGATAATGACTCCTATGGTGGTTCCGTCTGGAAGTTCTGCGCTACTTGCTCTGAGTTTGAGGTTCCCGCCAAGGAGCTTGAGCTGCATCATGGTTGTCATGAACAAGATATTGAACGAGATGCGGTGGCTTATCAACGCCCTTATTAGTTCACAGGCTGGGTCGCCGATGCTTTCGTTCAAGCAGAAATCCAACCCTCCACGGAGAGGCTTTGGGTGGTAGCTTGTGACGACTTCTTCTTGCTGCTTTTCATGTTCTGCCTGTCTCGGATTGGGAGATCCGTCCAGCTCGAGCTTTACCCACGCTCGTCCATCTTCTCGAATTCTCCACGTGCGGGCTTCGTACCATTCGGTGCATAACTGGGATAGCTCAGTGAAGTTGTGGATCGCTCCCTTGGGCAGGGATCGATACCAGCTGAGAGCACATCCGCGCAGTGTCTCTGTGAAGATTTTGCAGCTAGTTTGGTCGGGAAGCCCGAATGTATCCATCGCTATCAAGAAGCGATTAACGTGCTAGTACGGGTCTTCCGCTCCGTGAAACTCCGTATAGTGTGGGAGCTTTAGCCATGACGGGATTAGATATGTCAAGATTGATCTTTACAGGGGGGTCGCCTTTGCTGGAACGTGACATCATTCAAATCCTGTTCTGCCGTGGGAGGGGCCGATTTGTTGGCTATGCCAAGCCACTGGGGCAGGATGGGTGCCGCGATGAGTGCTTTCTCTCCCAATCCTGTAGGAAGGGAGGAACTGCACGCGTCCGAAATTGCCCGGGGGATATCCATTCCTGCCGGTTCTGAGTACTCTGGTGAAGCGGGTGTTGTCTTTATGAAGCTTTTGCAAAGTACTTGGGAACACATTCCCACAGACGACGCTAAACTATTGCGAGCTCGGGTGCTCTGGTAGACCGATCGAATTGAACCATCTTAGCTCGGAAGCGAACCGAGCGAGCAAACAGTCAATGAGTGAATTAGTAAGTGACACGAAGACTTTAACGTGGAAAACCCGGAAAGGGTGAAAAATCACGCGGTCGGTGCTGTGCCGGCCAACTTCCACTATCTGCTGGGGGGTTACAATTAGAAATTAAGAACTCGAGCGCGACAGACCGCTGCTTGTTATAATGATAGAGAGAGAGAGAACTTCGAGGGTGACAGGTCATCTCTCGGAAAACTAAGTATTTCTTTTTCTGAGAACGGTAGTGAGAACACTGAGTCGCCTTTCGGGATTCGAAGGATTCCTGAATCACTGAGGAAGATGTTCTTCCGGAGCGAAGGAAATCTCCATGTCCGCGAAGGGGATCTTCGAAGCCCGAAGGAAATCTTCGAGCGCCGAAGGAGAACTCGGAGGAAATCTTCAATGGAGCTCTCTTGTGTGCCGAAAGCAAGGTGTCCTAAAATGACGGCTCTGAGCTCCTTTTATAGCTTTGGTCGGGGGCAACCTGATAATTTTGCCATCGTAACCACCGTAACCACCTGACGGGCAAATCACGCTGGTCGATTTGGAGCACACAGATCGCTATTTTTCATAAATGACCGTTTTGCCCTTTGGGCAGTTCGGGCAGGTCGGGCAGCTTC
This sequence comes from Dactylorhiza incarnata, assembly GCA_033032865.1. Taxonomy (NCBI): domain Eukaryota; kingdom Viridiplantae; phylum Streptophyta; class Magnoliopsida; order Asparagales; family Orchidaceae; genus Dactylorhiza; species Dactylorhiza incarnata. The sequence goes on along the minus strand of JAWHQI010000107.1, from coordinate 1,772,922 downwards.
GTTGAAGGTGATAAAGGCGGCGAACGAGACCTGCAATCTGAGAAATTAAGAAAGGTTAACTGCGCGCGTGTCGGGAACGTGGAAGCGTTCTGAGCGCGCAACAAGCACGGGAGTGCTCTGAGCACGCAACGATCACGAGAGCGCTATAAGCGCGCAACGAGCACGGGAGCGCTCTGAGCGCACAATGACCATGGGGGCGCTCTGAGCGCGCAACGGCCACGGGAGCGCTCTAAACACGCAACGACCACGAGATCGGTTTGAGCGCGCAACGAGCACGAGAGCACTCTAAGCGCGCAACGCCCACGGGAGCGTTCTGAGCACACAACGAGCACGGGAGCGCTCTGAGCGCGCAACGCCCACGAGAGCGTTCTGAGCACGCAACGAGCACGGGAGCGCTCTGAGCGCGCAACGGCCACGGGAGCACTCTGAGAGCGCAATGAACACGAAAGCGTTCTGAGCGAACGAAGATTGAGCGAGTGCGATTGGAAAGCAGTTGCTATGAAATCGAGGATGTGCCCTCCAAAAGTCGCGTCATTCAAGAAACAGGGAAATGCGCCCCCTAGGGAAAAGGGGGCCTCGACCGCATCCCGCAAAAAGGGGGCGGCTTGGCCGCACCCCCGTGGGGGGTACAATTTGGCCGCATACCCTAGGAGGGTGCGGCTTGGCCGCGCCCCGTATGGGGGTGCGGCCTGGCCGCACCCCACCATAGGGTGCGTCTTTGCCGCACCCCCTATCATGGGGGTGCGGGCTGTCCGCACCCCACTAGTGGCGAGCGGTGCTAATCACACCCCAGTAGTGGGGTGCAGCTTTGATCGCGCCTGGTGCTGATGGAGTGCGAGTTGTGTGCCGGCAGATTCCTCCACTTCCATGATCATGGGTTAGACTTTGACCCCACTAAGTCCACTTCTCCTTAGTGGAGCCTCTTCTAATCGCACGTTGACGAGAGTGCCTATGAATCTATGAGTGCACATCAAGCATGCTTATGCTCACAAAGATATGACATGTATGATTATATCATTTCTTGAGATATCATATAATTAGAATCACATCCTCCATCACTTTCAAATTTATTTTCGCACAAAACAAGCCATTGTGTATAGAAAAGTATGAAATATATTTGATTAAGAGAGCTCAAAAGTTCAAGAGCAAAACTTGAACTAAAAAATAATACCTAGAAATGATATAGTTTTAAGAAAATCATTGAATTATTTGTACATTAATAAAATCACCCTATCAGCAAACAAGAAGTTACTATCGAATGATAAAAATAGGGCGTTGATATCCACACTGCAGTTTTGGCTATCCGTATTCTATTTGTATGAGTTATTACGCGTCATTTTGAAATACGTCTTGTACATGCATTTTTAGCAAAAGTGTTCAACACGAAAGTTGTAGATCTTGTCAAGAACAACTTTCGTGTTGAACACTTTTCCTAAAAATGCATGTAAAAGGCGTATTTCCAAAAATTCGCAATAGTTACGCCCAGGTTTCATTAAGGGCGGCAATACATCTTGTGCGTGCATTTTTATGAAAAGTGTTCAACACAAAAGTTGTAGATCTCGACGAGATCTACAACTTTCGTGTTGAATACTTTTCCTAAAAAAGCATGTACAAGGCGCATTTCTAAAAGACGCATAATGACTCATACAAAAAGAGTGTGGATAGTCAAATTGTAGTGCGGTTATCAGCGCCCTAAAAATATGGTTACATGTACTATTAGACATTCAAAATGATATAGTATCTAAGCTCGGGACAATGCGACACTGGATTTTAATAACATTATTATTTAAAGAAAATAAATAATGTTGATATGACCTTCATGATGCCACAAGCAATTTCATTGAAATCTAAATAAAGTAGATGATTGTGGACGCTAATACTTTACAGAAATAGGAAAGTATGCTTTATTTGAGATAGAGGTGAACCATAAAAAGACAAAGACTTATTTGAATCAAATATAAATTAAATAACCAATTTAAAACTAGACCTAAAATTAAGGAGCTAATTTGAGTATTTTGTCATTTTTTTCAATATAATTAAAACTAACCGATAGCTAGGATTGATTACATATCTGATTCGACCCCATTTTAGTATGCATCAATAAATAACCTCATTAATTGAAAAAAAAAGAGCATATTCGACATTAGTTGCGGCACTTATTTCCATTTTCAAAATTGCCTGTGGCGGCTTGAACTTATGGAAAAAAACTCCAAAGCTACGAAGAAAATCGATATGTTCATTTTTTAATGATCACAACCTCACCTAAAATTTTCTGAAGCATACAAAGTGATTCCACAAAGAAATTGGATAAGATTCTTAAATATTTCAAGTAGATAATGGCAATCGACCACCCAACATAATAGCTGAAGAAATAAAAAAATTTCCCTTATAGATTATTATAGCTATATAAGACAGCAAGAGATACTTCGATATTAAAAAAAGTTTGGACAAGAATGACTGTACAACCCCGGGTTTGCGAGTGGACCCAGCATGGTCAGTAGGTAGAAGGGGCAAGACTCACCTACCGCCAGCGTTATCATTACTACGAGGCATTAAGCGCAGAGAAGTCGGCTAGCCTATAGACAATCGGTTAGACCTCCAGCCGATCGGCTAGACGTTCCATCCGATCGGCTAGACGTCTAGCCGAAAGGCCAACCGACTCACCTCTAGCCGATCGGCTAGAAGTCTAGTCAAAAAGCGAGTTGTCTCCCCTGAGCCAATGTGTGAGTACAAGCTCAGTAGCTAGTGCCAGTCCCCGATTCGGGGTGAGCGGCGAGTACCCAGTCATATTTGGTACTCGCCACCCCCAGGTGAGCACGTCTTAAGTGGCGTGGACTTGCCCCTAGAGAGGTCCCCCTTTTTTCCAGGAAATTCCATTTCGGTCTGCACTTAGCCATTCCAAACAGTGGGAGGGTTCCAGGAGGAAGAAGAAGAAGAAGGAAATCCTAAATGACAGCCGTGAGAAATTGTAATAAGTGTTGTATGTTTCTCTCTGCAATCTTCTTATTTATTGTCCCACTATTTAGTTTGAATTCCTTTCCTCTTCTGGAATGTTCTGAAAAGGAAAATCATTGGACAATAACTCTTTATTTCCTCTTTTAATTCTCGACCCGCCCACCAACTGTAATGCCCCATTCCAAGAAAACTTTTCTGTCTTCTTGAATGCTCCTTTTCATTTGAGGCAATAATTAAGCCGTTGAAGAACGGTCTTGAGCACTGTGGGCCATGAGAGAGATTAAAAATGACAGCTGAAAAGGTTTTCTTTTCAGACTGTATTCAACGTAGCGTCGAGTTCTCTTTCTCTCTTATCAACGCACCTTCGATTTCTTGTAAGAGCAGCTTCGAATTCATTCTTGCTCTGATTGAACTCTGCTTGTCGACGTTGCGTCGAAATCTTATCGACGTAACCGTCGAATTGAAGGCTTGATTCATGAAAGTGCACTGTGTGCCCCTGAGATATACTCTAGAGGAGGGGGGGGGGGGGGGGGGGGGAGGGGGGTGAATAGATATTTAAAAATATTTCTATCCTATTAGTGCAAATACAATAAAAACACTAAGTGTTATGCTCTACAATTCCACACACAGAATAAAATACAGGATGTTTAAGTAAAACAAGAAAATCAGTAATAGAAAAAGTAAACTATATGGGATAACACAGAAAATGAGCAACCAGAAGACACAAAGATTTTATAGAGGTTCCCCAAAATGTGGGTAGTTCTTTCTTCTACCACGTGGTAGGATTGCACCACCTGTGCCTAAGTCTTTTGACAAGGAGACTCTCACCACTGATCTTTTGATAAGGAGATCATGAACCAATCAGGTCTATTGATAAGGAGATCTTGAACCAACCAGATCTTTTGATAAGGAGATCTTGAACCACTGAATCCTTTGGAAGATGGATTCTCAAAACTCTTTTACAGTTGGGAGTGAGAAGGAAAAATAAGAAGAGGGAGGAAGAAGAATTCTATTTTCAGAATTCTTATGAAGCCTGTATCAGGAACAACTTCTTTATTCTTTTCACTGGATCTGCTGATGATGAACTCCTGCTTATGATTGCGATGGCAGGAGCTAAGATGGTCAGATCCTTTCTCTTCCTTTTGGCTACTATATGATATTGATGATGAACAGCCTTCTGTTGTTCTGTTCTAAGAGAGGGAGAGTAGTTGATCTTTCTTCTCTGTGTTTCCTTCTATTAGGGTTCCTGGAGGAAGAAGAAGAAGAGGAAGCCCTAATTGAAAAGGTTTTTCTGATTGTAATGAATGCTCTATGTTTCTCTTTCTGCTCCTGCCTTATATTGTCCCTCTTTAATTTGAATTAATTTCCTTTTCTGGTAGGTCCTGAAAAGGTATTTTCCCTGCATAATTTCTCTTCCTTTCATTCTTTAATTCACGACCCGTCCACCAACTGTAAGCTTGTTTCCAAGAAAGCTTTTCTGTCCTCTTTTAATTCTTCTTTCTATTTGAGGCAATTAAGGTGCCGTTGGAGAACGATCTTCAGTATTGTGTGCCATGAGAGAGAGTCCAAAATGACAGTTAAAAAGGTTTCCTTTTCAGACTGTATTCGACGTAGCGTCGAGTTCTCTTCCTCCCTTATCAACGCACCTTCGATTCCTTATAAGAGCAGCTTCGAATTCATTCTTGCTCTGATTGAAGTCAGTTTGTCGACGTTGCGTCGATATCTTATCGACGTAACCGTCAAGTTGATGGCATGACTATGAACTTCATTATCTGCGTCGAGATAAAGTCCACATTGCGTCGACTTTAGATGGCTTCGACAGATTCTTTCTTCTGCGTTGAGTTAAAGTAGAAGCTGCGTCGACTTCTCTAGGTATTTCGCAAGTCCATGGCCTCTACGTCGATATCCATTCCACATAGCGTCGACTTGATCTACTCCGACAGAAGGAGTGAGTTTCTTGGACTTCTTATCAGAGTAGCGTCGACAATAACTAGATGTTGCATCGATTTCCATTCGACGCAACTGTTAACTTTACCCAAACATTGCTTCTCTTGATATGGTCTTGACACCCTAGGTTGAGTGTGACATCCTAAGACGTCTAATGACCAGATTACCTTCACCATACAATGGGTAATACAACCTAAGAGATAAAATCACTTTTAGGTAATTTGTTAAGTTAAATCAGAGGGGTTTTCCCAACAATCTCCCCTATTTATCTTAACAAATTTTACAGATTATTCAAAGTGATTTTACACATTCCTTTTATATAAACAAAGATACATTCAAGACAGCATAGACATAAGAAAATGACAGACTGTAATCACAAGCCATTTCATTCAATTGTCAAGAACTATATATAGATTACCATAGCTGTTTTTCAGGAATTATAAGACTTTTCAGAATACCTGAACCTCATTGCTCCTTCTCAGGAGTTCTTCTTTTCCTTGAATATACTTTTGGAGTAACCTTCCTTGGAGAAATATTCAGAGGTTCACCATCTTCATGGGACATTTCTACTTCTTCAACAATGTTGTCATTGAGGAGCTCCCCCTGACTGTGTGCATTCAGCTCAACAAAGTCAACAACTTCCTTGGCAATCTTTGCAACTTCATCCAGTAAATCCTCTACATGATGCTCCCCCTGGGCCACTACTCCACCTTGCTGTTGGGTTGTATTTTGAGGTGTACTAGGGAGCTCCCTCTCATCTGTCAGATACTGATGTACATCTTCCATCTCTTTGTTAATCATCTCCCCCTGAGTAGATGGGAGCTCCCCTGATTATCTACTTGATTTTCTGGCTCATTTCCTTTTTCATTCCCTTCTGGATGCTCTGGAACTGGCTCCCCCTGGATATTTGGACCTTGAAAAATGGTCACTTTATCAGGGGCTGCATCATCATTCAACTTATCTTGGCCACCAAACTCTGAAATAGTTCTTTCCTCCTCCTGACCATTCTCCCCCTTCTTAACCTTGCTGATAAGTGAGGTTAAGAACTCCTTTGACACTAGCGAGGAGGACATGAAATCTTTGATTCCCTATAGAGATCTTTTGGAATTCATGAGTTCAGACTCCACTTGAGAGTACTTTTTATCAAATCTTCTTGTTTGAGCAACCAGAAGATCAACAATGGTGCTAGAAGCTAGCCCTACTGCTTTTGAAATGACTTGCTCAAGGTCAATTGAAGTGATATGTATGGTAGATGGAGGAGGTAATGGAGGGACGTCTTCTTGGATAGGGGAGAGAGCATGGTAGGTTTCAGGTGAGACATGAATTGGTAGTGGTGGAGGTGGAGCAAAAGTGGATAGTAGCAGATGGGGAATTTGAGGAGATGGCTCTGGGGCTGAAGAAGATTGTTGTTGTTGTTGAGATAGAATGAGAGGGGTTGAGTCAGGAACTGTAGTGGATGAGGTGGACTGAAGATTTTGCTGTTGAGGAGAGGGTTGTGCATGAACATCATCCCTTGGGAGATCTGAAATAATATCCTGTTGTAGAGGAGAAGGAGGAGGAGAAGGTGCAGACTGACCAGTCTTTAGAATCTGCCTGGTCCACTTGGAAAAGATCCCAGTATTTATCCTTTTACCAGGAGGTATGGGAACTCCTTTGGATTTTTGTAGATGCATGTATAATGTTGGAAGAGCACTTGGCTCATTATTCTCATATAAGCATTTTCTTTGTGGGCATATTTGTGCTCAATCATTCTCAGGAGTAGCTTCCCCCAGTTTATCTTTTTCTTGAGGACAAAAGTGCCCATAATCTGCAACTGCTGCTTTGGAATTGCATCATGAGCTGAGATTTTGCACAATAAAACCTTCCCAACTCTGTTAGCCAGGAACCTGTACTCTTCTGCCAAGTCGATCTTCTTCAGATTTATAGGTCTGTCTTTCTTGAATTGCATGGTCTCCAAGACATTCTTTGTCTCTTCTCCTGCCCATTCTTCTGAGTCACTCCCAGTAAGTAGATTAAATGTTTGGGAGAGCACTTCTTTAGTTATGTTGATATCTTGTCCAGAAATTGTCCCTTGAAGGGATCCATCATCTGCGACATGGACACTGTTCTTGAATTCTGTAAGTTCTACATCTAGAATCTTACACCTTGTGGAGATAAGCTTGGTTAGGCCAGCTTCCTGAAACAAGCCAAGAATGGCTTTGAAGCTATCTGCTGCTACACCGAATGAGTCCATATCGACGTCAAACCCAGAGTTGACCTTGGGTGGAGCCATTTGATTTAAGGTACCTGCAAACACAAAAAAATGAGAGAGAGAGAGAAAGAGAGAGAGGCACGAGAGAACTGGAGAACAAGAGAGCAAGAAAGCAAGGAGAGAAAAATTCGAAAGCACAATGATCTCGACGCTGTAATTGTTTAAAAGGAGATGAATCACCACAACTTAGGGTTTATGTCGACGCACCGTCGATAAAGCTTATTATTTGGCGCGCAAAGCTGTGTCGAGATTGCTTCTAGAAGCAGTTCTGCGCGCGCTGTTATATCGATGTTGCGTCGACTAGTATTCAACGTAACTTCAAGATAGTTCAACAGATCTTAAGTCGACATAATCCTATCGACGTTGCGTCGATTTCCAATCAACGCAACCTCGAGTTTTGGCAGTGACCATTGAGTCAACGCATGCGTCGATATGAACTTGACGCTGCGTCAAATTCTATTCGAATTGTCCACTCTGAGTGCTTCTTGACGCTAGCGTTGAGTAGAAGTCGATGGTTGATGCGATAATTTCGGCAAGTGCACCGGTCGCGCAAGTAATAATAATGGGGAAAATCCCCGAGTGTCGGTCTCTTGAGGAACACAGTAAGGTGGAGTTAGGTTTCGAGGAAGGACTTGAGATTGAAGTCCTTAAATCGGATGGAATGCGGGGGAGTTGGGTTGGCTTTTGGAAAATAAAATAAAAGCTATCAACTACTCCTATGCAATGCCGCTATGCAATGCTTCGCTTGGCGAGATGGAGACTAGGCAGGCCTTGAGCGCGCTGCGTCGAAAGGGCGGATGGACGAGTAGGCAAGCGGAATAGAACTGTGCAGGCCTTGAGCGCACTGCTTCGTTAGGCGGGATGGAATACGGGCCGCGATGCCACGCTTCGGTAGGAGGATGGATGAGTAGGTTGGCGGAGTGAGGGTCGCAAGAAACTCTTCGACAAGCACGCCACTAGCAATTGCTAGTGCGGCACACGAACGTGACGGCGGGATGGAGGATGGAATGGGGCGCACCTCAAGCAACTCAAACAAAAAATATTTCACATAGACATGAAATAAATAGAAATACAACTAGTTTAAGTGCCACTTCATCATAATAATGAGATCTAAAACATATACACATCAATAAGAGAAGAATAAGGCAAGAAATCGACCGAATCCGAAGTCTCGTTGTAGATTCACGGTTGGAATCGCCGGGTTGTCAATCCGCGTCCAAGCTCGGTCCGCAACTACGTCCGGGGTAGAGATGGGCTGTCACACCTCCCAATGGACCCGTCTTCTTCGTGTCACGATCCGGTAGAGGTTGCAAACTTCCTCTTGCTTGATGGCAATGGCGGCTAGGTCTTCCTTTGGAGCTCTTGGATGAAGGAGGAGGCCGAGAGGAAACTCCGGCTCAAGATTGGCGTGAAGAACAAGCCCGGAGCACCTCTAGATGGTGGGCGACGATGGAGGGGCGAAACTGGGCGGAACTGCGCAAGAAACGACGGAAAAATGCGGATCCCCGACCTAATTCGCGAGCAGCATTATTTATAGGCGCTGGAATTAAACAGTGCGCACGGTCATTGGCGCACGACCAGTGGTCGTGCACACTAGAATTCGGTGATCGTGCGCTCTGCCTGGACGGAACCTGCAAAGGCAGAAATTATAAAATAACATGTTCGCACGACCAGTGGCGCACGACCGGTGGTCGTGCGCACTATCGTAGGTGGTCGTGCGCACTAGCCGAAACAGAACTCATAAAATTGATGATAAGTGCGCACGAACAGTGGCGCATGACCGGTGGTCGTGCGCACTATCGTAGATGGTCGTGCGCACTGCTCGAAACAGAACTCAGAAAAATAAGGTTAAGCGCACACGATCAGCGGCGCACGACCAGTGGTCGTGCGCAATAGAACCAGTGATCGTGCGCAGTGTTCCTGTACAGAATTGTACCGGGAATACCTGCACGACTCCTGTTCCAGCATACGACACCAGTCTAGCCACTGAAAGTGGAACTTAATCAGCACAAGAAAACTAATAACGAAGAAAGATACGGATTTACACCAAATAGGGCCTATAAGTGCACCTAGCATAGAATGACCAATATGAGCTAAAACAGGGCTAAAGTGCAGTGAAAAGACTAAATAGATGGCCCAGATGAGTCCATAAAAGTGTATATGATCAGGACTCATCACACCCCCAGACTTAACTGTTTGCGCGTCCCGAGCAAACAAATTCTAAGGGAACTAGGAAAGAACAGTAGATGGCTTAATGATTACACTACAGAGTACCATGCAAAGTCGCATGCTCACGTGCATAAGAAAAATAGTAGAAAATATTTCTGATTATAAAAACAGTTTATATATTTCTAAAAGAGTAAAAGCATATTACAACTACTCAAAATGGTGAACAACGGTGAATCATTCGGTCATGCATACGGAGAAAGTAAACTAAACGCTGAGACGAGCATTGCTCAAGATCGGGATGCGGGAAAAACTCCACTGAAATCCATCAGTGTCGGTGACCATAAGCTTGCCCGGTCACATTCTCTCCACGGCACTGGTTTGACTCAAATGCGTGAATCAATAGGACTTTATGTTTTAAATGGGGCTTGGGTTTAGGTGAGGTATACAATGATAAAGACGATGGTTCAAATACTAAACCCAAATGAGCAAATGCATAACATTATCCAAGTGGCCACAAAACACGCGGATGCACCACACCCCCAGACTTAGACTTAAACGCATGGGTGTGTGCACCGCCTACTCCCAAATATAAATCTCAAACAGATTTTTTTTCAATTAAACTTTTCATTCTTCTTTTTCTTTTCAAATCTTTTTCTTCTTTTCTTTTTCTTTCTTTAACAATTTCAGCAAATTTTCAAAGATGCACAACCACATTTTCACAATGTACTACCACAATCAACACCACCAATTTGAAATTTAAACAAAATGCTTGCTTTTTGGGTGTGCGACTAGGATTGGAGTTTAGGCTTTGGTGAACAATAGTGGGGCTGAACCAAAAGAATGGGGTAGGCACAACTGGGCTAGCGAGGAAATGATGATAGGAATGACACAAAGGCTCAACCGGGCCAAGATGATGGCCTATATCACATTCACGCAATTGACTAACCGTATACCCATGCTTCAAGAATCGCTTGGGGCAAGTTCTAGCCACCGAGAAAGATTCTCCTTTCTCCCGACTCAAGCAATACGAATCTAGCGATCGTTTACACACATCCCTATGCTACCGTTTGATTCCACCGGATTCACCATTTGAGTAGAGTAAACAACATTTACACTAATAGAAAAAAAAATATAAAACCATAAGTATAAAGAGAAGTCTAATCTACACAAATTTCTATGCAACCGAGCACTCGACTAGGAGCACTACTAGAGTCAACATTTTACTCTGCTACATAGTCCTAAGCCATCACCTAGACTTTCCCAAATAAGCAGAAGAATTAAATTCGCAACAGAGCAAGCAAACAGATGAGTACGCGCTCAAGTGGGTGATGTGGTGTGCAATGAAAATGAACAACAATTTAAATGAAATCTTCTAGCATGCAGTGCAATAGTGCACGTGAACGGGTAAACAAAACTACTCTCCCCCAGACTTAAACTAAACAATCCGCATAATATATGACATGAAAATCAACAAAGGCTAGGGGAAGAGAGTACCCAATGCTCAGCAAGTGAGCATACCAGAAGATTGGCGTGTAAGCTAAAATGAGCTGCAACATCCGCCATCCAGAATAAGTACCTGCAGAGGTCAGCTCCGCAAAAACAAAGACAAAACAAAACTGAAAAGAAAGTACTACTAACTAAACATGATTAGAAGAAAAAAAATGCAGAAAAGAAAGATAACTACTGGGGTTATTGTCATCCCAGCACGACTTATTCTAAATTAAAACGGTTCTAGCTAATGGGCCTATGAAAAAGAAAATGCACAGGTAACTGCTCCATTATCCGTTTCGGTAGCTGGTACCGATACGGAGATAAGGCAGTCACCCCTCTACCTAAATAATAATACCTGCTCCTCACAGGTAGAGGGAAAAGAAAGTAAGAAGAGGAGGAGGCCTGGTCCTCACTCATCTCACCAAAATTATCCTTGCCCAGCAAGGTATCGCCCACAGCAGGTCCGCAGGTGGAGAAGGCAACGAGTGGAGCTTCCTCTACGGAGGGGGGATCAACCTCCTCACATGAGAGGATGCTCTCATCATTGACTTGAGCATCATGCTCCAAGTCCTCCTGATGTACCTGTGAAGACTCAACCTGCACAGGCTCAGATGAAGAAGGGGGGTCAGGAAATAAAAGAGAAGAATGACATAAATAATCAAAAATCGGGGGAGTGGTCCCGGTCTCACTCCCATTAGGTTGGGGAAGTAAAATAATGTTTGCATTGTCATCAATGCTACAAGATTCGGAAGGATCAACGGTGGCCAAGCTTAGGATTTGGACTTCCTCCACCGGTGCTGAGGAAAACTCCTCTTCACCTAGAAGGTTGTCCTCCTCCATAGGAGTAGGCACAATACTAAGATCAACCGCCTCCTCTTGCGACACATCATCAACAATGTCGTCAGGGACGAGTGTAGTATGCACAACAGGGAGAGGAATAGTGCTCGGATAAAAGTCGAGCACCGATTCCTCACAAAGAATCGAATCCACTAGAGGTGGTGGATGCACTGGGAGAATGGGCTCAGCAATGTCGGTGCCCAGATCAGCCACACATCCGGTGACCGTATCCATGCCATACCCTTCAAGATGTGAAGGTGACAAAGACACATAACCGGATGTTGAAGGTGTGCCGCCAGAGTTAGGAGTTGGGACGATCCGGATGTCCGGCTCGTCATCCTCGTCCAATTGGCGAAAATACTCGGCACAGTCCTTCAAGACATGATCAGTGCTCTGACAAAACCGGCACTGCCTAGCAGGCTTCTTTGGCACAGCGGGTGCTGAAGCCGAAAAGAAGTATGACGGTAAAGGCTCAACAGAGTAGCCATAAGACTTACGCGCACCATATGGAGTACCAGACGAAGTCGGTGCTCCATATGCTGGGCTATAAGAATTATGCCTACTATTCTCCGTAGGGCATTCATCACTAGAGTGGGAGGTATCTCTATACCAACCGCAACGGATATTGAGATGTGCCCACATAGTGTAAAAATAATACGATTCAAAATAAAAATGCTATTGTGCAAATACTATACCAAACAGAAATTACTAAAGCAACCTAATATAAAACAAGAAGAAGGAATAAAAAGAACAGAGATAAAATAAAGGATGCAATTTACAAATGGAAGGGCTTTCCTCTCAAATTCTCCCTCTCCAGAAAACTCACACGACTGTGTTCCCCGGCAACGACGCCAAAAACTTGTTGCGATAATTTCGGCAAGTGCACCGGTCGCGCAAGTAATAATAATGGGGAAAATCCCCGAGTGTCGGTCTCTTGAGGAACACAGTAAGGTGGAGTTAGGTTTCGAGGAAGGACTTGAGATTGAAGTCCTTAAATCGGATGGAATGCGGGGGAGTTGGGTTGGCTTTTGGAAAATAAAATAAAAGCTATCAACTACTCCTATGCAATGCCGCTATGCAATGCTTCGCTTGGCGAGATGGAGACTAGGCAGGCCTTGAGCGCGCTGCGTCTAAAGGGCGGATGGACGAGTAGGCAAGCGGAATCGAACTGTGCAGGCCTTGAGCACACTGCTTCGTTAGGCGGGATGGAATACGGGCCGCGATGCCACGCTTCGGTAGGCGGATGGACGAGTAGGTTAGCGGAGTGAGGGTCGCAAGAACCTCTTCGACAAGCACGCCACTAGCAATTGCTAGTGCGGCACACGAACGTGACGGCGGGATGGAGGATGGAATGGGGCGCACCTCAAGCAACTCAAACAACAAATATTTCACATAGACATGAAATAAATAGAAATACAACTAGTTTAAGTGCCACTTCATCATAATAATGAGATCTAAAACATATACACATCAATAAGAGAAGAATAAGGCAAGAAATCGACCGAATCCGAAGTCTCGTTGTAGATTCACGGTTGGAATCGCCGGGTTGTCAATCCGCGTCCAAGCTCGGTCCGCAACTACGTCCGGGGTAGAGAAGGGCTGTCACACCTCCCAATGGACCCGTCTTCTTCGTGTCACGATCCGGTAGAGGTTGCAAACTTCCTCTTGCTTGATGGCAATGGCGGCTAGGTCTTCCTTTGGAGCTCTTGGATGAAGGAGGAGGCCGAGAGGAAACTCCAGCTCAAGATTGGCGTGAAGAACAAGCCCAGAGCACCTCTAGATGGTGGGCGACGATGGAGGGGCGAAACTGGGCGGAACTGCGCAAGAAGCGCCGGAAAAATGCGGATCCCCGACCTAATTCGCGAGCAGCATTATTTATAGGCGCTGGAATTAAACAGTGCGCACGGTCATTGGCGCACGACCAGTGGTCGTGCGCACTAGAATTCGGTGATCGTGCGCTCTGCCTGGACGGAACCTGCAAAGGCAGAAATTATAAAATAACATGTTCGCACGACCAGTGGCGCACGACCGGTGGTCGTGCGCACTATCGTAGGTGGTCGTGCGCACTAGACGAAACAGAACTCATAAAATTGATGATAAGTGCGCACAAACAGTGGCGCACGACCGGTGGTCGTGCGCACTATCGTAGATGGTCGTGCGCATTGCTCGAAACGGAACTCAGAAAAATAAGGTTAAGCGCACACGATCAGCGGCGCACGACCAGTGGTCGTGCGCAATAGAACCAGTGATCATGCGCAGTGTTCCTGTACAGAATTGTACCGGGAATACCTGCACGACTCCTATTCCAGCATACGACACCAGTCTAGCCACTGAAAGTGGAACTTAATCAGCACAAGAAAACTAATAACGAAGAAAGATACGAATTTACACCAAATAGGGCCTATAAGTGCACCTAGCATAGAATGTCCAATATGAGCTAAAACAGGGCTAAAGTGCAGTGAAAAGACTAAATAGATGGCCCAGATGAGTCCATAAAAGTGTATATGATCAGGACTCATCAATGGTACGTCGACTTCTATTCGACGCATAGAAAATTCCACTATGAGTGCTTTATGAATGAACAGATCCATTTCCTTAGAAAATTCTTGTTGTTTTTCCCAGCAATTGTGTCTATGGAAAATAGAGTTTATGATAATAATTTTATGAACAATAAAGATAATAAGGGAATTAGGTAAAGTAGTACTCCCTTGATTGAGTCTAGTTCTTTATTCCTTTTCTTACTATCTCATAGATAGTCCCCTTACTTACTCTGCACAAGTAATTCAAACATTAGAGGGAACCCAGGTTACCTTGGGCCCTTTGCTTTTACCATTGTAGGGTTCAATGAAGGAATATAAGGGTCTTTCATGATACACTTTTGGATGATAAGGAATGGGTTTCCCAAACCTATTATTTTGATACTTGAAATGAGTATAGAATGTATCTAAATAAAGATCGGCATAATGTTTTATTACCCTAGGTTTTGCTTTAAACTTTTGGTTGATGTTATTTAATTTCTCCACTTTATTCTTGTCTAAGGGTTTTTCTTTCTTATTCTGATTTACTTTGTTAGGTTCATCTATCCCTTCTGGATAACTACTAGCCTTACCATTAGATGATGGATTTTTCTCACTTGGTTGATACTCACCAGGTCTAACAAAGGACACTAGATTTTTCCAGGCAGGTTTCCTAGGTGCTTTTGTGCTAGTGGAGGGCTCTGCTCCTAACCCTAGGTGATTAAATCTCATAGAGAGATTTTCTGTGATGTCTTTGAGCTTCTGACTCCTCCCATTGAGTGAGTCCTCAAAGGCCTTTGACTTTGCTAGCTCTTTTTTTAACTTTATGTTTTCTTTTATAAGTTCAATCAATTCTGACTCTTTATTATTAATTTCATTTGTTAAGTCTTGATTTCTTAGGTATATGTCATCTTATTTAAGGTTTTCTAATTCAGTTCTAGCTGTGTCTAATTCTCTTTCTACCCTAAGGTGATCAATACAAAAATCTTTAAAACAGATTTTAAAATCATCTGAACTAAAATCAAAATCATCAAATACTGATGCATGTTCCTCTTCATCATCTGATGACATCCCCAGTGCCATCATGCAGGCTGCTTCTGCTTCATCATCACTTTCAGATGATGATGAGCTTAACTCATCATATGAGTCACTCCATATTTCAGCAATGAAGCCCTTGGCTCTCTTCTTATCTTTCCCTTTGAAAGACTTCTTCTTCTTCTTTTCATCCTTTTTGCTGCTTCTGTCACTTTATTCTTGTGGACACTCAGGAGCTATGTGCCCTGGTTTGTTGTAGGTGTCGTAGATAATCTCCTTCTTTGGAGTTTTATCATACCTGGGCCTTGAGTCCATTTCTCTTCTCCTTGAGTCTTCTGTCTTGACCCATTTCTTGAATCTCCTTGCTAAAAGATTGAACATCTCATCTTCAGGAGTAGAGGGATCTACTTCAGTAGCTTTCAGGGCAAGATTCCTTTGGATAGGAGCTGGAGTAGTCTCCTTTTCTTCAGACTCAACCCTGTTCTTTAGAAGCATCTCATATGACTTAAGCTTCCATAACAAAGCTTCAGTAGAGATTTCTTTGTGGCACCTGGACTCTCTGATTGCCCAGATTCTTGAATCCCATGAGCTAGGGAAGGACATGAGGATTTTATCATTAATTTCAGTCAAGGATATCTCCTTGTCCAAGCCTCTGAGCTCATTAATGATAATGCTGAATCTGTCATACATATCAACAACAAATTCTTGAGTTTCTTCTGAAAGTTCTCATACTGGGATATGAGAAGAGACTTTCTGTCATTTCTTTCATTTTAGTTGCCTTCCACCATTCTGATGAGAGAATTCCAAATATCTTTTACTGATTGGCATTCAGCAATCTTCTGGAAAATGTCATCTGACATTGTTGAAACCAGAATGTTCATGGCCTTGGCATGTGAAAAATTCCAAAGATCTAGGAGTGAGCAGGAATAGTATAACTCAATGTTCAAGCCAACAACCAGAAACACATGAAAAACAACTTCAATCTTTATTGATGCTAGCAGGAATCTTCATTACAGTACGAGGTATACATGGCGAGACATGATTTTGCCAGTACACAAAAAACAGGAGAAAAAACAAAGCTGAAAGATAACCAGCGGTCTGAATCCCAGAGACCGCCTGACCGCCCGACCTGCGAGTTCGCGTGACTAGGAAACGAGACCGCCCGAACTGCCTGCCTGCGACTTGATCAACATCAACTGAGAACCCGCGAACTGCCACTGATCCTCTCGAACTCCAACAACCCGCACTACAAGCCGCGAGACCGCCCAAACACCTTCAAAAGAGGAGGTGATCGCTGCTACCCGCACAATCCGCAGAAGCTGCACAAGACAAGTTCGATCAGCCAACCGGCCGGTCACAAAAAAGAGACCGCAAGAATACAACGCGAGCTCAGCTTACACTTGGTGCGATATTTTTGCTGCAACAGTGACTCCTATTTATAGGCGTGCGACCTGATCCAGTCACCACCCTATGAGATAGAGTCACCGCCTTCTGACCGCGTGACCAAGACCCATCAACCCGCGCAGTCAGCAAGATCGCTCTGCACCGTGAGCTCGCCGACTTCAACAGAAACCGCGCGATCATGACAACTCGCCCAGTCATGACGCTCACCACCTGTGTTCTCCACCAGACCTCCTCCAGAGACCGCGAACACACCAGGACGATAAGGGCAACAACCCGACAAGTCGACCAAACACCAGTGACCGCATATACCAGCAGATCGCCGAAGGACCAGCTATGCGAAGACAAACCGGAGACCGCGCGACTAAGAATTCCTTAGTCCGCGCGCACCACCAAGAGACCGGACATCCACCAGACCAGACTGCCCACACCACGCGGTCACAAAAACCAGACCGCACGGACTCACCATGTTGAAACCTGCTCCGCCACGTGGTCACACGACCAGACCGCGTGGCCTCACCTCGCCACCTTGAGCAGACGGAATGGCGGTCACGCTGAGTAGTCCTGCGGCTAGACCAGAGAGATCAGACCGCAAGACCGCGCGGTTTGCCAGAACCGCGCGACCTCCCCCCCAGACCGCCAACTTCCATTAACTTCCACTTCAACATTTTCAACACTCCGCCTTGAAGTAGGAAGTTGAAAACAGCCCAAGTAAACTCCTTAGCCGAGTGAACGACCCCTTCACCAGCGCCTTTGAGAAAATGTCAGCAATGTTGTCCTGACTCCGAACATGCTCGACCGAAAGAGACCCCTCCAGCACCTTCTCACGAATGAAATGATGCTCGATCTCGATATGCTTGGTCCTCGTGTGACAAACTGGATTAGTAACCAGTTTGAGAGCACTCTCGTTGTCGCCGCGGAGCAGAGTCGGACCCGGAACTTTCTTATGGACGTCTCCTACCAACCTCCCAAGCCAGATGGATTCTTGAGCTGCCAAGGCCGAAGCCTTGTATTCCGCTTCCGTGGTAGAGACAGACACAGAATCCTGCTTCTTGCTGCACCATGATATAGCTGTAGGGCCCACCATGAAGACGAATCCAGACGTCGACTTTCGATCATCCGAATCTCCCCCGTAATCAGCATCCATGTACCCATGCACCTCGAAGCCCGCATCCCTCCTGTAAAGGAGACCCATATCCGAAGTCGCCTTGACATACTTCAAAATATTCTTGACCGCTAGTAGATGAGGCATCTGTGGTTCCGCCATATACCGACTCACCCTGCCAACTGCATATGCAATATCCGGCCTAGTGATCGTCAGATAAATCAAGCTCCCAACCAGAGCTCGGAACACCAGCGGATCTTCCAGAATCCTCCCCTCATCCTTAAGAAGTTTCATGGCCTTCTCCAGAGGTGTAGAAATGCACTTCCCTTCCTTCAGGCCGAATCGCTCCACGATTCGCTCCGCATATCCAGCCTGTGACACCAACACTCCACTTTCCTTCCTCTGCACTTCGAGTCCAAGGAAATGGTGAAGTTCACCTAAATCCTTCATCTCAAACCTGATAGATAGATCATCCCGAAGCTTTGCTACCTCCTCCTTTGAATTCCCCGTCACGATCATATCGTCGACGTAAAGCAGCACGATGACTTGAAGCTCCCCGCTCTTCTTGACGAACAAGCTTGAGTCTGAGTCTGAAGCACCAAATCCACAGAATAGGACATATTCTGCTATCTTTCCATACCACGCCCTCGGCGCTTGATTCAACCCATACAGAGCCTTCTTCAACTTGCAGACATAGTCAGGAAAATCTTCAGATACAAAGCTTGGCGGCTGGACCATGAAGATGTCCTTGTCAATCTCGCCGTACAAGAACGCATTCATTACGTCGAGCTGCCAAATCTCCCACCCCCAAAACGCCGCCAAGGAAATCACAAACCGAACTGAAGTCATTTTTGCCACCGTACTGAATGTCTCTTTATAGTCTTCACCATATTGCTGCGAGAATCCCCGAGCCACAAGGCGAGCCTTGTATCGCTCGATACTGCCGTCAGCCTTCTTCTTGAGCTTATAGACCCACTTGCATGTCACAGGGGTGATACCCTTGGGCCTGGGCACCAGAGACCAAGTCTCATTCTTCTCAAGGGCACTCATCTCTTCCTGCATAGATGAATCCCACTGTTCCACGCCTTTGGCCTTCTCGAAGCTCACTGGTTCCTGCTCATCCAGGGGGCCAGGAAAGAAACATGAGACAAAGCTCACCATGTTTCCTCCTGTATAGAGATCAGGGTCAATGATCGTTCGCTTCGATCTCCTCAGCTCCTTCCCCTGACTCGCAACATCCTCAGCTTCTTCTTCCTTTGCTCCCCTTCCAGACGTTCTCGGAGCATCGCTCCCCCTGCTTCCTGATCCAGAAGCCTCCATCCCAGAACTAGAAGTAGATGGACCACCTGGTGACACAGACAGCTCCACCTGAAGATTTTCCACAGCTCTCACTGGCTCCTCCACCCTGCTTTCTGGTAGCTCAACACCAGAACTCCCCTTGTAAGACGTCACCTCGTCAAACACGATGTCGCGAGATACAAAAAATCTCTACGTCTCCGGGTCCGTTCACTTCCAGCCCTTCTTCCGACCATCATATCCCACGAAGACCAGCTTCCTTGCTTTCGCATCTAGCTTCGTCCGAAGCGCATCTGGAACGTGTACATAGCAGGTGGGACCAAACACCCGAAGGTGTGCCACGCTTGGCTTTTCCTTGAACATCATCTCATGCGGGGTCAACATATTGAAAGGGATGAGAGGCATCCTGTTGATGACGTAGGCAGCACAAGACATTCCCTCTGCCCAGAAGGACTTTGGGATACTCTTGGCATGCAGCCAACACTTGCAGGTTTCCGTCATATGATGGATCTTCCGCTCTGCAACTCCGTTTTGTTGTGGAGTATGCGCACAAGTAAGCTCCCTTCAGATGCCCGCCTTCCTGCAAAAACTAGAGAACTCACCAGAGGTGAACTCCCCTCCGTTGTCAGTTCTCAGCTTCTTGACCCGCAGGCCTAACCGACCCTCCACAAGCTCCTTGAACTCCACAAACTTGGAAAGCGCCTCCGCTTTCTCCTTCAGGAAATAAACCTAGACATATCTGGTGTGATCATCGATCAACACCAGCATATACCTGCTGCCTCCGAGGCTTGGGGTAGCAGTCGGTCCCATTAAGTCACCGTGGATGCACTCCAACGACACACTACTCCTTGTTTGCGACTTATCAAATGGTAGTCGATGAGACTTGCTGAACTGACATCCTGCGCAAATATGACCATCTCCGTAGGAGGATAGGCTAGGCAGGCCCTTGACAAGACCTTTCACCGCCATAGCCTTCAGCTTATCCATTCCTACATGCCCCAACCTCTCGTGCCATATGACAGCACTATCATTGGTCCTCATCTTGTCAACATAAGAGCTTGTCAATAAAATGAACAAGTCTTTTGTCCTTCTCCCGACATGAACGACCTCGGCCTTCACCGCCTCAACGTTTCGAAGAAACTTCACTTCTGTTGGGCCGAACAGAACGTGATACCTAGTGTCTACAGTGTTGGTCACGGAGAAGAGGTTTTTCCTCATTCCGGGCACATGATAGACACTCTTCAAGGTTAGTGGCCCTCTATCACTGCCCAAGGAAACAACCCCCACCTTCTCGACACTATGCACGATATTATCAGCAGTTATGATGGCATCATTACCTGAGTAAGGCTGTGCTGAAGTGAGCTTCGACTCGTCCCCGGTGAGGTGATGACCACACCCCGAGTCCACGATCCAGTCCTCCTGATAGTTGATAGGAGCCGCAGCTCCAACAGAAGACGAGAAGGCTCCTCCCCATCCTCCATCATTCTGCCTGGTCTCAGCTTCCTCCATCCCTGTAGCAACATGCCCTTGCTGAAGATTCACCCGGTAATCCTTCTTTATGTGACCAAGCTTCCCACATCTGAAGCACTTGGGTCCTTCTCCCTTCTTCTTCCCTTCAGCCTTAAAAGCATAGCCCCTCTCCTGCTGTCCAGAAGTTGAAGGCCCATTGCCTCCAGCGGTCTTCTTCTTCCTCTCCCATTTCTTCTTCTTCCCTGTGAAGAGAACCTCGCCATCTCCCCCAGACACTGACACCCCCGCCATCTGCCTTGTCAGACTCTCCTGCGATGCAAGCAGATTCTCCAGCTCCAACAGAGACGGCTGATTTTCCCAACCCTGCACCGACGTCACAAAGGCCACATATTCCTTCCGCAAGCCACAGATGATGTGCCTCTTCAGCTTTGCCTCAGAAATTGGCTCATCAGGATCCAGTGCTGAAATCTCGGCGCACAGATTCTTCATCTTCAGAAAGAACGTTGAGATAGAAAGTTCACCCTAAGCCGACCTTGCCAGCTCATTTTCCAGAAACTGTAGCCTCGCTACATTCTTCTTGTTAAATAGCCCATCCAGGGCTCTCCAGATCTCCGCAGCTAATCCACACCCCAAGATGTGATCAAATAGGTCATTGCCCTTTTCAGAGCAAACTCTGCTTTGGCGTTGATCCGCCTCCAGTTCCTCACCTCATGACCATTATCCCCAATCGGGACAACTTCCTCCGTGCTATCTCCTCCAACAACCCAGAGGTCCTCACCCAGAAGATAACTCTGCATACATGACCTCCACTTATTAAAGTTAGTCGAGTTGAGCATCTCAATTCCAAGACCCCTTGCTTCCATGGCTCTACCCCTGGTTCCTTCTTCACAAAGGCGATGGCTACTTTGAGTTAATCACTGCTCTATCCACTCCAACCTCCCACTGATACCATGTGAAATTTTCCAAAGATCTAGGAGTGAGCAGGAATAGTATAACTCAAAGTTCAAGCCAACAACCAGAAGCACATGAAAAACAACTTCAATCTTTATTGATGCTAGCAGGAATCTTCATTACAGTGCGAGGTATACATGGAGAGACATGATTTCGCCAGTACACAAAAAAACAGGAGAAAAAACAAAGCTGAAAGATAACCAGAGGTCTGAATCCCAGAGACCGCCTGACCGCCCGACCTGCGAGTTCGCGCGACTAGGAAACGAGACCGCCCGAACTGCCTACCTGCGACTTGAGCAACACCACCTAAGAACCCGCGAACTGCCACTGATCCTCCCGAACTCCAGCAACCCGCACTGCAAGCTGCGAGACCGCCCAAACACCTTCAAAAGAGGAGGTGACCGCTGCTACCCGCACAATCCACAGAAGCTGCACAAGGCAAGTTCGATCAGCTAACCGGCCGGTCACAAAAAAGAGACCGCAAGAATACAATGCGAGCTCAGCTTACACTTGGTGTGATATTTTTGCTGCAACAGTGACTCCTATTTATAGGCGTGCGACCTGATCCAGTCACCACCCTATGAGATAGAGTCACCGCCTTCTGACCGCGTGACCAAGACCGGTCAACCCGCATGGTCAGCAAGATCGCTCTGCGCCGTGAGCTCGCCGACTTCAACAGAAGCCGCATGATCATGACAACTTGCCTGGTCATGGCGCTCACCACCTGTGTTCGCCACCAGACCTTCTCCAGAGACCGCAAACACACCAGCCCGATAAGGACAACAGCCTGACAAGTCGACCAAACACCAGTGACCGTATATACCAGCAGATCGCCGAAGGACCAGCTATGCGAACACAAACCAGAGACCGCGCGACTAAGAATTCCTTAGTCCATGCGCACCACCAAGAGACCGGACAGACACCAGACCGGACTGCCCGCACCATGCGGTCACGCAAACCAGACCGCGCGGACTCACCATGCTGAAACCTGCTCCGCCACGCGGTCACATGACCAGACCGCGCGGCCTCACCTCGCCACCTTGAGCAGAAGGAATGGCGGTTACGCCGAGTAGTCCTGCGGCTAGACCAGCGAGATCAGACCGCAGAGGGAGACCGCAAGACTGCGCGGTTTGCCAGACTATGTGACCTCCCCCCCAGACTGCCAACTTCCACTAACTTCCACTTCAACATTTTCAACAGGCATCACATGCCTTGACTTTCTTCTCAGCTTCTGTCCACTCATTTCTTGGGGCAGCCTCAGTTGTTGAAGATTCTCCTGCCTTTTGTCTGACTGGAGCTGGAGGAACTGTGAGAAGAACATTATAGATGTCTTCATCAATGGAATTCATATGAAGCCTTATTCTAGCATTCTAGAGTGTGAACTTATTCAAGTTACACACTGGGGTCTTGTAAAAGCATAATCCTTTGTACTCATTTCCTAAAAAAATATTTGTAATATAGAAAAAAGTGTAGGAGGTCTTTTTGATTAAGGTGTTAACCTTTTAATGATCAACCTCTCTTTAATACCAATTGAAAGTGCACTGTGTGCCCCTGAGATATACTCTAGAGGGGGGGGGGGGATGAATAAAGATTTAAAAATATTTCTATCCTATTAGTGCAAATACAATAAAAATACCAAGTGTTATGCTCTACAATTCCACACACAGAATAAAACATGGGCTGTTTAAGTAAAACAAGAAAAGTAGTAATAGAAAAAGTAAACTATATGGGACAACACAGAAAATGAGCAACCAGAAGACACAAAGATTTTATAGAGGTTCCCCAAAATGTGGGTAGTCCTCTCTACTACCTCCTGGTAGGATTGCACCACCTGTGCGTGAGACTTTTGACATGGAGAATCTCAGAACCACTAATCTTTTGATAAGGAGATCATGAACTAACCAGATCTTTTGATAAGGAGTTCTTGAACCAACCAGATCTTTTGATAAGGAGATCTTGAACCAACCCGATCTTTTGATAAGGAGATCTTGAACCACTGAATCCTTTGGAAGAGGGATTCATAAAACTCTTTTACAGTTGGGAGTGAGAAGGAAAAATAAGAAGAGGGAGGAAGAAGAATTCTGTTTTCATAATTCTTATGAAGCCCGTATCATGAACAACTTCTTTATTCTTTTCACTAGATCTGCTGATGATGAACTCCTACTTATGATTGTGATGATTTGCAGGAGCTAAGATGGTCAGATCCTTTCTCTTCCTTTTGGCTGCTATATGATATTGATGATGAGCAGCCTTCTGTTATTCTGTTCTAAGAGAGGAAGAGCAGTTGATCTTTCTTCTCAGTGTTTCCTTCTATTAGGGTTCCTGGAGGAAGAAGAAGAAGAGGAAGCCCTAATTGAAAAGGTTTTTCCGATTGCAATGAATGCTACATGTTTCTCTTTCCTCTCCTGCCTTATATTGTCCCTCTTCAATTTGAATTAATTTCCTTTTCTGGTAGGTCCTAAAAAGGTATTTTCACTGCATAATTTCTCTTCCTTTCCTTCTTTAATTCATGACCCAGTCACCAACTGTAAGCTTCTTTCCAAGAAAGCTTTTCTGTCCTCCTTTAATTCTTCTTTCTATTTGAGGCAATTAAGGAGCCGTTGGAGAACGGTCTTCAGTATTGTGGGCCATGAGAGAGAGTCCAAAATGACAGCTAAAAAGGTTTCCTTTTCAGACTGTATTCGACGTAGCATTGAGTTCTCTTCCTCCCTTATCGCCGCACCTTCGATTCCTTATAAGAGCAGCTTCAAATTCATTCTTGCTCTGATTGAAGTCAGTTTGTTGATGTTGCGTTGATATCTTATCGACGTAACCGTCAAGTTGAAGGCATGGCTCTGAACTTCATTATCTGTGTCAAGATCAAGTCTATGTTGCATCGACTTAGATGGCTTCGACAGATTCTTTCTTCTGCGTTGAGTTGAAGTAGAAGCTGCGTCGACTTCTCTTGGTACTTCGACAAGTCCATGGCCTCTACGTCGATATCCATTCGATGTAGCGTCGACTTGATCTACTCCGACAGAAGGAGCGAGTTGCTTGGACTTCTTGTCAGAGTAGCGTCGACAATAACTCGATGTTGCGTCGATTTCCATTCGATGCAACTGTTAACTTTACCCAAACTTTGCTTCTCTTGATATGGTCTTGACACCCTAGGTTGAGTATGACATCCTAAGACATCTAATGACCAGATTACCCTCACTATACAATGAGTAATACAACCTAAGAGATAAAATCACTTTTAGGTAATTTGTTATGTTAAATCAGAGGGTATTTCCCAACAACTCAGAACCTCATTTTCTGCATCGAAATGTAGCTGACGTTGCGTCGACTTTAGATGGCTTCGACAAATACTTCCTTTTGCATTGAGTTGAAGTAGAAGCTGCGTCGACTTCACATGATACTTTGACATGACCATGGCCTCTACGTCGATATCCTTTTGACGTAGCATCAACTTGAATTACTTCGGCAGAAGGTTGAGTTGCTTGGACTTCTAGTCTAAGTAGCGTCGACATCCATTCGATGCTGCGTCGATTTTTATTCGACGCAAAAGATAACTTAACCCAAATACTGTTTGTCTTTAACTTGTCTTGTCACCCTAAGTTGAGAGATATCCTAACACATCTAATGACCACATTACCCTCACTATACAATGGGTAATTCAACATAAGAGATAAAATCACTTTTTAGATAATTTGTTAAGTTAAATCAAAGGAGTTTTTCCCAACAATCTCCCCTATTTATCTTAACAAATTTACAGATTGATTGAAGTGATTTTACATATTCCTTTTACATAAACAAAAATACAGACAAGACAATATAGACATAGAATAAATAACTGGATTGAGCTAGTAAACAGAAATGCCTCTGATTAATTGTCACAGGAGTTTATCAGAGATTACCCAAGAATACATCTACTTCCTTCCTTTCAGAAAAGTAGATAAGTCCTCATAGAGCTTTCTGAATTTTCTTTCCACATATTTGAAGTTTGTAGGAGTTGCCTTCTCTAGATTCTTTTGTATTCTTTGACCTTTGAACAACTTCTCTAGGTCACTTTCTGTTTCAGGGGAAACATCTTGTAAAGTGAAACCCAGACCAAGAACTTTTACTGTCAACAGGTTTATGACTTCCAACTCTAGATCATCTGACGCTGAGTCCCCATCAGGATTTGGTACAAGAAAGGTTGATTGAGGTTTACCAGAGACTGAAGCAGACTTGAAAATTATCTTTTTCTTCTTCACAGGAAGTTGTTCTCCTTTCTTTTTCTTCTAAGGCGGCTCCTCTGTATCCTTTGGAATACATCCAATACCCCTTCTGTGAAGTTGGCCTATTTCCTTCAACATCTTAGCTTGAGGATTTTTTGTAACATACTCAGTGGGGTCAAACAAGGAGGTTTTGATAGGGATTGCTTTTGCCAGCTCCTCTTGTTCAACAACTTCTTTTCCTCTTTGCAGAATATCAATAAACCTTTTTCTCTTTTCCTCAATTTCTTTTTGAGCCGCTTCATACTCATATCTGTCTCTATCACCAATGTCCTCTAAAGCTTTGTAGAGTTTTGGATCATTGTAGGTTTTCATTGTATTCACTGGGTGTGTGTGTATGAGAATAGTTTATTGCTTTCATAACTTAGTTTATTGCTTTCATAATTTAGGTTTATTGCTTTCATAAAAATAGTTTATCGCTAGTTAGCCGAGAGGCTCGTGTGTACGGACTGATCGCTCACGGGTAAAGAGAAGTGCGCTCTACCCTCGAGAGCGGATGAGGTAAGTCTCCCGAATTGGAAGTAAAAACCCAATAGCGGGGTTCACAACATAAATCGAGTATTAAGAAGATTCTATTATAGAACGAGAGTTCGGTCGAATATTCATAATCTCAGGTGGGCGTACCCTCGAAAGAGGAGCGTTCATAATTATGGAACCTCCACGGCCAAGCCGTTTTAATGTTTTGAAAAGTCATCACTTTTACTTCTAAAAAATACTATTTTCGTCTCAAGGTAATTCGACATCGGGCGCTATTTATTATCATCGTTCAGAACTATAGTTATACGCTTTTTATTATCATCTTAGAACTCTAGTTATACTCTTACTATCGTTTACTTTTAAAAACCCACACTAAAAACGTATTCCGATAAAATAATAGTTCGTTCCTCAAAGTAGTATAATCAACACGATCCGCGGAAATATATGACCTCGATATTTTCTAAAACAAAATATCCTGTATTACTCACGATAAGGTATACTTGCCTTTATTATATGATTAATTTGGATTAAAATTTAAACAAACACTTTTCAAATCCGAAACTTGCAAAACTCTCTTTGCTATTTTAAAAATCAATAGAATTCGGCATTGTAGCCGAGGCGTAATTATCAGTACTCTGAAAGAAGAAAAAGACCGTTACTTCTATCCTTCGATAGGATAACGGTTAATTTCTCAAAGTAGGAGTACTTGCGAGACTCTTCGAAAACATCCATTTAATTCTAATCTCGTCATATAAAGGTTATGAATATTAAAAAGAAGAAAAATCTGAATCAAATCATCAAGTTTTTGGCGCCGTTGCCGGGGACAGTAGTGTTGTTATTTGAAAAAATGAATTACTATTACTTTTATCATATATATTAAATATATAATATAAATATATATATATATAAACATAGAAAAGAAAAAAACAAAAAAATATATCATTTTTATTATTAGTATATGACCCGAGGAAACTCCTCGGACGATTCGAATATCCCTTTTGACCCCGAAATCGAGCGCACTCTTCGCGAGCGCCTCCGACTTCGTGATCAAAACTTACTCGAATTTCCCCAAGAGTCTGTCGGAGATACTTACACTGAACCTATGGCCGATCAAATTCTAGACGTGGCCCCGCCACGGACCATGGCATATTATGCCAGGCCAAATCTGGAAGATACCGGATCGAGCATTACACGCCCAACAGTGGCTAATAATAATTTTGAATTAAAATCTAGTATCATTCAAATGGTACAACAGTCAGTCCAATTTGACGGTTTGCCAGATGAGTATCCGAGTTTACATCTTTTGAATTTTTTAGAAATCTCAATACTTTCAAAATTAATGGTGTTACTGACGACGCCATTCGTTTATGCTTATTTCCATTTTCGCTGCGGGCAAAGGCAAAAGCGTGGTTAACTTCTCTTCCTAGAGGATCCATAACCACGTGGGCCCAATTGACGGAACACTTTTTAACTAAGTATTTCCCCCGTCAAAAATCGCTAAGTTACGTATGGATATCGCCTCTTTCATTCAATACGATTCTGAGTCTCTCTATGAGACTTGGGAGCGTTTTAAAGAGTTCCTGCGTAGGTGTCCTCATCATGCGCTGCCGTCCTGGCTACATGTCCAGACATTTTATAATGTCCTAAATTTTTCCACGCGACAGATGATCGATGCAGCCGCCGGGGGAACGTTAAACAACAAAACCCCGGCGGCCGCTTAAGCTCTGTTCGAAGAAATGGCCATGAACGCCTATCAATGGAATGTGCCTAGATCTCGCCCTGCCAAACTGGCCGGGATTTATGAAGTGGATGCCACTGCTCACCTAGCCTCGCAAGTGGAGCGGCTAAGTAAGAAAGTGGCGTAGATGACTGCTTCCTCCTCCACTCCCGCTTGGGCTCCTAATAATAATAATAATAATAATAATACTTTTGTCGAAGAAACTGTAGATTACCTAGGCAACCCAGTTAGGCCCCCTTCAACCCTAATAACAATCCGTATAGTAATAATTATAATCCGGGTTGGAGGAACCACCCAAATTTTTCCTGGAGCAATCCTAACCTCAGAGGCCCCCAATTGTAAATCCGCAAGGATTTCCGAACGGATTTCAGCCTCCACCTCCAAAACCTTCTCCGCTCGAAGATATTTTTGCTAAATACGTTGCGTCCACCGAGTCAAATATCCGGAATATTACCGGATCAATTAAAAACTTGGAAAATCAGGTGGGACAGTTGGCAAAGATGGTCTCCGAGCGGCCATATGGAGCTCTACCAGGGAACACAGAGCCAAACCCCCAAGAAAATGCCAATGCCATAAACCTTCGCAGCAGCAAGTAGGTAACCTCCCCAAACCGGGTTGAGCCCAAGGTACATGTTTCGAAACTGACCCCTCCACCCCCTCTCTCGATAGATAATACAACGAGTATTCCGACTGTGCCAAACATTTTTAGCCCGTCCCTTCCTTATCCCTCGAAAATAAACGACGAGCAGAAGGACGAGCATTATAAATAATTTCTACAAATTTTAAAACAAATCCACATAAACGTTCCTTTCTGCGAGGCACTCTCCCAAATGCCGAAATACGTGAAATATCTTAAGGAGTTGCTTTCTAATAAAAAGCGACTCGAAGATGTTTCACGTGTTTCCCTTAACGCGGAATGCTCGGCTGTCCTCCTTAACAAATTGCCACCAAAACTGAATGATCCGGGACGATTCTCCATCCAGTGCCTCTTCGGCAATATGTTAATAAAATACCCTCTAGCGGACTTGGGAGCTAGCATCAACTTGATACCTTTCTCCCTTTTCAAAAAACTTGATTTGGGCATCCCAAGCTCGACTAAGATGAGCATCCAACTCACGGATCGCTCGGTAAAGTACCCGATAGGGGTAGTGGAGGATGTTCTTGTCAAGGTCGACAATTTTATCTTCCCGGTAGACTTTGTCATCCTGGACATAGAGGAGGACGCTGAGGTGCCTCTCATTCTAGGTCGCCCGTTCCTCGCAACCTCCCGCACGTTAATCGATGTTAGTAATGGTCGCCTCCTCCTTCGGGTTGGAGACGACGAAGTTACTTTACTTGTCAACCCCTCCATGCGGAACTCACTATCGAATGATGATTCCTGCTTTAGTTTGGAATCCGCGTTTGAGGATGAGTGTTCTTCTCTTTCGGAATTGTTATCTTTAATGATAAACGATTCGGATCTGACAAATCAACCTCCTTTAGATGAACTGCCGCCAGATTCGCCCTTCGAGCCTTTCGATTCGAAAGATTTAAAAATCTCCACATCCTATGAAGAACCCCCGGTCTTGGAGCTTAAGCAACTCCCCGACCAATTAAAATATACTTTTCTAGCCGCGAACTTAAAACTTCCGGTTATAATATCATCTACTTTAACCGATTCAGAAACATCCGAATTGGTTGAGGTTTTGTCTAAACATCGCCGTGTAATTGCATGACAAATTTCCGATATCAGGGGAATTAACCTCTAATTCTGCTCCAACCTAATTTTTCTTGAAGATAACCCCCGTAAAACTATTCAGCCTCAACGACGACTTAACCCGAACATGCGGGAAGTCGTTAAGACTGAAATTATTAAACTCCTCGATGCGGGGATTATCTATCCTATATTCGACAGTACGTGGGTAAGTCCCGTACAAGTTGTCCCTAAAAAAGGCGGTATAACGGTCGTGGCAAACACGAATAATGAATTAATCCCAACTCATACTGTTACGGGTTGGAGGGTGTGCATCGATTACAGAAAATTAAATGATGCCACCAGAAAAGACCACTTCCCGTTACCGTTTATTGATCAAATCCTGGAGCGTCTCTCATGTCATCCTTTCTATTGCTTTCTTGATGGTCTCTCCGGATTTTTCCAAATCCCTATTTCTCCCGAGGACCAAGAAAAAACCACTTTTACTTGCCCTTTCGGCACCTTCGCATATCGAAGGATGCCGTTTGGCCTCTGCAACGCGCCAGCTACATTCCAACGATGTATGCTGGCAATATTCGACGAGCTTGTAGAAGATATAATGGAAGTCTTCATGGATGACTTCTCCGTCTTTGGAAGCTCTTTTACAAATTTTCTAAAAAATTTAGATAGAGTCCTCCAGCGGTGCGAAGAGACGAATTTAGTTTTAAACTGGGAGAAATGCAATTTTATGGTCCGAGAGGGTTTAGTCCTTAGCCATAAAATTTCTTCCAAGGGGATGGAGGTCGATAAGGCCAAAGTCGCTATAATTGAACAACTTTCTGTTCCTTCGAACGTAAAATCTATTCGAAGTTTTCTCGGCCACGCAGGAGTTTATCGGCGGTTTATTCAAGATTTTTCAAAAATAACCAAACCGCTAACTCACCTCCTGGAAAAGGATTCCCCATTTATTTTTGACACGACCTGCGTAGAGGCATTTAATTTTATAAAAAAGCAACTTATCAATTCTCCAATTCTGGTGGCGCCAGATTGGTCCCTTCCGTTCGAGATTATGTACGAAGCGAGCGATATCACGGTAGGAGCCATCTTAGGCCAATGCGTAAAAAATATTTTCATCCAATATATTACACTTCTCGCACACTCACTACCGCACAAGCAAACTATACAACGACGGAAAAAGAACTTCTTGCCGTCGTCTTTGCTTTTGATAAATTCAGGCCCTACGTAACACTTTCATACGTAATCGTTTTCACTGATCACTCCGCCCTAAAATATCTTTTGGCCAAAGTTGATGCCAAACCCCGCCTTCTTCGATGGATCCTCCTTTTACAGGAATTTGACGAGATAAGAAGGGGGATGAAAATTTAGCAGCCGACCACCTCTCACGTTTAGAATAACCCTTCGCAGAAGCACTCGTCGAACCCAAAATAGACGATCGATTTCCTGAAGAGCGCCTTTTAATTTTAAATAAAATAAAAACTTCTTCCACCCCTTGGTTCACAGATTATGCGAACTATCTAGTCGCACGGGTCCTTCCAAAAGATTTTTCGACTCAGCAAAAGAAGAAATTCTTTTCTGATTTGAAAAACTACTTTTGGGAGGACTCCTTTCTCTTTCGAGTCTGCGCAGACCAAGTGGTGTGAAGGTGTGTTTTAAGCGAGGAGGGTGCGCAAATTTTGCGACACTGCCACGAGGGGCCGGCTGGAGGGCATTATTAAGCCAACCGGACCGCGCAGAAAGCATTAGAGTCGGGCTTTTATTGGCCCACTCTCTTTAAGGATGCTCATACTTTTGTGAGTAAATGCGATAGCTGCCAGCGGTCGGGTAACATCTCTCGTCGTGACGAGATGCCCCAAAACCTTTTTCTCGAATGCGAAATCTTTGATTTATGGGGCATAGATTTTATAGGCCCCTACCTTCTTCTTTTAATAATCGCTATATTTTGGTGGTGGTCGACTACGTCTCTAGGTGGGCGGAAGCGCAAGCTTTGCCAACCAATGATGCGCGAGTCGTCGTCCATTTTCTAAAAAAAATTATTTTCTCGCTTTGGCACGCCCCATGTGTTGGGTATATTTCCCTCAATATTACCTTGATTTGAAGAGGCATCACTCTCAATGCTAAGGACATATTGTATTTAACAAAGTTATACTTGTGTAGGATATACAGGCACAGGTGTCTCAAAAGGAAGGGCCAAACATGGCCTTAGATAACAAGAATTCATCTACAAGGAGATGAAAGATATGTCTCAGCATAACCGCTAAGACGATGGGTCAGAACCGCTGAGACGAGGAGCCGTCTCAGTGGATCCACTGAGAAGGAGACTGGAGCAACCACTGAGAAGGGGACTGGAGCTGCCGCTGAGACTGGAAGCTGTCTCAGCCCAACCGCTGAGACTGAAAGCTGTCTCAGCCCAATCGCTGAGACAGATCCAAATGTGCTGACGGGATCTGCTTTTGGCACAAACGACAATTGAGAGGGAAAAGCAAGTCAAATCTGACCCATACTGTGTCAGGAGGATCGATATAGCCGTTGAAGCCTTCTGGGGGTATAAAAGAAGAAGCTAGGGCACAACAACAAGTACTGTTCTATTGAGAAAGCCTTTGCTGTACGCCGCAATCGAGCATTCTCGTTTCAGCCAGTTGAAGTTGTTCTCTGCAGCTGAAGTTAATCATCTAAGGGAGATTAGTTAGCTCTTCTTGTACAAACTCAAGAAGGGCAAGTTGATCTTCTGCTTTGCTGGAGGAGAAGTTCAAGGTGATACAAATCTGAAGCTGTTATTTTCAGATCTGAAGAAAGGATTCAGAAGACCTAAGTGTAAACCTTTTGTCTTTTGTATCTAGCTCAAACTCTATTATATCTTTGTAAGGCATTGTTGCCTGAGTGAAAGGCTGTTGAGCCTGTGTGTAAAGCTGTGTTGACAGCTTGAGTGGTAGGACTTCTTGATAGGTCTGAGGTAGGAAATCTGTGGGATTTCTGAGTGGTAGGAGTTACATAACTCTGAGCTGTAGGGCTGTTGTGCCTGAGGTGTAGGGATGTTGAGCCTGAGGTGTAGGGCTGTTGAGCCTGAGTGTAGGGCTGTTGAGCCTGAGTGTAGGGCTGTTGAGCCTGAGTGTAGGGCTGCTGTGCTTGAGGTAGGATCACTATTGATCTGAGAAGTTCTGAGGAACTTGTGGTGTAAGCTCAAGGAGCCGAGATTGGAGTTTGTGGCCTTGTCTAACTCACTGTTAGAAAGGTGAAGGGGGAAAGAGGACTACTCAAGACACCCTGTCTTGAGGAACCTCTATACATCCTTGTGTGCTTTCTGTGATTGTATTTTCTAGAGTTAGAAACATTAGGTTCAAGAAAAGAAAATAAGTAAAGCCTATTCACCCCCCTCTAGGTATTATTGACTACACCTATATAAACTATCAAGTGGTATCAGAGATAGGTTGATCAAAAGGACTTAACAGTCTGATCAGATCCTATACAGGAGTAGTCAAATCTGAAATCAAATGGCCAACAGTGGAATGAAGGAGTTGGGGTCAATGAAGTTGCCTATATGCTCCAAAGAAAACTTTGGCATATGGAAGCAAAGGGTAAGGCTATTCATGGAAGCATCAGACCCAAGGATCTTTTTGACTATAAAAAATGGTCCTTATACCTTTGAGAAAGTCTCCACTATTGACCCTACTAGAAAAGTACTTAAGGTATTTTCTGAACTGACCAATGATGAGATATCACTGTACACTATGGACAAGAGAGCTTAAAACATAATAGTAAATGCCATTGATGACACTGCATTTCAGAACTTGGTACACTGCCAAACTGCCAAGGAAATGTGGGACACATTGGTTGTCTATATGGAGGGAACATCTGAAGTAAGGGATGATAGAAAGTCACTCCTCAATCAGGAGTATGAAGCCTTCAGACAGCTGAGCCAGGAGAATATCTCCATGTGCTATGAAAGGTTCTTTAGGATTGTAAATGAACTAAGAACCTATGGAAGGGTGTTCACAGATTATGAACTTAATGACAAGTTCCTTAGATCTCTAACTAGAGAATGGGACACTAAAATCTGTGCAATCAGGGAAGGGGCAAGACTTAGAGAAACCCCCACCCATACACTGTTTGGGAAACTGCTCTCATATGAGATGCAGCTTTCTGCAAGAAAGGAGGAGGACTCTTCCTCCAGGGCTCACACAAAGGAGAGATCTGTTGCTCTCAAGGCTGAAAGCTCTAAGAGGAACAAGTTTAGAGTGCAGTCACCTCCAAGAAAGGCAGCTGAATCTGAGAAATCTGAGAGCAGCAAATCAGACAGTTCCTCTTCTGATGAGGAATTTGCTGCCTTCACAAGGCGGTTCAAGAAGATGAACAAGAGGAAACAATGGAAGAACAAACCTTCCTCCTCTTCTCATCCCAAGAAGGATCATTACAGATCTGAGAGGCAACATCCCAAAGGGGACAGGTAAGACTCTAAACCTAGTAAACATATTTCAACTAACATAATTTGCTATTGCTGTAGTAAGCCTGGACATGTCATTGCTGACTGCCCAGTCAAGAGAAAGGAAAGAGGTGACAAGAAGCCTCATCACCAGAAGGAGAGGAAGGGAGAAAAATCCTTCCTAGCTAAGAAAGGCAAGAGCTGGAGTGAATCTGAATCTTCATCTTCAGACTCAGATGGTGAGGAGGAAGCCTACTTAGGGCTGTTTGCTGATCAGGAAGAAGAAGACTATCTTGCTACCAGGATAGGAATAAGGGCCCATCTATCACATTCAGATAGTGATGAAGAGGAGGATGAGGTCACTCTTGATGACCATGGGCTGATGGCTAACTGAAGATGAGGACAGCCACAACAATTTAGTACATGAGCAGGTATTGATACACTGCATTTCTTCTTCCTCTGATTATGTAACAGGTCCAGAATCTGAATCTCCTCCATCTAAAGTTGGCAGTGAATCATATTCTGAGGAGGATGTCAATCAATTGATTGATAAGTATGGTGCACTCCTGGAAGCTCTGAAAAAGAGCAAAATGCTAGCCAAGAGGCAAGCTCAAGAAATTGCTTCCCTAAAGCAATCAAAATCTGAGTGCATTGAGCATGCTACCCAGCTAGCTCTAATGAGCAAGGAGATTGGCAAGCTAATGGGAATGTCAATCATCCATGTGGGCACCATAAGCCACAAGAACAAGATCATTAAGGATCTTGAAGAAAAGCTTCTCAAGGAGAGGATGCTGGTGGCTAAGTTCTCCAAGCCCAAGACAATGCTGCCTATTATTGACACCTTCAACTCCCATGACATGAGAGGTGTTGGTTTTAACAAGGAGGCAGCTACTAACAACACTAAGGGAAAGGTTAAAGACTCAAAAGAATCTAAGACCTCCTTTGTGAAAGTCTTGATGCCCTCAAACAAGTATGACCAAGAAAGTATTCATGGTCACTTATTAAATGGAAGATCCAATAACTTGAGCAAGAATGCTCACAACTATGGATATAGAAACGAGTTAGGCTTGAGTGCCTTCAAGGCTCTGCATGAGGAAATTCAAATGGCCCATCATGGACTTTTTGTTTTTGGAACCTCAGCCCCTTCACTCAAGATAACCAAGGCTGTCAACTCTAAACATTGTTCAGCAAAGTCCATGGCTGTTGACTGTCCTGTAATCAAGCCAAAAAGCCCAGTTTCTGGTGCCATCCACACATGTTTAGCTGCCAAGCTAGAGGGTGTTGATGTCAAATAAAAACTGGCTTCCTTGACTGATTATAGGAAGGTAAAAAGGCAGGCCTTTACTGATAAAACAAAGAAAACAACAGTTGTATCCTCTACTGAACAGAAACAGGAAGCTTCATCTTCTAGGACTGTTCAGATGAGGAGATATAATATATATGAGTGTTGGTGCTGTGGCAAAGTGGGACACTTTGCAATTGATTGTTGGCACAACCCCAATGTGCCAAAGGCAAGGATTGAACCTCAAGCCAAACCAACCCTTTCTAGGAATATCCCCTATGGTGTTAACATGAACCTAGGACCCAAAGTCAGTTGGGATCCTAAGGTACATTAAATTTTGTGTTGCAGGTTAGTTCAAGTACCAGTCTCAACCAAATATGGTACTTGGATAGTGGGTGCTCAAGGCACATGACAGGAACTAAGGATCTTCCTAAAGGATTACCATCCAGTGAAGAATGGACCCAAAGTTATCTTTGGTGGATCTGAAAAGGGAGTCACCAAAGGATATGGTATGATTTCAAATGGCATAGTCTCAATCACAAGGGTAGCTTATGTTGAAGGGTTGCAACACAACCTTGTAAGCATAAGCCAACTATGTGACTTAGGCTATGTCATTGAATTCCATAATGACAAGTGCTTGATCAAAAAGTCTAATGACTTGGAGACCATTCTCTCAGGCACTAGGAGTGGAAATGTTTATTGCTTAGACTTCATTTGCAATTATTCTATCTCTTCTGTGTGTCTTGTAGCTAATGAAAGTGAGTCACTTTGTGTCCAATGGCACAAGAGACTTGCCCACATTAACTATAAGACAATGTATAGATTATTTTCTAAAGACCTTGTTAGAAATAGTCCTAAACTAAAATGTGTTAAAAGTGGTCCCTGTCATGCTTGCCAAATGGGTAAGCAAACTAGGGCCACCTTTAAAAGTATTGGCTCCAAGGATACTGAAAGGTGTTTATATCTATTGCACATGGACTTGTTTGGTCCTTTGCCAATTTAGAGCCTAGGTGGGAAGTTGTATACCTTGGTGATTGTAGATGATCACTCAAAGTATACATGTGTATTCTTCCTTAAGAAGAAGTCAGATACCTTACATGTCTTTATAAATTATGTCAAGGCTATTCAGAATGATCTACTATGTACTGTGGTCAGGACAAGAACTGACCATGGCACAGAATTTCAATCTGAAGCCATGACAAAATTTTGTCAAGAATTTGGTATCACCCAAGAGTTCTCCTCCCCAAGGACTCCACAGCAAAATGGTGTGGCTGAGAGGAGGAATAGGACCTTGATAGAAGCTGGGAGAACATTGCTTAGTGACTCCTCACTCCCAGAATACTTCTGGGCCGAGGCAGTCAATACAGCCTGTTATGTTCTCAATAGAGCCTCCATCAATAAGGTCCTTGGAAAAATTCCTTATGAGATTCTGAAAGGCAAACAACCTACAATTTCCTACTTTAGAATCTTTGGCTGCAAATGCTACATTCTAAATAATAGAAAATCTCAATTAACAAAGTTTGCAGAAAAATGCAATGTGGGGGTTCTTGTTGGGTATAGCTCACATAGTAGAGCTTATAGAGTCTATAACAAGAAAACCCATGTTGTAGAAGAATCTATGCATGTTGTATTTGATGAGACCAGCCTTCTCTACAAAGAATGGTCTAGTTCTTCTATTGTGACAGGAAATGAAGAAGGGATGCATGAGCTGACTGTCCAAGACAAGCCCAGCAGTAGCAACACACAGACAGCTGCTGCAATTCCAGAAGAATAAGAGGTACAAGATGAAGTCATAGCTGAACCAGTGGAACAAAGACAGCCATCAGAGGACCCTCTTCCTGCTACTGCAAGGCACCTGGGAGATCATCCAAGAGATCTAATAATTGGGGATCATACCCAAGGCATATTGACAAGACGCAGAGCTCATAATGAAGCATTATACTTGAGCTTCCTTTCTCAAATGGAGCCCAAGAAGTTTGAAGAGGCCAATCAAGACACCATCTGGATTGAAGCTATGCAAGAAGAGCTCTTACAATTCAAGAGATGCAAAGTATGGAAGCTGGTGCCAAGACCTCAGGGACACAATGTGATTGGCACTAAATGGGTATACAGGAACAATCTTGATGAGAATGGTACAATCATCAAGAACAAGGCCAGATTAGTAGCCAAAGGATACAGGCAAGAGGAAGGTATAGACTTTGATCAAACCTTTGCACCAGTTGCAAGGTTGGAAGCAATTAGGCTATTCCTTTCCTATGCTGCCCACAAGGGGTTCAAAGTCTACCAGATGGATGTCAAATCAGCCTTTCTCAATGGAGACTTGAAGGAAGAGGTATATGTTGAACAACCTTCAGGTTTTGTGCATCCAACCCTAACTTCTCATGTTTATCTTCTTAGTAAAGCACTATATGGTCTCAAGCAAGCTCCAAGAGCTTGGTATGAGACTTTGTCCAACTTTCTCCTCAAGAACAAGTTCATGAGGGGAAAGATTGATAGCATATTGTTTCTTAGGGAAACAAGGGGCAAGTGTCTCTTAGTCCAAATCTATGTTGATGACATAATCTTTGGGTCTACTGATGACAACCTATGCAAGAGATTTGCCAATCTAATGCAGGGGGAGTTTGAAATGAGCAGTATGGGTGAGCTCAAATATTTCCTTGGGCTCCAAGTGAAACAGTCTGATGATGGAATTTTCATCTCCCAGACCAAGTACACTAAGGAGCTCATCATGAAATTTGGGATGGAATCTGCCTGCACCATGAGAACACCCATGGAGTCCAATGTATCATTAGACAAGGATGAAAAGTGAAAGGCCTTTGATGAGTCCATATACAGATGCATCATTGGATCCCTATTATACTTGACTGCTAGTAGGCCAGACATTATGTATTCTACATGTGTTTGTGCTAGGTATCAAGCATGTCCTAAGGAA
The DNA here is from genome assembly GCA_033032865.1 of Dactylorhiza incarnata. Classification (NCBI taxonomy): domain Eukaryota; kingdom Viridiplantae; phylum Streptophyta; class Magnoliopsida; order Asparagales; family Orchidaceae; genus Dactylorhiza; species Dactylorhiza incarnata. The sequence goes on along the minus strand of JAWHQI010000107.1, from coordinate 1,734,703 downwards.
TCTCACTACACCTCTGTGAAGAGGATTCTGAGACACCTTAAGGGCAGCTTGCATCTTGGCCTTTGGTACCCTAAGAACAATGACTTTGAACTAACAGACTTTTCAGATGCAGATTTTGCAGGTTGCAAAGATGACAGGAAGAGTACAAGTGGTACTTGTCAGTTCCTAGGGAGAAGATTGATATCTTGGAGCAGCAAGAAACAAACCAGTGTGGCAATATCCACAGCTGAGTCTTAATACATTATTACAGGTAGCTGTTGTGCACAACTCCTTTGGACACATCATCAATTGGAGGAGTACAACCTCAAGGTAAGGGAATCTCCTTTATATTGTGATTCATCCAGTGCAATATCTATTGCTAAAAATCCTGTCTCTCATAGCAGGACTAAGCACATAGAGATTAGATATCATTTTATTAGGGAACATGTAGAGTGTAAAGACATCTCTCTTGAATTTGTCCCCACTGACAAACAAGTAGCTGATATCTTTACAAAGCCACTGGATGAATCTAAATTCAATTCCTTCAAAATTGGTCTTGGCATGCTTAGTATGGAATAGTCCTAAATGTATGAGTAGTAGCTGTCACTATTGTTGATTCTGAATTATGAATTATAAAGCTTTACACTATTATACATTACAACTTAGTGACATGACTAGGACACATCTTCAGTCAAATCATCTACAATAGGTCTAAACTCTATGATCAGCTAAACTGCAGGAGTATATTCAGCTGAATCAGCTGAGAAAAATCCCAGCTAAACCGCTGAGACGAGTAAACTGTCCCAGCGGTTGACAGTTCACTGTCCCAGCGACCTAGGTCTCCGTCTCAGCTGAACCGCTGAGACGGGGTATGTTCAATATGAAATATGTTAATTAACCCAAAACTCCTTAACACAATAAGGTAATTAAGTCTAAAAGCCTAGGGTTAATAAAAACGAAACTAAAATCCTATAAATAGATCTGTAACCTAAAACACACCAAAAAGCCAAACCCTTAGCCGTCGAGACGATTCATCTTCTCTCCCGTCTCAGCGCCTCGATTTTCTGATTCCATGGCGCCAAAGAGCTCAAAAGATCTCCTGGAGGGCTATGAAATAGTAATAGATGGATTCTCTCATGCCTCAGAAGAAATACGACATGTGATTCACCTGATGGAAGCTCAAGGTCTGGAGCACATGCTGTCTGAACCGTGCTGCATCTCAGAACTGAAGTTCTGGAATGGTTCAACAATGTCAAATTATCTCCTTCCAAAACCCTCATGAAGTCCAAGATAGGAAGTGAGAAGATAAAGATTACAGCTAAAAGGTTGGAGAAGGGGCTGAAATTAACTCCATGTAGTAAAACTGAAGAGGAGGAAATATCTGAAAAGGATAAGAGGACTGCCCTAAAGTGGATAGGATACAGTGATACTAAGACCAGTTGTCTAAGGAGGAAGTTCTTCAATCAACATGGGAAGCTGTTGTCTGATATAGTGGGCAAAGCTATCCTATGCAAGCCTGGTTCACATGACACTGTCTCACAGTTCATGTTTGAATTAATGACTAGGATAATTCTGTCCATGAGAACCTCATGGGGAGAAGTTATCTTTCAAAGGATAAAGGAATCTCTACAAGCCCCCAATATGGGAAGAATACTATCTCTGTACCTACAGAATAGTCATTCAGAGACCTTTGCAAACTCAAAGGGGTCAAATCTCCATTATCTGAAAAGAATGGACATTAAGACTCTGGATAGATTCTCCAGAGTGCTCCCTATGAGCCAGCCGTCTGTGGCAAAGGAAAAGAAGAAGTCAAATCTCCATTATCTGAAAAGAATGGACATTAAGACTCTGGATAGATTCTCTAGAGTGCTCCCTATGAGCCAGCCGTCTGTGGCAAAGGAAAAGAAGAAAGAGCCATCCCAACAGAAATCAAATTCATCCTCAAAGTCAGATGAGTCTGAAAATGAGGACATTCATGGGTCTGATCTTAGATCTGGCAGCAACCAAATGAACATAGATAATGAAGATGTCCTCAGGACAAGAAGAGATGAGGAGCCCCAAGGAAGAGTTGAGACCAATCCTGAGCCAACTTAGATGAATGCTGCTACAGCTGTTCCTCAAGCTGAAGATGAAACTCCAAATTCACCTATCCCTGGTAAATTAGGATTTCAGTTAGGCCTCTCTTCTCTATCAATAGTATAGTCTAAGTGTCTAACTCATCAATCATTTTTCAGGTAACCTTAGACAAAATTCTCCTCCTATGGATGCCCCAAGTGAGGGGGAGCATAGCCCAGCCTATGAAGGAGAAGGTGGGTATGCTAGTGGGGGAGAACATGAACAGGAATCAATCCCTCCAAATCTACAAGGTACACCTAATGCCCCATCTGAGGGGGAGCAGATCCATAATGATGGGAGGGCTAATGCTCAAAGTGGAGCTGAAGAGATGGTTGAAAAGGAATTACCCCAAGAAAGGCCAGTTGCAGTTCTGGACACATCTGACCTGATAAACTCAATACAAACAATGATTGAGGGTCAGATGTTGTCTATGAAAGAGATTGTTGCTGAAAAGATTCATGATGTACTTACCCAGATAAGGAATGAATTGCATACAATAAGAGCTGCATTGACTCAGGAGATCCAGGCCAGTGAGCACAGAATGGAGTCAAGAGTGGCTGAAGTGATAACTGAACTGAATGCCCAAGTTAATGATGTCAAAACTGCATCAGATTATATCCTTCTGCATATGACAAGATGGTTTGAAATGGCCAAAAATACTGTTGCTGCCCAGCACACAGTTCTGAAGGATATTGCAGACCATCAAGTGGATTCCACAAAGGACATCACATATGTAAAGAATCACCTCTACAAAAATAAGAATGTCTGGGAAAAAGCTGTTGCCAGAATGGCACAAGTGGTCAACACATCAAGCAGCCAAGTCAAGTCCCACATTGACAAGGCAAAGGAATGCATTTTGGATGATGTGGACAGCACCTTTCAGACTCTCTCTCAATCCATATTGGATCAACACTCTGAAATTGAGAAGAAAATAGTGGAACATAGCAAAGAAGGGGAGGAGAAGATACTCAATCTACATACTAAGCTGAAAGGAGCTTACATACAGCTGTATAACAACATGGAGTCCTCCCACAAACTGATACTCTCCAATCAAGAAGAAGCCAACAAGCAAATGGTGGAAGTGGTCAACAATGCTTCCAGTGCTATTCAAGAAAATATCCTTACCATGGCCAGAAAGGTCACTGATAATCAATGAGACTCAAGCTTAAAGGTGCTGCAAGGAACAAAAATTGCTTTGAATCTGCCAATCTTGAACCCTAGCAGAGTTGAAGACTTTGACTTCCAAAGTCAATCAAATCTGATTACTGATGAGAGAGCTGCAAAGAGGAGAAGGGTAGAGGGTATTCAAACTGCTGAAGAATACATGGCACAGAAAAGAATGGAAAGATTAGAGGATCCACTCCATGACGATGACAATCTGGAGTTGGACACAATTGTTGTCAATACCTGGGTAAGCCATGGCAATCCAATGAAGGACATTGACCATGTCTATTCAGCTGCTGAGTGGATCAAACACCTTGAAAGGGAATCATTAAGGGAATGGATTCTCAAAGAAAACATGGTAAGAAGGGAAACTCCTTTAAGGATTCCCCCAAGATATCTTCCCAAGCCATTTCTGTACTTCAAAGTAAAAGAGAAGATCAAGGCTGCTGCTGAAGCTAGGAAAAGAAAGTCTACAGATGGAGAAAGCTCTTCCCAGGGTCTCTCTTAGAAGAACCAGCCTTGAATTTTTTTTTTAAGGATTGAATGTACAACTATAAGTTGAATTTTTTTTTGTACTGAACATTTACAATGAAATGAAATTTAATATTCTGATCATAATATTGTGTTTGTTACTATTAATATATGTACTCTGTACTTATTACCTTTAGTATTCAGTACCTTAAATGGCATGTTCAAATTGAAATGGATCAGCTATTACAGAAAATAGCTCTCCAATTGAGGGGGAGTAAATTCCTTGCTCAGGTTGAGGGGAAGTTGGCAAATGCTCAGACTGTATAGGTTAGCCTATAGGTTGATGCAAAGGGATCTATAGATGTTGTCCTTCTATCCATAGCAGGTTAAGGATGAAGAAACCAGAAAGGGGGAGATAGAGCCAGTACCAATGCTGGAGAAAGGGGAGAAAGGGCCAGTGCAAATGCCAAGGGTGTTAGGTCCTATGCTTCACAGATAATTTCTCTATAAGATCATTTTTTTTCTGTGATAAGATTTTTATTGTTAATGGACCTTAGCATTGGGGATGTTCTACCTTCTTCAAATAGAGGGAGATTGTTGGGTATATTGCCCTCAATATTACCTTGATTTGAAGAGGCATCACTCTCAATGTTAAGGACATATTGTATTTAACAAAGCTATACTTGTGTAGGATATACAGGCACATGTGTCTCAAAAGGAAGGGCCAAACATGGCCTTAGATAAGAAGAATTCATCTACAAGGAGATGAAAGATATGTCTCAGCATAACCGCTGAGACGATGGGTCAGAACCGCTGAGACGAGGAGCCGTCTCAGCGGATCCACTGAGAAGGAGACTGGAGCAACCGCTGAGAAGGGGACTGGAGCTGCCGCTGAGACTGGAAGCTGTCTCAACCCAACCGCTGAGACTGAAAGCTGTCTCAGCCCAACCGCTGAGACAGATCCAAATGTGCTGACGGGATCTGCTTTTGGCGCAAATGACAATTGAGAGGGAAAAGCAAGTCAAATCTGACCCTTACTGTGTCAGGAGGATCGATATAGCTGTTGAAGCCTTCTAGGGGTATAAATGAAGAAGCTAGGGCACAACAACAAGTACTGTTCTATTGAGAAAGCCTTTGCTGTACGCCGCAATCGAGCATTCTCGTTTCAGCCAGTTGAAGTTGTTCTCTGCAGTTGAAGTTAATCTTCTAAGGGAGATTAGTTAGCTCTTCCTGTACAAACTCAAGAAGGGCAAGTTGATCTTCTGCTTTGCTGAAGGAGAAGTTCAAGGTGATACAAATCTGAAGCTGTTATTTTCAGATCTGTAGAAAGGATTCAGAAGACCTAAGAGTAAACCTTTTGTCTTTTGTATCTAGCTCAAACTCTATTATATCTTTGTAAGTCATTGTTGCCTGAGTGAAAGGCTGTTGAGCCTGTGTGTAAAGCTGTGTTGACAGCTTGAGTGGTAGGACTTCTTGATAGGTCTGAGGTAGGAAATCTGTGGGATTTCTGAGTGGTAGGAGTTACATAACTCTGAGGTGTAGGGTTGTTGTGCCTGAGGTGTAGGGCTGTTGAGCCTGAGGTGTAGGGCTGTTGAGCCTGAGTGTATGGCTGTTGAGCCTGAGTGTAGGGCTGCTGTGCCTGAGGTAGGATTACTATTGATCTGAGAAGTTCTGAGGAACTTGTGGTGTAAGCTCAAGGAGCCGAGATTGGAGTTTGTGGCCTTGTCTAACTCACTGTTAGAAAGGTAAAGGCGAAAGAGGACTACTCAAGACACCCTGTCTTGAGGAACCTCTATACATCCTTGTGTGCTTTCTGTGATTGTGTTTTCTACAGTTAGAAACATTAGGTTCAAGAAAAGAAAATAAGTATAACCTATTCACCCCCCCTCTAGGTATTATTGACTACACCTATATAAACTATCACCATGCAATAGTATGTGATAGGGGTACGCACTTCTGCAACACCCAGTTTTCAAATTTTTTATCTAAATATGGCATCACGCACAAGCTCGCCACTGCCTATCACCCCCCAAACAAGCGGCCAAGTAGAGGTAGTAAATCGCTAGATTAAACGCATTTTGGAGAAAACCGTTTCTTTAAATAGGAAAGATTGGTCCGTCAAACTCGACGACGCGTTGTGGGCATATCGTACAGCATACAAGACCGCTATCGGTTGTACGCCCTATTGATTAGTCTATGGCAAAGCGTGCCATTTACCTGTAGAGTTAGAGCACCGCGCTTTTTGGGCCTTAAAATTTTTAAATCTCGATTCGAACTTAGCCTCCGAGAATAGGAAATTCCAACTAAATGAACTCAATGAATGGCGTGCGAACACTTATGAGAGTAATAAATTTTATAAGGAGCGTTCTATGTTCTACTATGATCGCAAAATAAAATTTCCCAAAACATTTGCGCCGGGCGATCTTGTCCTTCTTTATAATTCACGCCTTCGTCTTTTTCCGGGTAAGTTGAAATCCCGATGGTCCGACCCCTTTAAGGTTAAAGAGGTTTGGCCGTATGGGACCGTTCTTATCTCTCACCTCGAAAGAGGCGAATTTAAAGTAAACGGGCATCGTTTAAAACTTTACCTTGCGGGCGATCCAGTGGACGAAAATATCGAATCTAATATTTTATTCGGTAAACAAAGTGCTCGTGGGAGGCACCCCATATTTATCTAATATTTTATTCTGTTTTGTTCTTTTATATGTTTATGCAGGGTTTCGTTTGGCCCCGCCAGTTTTAGTTCAGGGAAGCCTTTTTGCTCTCTCTCTATTTTTTTTGTACATATTGCACTTTTATTATCTCTTCTTCATACTTACATTACAACATTGGGGACAATGTTGGGTTTTAAGTATGGGGGTTATTTACCGTTTTCATTTAAACAAACAAATTTTTTTCAAAAAAAAAATGTTTTATTTTATTTTGCCTACTTTTGTAAATATAAGCGTTAAAAAAAAGTATTAGAAAAAAAAATGTTACAAAAAAATAAAAAATATAAAAACAAATGTTGTAAAACAATGCTTTAAAAAAAAAGTTTTCCCTTTTTTGTTTCGTAGTTCAAAAATGCAAAAAACATAAAAAATTTAATAAAACCCAACTTTACTTTTATTCTTAAAGCATTTAGTTTCGAGAGTATATGTTTGTGAATTTTCATAATCGCTAGTTTTACTATTTGTTTGTTTATCTAAGATCGATATATTTAAACGTTCGGGGTTAAGTTTTAAAGAATATCTTGTGTTTTTAATTTAAATAGAGGCTTTGTTTTCAAGCACTACTTCTACTAGCTAAAATAGAGACATGTGTATTATGTTGGCAAAACAACTTTAGACAGCAATTATCCCTACTTTATGTCTCTAGGAATCTAGGAACTTTCAAATTACCAAGGTTGCTCTCAAACCTTTTTTTTATTATTTCTAAGAATTTTTTCTCGCAAACCCCTTTGTATGCATGACAAGAAAAATAAAAGAAGAAAAATATCCCATGTCAATGGGAATAAGACTTCGTTTCGTAAACATAGGCACCCGATAAAATTTTTAAATGATCTTATGTCAATGGGAATAAGATTTCGTTCCGTAAACATAAGCATTGAGTTATTAAAGCAAAAGGAAAAAAAAAAAACAGTTTTCCCTTGTCTATCACGGTGAGCACCAAAGAAAACTAAAAAGGAAAGGTGGAAAGATACAAACCACCACTCCTAATTCAAGTATTCTAGTTTTTGCCATAGCTTTTTACCCCCCTTTCCCTTAGCCGATTTATTATTTCTGGACTTAATTCAAAAAATCCTTTGAGAGCATAATTAGTAAATTGCACATTTCCTTCACATTTCTTTAAACAAAGGTTATTATAATTTCGATCTAATCTCGTTTACTAATGATTGCAATTTTGTTTGCTATTTGGTTAATTAAGAAGTCTTTTGGCTGGGACATTTCTTTCTGCTTAAATCATTTGCATAATTTAGGACTTAACTCTTATTACTCCGAATTTTTATTTTTCAGTCTCTTATGATTAAAATAAAACGATAGCTAAAAATTAGAACTTATGTTAATCCCGTATAGATCTCTCTTACTTTTGCTCTGGAATAGCAAAAGCTTAAGTATGGGGGTATTTAATGAGTAGTAAAATATACATATTTTTAGTATAGTTATTAGTATGATTTTAATTAATATTGTAAATTTTCTATGTAAATTAATGAATAATTGCCTCTTTTATTATTTTTGTTACTAACTTAGCTTTATTTCTTTTTTTTCTTCAGATTTTTGACAAAATTTCCTCAGGTCACGCCCTCGGTCACGCCCGTGACCAAGGGCGTGTAAATTTAAAGTTCAAATTTTGACGAACGACAAGTAACGCCCTTGGTCACGCCCGTAAACCAGGGCGTGTAAATTTAAAGCTCTGCGTCCGATGAACCCCCTTCCAGCTCACTCCAGTAGACCAAGTCACGCCCGTGACTCTTCAAGTCACGCCCGTGCTCCAGCAAAGTCACGCCCGTGATCCGCCAGTGCATCACGACCCAAAGTTGCGCCCATGCTGCTGATGTCTGCCGCCCATAGTCACGCCCGTGAATCTACAAGTCACGCCCTTGACACACCAAGTCACGCCCGTATGCAGCCTTATTTGACGGCGGAACCTTCGAGAAGTCGGCAAATACAGCTGAGCAAATGTTACGCCCTAAGTCACGGCCGTGACATCCAAGTCACGCCCGTGACCTAGGGCGTGTAAAAATGAAAATTTTCCTATAAATAGAGGGGCTCGGCTGAAGGAAATCTCATCCAAATTTTGAGTGTTTGTAATGTTTTTCTGAGTTCTTTTGAGTGGATGTGAGTTTTTCTTTATGCAATTAAGTTTATGTTCGTTTGTAATTTTCGCCTTTTTAGTCTAGTTGTAATGCTTATTTTAGAAATAAAATGTAGTTTCTCATTTGGATCATTTTTTTTATTTATGTTAGTGTGTGTGTGTATGAGAATAGTTTATTGCTTTCACAACTTAGTTTATTGCTTTCATAATTTAGGTTTATTGCTTTCATAAAAATAGTTTATCGCTTTCTTTAACGCTTTATTGCTCGCTTTCGTTTAAACGCTTTCTTTCGATTTAGTCTTTTTATTACAAGTAGAGTGCGTGCGTATATGAGATAGTGTTTTTCTTTTTTGTAACTTAGCTTTATTTCAAGTCTTTATACAACTATTTATACCACCCCCATCTTGAATAAGAGGCTAATTTCCTTTAGCACTTGTTTAAGACGGTTGGGACGGATATTATTTCTGCACCTTTATAAGTATTTCATTTCTATACCACCCCCATCCTGGATAAGAGGCTAAGAACTTCTTAGCACTTGTTTAAGACGGTTGGGACGGATACTATTACTGCTTTTATATAAGTCATTTTATTTCCCTTTTTATCCGCTTATATCCGCTTAAATAATTAAACATGTATTTTCCAACTATTAATGCCGTCTCCATTCCGATGAGTGGCTAATTTCCTTTAGCGCACGATGTCGAAGAGCATTGGGACACAAAAATAGTTTTTCTAAAAATAAAACATCTCTTTCTAAAATAATTAATGAGCTTAAGGTTTACCCGAGAATAACGTTGCGTGGAGCCACATAATCGATGTGTGGTTTTCATTTCTGTCTCCGTATACTAGTTAGCCGAGAGGCTCGTGTGTACGGACTGATCGCTCATGGGTAAAGAGAAGTGCGCTCTACCCTCGAGAGCGGATGAGGTAAGTCTCCCGAATTGGAAGTAAAAACCCAATAGCGGGGTTCACAACATAAAGCGAGTATTAAGAAGATTCTATTATAGAACGAGAGTTCGGTCGAATATTCATAATCTCAGGTGGGCGTACCCTCGAGAGAGGAGCGTTCATAATTATGGAACCTCCACGACCAAGTCGTTTTAATGTTTTGAAAAGTCATCACTTTTACTTCTAAAAAATACTATTTTCGTCTCAAGGTAATTCGACATCGGGCGCTATTTATTATCATCGTTCAGAACTCTAGTTATACGCTTTTTATTATCATTTTAGAATTCTAGTTATAGGCTTACTATCGTTTGCTTTTAAAAACCCACACTAAAAACTTATTCCGATAAAATAATAGTCCGTTCCTCAAAGTAGTATAATCAACACGATCCGCGGAAATATACGACCTCGATATTTTCTAAAACAAAATATCCTGTATAACTCACGATAAGGTATACTTGCCTTTATTATATGATTAATTTGGATTAAAATTTAAACAAACACTTTTCAAATCAGAAACTTGCAAAACTCTCTTTTGCTATTTTAAAAATCAATAGAATTCAGCGTTGTAGCCGATGCGTAATTATCAATACTCTGAAAGAAGAAAAAGACCGTTACTTCTATCCTTCGATAGGATAACGGTTAATTTCTCAAAGTATGAGTACTTGCGAGACTCTTCGAAAACATCCGTCTAATTCTAATCTCGTCATATAAAGGTTGCGCAAACCATATTAAAAAGAAGAAAAATCCGAATCAAATCATTATCCTTCCTTTCACCTGAGCTCCCCTCAACTAGTCTGGTCAGAGATTCCCAGATCTCCTTGGCAGAGTTGCAATCAACATCTTTTTGGAATATGTCATCAGACATGGTTGAGAACAGAATGTTCATGGCCTTGGCATCACATGCCTTGACCTTCTTCTCATCATCAGTCCATTCTATTATGGGGACTGAAGTTTAATTTGTATGACCTTTCCACTAGTGTCTTTCCTTATTGGGACTGGAGGACCTGTGAGGATGACATTGAAAATTTCCTCATCAATAGAATTCATATACAGTTTTATTCTAGCCTTCCAGAGTGTGAACTTATTCAAGTTACACACTGGAGGTCTTGTTGAGGCATAATCCTTAGAACTCATTTTCATTATAAAATATATTTGAAATAAAGAGATAAGAGTAGGAGGTCTTTTTGATCAAGGTGTTAACCTTTTAATGATCAACCTCCCTCTAATACCATTTGAAAGTGCACAGTGTGCCTCTGAGAATCCTCTAAGGATGGGGGGGGGGGTGAATAGAGATTTAAAATATTTCTATCCTAACTGTGTAAACAATAAAACAAACTAAGGAGCTATGCTCAAACAAAATCACAGGCAGAATAATATAGTGCAGGAAATAAAATGCTGAAGAAAAGAATTGGGAAAGCACAGATTTTATAGAGGTTCGCCTAAATGTGGTAAGTCCTCTCTTCTACCACCTGGTAGGAATGCACCACCTGTGTAAGACCCCCCTCCCGGAACACAAGACATGGCCGTGGGGAGTCCTATGCCCAGGACAGCCGCCTTGCGGAAGTGCCAGCGCACGAGCTAGCCTCCCCCACAAGACGCCTATCCTGCCGGCCAGACCAACTGAACAGCGCCAACCCATCAATAATGTAAAAGCAAGAAGCCATATATTCATAATTAAACAACAATGTCCAAATAGTACAAAAAGGACAGAAAGCAACACAAGCTCCTGTATATCATCAGAGTATAAACTTGCCCTAAGGCTACATTCTAACCACTCGCTCAAATCTGCCACCGACGGTAGCCAAGGTATCGTAATCACCAACACTGTCACCCTGGCCTGGCTGTCCTCCTGTATAGTACGCTGCTTCTCCTAAAAATAGTGGTGTAACAACTGTTAGTCATAAAGACTAAGTGGCTTCACATCCTCTCCCTCAACGACTTCAAGGCACCGGGCGGAAGGGAATGAAGAAAAGTTGCAATACAGTCAGTTGTAGCAAAAACAGGTGACAAGGAAAGATGTAATCATGGCAGGTATATCGTGGTATAAGAAAGTACATCAAAAGAGAGCAGTTATAACATATGTATAAGAGAGTACAACAAAAGAGAGCAGTTATAACATATGTATAAGAGAGTACATCAAAAGAGAGCAGGATCAACAACAGTGTATAAGCAGTTGAGCATATAATAACAGAATTTGAACTTAACTTATAAGGGTGCCCATACAAGCTTATAAGTTAAGGATCCGAGCATAATGTAACCCATCATATAAAGGTGCCCATACAAGTTTATATGATGAGTTCTGATGCGGTGCAATGACATGATTATGTAATGATGAATGCAATGCAATGAATATGTAATGATACTCACCCATGCAATGTTGCTATGTCGACATAGACCTACAGTTCTCGCTTTTTGAGAGGTAGCTAACCACTCAGGCATCTCCCGTCGTGGCCAGATGGAGACAGTGGAACGAGATCCTCCACTACTAGAAGGGTATGAACACTACCAGTCCTATGCCTCTGTACGCCTCGACGCTAAGAACACACAGCGAAGACCCTACGTACTGCTCGCACCAAGCTGAGCCTTCAAGGACACAGAAGGGGACTTGGGTAGGTGAGCACCAAGAGTCCAACCCAACCGGTCTAGAGTGTAACTGCCGGCTTCTGTCGGTGTCACGACTAGCAAGCCCGTAGACCCGCCACAAGTAATCCTCCAACCCGGATCATTACACCACCATGTGTAAACCATGCATATTCATGTAATTCCCATACACGCCCGTGCAATCAAGCACCTAGGGACTCACGGATGGAGCATTCTTACCTTTCACATCATACCTATGTATGCCTCGATGCTAAGAACACACAGCGGAGACCCTGCGTATTGCTCGCATCACACTGAGCCTTCAAGGACACAAAAGGGGACTTGGGTATGTGAGCACCAAGAGTCCAACCCAACCGGGTCCTGAACATTTCACCACAAGATATAACCATATCTTATAATTCACACCAAACCATCAATGCTACTAATACCGAGTTGTCATGACTCTATGCAGTAGCGAGTGTATAACATGGAAATTACCATACTAGATCCTGTAGGACTACTTGTGCGCTTAACGTCACGTTTCCAAAATCCTGGTCCAGATGAGCACCTTAACCTCTCTTTTCAGCATAATAATTATTCGCGGCACGTTTAATTATGGATTCGTTCTAAAACCAAATCCACAGAAACTTCTACTATAAGTCATAATTAATGCCGGAATCATCACCACCAAATTTCGACCTCATTGTATTATGCAATACGTATTTACGGTGCTCTACATTTATATGACCATTATAAACAATGCTAAACACATAGATCTCACCCATAACCAATGTTACTTACCTTCACCATCAACCACACATGCCCTGTTTATGGTTCCACCTGAAACTAACAATTGAAGGTTCATTTAAGGAGTCATCCCAACGGATATAAATCTTAAATCATTATCATAGGTCAATACTAGCATGTACATGATTTATACAAAATTTCGGCCCAAGCGGCCTTCACATTCAACATTTATATCTCCTTCAAATTTATCAAATGAAACGGCAATAACTTTAATACCACTTATCCAAACATCATGAAATTCAACAGGGATCTACATATTGTTGCATATCTCCACCAATTTTCATGAGCATCCAACCAATATTTTAAGAGATATCCACAAAATACTGAGATCAGAAGTGTTATGACACAGTTTACTAAAACTGGATTTCTGGGTGCTACTGTTGTCCAAAAATTATGATCCACCCCATTTTGTAAAGCTAACATCAAGGGCTACAACATTCATCTTGAGTCCTAAACTTAGATCCAAGCGGGTCCTATCTAGAATCTGCTCTGAAGTCAACTGCAGAAACCTGGACAGCAAAACAACACGCACTTAACACCTCCCAGCTTTCTGGGCAGTCCACTCGACTGGACATGTAGGGAGCTACAGGTCACTTCAGAAAATGAGTAACCTATCATCGGAAATCTTGTTCCGAGGGATACAACTTCTATGTTGAGCCCGAGGTCTAATTCAAGTGGGATCAAGCCTACAAATTGGCTTGAACACAGCTGCGCACAATTTTACCCCTTAACAACCAAGTGCAATGTTATAAATTGAAAACTTCTTTAGCAAGGGGGATATCATCACCTTTATCACACAATTACATAACTAACAACCCTAATTAACAGGGGATTTTTAAACAGAGAATTTACTCCTCATCTTTTCACATAAGAAATAATTTGAAACCATACATAATAGGGGACTATTCATCATCTTCCCCAAAAAACAAGAGTTAGGTCATTACACCTTCTCCCATCCAATACTCCCGCCATAGACCATGGATTTCAAAGAAATCAAATCCTATCCCTTCCTTTTGAAGAGAAGAAGTGATTGAAGGAACTTTCGCGGCAATCGGTGCCCTAACAAGAAAGATCCGACTTGGTCTTTTCCTAGGAAACTCCATTAACTCACAAGCCAAGCTCTTTTGAGCTCAACACCTCTCCAAATTTTTTTCTCTACGATCTAGCACCAAGGGAGAGGGGTCAGAAGTCACCTTATTTTCCAGCCATGGTTCAAGCTCATCTTCATGGCGGCGGGGGTGGTGGTCGGCCAAGCTCCAAATCCTTCTCCAAGCTTGCTCCTTCAAGAACCCTAAGTTGAAACCTTAAGGTGAGGGAAAAGAAGAAGAAGAAGAAGATGAAGAAGAATACTCTTCTGACTCCATTATTCCAGCCCATTCGGCTAGGGGAGAAGGAGAGAGGGAGAGAAAGATAGAAAGAGAGATAAAAAGATAGCATTAATGGCATTAAATGCAATTTCCATTTCCAAGGCATGTTGAAAATTGCCTTATTTCTCGAGAAAAGAAAGGGCCAGGCCGTTCGTCGAACGTCGTTCGGCGAATTGAAGGTGAGCTGCATTCGACGAACAGACGGTGAGCTGCGTTCGACTAACAGATGGTGAACAACGTTCGACGAACAGATGGTGAACTGCGTTCGACGAACTGGAGGTGAACTGCGTTCGACGAACAGAAGGTGAGCTGCATTCGACGAACAGAAGGTGAACTGCATTCGACGAACTGAAGGTGAGCTGCATTCGACGAACTAGAAGTGAACCGCGTTCGACGAACAGAAGGTGAACTGCGTTCGACGAACAGAAGGTGAGCTGCGTTCGACGAACAGAAGGTGAACTGCGTTCGACGAACGGACGGTGAGCTGCGTTCGACGAAATTAAGACTCTGTTCGACGGGGGAACAAGTCTCACGCTAGCACCGACAGTAGCGTTATCGCCGGGCACTAGCTAACAGGAAGCAGATCCTTGCCAATCACCCCCAATTTCCTTCCCTAATTGCCAAGCTCCAAAACACTTACAGATTTCTCTCTTTACTAATGGTTGGAACTTCATTTCTTTTCAAGTGAATGTAATCAATATGATTTTTGTCAACATTTATCATTAAGAGCCTCTTTTAACCTAACTATTAGGATCTCCAGATCCCACCTGGTCCGAGCATCTCTAAGTGACCCGTATCACCCGAGGGGTCTAGTTCGAACTGGGATGTTACAACTTGTGCCTGAGTCTTTTGATAAGGAGACTCT
The DNA here is from genome assembly GCA_033032865.1 of Dactylorhiza incarnata. Taxonomy (NCBI): domain Eukaryota; kingdom Viridiplantae; phylum Streptophyta; class Magnoliopsida; order Asparagales; family Orchidaceae; genus Dactylorhiza; species Dactylorhiza incarnata. The sequence goes on along the minus strand of JAWHQI010000107.1, from coordinate 1,719,616 downwards.
TGAACTACAGATCTTTTGATAAGGAGATCTTGAACCACAGATCTTTTGATAAGGAGATCTTGAACCAACTGAATCCTTTGAAATATGGATTCTAAAAACTCTTTTACAGGTGAAGAGAAGGTGAAGGAGAAAGAAAGAGGGAGAGTTTTGTTCTCAGAATTCTGTGAAGTCTTGTGCTTCTGATTTCTCTTTTCAGGATCTTTGAATAATGAATCCTTGCTTTTGATTGAGATGTTTTGTAAGGATTATGATGCTTCAGATCCTATCTGTTTCTTCAATTCAAAACTGGCTTCTGTATAGTAGTGATGAGAAGCAACCTTTGTTCTTCTGATCTGAGAGAGAGAGAGAGAAAGTAGATCTTCTGTTTTTGTCTTTCAGGGTTCCAGGAGGAAGAAGAAGAAGAAGGAAACCCTAAATGACAACCGTGAGAAATTGTAATAAGTGTTGTATGTTTCTCTCTGCAATCTTCTTATTTATTGTCCCTCAATTTGGTTTGAATTCCTTTCCTCTTCTGGAATGTCCTGAAAAGGCAAATCATTGGACAATAGCTCTTCCTTTACTCTTTTAATTCTCGACCCATCCACCAACTGTAATGCTCCATTCCAAGAAACCTTTTCTGTCTTCTTGAATGCTCCTTTCCATTTGAGGCAATAATTAAGCCATTGGAGAACAGTCTTGAGCAGTGTGGGCCATGAGAAAGAGATTCAAAATGACAGCTGAAAAAGTTTCCTTTTCAGACTGTATTCGACGTAGCATCGAGTTCTCTTTCTCTCTTATCGATGCACCTTCAATTTCTTGTAAGAGCAGCTTCAAATTCATTCTTGCTCTGATTGAACTCTGCTTGTTGACATTGCGTCGAAACCTTATCGACGTAACCGTCAAATTGAAGGCTTGACTCAGAACCTCATTATCTGCGTCGAAATGTAGTTGACGTTGCGTCGACTTTAGATGGCTTCGACAAATACTTCCTTCTGCATTGAGTTGAAGTAGAAGTTGCGTCGACTTCTCATGATACTTCGACATGACCATGGACTCTATGTCCATATCCTTTTGACATAACGTCGACTTGAATTACTTCGACAGAAGGTTGAGTTGCTTGGACTTCTAGTCTAAGTAGCGTCGACATCCATTCGATGCTACGTCGATTTTTATTCGACGCAAAAGATAACTTAACCCAAATACTGCTTGTCTTGAACTTGTCTTGTCACCCTAAGTTGAGAGATATATCCTAAGATATCTAATGACCATATTACCCTCACTATACAATGGGTAATTCAACCTAAGAGATAAAATCACTGTTTAGATAATTTGTTAAGTTAAATCAAAGGAGTTTTTCCCAACCAAACCATACGTCATAGATTAATAAAGAGAACATGTCCACAACAATCACATGATAATAATTAAAAAGCTTGTCCAAAATGAGATACATGAAATATAGAGTACTGAAAAGAGAGTGATTAAAACAAAAAGAAGCTTAAGCCCCGATACATCATTTCTTCTCCGCCTCTCTCTTGGCGAAGATTAAACATTGTAAGCACCGACACTCAATGGTGCCCTCACGAACGAGTAACTCTCTACTCTGACCAGGGAAGATGTGAAGAACGGCGTTCGAATGGTAATATCTGATCTCACTCACTAGTGCTGCTCCAGCTGCTGCCGATAGTCCAAGACCGGGCCTAACCACCATGAGGTGCCTCCCTCTGGTTGCGGGTTAGCTCCTCCTGGTGCTCCTGTTGTTATGCCACATATGACCGTTAGTCTATAAGACTAAGCAGATTCCTCGTCCCCTCCACCCTCGACTCCTAGGCATAGGGAGGGGAGGATGAAGAGAAAGATAACAAGGGGTGATAAATTCAATGCAAATGATAGTGGCTATATCTAGCACCATTATAAACAGAAATGTGTTCTATTTTCCAGCACATCTACTAACAAGGTATATGTAACAGTACAACAGTTCAAAAGTTCTAACGAAGACAGTATAGTATAACATCAAACCATAATAATCATAGCAGAAGGTAAGTAAAGCAGAAATCAATATAATAAGAGAAACTATAAAAGTAACCCTATCTTATAAGGATGCCCAAACAAACTTATAAGATAGGGGATCTGGCACTAAGGTAAACTCATCGTATAAAAGAGCCCATACTAATTTATACGATGAGGTTTTGTTTATGCAATGATGCTATGTTATGCTGTGCAATGCAATGATGCAACTCACTCACTCGACTCTACGTACAGACCTTTTAAGTTCCCTCTATTCGAGTATGTCAACTCAGGTACCCCATTGAGGCAAACATGGGCAGTGGATCGGGCATGTCCACTTCTAGGCTTTTATCCACACCTCCCGGCCTAGATATTGCGTACGCCCCTAAGAACACACAGGGTATCCGCGTACTATGGTATAAGCAGCCACCTCTTTATATAGGATGTAGTCTTAGACACCTAGAGGGGGGGGGGGGGTGAATAGGTTTCTTTTATTTTAAGCTTAGTGTTTTCTGAATTTAAGTTAGAAAAATATCAAGCACAGAAAGCACAAAGAGATTTATAGAGGTTCCTCAAGATAGGGTGTCTTGAGTTGTCCTTTTTCCCCCTTCACCTTTCTAACAATGAGTTAGACAAGTCCAACTTCTCCAAACTCAGCTCCAAGAGCCTACAACACAAATCCCACAGGATCTCTCAGGTTTTCCCAAACCCTACCTCAGGCACAACAGCCCTACCTCAGGCACAATAGCCTTACACACTCAGGCAGTAAAGCCCTATAGACTCAGAACCCAAAGGCTCATACAGATGATATAATAAGGATTAGAAATAAAAGGAAGAAGAGGTCAAGCCTTGTTCTTCTTCTTCTTAACAACTACTGTTGCAGATTTGAACCAGGGAGGAGAAGTGCAGCTCCAACTTGATTCTTCTTGATCAACCCTTCAGATGGTGGACTGGATCTACTTGCTCTTTCTTGAGATGAATCAAGATTAGCAAACTCTTCTCTCCTTGCAACCTTGTGTAAGGTCAGTTCTTGGCTGCCGACAATGGAATAGTATTGTTCTGCTTGCTTGAGTGTTGGAGAGTAAGATCAAAGAAAAAGTTCCTTTCTGAACCCTAACTTATTCCTTTTATACACCACTGATCTTCAACGACACTTAGCCGTCATTCTGAGAGATATAGGAGTGATTGGTGGACCCCATGATGCCTTTCTGCAGCTTGCGCCAAAAGCAGAACCTGCCAGATCACTTTTGAATCTGTCTCAGCGATTGGGCTGAGATGGCCAGTCGTCTCAGCGGTTGTATCTGTCCCGTCCCAGCGGATCCGCTGGGACAGACAGTTGTCTCAGCGGTTTTCTTCTATCTGCAGCTTAGCTTGCCTAGACACCTTCTCAGCGGCTCCTGGCCTTGTCTTAGCGGTTCAGCTGAGACTGAGAGCTCGTCTCAGTGATTTTGAGAGTAAACCAACTGATCATACATCACACCTTGGTATGTCCTAGTCCTATATTGTAAGGAGATAGAAATAGGGTTTATCAAATACAACTTGTACTTAGCATTGAGTGTGAGGCCTCTTCAAATCAAGGGAACATTAAGGGTCAGTTCCCAACAATCTCCCCCTATTTGAAGAAGGCAGAACACCCTCAAATGCTAGAGTACATTACTCATAAATTCTTGATATGTGTCATTGCAATAATGAGTTCAACATATCATGCTCATTACTCATAAATTCTTGATATGTGTCATTGCAATAATGAGTTCAACATATCATGCTTAGTGCATCAGGCATTTTAAAACAGATGGTTGTTATGAAAGGATTATACTATAGAGTTTAATCAATACATTAGTAAGATTTGATAAACATAACAATGCAACATAGATTAAATTATCCAATAAAATAGGGTAAGGTTTAGTTATAACTCAGATTTAGCTATGATACAAGCTGATTACATTAACAAACCATCAATTGCAATCCAGATAGAATAGTAATTCAAAGCTCAGTTTGCATTAATATATTCATAAACTATTTTAGACAAAGTGCAATTAAGTTTGCATCTACACAATCATAAGTCATTATAGTTTAATATCAATTACATACATAAATTGTTTCTGCATTCATTCAAAGCTTCCTTTTCTTATAAGAAGAGCATTCGGGAAAATCAGCAGCTGCTTCTTTTCCTTTAGCTGAGGCCAGTTGGTCTGCTGCAACATCCATGTTTTCAGCAACCATTTCTTCTTGGACTGGAGGCTCCTTATCTTCAGCAGGTACAACCATGTTTTCAGGTAGATTTGTGGCTGTGTCCTTTTCAGCATTTGCTGCTTCAATCTCAGCTATCTTCCTCTTGTTCTCTTGCCTTTTAAAATACATGAATGGCTTTGGGATGTATTTAGATGGCATCCTTCTTGGGTTATCTTTTCTTACAAGGTTTGCTTTGAATACTTTATCTCTTTTTGTGTTCCTCTCTAAATGCTTTATCCATTCCTTAGATGGATATAGCTTATCAATGTCTTTGCTTATTTGGTCATGGATTAACTAGACATTTAGAATTATCTCATTGGAGTCATCACTCCAATATTCAAAATCAGGGTCTCTACTATTTTCATCCCTTTATTTGGCCATGAATTCCTCAGTGAGCAACACATGCTCTCTTTCTCGTTCTTTTTCAATCTCTCATTTTGTGCTATTGCCCCTTAATGAGGGAAATCCAAGTCTTCTGCCCTATTAACATCTAGGATCTATCCTTGTACCTTGTAGGACTTTCAGTGTGAGGTCAGAATTTATGACTACATTTGTATCCCCCTCTTTCTGGCTTCTTCAAATATCTGCTGATGTAGATCTTCTTTAGTTGTGTAGATTGTGCCAGACAGGGTTTGGAACACATTCTCAAAATCAGCTTGAAGCACATCTTTTAACTTGCTGAATGTTGATCATGGGGGCTGGGGACCTAGTGAGCTTGGAGGGTTGATAATATTGAGCAGTAGGTGGACTGGAGGTTCAGGCAGGAATATAGCTGGGGCATCCACCAGCTCAGCACCTGATGCCATTGCATCAATGTGATCAGGAAGGAGCTGATCATCATCCATATCATCTTCATTATCAGCATCTTGATGATCATCTAGATTCTCTTCATCATCAGTATCATGCTCCCCCCCCTCAGATAGAGCATCCTTTTCTGTTGAGTCAAGGAATGCTAGGTTTTTAGGACTTAGTAATTTTTAGGATGGTTCTTGTTTATGCCCCCCTCAGCTGAGTCACTCATTTGTCCTTGAGGAACTATGGTCCACATTATTCAAATGTCAAAAGTGACAACCTAATTGGTTGGTTATGATCTATTAATTTAATGAGAGGAATGGGTTTTCAAAGAGTAGTTATTTTCTCTTTTCCTTTAGCCTCAGTGGGCTTTCTCTATCTTGGCTGGGGTGACTTTTATCCTCTCTTCTCCTATCTTGGATTTATGGATGACTTAGAGGAGGATAACTTGGCATTACTAAACCATTCCAAAACTTCAGTTCTGAGAATGGGGCTTGGTTCAGAGAGAAGCAATTCTAATCCTAATCATGTCACTAATAGGGTTGATGTGTCAACACTTTAAGTTATAACAAGTCATGCAATATCTCATACATGATTGAAATAATGAAGTGTTTTACACTATTCTACGTTTAACATTTTAGGGAGGTTATCCACCCTATCATGTGGACTATTCCCACTGTTTAAATAAAGTTGATCAATTCAGATTTCAATTTTCATAACATTACATATTGTGAGAATTGTACAGTTGAAATAATAAGCAATTTAATAGTGGGTATAGAATCATAAGTGAACTCATTCTAAATTCAACATTCCTAAGTCAATTTTGAAGGAATTCAACTTGGCCTCATCCAATGGCTTAGTGAAGATATCAGCCACTTGATTGTCAGTGGGGACAAATTAAGGGAAAAGATATCTTGAGATTCTACATGTTCTCTGATAAAATGATATCTTATCTCTATATGCTTAGTCCTGATGTGAGAGACAAGATTCTTAGCAATAGAGATAGCACTGGATGAGTCACAATAAAGAGGAGAGTTACTTACCTTGAGGTTGTAGTCCTCTAGCTGGTGTTGAATCCATAATAGCTGTGCACAACAGCTCCCTGCAACAATGTATTCAGACTCAGCAGTGGAGATAGCCATACTTGTCTGCTTTTTGCTGCTCCATGATATCAACCTTCTTCCTAGGAATTGACAAGTACCACTTGTGCTTTTCCTGTCTTCTTTGCAGCCTGCAAAATCTGCATCTGAAAATCCTGTTAGTTCAAAATCATTGTTCTTAGGGTACCAAAGGCCAAGATGTAGGCTGCCTTTAAGGTATCTCAAAATCCTCTTTGCAGCTGAGTAGTGAGATTCCTTAGGACATGCCTGGTACCTAGCACACACACATGTAGCATACATAATATCTGGTCTACTAGCATTTAAATATAACAGGGATCCAATGATGCACCTGTACATGGATTCATCAAAGGCCTTGCCCTTCTCATCCTTGTCCAGGAAAATGTTGGACCCCTTGAGAGTTTTCATGGTGGAAGCTGATTCCATCCCAAACTTCTTGATAAGCTCCCCAGTGTACTTGGTCTGAGAGATGAATATATCTTCATCAGACTGTTTTACTTGGAGGCCTAAAAAGTACTTGAGCTCTCCCATACTGCTTTCATGGTCATACCTATTATTATGTCATCAACATATATTTGGACTAGGAGACACTTGCCCCTTGTTTCCCTAAGAAATAATGTGCCATTTATCTTCCCCTCAAGAACTTGTTCTTGATGAGAAAGCTAGACAGAGTCTCATACCAAGCCCTGTGGGCTTGCCTAAGACCATAAAGAGCTTTCCTAAGTAAGTAAACATGACTAGAGAGGGTAGGATATACAAAACCTGATGGTTGCTCAACATATACCTCTTCCTTCAAGTCACCATTAAGGAAGGCTGATTTGGCATCCTTTTGATACACTTTGAACCCCTTGTGGACAACATAGGCAAGGAATAGCATAATTGCCTCCAACCTTGCAACAGGGGCAAAGGTTTGATCAAAGTCTATCCCTTCTTCCTATCTATAGCCCTTGGCTACCAACCTTGCCTTATTCTTTATGATTGTGCCATTTTCATCTAACTTGTTCCTATAAATCCATTTGGTACCTATGATATTGTGTCCTTGAGGTTTTGGCACCAATTTCCATACCTTGCATCTCTTGAATTGTAGAAGTTCTTCCTGCATAGCTTGAATCCAAAAAGTGTCTTGGTTGGCTTCTTCAGACTTCTTGGGCTCCATTTGTGATAGGAAGCTCAAGAATAAGGCCTCATTATGAGCCCTGCTTATGGTTAATACACCTTGATTCTGATCTCCAATTATTTGTTCTCTTGGGAGATCCCTTAGTTGTCTTACAGCTGTAGGCAGTCTGTTCTCAGCTTACTGTGTTGTTTCTGCCGGTTCAGTAGTGTCTTCATCAGCTAGGACTTCTTCCTCTTCAGGGATGGCAGCATCAAAATAAGCTTTGCTGCTGCTGGGTGTGTCTTGTATAGACATCCTTTCCAAATCCTTTTCATTTCCTGCCAAGACAGAAGAACTAGACCAGCCCTTATATATTAGGCTGGTCTCATCAAATATTACATGCATAGATTCCTCTACAACATGACTTTTCTTATTATACACTCTATAAGCTCTACTATGTGAGCTATAGCCAACAAGAACACCCACATTGCATTTCTCTGCAAACTTTGTTAATTGAGATTTTCCATTGTTTAAAATGTAACATTTGGAGCCAAAGATTCTAAAGTATGAAATTATAGGTTGTTTGCTGTTCAGAATCTCATAGGGAGTTATTCCATGAACCTTATTGATGGATGCTCTATTGAGAACATGACATGCAGTATTGACTGCCTCAGCCCAGAAGTATTCTGGGAGTGAGGAGTCACTAAGCAGTGTTCTCCCAGCTTCTATCAAGGTCCTATTCCTCCTCTCAGCCACACCATTTTGTTGTGGAGTCCTTGGGGAGGAGAACTCTTGGGTGATACCATATTATTGGGGAAATGATTTATCTTAACCCCTAGAATTGAGTAGAATATAAATTCTAAGAATGAAAAATTAGGCTAAGTAAATATGCGTCGAATAGTATTCGACACAACGTCGAAATGTAGTCGACGTTTCTCTCAGAATGAGTCGAAGTGACTCTAAGAAGAATTCGACGTAATCTTTGTCGACGTACCTCTGACTTCTAGTCGACGCATTTAATAAAGTCGACGCACCTTAGTCGACGCACCTTCCTTATTCTCCTCTCGACGTCCAGCCAGGATGAAATCGACGTTTACGTCGAATAGTAATCGACGCATGTCGATTTCTATAAGAAATTCAAAAACACGCCAGATCTCTTTCCTTCTTTCTGTAGATCTGATTTTTATGGAATGATATTATTCTTTTATAGCCGTTCTGAATCAGACTTTCCTTCTATTTGATTCTTGGCTAATTTGATTAAGATTATTATGGATATTATTTGAAATCAGAATGAATTTTTTTCCTTCTACAAATTTAATTATTATGGAAACTTTTTGTCTCTAATTGCTGATTGATTATTCCCCTTTAGCAACATCTTTTGAAACAGAGCTATAAATAAAGAGGAGGTCGGCAGAGAATAATGACCAGTGATCCACCATATACATTTGAAAAAGAGGAAGAGCTCCCAAGTGAAGAGTGAGAAAGCTGAGAAAAGAGATAGTGTGCTGCAGCAAAGAAAAAGCCTTCATCTTCTCCTCCTTCTGAAGTCATTCTGCTGCAAATTCTGAAAGCTCTCACAAAAGAGAGAAAAGCTTACAATCTCCTTCTCACTATAGAAGAGAGATTACATTCACTATTCTTGTGCTTCTAATCTTCTTGCTTGGAAGAAGATTCTTTCTTGTTTTAATTGTTTCTTCTAATTCTTCTTCTCATTCTTATTTCAACTTCAATTGTGTAAATGAGTTTTTAGAATCTCTCTTCAAAAAATTCAGTTGTACTGGTTCTAAGAGTCTCCTTATTAAAAGACTCAGGCTGGTTCTAAGAGTCTCCTTATCAAAAGACTCAGTGCAAGATAGTGAATTCCTACCAAGGGGGTAGAAGAGTGGACTACCCAAAGTTTGGGGAACCACTATATTTCTTTGTGTTGTGCTGTGATTTTCATTTTGCTATTTCTTTCTTTATTTACTTAATTCTTGTTGGTGTGTGTGGGAAGCTTAATTCTATGATTATTACACACATATATATATATATTTGTTAACTTTGCACAAAATTTATTTAAATCTCTATTCACCCCCCTCTAGAGAATTCTAGTGTGGTTAACTGTGCACTTTCAATTGGTATCAGAGGGAGGTTGATCTAAAAAGGTTAACTCCTTGATCAAAAAGATCCTACCTCTTATATATATATATATTTCTAAAAACTATTTTTCACATGGCACAAATCAAAGATTATGCTTCCACCAGACCACCAATTTGCAACCTTGAAAAGTTTGCACTTTGGAAAACAAGAATTAGAATTTATTTAAACTCTATTGATGATGAATTGTGTAATGTTGTCATGACAGGTCCCCCCAAGCCATTCAGAAAGGACTCAAATGGAAAAGTAACTGAAAACTTGCTCCAAAGGCTGAATGGACAGACGAAGAAAAGAAAGCCCAAGCATATAATGCCAAGGCTATGAATATCCTAGTCTCAACCCTCTCAGATGAAATCTTCCAAAAGATTGCTGAATGTGAGTCAGCTAAGGAAATATGGGAAACTCTCTCTAAAATGGTAGAAGGGAGTGCTGATGAGAGAAAGGACAGAAAGGCATTACTCATCTCTCAATATGAAAACTTTCAGAAGAAAGAAAGTGAAAGTGTTGCAGACATGCATGCCAGATTCAGCCTCATAGTAAATGAGTTAAGAACACTTGAGAAGGACATATCTCTCACTGAGATAAATGACAAAATGCTAACTTGCTTCCCTAGCTCCTGGGATTCAAGAATCTGGCAATTAAAGACTCCAGAAGTCAAAAAGAAATCTCAATAGATGTCCTGTTGGGTAAATTAAGATCTTATGAACAGTTGTTGAAAACAAGAGCTGAGAAAGAAGAGAAAGAAAAGGCTCCTCCACTCTCAAAAGAAAAGAGCATTGCTTTGAAGGCTACTGAAGGTGAACCCTCTACAAGTGATGAAGAGCTGATCAGTCTGCTGGCCAGAAGGTTCAAGAAGTGGATCAAAACAGAAGGATCCAGAAGGAGAGACTCAAAAACGAGGTATGAAAAAACTCCTAATAAAGAGATTATATGTTACTCTTGCAGGAAACCTGGACACATTGCACCTGAATGTCCTAAAGAGATCAGCAATAAGAAAGATCTGAAAAGAACAGATCTAAAGAAGAAGAAGAAGAAAGAGAAAGGGCTCATTGCTCAATCATGGAGTGATTCAGAATCTGAAGGAAGTACTTCATCTGAAGATGATCAGGAAAAAGCTAAGCAAGAGGAAACCTGTTTGATGGCTACTGAAAAGCCTGAAGATACATCTCTGGTAAATATATTTGATGATATAGATTTCTCTTCCACTGATTTCAAAAATCGTTTCAAAGAATTTTGTTTAGATCTAGTCAAATCTGAGAAAGAAGTAAAGGAACTAAGAAATGAACTAAACAATCTCAAGCAAATAAATACACAACATAAAAACTATGAGCTCAGTCTAGGACTCTCAGAGGAGCAACTAGATAAAATCAATACTGAAAATCAAGCACTAAGAAATGAGCTAGCAAAGGCAAAAGCCTTTGAAGACTCTCTAAATGGCAGAAGTCAGAAGCTCAAGAATATCTCTAACAATCTCACTGATAGATTTAGACAACTAGAATATAACACTGACTTAGAACCCAAACCTCAATCACCCAGCAAATCTGTATGGAGACATCCTATTCACTTCACTAGGGAGAATCATTTGACAGGAGAAAGATCACAAGAAAATTCAGAAACAACCACTATTTTTAACAAAAATAATCTCACTATGCATGAAGGAATCCTAGGTAAATATCCTCAGAAAAGAAACAAACTTGCGTCGAATCATTATCGACGTGCGTCGAATTCTACTCAACGCAACTCAAATAATGCATCGATTTCTAATCAACGCAGACACCAAAATACATCGACTCCCAATCGACGCAATCTCTCCTATGCTTCGACTAAAAGTAACCACATAATGAAGGAAACGTCGACTTCCACTCGACGCAACTTTAAACATATGTCGAATTAATATCGACGCAACCAATCTAACAGAAATGTCTCCTTTTCCAAAAAGTCTTCTCAATCCATTTCCTTTTATTATGAACACTATTTCTGCAACATTACCAAAGACAATTGGTATGATAAGCCAATACCCCTAAAGGAGGAAGGATATTCTAAAAAACCCACTTATTCTTTCATTAAACCTTTCACTGTTGGGAGGAAGGGACCCCAGCTTAGGAGGGTCCAAACTAATGTTTAAAATTTTATATGCAGATGTATCACATCTCCAGGCTGGTATGGTACTTGGACAGTGGATGCTCCATGCACATGACAGGGTACAAAAACCTATTAATCAATTATGAGGATAGACATGGACCACCAGTGACTTTTGGAGACTCTAGCTGTGGCCAAACCAGGGGCTTTGGAGATTTCAAAGAAGGGAAAGTTACCTTCAAGAATGTTGCAGTAGTTAAAGGACTGAAGCACAATCTGATAAGTATAAGTCAGATATGTGACAGTGGTAAGTGTGAGATAAAATTCACCACGCTATTTTGCCATATTATTGATATCAAGACTGGTGCAATTGTACTCAATGGAATTAGAAGAGGGAAGGTATATATAGTAGACTTTAGCTCCTCACCCACAGAAGTTTGTTTGTTCAACAATATTATTAATAAAAGTGAATTATGGCATAGGAGACTGGGTCATCTAAACTACAAAACCATTGGTAAACTATCAAAGAATAACCTAGTCAGAGGCCTACCAAAGGGTAGATTCTCTAAGGACTCTCCATGTAAACCTTGCCAACTAGGAAAACATACCAAGTCATCCTTCAAACCAATTGGTAAGGATGACTCCCCTAGGATCCTCTACTTACTGCACATGGATCTCTTTGGTCCCATATCCACTCAGAGCTTAGGTGGAAAGTCTTATACCTTAGTCATTGTAGATGACTATTCTAGGTTTAGCTGGGTATTCTTTCTAAGGGCTAAGTTTGAAACCCATAAGATTCTCTCAAGATTCATAAGACAGATTCAATCTGAGTTCAATACTCATATTTCAATTATCAGGAGTGATCGTGGGACTGAATTTGAAAATCAGTCAATTTGTAGTTTCTGTGAGAATATAGGTATTAAACAAAGTTTTTCAGCCCCTAGAACTCCTCAACAAAATGGAGTTGCTGAAAGAAAGAATAGAACTTTAATTGAATCAGGAAGGACCTTACTTGCAGAATCAGGATTACCAAAAAACTTCTGGGCTGAAGCAGTCAACACTGCAAACTATGTTCTAAATAGAAGCCTCATTCACAAAACTAAGGCAAAAACTCCATATGAGCTTCTGAAGGGAAAACACCCATTGTTAAATACTTTAAAATTTTTGGATGTGCTTGCTTTATTCTAAATAATGGGAAAGATCATCTTGCCAAGTTTGACAAGAAGTCTGATGATGGAATATTTCTGGGGTACTCATCATCTAGTAAAGCTTATAGATGCTATAACAGGAGAACTCTCAGAATTGAAGAATTTATGCACATTATATTTGATGAAACTAACATGTTGTTTAAGGGGGAGGAAACTTCCACCAATCCTTTCCACAGGAAAATAGCCGCATAGAGACTCAGCTTGAACAACTGACTCTAGAGAACAGAGACACTGGGAAAGAAAACCAGCTACAGGAACCAAGTAAGGAGTCTGAACAAGAGCATGAAGAAGGTTCAGAGAAGAGCAATCAAAACCAACTCCCACAAGAGAACATGGTTCAGGAAGAACAGTTGGACAATGATCCCATCGTTAATGAGGAAGAAGAGCATCTGACAAATCCAAGCAGGATAGGGATCAATATGAAAAATCATCCACAATCCCAAGTAATTGGAGACCCCAATACTGGAGTAAGAACAAGACACTAAGTCTCCAATGGGATGATGCTCCAATGCTTCTTATCTCAAGTTGAACCAAAGAAGTTTGAGGAAGCAAATTGTGATCCTCACTGGATTATAGCCATGCAAGAAGCACTAAGCCAATTTGAGAGAAACAAAGTGTGAAACCTAGTTGAGAGACCAAGAAACTACCCAGTTATTGGTACAAAGTGGGTATACAGAAACAAACTAGATTCCACTGGAGTAATTGTCAGGAACAAGGCAAGACTTGTAGCACAAGGATACAGACAAGAAGAAGGAATAGACTACAATCAAACCTTTGCTCCAGTAGCAAGATTGGAAGCAATCAGACTCTTTCTTGCCTATGCAGCCTTCATGAAGATGAAAGTCTACCAGATGGATGTCAAGAGTGCTTTTCTGAATGGTGACCTTCAAGAAGAGGTGTATGTAGAGCAACCACCAGGTTTTGTCAATCCCTCCTCACCTAACTTTGTTTATAGACTTAATAAGGCACTTTATGGTCTTAAGAAAGCACCTAGAGCCTGGTATGAAACTCTCTCCAACTTCCTTTTAGAAAATTCTTTTGAAAGAGGTAAAGTAGATAAAACACTTTTTACTAGAACCCATAAAAATCAACTCCTTGTTCAAATCTATGTAGATGACATCATGTTTAGCTCAACTCATCCCAAACTTTGTAAAAGATTTTCTAATCTAATGCAATCAAAGTTTGAAATGAGTAGTATGGGAGAACTCTCTTATTTCTTAGGGCTACAAGTGAAACAAAGCAGTGAGGGAATCTTTATCTCACAATCTAAATACACTAAAGAATTAATCAAAAAGTTTGGTATGGAATCAGCCTCTACCATGAAAATACCTATGGCAACTAATGCCATTATAGACAAGGATGATAAGGGAAAATCAGTAGATCAAAAGACATATAGGGCAATCATAGGATCCCTTCTCTATCTAATAGCTAGCGGACCTGACATTATGTTTGCAACCTGCATATGTGCTAGATTTCAGGTTGATCCAAAAGAATCCCATCTCACTTCTGTAAAAAGGATTCTTAGATACCTAAAGGGAACACCTGAACTAGGTCTGTGGTACTCAGCAGAAACAAATTTTGAATTAATAGGATTCTCAGATGCACACTATGCTGGATGTAGGGTTGATAGAAAAAGCACATTTGGTACTTGCCAATTCCTAGGTGATAGATTAATATCATGGTTCAGTAAGAAACAAACTTTAGTCTCAACCTCAACAGCTGAAGCTGAATATATAGCTGCTGGGAGCTGTTGTTCACAAATCCTCTGGATGCAAAATTAGCTTCTTGACTATAAATTGGAAATCAATAACTCTAAAATTTTTGTGATAGCTCTAGTGATATATCCATAGCATCCAACCCAGTCCTTCATAGTAGAACCAAACATATAGAGATCAGACATCACTTTCTTAGAGACAATGTAGAAAAAGGTAAGATAACCTTAGAATATATTCCTACAGATAGTCAAAGAGCAGACATTTTTACCAAACCCTTAGATGAAACTAAGCATACTTACTTTATCAACACCTTGGGAATGCTTGATGGAAGCTTGTAAACACCATTGTTGGGGAAATCTAAAAGAGATCAGAAAAACTAAGCAAGTACTTAAAGACACGTCGATTACTTATCGACGCACCGTCGAGAGGAACTCGACGTTAGCATTGACTTCTTAAAGACAAAGATACGTCGATCCCTTATCTCAACGCAAGTCTGCGACCACGTCGACAGGACATTAGGCTGACAATGTTTTGACGGAGAGTCGACTCCATATTGACGCATACGTCGACATCAATGACCAACGTCACAGATGCTCCGACACATCGACCATGCATCGACTCCAATTCAACGTAACGTCGACTTTATAATAAAACTGGAAACAAATCTTCCCTTCTTCTTTTGACGATTGGTTACCTAATATACCTTGATTTCTGTTTCCTTTTCGACATTTCACCTTCTTTAAATAACACCTCTTATTTCATAACTCATACTCTCCCAAACCGCCAAAATCTTCGTCTTCTACCTTTCTCTCTGCATCAATGGCGCCAACCCCTGCTCAATCTGCTCTCATCAAAACAATAAACGATGCTCTGGAACAACTTCTGAATGACTTCCAGACACGTCTGACCAACTTCTCAAATGAGTGTGCCGACATGCTCACCACCTGTGTAGCCAAATTGGCAAACCTCTCTGCTTCTCTTCCTGAGCTTCATGTTCTTCTTCAAGATCAACCTCTGTCGCCAAAAGGGTTTACATCCTTTCTGAAGGATATAAACCAGGGGGAGAGTTGCTCCAGAAACCGCTCCTGTCAGGTTATCTATCTCTCTTGAAGCTCAGGGCTAATTTTTCATTCTTCTCTAAACTATAAATATTATCTCTAAAATATTTCTCCAACTCCTTTTCTTACAATAGGCTCCAATCTTCTCAAATCACTCTGATTACACCTTCAACAACCCCTTTGGTGAAACCTCATCTTACCACATTGAAGGAGACCATGCTGTAGATTCAGCATTCAGAATAGATGCCCCATATGTTCAGGGGGAGATTGTTGCAGTACAAAATATAGAAGTCCAGGGGGAGGAAGAAACAGCTACATCACTCTCCCGGCTTCTCTGCTAGCTATATCAAACCCAAGACACCCCTACTTGAGGATACTCCTTCAGAGGACATTTTGCCTCCTGTTACAGAACAAATTCCCTCTCCTACAAAAGTTCCTTCTCCACCTTCTCCTTCTAAAGAGAAAACTACATCTCCACCTCTGCCTCTTCCACCACTTCAACCTCCATCTCTACCTCCTCTACTACCTTTACCTCCACAAATGCTATCTAGGGAAAAACCAAGAGGACAAATGAAAAGAAGAAGAGAAGCCATCCCTCATTGGAAAAAATTCTCCAAAGAAGAAAGAAAAGACTATGCAAAGGAAAAGAAATATAGAAAGGCTGTTGAGGAGATAAAAAGGTTTGAAAGAATGCCTAATATCACTCCTAACAGTCCTGTAAAGGAGTACCATGATCCTGACATGGAAAAGAGGCATGAAGAAATAAGAGAAAGAGAGTTGTATGAATATGAAGCAGCTATGGAAGAAGTAGAAGATAAGAGGAATATCTGGTTGGAAAAGATCAAGAAGGGGATGACTAAAGAACAGATTCTTGCTGGATCTTCCATCAAACTTCCAAAGAAATTGTTTGATGTTGAAGCTTATCAAAAGAAAAATCCTCAGGCAGGGCTCATCCTAGTAAAAGGACAAAAGCACAAGAGGGGTGTAGGGTGTGCAGAAGATATCTACATTCCCTATAAGAAGCCTAAAAGACCTGCAAGATTAGACAAATGGCACGACTCACCCTGGAAAGGGAAAAGAAAAATGTCTGAGATCCCTGAGAAACAGGAGTCAGAGAAGAAGATAAAATATAGGCCCAAGGTTGATAACAAGGGACCATATGAGCCCAAGTCCACACAAAAGAAACCTCAAAGCATTACAATTGAAATGATTGATGAAAAGGCAGCAATTATCATCAGCAAGGGCTATTCCATAAATAACACTCTCCCTGATGCTGACAAGATCCTGGAAAAACTGCACACAATTATCAGGAATATCCAGGAGCATCCTGATAGAGCCAGGGGCTATATTTTTGATGCTATTGAAAATTTATCTAGGAAACTTTATTCTGCCTTTGTCAACTTCATGTATAACAAGAAGTTTCTAGTTTAAATCTTGTGAAAGACAATTACTTGTTATATGATTTCTTATGGTTGCTTAACATATTTCTTATCTATATAAATGCTTTGCTGTGTTGATTAAAAGCTGATACAATTTCTCTCTAAATAGGGTTAAGACAAATAGGGGGAGATTATTGGGGAAATGATTTATCTTAACCCCTAGAATTGAGTAGAATATAAATTCTAAGAATGAAAAATTAGGCTAAGTAAATATGCGTTGAATAGTATTCGACGCAACGTCGAAATGTAGTCGACAATTCTCTCAGAATGAGTCGAAGTAACTCTAAGAAGAATTCGACGTAATCTTTGTCGACGTACCTCTGACTTCTAGTCGACGCATTTAATAAAGTCGACGCACCTTAGTCGGCGCACCTTCCTTATTCTCCTCTCGACGTCCAGCCAGGATGAAATCGACGTTTACGTCGAATAGTAATCGACGCACGTCGATTTCTATAGGAAATTCAAAAACACGCCAGATCTCTTTCCTTCTTTCTGTAGATCTGATTTTTATGGAATGATATTATTCTTTTATAGCCGTTCTGAATCAGTCTTTCCTTCTATTTGATTCTTGGCTAATTTGATTAAGATTATTATGGAAATTATTTGAAATTAGAATGAATTCTTTCCTTCTATAGATTTAATTATTATGGAAACTTTTTGTCTCTAATTGCTGATTGATTATTCCCCTTTAGCAACATCTTTTGAAACAGAGCTATAAATAAAGAGGAGGTCGGCAGAGAATAATGACCAGTGATCCACCATATACATTTGAAAAAGAGGAAGAGCTCCCAAGTGAAGAGTGAGAAAGCTGAGAAAAGAGATAGTGTGCTGCAGCAAAGAAAAAGCCTTCATCTTCTCCTCCTTCTGAAGCCATTCTGCTGCAAATTCTGAAAGCTCTCACAAAAGAGAGAAAAGCTTACAATCTCCTTCTCACTATACAAGAGATATTACATTCACTATTCTTGTGCTTCTAATCTTCTTGCTAGGAAGAAGATTCTTTCTTGTTTTAATTGTTTCTTCTAATTCTTCTTCTCATTCTTATTTCAACTTCAATTGTGTAAAAGAGTTTTTAGAATCTCTCTTCAAAAAATTCAGTTGTACTGGTTCTAAGAGTCTCCTTATCAAAAGACTCAGGCTGGTTCTAAGAGTCTCCTTATCAAAAGACTCAGTGCAAGATAGTGAATTCCTACCAAGGGGGTAGAAGAGTGGACTACCCAAAGTTTGGGGAACCACTATATTTCTTTGTGTTGTGCTGTGATTTTCATTTTGCTATTTCTTTCTTTATTTACTTAATTCTTGTTGGTGTGCGTGGGAAGCTTAATTCTGTGATTATGACACATATATATATATATATATTTGTTAACTTTGCACAAAATTTATTTAAATCTCTATTCACCACCCTCTAGAGAATTCTAGTGTGGGTAACTGTGCACTTTCACCTATTCTTGACAAAACCTTGTCATAGCTTCAGATTGAAATTCTGTGCCATGGTTAGTTCTAGTCCTGACCACAACACTTTGCAAGTCATTCTAAATTGCTTTGACATGAGTTATAAAGATATTTAAAGTATCAGACTTCTTCTTAAGTAATAATACTCATGTATATTTTGAGTGATCATCAACAATCACCAAAGTATACAACTTCCCACCTAGGCTCTGAATTGGGAAAGGACCAAACAAGTCCATATGCAAGAGATAAAGACATCTTTCAGTGTCTTTGGAGACAATACTTTTAAAGGTGGCCCTTGTTTGCTTACCCATTTGGCAAGCATGACATGGACTACTTTTAATACATTTTAAATTAGGACTATTCCTAACAAGGTTTTTAGAGAATAGTTTATACATTGTCTTGTAGTTAATATGAGCAAGTATCTTATGCCATTGAACATAATGGGACTCATTCTCATTAGCTACTAGACAAACAGATGTAAGAGAATTACTACATATAAAGTCTAAGCAATAAACATTCCAACTCCTAGTGCCTGAGAGAATGGTCTCTAAGTCTTTAGACTTTTTGATCAAACACTTGTCATTGTGGAATTCAATGACATATCCTAGATCACATAGTTGACTTATGCATACTAGGTTGTGTTGCAACCCTTCAACATAAGCTACCCTTGTGATTGAGACTATGCCATTGGAGATCATACCATATCCTTTGGTGATTCCTTTTTCAGATCCCCCAAAGATAACTTTGGGTCCATTCTTCACAGCCTTGTAGTCCTGTAGAAGATTTCTTGTTCCTGTCATGTGCCTTGAGCACCCACTGTCCAAGTACCAAATTTGGTTGAGGCTGGTACTTGAACTATCCTACAAGAAGGAGTTTAGTTACCCTTAGGAGCCCAAATAGCTTTGGGTCCTAGGTCCTTGTTAGCATGATGAAATGACCTTACACTAGCTGCACCCTTTGCAGGAAGTCTCATCTTTGCACATGGCATATTAGGATTATGCCAACAGTCTATGGCAAAGTGTCCCAATTTACCACAACACCAACATTCATGAATGTTGTATCTCCTCTTCTGAACATTTCTTGAGGGGTGTGCAGCATAGTTCATATGTTCATGAGGAGAGACAACAACTTTTCTCTTGTTTCTTTCAGCAAGGATTTGGCTTAAAGTCAATCTGTGGACAGTCTTAGTAGTCTTTGTATTAATGGCATCATCTTGCTTTGGCTTTTGGGCAATGCAAGTTTTGATGGCATTAGACACTGAGCAATTAGACGTGTCCACTGATTTGACAGCAGTCATGTTCTTGGCTGAATCAACCTTAGAAGGGCTTGCTTTCATATTCTTGAATGAAGGGGCTGATGTACCAAATACAAATGGTCCAGGTTGGGCCATTTAAATTTCCTCATGGGGAGCCTTCATAGCACTCAATCCCATACCCTTTCTTCCACTATGGGAAGGAGTGTTTTCCTTCCTATAGGTACTTCCATTCTTCCAGTGACCATACATGCTTTCATGGTCATACCTGTTGGAAGTGAGTAATACCTTTTGAAATGTGGTTTGCGGCTTAGCCTTACTCTTTCTCTTTTCTCCACTCCCTTCTCCTACTTCCATTTAATTGAATCTTAGTCCTCTCCCATTGGATTGAGAAGAGAAGGAGTCAATAATAGGGAGCACAGATTTTGGCTTGGAGAATTGAGCCACTAGGCTTCTTTCTTTCACAAGCTTCTCCTCAAGATCCTTGATGACCTTGTTCTTCAGGGATATGGAGCTCAGATGGGTGATAGTTATCCCCTTCAGATGGCTAATTTCCCTATACATCTGACTCATCTTGGTAGAAGATTCAGTGCATTCTTGTTTTTCCATCTTAAGGGAATCAATCTCTTGGGCTTGCCTCTTGGCTAGCTTTTTGCTTCTTTTTAGAGCTTCCAAGAGAGCATCATACTTATCAATCAATTGATTGACATCTACCTCAGCTTCTGAATTACTTCCATCAATTGATGAAGGTCCTCTAGATTCTGGGCCAGTCTCATAATCATAAGAGGATATGGAATGAATTAATACCTGTTCATTTTCAGAGATGTTCTGACTGTCCTCCTCATCAGTGATGGCCATGAGTCCTAGCTGAACATTGTCCTCTTCATCCTCCTCTATATCGCTGTCTGAGAATGATAGAGGGGCCCTGACTCCAACCTTGGCAGCAGGATAATCTTCATCTTCTTCAATTGCAAACAGCCCTATATAGGCTTCTTCTTCATTCTATGAATCAAAAGTTGAGGATTTAGATTCACTCCAGCTTCTTCCTTTCTTTGCTAGGAAGGATTTTTCCAACTTCCTATCCTTTTGGTGATGAGGCTTCTTCTCACCTCTTTCTTTCCTTTTGATTGGGTAGTCAGCAATGACATGTCCAGGCTTACTGCAGCAATAACAAATAATGTTATTTGAAACATGTTTACTAGATTTGGAGTCATACCTATCACCCTTTGGGTGCTGTCTTTCAAATTTCCTGTGGTCTTTCTTGGAGTGTGATGAGGAGGAGGGCTTGTTCTTCCATTGCTTCCTCCTCATCATCTTCTTGAACTGCCTTGAAAAGGAAGCAAACTCTTCATCGGAAGAAGAGCTTTCTGAGGTGCTGATTTCAGATTTATCAGATTCAACACTCCTTGGAGGAGATACCATCCTGCCCTTGCTTTTCTTGGAGCTGTCAGCTTTGAGAGCTACAGATTTCTCCCTTGCCTGAGCCCTTGTTGAGGTGTCCTCTTCCTTTCTTGCAGACAGCTGCATCTCATAAGAGAGCAGCTTTCCAAATAGTGTATGAGTGGGGGTCTCACCAAGCCTAGCCACTTCCCTGATAGCACATTTTTTTGTGTCCCAATCCCTTGTTAGAGATCTAAGGAACTTATCATTCAGCTCATAATCAGTGAACACTCTCTCATAGGTTCTCAGCTCATTGACTATTCTGAATAACCTCTCATAGCACATAGAGATGCTCTCCTGGCTAAGCTGCCTGAAGGCTTCATACTCTTGGTTGAGGAGTGGCTTTCTATCATCCCTCACTTCAGTTGTCCCTTCCATATATACTACTAATATGTCCCACGTTTCCTTGGCAGTAGTGTAGTGTACAAAGTTTTAAAATGTGGAATCATCAATAGCATTAACTATGATGTTCTGGGCTCTTTTATCCATCGTGAACAGTACAAGTTCATCCTTGGTTAACTCATTGAAAGGCTTGACCACTCTTCTAGTTGGATCTATTGTGGAGACTGTTTGGAAGGTGAAGGGACCTTCCTTGACAGTAATATAAATCTTAGGGTCAGATGCTTCCATAAATAGTCCAACCCTCTGCTTCTATATGCCAAAATTAGCTTTATTGCATATGGGCAGCTTCATGGAGCCCATCTACCTCTGCATTCCATATTAAGCCATTGGATTGAAAAGACTATTCCTTTATAGGATCTGGTCAAACAGTTATGTCCTTCTTGACCAACCTCCCTCTGATACCACTTGATAGTTTATATAGGATGTAGTCTTAGACACCTAGAGGGGGGTGAATAGGTTTCTTTTATTTTAAGCTTAGTGTTTTCTGAATTTAGGTTAGCAAAATATCAAGCACAGAAAGCACAAAGAGATTTATAGAGGTTCCTCAAGACAGGGTGTCTTGAGTAGTCCTCTTTCCCCCTTCACCTTTCTAACAATGAGTTCGACAAGGCCAACTTCTCCAAACTCAGCTCCAAGAGCCTACAACACAGATCCCACATGATCTCTCAGGTTTTCCCAAACCCTACCTCAGGCACAACAGCCCTACCTCAGGCACAATAGCCTTACACACTCAGGCAATAAAGACCTACAGACTCAGAACACAAAGGCTCCTATATATGATATAATAAGGATTACAAATAGAAGGAAGAAGAGGTCAAGCCTTGTTCTTCTTCTTCTTAACAGTTGCTGTTGCAGATTTGAACTAGGGAGGAGAAGTGCAGCTCCAACTTGATTCTTCTTGATCAGCCCTTCAGATGATGGACTGGATATACTTGCTCTTTCTTGAGATGAATCAAGATAAGCAAAATCTTCTCTCCTTGCAGCCTTGTGTAAGCTCAGTTCTTGGCTGCCGACAATGGAACAATATTGTTCTGCTTGGTTGAGTGCTGGAGAGTAAGATCAAAGGAAAAGTTCCTTTCTCAACCTAACTTATTCCTTTTATACACCACTGATCTTCAACGACACTTAGCCATCCTTCTGAGAGATATGGGAGTGATTGGTGGACCCCACGATGCCTTTCTGCAGCTTGCGCCAAAAGCAGAACCCGCAGATCACTTTTGAATCTGTCTCAGCGGTTGGGCTGAGATGGCCAGCCGTCTCAGCGGTTGTATCTGTCCCGTCCCAGCGGATCCGCTGAGACAGACATTTGTCTCAGCGGTTTTCTTCTATCTACAGCTCAGCTTTCCCAGACACCTTCTCAGCGGCTCCTGGCCTTATCTCAGTGGTTCAGTTGAGACTGAGAGCTCGTCTCAGCGGTTTTGACAGTAAACCAATTGATTATACATCACACCTTGGTATGTCCTAGTCCTGCATTATCATGAAATAGAAATAGGGTTTATCAAATACAACTTGTACTTATCATTGTGTGTGAGGCCTCTTCAAATCAAGGGAACATTAAGGGTCAGTTCCCAACACTTAATTTGTATTTCATCGATCAGACTGTCCAGTCCCTTTAGAAAACACTGAGCTTACCGCTCCCAGGGCCAACGACCCTTGTTCTCTGTCTCATATTTGAGACGAAGATTATCTATTATATTACCCTTTCTTGTCTATTCTTGTCTATCGTTTAGTGTACATAGAGACTTAGGGTGACCCTTGGACTTCCCGAGGACTGTCCGATGAAGGGCTCGTAACAGTACTAGGAAGTATGATGGGGTGACATCCCAAATTTGTCTTTCTCAAGACATTTAATCTTATTGGTGACTACCCATTCCTATTTTTCCCACTACCTCTCTTGTTATGCTGTCTTTATAAGGATATTTTCAACTACCCGGACAGGGAAGCGATGATGTTCAATTGAACACAGGTCCTTGCCTTATCTTAGTAGTGGACCGCCTCTTCACGACATCTCTCAATCATTATCTATAAGTTCCATAATCTGATATTAATCAAGACTCTAGTTGTTGGTGGGCCTCCTCCCTTGGCCTTTAGCTCAGCGTATCCAAAATCCCGTCTTGGTAATTTTACTAATCGCACCCCGACCTCTACTTCTAGTGCATGCCACTAATGGTTAACCCATCAATATAACTATGCATATGCAAATACCAGAGAGATAATAACTCTAGGAGTGGTGACCAGAAGGGGGGGGGGGGGGGGGGGGGGGGGGAATCTAAATCTAATGTTTCAGTTTTTACTATTCATAGACCGGTTTGCCTTTAAGTGAAACCACATGTCTTACAAGGTTGACTATATGATTCCTAACTAAGTATGAGCCCAATCTAGTTTCAGAAGATGTAGCGATATCAACATTCAAATTTCTAGTTTTTCTCTTAATAAAAACATATTTGGACCTATTTAAATAATTCTTATAAATCCGGGTGAGACTAGATTTGAACATGATAAGGTCAAAGGCCAATAACTCCAAGTAAAATTTCAGATATTATTTAAGGTCCAAAATGAAGTTTAGAAGAATTTCATAATTTTTCTCATTAAAATAATTTCAGAAGATTAATTAATCGTCCACTGGTATATAATCCAATTAGTGAAGGAAGTATGATAATTGATCAATAATAAATTCCAATAAAATTTCCAGAGGTCCAAAATGAGATCACAAGTTTATATAATAATTTCTATAATATTCCAGCATCAATATTTTAACATCTATTTTTGAATGAAAACAACAAAGCTCCACTTTGTGAAGAAAGTATGATGATTGGTCAGTGATTAAATCTAATAAATTTTCATATGTCCATAATAAGATCACAAGTCTATCTACCAATTTCTAAGATATTCCAGCAAAAACATTTTAACATATCTATTTTTCCATGGAAACATCAAAGCCCCACTTTGTGAAGGAAGTATGATGATTGGTCAGTAATAAATTCAAATAAAATTTCCAGAGTTCCAAAATGAGATCACGAGTCTGTATACTAATTTCTATAATATTCTAGCATCAATATTTTAACATATCTATTTCTCAATGAATACAATAAAGCTCCACCTTGTGAAGGAAGTACCATAAAAAATCAACATTAAATTCTATCAAAATTTCCATGGGTTTTAGATGGTTTCATAAACCCAAATACCCAATTTCATGCAACCTTAAGTTCATTAACTTACCTAAAGGTGGGGTGAAGTAAATTGGGGTAAATTGAATAATCAATAAGTAGTGGGCTATAACACTTATAAAAATTCCAACCAAATTTTATAGTGTATTCTTACTCTTCTAAGTGAAACCCAGAGTTTTTAATAATGTTTCAAAAAGTTTTGGCCCTAGTGTGTTCTTTTGAGCTTTTTGTGACAATATCATTAAATTCCTACTTTCCTAGGGAAATCAACCAAAAAGATCATAATTTTCTCTAAGGTGTATTATCTCATAACCCTAAGTGCATGTTTTGAGTTTCATAAGAATTGACCAAGGGATTATCCTTCAATTCTCAAATCATTGTTGCATAAGTATCTTTATGAATATCTTTTAACACCTAAACCAAGGCATGTGAATTTCCCTCACATGCAAGAGTCCATTGGGCTGAAAATTTAACTAGTGCCTATTTAGGTTCTTGTTATCATGCCACCCAAAATTTAGGTTAAGATAAGTTGATTTGATCATAAAATTTCAGACTTACATAATAGTGTTATATGCACACCAACACTTACCTCCTAGCATATATGAGAGAATTCCTTCACATTCATGAAGCCAACTGGTCTCAAATTTCTACTAGAGGCTTATAGAGACCTACCCCACCACCTACCAAAATTTGGGGTCACTTGGTGTGGTCTAGTCATGTGTGACACACATACATGCTTTATCAAATTTTTACAAAAACCATGAGGAGATGTCCTCCAAAAATATTCATTTTTGGGCAGAGGGTGTATTTATGCAACACCACAGTTTTCACAATGTTGTGGAAACATGAGGCATGTTGCTAACGCCAAGTGGTAGGTACTACCGTTAGCGGTAGCTGTCCCAATGAGACATCGAGACGGCTTCGCCGAGAGGTTTCTTCGAGAAGGTTTTGTCAAGAGGTTAGCGCAGCGCAGTAGATATACCGTCGATGGTAGGTTCATCGTATATCGCAGTAGCCTCGAGAAGGGTTCATTGAGATGGTAGCGTCGAAAGGGTTCATTGAGATGTTAGCGTGGCGTGGTAGAGCCACCGTCGCACGGTAACTTAGGGGAGCAGATCTGTAAGCAGCATTTTCTGGGAATACGATCGTCTTAGATCTTGATCTAAGGGCTTAGATAGGTTTGTACGAAAGTCCTAAATAGGGTAGAGGAGTTCTATTTTCCTTTTATTAAGTCCTTTGTGATTTTGGTGGCTACGGTGAGAGGGAGAGCTTGGAGGAAGAAGAAGGGAAAGATCCACCATTGTTGGAGCATTGGAGCTCCGTTCATCAATCCGAAACTAGATCCATGGAGAGGACGCAAAGACGCTATTTTCTATTCACGCCTTTCAACCGATCCATGGCGAGGAAGAGAGTTCAAAGGGTAACACATCTCTCATCCTGATTTTAGGATGTGTGCATGACATCTCTTATTTTGCCTTATCTTTTTCTGAAATTTGTGGTACCAAATCTCTCGAATGAGAGGAGTTTGGGTCGCCTTGGTTCAAGAGGAACCATCATGTTGATTGTGCCCGTTGTTGGGAAAACCCATTGTGATTTAACTTAACAAATTACTTATAAGTGATTTTACCTTCTAGGTTTATTACCCACATTGTATAGTAAGGGTAATTTGGTCATTAGATGTCTTAGGATGTCTCACTCATCTTAGAGTGTCAAGATTAGGTCAGGACGAACACAATCTGAGTTGAATTAATACTTATGTCGAATACAAGTCGATGCAACTTTGACTTGATGTTGACGCAACTCAGACTAGAAGTCCAAGCAACTCAGTCTCTCTGTCAAAGTATATCAAGTCGATGCTACATCGAATAGCAGTCGACGTAGATAGAGGAGCATGTCGAAGTTATCTTAGAAGTCGATGCAACCTCGACTTCAATTTAATGCAAAAGGAAGTGTCTATCGAAGCCATCAGAAGTCGACGCAACGTCAACTGCAATTCGACGTAGACAATGAAGTTCAAATACAAGTCTTCAACTCGACAGTTACATCAATAAGTAATTGACGTAACGTCGAGAGAGAAAGAAGTCGACACATCGTTGAATACAGTCTGAAAAGGAAACATTTTCAGCTGTCCTTTTAGAACTCTCTTTGAAGGCCCACAACACTAAAGACCGTTCTTCAATGGCTTGTTTATTGCATAGAATGGAGAGGAGCATTAAAGAAGATAGGAAAAGCTTTCTTAGAAAGGGTTCAAACAGCTGGCAGATGGGTTGTGAACAAAAGAAGAAAGAAAGATTAATTGTCCAAGACTATGCCTTTTCAGGACAATCCAAAAGATGAAACTAATTCAAAATTAATCATGGACAATAAATAGGATGAGAAGAGAGGAAAACACAGAGCATTCATCATAATCTACTACAGTTTTCTAGCTTAGGGTTTCTACTTCTTCTTCTTCCTCCCGAAACCCTAACATAGACAAATAGAGAAAACAAGTGCTTTCCCAGGACATAAAACAGAGCTGCTTCTTCATCAACATCATATAGCAGCCAGATAACAAGTAAAAGATATACAAAAGAATCTGAAGAATATAACCCTTGCAAATCATCACAATCGTAAACAAGGGTTCATCATTAGCAGATCCATTGAAGGGAAAAATAGAAGCTGAAAGCTTCTACTAAATTCTGAGAACAGAATTCTTCTTCTCCATCTCCTTTCTTCTTTCATCTTCCTCAACTGTACAGAGTTTTAAGAATCCCTCTTCCAAACGATTCAGTGGTTCAAGATCTCCTTATCAAAATAACTGAGTGGTTCAAGATCTCCTTATCAAAATATCTGAGTAGTTCAAGATCTCCTTATCAAAAGATCATTGGTTCTAAGAGTCTCCTTATCAAAAGACTAAGGCACAGGTTATGTATTCTTCCCAAGTGGTAGAAGAGAGGACTACCCACATTTTGAGGAACCTCTATAAAATCTTGTGTCTTCTGTGTGTGATAATTTTCTGTGTTGTCCCATATAGCTTACAATATTTCTGCTTTACTTTAACATCATTAATTTTATTCTGTGTTATGTATTGTTGAAGCATAACACTTAGTATTTTTATTGTGCACAAATAGGATAGAAATAATTTTAAATCTCTATTCACCCCACTCTAGAGTATACTCAGAGGCACACTGTGCACTTTCATCCATCCTCGACATTATTTTTGCATTAGATATCTGCTCCGTTAGCGGATTGGGCATTGTGGGTGAAGCCGAAATCGTGACCGGTGGTCCGATTCGGTGATGTTGCTTAACACGCAATTTAGGGATTTTGCTAGAAATCCGATTGCGGTGAAAATTTCGTTGTGATGCCCCTTTATTGTTTTGTGTGAGAACGAACGTTGGTTCGAAAAGGGAAATATTGTGCGTGGTGAACGACTTATGATGATGCTTGTATGTGAAGGCGTGGCTTTGTCTTTGTGGTCAGCTGGCTAGCCCGTGAATGCTGGGATTCATGTGTGGAGAGTGTCCCGGCAAGACGAGTCCCCCTTTTGTGCTAATGGTCAAGAACAAGTAAGCCGATGCGCCCGATGGTATTGTGGACCATGTACGGGTCAGGTCTCAGTGGAGTTCTTGGCATTTGACTTGGTGATTGTGTAGAGAACAAGTAAGATGATGTGCCCGAAGGCATTATGGGCCTTGTGCGAGTGAGGTCTCAGTGGAGTTCTTGTCCTTGGGCTTGCACGCCCATGGGTAAATGATGAGTACCCTTTGATTGTTGTGAAATGATGATGTGCGGTGTTATGTTAGATGCATTTACTCCATAGGGTGCCTTGGGTGAAACCCAAGTTTGCATACATGCTGCATTGTTAGCCCCTTACTTTAATTGCTCAACATAAAAATGTGGATGATGCTTGTGACACTCATACCTGTTGTTTTTATGTTATTATTATTCATTACATTTGCATACGAAGTGCTGACTTGCAGGGTGATGTAGTTCCCCGGGGTCCGCTAGGACGGCCAGGAGGAGAGATGTTGTTACACCATTGTTGGTCAGCCAAAGCTGACCCTCGTTATACTGCTCTTTGTGTATTTGATGTAGGGAAAGGATCGCAGGCTGGACCCAGCTCGCCGACAAAAAAGGCCTAAGCCTCATGAAGTGTACCTCCTCTTATTTTCCTGTTTGTTTGTGCTGTCTTTACTTTGTTCCGGCTTGCATGCTGAGGTAACATAGGAATACTATTGTCTTTTGGATATTTTATGTGCAATGGATGATGACTTGAGCATTGGTTTTGTAAGGCCTTAAGGCCGTGATACTCTTTTGTAGATGTGGACAACTTATGTGCTTCTTGTTAATGTTTCCGCTGTGTTTGTTCTGAGTTTTGAGTTGGGTAGAATTTATATCACCTCTTAATACTAAAGCTGTGACGACTATATGGTGTGGGGTCCCGGCCGGACCTATATTATATGGTCATTACAGGGGAGGTGTTATAATTTGGTATCATAGGTAGATTAGCGTTGTTTGATCTGATGGCGACCTTAGAGGGGGGGGGGTGAATAAGGGGTTTACTATTTTTGAGATAAACTGACAGATTTTAGAGAAAGCAGAAACTTTTTGGATCTGTCGCTAACGCCTGGCGTTAGATAGTTAACGCCGCATTTGACCGAAGACTGTCGGGCCCTTCGCTTGCTGATAGAGAGGCTCCTGGGAGAAGGAAAACTCCGGGGCCTAGTTCGGAAAGAGCCAATTGCTGAGCCAGCGGCTGAGAAGAAAAAAGAGAAAGAAACAGTGGAAGTGACCTGGGAATGCGCCGACGTCGAAGACGCCGGCTGCTATAGAGACATCCATCCTTCTACCGAATGCATCGAAGTCAATGATATGGGCCCCTTAGGGGACATCTATTGTATCCATGGAGGAGCTGGAGCAGAGTCATCTCGCAAATCCAGCATCGTGAGAGTTCTGAAGCAGGAAGTCGCAGCCACTACAAGTTCTCCCCCCGAAAGCACTATTGTCACCTTTGGTCAGGATGACCTTCCCCCCAATGCCAATCCTTTCGATGATGCGGTGGTCATCAAAGCCGTCGTCGAAAATTATACAGTCCACAGAATCTTGATTGATATAGGCAGCTCCGTCAATCTCCTTTTCCGCCCAACTTTCGAAGCCTTGAAGACTGGAAAGCCTCTGCTTTCCACCGACGGGCCCCTCTACGGTTTTTCTGGGGAGAAGAAGGAAGTAGAGGGTTCAGTCAAGCTCCTGGTCTCTCTTGGAGGAGTGATAAAGCTAATCAATTTCGTGGTAGTGGATGCCCCTAGCAACTACTGCGCCATCTTCGGGAGGCCAATTCTCAATGCATACAGGGCGGTAGTGTCCACTTTCCATCTTTCTCTTAAGTTTGCCGCTGAGGGAAGCCAGTATCGGGTTAGAAGTAACCCAAAGGTGGCTCGGGAGTGCTATGTCCGAACTGTCAATATGATCACTGACGTTTCACTTCCCAAGGCCGTGGCTGAAGTTCAGGAGATTGCTGAATCCGCAGGGGCTGCTAAAGAAGGAAAGATCGAGAAGGGGCTCACCTGGAACCTGCCCAGGCGACCCAAGAGGTTCCTATTGCTGAAGGGGAAGAAAAGAAGCTGATCGTCAATGCTGAGTTGCTGGAGTAGGAAAAAATGGAGCTCATCTCCTGCCTTTTGGAGAACCTGGATGTCTTCGCCTAGTCAGCGGAGGACATGCCAGGAGTGGATCCGGACGTGGCTTGTCATCATCTGAACGTATCTCCTGAGTTCAAGCCCGTCCAGCAAAAAAGGAGAGAAGTGGCAACCAAGCTGGCGTTGCCCATCAGAGAGGAGGTTGCCAAACTCCTGAAAGCAGGCTTTATTTCTGAAATTCAATATCCCATGTGGATGTCGAATGTTGTAATGGTTAAGAAGTCTGGTGGGAAGTGGCGCATGTGCGTAGACTTCACCAAACTTAATAAAGCATGTCCCAAAGAATGCTACCCTCTACCTCGGATAGATGTCTTAGTTGATTCCGCGGCCGGGTATGATTTTATGAGTTTTCTCGATGCTTTCTCTGGGTACCATCAAATTAAAATGCACAAACCTGATATCCCGCACACCTCATTTATCACAAACGATGGGTGTTACTACTATCTCGTAATGCCCTTCGGTCTTAAGAATGCGGGCGCAACATATCAAAGAATGATGGATACCGTCTTTAAGCACCAAAAAGGCAGGAACCTCGAAGTTTATGTCGATGATCTCCTTCTGAAAAGTAAAACATTTTCATTACACTTGAAAGACCTCGTAGAGACGTTCGCTACTCTACGGAGGTTCAAGTTAAAATTAAACCCTTTGAAGTGTGTGTTTGGGGAAAACAAAGGGAAGTTTCTTGGGCATCTCTTAACTCCCGATGGCCTTGCACCGAATCCAGATTATGTGAAGGCCATCCTTGATATGACCCCTCCTCAAAATGCCAAGGAAGTTCAGCAGCTTGGAGGAAGATTGGCAGGATTAAGCAGGTTTATCTCCAAATCCGGGGATAAAAGTGCCTCATTCTTTAAAATACTGCGGGGAGGATCGAAGTTTGAATGGAGCGAGGAGTGCAACAGGGCTTTCGAGCAGCTAAAAGTACAGTTGACTTCAACTCCGCTACTCCAAAGTCCCCGTGAGGGGGAAATATTATTCTTATATTTGGGAGTTGGCCCAGATGCGGTGAGTTCTGTCCTCATTCGGGAAGAAAAGAAGAGGCAGTTCCCGATTTATTATGTTAGCCACATTCTCAAAGATGCAGAAACTAGATATTCAATCTTGGAGAAACTAGCCTTGGCCTTAGTTATGTCTTCGCGAAGGCTTCGTCCTTATTTCCAGGCTCATCCTGTCCAAGTGATTACAGATCATCCTTTAAGAAATGTTCTTGAAAAGCCAGATCATTCAGGGAGGTTGGCTAAATGGGCTATCGAACTAAGCGAATTTGAAATATCATACATCCCCCGAACAGCAATCAAAGCACAAATCTTGGCAGACTTCTTGGTGGATACAGCAGAACCTAGTTCCGAACAAGTGGTGCAATCTCCTTTAGCTTGGGTCATCTATGTGGATGGGGCTTCCGGTAAAAACTCTGTGGGAGCCGGAGTAGTTTTAATAAGTCCAAATGGCATCAGGCTGGAACAAGCTATCAAATTCTTCTTTCCAGTTACAAATAACCAGGCAGAATATGAAGCACTTTTGGCTGGGCTGAGACTTGCAAAAGAGCTGGGGAAAGAACATGCACATGTTAGAACTGATTCATTGGTAATGGCCTCTCAGGTCTTGGGGAATTATGAGACAAGGGAGCCAATTTTGAGGAAATATCTGCTGTTAGCCAAAAAGGAAATCGGAAGATTCAAGTCATTCATCATCGAGCATATTCCAAGGACACAAAATGAGGAGGCAGATGAGTTGTCAAAGTTCGGTCTTCCATCCGGGGGAGTGACCTTTGAACTTTTTCATCCAGCAACAGACGAAGCAGAACTCATGCAAATTGATCATAATCCTTCGTGGAAGGACCCTTACGAGCTGTTTCTGTCAAAAGGGGAGTTCCATCATTCCATCAAAGATAAAAGAAGATTCAGAAGGAAGGCGGCATACTATTATCTGATGGCAGGAGTTCTCTACAGAAAGACTTTGATCTCTCCCTCAGCACGATGTGTTTCCGAGGAAGAAATCCCAACCATACTTCAGGAGGTTCATTCCGGGGAGTGTGGTAGCCATTCGGAAGCAAAGACTCTGGAAAAGAGAATCTTAAGGCAGGGATATTTCTGGCCAACCATGAGGAAGGATGCTGAGGCATTCGCCAAGCGATGTGTTTAGTGTCAAAAGTTCGCTCCTCTTCAGCATTTGCCTGCTCAGTCGCTCAGATCAATAACTGCACCATGGCCCTTTGCAGTTTGGGGGATGGATCTCATCGGACCCTTCCCAGTAGCCAGTGGCCAACGTCGCTTTATCATTGTGATGATTGACTACTTCAGCAAGTGGATTGAGGCAAAGGCATTAGCAAGAACTACAACTCAAATTATCAGAAACTTCATCTGGGGGAGATAGTCTGCCAACATGGAATTCCGCTAGCAATTGTCACTGATAATGGTCCGCAATTTAACAATCCGGAGATGATAAACTTTTGTGATCAGGTGGGAATTGATCTTCGATTTGCTTCGGTACATCATCCAAGGACAAATGGTCAGGTAGAAGCAGCGAATCGACAGATCCAGCAACTTCTGATGAAGAGGGTCTTGAACCAAAGAGGAAATTGGGCAGACCAACTCCCTTCCATCCTTTGGACTCTTCGTACCACTCCATCCTCAGCTACGGGGGAGACACCATTCAAATTATCTCATGGCTCAGAAGCCGTTGTTCCTGTAGAATTTGAGGCGGTCACTCCAAGAGTTGTATATGCAAAGGAGGGAGGAGAAGCGTGGATAGATGAAAACGATGAGGCTATCAAGTATAGCTTGGATCTAATCGAAGAACTTCAGGATGAGGCAACCATCAGACAGGAAGAAGTTAAAAGGAGAATGGCAAAGTACTTTGACAAGAATGTCAGGGTAAAACACTTTGCAGTCGGAGACGTTGTGCTAAAGAAAGTTGATGCAGCAGCCAGAACAGGCAATGTCGGGAAGCTGAATCCCAATTGGGCCGGACCTTTCATCATCAAGGAAGTACTAAAAAGTGGGGCTTACCGCCTTCAGACAAGTGAAGGAGAAGACACCTCACGCACCTGGAGCGGTGACGATCTCAAACAGTTCTATCCTTAAAATGTCCTTTTTACTTTCTTGCATTCTTTGGATATTTTAATGAGAAGCCCCATACTGACACTTCTCCATGTCTGATGTTTTCTTTACACTTTACTATATATCAACATCACTGAACCGCGGAGACATCGCCAAGCTCTGCTCGAACCCCCTCGAATTGTAGTCATTAGCGTAAAACCACAAAGATCATGTGTAGCGGGGAGTTTTCGCACACGTGTAGTGGTAGCTTGCCAATTCCCATGCGGTGGTCTTCGGAACCTTGGATCCCGGATGATATCTGACACACCCCTGCATCAAGGGAGGTCTAGGTGAATGTTGGCTCTACCATGCCCGAGAGGGATATAGTTACAGCTTTGATGATCTTTCTGAGGAAAGCAATGTCGGTATAGCCCCCGCGGCATAACCACACCTGCCCAACTGATCATCTTAGTCTGTGACCATCGAATATTCCTAGGTACTCTCAAGAGATGCCTAAGCGGGACCCACAACTGAGTTGATCTCTCTGAGGAAAGCTATGTTCGCCGCCTTGGCCCACCTGCCCAATTGATCAACTCGGCTTGTAGCCCTAGGCAAGAGAGCAGTTGAGTCGCTTACAACCCTTATGACCACTTGAGGAAAGCAATGTTCGCCGCCTAGGCCCACCTGCCCACTTGGTCATCTTGGTCTGTACTTGTCTTTTTCTTTATTTCTACAGCCCTTATGACCACTTGAGGAAAAAAATGTTCGACACCTAGGGCCACCTGCCCACATGGTCATCTGGGTCTGTACTTGTCTATTTCATTATTTCTACAGCTCTTATGACCACTTGAGGAAAGCAATGTTCGCCGCCTAGGCCCACGTGCCCACTTGGTCATCTGAGTCCGTAGTCATCTCTTGTTACATTACAGGAAATTATCTCATCCTATATGGTCATTCTAGACCATTTGGAGAAAAAGCAGGATTCTTATTATATACATCACAAACCAGTCGGCTTGAGGTTTAAACCGGACGGTTTGAAATAAGCAGGTATCAAGTATATCATGCGGTCTGGTTATCAGACCGGGTGTTTTAAAATAAGCAGATACTAGATACATCATACGGTCTGGTTGTCAGATCGGACGATTTGAAACAAGCGAGATATTATAAAATACAAGGCAAGTATCAAAGGATCAAGCATAATCCTGATCGGTCGATCTCATCATTCGGTTTATGAACCTACCATCTTTATGGGCCTCAATTCGATCCGTTCGGTTAATAACAGACTCTTCACAATCAGGCAATTATGATTCTCATTGCAAGTATCAAGCTACTAAACCGCTCAAAGTATGCATAGTTCGCGCGGATTTATCAGTCGACGTTATGTCACATAAATCATTCAGGTTAAATGTTAATCGCATGGCCTATCAATTTTCTTCTTATGGCTTAATATTCTATCTTGCGGGGCAATTACAAAAAGCCAGGTCATAATCGCGCGGCTTGGTTGTGACAATTTCCTGTTCGATTATTAATTATGTTCACAGGGATGAAGCTTGCAGCAGTCTGAGTTGTAAGCCGCTCAAGTTAAAATGCTGGCCGCTCGACCTGTTAACTATTCTTATGACTTGGCATTCTCTAAAGCAATTATACAAAGTCAACAATCTGAATTATAAGTCGCTCGGGTTAAAATGCTGGTCGTTCGACCTGTTAACTATTCTTATGATTTGGCATTCTCTAAAGCAATTATACAAAGTCAGCAATCTGAATTATAAGCCGCTCGGGTTAAAATGCTGGCCGTTCGACCTGTTGATTGTTCTTATGACTTGGTATTTTTTATCCTGTAAAGAAATTATACAAAGTCAGGTAATAATCGCGCGGCTTGGTCATGTTCGGCTTCCTGGATATCACAAGGCATTCATAATAAGGTAAGGCAGAACTTGGATTTCTGTCCGCTCGATCAAATATCCAAACCGCGTCGACTACATGACGTAACATAATAGTTGACATTTTCTCAGGATGAATCAAATCAACTTGATCCGAATTGAAGAAACAAGCTATGCGAATAGGTTTTTTGCTAATGATTATTTAACCGGAATCCTATGAAGATCATTATCCTAACCGGTCGAGTTAATAGTAAGTCGCACGACTTGGTTAGAAGGGTCAATCATCCAAAGCAGAAAGAGATCGCAAACAATCACAAGTAAGCCGCAGAAAGTAGACAGCTAAATAGGTAAAAGCTTTCCATTCCATTATCAAAATATTCTTACATTATGCTTTAAACCGACCGGCTAACAAAATCAAGCCGTCGATTATTCAAAATAAAAAGCAAAATACAACTACTGATTATCCGCCACAATCTACCACGCAGCCACCCCCGGTCATTCAATCCACTCAATATGATGACTCTCAAGAGTCATTCACTCCTTTGAATGTCACCATGGACTAAGTTGTCCAAATCCTTCAAAAGAGACCAGATTTCAAAAGGCCTGCTCCTCTGAAATCGAATGTTCGAAATCGAAACCGGAATCTTTACTGTGAATACCATAAAGAGGGAGGGCATCTGATTGAAGACTGTCGAGCCCTCCGCTTGCTGATAGAGAGGCTCTTGGGAGAAGGAAAGCTCCGGGGTCTAGTTCGGAAGGAGGCAACTACTGAGCCAACTGCTGAGAAAAAAAAAATAAAAAGAAACAGTGGAAGTAACCTGGGAATGCGCCGACGTGAAAGACGCCGGCTGCTATGGTGACATCCATCCTTCCGTTGAATGCATCGAAGTCAATGATGTGGGGGGCCCCTTGGGGGACATCTATTGTATCCATGGAGGAGTTGGAGCGGAGTCATCTCGCAAATCCAGCATCACGAGAGTTCTGAAGCAGGAAGTGGCAGCCACTACAAGTTCTCCCCCTGAAAGCACCATTGTCACTTTTGGTCAGGATGACCTTCCCCCAAATGTCAATCCCTTCGATGATGACGTGGTCATCAAAGCCATCATCGAGAATTATACAGTTCACAAGATCTTGATTGATGCAGGCAGCTCCGTCAATCTCCTTTTCCGCCCAACCTTCGAAGCCCTGAAGACCGGAAAGCCTCTGCTTTCCACCGATGGGCCCCTCTATGGCTTTTCGGGGGAGAAGAAAGAAGTGGAGGGTTCAGTGAAGCTCCTGGTCTCTCTTGGGGGAGTGATAAAGCTGATCAACTTTGTGGTGGTAGATGCCCCACGTAACTACTGCGCCATCTTCGGGAGGCTGATTCTTAATGCATACAGGGCAGTAGTGTCTACCTTTCATCTTGCTCTTAAGTTTGCTCTTAAGTTTGCTCTTAAGTTTGCTCTTAAGTTTGCCATGGCTGAAGTTCTGGAGATTGCTGAATCCTCAAAGGCTACTGTGGAAGGAAAAGATCAAGAAGGGGCTCACCTAGAAGCTGCCCAGGCGACCCAAGAAGTCCCTATTGCTGAAGGGGAAGAGAAGAAGCTGGTTATCAATGCTGAGTTGCTGGAGGAGGAGAAAGTGGAGCTGATCTCCTGCCTTTTGGAGAACTTGGATATCTTCGCCTGGTCGGCGGAGGATATGCCAGGAGTGGATCCAGACGTGGCTTGTCATCATCTGAACATATCTCCTAAGTTCAAGCCCATCCAGCAAAAGAAGAGAGAAGTGGCAACCAAGCTGGCGTTGCCCATCAGAGTGGAGGTTTCCAAACTCCTGAAAGCAGGTTTTATTTCTGAAATTCAATATCCCACGTGGATGTCGAATGTTGTAATGGTTAAGAAATCTGGTGGGAAGTGGCGCATGTCCGTGGACTTTACTAAACTTCATAAAGCGTGTCCCAAAGATTGCTACCCTCTGCCTCGGATAGATGTCTTAGTTGATTTCGCGGTTGGGTATGATTTTATGAGTTTTCTCGATGCTTTCTCTGGGTATCATCAAATTAAAATGCACAAACCTGACATCCCGCATACCTCATTTATCACAAACGATGGGTGTTACTGCTATCTTGTAATGCCCTTCGGTCTTAAAAATGCGGGCGCAACATATCAAAAAATGATGGATACCGTCTTTAAGCATCAAAAAGGCAGGAACCTCAAAGTTTACGTTGATGATCTCCTTCTGAAAAGTAAAACATTTTCACTGCACTTGAAAGACCTCGTAGAGACGTTCGCTACTCTACGGAGGTTCAAGTTAAAATTAAACCCGTTGAAATGTGTGTTCGGAGCAAACAGGGGAAAGTTTCTCGGACATCTCTTAACTCCTAATGGCCTTGCACCGAACCCAGATAAGGTGAAGGCCATCCTTGATATGACCCCTCCTCGAAATACTAAGGAAGTTCAGCAACTTGGAGGAAGATTGGCAGGATTGAGCAGGTTTATCTCCAAATAAGGAGATTAAAGTGCCCCATTCTTTAAAATACTGCGGGGAGGATCAAAGTTTGAATGGAGCGAGGAGTGCAACAGGGCTTTCGAGCAATTAAAAGTACAGTTGATTTCAACTCCGTTACTCCAAAGTCCCCGTGAGGGGGAAATATTATTCTTATATTTGGGAGTCGGCCTAGATGCGGTAAGCTCTGTCCTCGTTCGGGAGGAAAGAAAGAGGCAGTTCCCAATATATTATGTTAGCCATATTCTCAAAGATGCGGAAACCAGATATTCAATCTTGGAGAAGCTGGCCTTGGCCTTAGTTATGTCTTCATGAAGGCTTCGTCCCTATTTTCAGGCTCATCTCGTCCAAGTGATCACAGATCATCCTTTGAGAAATGTACTTGAGAAGCCAGATCATTCGGGGAGGTTGGCCAAATGGGCTATTGAACTGAGCGAGTTTGAAATATCATATATTCCCCGAACAGCAATCAAAGCACAAGTCTTGGTAGATTTCTTGGTGGATACGACAAAATCCGATCCTGAACAGGTGGTGAAGTCTCCTTTGGCTTGGGTCATTTACGTGGATGGGGCCTCTGGAAAAAACTCTGTGGGAGCCGTAGTAGTTTTAATTAGTCCGAATAGCATCAAGCTGGAGCAAGCTATCAAATTCTTCTTTCCAGTTACGAATAATCAGGCTGAATATGAAGCACTTCTGGCTGGGTTAAGGCTTGCAAAAGAGTTGGGCATAGAATATATACTTGTAAAAACTGATTAGTTGGTAATGGCCTCTCAAGTTTTGGGGAACTACGAGCAAGACAGCCGATTCTGAGAAAATATCTACTGCTGACTAAGAAGGAGATTGGTAAATTCAAGTCATTCATTATCGAGCATATTCCAAGAACACAAAATGAGGAAGCAGATGAGTTGTCAAAGTTCGGTCTTCCATCAGGAGGAGTGACCTTTGAACTTTTCCATCCGACAACAAATGAAGCAGAACTCATGCAAATTGATCAGAATCCTTCATGGAAGGACCCCTATGAGCTGTTTTTGTCAAAAGGTGAGTTCCATCATTCCATCAAAGACAGAAGAAAATTCAGAAGGAAAGCGGCATACTATTATCTGATAGCGGGAGTTCTCTACAGGAAGTCTTTAATCTCTCCCTCAACACGGTGTGTTTTCAAGGATGAAATCCCAACCATACTTCAGGAGGTTCATTCCGGGGAGTGTGGTAGCCATTCAGGAGCAAAGACTCTGGAGAAGAGAATCTTAAGGCAGGGGTATTTCTGGCCAACCATGAGGAAGGATGCTGAAGCATTCTCCAAGCGATGTGTTCAGTGTCAAAAGTTCGCTCCTCTTCAGCATCTGCCTGCTCAGTCGCTCAGATCAATAACTGCGCCATGGCCCTTCGCAGTTTGGGGGATGGATCTTATCGGACCCTTCCCAATAGCCAGCGGCCAGCGTCGCTTTATCATTGTAATGATTGACTACTTCAGCAAGTGGATTGAAGCAAAGGCGTTAGCAAAAACTACAACTCAAATTATCAGAAACTTCATCTGGGGAGAGAGTCTGCCGACATGGAATTCCGCTAGCAATTGTCACTGACAATGGTCTGCAGTTTAACAATTCAGAGATGATAACCTTCTGTGATCAGGTTGGGATTGACCTTCGGTTCTCTTCTGTGCATCATCCGAGAATGAATGGCCAGGTAGAAGCCGCAGACAGGCAGATCCAACAGCTTTTGATGAAGAGGGTCTTGAATCAAAGAGGAAATTGGGCAGATCAACTTCCTTCCATCCTTTGGACTCTTCGCACTACTCCATCTTCAGCTACAAGGGAGACACCATTCAAACTATCTCATGGCTCAGAGGCTGTTGTTCCTGTAGAATTTGAGGTGGTCACTCCAATAGTTGTGTATGCAAAGGAAGGAGGAGAAGCCTGGATAGAAGATAATGATGAAGCTATCAAGTATAGTCTGGATCTGATCGAAGAGCTTCAGGACGAGGCAGCAATTAGACAGGAAGAAGTTAAAAGGAGAATGTCGAAGTACTTTGACAAGAATGTCAGAGTAAAACATTTTGCAGTCGGAGACGTTGTGCTAAAGAAAGTTGATGCAGCAGCCAGAACAGGCAATGTCGGAAAGCTGAATCCCAATTGGGCCGGAACTTTCATCATCAAGGAAGTACTAAAAAGTGGGGCTTACCGCCTTCAGACAAGTGAAGGAGAAGACATCTCACGCACCTGGAGCGGTGACGATCTCAAACGGTTCTATCCTTAAAATGTCCTCTTTACTTTCTTGCATTTTTTGGATATTTTAATGAGAAGCCCCATACTGACACTTCTCCATGTCTGATGTTTCTTTTTTACACTTTCTTATATATCAACCTCATTGAACCGCGGTGACAACGCCAAGTTCTGCTCGAACCCCCTCGGATTGTAGTCATTAGCGTAAAACCACGAAGATTGTGTGTAGTAGGGAGTTTTCGCACACATGTAGTGGTAGCTTGCCAATTCCCGTGCGGTGGTCTTCGGAACCTTGGATCCCGGCTGATATCCGACACACCCCTGCATCAAGGGAGGTCTAGGTGAATGTTGGCTCTATCATGCCCCGAGAAGGATATAGTTATAGTTTTGATGATCTTTCTGAGGAAAGCAATGTCGGTATATCCCCCGCGGCATAACCACACCTGCCCAACTGATCATCTTAGTCTGTGACCATCAAATACTCCTAGGTACTCTCAAGCGATGCCTAAGCGGGACCCACAACTGAGTTGATCTCCCTGAGGAAAGCAATGTTCGCTGCCTAGGCCCACTTGCCCAATTGATCAACTCGGCTTGTAGCCCTAGGCAAGAGAGCAGTTGAGTCGCTTACAGCCCTTATGACCACTTGAGGAAAGCAATGTTTGCCGCCTAGGCCCACCTGCCCACTTGGTCATCTGGGTCTGTACTGTTGGAAATTGCATTCACAATTACCTTGATTTGTGAGAAGTCACCCTTAAACTAAGATTGAATTGCTTTTGTATTTGATATGCTTTTCTAGTATTGTCTTGCAGATTATCATGGCTAAGTGTAAGCCAATGTCAGGTCACAATGGGTCTGCAAACACAGTTTCATAAAATGTAATCCCTCATTATATGAAACATGGTGATGACTCATGTGTGATCTCACTATTGGGGTACACTTCTTTTTCAAGACTATTGAAGACTTTGGAGTGCGGCTGCTGCATGTGTTCAAGAGAAGAAAAGAAATTTTTTGTGAAAATTTTTTTTCCTAAGGTCATGTCTCGAGAGATCGTGGTTGTCTCGAGATATCTTAAGTCTGAATTCTTTGCAATGTCTCGAGAGATCATCGAGTTCTCGAGACATCCCTTTCCTGCTTTCTCCGTTTCATGTCTCGAGAGATCAGACATGTCTCGAGAGATCGTGGTTGTCTCGAGAGTTCTTAAGTCTGAAATTTCTGTAATGTCTCGAGAGATCATTTTGTTCTCGAGACATCTCTTTCCTGCTCTCTCCGTTTCATGTCTCGAGAGAACCCTTATGTCTCGAGAGATCCCTCATGTCTCGAGACATCTGTCCGTAAATTTCTAATTTCGTTTTCTCTGTTCTGGACGGATCGTGATCGCCCCTCTTCGTTTCTAACGGCTATTTTGAGTACGTTTAAGACCGATTTAACCCTAAATTGATCCTCTCTATATATAGGGTTGATCTTGGGTTATTTAGAAGTTCCTTTTCCTAATCGTTCATGACCTAATCTCTCTCCCGATCAAAAGGAACGTGAAAAACGCCGCTCGCCGTCGTCTACGATTGGAGATCGATCTACTCTTTGGAGTTGCCGATTTCTTTCAAGAAGGATTCGATTGATCCATACTCAGGTTCTACAATCTCTATTGGATCGTTTCGGATTGCCAAAGACAGATTTGAAGGATCGTTGTTCTTCCTCATCGTTCTCAAAAGCCATTCAAGAAGAAGGAAGAAAACGCCTCTGTTATTCAGATCTAGTTTAGTATTGTTCAAACCCTTTTCAATCTATTGTAGGAGTTGTTATCTCCGAGTTGTAGGAGTTGTTCTCCGAGTTGTAGGAGAGGTTGTTCTCCGAGTTGTAGGAGAAGTTTTCTCCGAGTTGTAAGAGAGGTTCTCTCTGA
The DNA here is from genome assembly GCA_033032865.1 of Dactylorhiza incarnata. Classification (NCBI taxonomy): domain Eukaryota; kingdom Viridiplantae; phylum Streptophyta; class Magnoliopsida; order Asparagales; family Orchidaceae; genus Dactylorhiza; species Dactylorhiza incarnata. Next base: position 1,677,851 of record JAWHQI010000107.1, on the reverse strand, counting down.
GTTTGTAGGAGTTTGACTCCGAGACTGTAGGATCGCTCTTGATCCGAGATTTAGTGAGTAGTCAAGTCTAGCTGTGGTGCTAGATTGGCGAGGCCGGCAGTGGAGTACCCAAGTACGGGGAACCACTATAAATTCCTGGTGTTATCTGTGGCTGTGATTAATTTTGTGTGCTGTGCTTTACGTTTATTTTTAATTCCGCAAAAGACGTAGAGATCACCTATTCACCCCCCTCTAGGTGATTTAGGTAGGCAACTAGATACTTCAATTGGTATCAGAGGGTCGTTGTTCGTTGCTAGGATAACACCTTGAACAGGATCCATTCTTCTAGTTGCTAGCAAGCCATGGATAGAGTCAAGGAATCCTCTCTGAAATTGCCCATCTACACTAAGGCCAACTTTCCTATGTGGAAGGAAAGAGTCCATTTTTATATGGAAGCTGCAGATCCCAGAATCTTCCAAGTTGTGGAAGAAGGTCCCCATGTGCCAATGACTGCTTCGTCAACAAATCCTACTGTTCAGATACCTAAGAAAATGATGGATTTGACTAAGGATGAGATAGCTCTTGTTGCTCTTGACAAGAAGGCTAAAAACATAATTGCAAGTGCAGTGGACGATTCCATGTTGCAAAACTTAATTCACTGCAAATCAGCCAAAGAGATGTGGACATCCTTAATTGTTCTAATGGAAGGTACTGACGAGGTAAGAGAAGATAGAAGGTCTCTACTTAATCAAGAGTACGAGGCGTTCAAGCAGAATAAGAAGGAGTGCATTGCTGATGCATACGAAAGATTCTTCAAGATAGTCAATGGTTTGAGGAACTACGACAGGGAGTTCACAAATGGTGAACTAAATGACAAATTCTTGCGTTCCCTAACGAAAGACTGGGATAGCAAAATTGTTGCCATAAGAGAGTTTGGAAAACTGCCAAGTCTAGAACCTCAAAATCTGTTCGGGAAGCTGTTGTCTCATGAATTACAAATGAACATCCGAAAGTCTGAAGAGGATGTAAATCGAGCTTCAAGCAAAGAAAGAACCTTAGCTTTGAAGGCAGAGAATTCAAAGAAGAGCAAAGCAGTGATACCGATCAGAGAAAAGGAATCTGATATTGAAGAAGAATCGGAAGACAGCTCCTCCTGTTCCGAACTGTCTGATGGGGAGTTCTCTTTAATTTCCCGTCAGTTTAAGAAACTGCTGAACAAGCGGAGGCACATGAACAACAAGCCGTCTTCCTCGGATCATAAATATTCTCGTCGTGATGGCGAATATCACAGGAAGGGCTCAAGCAATAATGACAGGTATAAATCCAAACAGAACAAACACATTTCTTCTGACATTATTTGCTATTGTTGTAATAAGCCAGGGCACATGATTGCTGAGTGTCCCTATAAGAAGAAAGAAGGTGGAAGAAAAGAAGACAAGAAATCCACTCATGGAAAGAAGAAATCAGATAGAAGCTTCGTCGCTAAGAAAGCCAAAACTCTGAGCGACAGTGACTCCGATGAGTCGAGTGATGAAGAAGAAGCTTACTTCGGTCTGATGGCTATGTCTGATGATGAAGAAGCACCCCCGTACACCGGAAAGGTAAATGATCACACTATCCTATCTGATTCTGATTATGCTTCGGCTGAACAAAAGGATAACCTCTCAGACGATGAATCTGAGCTTATGTCTCAATATACCAAAATGCTCCAAAGCTTTGACAAGTGCCGAAAGGTTGTCAAAACTCAGGGTAAGGAGATCATGGCTCTCAAGGAGGTGGAATCTAACTTGAGAAAAGAAGTTGAAGAACTTTCTTCTCTCAAAGAGGAAGTCCAAGCCTTGAAAGACAAGATCAAAAGCTCGGAAGAGACTCTTGCCTTGAGAGATAATTCGATAAAAGTCTTGGAGGAACAGCTTGCGGCTGAGAAGAAGTTGGTTGAAGCATTCTCTCAACCTAAAACTGTTCTGCCAATAATTGGTACTTTTACCACTAAGGCAAAAGGAAGCGGTATAGGACATGAAGCTAGTACTAGCAATTCTTCAAAAAATACAATTGCTAAGAAGAATGGTCTGGTTGCTAAGAAAGCTACTACCAAAGAAAAAGGGAAAGCTCATCAAAAGCCTGTAGCATTCAAGAAAGTCATATTCCCTACGAATGCTTATGATATGGAGAGTTCCTATGGTCATTTCACACGACCAATTCCTTTTTCACCTGTGAATGATCATAAGGAATGGGCTCCTCCCCGAAACTTTGGTGATAGTGCTTTTCAAGCACCCTATCAAGAGATTAATCGGAAAGGGTACGGTCCATTTGTTCATGGTCCGAGTGCTAAGAAAGCACCAAAAGTGAATGCTGTTGCACCAAAGCCGAAGGGGACAGTACCACCTTGTGTGTGTTGCCCCCATGAGGCATCCTCATCAAAAAGGGCTGCTCCTGCAAGAGCTAACGTTCAAAAAGTTAAGCAGGAGAGTGTAAAGAGAAGGTACAACAGATTCGACTGTTGGTGCTGCGGTAAAATTGGTCACTTTGCCGTTGATTGTTGGTTTAATACAACGTATACTAGGAGACCACAAGTGAACGTTGCAAGGCAGACCACTCGCAATGTTAACATTTATCGTGGTGCTCAACTGACACGGGACCAAGGACCCAAATCTGTTTGGGCTCCTAAGGCGAAATGATTTATTTTTTGCAGGTATGTCCAAAGGCCAATAAAAATCCAATCTGGTACTTGGACAGTGGATGCTCTCGGCATATGACCGGGACAAGAAGCCTTTTGCAAAACTACATTCCAGTTGCGAACGGTCCAAAAGTTATTTTTGGCGGTTCAGACAGAGGAATAACTAAAGGCTATGGTATGATTTCTAATGGAAATGTATCTTTTTCCGATGTAGCTTATGTGGAAGGATTACAACATAATCTGATAAGCATAAGTCAACTTTGTGATAAAGGATACATTGTTGATTTTCATAAAGATAAATGTTTGATAAAGTCGGCTGAAAATCATGAAACGATTTTATCAGGCATTCGCTGTAGAAACATATTTTGTTTAAATTTTCTTTGTATATCATCTTCTACACCAGTATGTCTTTTGGCAAAAGATAGTGCATCTCTTGTTGACCAATGGCACAAGAGATTAGCACATATAAATCTCACAACTATTAATAAATTGTTTTCTCAAAACTTAGTGCGAGATGCACCAGATGTTAAGTGCATTAAAGATAGACCTTGTCATGCATGTGTAAAAGGCAAGCAAACAAGAGCTACCTTTAAGAGCATTATTGGCAAAGATTCAACCAGGTGTTTATACCTACTTCATATGGATTTGTTTGGTCCTTTGCAAATTAGAAGTTTAGGAGGAAAATCTTACACATTGGTTATTGTAGATGATTTCTCTCGTTTTGCCTGGGTATTCTTTCTGAAACATAAGTCAGATACCTTTGACACTTTCACTAGTTTTGTCAGGCAAGTCCAGAATGAATTTGACTGTTCGGTGGTCAAAATCAGAAGTGACCATGGTACAGAATTTGAATCTGGAGCCATGACAGAATTCTGTGAAAGCCTCGGTATCTTTCATGAGTTTTCCTCTCCTCGAACTCCACAACAAAATGGAGTAGCTGAGAGAAAGAATAGAACACTTATTGAGGATTGCAGAACCATGTTGAGTGACTCTTCACTACCTGAATATTTCTGGGCTGAAGCTGTCAATACTGCATGCCATGTGCAAAACAGAGCACTCATAAACAAAAACCATGAAAAGACTCCTTATGAACTTCTAAAAGGCAAGAAACCGACCATTTCTTATTTTCGAATCTTTGGTAGTAAATGCTTTGTGCTAAACAATGGAAAGCATTACAAAACTAAGTTTAGTGAAAAGAGTTTTGAAGGGATTTTCGTAGGCTATAGTAGCCATAGTAAAGCTTATCGTATTTTTAATAAGAAAACCCTGGTGGTAGAAGAATCTATTAATGTTGTATTTGATGAGACGAGCATGCTTCAAAGCAGCTCCTCTAGCATTTCTTCTGTAGTCACAGGTTCAAAGCTGCAGGACTTAAGCTTGGATCAGCCAGTTGAAGAAAATTCTCAACACTTCATCAAGATTCCCCCAATAACTACCTATGAAGAAGATCATCCTGATGAAGAGCCAATCCAAGTGGAGGAAGATACTCCAACAGCAGAAGAAACTCCTATTGGTTCAAATCATGCTAGGAACCTCGGGCTACGACACATGAGGGATCATCCAGTTGATCAAATCATAGGAGATCCTCATGAAGGAATAAGAACAAGACGAGGTACCATTAACGAAAATATGCATTTAAGTTTTCTTTCGCAGGTCGAACCAAAGAAATTCCAAGAGGCAAATGAAGATCCATCCTGGATAATTGCTATGGAAGAAGAATTAAATCAGTTCAAACGATGTAAAGTATGGACACTTGTTCCAAAACCAAAAGACAAAAATGTCATTGGAACAAAGTGGGTGTATAGAAACAAGCTGGATGAAGAAGGAACAATCATAAAGAACAAAGCCAGACTTGTAGCTAAAGGATACAGACAAGAGGAAGGCATCGACTTCGATCAGACGTACGCTCCAGTAGCAAGGCTCGAAGCGATCAGACTCTTCCTTGCTTATGCTGCTTTCAAGGGTTTCACCGTATATCAAATGGATGTCAAATCCGCGTTCCTAAACGGAGATATTAAAGAGGAAGTATACGTTGAACAACCCCCAGGTTTTGTTAATCCTGATCATCCCAATCATGTTTATTTATTTCAGAAAGCTTTATATGGTTTGAAACAAGCTCCTCGAGCTTGGTATGAGACGCTGTCTAACTTTCTTCTTGAGAACAAGTTCACAAGAGGAAAGATAGACAAGACATTATTTCTTAGGGAAGTAAAAGGCAAGATTTTGCTAGTGCAAATCTATGTCGATGACATCATATTTGGCTCTACGGATGATAACCTCTGCAAAAAGTTTTCTAAACTTATGCAAGGGAAATTTGAAATGAGCAGTATAGGTGAGCTGAAATATTTCTTAGGTCTTCAAGTGAAACAGTCTGAAGATGGAATCTTCATTTCTCAGACAAAGTTCACTAAGGAGTTGATTAAGAAATTTGGAATGGAGAGTGCAACCTCTATGAGGACTCCAATGAGCTCAGCTACGTCTCTGGACAAGGATGAGAAAGGGAAACCTTTTGATGAAACCAAGTACAGAAGCATAATTGGCTCATTGCTCTACCTTACTGCCAGTAGACCTGATATAATGTTCCCTACATGTGTATGTGCTAGATATCAGGTGAACTCTAAGGAATCTCACTACACTGCTGCAAAGCGAATTTTGAGATATCTTAAAGGCACACCAAATCTTGGCTTATGGTACCCAAGAAGTAATGATAGCGAACTAATTGGTTTTTCAGATGCAGACTTTGCAGGTAGCAAAGACGACAGGAAAAGCACTTCTGGGACGTGTCAATTCCTCGGAAGGAGACTTATTTCCTGGAGTAGCAAGAAGTAGAATTGTGTTGCAATTTCAACCGCCGAGTCGGAATACATTTCTGCTGGCAGTTGTTGCGCACAACTTCTCTGGATAAGAAATCAACTTCAAGACTACAACATGAAGCTCAAAGACATTCCTATGTTTTGCGACTCTTCCAGTGCAATTGCTATCGCAAATAATCCAGTCTCTCACAGTCGGACAAAGCACATCGAGCTATGATATCACTTTATCCGGGAGCATGTGGAGAAGGGTGACATAAATCTGAGTTATGTCCCCACGGATAAGCAAGTTGCAGACATCTTCACGAAGCCACTGGATGAGACCAAGTTCTCTTTCTTCAAGACGGAACTTGGAATGCTCAACATGGAGTAATGGTCAAGTCAATCAAACCTTGGCGACAGGAAGTTTTCTAATGACAAGTCATGTCTCGGGACCTGGCAGGATTTCTCGAGACAAGAAGAAAATTTCGAGATAAGGTGATGTCTCGAGACACGGGCAATCTCTCGAGACATCAATGAAGAAAAATATCACCTGAGCTCTCGAGACATAGCCGATGTCTCGAGACATAGGTTATTTTTTTTGAATCCAACCGTCAGGTACGCGCTATTTCCCTTTTATAATTTTCGAATTTCCGTAAAATCAAAAATATATATATATACGAAATTGGAAAACTTGATGTTCACGCGAGTCATCTCCCGAGACCTCCTCGACCTTTCGTCTCCCTCTCGAGCGACGATCGTCTGCGACCGGTCTCAGTGCTGCAGTGGTTCTCGGTGATTCTTCGTTCAACATTCTCCTCCCTCCATCTTGCTGCAATGGCTCCCTCTCCTCATCCGAAAATCGGAGTCGGCAACGAGGTAATTTGGTTAGGTCTTGCAAGTTTATCCGATGAGTTCCATACTCTGTTTTGTATGCTTGATGCCGCCGGTCTCACCTTCGTTCTCGAGCATCCTTGCCGGATTTTGTTTGAAGAGGTTGAAGAATTCTTCATCAATGTGAAGCCAATCAAGGAAGGAAGTATGTTGATCTCCTTCGTTAAGGGTATAAAAATCAAAGTCTCTCCAGAGACTCTCGCTAAATATTTGCAGTTGTCTGAAGTGGAAGCTGAAGAAGAGCTAGTTGACACTGATTGGTTGACTACAACAAGGTTCTGTGGTCTAGATTCAGATTTCTCTACAGTTAAGAGGAATAAGTTGAATGCTGTAGGGAAGCTCCTGCTGGACATTATCTCAAAGGCACTTTTCTGCAAGACAGGCTCTCAAGGACATGTGTCTGAAGAGATGTTTCTGTTGATGATTGGCATTGTTACTGGAAAGAAGAGAGATTGGGCCTCGATCTTATTCTCAAATATCAAAGCTTGCATAAATACTCCTAACTTTGCCCGGATCATCTCACTGTTTCTAAATCAGTTTAACCCTGCTATTTTCAACATGTCCAAAGGTACAGTTATCCATCACCTCAAGAAGATCGATGTCAGCTCCTTGCAGAGATGGGACATTCAGATCAAGAAGCCGGAAATGGCTGGTGCTCCTTCTGAGGGGGAGACTCTTAGATCTGCAGTTGCAAGAGAAGCAGAAACTCCAGCTCCTTCTTCTGAAGATCAAGCACCCTTCGTACCATCATTGCCACTTTCATCTCGAACTCGCTCTAAAGCTTCAGGTCATGCCAAGCTGCCAATCCGTTCAAAAGCCAAAGGTAAATCCTCATCAGCTCCAACAGAATCCCTTCCAGTATCTGAAGAGCACAGTCCCAGTGGCCAACAGGCAGGGTCTGGTGCTAATTTTGTTTTTAACTTAGATGATGATGATGTCATGTCTGTTCATGAATTGTCACCTCCCCTAGTACATGTTGAGGGGGAGTCAGAGTTTAACACAACCAAGAATGCTCCAGATGAGCTAGGTTGTGCAGAAGATTCTCTTCTAGGAAAGATTGAAGCACTGCTCAAGAAGCAGAGTGCACAGTTTGAAAATTCTTTGACAACTGTTCACAGGAAGATTGCCTCAGTTGAAAGTGAACTAGGCAGAGAGTTAGCTAAGATAAAATCTAATTATGAAAATCTCTCTGATTTGATGAGCCTAGGGAGCAAGCAAATTGATCATGCAACTGAAGGTGTAGGCACAGTGTTGACTCAGACTGTTATACTGACAAAGCTTCAAGAATCAGTGTCTGACAAGGCTGAAGCCAATACATTCAAAATTGTTGATGAAGTCAGAAAGTTCAAAGATGATACTCTCCAAACTCTATCTGTAGAAGTCAGAAAGGGGGAGGAAAATATAGTAGCTAAAATGACAGATTTGATTGAAAGCTCCGTTTCTGCTCTTCAAAGCTCATGGAATTCTCAGTTTGAGCAGTTCTCTTCCAGGATGTTGAAGCAAGTTGCTGATATTAATGCTTATTCATTCAAAACAGCAACGTGGCTTCATAATCAGATTTTTCCTGAGTTGGCAATTGATCCAGATATTCCTGTTCCTCAGTTTTCTCCAAGGCCAGAAGAACTACTTGGGAAGGCTCCTATAGTTGAAGAACAATCAGATAGGGCTGGGACCAAAGGAAAAAGAAAATTTGGTGAAGGTTCTTCTGCCAGTCGATCAGTTCCTAGTTCTAGCTCTACAGGTCAGTGCAAAGCTAAGGCTGAGAAAAGTTATCCAGAAATCTGGAGCCCAGTCTCAAAAGACATTATTCTTGAAACCTACAAGCTAGTTCATGAAGGTAAAATGAACATATCTGAATGCTACAGCTCTCAAGAATGGGAAAAACATGAGACAGCTCAAAGGAAGCGAAGGATTCATTTCAGAGCGTTTGGTTATAATAATGCTGATGCTCCGGAACCTCCTCCGTTTTACCATCCCAAGCCTCATGCCTTTTTCTCCAGACAAGAAGAAAAGAGGAAAAGGAGATCTTGAAGGATGATGATGATGATGCTGACAAGACATATTTTGTTTTCATTATGATATAGTGAACATCAAGTCTTCTGAACAATTCAAATTTAGATATATATATATATATATATATATTTGATGTTTTGATGTTCTTTACTTTTTCATTTCTATATCTTTGTGTAGTATAGCATATTTATTCTTTAACAGCTGTAATTCAACTTAGTGTACAGGGTTCTGACTTCTACAAATAGGGGGAGATTGTTGGAAATTGCATTCACAATTACCTTGATTTGTGAGAAGTCACCCTTAAACTAAGATTGAACTGCTTTTGTATTTGATATGCTTTTCTAGTATTGTCTTGCAGATTATCATGGCTAAGTGTAAGCCAATGTCAGGTCACAATGGGTCTGCAAACACAGTTTCATAAAATGTAATCCCTCATTATATGAAACATGGTGATGACTCATGTGTGATCTCACTATTGGGGTACACTTCTTTTTCAAGACTATTGAAGACTTTGGAGTGCGGCTGCTGCATGTGTTCAAGAGAAGAAAAGAAATTTTTTGTGAAAATTTTTTTTCCTAAGGTCATGTCTCGAGAGATCGTGGTTGTCTCGAGATATCTTAAGTCTGAATTCTTTGCAATGTCTCGAGAGATCATCGAGTTCTCGAGACATCCCTTTCCTGCTTTCTCCGTTTCATGTCTCGAGAGATCAGACATGTCTCGAGAGATCGTGGTTGTCTCGAGAGTTCTTAAGTCTGAAATTTCTGTAATGTCTCGAGAGATCATTTTGTTCTCGAGACATCTCTTTCCTGCTCTCTTCGTTTCATGTCTCGAGAGAACCCTTATGTCTCGAGAGATCCCTCATGTCTCGAGACATCTGTCCGTAAATTTCTAATTTCATTTTCTCTGTTCTGGACGGATCGTGATCGCCCCTCTTCGTTTCTAACGGCTATTTTGAGTACGTTTAAGACCGATTTAACCCTAAATTGATCCTCTCTATATATAGGGTTGATCTTGGGTTATTTAGAAGTTCCTTTTCCTAATCGTTCATGACCTAATCTCTCTCCCGATCAAAAGGAACGTGAAAAACGCCGCTCGCCGTCGTCTACGATTGGAGATCGATCTACTCTTTGGAGTTGCCGATTTCTTTCAAGAAGGATTCGATTGATCCATACTCAGGTTCTACAATCTCTATTGGATCGTTTCGGATTGCCAAAGACAGATTTGAAGGATCGTTGTTCTTCCTCATCGTTCTCAAAAGCCATTCAAGAAGAAGGAAGAAAACGCCTCTGTTATTCAGATCTGGTTTAGTATTGTTCAAACCATTTTCAATCTATTGTAGGAGTTGTTATCTCCGAGTTGTAGGAGTTGTTCTCCGAGTTGTAGGAGAGGTTGTTCTCCGAGTTGTAGGAGAAGTTTTCTCCGAGTTGTAAGAGAGGTTCTCTCTGAGTTTGTAGGAGTTTGACTCCGAGACTGTAGGATCGCTCTTGATCCGATATTTAGTGAGTAGTCAAGTCTAGCTGTGGTGCTAGATTGGCGAGGCCGGCAGTGGAGTACCCAAGTACGGGGAACCACTATAAATTCCTGGTGTTATCTGTGGCTGTGATTAATTTTGTGTGCTGTGCTTTACGTTTATTTTTAATTCCGCAAAAGACGTAGAGATCACCTATTCACCCCCCTCTAGGTGATTTAGGTAGGCAACTAGATACTTCATGTACTTGTCTTTTTCTTTATTTCTACAGCTCCTATGGCCACTTGAGGAAAGCAATGTTCGCCGCCTAGGCCCACCTGCCCACTTGGTCATCTGAGTCTGTAGCCATTTCTTGTTACAGGAAATTATCTCATCTTATACGGTCACTCTAGACCGTTTGGAGAAAAAACAAGATTTTTATGGGTGCATCACAAATCGGTTGGCTTGATGCTTAAAATGGGCGGTTTGAAATAAGCAGGTACCAAAGATATCATGCGGTCTAGTTTTCAGACCGGACGGTCTGAAATAGGCCGGTGCCAAGGATATATCATACAATCTGGTTTTTAAACCGGGCGGTTTGAAATAAGCAGGATATCATGAAATGGCACAAGTATCAGAGGGTCAAGCATAATCATGATCGGTCGGTCTCAACATTCGGTTTGTGAACCTATGATCTTTATGGGTCTCAAATCGATCCATTCGGTTAATAACGGGCTCTATACAATCAAACAATTATGATTCTCATTATCAAGCTACTAACAGCTCAAACTATGTATAGTCCGCGCGGGTTTATCAGCCAAAGATATGTAAGGCTGAGTTATGTAAATCCGTTCGGGCTTATTCGGAAGAGTGAGATTTGCGGAAAGCTGAGTCACATAAATCGTTCGGGTTAAGTATTAATCGCACGACCTACCAATTGCTTTCTTATTCCTTGATATTCCGTCTTGCGAAGCAAGTACGAAAAACTAGGTTGTAATCGCGCGGCTTGGTCATGTCAATTTCCTGTCCGGATTTCCATCCGCCCGAGTTATAAAAATCCCGTGCGGGTGTACCGGTTATTGGTTATATTCACAGGGATGAGATTTGCAGCAATCTGAGTTATAAGTCGTTCGAGTTAAAGTGCTGGCCGCTCGGCCTACTGATTGTTCTTATGACTTGGCATTCTTTATCCTGTAAAGCAATTATGCAGAGCCTGGTAATAATCACGCGGTTTGGTTATGTTCGGTTTCCTGGTTATCACGAGGCATTCATAATAAGATAAGGCAGAACTTGGATTTTTGTCCGCTCGATTATGTATCCAAGCCGCTTCGACTACGTATCGCCACATTATAGTTGACACTTGCTCAGGATGAATCAAATCCACTTAATCCGGATTGAAGAAACAAGTTATGCGAACAAGTTTTTCTAATGGTTACTTAACCGGAATTCTATGAAGATCAGTGTCCTGACCGGTTGAGTTAATATTAAGTCGCACGACTTGGTTAGAAGAGCCAATTTGTCGAAGCAGAAAGAAATAGTAAACCATCACAAGTAAGTCGCATAAAGTAAACGGCCAGACAGGTAAAAACTTTCCATTTCATTATCAAAATATTCCTACATTGTGCTTTAACCGACCGTCTAACAAAATCAAGCCGTCGACTATTCAAAATAAAAAAACAAGATACAACTATTGATTATCCAGCTTGAGTTTCTTAGATGCAGGAGCACTCGAATGTTCTCTGCCATCGATCAAAACCTCGGGGGAATAGCCCTCGCTGCCCGACGAAGACGAGCTGCTCAGTTCGCCCGACTTGCGCCCGACCCCTTCGTCAGAGTCGGTGGATTCAAAGTCCGAGCCGCTCTCATCGTCCTTAGCCTCTGTGGGCTCTTCGACTTCATCATCCTCATCATCACTTTCCTCCGAACTAGAGCCATCGACTTTGTTCATCCGTTTGTCCTTCCGCCTGATCTTCTCTAACTTCTTTTGTAAAGTCGGGTAGGCATCAGAAAAGGTGAAATGCTCAAAACCGGTTGCGAGCCCTCCGAGCTCTCGCAGGCGGTTATAAAAGCATTATCAATTCCCTCGACAACATGAGGGAAAAGTTCTTCTTGATAGACCGGATCGGTCTCATCATATTTTGTCTGCAAAGAAAGAGTAAAGGTAAGAAACCGCACGGTTTGGCAAAAGCAGAAAGAAGGCTAGCCAGGTGATGAATTACCAACTCGGCCTCCTTTAGCCGCGCATTTTCCTTCTTCAATTCGGCAATTTCCTTCTCTAGATGATCATTCGCTCTGATCAATCTTTTGAAGGTCATCCTCATGAAGACGTTGGTGATGAGGCTCTCAGCTCCAACCCGCGCAGCCTCTCGGGCAAGCTCCTCCTCAGGGATCTTCCTCAATCGCCTGAAGTTTAGTCGGCCAAACATGGCGATGCTGGCGGCCTCAGCATACCGGCCTGACTTCTCATTCGCCCAGTGGGGGAGCGCAGTAGATACCTAGACGCTATCACCATCTGGATGCCAGGTCAAGACCGTACGTCCTTTCAAATCCTTCACCTTGCTGAAGGAACGGAGGGCAGAGAAGTCGCCCGAGGAGGTCGAATCCTCCCCATCGGATAGCAGCGACTTGTTTCTGACCTATCTCTTTCTCTTCTCCATCTGAGTTAAGATCAAACCGGCTGGGCTGACCGGCTTGTTATTGGGGACAATGGCCTCAGCTATAAAAAAGAAGAATCAGATCAAGAGATCGTGCGGTCAACATTGAAACAGGGAGTGGGTTGAAGGAAAACTTACTGTCTTCAGGCCGAACATTCTCTAATTCGGCAAGCAGCGGGAGTTAGTGGCTTACATTAATCCGTGCATCATCGAGAAGCTTGCAGGTCTTCTTCTCTATCCCGCTTATAGCGACCTCTTGAAAGACCTCCTCTGGTCGCACTTGCGGGTTCGGGTTCAGTACACCAAGTCGGCCTTCGAAAATCAAATACCTCTCCGACCTGGCCGTGACCTTATTCGCAAGGTTGACCATCTTCAACCCCCGGTAGCCGAAGTAGAGATGGCCTATGAACACATTCGACTCGGAGTCCGGGATAGCCCGCACCGAGAATATCTTTCTAAAGAGGTCCATAGAGAAGCGGACTCTCTCGGACTGCCGGTATGAAATGAAGCTGCAAATCCCGGCCATCGAGTTAGGGGAGATTTGGCCGGGGACAACTCCATAGTGGTCAAAGACCATGGCGAGTTCGATTGATATGTGGAACTTGAAGCCGCAATCGAAATGATCGATTGCGATGGCGATTTGGTTCGGTCCAGAAGAGTTCATCCGCTCATCACGGAGCGGAAGTCGCGCGAGCAGCGGACTATCAACCATATGCTTCTCAACAAATTCATCCAATTTGGCGTTGGTCAGACGGCATTCCTCAAGGTCGGCCGAATGGAACGCAAGTGCGGCTTCTGAGCGGGTAGCAGAGGTCTTCGCAGGTTGCTTCGGCTGGCGCTTTGCTCCCATCTTGAAATTCTGGTAAAAATGTCTTTGGAAAGACGCTACTTATAAAGAACGGGTGATCTGCATTTAGCAAAGGTCAAATCGCGGCTAGGCTAATCAACCCGCACGGGCACATTACTATACGAAGCTAACAAACCACAAGTAAAAATTCAAGGAGGATTAAAGAGACAACAGAAACAAGCCGTTCGGCTTATAAAGCAATTCGCAAAGCGTCAATTGACATATGAAGGAAGAATATAAAGTACATTCAAAATATACAGACCGAGCGGTCTGGAAGACAGACCAAATGTCGTGAAATCAAGCTCAGGCAGTTAAGTTGTCCAAGGGACCGAATAAAAATATTATTACAAATGATTATCTTAAAACCGCTTATCACTGGAGGGTATCACTTGGTGCATCCTCCCTATGAAGTTGCGCGACATGGTCACCGATCTGAAGGACAGTCCCTTGCATCTGATTAATGCTGTGATTGAGGTGGTTGATCATGCTATAAAGTCACGCGGCATCCCTTTCTACTCGCGCTGCAGGAATCACGCGAGTAGGCAAGGTCGCCGCGGTCTCATTCACACTAGCAACAGGGTGGATCGTCCCAGCTACTGGAAGAGTCGAGCTCGTTCCAGTAGCCGGGCGGTGTGACCCACACCGACCTTCATTAGCTACATTAATAGGACGTCGGCTTCCGCCGGCCTCCCTTGTCAGATGAAGGTACTTATCTCTGTAGTAGGCACAATCCCCTTCAAGTTTGTGGATCTCTTTCTTTCCTCGATCAAGTCGGGCGGTCAGGGTAGCCACCTGGTCTTGCTGCGCCTTTTCCTTCTCTCAGCGCTCTCTCCGTTCGACCTCCAGTGCAGCTCGATTCTCTTTCCTCTCAGCTTCCATCTCAACCCGCAGCGCAGCTTTTCATCTTGAGCAGCTTTCTCCCGCTCCTCAATGGCCTTCAACTGCTTCGTAAGGGTTTCGAAATTCCTTTGAAGGCGGGTCATCTCGTCCTCCATTCGGTATCCGGAATAAGCGAGGAACTCATCAAAGGTGGATCAAGTGGAGGAAGATAAGTCATCAGTTCGACCGGTTTCGGGATGGAATCGCGATCATCTGCAAATGAGAAAGGCAGTCAAGAAGGTCGGCCGAATATAAGTTCATATAACAGGAAAATTATCAAAAGAAGACCGCTCTTTCCAAATTCTCCTCGCTTACGAGCCGCTGCAGTTCGAGTAAAATTCAGGCGGATAGATCGTTTTGCTTGCTCGGTATCAATCTTTCAGCGCTGTTCTCTCCACGATCTCTCGCTTTGCCTCCGCTTGGCAGCAAAAAATTGAGCGGCGGAGGGAAAGAAGCTTGGTGACTGGTTCAACAACAAGTCGCGCGACTTGTTTCGAGACCACGTCTTGAAAAAATGAATAGGGCGCTAATCCGCGATCCCTTTACCTTGCAATAGAGGATTGGATGGCAGCGGTGGCGGTCTGGTAAGTTGATCCCTTACTTTCTCCGCCTTCACCTGCATAAGCCGGAGCCTGGTCATCACAAAATCTTCAGGAGTTGGTGCGGCTTTCCCGGTTCCGGTCGCAGCCTCAGCTAGGCCTTCCTTCTTAACACTGGCCGCATCCTCAGCCAGGTTGGCCTCCTTCTTTACAGGGGGATCAGCAGCCTGCAGACGGAAGAAGTTCTCAACAAATCGTCTTGCTTCTGGAGGGAGTCAAAGTCCCTGATGATGTCACTTACAGAGATGCTGTGCGCATCGACGGGGACCTGGTCGTTCGACTTGGGTGAAGGAGTAAATACGCCCTCGGAAACTTCTTTCTCGAGCGAATTGCCTTGCACGCTACCCGCTCCCGGTTTCCGGGAAGCCGCCTTGTTTTTGGCCTTTAGGCCCTTCACCTTTTTCAGAAGCCTGTCCGTCGTGGACTCATCTTTTTTCCTCTTCTTGGTCGACTTCAGGCCAGCTTGTTTTGGGGAAACCGGGCTGTCTTCAATATTCACTATCAGACCCTGCTGGTCGCTCGGCCTGGGGGAGTCAACTGCCTCTCCCCATTCATCTCTTATCTTCAGGTGGAATACGCCAGAGGGAGTGACCTCCACTTTAAAGGAATCGTCCCCATCGCCCTCCGGAACGACAGCTTCCAAGTCCGTCTTGTTCGGAGGAGGGGGCAGGTTGGTTCCCTTATCAGAAACAGCAGGAGGATCAACTGGGGGTGGGTTCAAGCAACCCGCTTCGTTTCTAGTCGACAAGTCGATTGTCAGCATAGGAGGCAGGTCGGCTGGCTTACCCGTGGGGGCAATAGTCACTTTGTTGTCGGGCTGTGTCTTCTTTTTCTTCTTCTTCTTATCCTTCGGGCGATCTCCTTCGCGGTCTTTGTCTAGCTTCTGGCGACCTTCGAACTGAGCCATAAGATCTACCATCTTGATTGTGATGTTCAGTCTGAAAGTTCTAACCGTGAGGGGCGAGTAGTGACTCGTGATAGCGTTATAGTTATGCGAAAATAGAAGCTTCCAGAACATTTATAACCCACAAGGCAAGATCGGCGCGGTCTCCGGCTAGAACTAATATTTTCGAAATCTTCTCAGACTTTGAAAATATGCGGGTATTATGTTTACCCAGAAGACTGCTTTCGAATAGCGTTACTCACAGACCGGGCGGTCTGAGGATACAAGCAGCTTGGTTCAGATTTGACAAGACCCATTAGTACCAACCAGCATAAACCGGGTGGTCTGACACGACTCAGATCGCCTCCAAATATTGAAGACTACCAAAGCCCAAGTACAAGAGGCAAGCCGCGGTCTCAAGTCGGAGACCGCCCTGGTTGTGCCATGAGGAGCAGAAAGCCCAAGTACAAGAGGCAAGTCGCGGTCTCAAGTCGGAGACCGCCCGAGTTGCGCCATGAGGAGCAGCAAGTCCAAGTCCCAAGGGCAAGCCGCGGTCTCAAGTCGGAGACCGCCCGAGTTGCGCCATGAGGAGCAGAAAGCCCAGGTACAAGAGGCAAGCTGCGGTCTCAAGTCGGAGACTGCCCGGGTTGCGCCATGAGGAGCAGCAAGTCCAAGTCCCAAGAGCAAGCGGCGGTCTCAAGTCGGAGACCGCCCGAGTTGCGCCATGAGGAGCAGAAAGCCCAAGTACAAGAGGCAAGCCGCGGTCTCAAGTCGGAAACCGCCCGGGTTGCATCATCGCCTTGGTCGCGACATCTTTAGCCCTTCTGTGAGACAGACCGCAAGCGCAAGCCGCCAAGCCGCGCGACTTCTTTCTTTTCTCCTTTCTGTATCCCGTCACCGCCTGCCCGACTCTCCTGTACCCGGGCAGGCGGTTATTTTATCCCTGCCCGTTCGGGCAGGCCCCCGTGCCTATAAATACGGGGCGGCGACGTTCCCAAGACACGCACATTTGAATCCAGGAGCTCGCTTGTTTGAGCTGCGGTCTCGAGTCCCCCGTCTTGTGACCTGTCTGACCGGCCGGCTTCCGCTTTCCTGTACTTGTAACCCGCTGTA
This sequence comes from Dactylorhiza incarnata, assembly GCA_033032865.1. NCBI lineage: Eukaryota > Viridiplantae > Streptophyta > Magnoliopsida > Asparagales > Orchidaceae > Dactylorhiza > Dactylorhiza incarnata. The sequence continues at coordinate 1,661,077 of JAWHQI010000107.1, read as the reverse complement.
ACTGCTTCTTCTTAATCAAAGGAAAGCCTATCATAGGAGTGGCATTCACCGTGACGGGCGAAGTCTGGCCTTGACCACTGCCAGCGGTCTCTCTCTTTCTAACTAAAAAGTAACCGGCAGCCCGCAGCCTCCGATTTCCTTCGGAGGTGCGATTTCGGATTCAACAGGTTCTACTGGTAATGCGAGATTTTGCTCCAAATGACACATAAATTTCAAAATGAAAGAATTTTAGATGCGGTTTGTAGCGAAAGTGAGAGATTTAGCTCCAAATGACACTCAAACATTAAACATCAATAACTTTTGATCCGGTTGTCTGATTTTACCCCCACAACACCTTTTCGGATTGAGCTCGGAGCACTATATTCATAGGAGCACAAGTTTTACCCATTCCAGTTCATTTAGTTGTTGATATATAGCCGGTTGCAGCGGTAATGCGAAATTTAGCTCCAAATTACACCTAAACTTCAAACAGCCATAACTTTTGATTTGTATGTTTGATTGTTACCCACAACACCTTTACGGAATATGCTCGGAGGCATACATCTAATGGAGCACAATTTTAAACCATTCCAGCTCATTTTAGAGGTCAATATAAAGCGGTTGCAATGGTAATGAGGGATTTTGCTCCTCTTGACACAAACTGTAACAGCCATACCTTTTGATCTGGATGTATGATTTTTGCGCACAACACCTTTTTAGAATGAGTTCGGAGTCCTACATCCAATGGAGAATTTTTTTTAACCATTCTAGTTTGTTTAGTGGTCAATATACAACCGGGTTGGTAATAAGGTATTTAGCTTGAAAGGAGACCTAAACTTCAAACATCCGTAAATTTTGATCCAGTTGTCAGATTTTCACCCACAATACCTTTTCAAAATGAGATAGGAGCTCGAAATCCAATGGAAAACAATTTTAACCCATTCAAGCTTGTTTAGAGGTCGATATACAGTGTGTTCTACTGATAATGTGAGATTTAGCTCCAAATGACACAAAATTTTCAAAATGAAAGAATTTTAGATGCGGTTTGTAGCGAAAGTGAGAGATTTAGCTCCAAATGACACTCAAACTTTAAACAGCAATAACTTTTGATCCGGTTGTCTGACTTTACCCCACAACACCTTTTCAGAATGAGCTCGGAGCACTACATTCCTTGGAGCACAAGTTTTACCCATTCCAGTTCATTTAGTTGTCGATATATAGCCGATTGCAGCGGTAATGCGAAATTTAGCTCCAAAGGACACCTTTTTAGAATGAGATAGGAGCCCTAAATCCAATGGAGAACCATTTTAACCCATTCAAGCTCGTTTATAGGTCTATATACAGTGGATTCTACTAGTAATGCGAGATTTCACTCCAAATGACACATAAATTTCAAAATGAAAGAATTTTAGATGCAGTTTGTAGCGAAAGTGAGAGATTTAGCTCCAAATGACACTTAAACTTTAAACAACAAAAACTTTTGATCCGGTCGTCTGATTTTACCCCATAACACCTTTTCGGAATGAGCTCGGAGCACTACATTCGTTGGAGGAAGTTTTACATATTCCAGTTCATTTAGTTGTCGATATATAGCCGGTTGCAGCGGTAATGCAAAATTTTGCTCCAAAGGACACCTTTTCAAAATGAGATAGGAGCCCTAAATCCAAAGGAGAACAATTTTAACCCATTCAAGCTCGTTTAGAGGTCGATATGCAGTGGGTTCTACTGGAAATGCGAGATTTTGCTCCAAATGACACATAAATTTCAAAATGAAAGAATTTTAGATGCGATTTGTAGCGAAAGTGAGAGATTTAGCTCCAAATGACACTTAAACTTTAAACAGCAATAACTTTTGATTCGGTTGTCTGATTTTACCCCACAACACCTTTTCAGAATGAGCTCGAAGCAATACATTCATTGGAGCACAAGTCTTACCCATTCCAGTTCATTTAGTTGTCGATATATAGCCGGTTGCAGTGGTAATGCGAAATTTAGCTCCAAAGGACACCTTTTCAGAATGAGATTGGAGCCCTAAATCCAATGGAAAAGAATTTTAACTCATTTAAGCTCGTTTAGAGGTCAATATACACTGGGTTCTACTGGTAATGCAAGATTTTGCTCCAAATGACACATAAATTTCAAAATGAAAGAATTTTAGATGCGGTTTGTAGCGAAAGTGAGAGATTTAGCTCCAAATGACACTCTAACTTTAAACAACAATAACTTTTGATCTGGTTGTCTGATTTTACCCCACAACACCTTTTCGGAATGAGCTCGGAGCACTACATTCATTGGAGCACAAGTTTTACCCATTCAAGTTCATTTAGTTGTCGATATATAGCCGGTTGTAGCGGTAATGCAAAATTTAGCTCCAAATTACACCTAAACTTCAAACAGCCATAACTTTTGATTTGTCTATTTGATTGTTACCCACAACACCTTTACAGAATATTCTCGGAGGCATACATCTAATGGAGCACAATTTTAAACTTCCAGCTCATTTTTGAGGTCAATATACAACGGTTGCAATGGTAATGAGGGATTTTGCTCCTCTTGACACAAAAACTGTAACAACCATAACTTTTGAGCTGGTTGTCCAATTTTTATGCACAAAACCTTTTTGGAATGAGTTCGGAGCCCTACATCCAATGGAGAATTTTTTTTACCCATTCTAGTTTGTTTAGTGGTCAATATACAGCAGGGTTGGTAATAAGGTATTTAGCTCGAAAGGATACCTAAACTTCAAACATCCATAACTCTTGATCCGGTTGTCAGATTTTCACCCACAATACCTTTTCATAATGAGATAGGATCCCTAAATCCAATGGAGAAAAATTTTAACCCATTCAAGCTCATTTAGAGGTCGATATACACTGGGTTCTACTGGTCATGAGAGATTTAGCTCCAAATGACAAAAAAATTTCAAAATGAAAGAATTTTAGATGCAGTTTGTTGCGAAAGTGAGAGATTTACCTCCAAATGACACTCAAACTTTAAACAGCAATAACTTTTGATCCGGTTGTCTGAATTTACCCCACAACACCTTTTCGGAATGAGCTCGGAGCACTACATTCCTTGGAGCACAAGTTTTACCCATTCCAGTTCATTTAGTTGTCGATATATAGCCGGTTGCAGCGGTAATGCGAAATTTATTTCCAAAGGACACCTTTTCCGAATGAGATAGGAGCCCTAAATCCAATGGAGAACAATTTTAAACCATTCAAGCTCATTTAGAGGTTGATATACAGTGTGTTCTACTGGTAATGCGAGATTTAGCTCCAAATGACACAAATTTCAAAATGAAAGAATTTTAGATGCGGTTTGTAGCGAAAGTGAGAGATTTAGCTCCAAATGACACTTAAACTTTAAACAGCAATAACTTTTGATCAGGTTGTCTGATTTTACCCCACAACACCTTTTCGGAATGAGCTCAGAGCACTACATTCATTGGAGCACAAGTTTTACCCATTCCAGTTCATTTAGTTGTCTATATATAGCCGATTGCAGCGGTAATGCAAAATTTAGCTCCAAATTACACCAAAACTTCTAACAGCCATAACTTTTGATTTGTATGTTTGATTGTTGCCCACAACACCTTTACGGAATATGCTCGGAGGCATACGTCCATTGGAGCACAATTTTAAACCATTCCAGCTAATTGTAGAGGTCAATATACAGCCGGTTGTAATGGTTATGAGGGATTTTGGTCCTCTTGACACAATCTATAACAGCCATAACTTTTGATCTGGTTGTCCGATTTTTGCGCACAACACTATTTTGGAATGAGCTCGGAGCCCTACATCCAATGGAGAACAAGTTTTACCCATTCCGGTTTGTTTAGTGGTCAACATACAGCTGGGTTGGTAATAAGGTATTTTGCTCGAAAGGAGACCTAAATTTCAAACATCCGGTTGTCTGATTTGACCCCACAACACCTTTACCCCACAACACCTTTACGAAATATGCTCGGAGGCATACATCTAATGGATCAAAATTTTAAACCATTCAACTCATTTTAGAGGTCAATATACAGCCGGTTGCAATGGTAATGAGTGATTTTGCTCCCCTTGACACATAAACTGTAACAACCATAACTTTTGATCTGGTTGTCCAATTTTTGCGCAGAACACATTTTTGGAATGAGCTCGGAGCCCTACATCCAATGAAGGACAATTTTTATCCATTCTAGTGTGTTTAGTGGTCAATATACAGCCAGGATGGTAATAAGGTATTTAGCTCGAAAGGAGACCTAAACTTCAAACATCCGTAACTTTTCATCCGGTTGTCAGATTAACCCATTCAAGCTTGTTTAGAGGTCAATATACAGTGGGTTCTACTGGTAATGCGAGATTTAGCTCCAAATGACACATAAATTTCAAAATTAAAGAATTTTAGATGCGGTTTGTAGCGAAATTAAGAGATTTAGCTCCAAATAACACTCAAACTTTAAACAGCAATAACTTTTGATTCGTTTGTCTGACTTTACTCCAACAACACCTTTTCGGAATGAGCTTGGAGCACTACATGCATTGGAGCACAAGTTTTACCCATTTCAGTTCATTTAGTTGTCGATATATAGCCGGTTGCAACGGTAATGCAAAATTTAGCTCCAAAGGACACATTTTCATAATGAGATAGGAGCCCTAGATCCAACGGAGAACAATTTTAACCCATTCAAGCTCATTTAGAGGTCAATATACAGTGGATTCTACTAGTAATGCGAGATTTTGCTCCAAATGACTAATAAATTTCAAAATGAAAGAATTTTAGATGCGGTTTGTAGCGAAAGTGAGAGATTTAGCTCCAAATGAGACTTACACTTTAAACAGCAATAAATTTTTATCCGGTTGTCTGATTTTACCCCACAACACCTTTTCGGAATGAGCTCGGAGCACTACATTCATTGGAGCACAAGTTTTACCCATTCCAGTTCATTTAGTTGTCGATATATAGCCGGTTGAAGCGGTAATGCGAAATTTAGCTCCAAAGGACACCTTTTCATAATGAGATAGGAGCCCAAAATCCAACGGAGAACAATTTTAACCCATTCAAACTCGTTTGGAGGTCAATATACAGTGGATTCTACTGGTAATGTGAGATTTTGCTCTAAATGACACATAAATTTCAAAATGAAAGAATTTTAGATGCGGTTTGTAGCGAAAGTGAGAGATTTAGCTCCAAATTACACTCAAACTTTAAACAACAATAACTTTTGATCTGGTTGTCTGATTTTACCCCACAACACCTTTTCGCAATGAGCTCGGAGAACTACATTCATTGGAGCACAAGATTTACCCATTCCAGTTCATTTAGTTGTCGATATATAGCCGGTTGCAGCGGTAATGCGAAATTTAGCTCCAAATTACAGCTAAACTTCTAACAGCCATAGCTTTTGATTTATATGTTTGATTGTTGCCCACAACACCTTTACGGAATATGCTCGGAAGCATACTTCTAATGGAGCACAATTTTAAACCATTCCAGCTCATTTTAGAGGTCAATATAATAGCCGGTTGCAATGTTAATGAGAGATTTTGCTCCTCTTGACACATAAACTGTAACAGCCATAACTTTTTATCTGGTTGTTCGATTTTTGAGCACAACACGTTTTTTGAATGAGCTGGAAGCCCTACATCCAATGGAGAACAATTTTTATCCATTCTAGTTTGTTTAGTCGTCAATATACAGTCGGGTTGGTAATAATGTATTTAGCTCGAAAGGAGACCTAAACTTCAAACATCCGTAACTTTTGATCCGGGTTGTTAGATTTTCACCCACAATACCTTTTCATAATGAGATAGGGGCCCTAAATCCAATGGAGAACAATTTTAACCCATTCAAGCTTGGTTAGAGGTCAATATATAGTGGGTTCTACTGTTAATGCGAGATTTAGCTCCAAATGACACATAAATTTCAAAATTAAAGAATTTTAGATGCGGTTTGTAGCGAAAGTGAGTGATTTAGCTCCAAATAACACTCAAACTTTAAACAGCAATAACTTTTGATTCGGTTATCTGACTTTACCGCCACAACACCTTTTCAGAATGAGCTTGGAGCACTACATTCCTTGGAGCACAAGTTTTACCCATTCCAGTTCATTTAGTTGTCGATATATAGTCGGTTGTAGCGGTAATGCGAAATTTACCTCCAAAGGACACCTTTTCATAATGAGATAGGAGCCCTAAATCCAACGGAGAATAATTTTAACCCATTCAAGCTCATTTAGAGGTCAATATATAGTGGATTCTACTGGTAATGCGAGATTTTGCTCCAAATGACACATAAATTTCAAAATGAAAGAATTTTAGATGCGGTTTGTAGCGAAAGTGAGAGATTTAGCTCCAAATTGCACTTAAACTTTAAACAACAATAACTTTTGATCCGGTTGTTTGATTTTACCCCACAACCTTTTCTGAATGAGCTCGGAGCACTACATTCATTGGAGCTCAAGTTTTACCCAGTCCAATTCATTTAGTTGTGGATATATAGCCGATTGCAGTGGTAATGCGAAATTTAGCTCCAAAGGACACCTTTTCAAAATGAAATAGGAGCCCTAAATCCAATGGAGAACAATTTTAACCCATTCAAGCTCGTTTAGAGGTCGATATAAAGTGGGTTCTACTAGTAATGTGAGATTTAGGTCCAAATGACACATAAATTTCAAATTGAAAGAATTTTAGATGTGGTTTGTAGCGAAAATGAGAGATTTAGCTCCAAATGACACTTAAACTTTGAACAGCAATAACTTTTGATCTGCTTGTCTGATTTTACCCCACAACACCTTTTCGGAATGAGCTCGGAGCACTACATTCATTGGAGCACAAGTTTTACCCATTCCAGTTCATTTATTTGTCGATATATAGCAATTTGCAGCGGAAATGCAAAATTTAGCTCCAAATTACACCTAAACTTCTAACAGCCATAACTTTTGATTTGTATGTTTGATTGATTCCCACAACAACTTTACAGAATATGCTCAGAGGCATACATCCAATGGAGCACAATTTTAAACCATTCCATCTCATTTTAGAGGTCAATATACAGCCGGTTGTAATGGTAATGAGGGAATTTGCTCCTCTTGACACATAAACTGTAACAGCCATAACATTTGATCCGGTTGTCCTATTTTTGTGCCCAATACCTTTTTGGAATGAGCTCGGAGCCCTACATCCAATGGAGAACAATTTTTTACCCATTCTAGTTTGTTTAGTGGTCAATATACAGTCGGGTTGGTAATAAGGTATTTAGCTCGAAAGGAGACCTAAACTTCAAACATCCGTAACTTTTGATCCGGTTGTCAGATTTTCACCCACAATACCTTTTCATAATGAGATAGGAGCCCTAAATCCAATGGAGAACAATTTTAACCCATTCAAGCTCGTTTAGAAGTCGATACACAGTGGGTTCTACTGGTAATGCGAGATTTAGCTCCAAATGACACATAAATTTCAAAATTAAAGAATTTTAGATGCGGTTTGTAGCGAAAGTGAGAGATTTAACTCCAAATGACACTCAAACTTTAAACAGCAATAACTTTTGATCTGGTTGTCTGATTTTACCCCACAACACCTTTTCGGAATGAGCTCGAAGCACTACATTCATTGGAGCAATAGATTTACCCATTCCAGTTCATTTAGTTGTCGATATATAGCCGGTTGCAACGGTAATCCGAAATTTAGCTCCAAATTACACCTAAACTTCTAACATCCATAACTTTTGATTTGTATGTTTGATTGTTGCCCACAACACATTTACGGAATATGCTCGGAGGCATACATCCAATGGAGCACAATTTTAAACCATTCCAGCTCATTTTAGAGGTCAATATATAGCCGGTTGCAATGGTATGAGGGATTTTGCTCCTCTTGACACATAAACTGTAACAGCCATAACTTTGATCTGGTTGTCCGATTTTTGTGCACAACACCTTTTTGGAATGAGCTCGGAGCTCTACATCCAATGAAGAACAATTTTTACCCATTCTAGTTTGTTTAGTGGTCAATATACAGCCGGGTTGGTAATAAGGTATTTAGCTCGAAAGGAGACCTAAATTTCAAACATCCGTAATTTTTGATCCGGTTGTCAGATTTTCACAAACAATACCTTTTCATAATGAGATAAGAGCCCTAAATCCAATGGAGAACAATTTTAACCCATTCAAGCTCGTTTAGAGGTCAATATACAGTGGATTCTACTGGTAATGCGAGATTTTTCTCCAAATGACACATAAATTTCAAAATGAAAGAATTTTAGATGCGGTTTGTAGCGATAGTGAGAGATTTAGCTCCAAATGACACTTAAATTTTAAACAACAATAACTTTTGATCCGGTTGTCTGATTTTACCCCCACAACACCTTTTCGGAATGAGCTCGGAGCACTGTATTCATTGGAGCACAAGATTCACCCATTCCAGTTCATTTAGTTTTCGATATATAGCCGTTTGCAGCGGTAATGCAAAATTTAGCTCCCAAGGACACTTTTTCAGAATGAGATAGGAGCCTTAAATCCAATGGAGAATAATTTTAACCCATTCAAGCTCGTTTAGAGGTCGATATATAGTGGATTCTACTGATAATGCGAGATTTAGCTCCAAATGACACATAAATTTCAAAATGAAAGAATTTTAGATGCGGTTCGTAGCGAAAGTGAGAGATTTAGCTCTAAATGACACTTAAACTTTAAACAGCAATAACTTTTGATCCGGTTGTCTGATATTACCCCACAACACCTTTTTGGAATGATCTCGAAGCACTACATTCATTGGACCACAAGTTTTACCTATTCCAGTTCATTTAGTTGTCGATATATAGTCGGTTGCAGCGGTAATGCGAAATTTAGCTCGAAAGGACACCTTTTCAAAATGAGATAGGAGCCCTAAATCCAATGGAGAACAATTTTAACCCATTCACGCTCGTTTAGAGGTCGATATACAGTGGGTTCTACTGGTAATGCGAGATTTTGCTCCAAATGACACATAAATTTCAAAATGAAAGAATATTAGATGTGGTTTGTAGCGAAAGTGAGAGATTTAGCTCCAAATGACACTCAAACTTTAAACAGCAATAACTTTTGATCTGGTTGTCTGATTTTACCCCACAACACCTTTTCGGAATGAGCTCGGAGCACTACATTCATTGGAGCACAAGATTTACCCATTCCAGTTCATTTAGTTGTAGATATATAGCTGGTTGAAGCGGTAATGCGAAATTTAGCTCCAAATTACACCTAAACTTCTAACATCCATAACTTTTGATTTGTATGTTTGATTGTTGCCCACAACACCTTTACGGAATATGCTCAGAGGAATACATCTAATGGAGCACAATTTTAAACCATTCCAGCTCATTTTAGAGGTCAATATACAACTGGTTGCAATGTTAATGAAGGATTTTGCTCCTCTTGACACACAAACTGTAACAGCCATAACTTTTGATCTGTTTGTCTGATTTTTGCGCACAACACCGTTTGGGAATGAGCTCGGAGCCCTACATCCAATGGAGAACAATTTTTACCCATTCTAGTTTGTTTAGTGGTCAATATACAGTCGGGTTGGTAATTAGGTATTTCGCTCGAAAGGAGACCTAAACTTCAAACATCCGTAACTTTTGATCCGGTTGTCAGATTTTCACCTATAATACCTTTTCATAATGAGATAGGAGCCCTAAATCCAATGGGGAAAAATTTTTACTCATTCAAGCTCGTTTAGAGGTCGATATACAGTGGGTTCTACTGGTAATGCGAGATTTAGCTCCAAATGACACAAAAATTTCAAAATGAAAGAATTTTAGATGCGGTTTGTAGCGAAAGTGAGAGATTTAACTCCAAATAACACTCATACTTTAAACAGCAATAACTTTTGATCTGGTTTTATGACTTTACCCTACAACACCTTTTCAAAATGAGCTCAGAGCACTACATTCCTTGGAGCACAAGTTTTACCCATTCCAGTTCATTTAGTTGTCGATATATAGCCGGTTGCAGCGGTAATGCGAAATTTAGCTCCAAAGGACACCTTTTCAGAATGAGATAGGAGCCCTAAATCCAATGGAGAGCAATTTTTACCCATTCAAGCTCGTTTAGAGGTCAATATACAGTAGATTCTACTGGTAATGCGAGATTTTGTTCCAAATCACACATAAGTTTCAAAATGAAAGAATTTTAGATGCAGTTTGTAGCGAAAGTGAGAGATTTAGCTCCAAATGACACTTAAACTTTAAACCGCAATAACTTTTGATCCGGTTGTCTGATTTTACCCCACAACACCTTTTCGGAATGAGCTCGAAGCACCACATTCATTGGAGCAAAAGTTTTACATATTCCAGTTCATTTAGTTGTCGATATATAGCCGGTTGCAGCGGTAATGCAAAATTTTGCTCCAAAGGACACCTTTTCATAATGAGATAGGAGCCCAAAATCCAATGGAGAACAATTTTAACCCATTCAAGCTCATTTAGAGGTCGATATACAGTGGGTTTTACTGGTAATGCGAGATTTTGCTCCAAATGACACATAAATTTCAAAATGACAGAATTTCAGATGCGGTTTGTAGCGAAAGTGAGAGATTTAGCTCCAAATGACACTCAAACTTTAAGCAGCAATAACTTTTGATCCGGTTGTCTAATTTTACCCCACAACACCTTTTTGGAATGAGCTCGGAGCACTACATTCATTGGAGCACAAGTTTTACGCATTCCAGTTCATTTAGTTGTTGATATATAGCCGGTTGCAGCGGTAATGTGAAATTTATCTCCAAATTACACCTAAACTTCAAACAGCCATAACTTTTGATTTGTATGTTTGATTGTTACCCACAACACCTTTACGGAATATGCTCGGAGGAATACATCAAATGAAGCACAATTTTAAACCATTTCAGCTCATTTTAGAGGTCAATATACATCGGTTGCAATGGTAATGAGGGATTTTGCTCCTCTTGACACATAAACTGTAACAGCCATACCTTTTGATCTGGATGTCTGATTTTTGCTCACAACACCTTTTTAGAATGGGTTCGGAGCCCTACATCCAATGGAGAAATTTTTTTACCCATTCTAGTTTGTTTAGTGGTCAACATACCGCCGGGTTGGTAATAAGGTATTTAGCTCGAAAGGAGACATAAACTTCAAACATCCATAACTTTTGATCCGGTTGTCAGATTTTCACCCACAATACCTTTTCATAATGAGATAGCAGCCCGAAATCAAATGGAGAATAATTTTATCCCATTCAAGCTCGTTTAGAGGTCGATATACAGTGTGTTCTACTGGTAATGCGAGATTTAGCTCCATATGACACAAAAATTTCAAAATGAAAGAATTATTTTAGATGCGGTTTGTAGCGAAAGTGAGAGATTTAGCTCCAAATGACACAAACTTTAAACAGCAATAACTTTTGATCTGGTGGTCTGACTTTACCCCACAACACCTTTTCAGAATGAGCTCGGAACACTATATTCCTTGGAGCACAAGTTTTACCCATTCTAGTTCATTTAGTTGTCGATATATAGCCGGTTGCAGCGGTAATGCGAAATTTAGCTCAAAAGGACACCTTTTCAGAATGAGATAGGAGCCCTAAATCCAATGGAGAACCATTTTAACCCATTCAAGCTCGTTTAGAGGTCGATATACAGTGGATTCTACTAGTAATGCGAGATTTTGCTCCAAATGACACATAAATTTCAAAATGAAAGAATTTTAGATGCGGTTTGTAGCGAAAGTGAGAGATTTAGCTCCAAATGACACTTAAACTTTAAACAACAATAACTTTTGATCCGGTTGTCTGATTTTACCCCACAACATCTTTTCGGAATGAGCTCGGAGCACTACATTCATTGGAGCACAAGTTTTACATATTCCAGTTCATTTAGTTGTCGATATATAGACGGTTGCAGCGGCAATGCAAAATTTTTCTCCAAAGGACACCTTTTCAGAATGAGATAGGAGCCCTAAATCCAATGGAGAACAATTTTAACCCATTCAAGCTCGTTTAGAGGTCGATATACAGTGGGTTCTACTGGTAATGCGAGATTTTGCTCCAAATGACACATAAATTTCAAAATGAAAGAATTTTAGATGCGGTTTGTAGCGAAAGTGAGAGATTTAGTTCCAAATGACACTCAAACTTTAAGCAGCAATAACTTTTAATCCAGTTGTCTGACTTTACCCCACAACACCTTTTCTGAATGAGCTCGGAGCACTACATTCCTTGGAGCACAACTTTTACCCATTCCAGTTCATTTAGATGTCGATATATAGCCGGTTGGAGCGGTAATGAGAGATTTAGCTCCAAATGACACACAAATTTCAAAATGAAAGAACTTTAGATGTGGTTTGTAGTGAAAGTGAGAGATTTAGCTCCACTTGACACTCAAACATTAAACAGCAATAACTTTTGATCCGGTTGTCTGACTTTACCCCACAACACCTTTTTGGAATGAGCTCGGAGCACTACATTCCTTGGAACACAAGTTTTACCCATTTCAGTTCATTTAGTTGTCGATATATAGCCGGTTGCAGCGGTAATGCGAAATTTTGCTCCAAAGGACACCTTTTCAGAATGAGATAGGAGCCCTAAATCCAATGGAGAACAATTTTAACCCATTCAAGCTCATTTAAAGGTCAATATACGGTTGATTCTACTGGTAATGCGAGATTTTGCTCCAAATGACACATAAATTTCAAAATGAAAGAATTTTAGAAGCGGTTTGTAGCGAAAGTGAGAGATTTAGCTCCAAATGACACATAAACTTTAAACATCAATAACTTTTGATCAGGTTGTCTGATTTAACGCCACAACACCTTTTCAGAATGAGCTCGGAGCACTACATTCATTGGAGCACAAGTTTTACCCATTCCAGTTCATTTAGTTGTCGATATATAGCCGGTTGCAGCGGTAATGTAGAATTTAGCTCCAAAGGACATCTTTTCAGAATGAGATAGGAGCCCTAAATCCAGTGGAGAACAATTTTAACCCATTCAAGCTCGTTTAGAGGTCGATATACAGTGGGTTCTACTGGTAATGCGAGATTTTACTCCAAATGACACAAATTTCAAAATGAAATTTTTTTTGATGTGGTTTGTAGCGAAAGTGAGAGATTTAGCTCCAAATGACACTTATACTTTAGACAGCAATAACTTTTGATCCGGTTGTCTGAAATTACCCCACAACACCTTTTCGGAATAAGCTCGGAGCACTACATTCATTGCAGCACAAGTTTTACCTATTCCAGTTCATTTAGTTGTCGATATATAGCCGGTTGCAGCGGTAATGCGAAATTTAGCTCCAAAGGACACCTTTTCAGAATGAGATAGGAGCCGTAAATCCAATGGAGAACAATATTAACCCATTCAAGCTCGTTTAGATGTCGATATATATTGGTTTCTACTGGTAATTCGAGATTTTTCTCCAAATGACACAAAAATTTCAAAATGAAAGAATTTTAGATGCGGTTTGTAGCGATAGTGAGAGATTTAGCTCCAAATGACACTCAAATTTTAAACAGCAAATACTTTTGATCCGGTTGTCTGATTTTACTCCACAACACCTGTTCGGAATGAGCTCGGAGCACTACATTCATTGGAGCACAAGTTTTACCCAGTCACGTTCATTTAGTTGTCGATATATAGCCGGTTGCAGCGGTAATGCGAAATTTAGCTCCAAAGGACACCGTTTCAGAATGAGATAGGAGCCCTAAATCCAATGGAGAACAATTTTAACCCATTCAAGCTCGTTTAGACGTTGATATACAGTGGGTTCTACTAGTAATGTGAGATTTAGGTAAAAATGACACATAAATTTCAAAATGTAAGAATTTTTGATGCGGTTTGTAGCGAAAGTGAGAGATTTAGCTCCAAATGACACTTAAACTTTGAACACCAATAACTTTTGATCCGGTTGTCTGATTTTACCCCATAACACCTTTTCGGAATGAGCTCGGAGCACTACATTCATTGGAGCACAAGTTTTACCCATTCCAGTTCATTTAGTTGTCGATAAATAGCCGGTTGCAGCGGTAATGCAAAATTTAGCTCCAAATTACACCTAAACTTCAAACAGCCATAACTTTTGATTTGTCTGTTTGATTGTTACCCACAACACCTTTACGGAATATGCTCGGAGGCATACATCTAATGGAGCGCAATTTTAAACTTCCAGGTCATTTTTTAGGTCAATATACAGCGGTTGCAATGGTAATAAGGGATTTTGCTCCTCTTAACACATAAACTATAACAACCATAACTTTTGATCTGGTTGTCCAATTTTTGCGCACAACACCTTGTTGGAATTAGTTCGGAGCCCTACATCCAAATGGAGAAATTTTTTTTACCCATTCTAGTTTGTTTAGTGGTCAATATACAGCTGGGTTGGTAATAAGGTATTTAGCTCGATAGGAGACCTAAACTTCAAACATCCGTAACTCTTGATCCGGTTGTCAGATTTTCACCCACAATACCTTTTCATAATGAGATAGGAGCCCCAAATCCAATGGAGAAAATTTTTATCCCATTTAAGCTCATTTAGAGGTCGATATACACTAGGTTCTACTGGTAATGAGAGATTTAGCTCCAAATGACACAAAAATTTCAAAATGAAATCATTTTAGATGCGGTTTGTAGCGAAAGTGAGAGATTTACCTCCAAATGACACTCAAACTTTAAACAGCAATAACTTTTGATCTAGTTGTCTGACTTTACCCCACAACACCTTTTCGGAATGAGCTCGGAGCACTACATTCCTTGGAGCACAAGTTTTACCCATTCCAGTTCATTTAGTTGTCGATATATAGCCGGTTGCAGAAGTAATGCGAAATTTAGCTCCAAAAGACACATTTTCATAATGAGATAGGAGCCCTAAATCCAATGGAGAACAATTTTAACCCATTCAAGCTCGTTTAGAGGTCAATATACAGTGGATTCTACTGGTAATGCGAAATTTAGCTCCAAATGACACAAAAATTTCAAAATGCAAGAATTTTAGATGCGGTTTGTAGCGAAAGTGAGAGATTTAGCTCCAAATGACACTTAAACTTTAAACATCAATAACTTTTGATAAGGTTGTCTGATTTTACCCCACAACACCTTTTCGGAATGAGCTCGAAGCACTACATT
Source organism: Dactylorhiza incarnata (assembly GCA_033032865.1). Classification (NCBI taxonomy): domain Eukaryota; kingdom Viridiplantae; phylum Streptophyta; class Magnoliopsida; order Asparagales; family Orchidaceae; genus Dactylorhiza; species Dactylorhiza incarnata. The sequence goes on along the minus strand of JAWHQI010000107.1, from coordinate 1,645,990 downwards.
CATTGGAGCACAAGTTTTACCCATTCCAGTTCATTTAGTTGTCGATATATAGCCGGTTGCAGCGGTGATGCGAAATTTAGCTCCAAAGGACACCTTTTTAGAATGAGATAGGAGCCCTAAATCCAATGGAGGACAATTTTAAACCATTCAAGCTCGTTTAATGGTCGATATACTGTGAGTTATACTGGTAATGCGAGATTTTGCTCCAAATGACACATAAATTTAAAAATGAAAGAATTTTAGATGCGGTTTGTAGCGAAAGTGAGATATTTAACTCCAAATGACACTTAAACTTGAAACAACAATAACTTTTGATCCGGTTGTTTGATTTTACCCCACAACAACTTTTCGGAATGAGCTCTGAGCACTATATTCATTGGAGCGCAAGTTTTACAGATTCCAGTTCATTTAGTTGTTGATATATAGTCGGTTGCAGCAGTAATGCGAAATTTAGCTCCAAAGGACACCTTTTAAGAATGAGATAGGAGCCCTAAATCCAATGGAGAATAATATTAACCCATTCAAGCTCATTTAGAGGTCGATATACAGTGATTTATACTGGTAATGCAAGAATTTTCTACAAATGACACATAAATTTCAAATTGAAAGAATTTTAGATGCGATTTGTAGCGAAAGTGAGAGATTTAGCTCCAAATGACACTCAAACCCTAAACAACAATAACTTTTGATCCTGTTGTCTGATTTTACCCCACAACACCTATTTGGAATAAGCTCTGAGCACTACATTCATTGGAGCACAAGTTTTACCCATTCCAGTTCATTTAGTTGTTGATATATTGTCGGTTGCAGTAGTAATGCGAAATTGAGCTCCAAAGGATACCTTTTCAGAATGAGATAGGAGCCCTAAATCCAATGGAAAACAATATTAACCCATTCAAGCTCATTTAGAGGTCGATATACAGTGATTTATACTAGTAATGCAAGAATTTTCTACAAATGACACATAAATTTCAAATTGAAAGTATTTTAGATGCGGTTTGTAGCGAAAGTGAGAGATTTAGCTCCAAATGACACTCAAACTTTAAACAACAATAACTTTTGATCCAGTTGTCTGATTTTACCCCACAACACCTATTCGGAATAAGCTCGGAGCAATATATTCATTGGAGCACAAGTTTTACCCAGTCACGTTCATTTAATTGTCGATATATAGTCGGTTGCAGTGGTAATGCGAAATTTAGCTCCAAAGGACACCTTTTCAGAATGAGATAGGAGCCCTAAATCCAATGGAGAACAATATTATCCCATTCAAGCTCATTTAGAGGTCGATATACAGTGGGTTCTACTAGTAATGTGAGATTTAGGTACAAATGACACAAAAATTTCAAAATGTAAGAATTTTTGATGCGGTTTGTTGCGAAAGTGAGAGATTTAGCTCCAAATGACACTTAAACTTTCAACATCAATAACTTTTGATCCGGTTGTCTGATTTTACCCCCACAACACCTTTTCAGAATGAGCTCGGAGCACTACATTCATTGGAGCACAAGTTTTACCCATTCCAGTTCATTTAGTTGTCGATATATAGCCAGTTGCAGCGGTAATGCGAAATTTAGCTCCAAATTACACCTAAACTTCTAACAGCCATAACTTTTGATTTGTATGTTTGATTGTTGCCCACAACACCTTTACGGAATATGCTCGGAGGCAAACATCCAGTGGAGCACAATTTTAAACCATTCCAGCTCATTTATTGGTCAATATACAGCCGGTTGCAATGGTAATGAAGGATTTTGCTCCTCTTGACACAAACTGTAACAGCCATAACTTTTGATCTGGTAGTCCGATTTTTCCGCACAACACCTTTTTGGAATTAGCTCGGAGCCCTACATCTAATGGAGAAATTTTTTTACCCATTCTAGTTTGTTTAGTGGTCAATATACAGCCGGGTTGGAAATAAGGTATTTAGCTTGAAAGGAGACCTAAACTTCAAACATCCGTAACTTTTGATCCGGTTGTTAGATTTTCACCCACATTACCTTTTCATAATGAAATAGGAGCCCGAAATCCAATGGAGAACAATTTTAAACCATTCAAGCTCGTTTAAAGGTCGATATACAGTGGGTTCTGGTAATGCGAGATTTAGCACCAAATGACACATAAATTTCAAAATGAAAGAATTTTAGATGTGGTTTGTAGCGAAAGTGAGAGATTTAGCTCCAAATGACACTCAAACTTTAAACAACAATAACTTTTGATCCGGTTGTCTGATTTTACCCCCAAAACACCTGTTCGGAATGAGCTCGGAGCACTACATTCATTGGAGCACATGTTTTACCCAGTCACGTTCATTTAGTTGTCGATATATAGCCGGTTACAACGGTAATGCAAAATTTAGCTCCAAAAGACACCTTTTCAGAATGAGATATGAGCCCTAAATCCAATGGAGAACAATTTTAACCCATTCAAGCTCGTTTAGAGGTGGATATACAGTAGGTTCTACTGTTAATGCGAGATTTTACTCCAAATGACACATAAATTTCAAAATGAAATTTTTTTGATGCGGTTTGTAGCGAAAGTGAGAGATTTAGCTCCAATTGACACTTATACTTTAAACAGCAATAACTTTTGATCCGGTTGTCTGAAATTACCCCCACAACACCTTTTCGGAATGAGATCGGAGCACTACATTCATTGGAGCACAAGTGTTACCCATTCCAGTTCGTTTAGTTGTTGATATATAGCTGGTTGCAGCGGTAGTGCGAAATTTAGCTCCAAAGGACACCTTTTCAGAATGAGATAGGAGCCCTAAATCCAATGGAGAACAAGATTAACCCATTCAAGCTCGTTTAGAGGTCGATATACAGTGGTTTCTACTGGTAATTCGAGATTTTTCTCCAAATGACACAAAAATTTCAAAATGAAAGAATTTTAGATGTGATTTGTAGCGATAGTGAGAGATTTAGCTCCAAATGACAGTCAAACTTTAAACAGCAATAACTTTTGATCCGGTTGTCTGATTTTACCCCACAACACCTGTTCGGAATGAGCTCGGAGCACTACATTCATTGGAGCACAAGTTTTACCCAGTCACGTTCATTTAGTTGTCGATATATAGCCGGTTGCAGCGGTAATGCGAAATTTAGCTCCAAAGGACAACTTTTCAGAATGAGATAGGAGCCCTAATTCCAATGGAGAACAATTTTAACCCATTCAAGCTCATTTAGAGGTCGATATACAGTGGGTTATACTAATAATGTGAGATTTAGGTACAAATGACACATAAATTTCAAAATGGAAGAATTTTTGATGCGGTTTGTAGCGAAAGTGAGAGATTTAGCTCCAAATGACACTTAAACTTTGAACACCAATAACTTTTGATCCGGTTGTCTGATTTTACCCCACAACACCTTTTCGGAATGAGCTCGGAGCACTACATTCATTGGAGCACAAGGTTTACCCATTCCAGTTCATTTAGTTATCGATATATTGCCGGTTGCAGCGGTAATGCGAAATTTAGCTCCAAATTACACCTAAACTTCAAACAGCCATAACTTTTGATTTCTCTGTTTGATTGTTACCCACAACACCTTTACGGAATATGCTCGGAGGCATACATCTAATGGAGCACAATTTTAAACTTCCAGCTCATTTTTTAGGTCAATATACAGTGGTTGCAATGGTAATGAGGGATTTTGCTCCTCTTGACACATAAACTGTAACAGCGATAACTTTTGATCTGGTTGTCCAATTTTTGCGCACAACACCTTTTTGGAATGAGTTCGGAGACCTACATCCAATGGAGAATTTTTTTTACCCATTCTAGTTTCTTTAGTGGTCAATATACAGTCGGGTTGGTAATAAGGTATTTAGCTCGAAAAGAGACCTAAACTTCAAACATCCGTAACTCTTGATCCGGTTGTCAGATTTTCACCCACAATACCTTTTCATAATGAGATAAGAGCCCTAAATCCAATGGAGAAAAATTTTATCCCATTCAAGCTAGTTTAGAGGTCGATATACACTGGGTTCTACTAGTAATGAGAGATTTTGCTCCAAATGGCCCAAAAATTTTAAAATGAAAGAATTTTAGATGCGATTTGTAGCGAAAGTGAGAGATTTACCACCAAATGACACTCAAACTTAAAACATTAATAACTTTTGAACCGGTTGTCTGACTTTACCCCACAACACCTTTTCGGAATGAGCTCGGAGAACTACATTCCTTGGAGCACAATTTTTACCCATTCCAGTTCATTTAGTTGTCGATATATAGCCGGTTGCAGCGGTAATGCGAAATTTAGCTCCAAAAGACACCTTTTCATAATGAGATAGGAGCCCTAAATCCAATGGAGAACAATTTTAACCCATTCAAGCTCGTTTAGAGGTCGATATATAGTGGATTCTACTGGTAATGTGAGATTTAGCTCCAAATGACACAAAAATTTCAAAATGAAAGAATTTTAGATGCGGTTTGTAGCGAAAGTGAGAGATTTAGCTCCAAATGACACTTAAACTTTAAACATCAATAACTTTTGATCAGGTTTTCTGATTTTACCAAACAACACCTTTTCAGAATGAGCTCGGAGCACTACATTCACTGGAGCACAAGTTTTACCCATTCCAGTTCATTTAGTTGTCGACATATAGCCGGTTGCAGCGGTAATGCGAAATTTAGCTCTAAAGGACACCTTTTTAGAATGAGATAGGAGCCCTAAATCCAATGGAGAACAATTTTAACCCATTCAAGCTCGTTTATTGGTCGATATACGGTGAGTTATACTGGTAATGAGAGATTTTGCTCCAAATGACACATAAATTTCAAAATGAAAGAATTTTAGATGCAGTTTGTAGCGAAAGTGAGATATTTTGCTCCAAATGACACTTAAACTTTAAACAGCAATAACTTTTGATCCGGTTGTCTGATTTTACCCCACAACACCTTTTCGGAATGAGCTCAGAGCACTACATTCATTGGAGCACAAGTTTTACCCATTCCAGTTCATTTAGTTGTTGATACATAGCCGGTTGCAGCGGTAATGCGAAATTTAGCTCCAAAGGACACCTTTTCATAATGAGATAGGAGCCCTAAATCCAACGGAGAACAATTTTAACCCATTCAAGCTCATTTAGAGATCAATATACAGTGTATTCTACTGGTAATGTGAAATTTTGCTCCAAATTACACATAAATTTCAAAATGAAATAATTTTAGATGCGGTTTGTAGCGAAAGTGAGAGATTTAGCTCCAAATGACACTTAAACTTTAAACAATAATAACTTTTGATCTGGTTGTCTGATTTTACCACACAACCTTTTCGGAATGAGCTTGGAGCACTACATTCATTGGATCACAAGTTTTACCCAGTCCAGTTCATTTAGTTGTCGATATATAGCTGGTTGCAGTGGTAATGCGAAAGTTAGCTCCAAAGGACACATTTTCAAAATGAGATAGGAGCCCTAAATCCAATGGAGAACAATTTTAACTCATTCAAGCTCGTTTAGAGGTTGATATACAGTGGGTTCTACTAGTAATGTGAGATTTAGGTCCAAATGACACATAAATTTTAAAATGAAAGAATTTTAGATACGGTTTGTAGCGAAAATGAGAGATTTAGCTCCAAATGACACTTAAACTTTGAACAGCAATAACTTTTGATCTGGTTGTCTGATTTTACCCCACAACACCTTTTTGGAATGAGCTCGGAGCACTACATTCATTTGATCACAAGTTTTACCCATTCCAGTTCATTTAGTTGTCGATATATAGCCAGTTGCAGCGGTAATGCAAAATTTAGCTCCAAATTACACCTAAACTTCTAACAGCCATAACTTTTGATTTGTATGTTTGATTTATTCCCACAACACCTTTATAGAATATGATCGGAGGCATACATCCAATGGAGCACAATTTTAAACCATTCCAGCTAATTTTAGAGGTCAATATACAGCCGGTTGCTATGGTAATGAGGGATTTTGCTCCTCTTGACACATAAACTATAACAGCCATAACATTTGATCCGGTTGTCCGATTTTTGCGCCCAATACATTTTTGGAATGTGATTGGAGCCCTACATCCAATGGAGAACAATTTTTTACCCATTCTAGTTTGTTTAGTGGTCAATATACAGTCGGGTTGGTAATAAGGTATTTAGCTCGAAAGGAGACCTAAACTTCAAACATCCGTAACTTTTGATCCGGTTGTCAGATTTTCACCCACAATACCTTTTTATAATGAGATAGGAGCCCTAAATCCAATGGAGAACAATTTTAACCCATTCAAGCTCGTTTAGAAGTCGATATACAGTAGGTTCTACTGGTAATGCGAGATTTAGCTCCAAATGACACATAAATTTCAAAATTAAAGAATTTTGGATGCGGTTTGTAGCGAAAATGAGAGATTTAGCTCCAAATGACACACAAACTTTAAACAGCAATAACTTTTGATCTGGTTGTCTGATTTTACCCCACAACACCTTTTCAGAATGAGCTCGGAGCACTACATTCATTGGATCACAAGATTTACCCATTCCAGTTCATTTAGTTGTCGATATATAGCCGGTTGCAGCGGTAATGCGAAATTTAGCTCCAAATTACACCTAAACTTCTAACAGCCATAACTTTTGATTTGTATGTTTGATTGTTGCCCACAACACATTTACGGAATATGCTCGGAGGCATAAATCCAATGGAGCACAATTTTAAACCATTCCAGCTCATTTTAGAGGTCAATATACAGCCAGTTGCAATGGTATGAGGGATTTTGCTCCTCTTGACACATAAACTGTAACAGCTATAACTTTGATCTGGTTGTCCAATTTTTGTGCACAGCACCTTTTTGGAATGAGCTCGGAGCTCTACATCCAATGGAGAACAATTTTTACCCATTCTAGTTTGTTTAGTGGTCAATATACATCCGGGTTGGTAATAAGGTATTTAGCTCGAAAGGAGACCTAAACTTCAAACATCCGTAACTTTTGATCCAGTTGTCAGATTTTCACAAACAATACCTTTTCATAATGAGATAAGAGCCCTAAATCCAATGGAGAACAATTTTAACCCATTCAAGCTCGTTTAGAGGTCGATATACAGTGGATTCTACTGGTAATGCGAGATTTTGCTCCAAATGACACATAAATTTCAAAATGAAAGAATTTTAGATGCGGTTTGTAGCGAAAGTGAGAGATTTAGCTCCAAATGACACTTAAACTTTAAACAACAATAACTTTTGATCTGGTTGTCTAATTTTACCCCCACAACACCTTTTCGGAATGAGCTCGGAGCACTGCATTCATTGGAGCACAAGTTTTACCCAATCCAGTTCATTTAGTTGTCGATATATAGCCGTTTGCAGCGGTAATGCAAAATTTAGCTCCCAAGGACACCTTTTCAGAATGAGATAGGAGCCCTTAATCCAATGGAGAACAATTTTAACCCATTCAAGCTCATTTAGAGGTCGATATACAGTGGATTCTATTGATAATGCGAGATTTTGCTCCAAATGACACATAAATTTCAAAATGAAAGAATTTTAGATGCGGTTTGTAGCGAAAGTGAGAGATTTAGCTCTAAATGACACTTAAACTTTAAACAGCAATAACTTTTGATCCGGTTGTCTTATTTTACCCCACAACACCTTTTCGGAATGAGCTCGGAGCACTACATTCATTGGAGCACAAGTTTTACCCATTCCAGTTCATTTAGTTGTCAATATATAGTCGGTTGCAGCGGTAATGCGAAATTTAGCTCCAAAGGACACCTTTTCAAAATGAGATAGGAGCCCCAAAGCTAATGGAGAACAATTTTAACCCATTCACGCTCGTTTAGAGGTCGATATACAGTGGGTTCTACTGGTAATGCGAGATTTTTCTCCAAATGACACATAAATTTCAAAATGAAAGAATATTAGATACAGTTTGTAGCGAAAGTGAGAGATTTAGCTGCAAATGACACTCAAACTTTAAACAGCAATAACTTTTGATCTGGTTGTCTGATTTTACCCCACAACACCTTTTCGGAATGAGCTCGGAGCACTACATTCATTGGAGCACAAGACTTACCCATTCCAGTTCATTTCGTTGTCGATATATAGCCGGTTGCAGCGGTAATGCGAAATTTAGCTCCAAATTACACCTAAACTTCTAACATCCATAACTTTTGATTTGTATGTTGGATTGTTGCCCACAACACCTTTACGGAATATGTTCGGAGGCAAACATCTAATGGAGCACAATTTCAAACCATTCCAGCTCATTTTAGAGGTCAATATACAACCGGTTGCAATGGTAATGAAGGATTTTGCTCCTCTTGACACACAAACTGTAACAGCCATAACTTTTGATCTGGTTGTCTGATTTTTGCGCACCACACCTTTTTGGAATGAGCTCGGAGCCCTACATCCAATGGAGAACAATTTTAACCATTATAGTTTGTTTAGTGGTAATAAGGTATTTAGTTCGAAATGAGACCTAAACTTCAAACATCTGTAACTTTTGATCCGGTTGTTAGATTTTCACCCACAATACTTTTTCATAATGAGATAGGAGCCTTAAATCCAATGGAGAACAATTTTAACCCATTCAAGCTCGTTTAGAGGTCGATATACAGTGGGTTCTACTGGTAATGTGAGATTTAGCTCCAAATGACACAAAAATTTCAAAATGAAAGAATTTTAGATGCGGTTTGTAGCGAAAGTGAGAGATTTAACTCCAAATAACTCTCAAACTTTAAACAGCAATAACTTTTGATCTGGTTGTATGACTTTACCCCACAACACCTTTTCGGAATGAGCTCGGAGCAATACATTCCTTGGAACACAAGTTTTACCCATTCCAGTTCATTTAGTTGTCGATATATAGCCGGTTGCAGCGGTAATGCGAAATTTAGCTCCAAAGGACACCTTTTCAGAATGAGATAGGAGCCCTAAATACAATGGAGAACAATTTTAACCCATTCAAGCTCGTTTAGAGCTTGATATACAGTGGATTCTACTGGTAATGCGAGATTTTTCTCCAAATGACACATAAATTTCAAAATGAAAGAATTTTAGATGCAGTTTGTAGCGAAAGTGAGAGATTTAGCTCCAAATGACACTTAAACTTTAAACCGCAATAACTTTTGATCCGGTTGTCTAATTTTACCCCACAACACCTTTTCGGAATGAGCTCGGAGCACTACATTCATTGGAGCAAAAGTTTTACATATTCCAGTTCATTTAGTTGTCGATATATAGCCGGTTGCAGCGGTAATGCAAAATTTTGCTCCAAAGGACACCTTTTCATAATGAGATAGGAGCCCTAAATCCAATGGAGAACAATTTTAACCCATTCAAGCTAATTTAGAGGTCGATATACAGTGGGTTCTACTGGTAATGCGAGATTTTGCTCCAAGTGACACATAAATTTCAAAATGACAGAATTTCAGATGCGGTTTGTAGCGAAAGTGAGAGAATTAGCTCCAAATGACACTCAAACTTTAAACAACAATAACTTTTGATCTGGTTGTCTCTTTTTACCCCACAACACCTTTTCGGAATGAGCTCGGAGCACTACATTCATTGGAGCACAAATTTTACTCATTCCAGTTCATTTAGTTATCGATATATAGCTGGTTGCAGCGGTAATGCGAAATTTAGCTCCAAATTACACCTAAACTTTAAACAGCCATAACTTTTGATTTGTATGTTTGATTATTACCCACAACACCTTTACGGAATATGCTCGGAGGCATACATCTAATGGAGCACAATTTTAAACCATTTCAGCTCATTTTAGAGGTCAATATATAGTGGTTGCAATGGTAATGAGGGATTTTGCTCCTCTTGACACATAAACTGTAAAAACCATACCTTTTGATCTGGATGTCTGATTTTTGCGCACAACACCTTTTTAGAATGAGTTCGGAGCCCTACATCCAATGGAGAAATTTTTGTACCCATTCTAGTTTGTTTAGTGGTCAATATACAGCCGGGTTGGTAATAAGGTATTTAGCTCGAAAGGAGACCTAAACTTCAAACATCCGTAACTTTTGATCCGATTGTCAGATTTTCACCCACAATACGTTTTCATAATGAGATAGGAGCCCGAAATCCAATGGAGAACAATTTCAACCCAATCAAGCTCGTTTAGAGGTCGATATACAGTGTGTTCTACTGGTAATGTGAGATTTAGCTTCAAATGACACAAAAATTTCAAAATGAAAGAATTTTAGATGCGGTTTGTAGCGAAAGTGAGAGATTTAGCTCCAAATGACACTCAAACTTTAAGCAGCAATAACTTTTGATCCGGTTGTCTGACTTTACCCCACAACACCTTTTCAGAATGAGCTCGGAGCATTATATTCCTTAGAGCACAAGTTTTACCCATTCTAGTTCATTTACTTGTCGATATATAGCCGGTTGCAGCAGTAATGCGAAATTTAGCTCCAAAGGACACCTTTTCAAAATGAGATAGGAGCCCTAAATCCAATGGAGAATAATTTTAACCCATTCACGCTCATTTAGAGGTCGATATACAGTGGGTTCTACTTGTAATGCGAGATTTTGCTCCAAATGACACATAAATTTCAAAATGAAAGAATTTTAGATACGGTTTGTAGCGAAAGTGAGAGATTTAGCTCCAAATGACACTTAAACTTTAAACTACAATTACTTTTGATCCAGTTGTCTGATTTTACCCCACAACACCTTTTCAGAATGAGCTCAGAGCACTACATTCATTGGAGCACAAGTTTTACATATTCCAGTTCATTTAGTTGTCGATATATAGCCGGTTGCAGCGGTAATGCAAAATTTTTCTCCAAAGGACACCTTTTCGGAATGAGATAGGAGCCCTAAATCCAATAGAGAACAATTTTAACCCATTCAAGCTCGTTTAGAGGTCGATATACAGTGGGTTCTACTGGTAATGCGAGAATTTGCTCCAAATGACACAAAAATTTCAAAATGAAAGAATTTTAGATGCGGTTTGTAGCGATAGTGAGAGATTTAGCTCCAAATGACACTCAAACTTTAAACAGCAATAACTTTTGATCCGGTTGTCTGATTTTACCCCATAACACCTGTTCGGAATGAGCTCGGAGCACTACATTCATTGGAGCACAAGTTTTAGCCAGTCACGTTCATTTAGTTGTCGATATATAGTCGGCTGCAGCGGTATTGCGAAATTTAGCTCCAAAGGACACCTTTTCAGAATGAGATAGGAGCCCTAAATCCAATGGAGAACAATTTTAACCCATTCAAGCTCGTTTAGACGTCGATATACAGTGGGTTCTACTAGCAATGTGAGATTTAGGTACAAATGACACATAAATTTCAAAATGTAAGAATTTTTGATGTGGTTTGTAGCGAAAGTGAGAGATTTAGCTCCAAATGACACTTAAACTTTCAACACCAATAACTTTTGATCAGGTTGTCTGATTTTACCCCCTCAACACCTTTTTCGAATGAGCTCGGAGCACTACATTCATTGGAGCACAAGTTTTACCCTTTCCAGTTCATTTAGTTATCGATATATAGCCGGTTGCAGCGGTAATGCGAAATTTAGCTCCAAATTAAACCTAAACCTCAAACAGCCATAACTTTTGATTTGTCTGTTTGATTGTTACCCACAACACCTTTACGGAATATGCTCGGAGGCATACATTTAATGGAGCACAATTTTAAACTTCCAGCTCATTTTTTAGGACAATATACAGCGGTTGCAATGGTAATGAGGGATTTTGCTCCTCTTGACACATAAACTGTAACAGCCATAACTTTTAATCTGGTTGTCCAATTTTTGCGCACAACACCTTTTTGGAATGAGTTCGGAGCCCTACATCCAATGGACAAATTTTTTTACCCATTCTAGTTTGTTTAGTGGTCAATATACAGCCGGGTTGCTAATATGGTATTTAGCTCGAAAGGAGACTTAAACTTCAAACATCCGTAACTCTTGTTCCGGTTGTCAGATTTTCACCCACAATATCTTTTCATAATGAGATTGGAGCCCTAAATCCAATGGAGAAAAATTTTAACCCATTCAAGCTCGTTTAGAGGTCGATATACACTGGGTTCTACTGGTAATGAGATATTTAGCTCCAAATGACACAAAAATTTCAAAATGAAAGAATTTTAGATGCGTTTTGTAGCGAAAGTGAGAGATTTACCTCCAAATGACACTCAAACTTTAAACAGCAATAACTTTTGATCCAGTTGTCTGACTTTACCCCATAACACCTTTTCGGAATGAGATCGGAGCACTACATTCCTTGAAGCATAAGTTTTACCCATTCCAGTTCATTTAGTTGTCGATATATTGCCGGTTGCAGCGGTAATGCGAAATTTAGCTCCCAAAGACACCTTTTCATAATGAGATAAGAGCCCTAAATCCAATGGAGAACAATTTTAACCCATTCAAGCTCGTTTAGAGGTCGATATACAGTGGATTCTACTGGTAATGCGAGATTTAGCTCCAAATGACACAAAAATTTCAAAATGCAAGAATTTTAGATGCGGTTTGTAGCGAAAGTGAGAGATTTAGCTCCAAATGATACTGAAACTTTAAACATCAATAACTTTTGATCAGGTTGTCTGATTTTACCGCACAACACCTTTTCGGAATGAGCTCGGAGCACTACATTCATTGGAGCACAAGTTTTACCCATTCCAGTTCATTTAGTTGTCGATATATAGCCGGTTGCAGCGGTAATGCGAAATTTAGCTCCAAAGGACACCTTTTCAGAATGAGATAGGAGCCCTAAATCCAATGGAGAACAATATTAACCCATTCAAGCTCGTTTAGAGGTCGATATATAGTGGTTTCTACTGGTAATTCGAGATTTTTCTCCAAATGACACAAAAATTTCAGAATGAAAGAATTTTAGATGCGATTTGTAGCGATAGTGAGAGATTTAGCTCCAAATGACACTCAAACTTTAAACAGCAATAACTTTTGATCCGGTTGTCTGATTTTACCCCACAACACCTGTTCGGAATGAGCTCGGAGCACTACATTCATTGGAGCACAAGTTTTACCCAGTCACGTTCATTTACTTGTCGATATATAGCCGGTTGCAGCGGTAATGCGAAATTTAGCTCCAAAGGACACCTTTTCAGAATGAGATAGGAGCCCTAAATCCAATGGAGAATAATTTTAATCCATTCAAACTCATTTAAAGGTCGATATACAGTGGGTTCTGCTAGTAATGTGAGATTTAGGTACAAATGACACATAAATTTCAAAATGTAAGAAATTTTGATGCGGTTTGTAGCGAAAGTGAGAGATTTAGCTCCAAATGACACTTAAACTTTGAACACCAATAACTTTTGATCCGGTTGTCTGATTTTACAACACAACACCTTTTCGGAATGAGCTCGAAGCACTACATTCATCGGAGCATAAGTTTTACCCATTCCAGTTCATTTAGTTGTCGATATATAGTCGGTTGCAGCGGTAATGCGAAATTTAGCTCCAAAGGACACCTTTTTAGAACGAGATATGAGCCCTAAATCCAATGAAGAACAATTTTAACCCATTCAAGCTTGTTTAGTGGTCAATATACTGTGAGTTATACTGGTAATGCGAGATTTTGCTCCAAATGACACATAAATTTCAAAATGAAAGAATTTTAGATGCGGTTCGTAGCGAAAGTGAGATATTTAGCTCCAAATGACACTTAAACTTTAAACAACAATAACTTTTGATCCGGTTGTCTGATTTTACCCCACAACACCTTTTCGGAATGAGCTCGGAGCACTACATTCATTGGAGCACAAGTTTTGCCGAGTCACGTTCATTTAGTTTTCGATATATAGCCGGTTGCAGCGGTAATGCGAAATTTAGGTCCAAAGGACACCTTTTTAGAATGAGATAGGAGCTCTAAATCCAATGGAGAACAATTTTAACCCACTCAAGCTCGTTTAGAGGTCGATATACAGTGGGTTCTACTAGTAATGTGAGATTTAGGTACAAATGACACATAAATTTCAAAATGTAAGAATTTTTGATGCGGTTTGTAGCGAAAGTGAGAGATTTAGCTCCAAATGACACTCAAACTTTAAACACCAATAACTTTTGATCCGATTGTCTGATTTTCCCCCACAATACCTTTTCAGAATGAGCTCGGAGAACTACATTCATTGGAGCACATGTTTTACCCATTCCAGTTCATTTAGTTGTCGATATATAGCCAGTTGCAGCGGTAATGCAAAATTTAGCTCCAAATTACACCTAAACTTCTAACAGCCATAACTTTTGATTTGTATGTTAGATTGTTGCCCACAACACCTTTACGGAATATGCTCGGAGGCATACATCTAGTGGAGCACAATTTTAAACCATTCCATCTCATTTTAGAGGTCAATATACAGCCGGTTTCAATGGTAATGAGGGATTTTGCTCCTCTTGACACAAACTGTAACAACCATAACTTTTGATCTGGTTGTCCGATTTTTGCGCACAACACCTTTTTGGAATTAGCTCGGAGCCCTACATCTAATGGAGAAATTTTTTTACCCATTCTAGTTTCTTTTGTGATCAATATACAACCGGGTTGGTAATAAGGTATTTAGCTCGAAAGGAGACCTAAACTTCAAACATCTGTAACTTTTGATCCGGTTGTTAGATTTTGACCCACAATACCTTTTCATAATGAGATGAGGGACCTAAATCCAATGTAGAACAATTTTAACCCATTCAAGCTTGTTTAGAGGTTGATATACACTGGGTTCTACTGGTAATGCGAGATTTAGCTCCAAATGACACATAAATTTTAAAATGAAAGAATTTTAGACGTGGTTTATAGTGAAAGTGAGAGATTTAGCTCCAAATGACACTCAAACTTTAAACAACAATAACTTTTGATCCGTTTGTCTGACTTTACCCCACAACACCTTTTCGGAATGAGCTCGGAGCACTACATTTCTTGGAGCACAAGTTTAACCCATTCCAGTTCATTTAGTTGTCGATATATAGCCGGTTGCAGCGGTAATGCGAAATTTAGCTCCAAAGGACACCTTCTCAGAATGAGATAGGAGCCCTAAATCCAATGGAGAATAATTTTAACCCATTCAAGCTCGTTTAGAGGTCGATATATAGTGGATTCTACTGGTAATGCGAGATTTTGCTCCAAATGACACATAAATTTCAAAATGAAAGAATTTTAGATGCGGTTTGTAGCGAAAGTGAGAGATTTAGCTCCAAATGACACTTAAACTTTAAACATCAATAACTTTTGATCAGGTTGTCTGATTTAACCCCACAACACCTTTTCGGAATGAGCTCGGAGCACTACATTCATTGGAGCACAATTTTTACCCAATCCAGTTCATTTAGTTGTCGATATATAGCCGGTTGTAGCGGTAATGTAAAATTTAGCTCCAAAGGACACCTTTTAAGAATGAGATAGGAGCCCTAAATCCAATGGAGAACAATTTTAACCCATTCAAGCTTGTTTAGAGGTCGATATACAGTGGGTTCTACTGGTAACGCGAGATTTAACTCCAAATGACACATAAATTTCAAAATGAAAATTTTTTTGATGCGATTTGTAGCGAAAGTGAGAGATTTAGCTCCAAATGACACTTATACTTTAAACAACAATAACTTTTGATCCAGTTGTCTGATTTTACCCCCACAACACCTTTTCAGAATGAGATCGGAGCACTACATTCATTGGAGGACAAGTTTTACCCATTCTAGTTTATTTAGTTGTCGATATATAGCCGGTTGCAGTGGTAATGCGAAATTTAGCTCCAAAGAACACCTTTTCAGAATGAGATAGGAGCCCTAAATCCAATGGAGAACAATATTAACTCATTCAATCTCGTTTAGAGGTCAATATACAGTGGTTTCTACTGGTAATTCGATATTTTTCTCCAAATGACACATAAATTTCAAAATGAAAGAATTTTAGATGCAGTTTGTAGCGATAGTGGGAGATTTAGCTCCAAATGACACTCAAACTTTAAACAGCAATAACTTTTGATTTGGTTGTCTATTTTTACCCCACAACACCTATTCAGAATGAGCTCGGAGTACTACATTCATTGGAGAACAAGTTTTACCTAGTCACGTTCATTTAGTTGTCGATATATAGTCGGTTGCAGCGGTAATGCGAAATTTAGCTTCAAAGGACACCTTTTCAGAATGAGATAGGAGCCCTAAATCCAATGGAGAACAATTTTAACCTATTCAAGCTCGTTTAGAGGTCGATATACAGTGGGTTCTACTAGTAATGTGAGATTTAGGTACAAATAACACATAAATTTCAAAATGAAAGATTTTTAGATGCGGTTTGTTGCGAAAGTGAGAGATTTAGCTCCAAATGACACTTAAACTTTGAACAGCAATAACTTTTGATCCGGTTGTCTGATTTTACCCCACAACACCTTTTCGGAATGAGCTCGGAGCACTACATTCATTGGAGCACAAGTTTTACCCATTCCAGTTCATTTAGTTGTCGATATATAGCCAGTTGAAGCAGTAATGCGAAATTTAGCTCCAAATTACACCTACACTTCTAACAGCCATAACCTTGATTTGTATGTTTGATTGTTGCCCACAAAACCTTTACGGAATATGCTCGGAGGCATACATCCAATGGAGCACAATTTTAAACCATTCCAGCTCATTTTAGAGGTCAATATGCAACCGGTTTCAATGGTAATGAGGGATTTTGCTCCTCTTGACACAAACTGTAACAACCATAACTTTTGATCTGGTTGTCCGATTTTTGCGCAAAACACCTTTTTGGAATGAGCTCGGAGCCCTACATCTAATGGAGAAATTTTTTTACCCATTCTAGTTTCTTTTGTGATCAATATACAGCCGGGTTGGTAATAAGGTATTTAGCTCGAAAGGAGACCTAAACTTCAAACATCCGTAACTTTTGATCCGGTTGTTAGATTTTCACCCACAATACCTTTTCATAATGAGATAGAGGACCTAAATCCAATGTAAAACAATTTTAACCCATTCAAGCTTGTTTAGAGGTTGATATACACTGGGTTCTACTGGTAATGCGAGATTTAGCTCCAAATGACACATAAATTTCAAAATGAAAGAATTTTAGATGTGGTTTGTAGCGAAAGTGACAGATTTAGCTCCAAATGACACTCAAACTTTAAACAGCAATAACATTTGATCCGGTTGTCTGACTTTACCCCACAATACCTTTTCGGAATAAGCTCGGAGCATTATATTCCTTGGAGCACAAGTTTTACCCATTCCAGTTCATTTAGTTGTCGAAATATAACCGGTTGCAGCGGTAATACGAAATTTTGCTCTAAAGGACACCTTTTCAGAATGAGATAGGAGCCCTAAATCCAATGGAAAACAATTTTAACCCATTCAAGCTCGTTTAGAGGTCGATATACAGTGGATTCTACTGGCAATGCAAGTTTTTGCTCCAAATGACACATTAATTTCAAAATGAAAGAATTTTAGATGCGGTTTGTAGCGAAAGTGAGAGATTTAGCTCCAAATGACACTTAAACTTTAAACAGCAATAACTTTTGATCCGGTTGTCTGATTTTACCCCACAACACCTTTTCGGAATGAGCTCAGAGCAGTACATTCATTGGAGCACAAGTTTTACCCATTCCAGTTCATTTAGTTGTCGATATATAGCCGGTTGCAGTGTCAATGCGAAATTTAGCTCCAAAGGACACCTTTTCAGAATGAGATAGGAGCCCTAAATCCAATGGAGAACAATTTTAACCCATTTAAGCTCGTTTATAGGTCGATATACAGTGGGTTCTACTGTTAATGCGAGATTTTGCTCCAAATAACACATAAATTTCAAAATATAGAATTTTAGATGCGGCATGTAGAGAAAGTGAGAGAGTTAGCTCCAAATGACACTTAAACTTTAAACAACAATAACTTTTGATCCGGTTGTCTGATTTTACCCCACAACACCTTTTCGGAATGAGCTCGGAGCACTACATTCATTGGAGAACAAATTTTACCCAGTCCAGTTCATTTAGTTATCGATATATAGCCGGTTGCAGCGGTAATGTGAAATTAAGTTCCAAAGGACACCTTTTCAGAATGAGATAGGAGCCCAAAATCCAATAGAGAATAATTTAAACCCATTCAAGCTCGTTTAGAGGTCGATATACAGTGGGTTCTACTATTTATGTGAGATTTAGGTCCAAATGACACATAAATTTCAAAATGAAAGAATTTTAGTTGCGGTTTGTAGCGAAAGTGAGAGATTCAGCTCCAAATGACACTTAAACTTTGAACAACAATAACTTTTGATCCGGTTGTCTGATTTTACCCCACAACACCTTTTCGGAATGAGCTCGGAGCACTACATTCATTGGAGCACAAGTTTTACCCATTCCAGTTCATTTAGTTGTCGATATATAGCCAGTTGCAGCGGTAATGCGAAATTAGCTCCAAATTACACCTAAACTTCTAACAGCCATAACTTTGATTTGTATGTTTGATTGTTGCCCACAACACCTTTACGGAATATGCTCGGAGGCATACATCCAATGGAGCACAATTTTAAACCATTCCAGCTCATTTTAGAGGTCAATATACAGCCGGTTGCAATGGTAATGAGAGATTTTGCTCCTCTTGACACATAAACTGTAACAGCCATAACTTTTGATCTAGTTGTCCGATTTTTGCGCAAAACACCTTTTCGGAATTAGCTCAGAGCCCTACATCCCATGGAGAACAATTTTTACCCACTCTAGTTTGTTTAGTGGTCAATATACAGCCGGGTTGGTAATAAGGTATTTAGCTCGAAAGGAGACCTAAACTTCAAACATCCGTAACTTTTGATCCGGTTGTCAGATTTTCACCCACATTACCTTTTCATAATGAGATAGAAGCCCGAAATCCAATGGAGAACAATTTTAACCCATTCAAGCTCGTTTATAGGTCGATATACAGTGGGTTCTACTGGCAATGCGAGATTAAGCTCTAAATGACACATAAATTTCAAAATGAAAGAATTTTAGATGTGGTTTGTAGCGAAAGTGAGAGATTTAGCTCCAAATGACACTCAAACTATAAACTGCAATAACTTTTGATCCAGTTGTCTGACTTTACCCCACAACACCTTTTCTGAATGAGCTCGGAACACTACATTCCTTGGAGCAAAAGTTTTACCCATTCCAGTTGTAAGACCCCCCCCCCACTCCGGAACACAAAACACGGCCGAGGGAAGTCTTATGCCCAGGACAGCCGCCTTGCCGAAGCGCCAGCTCACGGGCTAGCCTCCTCCACAAGACGCCTATCCTGCCGGCTAACAAATATCATCAATGCCAACCCATCATCTAAAATACAACAAGAAGCCACCAGATATATATATCCGCATAAGTACAGTCCAAATACACACCAAACGAGTGTATAATATCAGAGTAACAAAAGGAAAGGCCCCAAGGGCTACAACAAAACTCGCTCACATCTGTCACTGACGGCTGCGATGGTATCGTAGTATCCTGCCCTGTCGTCCCGGCCGGACTATCCGTCCCCAGCGCCGTGCGCTGCTGCTCCAGGTTGCGCTGCCGCGCCAGGATGCGCTCCTAAAAAGGGGACGTAGCAACCGTTAGTCATAAAGACTAAGTGGCTTCACATCCGCTCCCCCGGCGACTCCAAGGCACCGGGCGGAAAGGAAGAAAAGGAGCTGCAATATTAGCAATAATAAACAAGCAGGTGACAGGTAATAGTTGTTCATATGTGTCGGTTGTTTAAGTGCCCACGCACTTTCCATAGCACTATCTAATATGTTCGTAAGCATAAAAGTAGCAGTCGTTATATATATTTGCAAGTATAAGTAGCACAGACATAAGCAGAATATTAGAGAACTGAATTGAACTTAACTTATAAGGATGCCCATACAAGCTTATAAGTCAAGGGTCTGCGTATAAAGGTAACTCATCATATAAGGATGCCCATACAAGTTTATATGATGAGGTTCCAATGCGGTGCAATGCAATGATTATGATATGAATGCGGTGCAATGCAATGATTATGATATGAGGACTGACTCATGCACGATTGCTATGTCGACATAGACATTTAGTTCCCACTTTTCAAGGGTAGCTAACCACTCAGGCGCCCCCCGTCGTGGCCAGACGGTGGCAGTGGAACGGGCTTCGCCACTACTAGGAGGGTATGAACACTACCGGTCCTAGGCCTATGTACGCCTCGACGCTCTTGCTCATAGCGGAGTCCCTGCGTACTACCCGCATTCATGCGGGGTCTTCAAGACGCAGAGGGGATCTATTGGGTAGATGGACACCAAGACATTCCAACCCAACCGGTCTGAGTCTAGCTGCCGGCTTCTGTCGGTGTCACTACTAGCGAGCCCGTAGACCCGCCACAACTTATCCTCCCACGAGGATCTATACTCCATGCGCAATTATGTTTACCTACGTAGTTTGAACACAACATGCGTGCTATCGAGCACCAAGGACTCGCTCCATGAGCCTTACCACCTTCCGCCTCGCGCGGCAACAATCGATGCTAATTAGCATCCAAGACCCCCAACAACTGGGTCCTTTCCTTTTTACCACCGGCTATAACTATAACTTGTGACCCGCACTAAGTTAACCGTGCGGCCCGTTCCGAGTTGATTACTCGTGTGCAGTGGTGTGCGTATAATCATGGACATTATTAAACCAACTCATAGGACTGTGGACTACTTGCGCACATGAGGGCATAACATGTTATTTAACTATGGAATCTATTCAAGCCAAGCTACTGGACTCCCACCATTGGTCATAAATAATTAACAATCCTATACAGAGGATTATTTATCACCTTATGCAAGTATGATTAACCATTCCTATAACAGGAAAACTATTTCTCAATTCTCAAACCCTTAATGACATATATATAAATGAAATCCCATTTACAGGAATTATTCATCGTCTTCCCAAATGGAATTTAGGGCAAAACACCTTCTCTCCTCCCATGCTCCCTCACAAGGCCACCACGTCTCACGAAACCAACGTCCCATGTACGTATTGAAGCGGGGAGTCGATTGGGGGCACTTTCGCGGCGAACGACGCCCTACGACGAAAACCCTAACGCGGCCTCAACCTACAGAACTTCATTTCGCTCCCAAATCGACTCAATTGAGTTCGATATCTCGCCTAGGGGGTCTAAGATACTAGCACCAAGGGAGAGGGGTCGGAAGTCACCTGAATCCGGGCCGACGATCGCGGCGGCATGAAGGCGCTTGGACGAACTCAACTCTTTCCAAGCTAGCTCTTCTTCCAACGGACGCACGAGCTTCTCCACGAATTTTCTTGGCCAAAACCCTAAGCGGGGTGGGGGAGAGGTGGAGACAGAGAATGAGAAAGAGAGGGAGGAAGATGGAGTTCTGGAAGAAGACGATGAAGAAGAATAAGAGAAAATGAGATGGCTCGGCCCCTTTCTTTTTGGTTTGCATTAATAGGTCTTGGGACTCCAAACATAAGTGTCACCTCCTTATTGGACTCTATTCCACTGGCTCCCCAAAGATAAAATAAACGAAGAGCAGCCAGGCTCTTTTCTTTTTTTTTTTCTCTCGGGAATGATAAGCCCTCCCGTTCGACGTTCATCGAACGGGAACAGCTCCCCGTTCGTCGAACGACGAACGGGAGCTGCTCCTTAGCTGAGCGCTCCCTGTTCGACGTTCGTCGAACGGGAGCAGCTCCCCGTTCGTCGATCGACGAACGAGAGCTTCTCCTTAGCTGAGCGCTCCCCGTTCGACGTTCGTCGAACGGGAGCAGCTCCCCGTTCGTCGATCGACGAACGGCAGCTTCTCCTTAGCTGAGCGCTCCCCGTTCGACGTTCGTCGAACGGGAGCAGCTCCCCGTTCGTCGCTCGACGAACGGGAGCTTCTCCTTAGCTGAGCGCTCCCCATTCGTCGCTCGACGAACGAGAGCAGCTTGCGTTCGACGAATTCGACGAATTCGTCGAACGGGAGCTGCTAGCCGAGAACTCTCCACAAATCCATAGGATCCCGATTTGCTCCTCCAGAAATGGGATGTTACAAATCCTATAAACGAAAAAAAACAATTTCGCCACCGAAATTTAGGTTGGGGTCACAAGGGTCGCATAAACCATAGCAGCAGGTCTATTCTGAACACAAACAGAAGTTGTCAATGGTGAGAACTATAACAGCTCCATCATTGAAGTTAATAAGAAAGAAAAGAAAAACCAAATCCTTTCCTGGGATCTAACAGCAACACACAATTTCTCATTTTGAAAATCAATAAAAGAGAGAGAGAGAGAGAGCCCAGGTAACAAAATTTCACATATATATGTGTACATGTACACATGTACATGCCCCAAACCAAATGCCCTAACAGCAGAAATAGTAGCTGCTACAACTAATAACTTTTATATGTATGTATATATATATGTTTAATCCCAAACCTGAAGGGTCATAGCAAAACCAGGGAGGAGCATAGCACCTTCCCTCAATTCCAAAGGAAGAATCCCCCAATATAAGAACAGCAGAAAACATATTATAACATATCCGACACACATTTGTAACATATTTGTGCCTATCAAAGAAATTCTCCGCGACTCAGTTCAAAGCATTTCGAACCTCTCGCCGTTCGTCGTCGCGGGTTTTGTTCACCTAGGAGGGAACCCAAACCTAACAATAATAAGGGATCCTATGATTCGAGCTAGTACTAAGTAACGAGGTTGTCGCTCTCGAGGGAAAAGAAGAAAATTTTCTGAATTGACCCTCCTACAGCCACCATAAATTTATATACGCCGTCCGATGCATCGACACATGTGTCTCCCAGACCACGCGTCGGACGAGATGAATAGCCAACAAGGCTTCTACATCGGTTTAGTGCATATTAGTATGATACTAAGTTTAGGCTATGGTATTAAATCAAGAGATGACAGACTAGTTTAGGCCATACCTGGGGAAAACAATCCCGGGTAATGCTGCCGCATAAGGTCCATCGGCTCCCAAGTGTATTCCTCCCGTCCATGGTTGGACCACAACACTTTCACCAACGGAACCCTCTTTCTCCGCAGCACTCTGGTCTCGGTGTCTACTATCCGCAAAGGCTCCAGCCGGACAGACCTGTCGGTCTCCACAGGACCAGACGTAGCTACCACATGCTGATCAGGGCGAAGCAAGGCCCTCCGAAGGGAGGACACATGGAAGACGTCGTGTAAATTCTCCAATTCTGGCGGTAACATCAATCGATAAGCTAAGGGGCCAATCCGCTCCAGGATGGTATAAGGCCCCATATAACGAGGGCTGAGCTTTTTCCTTCCCCGAACCCGAGACACACCGTGCATCGGCCTGATCTTCAAGAACACTTTGTCCCCAACATGGAACTCCACGGCCCTGTGCTTTTTGTCATAGTATTTTGCCTGCCGGCTCTGCGCTTCAAGCATACGGTCTCGTATCAGTCTGACCATCTCATCGGTATCATCGATGAATTTCACCCCTAGCGCCTTCGGGTCCTCATCTTGGACCCAAGACAAAGGTGTCCTACACCTTCTTCCATACAATGCCGCATAAGGAGCCATGCCAATGCTCGCCTGGTGGCTGTTATTATACGAGAACTCCACCAAGGGCAGGAGTCTCTCCCATGACTCTCCTCGATCTAAGACACAAAGGCGCAACAAATCTTCAAGGGTCCTGACCGTCCGCTCTGACTGACCATCCGTCTGAGGGTGGAAGGTCGTGCTAAAGGTCAGACAGGAACCCAAATAAGCTTGCACCGCTTTCCACTCCCTGGAGGTAAAGCGACCGTCACGGTCCGAAACGATCATTTTGGGCACCCCATGATAGCGAACAAACTGCTCGACGAAGAGTCTTACCAACACATCGACATGCGAATCCTTCCTCATTGGTATAAACCTTGCGACCTTCGTCAGACGGTCCACGATCACCCAAACAGAGTCACTCCCGGAGCGGGAACGAGGCAGCCCGTGAACGAAATCCATGGATATGTCTTCAAACTTCCACTCGGGAATGGACAACGGCTACAGCAACCCCGCCGGACTCCTACACTCTGCCTTTACCTTCTGGCACGCCTCGCAGTGAGTGACGAAATAAGTGACATCCTACTTCATCCCAGGCCAAAACATCATCCTTCGCAGATCAGTGTACATCTTGACAATCCCGGGGTGCACCGAGTATTTTGTGCAGTGAGCTTCCTTCATAATGTCCTCTCGAATTCCTCCACCTGCGGGTATGTATAACCTGCCACGGAAGTGAACCAGATCCTCTTGCATGGTGTATTCCTCCGCAGAACCATCCTCCACTGCTCGAAGAATAGGTTCCAGGGCAACATCTTTCCTCTGCTCTGCTCGAATGCGATCTCGGATATCACAAACTATGCTCATCGCGGACAGGTACTCGGCGAAAACCTCTAGATCGGCTTTAGACACGAGCGTGATCTGCATTTCCTCGAGCATCCTTACCAACTCCATGGCCATCAGCCGTGACTCTGGACTGGATGTCCTCCTGCTCAAAGCATCGACCACCGAATTTGCCTTCCCTGGGTGATTGTTTAGCGTGTAATCATAGTCACACAGGAACTCGATCCACCGCCGCTGCCTCAAATTCAGATCCTTCTGAGTGTGTATATACTTCAAATTCTTGTGGTCGGTGAATATCTCGCAGTGGACCCCATATAAATAGTGCCTCCATATCTTCAAAGCAAATATCACTGCACCCAGCTCCAGATCATGCACCGGATAGTTTACCTCGTGCTTCTTAAGCTGCCTCGACGCATAAGCAATCACGTGGTCGTACTGCATCAGTACGGCACCCATCCCCTGCAAGGACGCATCCGTGTAAATTTGAAATCCTTCTCTACCAGACGGAAGAGTAAGGACCGGGGCTGAGGTGAGGCGATCCTTCAGCTCCTGAAATGCGGCCTCACACTCAGGCGACCACACAAACGACACCTCCTTTCTGGTCAGCTTAGTGAGCGGGAGAGCGATCTTCGAGAACCCCTCGACAAATTTGCGGTAGTACCCGGCAAGCCCCAGAAAGCTGCGCACATCTGCGGCTGACTTCAACGGCTGCCATTCCTTCACAGCACGAACCTTAGTAGGATCTACGGCCAATCCCGCACCGCTGATAACATGACCCAAGAAAGCCACCTTGCGGAGCCAGAACTCGCACTTGCCAAATTTTGCGAACAACTGATGCTCCCTCAGTTTTGCCAACACCAGCTCTAGATGCTTCCAATGGTCCAGTAATGACTTCGAATAAACCAAGATGTCGTCGATGAATACGATCACGAAGTCGTCCAAATAAGGCGCAAACACCCTGTTCATCAGGCTCATGAACGCAGAGGGTGCATTAGTGAGCCCAAAGGGCATAACCGTAAATTCATACAACCCGTACCTCGAGCTGAAAGCAGTCTTCTGGATATCCTCCTCCTGAATCCTCAACTGATAATAGCCTGAGCGCAAGTCGAGCTTGGAGAACCATTGCGCTCCTTCCAACTGATCAAAGTGTTCGTCGATTCGCGGCAGAGGATAAGTGTTCCGGACCGTCAGTCGGTTGAGCTCCCGATAATCTATGCACAAGCGGAGCGAACCGTCCTTCTTCTTCACGAACAGAACCGGGGCTCCCCAGGGTGACAAGCTAGGACGAACGAACCCTGAGTCCACCAATTCTTGCAGTTGTACACGGAACTCTGCTAGCTCCTTGGGCGCCATCCTGTACGGGGCCCGTGAAACAGGCTTAGCTCCCGGTACCAGCTTAATTTGGAAGTCTACCTCCCTAGGCGGGGGTAATCCGGGTAGTTTTTCGGGGAAAACATCCGGAAAATCCCGGACTACCGGTACATCCTTCATTTCAGGTCCTATCTCCTTCATCTCAAAACAGATCACGAACACCTCATCGCCTTGCTCGTGAGCCTTCACAACCTGTATAGAAGACAACAAGTTTCGTGATACGGGTCTTATACCTTGAATTACCACCTCTGAGTCATCATGCCTCAGCGTGATCCGCTTCGCCACACAGTCAATCTTCGCGTGATTCCAGTGCAACCACGTCATGCCCAATATTAGATCAAGGTCGGGCATCCGCAACACTGTTGCCGGTGTCTCAAATTGTTTCCCACCGATGGATATTACCAAGCTACACCTGGAGATAGATCGTATCTCCGAGCCATCCGGAAGGCGCACCCTCCTGGGGGCTCCCCTGAAGCACTGTACTGCATCCAGTTCATTCACAAATTCTTCTGATACGAACGAATGAGTGGCACCCGTGTCAAAAAGGGTAAGAGCGGGTTTACCGCAAACGAGCACGGTACCTGGGGTTAAAATCATTCGAACCTAAGCACCTTAGTTATGAAACGAGGAAAATACAAACATAATTACCTGTGATGACCTCCTGCGGGTCTCGTTCCTGAGCTAGATCCAAAGCGTATACCTGCTCCCGAGTAGGTCTGGGGTTCCTACCCTGCTGACCCTGGCCTCGACCTCAGCCTCTTCCTCGCTGCGCTGCCGGAGGAGCCATGGGGCGATTCAGAGCGTTTCCTTGCAGCTGCGGGCAGTATCTCCGAATGTGGCCAGGCTGGTTGCAATGATAACACACCACTCGAAAGTGCTCTCTCGGCGGCTGAAGCGCCTGACCCTGATGTGGTGGGGGCAATGGTAGTGGTCGCGCTGGCTGCTCCAACCTGAAGTTTGGGCGAGGACGCCCGCCATCTCTTCGCTGGCCTCTGTCTCTGCCCCTGGTGTTCTGCCTCCTCCTGAAGCTGGGCCCCGCCTCCATCACTTCCTCTGCGGGCCTCTTATTCCTGGTCTGGACCCCCAAGTGATCCGCCTCGAACTTCTGTGCCATCTCTATAATCTGCGCGAGGCTCGAATTGACGACGAAGAGGAGAGCCTGCCTCAGAGGATCTCGCAGGCCCTTGTAGAACCGCTTCGCGTACCCGCGATCATCTAAATCATAAGAGTCTGCGAATCTGGCTAAGTGCTGAAATTCCCGCTGGTACTCGACCACCGATCTCGACCCCTGCTTCAACTGCAGAAATCTCTCCTCAAGCTCGTCCCTGGCCGTAGAAGAGACAAAGTGCTCCAGGAACGCGTCCGCAAACTCGTCCCAGCTTATGTCCAGGTGGTTGCGTCCTTTGAAGGTGGAGCCCATCATGGACTTCCACCACCTCTTCGCATGTAGATCCAAGGCCGTGACTGCCAATGTGACTGCCATGTTGCTCGGGCAACGGATCCCTGCCAGTAACTCCTGCACTGTATCCAGCCACTCCTCCGTCTGAACTGCGGACTCCGTCCCATGGTAGGTGGGAGGGGACGGAGCACGGAAGGTGCTCAACCAATTTGAGCTTGGGGCCTGCGGCTGCACCGGCATCTGCTGAGACCTGAAGGCATCCAGGATTGCCGTTAGAGTCTGGCCTAGCTCTGATTGTTGAAAAGGAGTAGGTACTGGAGGCACGGGAGTGGCCGTCGCCGGTTCTGAATGTACCGGAATCTACATGCAAGGTAGATGTTTGGGTTAGGTTGGCTGTTCGAAGGAAGATAATAGACATACTTAATGCGAATTACACATGGGCACACCACTGCTTCCGCTCATTCAGTTTGTCCCCAAATTGAAGAGGTGAGAGGGGTGCACCATGCGGAAGTGGACTTCTTGATCTCAGGATCGTTGCAAGCTGATACCATTTGTAAGACCCCCCCCCCCCCCCCCACTCCGGAACACAAAACACGGCCGAGGGAAGTCTTATGCCCAGGACAGCCGCCTTGCCGAAGCGCCAGCTCACGGGCTAGCCTCCTCCACAAGACGCCTATCCTGCCGGCTAACAAATATCATCAATGCCAACCCATCATCTAAAATACAACAAGAAGCCACCAGATATATATATCCACATAAGTACAGTCCAAATACACACCAAACGAGTGTATAATATCAGAGTAATAAAAGGAAAGGCCCCAAGGGCTACAACAAAACTCGCTCACATCTGTCACTGACGGTTGCGATGGTATCGTAGTATCCTTCCCTGTCGTCCCGGCCGGACTATCCGTCCCCAGCGCCGTGCGCTGCTGCTCCAGGTTGCGCTGCCGCGCCAGGATGCACTCCTAAAAAGGGGATGTAGCAACCGTTAGTCATAAAGACTAAGTGGCTTCACATCCGCTCCCCCGGCGACTCCAAGGCACCGGGCGGAAAGGAAGAAATGGAGCTGCAATATTAGCAATAATAAACAAGCAGGTGAAAGGTAATAGTTGTTCATATGTGTCGGTTGTTTAAGTGCCCACGCACTTTCCATAGCACTATCTAATATGTTCGTAAGCATAAAAGTAGCAGTGGTTATATATATTTGCAAGTATAAGTAACACAGACATAAGCAGAATATTAGAGAACTGAATTGAACTTAACTTATAAGGATGCCCATACAAGCTTATAAGTCAAGGGTCTGCGTATAAAGGTAACTCATCATATAAGGATGCCCATACAAGTTTATATGATGAGGTTCCAATGCGGTGCAATGCAATGATTATGATATGAATGCGGTGCAATGCAATGATTATGATATGAGGACTGACTCATGCACGATTGCTATGTCGACATAGACCTTTAGTTCCCACTTTTCGAGGGTAGCTAACCACTCAGGCGCCCCCCGTCGTGGCCAGACGGTGGCAGTGGCACGGGCTTCGCCACTACTAGGAGGGTATGAACACTACCGGTCCTAGGCCTATGTACGCCTCGACGCTCTTGCTCATAGCAGAGTCCCTGCGTACTACCCGCATTCATGCGGGGTCTTCAAGACGCGGAGGGGATCTATTGGGTAGATGGACACCAAGACATTCCAACCCAACCGGTCTGAGTCTAGCTGCCGGCTTCTGTCGGTGTCACGACTAGCGAGCCCGTAGACCCGCCACAACTTATCCTCCCACGAGGATCTATACTCCATGCGCAATTATGTTTACCTACGTAGTTTGAACACACCATGCGTGCTATCGAGCACCAAGGACTCGCTCCATGAGCCTTACCACCTTCCGCCTCGCGCGGCAACAATCGATGCTAATTAGCATCCAAGACCCCCAACAACTGGGTCCTTTCCTTTTTACCACCGGCTATAACTATAACTTGTGACCCGCACTAAGTTAACCGTGCGGCCCGTTCCGAGTTGATTACTCGTGTGCAGTGGTGTGCGTATAATCATGGACATTATTAAACCAACTCATAGGACTGTGGACTACTTGCGCACATGAGGGCATAACATGTTATTTAACTATGGAATCTATTCAAGCCAAGCTACTGGAATCCCACCATTGGTCATAAATAATTAACAATCCTATACAGAGGATTATTTATCACCTTATGCAAGTATGATTAACCATTCCTATAACAGGAAAACTATTTCTCAATTCTCAAACCCTTAATGACATATATATAAATGAAATCCCATTTACAGGGAATTATTCATCGTCTTCCCAAATGGAATTTAGGGCAAAACACCTTCTCTCCTCCCATGCTCCCTCACAAGGCCACCATGTCTCACGAAACCAACATCCCACGTTCGTATTGAAGCGGGGAGTCGATTGGGGGCACTTTCGCGGCGAACGACGCCCTACGAAGAAAACCCTAACGCGGCCTCAACCTACAGAACTTCATTTCGCTCCCAAATCGACTCAATTGAGTTTGATATCTCGCCTAGGGGGTCTAAGATACTAGCACCAAGGGAGAGGGGTCGGAAGTCACCTGAATCCGGGCCGACGATCGTGGCGGCATGACGACGCTTGGACGAACTCAACTCTTTCCAAGCTAGCTCTTCTTCCAACGGACGCACGAGCTTCTCCACGAATTTTCTTGGCCATAACCCTAAGCGGGGTGGGGGAGAGGTGGAGACAGAGAATGAGAAAGAGAGGGAGGAAGATGGAGTTCTGGAAGAAGACGATGAAGAAGAATAAGAGAAAATGAGATGGCTCGGCCCCTTTCTTTTTGGTTTGCATTAATAGGTCTTGGGACTCCAAACATAAGTGTCACCTCCTTATTGGACTCTATTCCACTGGCTCCCCAAAGATAAAATAAACGAAGAGCAGCCAGGCTCTTTTCTTTTCTTTTTCTCTCGGGAATGATAAGCCCTCCCGTTCGACGTTCGTCGAACGGGAGCAGCTCCCCGTTCGTCGAACGACGAACGGGAGCTGCTCCTTAGCTGAGCGCTCCCCGTTCGACGTTCGTCGAACGGGAGCAGCTCCCCGTTCGTCGATCGACGAACGAGAGCTTCTCCTTAGCTGAGCACTCCCCGTTCGACGTTCGTCGAACGGGAGCAGCTCCCCGTTCGTCGATCGACGAACGGGAGCTTCTCCTTAGCTGAGCGCTCCCCGTTCGACGTTCGTCGAACGGGAGCAGCTCCCCGTTCGTCGCTCGACGAACGGGAGCTTCTCCTTAGCTGAGCGCTCCCCGTTCGATGTTCGTCGAATGGGAGCAGCTCCCCGTTCGTCGCTCGACGAACGGGAGCAGCTTGCGTTCGACGAATTCGACGAATTCGTCGAACGGGAGCTGCTAGCCGAGAACTCTCCACAAATCCATAGGATCCCTATTTGCTCCTCCAGGAATGGGATGTTACACCAGTTCATTTAGTTGTCGATATATAGCCTGTTGCAGCGGTAATGAGAGATTTAGCTCCAAATGACACATAAATTTCAAAATGAAAGAATTTTAGATGTGGTTTGTAGTGAAAGTGAGAGATTTAGCTCCAAATGACACTCAAACTTTAAACAACAATAACGTTTGATCCAGTTGTCTGACTTTACACCACAACACCTTTTCGGAATGAGCTCGGAGCACTACATTCCTTGGAGCACAAGTTTTACCCATTCCAGTTCATTTAGTTGTCGATATATAGCCGGTTGCAGCGGTAATGCGAAATTTTGCTCCAAAAGACACCTTTCCAGAATGAGATAAGAGCCCTAAATCCAATGAAGAACAATTTTAACCCATTCAAGCTCATTTAGAGGGTGATATACAGTGGATTCTACTGGTAATGCGAGATTTTGCTCCAAATGACACATAAAGTTCAAAATGAAAGAATTTTAGATGCGGTTTGTAGCGAAAGTGAGAGATTTAGCTCCAAATGACACTTAAACTTTAAACAAAAATAACTTTTGATCCGGTTGTCTGATTTTACCCCACAACACCTTTTCGGAATGAGCTCGGAGCACTACATTCATTGGAGCACAAGCTTTATATATTCCAGTTCATTTAGTTGTCGATATATAGCCGGTTGCAGTGGTAATGCAAAATTTTGCTCCAAAGGACACCTTTTCAGAATGAGATAGGAGCCCTAAATCCAATGGAGAACAATTTTAACACATTCAAGCTCTTTTATAGGTCGATATACAGTGGGTTCTACTAGTAATGCTAGATTTTGCTCCAAATGACACATAAATTTCAAAATGAAAGAATTTTAGATGCGGTTTGTAGCGAAAGTGAGAGATTTACCTCCAAATGACACTCAAACTTTAAACAACAATAAATTTTGATCTGGTTGTCTGACTTTACCCCACAACACCTTTTCGGAATGAGCTCGGAGTACTACATTCCTTGGAGCACAAGCTTTACCCATTCCAGTTAATTTAGTTGTCGATATATAGCCGGTTGCAGCGGTAATGCGAAATTTAGCTCCAAAAGACACATTTTCTTAATTACATAGGAGCCCTTAGTCCAATGGAGAACAATTTTAACCCATTTAAGCTCATTTAGAGGTCGATATACAGTGGATTCTACTAGTAATGCGAGATTTAGCTCCAAATGACACAAAAATTTCAAAATGAAAGAATTTTAGATGCGGTTTGTAGCGAAAGTGAGAGATTTAGCTCCAAATGACACTTAAACTTTAAACATCCATAACTTTTGATCAGGTTGTCTGATTTTACCCCACAACACCTGTTCGGAATGAGCTCAGAGCACTACATTCATTGGAGCACAAGTTTTACCCATTCCAGTTCATTTACTATTTGATATATAGCCGGTTGCAGCGGTAATGCGAAATTTAGCTCCAAAGGACACCTTTTTAGAATGAGATAGGAGCCCTAAATCCAATGGAGAACAATTTTAACCCATTCAAGCTCGTTTAGTGGTCGATATATAGTGGGTTCTACTAGTAATGTGAGATTTAGGTCCAAATGACACATAAATTTCAACAACAATAATAACTTTTGATCCAGTTGTCTGAATTTACCCCCACAACACCTTTTTGGAATGAGCTCGGAGCTCTATATTTATTGGAGCACAAGTTTTACCCATTCCAGTTCATTTAGTTGTTGATATATAGCCAGTTGCAGCGGTAATGCGAAATTTAGCTCCAAATTAGACCTAAACTTCTAACAACCATAACTTTTGATTTGTATGTTTGATTGTTGCCCACAACACCTATATGGAATATGCTCGGAGGCATACATCCAGTGGAGCAAAATTTTAAACCATTCCAGCTCATTTTAGAGGTTAATATACAGCTAGTTGCAATGGTAATGAGTGATTTTGCTCCTCTTGACACAAACTGTAACAACCATAACTTTTGATCTGGTTGTCTAATTTTTGCGCACAACACCTTTTTGGAATTAGCTCGGAGCCCTACATCTAATGGACAATTTTTTTTACCCATTCTAGTTTGTTTAGTGGTCAATATACAGCCGGGTTGGTAATAAGGTATTTAGCTCGAAAGGAGACCTAAACTTCAAACATCCGTAACTTTTGATCCGGTTGTTAGATTTTCACCCACAGTACCTTTTCATAATGAGATAGGAGCCCTAAATCCAATCTAGAACAATTTTAACCCATTCAAGCTCGTTTAGAGGTCGATATACAGTGAGTTCTACTGGTAATGCCAGATTTAGCTCCAAATGACACAAAAATTTCAAAATGAAAGAATTTTAGATGCGGTTTGTAGCGAAAGTGAGAGATTTAGCTCCAAATGACACTCAAACTTTAAACAGCAATAACTTTTGATCTGGTTGTCTAATTTTACCCCACAACACCTTTTCTGAATGAGCTCGGAGCACTACATTCCTTGGAGCACACGTTTTACCCATTCCAGTTCATTTAGTTGTCGATATATAGCCTGTTGCAGCGGTAATGGGAGAATTAGCTCCAAATGACACATAAATTTCAAAATGAAAGAATTTTAGATGTGGTTTGTAGTGAAAGTGAGAGATTTAGCTTCAAATGAAACTCAAACTTTAAACAGCAATAACGTTTGATCCAGTTGTCTGACTTTACACCACAACACCTTTTCGAAATGAGCTCGGAGCACTACATTTCTTGGAGCACAAGTTTTACCCATTCCAGTTCATTTAGTTGTCGATATATAGTCGGTTGCAAGGGTAATGCGAAATTTTGATCCAAAAGACACCTTTCCAGAATGAGATAAGAGCCCTAAATCCAATGAAGAACAATTTTAACCCATTCAAGCTCGTTTAGAGGGCGATATACAGTGGATTCTACTGGTAATGCGAGATTTTGCTCCAAATGACACATAAATTTCAAAATGAAAGAATTTTAGATGCGGTTTGTAGCGAAAGTGAGAGATTTAGCTCCAAATGACACTTAAACTTTAAACAACAATAACTTTTGATCCGGTTGTCTGATTTTACCCCACAACACCTTTTCGGAATGAGCTCGGAGCACTACATTCATTGGAGCACAAGCTTTACATATTCCAGTTCATTTAGTTGTCGATATATAGCAGGTTGCAGCGGTAATGCAAAATTTTGCTCCAAATGACACCTTTTCAGAATGAGATAGGAGCCCTAAATCCAATGGAGAACAATTTTAACACATTCAAGATCTTTTATAGGTCGATATACAGTGGGTTCTACTGGTAATGCTAGATTTTGCTCCAAATGACACATAAATTTCAAAATGAAAGAATTTTAGATGCGGTTTGTAGCGAAAGTGAGAGATTTACCTCCAAATGACACTCAAACTTTAAACAACAATAAATTTTGATCTGGTTGTCTGACTTTACCCCACAACACCTTTTCGGAATGAGCTCGGAGTACTACATTCCTTGGAGCACAAGCTTTACCCATTCCAGTTCATTTAGTTGTCGATATATAGCCGGTTGCAGCGGTAATTCAAAATTTAGCTCCAAAGGACACCTTTTCTTAATTAGATAGGAGCCCTAAATCCAATGGAGAACAATTTTAACCCATTTAAGCTCGTTTAGAGGTCGATATACAGTGGATTCTACTGGTAATGCGAGATTTAGCTCCAAATGACACAAAAATTTCAAAAAGGAAAGAATTTTAGATGCGGTTTGTAGCGAAAGTGAGAGATTTAGCTCCAAATGACACTTAAACTTTAAACATTCATATTTTTTGATCAGGTTGTCTGATTTTACCCCACAACACCTGTTCGGAATGAGATCGGAGCACTACATTCATTGGAGCACAAGTTTTACCCATTCCAGTTCATTTACTTTTCGATATATAGCCGGTTGCAGCGGTAATGCGAAATTTAGCTCCAAAGGACACCTTTTTAGAATGAGATAGGAGCCCTAAATCAAATGGAGAACAATTTTAACCCATTCAAGCTCGTTTTGTGGTCGATATACAGTGGGTTCTACTAGTAATGTGAGATTTAGGTCCAAATGACACATAAATTTCAAAATGAAAGAATTTTAGTTGCGGTTTGTAGCGAAAGTGAGAGATTCAGCTCCAAATGACATTTAAACTTTGAACAGCAATAACTTTTGATCCAGTTGTCTGAATTTACCCCCACAACACTTTTTTGGAATGAGCTCGGAGCACTACATTTATTGGAGCACAAGTTTTACCCATTACAGTTCATTTAGTTGTCGATATATAGCCAGTTGCAGCGGTAATGCGAAATTTAGCTCCAAATTAGACCTAAACTTCTAACAGCCATAACTTTTGATTTGCATGTTTGATTGTTGCCCACAACACCTATATGGAATATGCTCGGAGGCATACATCCAGTGGAGCAAAATTTTAAACCATTCCAGCTCATTTTAGAGGTTAATATACAGCCAGTTGCAATGGTAATGAGTGATTTTGCTCCTCTTGACACAAACTGTAACAGCCATAACTTTTGATCTGGTTGTCCGATTTTTGCGCACAACACCTTTTTGGAATTAGCTCGGAGCCCTACAACTAATGGAGAATTTTTTTTACGCATTCTAGTTTGTTTAGTGGTCAATATACAGCCGGGTTGGTAATAAGGTATTTAGCTCGAAAGGAGACCTAAACTTCAAACATCCGTAACTTTTGATCCGCTTGTTAGATTTTCACCCACAGTACCTTTTCATAATGAGATAGGAGCCCTAAATCCAATGTAGAACAATTTTAACCCATTCAAGCTCGTTTAGAGGTCGATATACACTGGGTTCTACTGGTAATGCGAGATTTAGCTCCAAATGACACAAAAATTTCAAAATGAAAGAATTTTAGATGCGGTTTGTAGCGAAAGTGAGAGATTTAGCTCCAAATGACACTCAAACTTTAAACAGCAATAACTTTTGATCCGGTTGTCTGATTTTACCCCACTGTTGAGTCCAAAATCGCACCTCCGAAGTAAATTGGAGGCTGCGGGTTGCCGGTTACTTTTTAGGTGGAGAAAACGAGACCGCTAGCAGCGGTCAAGGACAGACTTCGCCCGTCACGGCGAATGCCACTCCTGTGATGGGCTTTCCTTTGATTAAAAAGAAGCGGTTACAGCGGGTTACAAGTGCAGGAAAGATGAAGCCGGCCGGTCAAACAGTCCGCAAGACGGGAAACTCGAGACCGCAGCTCAAACAAGCGAGCTCCTGGATTCGAGTGTGCCTGTCTTGTGAACAGTGCCGCCCCCTATTTATAGGCTCGAGGGCCTACCCGAACGGGCAGGGATAAAATAACCTCCTGCTCGGTTACAGGAGAGACGGGCAGGCGGTGACGGGATACACAAAGAAGAAAAGAAAGAAGCCGCTCGGCTTGGTGGCTTGCCCTTCCGACCTGTCTGACCAGAGGCTGAGGATGACCCGACCAAGGTGACGATGCAATCCGAGCGGTCTCCGTCTTGAGACCGCGGCTTATTCTTTGGATTCAAACCTTGGCTCTCTATGGCACAACTTGGGCGGTCTCCTCCTTGAGATCGCGGATCGCCTTCTTGCCTTGGGTTTTGACAATCTTCAATCTTGGGGTCGGTCAGAAGTGACATCAGACCGCCCGGCTTGGTTTACCCTAGACTGAGAGCCGCTGATCCTAGAACCCAGCGGCTTGATTTAGAAGCCTGCACGGTTCTGAGAATGATTCAACCCGAGAAGCGGTTTTCCGGGTAAACATAATCCCCGCATATTTTCAAATCTCAAGAAAATTTCAAAAATATTAGCTTTATCCGGGAGGCCGCATCCGACTTGTCCTGAACTCTATAAGAGAGCCTGAGAACTCATTCTGCAAAATTTCTCCTGAAATCACGGGATACGATTTGCCGGTTGCGGTTAGAGTTCTTAAGACCGGTGATTCAACAATAATGGACTTCCTAGCGACCGTTATAGACCGCGTGGTCCCTGTTGGAGATAAAAAGAAAGGGGAGGAAAGCAAAAAGCGCGAAATAGTGGAGAATTCGAAGAAGGTGGGAGAAGGAGAATGGAAAAGGAAGAAAGAAAAGGAGAAGCAGCACAGGAGAGACCAGAAAAAGGGGGAGCGGTCTGAGAAGCCCGCAACGGATAATTCAAAGTCCGTTGTGGACTTAACTACCCCCAAGACTCCTGCAAAGCCCGGAGCGGACAACTTGGGGCTTCCTCCCAACGACTCACCGGTTCCTTCAGGCGACCCAGACCTACACGCCGTCAGCCCGCTGAATAAAGGGGAAGCCGCCCCCTCTAGTAAAGTGGATTCTGGCAGCTCTTTAAAGAAAGCCGGCGAGACCTACTCGTTCGGCATGGAAATCACCCCATCCGGGAATGCTCATTTGTTGGTCAAGGATATGGGGGAGGAGGCGGTTAACTCTCCAAAGCCAGGCGACCTGACTACTCCTCTATCCGTGGACGACTATCCCAGCACCTCCAAAAAAATTAGTCCAGCTTTGGGTAAGAAAGGGAAGAAAAGGAAAAAGACTGGGTCAGTGGCCGATCGAATAACCAAGAAGGTTAAGATGCTA
This sequence comes from Dactylorhiza incarnata, assembly GCA_033032865.1. Taxonomy (NCBI): domain Eukaryota; kingdom Viridiplantae; phylum Streptophyta; class Magnoliopsida; order Asparagales; family Orchidaceae; genus Dactylorhiza; species Dactylorhiza incarnata. The sequence goes on along the minus strand of JAWHQI010000107.1, from coordinate 1,608,979 downwards.
GTATCCAAGGAAAAGGTGGCTTTCAAGAAACCGGCCGAGTCCCGCCTCCAAAATAATCCACGACTGAAAGAGGAGCCTGGCTTGGCGGTCACCCCATCCGCTAAGGTGAATGACTCGCCGGCTACCCTGATGTGAAATCGGGCGGCCTGCTTCTGGACTCGGCGAGCATTCTATCATTAGCAGAATTTTTAAGGGAATGGATGAGCTAGAGAGCCGAGATAAGCTTCTTGACAGCCCTGTGACTTCAAAACGAACTGACCCCCTATTGATAATAAAGCCCGGCCTGAGGAGCCAGCTCAGAAAGAGGTCGAAGAGCGAGAAGCTGCTACTCGGGCCGCCCTGGAGGCCGAGCAGAAGGCGAAGGAACTTGAAGAGGTACTGAAGGCGCGGGAGGAGGTTTCCCTGGCGATGACTGGGAAGGACATAATGATGGTGAAGAAGGAGGGGGCGAGACGGGCTTTAAACAAGCCGCTGCGGCCTGATCCTTTTGCGCCAGGTAAGCGCCCCGCGGGTTATAAAGCTGTCCGTTTCTTCATTCAGCGGCCACGTCAAAATAAATTACTGAACCCGCCGCCAAGCTTTTTCCCTTTAGCTGTCTGGTCCTCTTCCGCTAGGCAGAGTAAAGAGAGAATCTGGCGTGAACAACAACAGAGGATGGACTCGGAACAGTCTAGGCGGCCTGTGCGCCCAAGCATTGATATTATATATATATATATTTATATATAGCGATGCATGCTCTTTATTTTACATAACCGCGCGGCTTCTTGTAGATAGCGAAAATCAATCTGTGAAGCCGGGCGACCTTGTGGCCAGCCTGCCTCCATTAGTCCCCCCGGTGTTGACCTATACAACGGCTTCGCGAGAAGGGCAGCCATTGTTTGATCATCTCGAGGAAGACTTAGCAAATCTGAGGGTCCGTTTGAAGGAGGTAGAAGAACGAGAAGTCGTTATTCAAGCCACCCTGGAGGCCGAGCAAAAGGCGAGGAAAAAGGCTGAAGAGGCGCTGAAGGCACAGATGGATACCGACAAGAAATCCTGGACAGAGAGGGAGAAAGGCCTGGAGATGCAGCTGGAGGCCGCCCGAGCTGCAGTGGAGACTGAGAAGAAGGCCAAGATTGCACAAGTCGCCATTCTGACCGCTCAGTTTGAGAAGGAGAAGAAGATGTCTGCCAAGTTTAAGGATGACTCAAAGTATTATCAAGATAATTTTTTGCGGTTAACTAGAGAAGTCGCTGGAGGCCGGCGAAGTATGAATGATGGGATGCAGGTTTCTAACCGCCCGACGGTTGGGGCGGGCTCGAATCCTCCCCTGGTTAGAGCGGCTGACCCAATGATCGATGAGGCCGCCGGAACCCCTCGTATGGTTAATGCTCCGCGGGTTGAGAGGGATGCCGGGCGGCTTCATAGCACGATCAACCACATCCATTATCATACCAGCCAGAGTTACTCTCTTCTGAACCATACTAGCGACCAGGTCACGCGGCTTCATAGAGAGGACATCTCCCCCGAACACCGAAAGCCGTGAACGGCTTTCTAGAACAATGTGTATCATGGACAATGCTTCTTTCTGCGTCATATCTTTTATTTGAATAACCCTTGTGGGTTCTTGTTTAATCGTTGTACTTTGTGTTCTGTTCAAATTCTCTATATTTTATCCGAACTGATTACTGGTCGCGCGATCTGTGATGTATGCTTGCACCTGATTTCCTGAATGCCCTTGGTTCTTTTATTTTTCTGGTAAATCTGACCATGCAGGCTGTTGACTGTGCGGTTAGAATGTGTAGCCGCGATATAATTTTGCTATTCGCAGATCGTCAAAATCTATAAGTAGGGACCTTTCGAAGTCATTTTTACGATTTCAAATGGCGCGATCTAAGACCAAGTCGCAGCGACCCGTCAAGGTTAAAGCCGTTCGAACAGATGCGGCCTTGGCCTTTCACTCGGCGGAAAACCCGGAGTGCCGTCTCACCCAAACCGAGCTAGACGAATTCAGAGCTAGACGAATTCATTGCGAGACATATGGCAGGGAGTGATCTTCACGCGCGGCTTCCTTTGCGCGACGAGTGGATTAACTCTTCCAACCCGGATCAGATAGCCGTTCCTGTCGACCATTTTGAATATGGCTTCATGTTTCCGCTGCCACATGAAGTCATCGCCATTTTTGACCACTATGGGGTTGTACCCGGCCAGCTTCCACCGAACTCCATAGCATCCATATATAGCTTTATTTTGTATCTGCGGTTCGAGCGGACCAGATTTTCCATTGATCTATTTAGGAAAGTATTTTCGGTGCGGGTTGTCCCCGACGTGGGGACTTCAACTTTCACGGGGCATCTCTACTTTGGCTGTCACGGACTGAAGGTCATCAATTTGGCGAACAAGGTCTCGAACTGGTCGGAGCGGTTTGTAATGTTCGAAGGCAACTTCGGACTATTGCGAGTAGACCCGCAAGTTCGGGGGGAAGAAGCTTTCCAAACCCCTCAAGTCGGAAACATCGAGTTGGATACCTTCGCGTTCCTCGAGAACGAGCGGTTAGATATCAATCACTACATTCCGCTGTTCTCAGAGCCGGGGGACGTCCTCCCCGAAGATAGTAGGTTCCTCTCAACCCGCCTGTATATGACCGCGCGGACTGTTTTATTTAAAATTTTGATTTCATCTTACAGCTGCCCACATTGTCCCCGCGAACAAGCCGGTCACCCCGGTCGGCCCGGTTTTGACCCAGAGGGAAAGGAGGCAGCAGCAAAACAGGTCGCCATCATCGGAGGAAGAGAGCCCAGCCTCTTCTGATGAATACGAGTTTCTACGTTCCTGCGGGAACCCGCCCAATCTGCAGGGCAACCCAACTATCCTCTGGCACAGGGACAGAAGTCGCATCCGGGTATCCACCGCACTTCCTTCATGGGGGAGTGAGAAAACTAGCCGCCATGCGCTAGCTGCCTGGGTCGCGATGTATGGTCGAAAGACCTTAAAGAAGCTGAAGAAAGTTCCCGAAGAAGAGCTTCCCCGGCTAGCTGCACAAGTCGGTGCATGGGGGTTTGTGGCCAATCACTTCATGGCCTTATCGTACAGGCGGCTGGTTTTCGCTCAGAAATATCTAGAAAAGAAGCATGAAGAGTAGGTCGCGGAGAACGCGCGGCTTCAAGGGATCGTGGCGGTGAGTTTTCCAAATGATGACGCGGTTTGTTTTGTTCAGCCCAAGCGACCTAATTTATTTTTCCTTTTGCAGAAACAATATGAGGTGACCAACCCAGCCTTCCAGGATGAGGTGTTGCCTCATGTGGCCCAAGGAATTAAAAAAGCTTTGGGCCTCCTGGGAGACCGGGGCAGTCTGTGCGAAGGCTTCGAGGGCACTACTTTTTCTGACCTGTTCCCTGCCTTGAAGGACCAGCTTGATGAAATTAGCCGCAGGCAGAAAGGAAAAGTCAAGGTGGGTGAAGAGGCTGAAGCCGACGCGAGTAGGGAAATTATAATTCATCAAGGAGGCGATGAAGGTGATAGAGCTGCTGAGGAGGTCGATGCGGATGACGACGCTGATGATGATGATGAGGATGATGAGGACAGTTTGTCCTCTGGAACAACTGGCTCCGCGAGTAAGACCGGGCGGTCTAGTGATAACAGCTCATCGGATTCTTCCTCGATAAGCGAAGGCTATTCGCCTGAAGTTGACATTGATGGTGAGGGCTCGAATTCCCCTGTCAAGAAGAAAAAGAAGTCAGCAGACTAGTGCCTTTGTTTAAATTTACTTTTGTGTAACTACCGGTTTTGATTTTTTTTTTGTTAGCCGGGCGGTTAATATTTTGTTAACACATATTTTGAAGAATGAAAGGAAATTTTACCTGTCTAATTGCCCATCTATTGTTACTTACTTGTGGTTGCTATCTTGTCTCTCTTTTTTTTTCTTTACCTTCTGCTCTTTATGATTGAACCGTGCGGCTGCCCTGATCCGAGTATAAGTGATAATCGATGATCTCGTACGGTCTATATACAACCCGCGCGATTACTCATTTAAATCTCAGGATATCCGATTTCTGATAGTATAAACAATAAATGATAGACTCGTGCGATTATAATTCAAACCGGGCGGCTTCTTATCTGAATTCAGAGATATCTCATCCTTGCTGAATAATTAATTTGCACGGTTAGAATATAATCCTGGCGAGTAATCCATTGAATCCAGAGATAACTTCTTGCCAAGAGATAGATCAACCCGCTCGGTTAGAAAGCAACCCGGGCGACCATATATCTAGATCCAGAAATATCCAAACTTGATTAATATAAGAGATAGATAGACCCGCCCGGTTAGAATGCCACCCGGGCGTCCATATATCCTCAATCAGACCATTTGGCTTAAAAACGCAGACCGCCCGGTCTTAATATCACAACCCCTTATTAGGGTAGACAAACACCTGCACCTGTTCTAATAATATCTTTCTCGAATGGTTTATATAATATTAGCTGATAATCCGTACGGACTGCATATAATTTGTGTTGTCAGTAGCTTTGATATTTGCAATGAGAATCATAATTGCTTGATTGAAAAGAGCCTGTTATTAGACGAATGGATCGAATTGAAAACCATAAAGAAAGATTCACGATCCAAATGACGAGGTCGACCGGTCATGACTATGCTCGACCCCCCGATACTTGCCTTGTGATAATTTAATGGTGTCCTGTTTATTTCAAACCGTCCGATCTGAAAATCAGACCGCATGACATCTTTGGGACCTATTTATTTTAAACCGCCCGGTTTAATAATCAGACAGCCAGATAATCCTGATACCTGCTTATTTCAAACCGCCCGGTTTGAGTATCAAGTCGGCCGGTTTGTGATGTACATAAGAGTCCTGCCTTTTTTTTTCTAAATGGTCTATAATGACCATATAAGATGAGATAATTCCCTGTAACGAAATAAAAGATGACTATAGACTCAGATGACCAAGTGGGCAGGTGGGCCTAGGCGGCGAACATTGCTTTCCTCAAGTGGTCATAAGAGCTGTAGAAATAAAGAAAATGACAAGTACTGTTGAGTCCGAAATCGCACCTCCGAAGGAAATCGGAGGCTGCGGGTTGCCGGTTACTTTTTAGGTGGGGAAAACGAGACCGCTAGCAGCGGTCAAGGCTAGACTTCGCCCGTCACGGCGAATGCCACTCCTGTGACGGGCTTTCCTTTGATTAAAAAGAAGCGGTTACAAGTGCAGGAAAGAAGAAGCCGGCCGGTCAAACAGTCCGCAAGACGGGAAACTCGAGACCGCAGCTCAAACAAGCGAGCTCCTGGATTCGAGTGTGCGTATCTTGTGAACAGTGTCGCCCCCTATTTATAGGCTCGGGGGCCTGCCCGAACGGGCAGGGATAAAATAACCTCCTGCCCGGTTACAGGAGAGACGGGCAGGCGGTGACGGGATACACAAAGAAGAAAAGAAAGAAGCCGCTTGGCTTGGCGCCTTGCCCTTCCGACCTGTCTGACCGGAGGCTGAGGATGACGCGACCAAGGTAATGATGCAATCTGAGCGGTCTCCGCCTTGAGACCGCGGCTTGTTCTTTGGATTCGAACCTTGGCTCTCTATGGCACAACCTGGGCGGTCTCCTCCTTGAGACCGCGGATCGCCTTCTTGCCTTAGGTTTTGACAATCTTCAATCTTGGGGGCGGTCAGAAGTGACATCAGACTGCACGGCTTGGTTTATTCTGGATTGAGAGCCGCTGATCCTAGAACCCAGCGGCTTGATTTAGAAGCCCGCCCGGGTCTGAGAATGATTCAACCTGAGGAGCGGTTTTCCGGGTAAACATAATCCCCGCATATTTTCAAATCTCAAGAAAATTTTGAAAATATTAGCATTAACCGGGAGGCCGCACCTGACTTGTCCTGAACTCTATAAGAGAGCCCGAGAACTCATTCTGCAGAATTTCTCCTGAAACCACGGGGTACTATTCACAAGTTGCGGTTAGAGTTTTTAAGACCGGTGATTCAACAATAATGGACTTCCTAGAGTCCGTTATAGACCGCGTGGTCCCTGTTGGAGATAAAAAGAAAGGGGAGGAAAGCAAAAAGCGCGAAATAGTGGAGAAGCCGAAGAAGGTGGGAGAAGGAGAACGGAAAAGGAAGAAAGAAAAGGAGAAGCAACACAGGAGAGACCGGAAAAAGGGGGAGCGGTCTGAGAAGCCCGCAACGGATAATTCAAAGTCCGTTGTAGACTTAACTACCCCCAAGACTCCTGCAGAGCCCGTAGCGGACAGCTCGGGGCTTCCTCCCAACGACTCATCGGTTCCTTCGGGCGATCCAAATCTACAAGCCGTCAGCCCGCTGAATAAAGGGGAGGCCGCCCCCTCTAGTAAAGTGGATTCTGGCAGCTCTTTAAAGAAAGCCGGCGAGACCGACTCGTTCGGCATGGAAATCACCCCATCCGGGAATGCTCATTTGTTGGTCAAGGATATGGGGGAGGAGGCGGTTAACTCGCCAAAGTCAGGCGACCTGATTACTCCTCTATCCGTGGACGACTATCCCAGCACCTCCAAAGAAATTAGTCCGGTCTTGGGAAAGAAAGGGAAGAAAAGGAAAAAGACCAGGTCAATGGCCGATCGAATAACCAAGAAGATTAAGATGCTAGTATCCAAGGAAAAGGAGGCTTTCAAGAAACCGGCCAAGTCCCGCCTCCAAAATAATCCGAGACTGAAAGAGGAACCTGTCTTGACGGTCACCCCATCCGCTAAGGTGAATGATTCGCCGGCTACCCCTGATGTGAAATCGGGCGGCCTGATTCTGGACTCGGCGAGCAGTCTATCATTTAACGGAATTTTTAAGGGAATGGATGAGCTGTAGAGCCGAGATAAGCTTCTTGACAGCCCGGTGACTTCAAAATGAACTGACCCCCCCATTGATAATGCAGCCCGGCCTGAGGAGCCCGCTCAGAAAGAGGTCGAAGAAAGAGAAGCTGCTACTCGGGCCGCCCTGGAGGCCGAGCAGAAGGCGAAGGAACTTGAAGAGGTACTAAAGGCGCGGGAGGAGGTTTCCTCGGCGATGACTGGGAAGGAGATAATGATGGTGAAGAAGGAGCGGGCGAGACGGGCTTTAAACAAGCCGCTGCGCCCTGATCCTTTTGCGCAAGGTAAGCGCCCCGCGGTTTATAAAGCTGTCCGTTTCTTCATTCAGCGGCCACGTCAAAATAAATTACTGAACCCGCCGCTGAGCTTTTTCCCTTTAGCGGCCATGTCCTCTTCCGCTAGGCAGAGTAAAGAGAGACTCTGGCGTGAACAACAACGGAGGATGGACCCGGAATAGTCTAGGCGGCCTGTGCTCCCAGGCATTGATCTTATATATATGTATATATTTATATATATATATATATATATAGTGCTGCATGCATTTTGCTTTATATAACCGCGCGGCTTCTTGTAGATAGCGAAAATCAAACCGTGAAGCCGGGCGACCTTGTGGCCAGCCTGCCTCCATTAGTCCCCCCGGTGTTGACCTATACAGCGGCTTCGCGAGAAGGGCAGCCGTTGTTTCATCATCTCGAGGAAGACTTAGCAAATCTGAGGGTCCGTTTGAAGGAGGTGGAAGACCGAGAAGCCGCTATTCAAGCCACCCTGGAGGCCGAGCAAAAGGCGAGAAAAAAGTCTGAAGAGGCGCTGAAGGCACAGATGGAGATCGACAAGAAATCCTGGACAGAGAGGGAGAAAGGCCTGGAGATGCAGCTGGAGGCCGCTCGAGCTGCAGTGGAGACTGAGAAGATGGCCAAGATTGCACAAGTCGCCATTCTGACCGCTCAGTTTGAGAAGGAGAAGAAGATGTCTGCCAAGTTTGAGGATGACTCAAATTATTATCAAGATAAATTTTTGCGGTTAACTAGAGAAGTCGCTGGAGGCCGGCGAAGTATGAATGATGGGATGCAGGTTTCTAGCCGCCCGACTGTTGGGGCGGGCTCGAATCCTCCCCTGGTTAGAGCGGCTGACCCAATGATTGATGAGGCCGCCGGAACCCCTCATATGATTAATGCTACGCGGGTTGAGAGGGATGCCGGGCGGCTTCATAGCACAATCAACCACATCCATTATCATACCCGCCAGATTTACTCTCTTCTGAACCATACTAGCGACCAGGTCGCGCGTCTTTATAGAGAGGACGTCTCCCCCGAACACCGCTAGCCGTTAACGGCTTTCTAGAATAATGTGTATCATGGACAATGCTTGTCTCTGCGTCATATCTTTTATTTGAATAACCCGTGTGGGTTCTTGTTTAATCGCTGTACTTTGTGTTCTGTTCAAATTCTCTATATTTTATCCGAACTGATTACAGGTTGAGCGATCTGTGATGTATGCTTGCACCTGATTTCCTGAATACCCTTGGTTCTTTTATTTTTCTGGTAAATCTGACCATGCAGGCCGTTGACCGTGCAGTTAGAATGTGTAGCCACGATATACTTTTGCTATTCGCAGATTGTCAAAATCTATAAGTAGGGACCTTTCGAAATCATTTTTACGATTTCAAATGGCGCGATCTAAGACCAAGTCGCGGCGACCCGTCAAGGTTAAAGCCGTTCGAACAGATGCGGCCTTGGCCTTTCATTCGGCGGACCACCCAGAGTGCCGTCTTACCCAAACCCAGCTAGACGAATTCATTGCGAGACATATGGCAGGGAGTGATCTGCTCGCGCGGCTTCCTTTGCGCGACGAGCGGATTAACTCTTCCAACCAGCATCAGATAGCCGTTCCTGTCGACCATTTTGAATATGGCTTCAAGTTTCCGCTTCCACTTGAAGGCATCGCCATTTTTGACCACTATGGGGTTGTACCCGGCCATCTTTCACCGAATTCCATAGCATCCATATATAGCTTTATTTCGTATCTGCGGTTCGAGAGGACCATATTTTCCATTGATCTATTTAGGAAATTCTTTTCGGTGCGGGCTGTCCCCGACGTGGGGACTTCAACTTTCAGGGGGCATCTCTACTTTGGCTTTCACGGACTGAAGGTCGTCAATTTGGCGAACAAGATCTCGAACTGGTAGGAGCGGTTTGTAATGTTCGAAGGCAACTTCGGACTATCGCAAGTCGACCCGCAAGTTCGGGGGGAAGAAGCTTTCCAAACCCCCCAAGTCGGAAAGATCGAGTTGGACACCTTCGTGTTCCTCGAGAACGAGCGGTTAGATATCAATCACTACATTCCGCTGTTCTCAGAGCTGGAGGACTTCCGCCCCGAAGATAGTAGGTTCCTCTCAACCCGCCTGTATATGACAGCGCGGACTGTGTTATTTAAACTTTTGATTTCATCTTACAGCTGCCCACATTGTCCCTGCGAACAAGCCGGTCACCCCGGCCGGCCCGGTTTTGACCCAGAGGGAAAGGAGGCAGCAGCAAAACAGGTCGCCATCATCAGAGGAAGAGAGCCCAACCACTTCTGATGAATACGACTTTCTACGTTCCTGCGGGAACCCGCCCGATCTACGGGGCAACCCAACTGTCCTCTGGCACAGGGACGGAAGTCGCATCCGGGTATCCACCGCACTTCCTTCATGGGGGAGTCAGAAAACTAGACGCCATGCGCTAGCTGTCGGGGCCGCGATGTATGGTCGAAAGACCTTAAAGAGGCTGAAGAAAGTTCCCGAAGAAGAACTTCCCCGGCTAGCTGCACAAGCCGGTGCATGGGGGTTTGCAGCCAATCACTTCATGGCCTTATCGTACAGGCGACTGGTTTCCGCTCAGAAATATCTGGAAAAGAAATATGAAGAGCAGGTTGCAGAGAACGCGCGGCTTCAAGGGATCGTGGCGGTGAGTTTTCCAAATGATGATGCAGTTTGTTTTGTTTAGCCCGAGCGACCTAATGCATTTTTCCTTTTGCAGGAACAATATGAGGTGACCAACCCAGCTTTCCAGGATGAGGTGTTGCCTCATGTGGCCCAAGGAATTAATAAAGCTTTGGGCCTCCTGGAATACCGGGGCGGCCTGTGCGAAGGCTTCAAGGGCACTACATACTTTTTTTGACCTCTTCCCTGCCTTGAAGGACCAGCTTGATGAAATCAACCGCAGGCAAAAAGGAAAAGCCAAGGTGGGTGAAGAGGCTGAAGCCAACGCGAGTAGGGAAATTGTAATTCATCAAGGAGGCGATGAAGGTGTTAGAGCCGCTGAGGAGGTCGATGTGGATGACGACGCTGATGATGATGAGGAGGATGATGAGGACAGTTTGTCCTCTGGAACGACCGGCTCCGCGAGTAAGACCGGGCGGTCTAGTGATAGTGGCTCATCGGATTCTTCCTCGACAAGCGAAGGCTATTCGCCTGAAGTTGACATTGATGGTGAGGGCTCGAATTCCCCTGTCAAGAAGAAAAAGAAGTCGGCAGACTAGTGCCTTTGTTTAAATTTTACTTTTGTGTAACTGCCGGTTTTGATTTTTTTTGTTAGCCGGGCGGTTAATATTTTGTTAACACATATTTTGAAGAATGAATGGAAATTCTACCTGTCTAATTGTTCATCTATTGTTACTTACTTGTGGTTGATATCCTGTCTCTGTTCTTTTTTTTTACCTTCTGCTCTTTATGATTGAACCGTGCGGCTGCCCTGATCCGGGTATAAGTGATAATCGATGATCTCAGACGGTCTATATACAACCCGCGCGATTACTCGTTTAAATCTCAGGATATCCAATTTCTGATAGTATAAACAATAACTGATAGACTCGTGCGATTATAATTCAAACCGGGCGGCTTCTTATCTGAATTCAGAGATATCTCATGCTTGCTGAATAATAAATTTGCGCGGTTAGAATATAATTCTAGCGAGTAATTCATTGAATCCAGAGATAACTTCTTGCCAAGAGATAGATCAACCCGCCCGGTTAGAACATATTCCGGGCGACCATATATTTAGATCCAGAGATATCGAGACTTGGTTAATATGAGAGACAGATAAACCCGCTCGGTTAGAAAGCAACCCGAGCGACCATATATCTAGATCCAAAAAATATCCAAATTTGATTAATATAAGAGATAGATAGACCCGCCCGGTTCGAATGCCACACGGGCGTCCATATATCCTCAATCAGACCGTTTGGCTTGAAAGCGCAGACCGCCTGCTCTTAATATCACAACCCCTTATTAGGGTAGACGAACACATGCACCTGTTCTAATAATATCTTTCTTGAATGGTTTATACAATATTAGCTGATAATCGTGCGGACTGCATAATTTGTGCGGTCAGTAGCTTTGATATTTGTAATGAGAATCATAATTGCTTGATTGAAAAGAGCCTGTTATTAGCCGAACGGATCGAATTGAAAACCATAAAGACAGATTCACGATCCAAATGACGAGGTCGACCAGTCATGACTATGCTCGACCCCCCGATACTTGCCTTGTGATATTTTAATGGTGTCTTGTTTATTTTAAATCGTCCGATCTGCTTATTTCAAACCGTCCGGTTTGAGTATCAAGTTGGCCGGTTTGTGATGTACATAAGAGTCCTTCTCTTTTTTTCCAAATGGTCTATAATGACCATATAAAATGAGATAATTCCCTGTAACGAAATAAAAGATGACTACAGACTCAGATGACTAAGTGGGCAGGTGGGCCTAGGCGGCGAATATTGCTTTCATCAAGTGGTCATAAGAGCTGTAGAAATACAGAAAAAGACAAGTACAGACCCAGATGACCAAGTGGGCAGGTGGGCCTAGGCGGCGAACATTGCTTTCCTCAAGTGTTCATAAGGGTTGTAAGCGACTCAACTGCTCTCTTGCCAAGGGCTACAAGCCGAGTTGATCATGGGCAGGTGGGCCTAGGAGGCGAACATTGCTTTCCTCAGAGAGATCAACTCAGTTGTGGGTCCCGCTTAGGCATCACTTGAGAGTACCTAGGAGTATTCGATGGTCACAGACTAAGATGATCAGTTGGGCAGGTGTGGTTATGTCGCGGGGGCTATACCGACATTGATTTCCTCAGAAAGATCATCAAAGCTGTAACTGTATCCCTCTCGGGGCATGATAGAGCCAACATTCACCTAGACCTCCCTTGATGCAGGGGGTGTGTCGGATATCAGCCGGGATCCAAGGTTCCGAAGACCACCGCACGGGAATTGGAAAGCTACAACTACACGTGTGCGAAAACTCCCCGCTACACATGATCTTCATGGTTTTACGCTAATGACTACAATCCGAGGGGGTTCGAGCAGAACTTGGCGATGTCTCCATGGCTCAGTGAGGTTGATATATAAGAAAATGTAAAAAGGAAACATCAGACATGGAGAAGTGTCAGTATGAGGCTTCTTATTAAAATATCTAAAAAATTACAGGAAAGTAAAGAAGACATTTTAAGGATAGAACCGTTTTAGATCGTCGCCGCTCCAGGTGAGCGAGATGTCTTCTCCTTCACTTGTTTGGAGGCGGTAAGCCCCACTTTTTAGTGCTTCCTTGACGATGAAAGGTCCAGCCCAATTAGGATTAAGCTTCCCAACGTTGCCTGCTCTGGCTGCTGCATCAACTTTCTTTAGCACAACGTCCCCGACTGCAAAATGCTTTACCCTAACATTTTTGTCAAAGTACTTTACCATCCTCCTTTTAACTTCTTCCTGTCTGATTGTTGCCTCGTCCTGGAGCTCTTCGATCAAATCCATACTATACTTGATAGCCTCATCATTGTCTTCTATCCATGCTTCTCCTCCTTCTTTTGCATACATAACTCTTGGAGTGAACACCTCAAATTCTACAGGAACAACAGCTTCTGAGCCATGGGATAATTTGAATGGTGTCTCCCTCGTAGCCGAAGATGGAGTGGTACGAAGAGTCGAAAGGATGGAAGGAAGTTGGTCTGCCCAATTTCCTCTCTGGTTTAAGACCCTCTTCATCAGAAGTTGCTGGATCTGTCGATTTGCTGCTTCTACCTGACCATTTGTTCTTGGATGATGTACCGAAGCAAACCGAAGATCAATTCCCACCTGGTCACAAAACTTTATCATCTCTGGATTGTTAAATTGCGGACCATTGTCAGTGACAATTGCTAACGGAATTCCACGCTGGCAGACTATCTCTCCCCAGATAAAGTTCCTGATAATTTGAGTTGTAGTTCTCGCTAATGCCTTCGCCTCAATCTATTTGCTGAAGTAAGCAATCATTACGATAATAAAGCGACGCTGGCCGCTGGCTGTTGGGAAGGGTCCGATAAGATCCATCCCCCAAACTGCAAAGGGCCATGGTGCAGTTATTGATCGGAGCGACTGAGCAGGCAAATGTTGAAGAGGAGCGAACTTTTGACACTGAACACATCGCTTGGCGAATGCTTCAGCATCCTTCCTCATGGTTGGCCAAAAATACCCCTGCCTTAAGATTCTTTTCTCCAGAGTCTTTGCTCCTGAATGGCTACCACTCTCCCCGGAATGAACTTCCTGAAGTATGGTTGGGATTTCATCCTCCGAAACACATCGTGCTGAGGGAGAGATCGAAGTCTTTCTGTAGAGAACTCCCGCTATCAGATAATAGTACGCCGTCTTCCTTTTGAATCTTCTTCGATCTTTGATGGAATGATGTAACTCTCCTTTTGACAGAAACAGCTCGTAAGGATCCTTCCACGAAGGGTTCTGATCAATTTGCATAAGTTCTGCTTCATCTGTTGCCGGATGGAAAAGTTCAAAGGTCACTCCCCCCGGATGGAAGACCGAACTTTGACAACTCATCTGCTTCCTCATTTTGCATTCTTGGGATGTGTTCGATAATAAATGACTTGAATCTTCCTATTTCCTTTTTGGCTAACAATAGATATTTTCTCAGAATTGGCTCCCTTGTCTCATAATTCCCCAAGACATGGGAGGCCATCACTAGTGAATTAGTTCTAATATGTACATATTCTATGCCCAGCTCTCTCGCAAGCCTCAGCCCAGCCAGAAGTGCTTCATATTCTGCTTGTTTATTCGTAACTGGAAAGAAGAACTTGATAGCTTGCTCCAGCCTGATGCCATTTGGATTGATCAACACTACTCCGGCTCCCACGGAGTTTCTGCCAGAAGCCCCATCTACATAAATGACCCAAGCCAGAGGAGATTGTACCACCTGCTCAGGACTAGGTTCTGTTGTATAAACCAAGAAATCTGCCAAGATTTGCGCTTTGATTGCTGTTCGAGGGATGTATAATATCTCAAATTCACTTAGTTCAATATCCCATTTAGCTAACCTCCCTGAATGGTCTGGCTTCTCAAGAACTTTTTTTAAAGGATGATCTGTAATAACTTGGATAGAATGAGCCTGAAAATAAGGACGAAGCCTTCATGCAGACATAACCAGGGCCAAGGCCAGTTTCTCCAAGATCGAATATCTGGTTTCTGCATCTTTGAGAATATGGCTGACATAGTATATTGGAAACTGCCGCTTCTTTTCCTCCCGAACGAGGACAGAACTCACCGCATCCGGTCCGACTCCCAGATATAAGAATAACATTTCTCCCTCACGAGGACTTTGGAGTAGCGGAGTTGAAGTTAACTGTTCCTTCAGCTGCTCAAAAGCCTTGTTACACTCCTCGCTCCATTCGAACCTTGATCCCCCTTGCAGTGTTTTAAGGAATGGGGCACTTTTTTCTCCGGATTTGGAGATAAACCTGCTCAATCCTGCCAATCTCCCCCCGAGTTGCTGAACTTCTTTGGTATTTCGAGGAGGAGTCATATCAAGGATGGCCTTCACCTTATCTGGATTTGGTGCAAGGCCATCAGGAGTTAAGAGATGCCCAAGAAATTTTCCTTTGCTTGCCCCAAACACACATTTCAATGGGTTTAATTTTAACTTGAACCTCCGTAGAGTAGCGAATGTCTCTACGAGGTCTTTCAAGTGCAATGAGAATGTTTTACTTTTTAGAAGAAGGTCGTCAACATAAATTTCGAGATTCCTGCCTTTTTGATGCTTAAAGACGGTATCCATCATTCTTTGGTATGTTGCGCCCGCGTTTTTAAGACCGAAGGGCATTACGAGATAGCAGTAACACCCATCGTTTGTGATAAATGAGGTATGCAGGATGTCAGGTTTGTGCATTTTAATTTGATGATACCCGGAGAAGGCATCGAGGAAACTCATAAAACCATACCCAACCGCGGAATCAACTAAGACATCTATCCGAGGCAGAGGGTACCAATCTTTAGGGCACGCTTTATTAAGTTTGGTGAAGTCCACGCACATGCGCCACTTCCCCCCAGATTTCTTAACCATTACAACATTCGACATCCACGTGGGATATTGAATTTCAGAAATGAAACCCGCTTTCAGGAGTTTTGAAACCTCCTCTCTGATGGGCAACGCCAGCTTGGTCGCCACTTCTCTCTTCTTTTGTTGGACGGGCTTGAACTCAGGAGATACATTCAGATGATGATAAGCCACGTCTGGATCCAATCCAGGCATATCCTCCGCTGACCAAGCGAAGATATCCAGATTCTCCAACAGGCAGGAGATTAGCTCCATTTTCTCCTCCTCCGGTAACTCAGCGTTGATAACCAGCTTCTTTTCTTCCCCCTCAGCAATAGGAACTTCTTGGGTCGCTTGGGCAGGTTCCAAGTGAGCCCCTTCTCGATCTTTTCCTTCCTTGGCAGCCCTTGAGGATTCAGCAATTTCCAGAACTTCAGCCATGGCCTCGGGAAGTGAAACGTCCGTGATCATGTTGACAGTTCGGACATAGCACTCCCGAGCCACCTTTGGGTTGCTTCTAACCCGATACTACTTTCCTTCGGCAATGAACTTGAGAGCAAAGTGAAAGGTAGACACTACTGCCCTGTATGCATTAAGAATTGTCCTCCCGAAGATGGCGCAGTAATTGCTCGGGGCATCCACCACCACGAAATTGATTAGCTTTATTACTCCTCCAAGAGTGACCAGGAGCTTTACTGAACCCTCTACTTCTTTCTTCTCCCCAGAAAAACCGTAAAGGGGCCCATCGGTGGAAAGCAAAGGCTTTCCGGTCTTCAGGGCTTCGAAAGTCGGGCAGAAAAGGAGATTGACGGAGCTGCCTGTATCAATCAGAATCTTGTGGACTGTATAATTTTCGATGACGGCTTTGATGACCACCGCATCGTCGAAAGGGTTGGCATTGGGGGGAAAGTCATCCTGACCAAAGGTGACAATAGTGCTTTTGGGGGGGGGGGGGGGGGGAGAACTTGTAGTGGCTGCCACTTCCTGCTTCAAAACTCTCGCGATGCTGGATTTGTGAGATGATTCCGCTCTAGCTCCTCCATGAATACAATAGATGACCCCTAAGGGGCCCACATCATTGACTTCGACGCATTCAGTGGACGGGTGGATGTCACCATAGCAGCCGGCGTCTTCGACGTCGGCGCATTCCCAGGTTACTTCTACTGTTTCTTTCTCTTTTCTCTTCTCGGCAGTTGGTTTGGCAATTGCATCTTTCCGAACTAGACCCCGGAGTTTTCCTTCTCCCAGGAGTCTCTCTATCAGCAAACGAAGGGCCCGACAGTCTTCGGTTAGATGCCCCCCTTCTTTATGATATTCACAATAAAGGTTCGGATTTCGACTGTGGATATCCGACTTTAGAGGAGCAGGCCTTTTGAAATCTGGCCTCTTTTGTAGAATCTGGACAACTTCGTCCATGGTGACGTTTAAGGGAGTGAATGACTCTTGCGAGTCATCATATTGAGTGGATGCAATGACTGGAGGTGGCTGCGCGGTATACTGTTGTAAGTATACCGGCATGATTTGCGGAAGAGGAGCAGATGGAGCGGGAGTGATGGCCAACGGTGGTTTCTGATCTTGAAACCGCTGATGGCCCATGAATGGTTGCTTATTTTTGTAGTTTCTCCCCCTTTGGGAACGGGGTTCAAAGTGGGACTGAT
The DNA here is from genome assembly GCA_033032865.1 of Dactylorhiza incarnata. Taxonomy (NCBI): domain Eukaryota; kingdom Viridiplantae; phylum Streptophyta; class Magnoliopsida; order Asparagales; family Orchidaceae; genus Dactylorhiza; species Dactylorhiza incarnata. The sequence continues at coordinate 1,592,179 of JAWHQI010000107.1, read as the reverse complement.
TTGATGGAGGATGATGGAAGGATGAATTTGACTGCTCCTTGTCTCTTACCAGCTTTGCGACGTAGCCCGGATTGCTCTTCTCTCCTCTAATGAACATATTTGCTAAACTTATCATTTCCTAATAAGTTCGAGGCTCCCTTATATTCGCTTCAAATTTTAGGGGGCCCTCTCTTAAACCATGAATGAGGGCAACCCTATACAACTCTGGATCCACATTCTGGACTTCCATGATCTCCTTCTGGAAGCGGTCTACGAAACGAGCCCACGTCTCGTCTTCCCGCTGGTTTATATCGAAAAGGGCCGCCGGCCACTTTTTCTCTTCCTTGAGGTAGAGAATCTCAGCAGGAATTCCCTTCGCAGCTCAGCGAAACAACTGATTGACCTGGGGTGCAACCCGTAAAACCACTCCCTTGCTTGTCCTTCAAAGGAGGTCACAAGAAGCTTGCACTTAGTCGCATCAGTTAAGGTTCTAAGAGCGATGGCTGACTCGAAGGCTTGTAAATGAACCGTGGGATTAGTCTCCCCATTGAAAGCTGGCAGGAGAGGCTCTCTGAAATTATTAGGGGCAGGCTCCCCTCGGACTTCGTCCACAAAGGGAGAAGTTTCTTCCATATCTTCATATAGAGGAGCAGGATAACAAGCCGCCGGAGCTGCGGCTACTCGCGGGCAAGCCGCCTAGTAAGTCGACCGGGCAGCAGCTTCTGGCGGGTAGGAGTGATGAATAGGAACTTCAAGCGGGCAGGAGAGACGGGCTGCGCCCTCCTGCGGGTAAGAAAGGCGGGCAGCATGAGAAGCCGCCCCCTGAAAATCAAGGGCCCGAGCCGGCATGCTGTGCACGGCTTCCTGATAGAAGTTTTTCCTAGCCGCAAAACCTTCTTGCTGAGATTGGAGGTTGGCGGCTTATGGTAGCGGGTAAGGTGGAGGTGGAGGAGGAACTGGAGTCACCACCTGATTAACCGTGGTTTGCTGTGGAACTAACCGCTCGGTTAATAGGGCCAAAGTCTGGCTGATTGCGTCCAACCGCTGATCAGTCGCCCTCTGAGCCCGCTCGGCTTCTCTTCTGGATTGCTCCAAGGCTTCCCACAAAGAGTCCTCACTATGATCGGAGCGGTCTCCAAGGGGGAACTGGCGGTCTGACATTATGGCAAAGAGGATTTCACCGAAAATCCGCGATCTGAAGGTCGCGTGTTTCTGTTGAGCTGAAATCGCACCTCCGAAGGAAATCGGAGGCTGCGGGTTGCCGGTTACTTTTTAGGTGGAGAAAACGAGACCACTAGCAGCGGTCAAGGCCAGACTTCGCCCGTCACGGCGAATGCCACTCATGTGACGGGCTTTCCTTTGATTAAAAAGAAGCGGTTACAAGTGCAGGAAAGAAGAAGCCGGCCGGTCAAACAGTCCGCAAGATGGGAAACTCGAGACCGCAGCTCAAACAAGCAAGCTCCTGGATTCGAGTGTGCGTATCTTGTGAACAGTGCCGCCCCCTATTTATAAGCTCGGGGGCCTGCCCAAACGGGCAGGGATAAAATAACCTCCTGCCCGGTTACAGGAGAGACGGGCAGGCGGTGACGGGATACACAAAGAAGAAAAGAAAGAAGCCGCTTGGCTTGGCGGCTAGCCCTTCCGACCTGTCTGACCAGAGGCTGAGGATGACGCGACCAAGGTGATGATGCAATCCGAGCAGTCTCCGCCTTGAGACTGCGGCATGTTCTTTGGATTCGAACCTTGGCTCTCTATGGCACAACCTGGGCGGTCTCCTCCTTGAGACCGCGGATCGCCTTCTTGCCTTGAGTTTTGACAATCTTCAATCTTGGGGGCGGTCAGAAGTGGCATCAGACCGCCCGGCTGGGTTTATTCTGGATTGAGAGCCGCTGATCCTAGAACCCAGCGGCTTGATTTAAAAGCTCGCCCGGGTCTGGAATGATTCAACCCGAGAAGCGGTTTTCCGGGTAAACAAGTACAGACCCAGATGACCAAGTGGGCAGGTGGGCCTAGGCGGCGAACATTGCTTTCCTCAAGTGGTCATAAGGGCTGTAAGCGACTCGACTGCTCTCTTGCCTAGGGCTACAAGCCGAGTTGATCAATTGGGCAGGTGGGCCTAGGCGTCAAACATTGCATTCCTCAGAGAGATCAACTCAGTTGTGGGTCCTACTTAGGCATCGCTTGAGAGTACCTAGGAGTATTCGATGGTCACAGACTAAGATGATCAGTTGGGCAGGTGTGGTTATGCCGCGGGGGCAATACCGGCATTGCTTTCCTCAGAAAGATCATCAAAGCTGTAACTATATCCCTCTCGGGGCATGATAGAGCCAACATTCACCTAGACCTCCCTTGATGCAGGGGTGTGTCGGATATCAGCCGGGATCCAAGGTTCCGAAGACCACCGCACGGGAATTGGCAAGCTACCACTACACGTGTGCGAAAACTCCCCGCTATACATGATTTTCATGGTTTTACGCTAATAACTACAATCCTAGGGGGTCCGAGCAGAACTTGGCGATGTCTCCGTGGCTCAGTGAGGTTGATATATAAGAAAATGTAAAAAGGAAACATCAGACATGGAGAAGTGACAGTATGAGGCTTCTTATTGAAATATCTAAAAAATTGCAGGAAAGTAAAGAAGACATTTTAAGGATAGAACCGTTTGAGATCGTCACCGCTCCAGGTGCGCGAGATGTCTTCTCCTTCACCCATTTGGAGGCGGTAAGCCCCACTTTTTAGTGCTTCCTTGACGATGAAAAGTCCAGCCCAATTAGGATTTAGCTTCCCAATGTTGCCTGCTCTGGCTGTTGTATCAACTTTCTTTAGCACAACGTCCTAGACTGCAAAATGCTTTACCCTGATATTTTTGTCAAAGTATTTTGCCATCCTCCTTTTAACTTTTTCCTGTCTGATTATTGCCTCGTCCTGAAGTTCTTCGATCAGATCCAGACTATACTTGATAGCCTCATCATTGTCTACTATCCATGCGTCTCGTCCCTCTTTTGCATACACAACTCTTGGAGTGACCACCTCAAATTCTACAGGAACAACAGCTTCCGAGCCATGAGATAATTTGAATGGTGTCTCCCTTGTAGCTGAAGACGGGGTAGTACGAAGAGTCCAAAGGATGGAGGGAAGCTGGTCTGCCCAATTTCCTTTTTGATTCAAAACTCTTTTCATCAGGAGCTGCTGGATTTGCCTGTTTGCTGCTTCTACTTGACCATTGGTCCTTGGATGATGTACCGAGGCAAACCGAAGATCAATTCCTACCTGATCACAAAAGTTTATCATCTCTGGATTATTGAATTGTGGACCATTATCAGTGACAATTGCCAGTGGAATTCCATGCCGGCAGACTATTTCTCCCCAGATGAAGTTTCTGATAATTTGGGTTGTAGTTTTTGCCAATGCTTTTGGCTCAATCCACTTGCTGAAGTAGTCGATCATCACAATGATAAAACGACGCTGGCCGCTGGCTATTGGGAAGGGTCCGATAAGATCCATCCCCCATACTGCGAAGGGCCATGGCGCAGTTATTGATCTGAGTGACTGAGCAGGCAAATGCTGAAGAGGAGCGAACTTTTGACACTGAACACAACGCTTGGCAAATGCTTTAGCATCCATTCTCATGGTTGGCCAAAAATACCCCTGCCTTAAGATTCTTTTCTCCAGAGTCTTCGCTCCTGAATGGCTACCACACTCACCGGAATGAACTTCCTGGAGTACGGTTGGGATTTCATCTTCTGAAACACATCGTGCTGAGGGAGAGATCAAAGTCTTTCTGTAGAGAACTCCTGCTATCAAATAATAGTATGCCGCCTTCCTTCTAAATTTTCTCCTTTCTTTGATGGAATGATGGAACACTCCTTTTGACAGAAACAGCTCGTAAGGATCCTTCCACGAAGGGTTCTGATCAATTTGCATAAGTTCTGCTTCATCTGTTGCCGGATGGAAAAGTTCAAAGGTCACTCCCCCGGATGGAAGACCGAACTTTGACAACTCATCTGCTTCCTCATTTTGCATTCTTGGGATGTGTTCAATAATAAATGACTTGAATCTTCCGATTTCCTTTTTGGCTAACAGCAGATATTTTCTCAGAATCGGCTCCCTTGTCTCATAATTCCCCAAGACCTGGGAGGCCATCACCAGTGAATCAGTTCTAACATGTACATATTCTATGCCCAGCTCTCTCGCAAGCCTCAGACCAGCCAGAAGTGCTTCATATTCTGCCTGGTTATTTGTAACTGGAAAGAAGAACTTGATAGCTTGCTCCAGCCTGATGCCATTTGGACTGATCAACACTACTCCGGCTCCCACGGAGTTTCTGCCAGAAGCCCCATCTACATAAATGACCCAAGCTAGAGGAGATTGTACCACCTGCTCAGGACTAGGTTCTGTTGTATCTACCAAGAAGTCTGCCAAGATTTGCGCTTTGATTGCTGTTCGGGGGATGTATGATATCTCAAATTCACTTAGTTCAATAGCCCATTTAGCTAACCTCCCTGAATAGTCTGGCTTTTCAAGAACATTTTTTAAAGGATGATCTGTAATAACTTGGATAGAATGAGCCTGAAAATAAGGACGAAGCCTTCGTGCAGACATAACCAGGGCCAAGGCCAGTTTCTCCAAGATCGAATATCTGGTTTCTGCATCTTTGAGAATATGGCTGACATAATATATTGGAAACTGCCTCTTCTTTTCCTCCCGAACGAGGACAGAACTCACCGCATCCGGGCCGACTCCCAGATATAAGAATAACATTTCTCCCTCACGAGGACTTTGAAGTAGTGGAGTCGATGTTAACTGTACCTTCAGCTGCTCAAAAGCCTTGTTACACTCCTCGCTCCATTCGAACTTTGATCCCCCTCGCAGTGTTTTAAAGAATGGGGCACTTTTATCTCTGGATTTGGAGATAAACCTGCTCAATCCTGCCAATCTCCCCCAAGTTGCTGAACTTCTTTGGTATTTCGAGGAGGGGTCATATCAAGGATGGCCTTCACCTTATCTGGATTTGGTGCAAGGCCATCAGGAGTTAAGAGATGCCCAAGAAATTTTCCTCTGCTTGCCCCAAACATACATTTCAATGGGTTTAATTTTAACTTGAACCACCGTAGAGTAGCGAATGTCTCTACGAGGTCTTTTAAGTGCAATGAGAATGTTTCACTTTTTAGAAGGAGATCATCAACGTAAACTTCGAGATTCCTGCCTTTTTGATGCTTAAAAACGGTATCCATCATTCTTTGGTATGCCGCGCCCGCGTTTTTAAGACCGAAGGGCATTACGACATAGCAGTAACACCCATCATTTGTGATAAATGAGGTATGCGGGATGTCAGGTTTGTGCATTTTAATTTGATGATACCCGGAGAAGGCATCGAGGAAACTCATAAAACCATACCTAACCGCGGAATCAACTAAGACATCTATCCGAGGCAGAGGGTAGCAATCTTTAGGGCACGCTTTATTAAGTTTGGTGAAGTCTACGCACATGCGCCACTTCCCACCAGATTTCTTAACCATTACAACATTCGACATCCACGTGGGATATTGACTTTTAGAAATGAAACCCGCTTTCAGGAGTTTTGAAACCTCCTCTCTGATGGGCAACGCCAGCTTGGTCGCCACTTCTCTCTTCTTTTGCTGGACGGGCTTGAACTCGGGAGGTACATTTAGATGATGACAAGCCACGTCTGGATCCACTCCTGGCATATCCTCCGCTGACCAAGCGAAGATATCCAGATTCTCCAACAGGCAGGAGATTAGCTCCACTTTCTCCTCCTCCGGCAACTCAGCGTTGATAACCAGCTTCTTTTCTTCCCCTTCAGCAATAGGAACTTCTTAGGTCGCTTGGGCAGGTTCCAAGTGAGCCCCTTCTCGATCTTTTCCTTCCTCGGCAGCCCCTGAAGACTCAGCAATCTCCAAAACTTCAGCCACGGCCTGGGGAAGTGGAACGTCGGTGATCATGTTGACAGTTCAGACGTAGCACTCCCGAGCCACCTTTGGGTTGCTTCTGACCCGGTACTGCCTTCCTTCGGCAACGAACTTGAGAGCAAGGTGAAAGGTAGACACTACTGCCCTATATGCATTAAGAATTGGCCTCCCGAAGATAGCGCAGTAATTGCTCGGGGCATCCACCACCACGAAATTGATTAGCTTTATCACTCCTCCAAGAGAGACCAGGAGCTTTACCGAACCCTCTACTTCTTTCATATCCCCAGAAAAACAGTAGAGGGGCCCGTCGGTGGAAAGAAAAGGCTTTCCGGTCTTCAGGGCTTCGAAAGTCGGGCGGAAAAGGAGATTGACGGAGCTGCCAGTATCAATCAGAATCTTGTGGACTGTATAATTTTCGATGACGGCTTTGATGACCACCGCATCGTCGAAAGGATTGGCATTGGGGGGAAGGTCATCCTGACCAAAGGTGACAATAGTGCTTTCAGGGGGAGAACATGTAGTGGCTTCCATTTCCTGCTTCCGAACTCTCACGATGCTGGATTTGCGAGATGATTCCGCTCCAGGTCCTCCATGAATAGAATAGATGTCCCCTAAGGGGCCCACATCATTAACTTCGACGCATTCAGTGGAAGGGTGGATGTCACCATCGCATCCGGCGTCTTCGACGTCGGCGCATTCCCAGGTTACTTCTACTGTTTCTTTCTCTTTTCTCTTCTCGGCAGTTGGTTCAGCAATTGCATCTTTCCGAACTAGACCCCGGAGCTTTCATTCTCCCAGGAGTCTCTCTATCAGCAAACGAAGGGCCCGACAGTCTTCGGTTAGATGCCCCCTTCTTTATGATATTCACAATAAAGGTTCGGATTTCGACTACGGATATCCGACTTCAGAGGAGCAGGCTTTTTGAAATCTGGCCTCTTTTGTAGAATCTGGACAACTTCGTCCATGGTGACGTTTAAGGGAGTGAATGACTCCTGCGAGTCATCATATTGAGTGGATGGAATGACTAGACGTGGATGCGCGGTATACTGTTGTAAGTATACCAGCATGATTTGCGGAAGAGGAGCGGATGGAGCAGGAGCGATGGCCAACGGTGGTTTCTGATCTTGAAACCACTGATGGCCCATGAATGGTTGCTTATTTTTGTAGTTTCTCCCCCTTTGGGAACGGGGTTCAAAGTGGGACTGATTTGATGGCAGATGATGGAAGGACGGATTTGATTGCTCCTTGTCGCTTACCAGCTTTGCGACGTAGCCCGGATTGCTCTTCTCTCCTCTAATGAACATATTTTCCAAATTTATCATTTCCTGATAAGTTCTAGCCCTTATATTCGCTTCAAATTTTAGGGGGCCCTCTCTTAAGCCATGGATGAGGGCAACCTTATACAGCTCCGGATCCACATTTTGGACTTCCATGATCTCCTTCAGAAAGCGGTCTACGAAACGAGCCCACGTCTTATCTTCCCGCTGCTTTATATCGAAAAGGGCCGCCGGGCCACTTTTTCTCTTCCTTGAGGTAGAGAATCTCAGCAGGAATTCCCTTCGCAGCTCAGCGAAACAACTGATTGACCTGGGGTGCAACCCGTAAAACCACTCCCTTGCTTGTCCTTCAAAGGAGGTCACAAGAAGCTTGCACTTTGTCGCATCAGTTAAGGTTCTAAGAGCGATGGCTGACTCGAAGGCTTGTAAATGAATCGTGGGATCAGTCTCCCCATTGAAAGCTGGCAGGCGAGGCTCTCTGAAATTATTAGGGGCAGGCTCCCCTCGGACTTCGTCCACAAAGGGAGAAGTTTCTTCCATATCTTCATATAGAGGAGCAGGATAATAAGTCGCCGGAACTGCGGCTAATCGCGGGCAAGCCGCTTGGTAAGAGGATCGGGCAGCAGCTTCTGGCGGGTAGGAATGACTAGTCGCGCCCTCTTGTGGGTAGGAAACGAGGGCAGCATGAGAAGCCGCCCCGTGGAAGTCGAGGACCCGAGCCGGCATGCTTTGCGCGGCTTCCTGATAGAAGTTTTGCCTAGCCGCAAAACCTTCTTCCTGGGGCTGGAAGTTAGCGGCTTGTGGTAGCGGGTAAGGAGGAGGTGAGGAGGAACTGTAGTCACCGCCTGATTAACCGCGGTTTGCTATGGAACTAACCGCTCGGTTAATAGGGCCAAAGTCTGACTGATTGCGTCTAACCGCTGATTAGTCGCCCTCTGAGCCCGCTCAGCTTCTCTCCTGGATTGCTCCAAGGCTTCCCACAAAGAGACCTCGCTGTAATCGGAGCGGTCTCCAAGGGGGAACTGGCGGTCTGACATTATGGAGAAGAGGATTTCACCGACAATCCGCGATCTGAAGGTCGTGTTTTTCTGTTGAGTCCGAAATCGCACCTCCGAAGGAAATCAGAGGCTGCGGGTTGCCGGTTACTTTTTAGGTGGAGAAAATGAGACCGCTAGCAGCGGTCAAGGCCAGACTTCGCCCATCACTGCGAATGCCACTCCTGTGACGGACTTTCCTTTGATTAAAAAGAAGCGGATACAGCGGGTTATAAGTGCAGGAAAGAAGAAGCCGGCCGGTCAAACAGTCCGCAAGACGGGAAACTCGAGACCGCAGCTCAAACAAGCGAGCTCCTAGATTCGATTGTGCCTGTCTTGTGAACAGTGCCGCCCCCTATTTATAGGCTCGGGGGCCTGCCCAAACGGGCAGGGATAAAATAACCTCCTGCCCGGTTACAGGAGAGACGGGCAGGCGGTGACGGGATACACAAAGAAGAAAAGAAAGAAGCCGCTCGGCTTGGCGGCTTGCCCTTCCGACCTGTCTGACCAGAGGCTGAGGATGACGCGACCAAGGTGACGATGCAATCCGAGCGGTCTCCGTCTTGAGACCGCGGCTTGTTCTTTGGATTTGAACCTTGGCTCTCTATGGCACAACCTGGGCGGTCTCCTCCTTGAGACCACGGATCGCCTTCTTGCCTTGGGTTTTGACAATCATCAATCTTGGGGGCGGTCAGAAGTGACATCAGACCGCCCGGCTTGGTTTACCCTGGACTGAGAGTCGCTGATCCTAGAACCCAGCGGCTTGATTTAGAAGCCCGCCCGGGTTTGAGAATGATTCAACCCGAGAAGAAGTTTTCCGGGTAAACACCCACAACACCTGTTCGGAATGAGCTCGAAGCACTACATTCATTGGAGCACAAGTTTTACCCAGTCACGTTCATTTAGTTGTCGATATATAGTCGGTTGCAGTGTAATGCGAAATTTAGCTCCAAAGGACACCTTTTCAGAATGAGATAGAAGCCCTAAATCCAATGGAGAACAATTTTAACCCATTCAAGCTCGTTTAGAGGTCGATATACAGTTGGTTCTACTAGTTATGTGAGATTTAGGTACAAATGACACATAAATTTCATGATGTGGTTTGTAGCGAAAGTGAGAGATTTAGCTCCAAATGACACTTAAACTTTGAACACCAATAACTTTTAATCCGGTTGTCTGATTTTACCCCACAATACCTTTTCGGAATGAGCTCGGAGCACTACATTCATTGGAGCACAAGTTTTACCCATTCCAGTTCATGTAGTTGTCGATATATAGCCAGTTGCAGCGGTAATGCGAAATTTAACTCCAAATTACACCTAAACTTCTAACAGCCATAACTTTTGATTTGTATGTTTGTTTGTTGCCCACAACACCTTTACGGAATATGCTCGGAGGCATATATCCACTGGAGCAAAATTTTAAACCATTCCAGCTCATTTTAGAGGTCAATATACAGCCGGTTGCAATGGTAATGAGGGATTTTGCTCCTCTTGACACAAACTGTAACAGCCATAACTTTTGATCTGGTTGTCCGATTTTTGCGCACAACACCTTTTTGGAATTAGCTCGGAGCCCTACATCTAATGGAGAAATTTTTTTACCCATTCTAGTTTGTTTAGTGGTCAATATACAACCTGGTTGGTAATAATGTATTTAGCTCGAAAGGAGACCTAAACTTCAAACATCCGTAACTTTTGATCCGGTTGTTAGATTTTCACCCACAATACCTTTTCATAATGAGATAGGGGTCCTAAATCCAATGTAGAACAATTTTAACCCATTCAAGATCGTTTAGAGGTCGATATACATTGGGTTCTACAGGTAATGTGAGATTTAGCTCCAAATGACACAAAAATTTTAAAATGAAATAATTTTAGACGCGGTTGGTAGCGAAAGTGAGAGATTTAGCTCCAAATGACACTCAATCTTTAAACAGCAATAACTTTTGATCCGGTTGTCTAACTTTACCAAACAACACCTTTTCGGAATGAGCTCGGAGCACTACATTCCTTGGAGCACAAGTTTTACCCATTCCAGTTCATTTAGTTATCGATATATAGCCGGTTGCAGTGGTAATGTGAAATTTAGCTCCAAAGGACACCTTTTCAGAATGAGATAGGAGCCCTAAATCCAATGGAGAACAATTTTAACCCATTCAAGCTCATTTAGAGGTCGATATACAGTGGATTCTACTGGTAATACGAGATTTTGCTCCAAATGACACCTAAATTTCAAAATGAAAGAATTTTAGATGCGGTTTGTAGCGAAAGTGAGAGATTTAGCTCCAAATGACACTTAAACTTTAAACATCAATAACTTTTGATCAGGTTGTCTGATTTAACCCCACAACACCTTTTCAGAATGTGCTCGGAGCACTACATTCATTGGAGCACAAGTCTTACCCATTCCAGTTCATTTAGTTGTCGATATATAGCCGGTTGCAGCGGTAATGCAAAATTTAGCTCCAAAGGACACCTTTTCAGAATGAGATAGGAGCCCTAAATCCAATGGAAAACAATTTTAACCCATTCAAGCTCGTTTAGAGGTCGATATACAGTGGGTTCTACTGGTAATGCGAGATTTTACTCCAAATGACACATAAATTTCAAAATGAAAATTTTTTGGATGCGGTTTGTAGCGAAAGTGAGAGATTTAGCTCCAAATGACACTTATACTTTAAACAACAATAACTTTTGATCCAGTTGTCTGATTTTACCCCAAAACACCTTTTCGGTATGAGCTCGGAGCACTACATTCATTGGAGCACAAGCCTTACCCATTCCAGTTCATTTAGTTGTTGATATATAGCCGGTTGCAGCGGTAATGCGAAATTTAGCTCCAAAGGACACCTTTTCAGAATGAGATGGGAGCCCTAAATCCAATGGAGAACAATATTAACCCATTCAATCTCGTTTAGAGGTTGATATACAGTGGTTTCTACTGGTAATTCGAGATTTTTCTCCAAATGACACATAAATTTCAAAATGAAAGAATTTTAGATGCGGTTTGTAGCGATAGTGAGAGATTTAGCTCCAAATGACACTCAAATTTTAAACAGCAATAACTTTTGATCCGGTTGTCTGATTTTACCCCCACAACACCTTTTCGGAATGAGCTCGGAGCACTACATCCCTTGGAGCATAAGTTTACCCAATCACGTTCCTTTAGTTGTCGATATATAGCCGGTTGCAGCGGTAATGCGAAATTTAGCTCCAAAGGACACCTTTTCAGAATGAGATAGGAGCCCTAAATCCAATGGAGAACAATTTTAACCCATTCAAGCTCATTTAGAGGTCGATATATAGTGGGTTCTACTAGTAATGTGATATTTAGGTCCAAATGACACATAAATTTCAAAAGAAAGAATTTTAGATGCAGTTTGTAGCGAAAGTGAGAGATTTAGCTCCAAATGACACTTAAACTTTGAACAACAATAACTTTTGATCCGGTTGTCTGATTTTACCACACAACACTTTTTCGGAATAAGCTCGGAGCACTACATACATTGGAACACAAGTTTTACCCATTCCAGTTCATTTAGTTGTCGATATATAGCTAGTTGCAGCGGTAATGCAAAATTTAGATCCAAATTACACCTAAACTTCTAACAGCAATAACTTTTGATCTGTATGTTTGATTGTTGCCCACAACACCTTTACGGAATATGATCGGAGGCATACATCCAATGGAGCACAATTTTAAACCATTCCAGCTCATTTTTGAGGTCAATATACAGCCGGTTGCAATGATAATGAGGGATTTTGCTCCTCTTGACACATAAACTGTAACAGCCATAACTTTTGATCTGGTTGTCCGATTTTTGCGCACAACACTTTTTTGGAATGAGCTCGGAGCCCAACATCCAATGGAGAACAATTTTTACCCATTCTAGTTTGTTTAGTGGTCAATATACAGCCGGGTTGGTAATAAGGTATTTAGCTCGAAAGGAGACCTAAACATTAAACATCCGTAACTTTTGATCCGGTTGTCAGACTTTCACCCACAATACCTTTTCATAATGAGATAGGAGCCCGAAATCCAATGGAGAACAATTTTAACCCATTCAAGCTCGTTTAGAGGTCGATATGTTGTGGGTTCTACTGGTAATGCGAGATTTTGCACCAAATGAAACATAAATTTCAAAATAAAAGAATTTTAGATGTGGTTTGTAGCGAAAGTGAGAGATTTAGCTCTAATTGACACTCAAACTTTAAACATCAATAACTTTTGATCCGGTTGTCTGACTTTACCCCCACAATACCTTTTTGGAATGAGCTCGGAGTACTACATTCCTTGGAGCACAAGTTTTACCCATTCCAGTTCATTTAGTTGTCGATATATAGCCGGTTGCAGCGGTAATGCGAAATTTTGCTCCAAAGGACACCTTTTCAGAATGAGATAGGAGCTCTAAATCCAATGGAGAACAATTTTAACCCATTCAAGCTCGTTTAGAGGTCGATATACAGTGGATTCTACTGGTAATGCGAGTTTTTGCTCCAAATGGCGCTTAAATTTCAAAATGAAAGAATTTTTGATGCGGTTTGTAGCGAAAGTGAGAGATTTAACTCCAAATGACACTTAAACTTTAAACAGCAATAACTTTTGATCCGGTTGTCTGATTTTACCCCACAACACCTTTTCAGAATGAGCTCGGAGCACTACATTGATTGGAGCACAAGTTTTACCCATTCCAATTCATTTAGTTGTCGATATATAGCCGGTTGCAGTGGCAATGCGAAATTTTGTTCCAAAGGACACATTTTCAGAATGAGATAGGAGCTCTGAATCCAATGGAGAACAATTTTAACACATTTATGCTCGTTTAGAGGTCGATATACAGTGTGTTCTACTGGTAATGCGAGATTTAGCTCGAAATGACACAAAAATTTCAAAATGAAAGAATTTTAGATGCTTGTAGCGAAAGTGAAAGAGTTAGCTCCAAATGACACTCAAACTTTAAACAACAATAACTTTTGATCCGTTTGTCTGATTTTACCCCACAACACCTGTTCGGAATGAGCTCGAAGCACTACATTCATTGGAGCACAAGTTTTACCCAGTAACGTTCATTTAGTTGTCGATATATAGCCGGTTGCAGCGGTAATGCAAAATTTAGCTCCAAAGGACACCTTTTCAGAATGAGATAGGAGCCCTAAATCCAATGGAGAACAATTTTAACCCATTCAAGCTCGTTTAGAGGTCGATATACAGTGGGTTCTACTAGTAATGTGAGATTTAGGTACAAATGACACATAAATTTCAAAATGTAAGAATTTTTGATGCGGTTTGTAGCGAAAGTGAGAGATTTAGCTCCAAATGACACTTAAACTTTGAACAACAATAACTTTTGATCCGGTTTTCTGATTTTACACCACAACACCTTTTCGGAATGGGTTTGGAGCACTACATTCATTGGAGCACAAATTTTACCCATTCCAGTTCATTTAGTTGTCGATATATAGCCAGTTGCAGCGGTAATGCGAAATTTAGCTCCAAATTACACCTAAACTTCTAACAGCCATAACTTTGATTTGTATGTTTGATTGTTGCCCACCACACCTTTACGGAATATGCTCGGAGGCATACATCCAATGGAGCACAATTTTAAACCATTCCAGCTCATTTTAGAGGTCAATATACAGCCGGTTGCAATGGTAATGAGGGAGTTTGCTCCTCTTGACACATAAACTGTAACAGCCATAACTTTTGATCTGGTTTTCTGATTTTTGCGCACAACACCTTTTTCGAATGAGCTCGGAGCCCTACATCCAATGGAGAACAATTTTTACCCACTCTAGTTTGTTTAGTGGTCAATATACAGTCGGGTTGGTAATAAGGTACTTAGCTCGAAAGGAGAACTAAACTTCAAACATCCGTAACTTTTGATCCAGTTGTCAGATTTTCACCCACAATACCTTTTCATAATGAGATAGGAGACCAAAATCCAATGGAGAACAATTTTAACCCCTTCAAGCTCATTTAGAGGTCGATATACAGTGGATTCTACTGGTAATGCGAGATTTTGCTCTAAATGACACATAAATTTCAAAATGAAAGAATTTTAGATGTGGTTTGTAGCGAAAGTGAGAGATTTGGCTCCAATTGACACTCAAACTTTAAATAGCAATAACTTTTGATCCAGTTGTCTGACTTTACCCAACAACACCTTTTCCGAATGAGCTCGGAGCACTACATTCCTTGGAGCACAAGTTTTACCCATTCCTGTTCATTTAGTTGTTGATATATAGCCAGTTGTAGCAGTAATGAGAGATTTAGCTCCAAATGACTCATAAATTTCAAAATGAAAGAATTTTAGATGTGGTTTGTAGTGAAAGTGAGAGATTTAGCTCCAAATGACACTCAAACTTTAAACAGCAATAACTTTTGATCCAGTTGTCTAACTTTACCCCACAACACCTTTTTGGAATGAGCTCGGAGCACTACATTCCTTGGAGCACAAGTTTTACCCATTCCAGTTCATTTAGTTGTCGATATATAGCCGGTTGCAGCGGCAATGCAAAATTTTGCTCCAAAAGACACCTTTTCAGAATGAGATAGGAGCCCTAAATCCAATGAAGAACAATTTTAACCCATTCAAGCTCGTTTAGAGGTCGATATATAGTGGATTCTACTGGTAATGCTAGATTTTGCTCCAAATGACACATAAATTTCAAAATGAAAGAATTTTAGATGCTGTTTGGAGCGAAAGTGAGAGATTTAGCTCCAAATGACACTAAAACTTTAAACAACAATAACTTTTGATCCGGTTGTCTGATTTTACCCCACAACACCTTTTCGGAATGAGTTCGGAGCTCTTCATTCATTGGAACACAAGTTTTACCCATTCTAGTTCATTTAGTTTCGATATATAGCCGGTTGCAGCGGTAATGCGAAATTTAGCTCCAAATTACACCTAAACTTCAAACGGCCATAACTTTTGATTTGTTTGTTTGATTGTTACCCACAACACCTTTACGGAATATGCTCGGAGGCATACATCTAATGGAGCACAATTTTAAACTTCCAGCTCATTTTTGAGGTCAATATACAGCGGTTGCAATGGTAATGAGGGATTTTGCTCCTCTTGACACATAAATTGTAACAGCCATAACTTTTGATCTGGTTGTCCAATTTTTGCGCACAACAACTTTTTGGAATGAGTTCGGAGCCCTACATCCAATGGAGAGATTTTTTTACCCATTCTAGTTTGTTTAGTGGTCAATATACAGTCGGGTTGGTAATAATGTATTTAGCTCGAAAGGAGACCTAAACTTCAAACATCCGTAAATCTTGATCCGATTGTCAGATTTTCACCCACTATACCTTTTCATAATGAGATAGGAGCCCTAAATCCAATGGAGAAAATTTTTAACCAATTCAAGCACGTTTAGAGGTCGATATACACTGGGTTCTACTGGTAATAAGAGATTTAGCTCCAATTGACACAAAAATTTCAAAATGAAAGAATTTTAGATGCGGTTTGTAGCGAAAGTGAGAGATTTACCTCCAAATGACACTCAAACTTTAAACAGCAATAAATTTTGATCCGGTTGTCTGACTTTACCCCACAACACCTTTTCAGAATGAGCTCGGAGCACTACATTCCTTGGAGCACAAGTTTTACCCATTCCAGTTCATTTAGTTATCGATATATAGCCGGTTGCAGCGGTAATGCGAAATTTAGCTCCAAAGGACACCTTTTCAAAATGAGATAGGAGCCCTAAATCCAATGGAGAACAATTTTAACCCATTCAAGCTCGTTTAGAGGTCGATATACAGTGGATTCTACTTGTAATGCGAGATTTAGCTCCAAATGACATAGAAATTTTAAAATGAAAGAATTTTAGATGTGGTTTGTAGCGAAAGTGAGAGATTTAGCTCCAAATGACACTTAAACTTTAAACATCAATAACTTTTGATCAGGTTGTCTGATTTTACCCAACAACACCTTTTCGGAATGAGTTCGGAACACTATATTCATTGGAGCACAAGTTTTAACCATTCCAGTTCCTTTAGTTGTCGATATATAGCCGGTTGCAGCGGTAATGCGAAATTTAGCTCCAAAGGACACCTTTTTAGAATGAGATAGAATCCCTAAATCCAATGAAGAACAATTTTTACTTATTCAAGCTCGTTTAGTGGTCGATATACTGTGAGTTCTACTGGTAATGCGAGATTTTGTTCCAAATGACACAAAAATTTCAAAATGTAAGAATTTTTGATGCGGTTTGTAGCGAAAGTGAGAGATTTAGCTCCAAATGACACTTAAACTTTGAACACCAATAACTTTTGATCCGGTTGTTTGATTTTACACCACAACACCTTTTCGAAATGAGCTCGGAGCACTACATTCATTGGAGCACAAGTTTTACCCATTCCAGTTCATTTAGTTGTTGATATGTAGCCAGTTGCAGCGGTAATGCGAAATTTAGCTCCAAATTACACCTAAACTTTAATAGCCATAACTTTTGATTTGTATGTTTGATTGTTGCCCACAACACCTTTACAGACTATGCTCGGAGGCATACATCCAGTGGAGCACAATTTTAAACCATTACAGCTCATTTTAGAGGTCAATATACAGCCGATTGCAATGGTAATGAGGGATTTTGCTCTTCTTGACACAAACTGTAACAGCCATAACTTTTGATCTGGTTGTCCGATTTTTGCGCACAACACCTTTTTGGAATTAGCTCGGAGCCCTACATCTAATGGAGAAATTTTTTTTACCCATTCTAGTTTGTTTAGTGGTCAATATACAGCCTGGTTGGTAATAAGGTATTTAGCTCGAAAGGAGACCTAAACTTCAAACATCCGTAACTTTTTATCCGGTTGTTAGATTTCCACCCACAATACCTTTTCATAATGAGATAGGGGTCCTAAATCCAATGTAGAACAATTTTAACCCATTCAAGATCGTTTAGAGTTCGATATACACTGGGTTCTACAGGTAATGCGAGATTTAGCTCCAAATGACACAAATTTTAAAATGAAATAATTTTAGACGCGTTTTGTAGCGAAAGTGAGAGATTTAGCTCCAAATGACACTCAATCTTTAAACAGCAATAACTTTTGATCCGGTTGTCTAACTTTACCCCACAACACCTTTTCGGAATGAGCTCGAAGCACTACATTCCTTGGAGCATAAGTTTTACCCATTCCAGTTCATTTAGTTATCGATATATAGCCGTTTGTAGCGGTAATGTGAAATTTAGCTCCCAATGACACCTTTTCAGAATGAGATAGGAGCCCTAAATCCAATGGAGAACAATTTTAACCCATTCAAGCTCGTTTAGAGGTCGATATACAGTGGATTCTACTGGTAATACGAGATTTTGCTCCAAATGACACCTAAATTTCAAAATGAAAGAATTTTAGATGCGGTTTGTAGCGAAAGTGAGAGATTTAGCTCCAAATGACACTTAAACTTTAAACATCAATAACTTTTGATCTGGTTGTCTGATTTAACCTCACAACACCTTTTCAGAATGTGCTCGGAGCACTACATTCATTGGAGCACAAGTATTACCCATTCCAGTTCATTTAGTTGTCGATATATAGCCGGTTGCAGCGGTAATGCAAAATTTAGCTCCAAAGGACACCTTTTTAGAATGAGATAGGAGCCCTAAATCCAATGGAAAACAATTTTAACCCATTCAAGCTCGTTTAGAGGTCGATATACAGTGGGTTCTACTGGTAATGCGAGATTTTACTCCAAATGACACATAAATTTCAAAATGAAAAATTTTTTGGATGCGGTTTGTAGCGAAAGTGAGAGATTTAGCTCCAAATGACACTTATACTTTAAACAACAATAACTTTTGATCCAGTTGTCTGATTTTACCCCACAACACCTTTTCGGAATGAGCTCGGAGCACTACATTCATTGGAGCACAAGTCTTACCCATTCCAGTTCATTTAGTTATTGATATATAGCCGGTTGCAGCGGTAATGCGAAATTTAGCTCCAAAGGACACCTTTTCAGAAAGAGATAGGAGCCCTAAATCCAATGGAGAACAATATTAACCCATTCAAGCTCGTTTAGAGGTTGATATACAGTGGTTTCTACTGGTAATTCGAGATTTTTCTCCAAATGACACATAAATTTAAAAATGAAAGAATTTTAGATGCGGTTTGTAGCGATAGTGAGAGATTTAGCTCCAAATGACACTCAAACTTTAAACAAAAAATAACTTTTGATCCGGTTGTCTGATTTTACCCCCACAACACCTTTTCAGAATGAGCTCGGAGCACTACATCCCTTGGAGCACAAGTTTACCTATTCACGTTCCTTTAGTTGTCGATATATAGCCGGTTGCAGCGGCAATGCGAAATTTAGCTCCAAATGACACCTTTTCAGAATGAGATAGGAGCCCTAAATCCAATGGAGAACAATTTTAACCCATTCAAGCTCGTTTAGAGGTCGATGTACAGTGGGTTCTACTAGTAATGTGAGATTTAGGTCCAAATGACACATAAATTTCAAAAGAAAGAATTTTAGATGCAGTTTGTAGCGAAAGTGAGAGATTTAGCTCCAAATGACACTTAAACTTTGAACAACAATAACTTTTGATCCGGTTGTCTGATTTTACCACACAACACTTTTTCGGAATGAGCTCGGAGCACTACATTCATTGGAACACAAGTTTTACCCATTCCAGTTCATTTAGTTGTCGATATATAGCCAGTTGCAGCGGTAATGCGAAATTTAGATCCAAATTACACCTAAACTTCTAACAGCAATAACTTTTGATTTGTATGTTTGATTGTTGCCCACAACACCTTTACGGAATATGATCGGAGGCATACATCCAATGGAGCACAATTTTAAACCATTCCAGCTCATTTTTGAGGTCAATATACAGTCGGTTGCAATGATAATGAGGGATTTTGCTCCTCTTGACACAAAAACTGTAACAGCCATAACTTTTGATCTGGTTGTCTTATTTTTGCGCACAACACTTTTTTGGAATGAGCTCGGAGCCCTAC
Source organism: Dactylorhiza incarnata (assembly GCA_033032865.1). Classification (NCBI taxonomy): domain Eukaryota; kingdom Viridiplantae; phylum Streptophyta; class Magnoliopsida; order Asparagales; family Orchidaceae; genus Dactylorhiza; species Dactylorhiza incarnata. The sequence goes on along the minus strand of JAWHQI010000107.1, from coordinate 1,572,967 downwards.
ATCCAATGGAGAACAATTTTTACCCATTCTAGTTTGTTTAGTGGTCAATATACAGCCGGGTTGGTAATAAGGTATTTAGCTCGAAAGGAGACCTAAACTTCAAACATCCGTAACTTTTGATCCGGTTGTCAGATTTTCACCCACAATACCTTTTCATAATGAGATAGGAGCCCGAAATCCAATGGAGAACAATTTTAACCCATTCAAGCTCGTTTAGAGGTCGATATACAGTGGGTTCTACTGGTAATGCGAGATTTAGCACCAAATGACACATAAATTTCAAAATAAAAGAATTTTAGATGTGGTTTGTAGCGAAAGTGAGAGATTTAACTTCAAATGACACTCAAACTTTAAACAGCAATAACTTTTGATCCGGTTGTCTGACTTTACCCCCACAATACCTTTTCGGAATGAGCTCGGAGCACTACATTCCTTGGAGCACAAGTTTTACCCATTCCAGTTCATTTAGTTGTCGATATATAGCCGGTTGCAGCGGTAATGTGAAAATTTGCTCCAAATGACACCTTTTCAGAATGAGATAGGAGCCCTAAATCTAATGGAGAACAATTTTAACCCATTCAAGCTCGTTTAGAGGTCGATATACAGTGGATTCTACTGGTTATTCGAGTTTTTGCTCCAAATGACACATAAATTTCAAAATGAAAGAATTTTTGATGCGGTTTGTAGTGAAAGTGAGAGATTTAACTCCAAATGACACTTAAACTTTAAACAACAATAACTTTTGATCTGTTTGTCTGATTTTGCCCCACAACACCTTTTCAGAATGAGCTCGGAGCACTACATTTATTGGAGCACAAGTTTTACCCATTCCAGTTCATTTAGTTGTCGATATATAGCCGGTTGCAGTGGCAATGCGAAATTTTGCTCCAAAGGACACATTTTCAGAATGAGATAGGAGCCCTGAATCCAATGGAGAACAATTTTAACACATTTAAGCTCGTTTAGAGGTCGATATACAGTGTGTTCTACTGTTAATGCGAGATTTAGCTCCAAATGACACAAAAATTTCAAAATGAAAGAATTTTAGATGCTTGTAGCGAAAGTGAAAGAGTTAGCTCCAAATGACACTCAAACTTTAAACAGCAATAACTTTTGATCCGGTTGTCTGATTTTACCCTACAACACCTGTTCGGAATGAGCTCGAAGCACTACATTCATTGGAGCACAAGTTTTACCCAGTCACGTTCATTTATTTGTCGATATATAGCCGGTTGCAGCGGTAATGCGAAATTTAGCTCCAAAGGACACCTTTTCAGAATGAGATAGGAGCCCTAAATCCAATGGAGAACAATTTTAACCCATTCAAGCTCGTTTAGAGGTCGATATACAGTGGGTTCTACTGGTAATGTGAGATTTAGGTACAAATGACACATAAATTTCAAAATGTAAGAATTTTTGATGCGGTTTGTAGCGAAAGTGAGAGATTTAGCTCCAAATGACACTTAAACTTTGAACAGCAATAACTTTTGATCCGGTTGTCTGATTTTACACCACAACACCTTTTCGGAATGGGATTGGAGCACTACATTCATTGTAGCACAAGTTTTACCCATTCCAGTTCATTTAGTTGTCGATATATAGCCAGTTGCAGTGGTAATGCGAAATTTAGCTCCAAATTACACCTAAACTTCTAACAGCCATAACTTTGATTTGTATGTTTGATTGTTGCCCACCACACCTTTACGGAATATGCTCAGAGGCATACATCCAATGGAGCACAATTTTACACCATTCCAGCTCATTTTAGAGGTCAATATACAGCCGGTTGCAATGGTAATGAGGGATTTTGCTCCTCTTGACACATAAACTGTAACAGCCATAACTTTTGATCTGTTTATCCGATTTTTGCGCACAACACCTTTTTAGAATGAGCTCGGAGACCTACATCCAATGGAGAACAATTTTTACCCACTCTAGTTTGTTTAGTGGTCAATATATAGTCGGGTTGGTAATAAGGTATTTAGCTCGAAAGGAGACCTAAACTTCAAACATCCGTAACTTTTGATCCAGTTATCAAATTTTCACCCACAATAACTTTTCATAATGAGATAGGAGCCCGAAATCCAATGGAGAACAATTTTAGCCCCTTCAAGCTCGTTTAGAGGTCGCTATACAGTGGGTTCTACTGGTAATGCGAAATTTTGCTCTAAATGACACATAAATTTCAAAATGAAAGAATTTTAGATGTGGTTTGTAGCGAAAGTGAGAGATTTGGCTCCAATTGACACTCAAACATTAAATAGCAATAAATTTTGATCCAGTTGTCTGACTTTACCCCACAACACCTTTTCCGAATGAGCTCGGAGCACTACATTCCTTGGAGCACAAGTTTTACACATTCCAGTTCATTTAGTTGTTGATATATAGCTGGTTGTAGCGGTAATGAGAGATTTAGCTCCAAATAACTCAAAAATTTCAAAATGAAAGAATTTAAGATGTGGTTTGTAGTGAAAGTGAGAGATTTAGCTCCAAATGACACTCAAACTTTAAACAACAATAACTTTTGATCCAGTTGTCTGACTTTACCCCACAACACCTTTTCGGAATGAGCTCGGAGCACTACATTCCTTGGAGCACAAGTTTTACCCAATCCAGTTCATTTAGTTGTTGATGTATAGCCGGTTGCAGCGGTAATGCAAAATTTTGCTCCAAAAGACACCTTTTCAGAATGAGATAGGAGCCCTAAATCCAATGAAGAACAATTTTAACCCATTCAAGCTCGTTTAGAGGTCGATATACAGTGGATTCTACTGGTAATGCTATATTTTGCTCCAAATGACACATAAATTTCAAAATGAAAGAATTTTAGATGCTGTTTGTAGCGAAAGTGAGAAATTTAGCTCCAAATGACACTCAAACTTTAAACAACAATAACTTTTGATCCGATTGTCTGATTTTACCCCACAATACCTTTTCGGAATGAGCTCGGAGCACTTCATTCATTGGAACACAAATTTTACCCATTCCAGTTCATTTAGTTGTCGATATATAGCCGGTTGCAGCGGTAATGCGAAATTTAGCTCCAAATTACACCTAAACTTCAAACAGCCATAACTTTTGATTTGTCTGTTTGATTGTTACCCACAACACCTTTATGGAATATGCTCGGAGGCATACATCTAATGGAGCACAATTTTAAACTTCCAGTTCATTTTTGAGGTCAATATACAGCGGTTGCAATGGTAATGAGGGATTTTGCTCCTCTTGACACATAAACTGTAACAACCATAACTTTTGATCTGTTTGTCCAATTTTTCGCACAACACCTTTTTGGAATGAGTTCGGAGCCCTACATCCAATGGAGAATTTTTTTTACCCATTCTAGTTTATTTAGTGGTCAATATACAGTCGGGTTGGTAATAAGGTATTTAGCTCGAAAGGAGACCTAAACTTCAAACATCCGTAAATCTTGATCCGGTTGTCAGATTTTCACCCACTATACCTTTTCATAATGAGATAGGAGCCCTAAATCCAATGGAGAAAATTTTTAACCAATTCAAGCACGTTTAGAGGTCGATATACACTGGGTTCTACTGGTAATGAGAGATTTAGCTCCAATTGACACAAAAATTTCAAAATGAAAGAATTTTAGATGCGGTTTGTAGCAAAAGTGAGAGATTTACCTCCAAATGACACTCAAACTTTAAACAGCAATAACTTTTGATCCGGTTGTCTGACTTTACCCCACAACACCTTTTCGGAATGAGCTCGGAGCACTACATTCCTTGGAGCACAAGTTTTACCCATTCCAGTTCATTTAGTTAACGATATATAGCCGGTTGCAGCGGTAATGCGAAATTTAGCTCCAAAGGACACCTTTTCATATTGAGATAGGAGCCCTAAATCCAATGGAGAACAATTTTAACCCATTCAAGCTCGTTTAGAGGTCGATATACAGTGGATTCTACTTGTAATGCGAGATTTAGCTCCAAATGACATAAAAATTTTAAAATGAAAGAATTTTAGATGCGGTTTGTAGCGAAAGTGAGAGATTTAGCTCCAAATGACACTTAAACTTTAAACATCAATAACTTTTGATCAGGTTATCTGATTTTACCCAACAACACCTTTTCGGAATGAGCTCGGAGCACTATATTCATTGGAGCACAAGTTTTACCCATTCCAATTCCTTTAGTTGTCGATATATAGCCGGTTGCAGCGGTAATGCGAAATTTAGCTCCAAAGGACACCTTTTTAGAATGAGATAGAATCCCTAAATCCAATGGAGAACAATTTTTACCCATTCAAGCTCGTTTAGTGGTCGATATACTGTCAGTTCTACTGGTAATGCGAGATTTTGCTCCAAATGACACATAAATTTCAAAATGAAAGAATTTTAGGTGCGGTTTGTAGCGAAAGTTAGAGATTTAGCTCCAAATGACACTGAAACTTTAAACAGCAATAACTTTTGATCCGGTTGTCTGATTTTACCGCACAACACCTTCTTGGAATGAGCTCGAAGCACTACATTCATTGGAGCAGAATTTTTACCCATTCCAGTTCATTTTGTTGTTGATATATAGCCGGTTGCAGCGGTAATGCAAAATTTAGCTCCAAAGGACACCTTTTCAGAATGAGATAGGAGCCCTAAATCCAATGGAGAACAATATTAACCCATTCAAGCTCGTTTAGAGGTCGATATACAGTGGTTTCTACTGGTAATTCGAGAGTTTTCTCCATATGACACATAAATTTCAAAGTGAAAGAATTTTAGATGCGGTTTGTAGCGATAGTGAGAGATTTAGCTCCAAATGACACTCAAACATTAAACAGCAATAACTTTTGATCCGGTTGTCTGATTTTACACCACATCACCTGTTCGGAATGAGCTCGGAACACTACATTCATTGGAGCACAAGTTTTACCCATTCACGTTCATTTAGTTGTCGGTATATAGCCGGTTGCAGCGGTAATGTGAAATTTAGCTCCAAAGGACACCTTTTCAGAAAGAGATAGGAGCCCAAAATCCAATGGAGAACAATTTTAACCCATTCAAGCTCGTTTAGAGGTCGATATACAGTGGGTTCTACTAGTAATGTGAGATTTAGGTCCAAAGACACATAAATTTCAAAATGAAAGAATTTTAGATGCGGTTTGTAGCGAATGTGAGAGATTTAGCTCCAAATGACACTTAAACTTTGAACAGCAATAACTTTTGATCCGGTTGTCTGATTTTACCACACAACACCTTTTCGGAATGAGCTCGGAGCACTACATTCATTAGAGCACAAGTTTTACCCATTCCAGTTCATTTAGTTGTTGATATATAGCCAGTTGCAGCGGTAATGCGAAATTTAGATCCAAATTACACCTAAACTTCTAACAGCAATAACTTTTGATTTGTATGTTTGATTGTTGCCCACAAGACCTTTACGGAATATTCTCGGAGGCATACATCCAATGGAGCAAAATTTTAAACAATTCAAGCTCATTTTTGAGGTCAATATACAGCCGGTTGCAATGATAATGAGGGATTTTGCTCCTCTTGACACATAAACTCTAACAGCCATAACTTTTGATCTGGTTGTCCGATTTTTGCGCACAACACTTTTTTGGAATGAGCTCGGAGCCCTACATCCAATGGAGAACAATTTTTACCCATTCTAGTTTGTTTAGTGGTCAATATACAGCCAGGTTGGTAATAAGGTATTTAGCTCGTAAGGAGACCTAAACTTCAAACATCCGTAACTTTTGATCCGGTTGTCAGATTTTCACCCACAATACCTTTTCATAATGAGATAGGAGCCCGAAATCCAATGGAGAACAATTTTAACCCATTCAAGCTCGTTTAGAGGTCGATATACAGTGGGTTCTACTGGTAATGCGAGATTTAGCACCAAATGACCCATAAATTTCAAAATAAAAGAATTTTAGATGTGGTTTGTAGCGAAAGTGAGAGATTTATCTCCAAATGACACTCAAACTTTAAACAGCAATATCTTTTGATCCGGTTGCCTGATTTTACCCCACAATACCTTTTCAGAATGAGCTCGGAGCACTACATTCCTTGGAGCACAAGTTTTACCCATTCCAGTTCATTTAGTTGTCGATATATAGCCGGTTGCAGTGGTAATGCGAAATTTTGCTCCAAAGGACACCTTTTCAGAATGAGATAGGAGCCCTAAATCCAATGGAGAACAATTTTAACCCATTCAAGCTCGTTTAGAGGTCGATATACAGTGGATTCTACTGGTAATGCGAGTTTTTGCTACAAATGACACATAAATTTCAAAATGAAAGAATTTTAGATGTGGTTTGTAGCGAAAGTGAGAGATTTAGCTCCAAATGACACTCAAACTTTAAACAGCAATAACTTTTGATCCGGTTGTCATATTTTACCCCACAACACCTTTTCAGAATGAGCTCGGAGCACTACATTGATTGGAGCACAAGTTTTACCCATTCCAGTTCATTTAGTTGTCGATATATAGCCGGTTGCAGTGGCAATGCGAAATTTTGCTCCAAAGGACACATTTTCAGAATGAGATAGGAGCCTTGAATCCAATAGAGAACAATTTTAACACATTTAAGATCGTTTAGAGGTCGATATACAGTGTGTTCTACTGGTAATGCGAGATTTAGCTCCAAATGACACAAAAATTTCAAAATGAAAGAATTTTAGATGCTTGTAGCGAAAGTGAAAGAGTTAGCTCCAAATGACACTCAAACTTTAAACAACAATAACTTTTGATCCGGTTGTCTGATTTTACCCCCACAACACCGGTTCGGAATGAGCTCGAAGCACTACATTCATTGGAGCACAAGTTTTACCCAGTCACGTTCATTTAGTTGTCGATATATAGCCGGTTGCAGCGGTAATGCGAAATTTAGCTCCAAATGACACCTTTTCAGAATGAGATAGGAGCCCTAAATCCAATGGAGAACAATTTTAACCCATTCAAGCTCGATTAGAGGTCGATATACAGTGGGTTCTACTAGTAATGTGAGATTTAGGTACAAATGACACATAAATTTCAAAATGTAAGAATTTTTGATGCGGTTTGTAGCGAAAGTGAGAGATTTAGCTCCAAATGACACTTAAACTTTGAACAGAAATAACTTTTGATCCGGTTGTCTGATTTTACACCACAACACCTTTTCAGAATGGGCTTGGAGCACTACATTCATTGGAGCACAAGTTTTACCCATTCCAGTTCATTTAGTTGTCGATATATAGCCAGTTGCAGCGGTAATGCGAAATTTAGCTCCAAATTACACCTAAACTTCTACAACCATAACTTTGATTTCTATGTTTGATTGTTGCCCACCACACCTTTAGGGAATATGCTCGGAGGCATACATCCAATGGAGCACAATTTTAAACCATTCCAGCTCATTTTAGAGGTCAATATACAGCCGTTTGCAATGGTAATGAGGGATTTTGCTCCTCTTGACACAGAAACTGTAACAGCCATAACTTTTGATCTGGTTGTCCGATTTTTTGCTCACAACACCTTTTTGGAATGAGCTCGGAGCCCTACATCCAATGGAGAACAATTTTTACCCACTCTAGTTTGTTTAGTGGTCAATATACAGTCGGGTTGGTAATAAGGTATTTAGCTCGAAAGGAGACCTAAACTTCAAACATCCGTAACTTTTGATCCAGTTGTCAGATTTTCACCCACAATACCTTTTCATAATGAGATAGGAACCCGAAATCCAATGGAGAACAATTTTAACCCCTTCAAGCTCGTTTAGAGGTCGATATACAGTGGGTTCTTCTGCTAATGCGAGATTTTGCTCTAAATGACACATAAATTTCAAAATGAAAGAATTTTAGATGTGGTTTGTAGCGAAAGTGAGAGATTTGGCTCCAATTGACACTCAAACTTTAAATAGCAATAACTTTTGATCCAATTGTCTGACTTTACCCCACAACACCTTTTCCGAATGAGCTCGGAGCACTACATTCCTTGGAGCACAAGTTTTACCCATTCTAGTTCATTTAGTTGTTGATATATAGCCGGTTGTAGTGGTAATGAGAGATTTAGATCCAAATGACTCATAAATTTCAAAATGAAAGAATTTTAGATGTGGTTTGTAGTGAAAGTGAGAGATTTAGCTCCAAATGACACTCAAACTTTAAACAGCAATAACTTTTGATCCAGTTGTCTGACTTTACCCCACAACATGTTTGCGGAATGAGCTCGGAGCACTACATTCTTTGGAGCACAAGTTTTACCCATTCCAGTTCATTTAGTTGTCGATATATAGCCGGTTGCAGCGGTAATGCAAAATTTTGCTCCAAAAGACACCTTTTCAGAATGAGATAGGAGCCCTAAATCCAATGAAGAACAATTTTAACCCATTAAAGCTCGTTTAGAGGTCGATATACAGTGGATTCTACTGGTAATGCTAGATTTTGCTCCAAATGACACATAAATTTCAAAATGAAAGAATTTTAGATGCTGTTTGTAGCGAAAGTGAGAGATTTAGCTCCAAATGACACTCAAACTTTAAACAACAATAACTTTTGATCTGGTTGTCTGATTTTACCCCACAACACCTTTTCGGAATGAGCTTGGAGCACTTCATTCATTGGAGCACAAGTTTTACCCATTCCTGTTCATTTAGTTGTCGATATATAGCCGGTTGCAGCGGTAATGCGAAATTTAGCTCCAAATTACACCTAAACTTCAAACAGCCATAACTTTTGACTTGTCTATTTGATTGTTATCCACAACACCTTTACGGAATATGCTCGGAGGCATACATCTAATGGAGCACTAATTTAAAATTTCAGCTTATTTTTGAGGTCAATATACAGTGGTTGCAATGGTAATGAGGGATTTTGCTCCTCTTGACACATAAATTGTAACAGGCATAACTTTTGATCTGGTTGTCCAATTTTTGCGCACAACACCTTTTTGGAATGAGTTCGGAGAACTACATCCAATGGAGAAATTTTTTTACCCATTCTAGTTTGTTTAGTGGTCAATATACAGCTGGGTTGGTAATAAGGTATTTAGCTCAAAAGGAGACCTAAACTTCAAACATCCGTAAATCTTGATCCGGTTGTCAGATTTTCACCCACTATACCTTTTCATAATGAGATAGGAGCCCTAAATCCAATGGAGAAAAATTTTAACCAATTCAAGCATGTTTAGAGGTCGATATACACTGGGTTCTACTGGTAATGCGAGATTTAGCTCCAATTGACACAAAAATTTCAAAATGAAACAATTTTAGATGCGGTTTGTAGCGAAAGTGAGAGATTTACCTCCAAATGACACTCAAACTTTAAACACCAATAACTTTTGATCCGGTTGTCTGACTTTACCCCACAACACCTTTTCGGAATGAGCTCGGAGCACTACATTCCTTGGAGCACAAGTTTTACCCAGTCCAGTTCATTTAGTTATCGATATATAGTCGGTTGCAGCGGTAATGCGAAATTTAGCTCCAAAGGACACCTTTTCATAATGAGATAGGAGCCCTAAATCCAATGGAGAATAATTTTAACCCATTCAAGCTCGTTTAGAGGTCGATATACAGTGGATTCTACTTGTAATGCGAGATTTAGCTCCAAATGACATAAAAATTTTAAAATGAAAGAATTTTAGATGCGGTTTGTAGCGAAAGTGAGAGATTTAGCTCCAAATGACACAAAATTTAAACATCAATAACTTTTGATCAGGTTGTCTGATTTTACCCAACAACACCTTTTCGGAATGAGCTCGGAGCACTATATTCATTGGAGCACAAGTTTTACCCATTCCAGTTCATTTAGTTGTCGTATATAGCCGGTTGCAGCGGTAATGCGAAATTTAGCTCCAAAGGACACCTTTTTAGAATGAGATAGGATCCCTAAATCCAATGGAGAACAATTTTTACCCATTCAAGCTCGAATAGTGGTCGATATACTGTGAGTTCTACTGGTAATGCGAGATTTTGCTCCAAATAACACATAAATTTCAAAATGAAAGAATTTTAGATGCGGTTTGTAGCGAAAGTTAGAGATTTAGCTCCAAATGACACTGAAACTTTAAACAGCAATAACTTTTGATCCGGTTGTCTTATTTTACCCCCCACAACACCTTTTCGGAATGAGCTCGAAGCACTACATTCATTGGAGTGGAATTTTTACCCATTCCAGTTCATTTAGTTGTTGATATATAGCCGGTTGCAGCGGTAATGAAAAATTTAGCTCCAAAGGACACCTTTTCAGAATAAGATAGGAGCCCTAAATCCAATGGAGAACAATTTTAACCCATTCAAGCTTGTTTAGAGGTCGATATACAGTGGGTTCTACTAGTAATGTGAGATTTAGGTACAAATGACACATAAATTTCAAAATGTAAGAATTTTTGATGCGGTTTATAGCGAAAGTGAGAGATTTAGCTCCAAATGACACTTAAACTTTGAACACCAATAACTTTTGATCCGGTTGTTTGATTTTACCCCACAACACCTTTTCGGAATGAGCTCGGAGCACTACATTCATTGGAGCACAAGTTTTACCCATTCCAGTTCATTTAGTTGTCGATATATAGCCAGTTGCAGCGGTAATGCGAAATGTAGCTCCAAATTACACCTAAACTTCTAACAGACATAACTTTTGATTTGTATGTTTGATTGTTGCCCACAACATCTATACAGACTATGCTCGGAGGCATACATCCAGTGGAGCACAATTTTAAACCATTACAAACTGTAGCAGCCATAACTTTTGATCTGGTTGTCCGATTTTTGCGCACAACACCTTTTTGGAATTAGCTCGGAGCCCTACATCTAATGGAGAAATTTTTTACCCATTCTAGTTTGTTTAGTGGTCAATATACAGCCAAGTTGGTAATTAGGTATTTAGCTCGAAAGGAGACCTAAATTTCAAACATCCGTAACTTTTGATCCGGTTGTTAGATTTTCACCCACATTACATTTTCATAATGAGATAGGACCCCTAAATCCAATGTAGAACAATTTTAACCCATTCAAGCTCGTTTAGAGGTCGATATACACTGGGTTCTACTGGTAATGCGAGATTTAGCTCCAAATGACACAATAATTTCAAAATGAAAGAATTTTAGATGCGGTTTGTAGCGAAAGTGAGAGATTTAGCTCCAAATGGCACTCAAACTTTAAACAGCAATAACTTTTGATCTGGTTGTCTGATTTTACCCCACAACACCTATTCGGATGAGCTTGGAGCACTACATTCATTGGAGCACAAGTTTTACCCAGTCACGTTCATTTAGTTGTCGATATATAGCCGGTTGCAGCGGTAATGCGAAATTTAGCTCCGAAGGACACCTTTTCAGAATGAGATAAGAGCCCTAAATCCAATGGAGAACAATTTTATCCCATTCAAGCTCGTTTAGAGGTCGATATATAGTGGGTTCTACTAGTAATGTGAGATTTTGGTACAAATGACACATAAATTTCAAAATGTAAGAATTTTTGATGCGGTTTGTAGCGAAAGTGAGAGATTTAGCTCCAAATGACACTTAAACTTTGAACACCAATAACTTTTGATCCGGTTGTCTGATTTTACCCCACAACACCTTTTCGGAATGAGCTCGGAGCACTACATTCATTGGAGAACAAGTTTTACCCATTCCAGTTCATTTAGTTGTCGATATATAGCCAGTTGCAGCGGTAATGCAAAATTTAGCTCCAAAGGACACCTTTTCAGAATGAGATAGGAGCCCTAAATCCAATGGAGAACAATTTTAACACATTCAAGCACGTTTAGAGGTTGATATACAGTGGGTTCTACTGGTAATGCTAGATTTTGCTCCAAATTACACATAAATTTCAAAATGAAAGAATTTTATATGCTGTTTGTAGCGAAAGTGAGAAATTTAGCTCCAAATGACACTCAAACATAAACAACAATAACTTTTGATCCGGTTGTCTGATTTTACCCCACAACACCTTTTCAGAATGAGCTCGGAGCACTACATTCATTGGAGCACAAGTTTTACCCATTCCAGTTCATTTAGTTGTCAATATATAGCCGGTTGCAGCGGTAATGCAAAATTTAGCTCCGAAAGACACCTTTTCAGAATGAGATAGGAGCCCTAAATCCAATGGAGAACAATTTTAACACATTCAAGCTCGTTTAGAGGTCAATATACAGTGGATTCTACTGGTAATGCGAGACTTTGCTCCAAATGACACATAAATTTCAAAATGAAAGAATTTTATATGTTGTTTGTAGCGAAAGTGAGAGATTTAGCTCCAAATGACACTTTAAACTTTAATCATCAATAACTTTTGATCAGGTTTTCTGATTTAAAACCACAACACCTTTTCGGAATGAGCTCGGAGCACTACATTCATTGGAGCACAAGTTTTACCCATTCCAGTTCAATTAGTTGTCGATATATAGCCGGTTGCAGCGGTAATGCAAAATTTAGCTCCAAAGGACACCTTTTCAGAATGAGATAGGAGCCCTAAATCCAATGGAGAACAATTTTAACCCATTCAAGCTCGTTTAGAGGTCGATATAAAGTAGGTTCTACTAGTAATGCGAGATTTTACTCCAAATGACACATAAATTTCAAAATGAAATTTTTTTTGATGCGGTTTGTAGCGAAAGTGAGAGATTTAGCTCAAAATGACACTTATACTTTAAACAGCAATAACTTTTGATCCGGTTGTCTGATTTTACCCCACAACACCTTTTCAGAATGAGCTCGGAGCACTACATTCATTGAAGCACACGTTTTACCCATTCCAGATCATTTAGTTGTCGATATATAGTCGGTTGCAGCAGTAATGTGAAATTTAGCTCCAAAGGACACCTTTTCAGAATGAGATAGGAGCCCTAAATCCAATGGAGAACAATTTTAACACATTTAAGCTCGTTTAGAGGTCGATATACAGTGGGTTCTATTGGTAATGCGAGATTTTGCTCCAAATAACACATAAATTTCAAAATATAGAATTTTAGATGCGGCTTGTAGAGAAAGTGAGAGATTTAGCTCCAAATGACACTTAAACTTTAAACAGCAATAACTTTTGATCTGGTTGTCTGATTTTATCCCACAACACCTTTTCGGAATGAGCTCGGAGCACTACATTCATTGGAGCACAAGTTTTACCCGGTCCAGTTCATTTAGTTGTCGATATATAGCCGGTTGCAGCGGTAATGTGAAATTTAGCTCCAAAGGACACCTTTTCAGAATGAGATAGGAGCCCTAAATCCAATGGAGAACAATTTAAACACATTCAAGCTCGTTTAGAGGTCGATATACAGTGGGTTCTACTAGTTATGTGAGATTTAGGTCCAAATGACACATAAATTTCAAAATGAAAGAATTTTAGATGCGGTTTGTAGCGAAAGTGAGAGATTTAGCTCCAAATGACACTTAAACTTTGAACAGCAATAACTTTTGATCCGATTGTCTGATTTTACCCCACAACACCTTTTCGGAATGAGCTCGGAGCACTACATTCATTGGAGCACAAGTTTTACCCATTCCAGTTCATTTAGTTGTCGATATATAGCCAGTTGCAGCGGTAATGCGAAATTTAGCTCCAAATTACACCTAAACTTCTAACAGCCATAACTTTGATTTGTATGTTTGATTGTTGCCCACAACACCTTTAAGGAATATGCTCGGAGGCATACATCCAATGGAGCACACTTTTAAACCATTCCAGCTCATTTTATAGGTCAATATACAGCCGGTTGCAATGGTAATGAGGGATTTTGCTCCTCTTGACACATAAACTGTAACAACCATAACTTTTGATATGGTTGTCCGATTTTTGCGTACAACACCTTTTTCGAATGAGCTCGGAGCCCTACATCCAATGGAGAACAATTTTAACACATTCAAGCTCGTTTAGAGGTCGATATACAGTGGGTTCTACTGGTAATGCGAGATTTAGCTCTAAATGACACATAAATTTCAAAATGAAAGAATTTTAGATGTGGTTTGTAGCAAAAGTGAGAGATTTAGCTCCAAATAACACTCAAACTTTAAACAGCAATAACTTTTGATCCAGTTGTCTGACTTTACCCCACAACACCTTTTCCGAATGAGCTCGGAGCACTACATTCCTTGGAGCACAAGTTTTACCCATTCCAGTTCATTTAGTTGTCGATATATTGCAGGTTGCAGCGGTAATGCAAAATTTAGCTCCAAAGGACACCCTTTCAGAATGAGATAGGAGCCCCAAATCCAATGGAGAACAATTTTAACCCATTCAAGCTCGTTTAGAGGTCGATATACAGTGGGTTCTACTGGTAAAGCGAGATTTAGCTCCACATGACACAAAAATTTCAAAATTAAAGAATTTTAGACGCGGTTTGTAGCGAAAGTGAGAGATTAAGCTCTAAATGACACTTAAAATTTAAACATCAATAACTTTTGATCAGGTTGTCTGATTTTACCCCACAACACCTTTTCGGAATGAGCTCGGAGCACTACATTTATTGGAGCACAAGTTTTACCCATTCCTGTTCATTTAGTTGTCGATATATAGTCGGTTGCAGCGGTAATGCAAAATTTAGCTCCAAAGAACACCTTTTTAGAATGAGATAGGAGCCCTAAATCCAATGGAGAACAATTTTAACCCATTCAAGCTCGTTTAGTGGTCGATATACTGTGAGTTCTACTAGTAATGTGAGATTTTGCTCCAAATGACACATAAATTTCAAAATGAAAGAATTTTAGATGCGGTTTGTAGCGAAAGTGAGAGATTTAGCTCCAAATAACACTCAAACTTTAAACAGCAATAACCTTTGATATAGTTGTATGACTTTACCCCACAACACCTTTTCGGAATGAGCTCGGAGCACTACATTCATTGGAGCACAAGTTTTACCCATTCCAGTTCATTTAGTTGTTGATATATAGTCGGTTGCAATGGTAATGCAAAATTTAGCTCCAAAGGACACCTTTTCAGAATGAGATAGGAGCCCGAAATTAAATGGAGAACAATATTAACCCATTCAAGCTCGTTTAGAGGTCGATATATAGTGCTTTATACTGGTAATGCGAGATTTTTCTACAAATGACACATAAATTTCAAATTGAAAGAATTTTAGATGCGGTTTGTAGCGAAAGTGAGAGATTTAGCTCCAAATGACACTCAAACTTTAAACAACAATAACTTTTGATCCGGTTGTCTGATTTTACCCCACAACACCTGTTCGGAATGAGCTCGGAGCACTACATTCATTGGAGCACAAGTTTTACACAGTCACGTTCATTTAGTTGTCGATATATAGCCGGTTGCAGCGGTAATGCGAAATTTAGCTCCAAAGGACACCATTTCAGAATGAGATAGAAGCCCTAAATCCAATGGAGAACAATTTTAACCCATTCAAGCTCGTTTAGAGGTCGATATACAGTGGGTTCAACTAGTAATGTGAGATTTAGGTACAAATGACACATAAATTTCAAAATGTAAGAATTTTTGATGCGGTTTGTAGCGAAAGTGAGAGATTTAGCTCCAAATGACACTTAAACTTTGAACACCAATAACTTTTGATCCGGTTGTCTGATTTTACCCCACAACACCTTTTCGGAATGAGCTCGGAGCACTACATTCATTGGAGCACAATTTTTACCCATTCCAGTTCATTTAGTTGTCGATATATAGCCAGTTGCAGCGGTAATGCGAAATTTAGCTCCAAATTACACCTAAACTTCTAACAGCCATAACTTTTGATTTGTATGTTTGATTATTCCCCACAACACCTTTACGGAATATGCTCAGAGGCATACATCCAGTGGAGCACAATTTTAAACCATTCCAGCTCATTTTAGAGGTCAATATATAGCCGGTTGAAATGGTAATGAGGGATTTTGCTCCTCTTGACACAAACTGTAACAGCCATAACTTTTGATCTGGTTATTCGATTTTTGCGCACAACACCTTTTTGGAATTAGCTCGGAGCCCTACATCTAATGGAGAAATTTTCTTACCCATTCTAGTTTGTTTAATGGTCAATATACAGCCAGGTTGGTAATAAGGTATTTAGCTCGAAAGGAGACCTAAACTTCAAACATCCGTAACTTTTGATCCGGTTGTTAGATTTTCACCCACAATACATTTTCATAATGAGATAGGGGTCCTAAATCCAATGTAGAACAATTTTAACCCATTCAAGCTCGTTTAGAGGTCGATATACATTGGGTTCTACTGGTAATGCGAGATTTAGCTCCAAATGACACAAAAATTTTAAAATGAAAGAATTTTAGACGCGGTTTGTAGCGAAAGTGAGAGATTTAGCTCCAAATGACACTCAAACTTTAAACAGCAATAACTTTTGATCCGGTTGTCTGACTTTACCCCACAACACCTTTTCGGAATGAGCTCGGAGCACTACATTCCTTGGAGCACAAGTTTTACCCATTCCAGTTCATTTAGTTGTCGATATATAGTCGGTTGCAGCGGTAATGCGAAATTTAGCTCCAAAGGACACCTTTTCAGAATGAGATAGGAGCCCTAAATCCAATGGAGAACAATTTTAACCCATTCAAGCTCGTTTAGAGGTCGATAAACAGTGGATTCTCCTGGTAATGCGAGATTTTGCTCCAAAGGACACATAATTTCAAAATGAAAGAATTTTAGATGCGGTTTGTAGCGAAATTGAGTGATTTAGCTGCAAATGACACTTAAACTTTAAACATCAATAACTTTTGATCAGGTTGTCTGATTTAACCCCACAACACCTTTTCGGAATGAGATCGGAGCACTACATTCATTGGAGCACAAGTTTTACCCATTCCAGTTCATTTAGTTGTCGATATATAGCAGGTTGCAGCGGTAATGCAAAATTTAGCTCCAAATGACACCCTTTCAGAATGAGATAGGAGCCCCAAATCCAATTGAGAACAATTTTAACCCATTCAAGCTCGTTTAGAGGTCGATATACAGTGGGTTCTACTGGTAATGCGAGATTTTAATCCAAATGACACATAAATTTTAAAATGAAATTTTTTTTGATGCGGTTTGTAGCGAAAGTGAGAGATTTAGCTCCAAATGACACTTATACTTTAAACAGCAATAACTTTTGATCTGGTTGTCTGATTTTACACCACAACACCTTTTCAGAATGAGATCGGAGCACTACATTCATTGGAGCACAAGTTTTACTCATTCAGTTCATTTAGTTGTCGATATATAGTCGGTTGCAGCGGTAAAGTGAAATTTAGCTCCAAAGGACACCTTTTCAGAATGAGATAGGAGCCCTAAATCCAATGGATAACAATATTAACCCAATCAAGCTCGTTTAGAGGTCGATATACAGTGGTTTCTACTGGTAATTCGATATTTTTCTCCAAATGACACATAAATTTCAAAATGAAAGAGTTTTAGATGCGGTTTGTAGCGATAGTGAGAGATTTAGCTCCAAATGACACTCAAACTTTAAACAGTAATAACTTTTGATCCGGTTGTCTGATTTTACCCCACAACACCTGTTCGGAATGAGCTCGGAGCACTACATTCATTGGAGCACAAGTTTTACCCAGTCACGTTCATTTAGTTGTCGATATATAACCGGTTGCAGCGGTAATGCGAAATTTAGCTCCAAAGGACACGTTTTCAGAATGAGAACGGAGCCCTAAATCCAATGGAGAACAATTTTAAGTCATTCAAGCTCGTTTAGAGGGCGATATACAATGGGTTCTACTAGTAATGTGAGATTAAGGTACAAATGACACATAAATTTCAAAATGTAAGAATTTTTGATGCGGTTTGTAGCGAAAGTGAGAGATTTAGCTCCAAATGACACTTAAACTTTGAACACCAATAACTTTTGATCTGGTTGTCTGATTTTACCCCACAACACCTTTTTCGGAATGAGCTTAGAGCACTACATTCATTGGAGCACAAGTTTTACCCATTCCAGTTCATTTAGTTGTCGATATATAGCCAGTTGCAGCGATAATGCGAAATTTAGCTCCAAATTACACCTAAACTTCTAACAGCCATAACTTTTTATTTGTATGTTTGATTGTTCCCCACAACACCTTTACGGAATATGCTCGGAGGCATACATCCACTGGAGCACAATTTTAAACCATTCCAGCTCATTTTAGAGGTCAATATACAGCCGGTTGCAATGGTAATGAGGGATTTTGCTCCTCTTGACACAAACTGTAACAGCCACAACTTTTGATCTGGTTTTTTGATTTTTGCGCACAACACCTTTTTGGAATTAGCTCAGAGCCCTACATCTAATGGAGAAATTTTTTTACCCATTCTAGTTTGTTTAGTGGCACATATACAACATGGTTGGTAATAAGGTATTTAGCTCGAAAGGAGACCTAAACTTCAAACATCCGTAACTTTTGATCCGGTTGTTAGATTTTTCACCCACAATACCTTTTCATAATGAGATAGGGGTCCTAAATCCAATGTAGAACAATTTTAACCCATTCAAGCTCGTTTTGAGGTCGATATACACTGGGTTCTACTGGTAATGCGAGATTTAGCTCCAAATGACACAAAAATTTTAAAATGAAAGAATTTTAGACGCGGTTTGTAGTGAAAGTGAGAGATTTAGCTCCAAATGACACTCAAACTTTAAACAGCAATAACTTTTGATCTGGTTTTCTGACTTTACCCCACAACACCTTTTCGGAATTAGCTCGGAGCACTACATTCCTTGGAGCATAAGTTTTACCCATTCCAGTTCATTTAGTTGTCGATATATAGCCGGTTGCAGCGGTAATGCGAAATTTAGCTCCAAAGGACACCTTTTCAGAATGAGATAGGAGCCCTAAATCCAATGGAGAACAATTTTAACCCATTCAAGCTCGTTTAGAGGTCGATATACATTGGATTCTACTGTTAATGCGAGATTTTGCTCCAAATGACACATAAATTTCAAAATGAAAGAATTTTAGATGCGGTTTGTAGCGAAAGTGAGAGATTTAGCTCCAAATGACACTTAAACTTTGAACATCAATAACTTTTGATCAGGTTGTCTGATTTAACCCCACAACACCTTTTCAGAATGAGCTCGGAGCACTACATTCATTGGAGCACAAGTTTTACCCATTCCAGTGCATTTAGTTGTCGATATATAGCAGGTTGCAGCGGTAATGCAAAATTTAGCTCCAAAGAACACCTTTTCAGAATGAGATAGGAGCTCTAAATCCAATGGAGAACAATTTTAACCCAGTTGTTGAGTCCAAAATCGCACCTCCGAAGAAAATCGGAGGCTGCGGGCTGCCGGTTACTTTTTAGGTGGGGAAAACGAGACCACTAGCAGCGGTCAAGGCCAGACTTCGCCCGTCACGGCGAATGCCACTCCCATGACGGGCTTCCTTTGATTCAGAATAAGTGGTTACAGCGGGTTACAAGTGCAGGAAAGCAGAAGCCGGCCGGTCAGACAGTTCGCAAGACGGGAAACTCGAGACCGCGACTCAAACAAGCGAGCTCCAAGATTCGAGTGTGCGTGTCTTGGGAGTGTTGCCGTCCCCTATTTATAGGCTCGGGGGCCTGCCCGAACGGGCAGGTATAAAATAACCGCCTACCCGGGTACAGGAGAATCGGGCAGGCGGTGATGGGATACAGAAAGGAGAAAAGAAAGAAGTCGCGCGGCTTGGCGGCTTGCGCTTGCGGTCTGTCTTGTAGATGGGCTGGAGATGCTGCGACCGAGACGATGATGCCACCCGGGCGGTCTCCGACTTGAGACCGCGGATTGTCTTCTTGGACTTGGTCCTTACTGATCTTTGCGGCACGATCCGGGCGGTCTCCTTCTTGAGACCGCGGCTTGCCCTTGGGAACGCGGCCTATCGCCTGGTCTTGAGCCTTGTAATGCCTTCAAGATGTAACCCGCTCGGTCTCCAGCTTGAGACCGCGGGTTGCTTTCTAGACTTGGATCCTAATGGCATTCATAGCACAACCCGAGCGGTCTCCGACTTGAGATCGCGGTCTGCCGTTTTGGACTTGGGCCTTGGTGACCTTCAATCTCTGGAGGAGACCGGAATGCTCAGACCGCCCGGTCTGTTTGGATTGATGCTGATGGACGTTGTAAAACCTAAACCGGGCGGCTTGTATCCGCAGACCGCCCGGTCTGTGAGTAATGTTATTCGAAAGCGGTCTTCTGGGTAAACATATCCCCGCATATTTTCGAATTCTGAAAGGGTTTCGAAAATATTAGTTCTAACCGGAAACCGCGCCGATCTTGCCCTGTGGGTTATAAATGTTCTGGAAGCTTCTATTTTCGCATAACTTCAACGTTATTACGAGTCACTACTCGCCCCTCGCGGTTAGGACCTTCCGGTTAAACAGTCCGATCAAGATGGTATACCTTATGGCGCAGTTCGAAGATCATCAGAAGTCTGGTAAAGACCGAGGGGAAGATCGCCCGAAGGATTAGAAGAGGAAGAAAAAGAGGACCCAACCCGACAATACTGTGACTATTGCCTCTCTGGGTAAGCCAGCCGACCTGCCTCCTGTGTTGACAGTCGATTTGTCGACTCGAAACGAAGCGGCTTGCTCGAACCCACCCCCAGTTAATCCTCGTGCTGTTTCTGAGAAGGGAACCGACCTGCCCCCTCCTACGGACAAGACAGATTCGGAAGCCGCCGTTCCGAAGGGCGATGGAGACGATTCCTTTAAAGTGGAGGTCACTCCTTCTGGCGTGTTCCACCTGAAGATAAGAGACGAAGGAGGAGAAGCAGTTGACTCGCCTAAGCCGATCGACCAGTAGGGCCAGATAGTGAACATTGACGACAGCCCGGTTTCCCTGAAACAAGCCGGCCTGAAGCCATCCAAGAAGAGGAAAAAAGATGAATCTACGGTGGACAGGGTTCTGAAAAAGGTGAAAAACCTAAAGGCCAAGAACAAAGCCGCTTCCAGGAAACCAGGAGCGGGCAATCTTCAAGGCAAGTCGCGCGAGAAAGTGGTTTCGGAGGGTGTAGTTACTCCTTCACCCAAGCCGAACGAACATATCCAAACCGATGCGCACAACATCTCTGTAAGTGACATCATCAGAGACTTGGATTCCCTCCAGAAACAAGACGACCTACTGAGATCTTCTTCCGACTTGCAGGCTGCTAACCCGCCTGGAGAGAAAGAGGCCGCCCTGGCTGAGGATCCGACCAGCATTAAGGAGGCAGTCCTACCTGAGGTTGTGACTAGAATTGAGAAAACCGCACTGGACCCTGAAGATTCTGTGATGGCCGGGCTTCGGTTTATGCAGGTGAAGGCGGAGAAAGTAAGGGATCAGCTTACCAGACCGCCACCGCCGCCACCCAATTTTCTGTTACAAGGTAAAGGGGTCGCGGATTACCGCCCTGTTCGTTTTTTCAAGACGAGGTCTCGAAACAAGTCGCGCGACTTGTTGTTGAACCCGTCCCCAAGCTTCTTTCCCTCCGCCGCTCAATTTTCCACTGCCAAGCGGGGAGGCAAAGCGATAGATTGTGGAGAGAACTGCGCCAAAAGATCGATACCGAGCTAGCAAAGCGATCTATCCGTATGAATTTTACTCGAACTGCAGCGGCTTGTAAGCGAGGAAAATTTGGAATGAGCGGTCTTCTTTTGATAATTCTATTATCACATGAAGTTATATGCGGTCGACCTTTTTAACTGTTTTTCTTACTTGCAGATGATCGTGATTCCATTCCTAAACCAGGCGAACTGGTGACTTACCTCCCTCCACTTGATCCTCCTTTGCCGAGTTCCTCAGTTATACCGGATACCCGAATGGAGGATGAGATGACCCATCTTCAAAGGAACTTTGAAACCCTTTCGAAGTAGCTGAAGGCCCTTGAGGGGCGAAAGAAGGCGGCTCAAGAAGAAAAAACTACGTTGCGAGCTGAGATGGAAACCGAGAGGAAAGAGAGTCGGGCCGCACTGGAGGTTGAACGGAGAGAGCGCTACGAGCAGGAAAAAGTGCATCAAGACCAGGTGGCTGCCATGTCCGCCCGACTTGATCGAGGAAAGAAAGAGATCCATAAGCTTGAAGGGGATTGCGCTTACTTCAGGGAGAAGTACCTTCGTCTGACAAGGGAGGCCGGCGGGAGTCGTCGCCCTGTTAATGTTGTTGAGGAAGGTCGGCTTGGATCACACCGTCCGGCTGCCGGAACGAGCTCGACTCTTCTAGTAGTTGGGACGGTCCATCCTATTGCTGGTGCAAATGAGGCCGCGGCGACCTTACCTAATCGCGTGATTCCTGTAGCGCGAGTAGAAAGGGATGCCGCGCGACTTCATAGCATGATCAACCACCTCAATCACAGCATGAATCAGATGCAAGGAACTATCCTTCAAATCGGCGACCATGTCGCGCGACTTCACAGGGAGGATGCACCGAGTGATACTCGCCAGTGATAAGCGGTTTTAAGACGGTCATTTGTAATAATATTTTTATTCGGTCCTTCGGACAACTTTAACTGCTCGAGCTTGCTTTTTATGATATTTGGTTTATCTTTCAGATCGCTCGGTCTATATATTTGAATGTGCTTTATACTCTTCTCTCATATGTTGATTGATGCCCGCGAATTACTTTATAAGTCGAGCGGCTTGTTTCTGTTGCTTTTTAATTCGCCTGCTTGAATTGTACTTGTGATCTAATGATTTGTCTTATATGAAAATATACCCGCGCGGGTTGATTGTTCTAGCCGCGATTTGACCTTTGCTAAATGCAGATCACCCGTTCTTATAAGTAGCACCTTTCCAAAGGTCTTTCTACAGGAATCTCAAGATGGGAGCAAAGCGCCAACCGAAGCGACCTGCGAAGACCTCTGCTACCAGCTCCGAAGCCGCTCTAGCATTTCATTCGGCTGATCTCGAGGAATGTCGTTTGACAAAGGCTGAATTGGATGAATTTGTTGAGAAGCATATGGTTGATAGTCCACTACTCGCGTGGCTTCCGCTCCGTGATGAGCGAATGAATTCTTCTGGCCCGAACCAAATCGCCATCCCAATCGATCATTTCGATTGCGGTTTTAAGTTCCCCATATCCATCGAGCTCGCCACGGTCTTCGACCACTATGTAGTTGTCCCTGGCCAAATCTCCCCTAACTCGATGGCCGGGATTTGCAGCTTCATTTCATATCTGCGGTCTGAGAGAGTCCTCTTCTCTATGGACCTTTTTAGAAAGATATTCTCGGTGCGGGCTATCCCGGACTCCGAGTCGAATGTGTTGAAAGGCCATCTCTACTTCGGCTGCCGGGGTTTGAAGATGGTCAACCTCGCGAACAAGGTCACAGCCTGGTCGGAGAGGTATTTGATTTTCGAAAGCCGACTTGGCCTACTGAACCCGAACCCGCAAGTGCGGCCGGAGGAGGCCTTTCAACAGGTCGCTATAAGCGAGATCGAGAAGAAAACCTGCAAGCTTCTCAAGGATGAGCGGCTTAACGTAAGCTAATACCTTCTGCTGCTCGCCGAGTTAGAGAATGTTCGTCCTAAAGACAGTAAGTTTTCATTCAACCCGCATCCGACTTCAATGCTGACCGCACGATCTCCTGTGCTGACTCTTCTCTTTTTGTAGCCGAGGCCATTGTCCCCGCTAACAAGCCGGTCAGCCCAGCCGGTTTGATCTTAACTCAGACGGAGAAGAGAAAACGGCAGGTCAGGAACAAGCCGCTGCTATCCGATGGGGAGAATTCGACATCCTCGGGCGACTTCTCCGCCCTCCGCTCGTTCAGCAAGGTGAAGGACTTAAAAGGCCGCACGGTCTTGACCTGGCAACCGGACAGTGATAGCGTCCAGGTTTCCACTGCGCTTCCTGATGCGATATTTTCGGCAAGTGCACCGGTCGCGCAAGTAATAAAAATGGGGAAAATCCCCGAGTGTCGGTCTCTTGAGGAACACAGTAAGGTGGAATTTAATATCGAGGAAGGACTTGAGATCGAAGTCCTTGGTCGGTGTTACAATGGATGGTTGGTTTGGTTTGCGAATAATAAAATAAAATACTACTCCTACTCCTATGCAATGCCGCTATGCAATGCTTCAATTGGCGAGATGGAGACTAAGTAAGCCTTGAGCGCACTGCGTCGAAAGGGCGGATGGGCGAGAAGGCAAGCGGAATGAGGGTCGCAAGCACCTCGTCAACAATAAGCACGCCACAAGCAATTGCTAGTGCGGCACCGGTCATTGTGGTGGAGTGGGAGATGGAATAGGGCGCACCTCAATAACACAAATGAACTAGATAATTCCAAAATCATGAAATAAGCAATAATACACATGGTTCATAGCATTCATCATCTAAATAAAGAGATTACAACAAATATAACCACACAAGTAGAGGAAAAAGGCAAGAAATACGACCGAATCCGGAGTCTCGTTGTAGATTCACGGTAGGAAGCACCGGGTTGTCAATCCGCGTCCTAGCTCGGTCCCAACTGCGTCCGGGGTAGAGGAGGGCTGTCACAACTCCCAATGGACCCGTCTTCTCCAGCGATTTACCATCCGGTCACGTCTAGTGCGAAGAACTTCTTCCTTAGCGATCAAAATGAGTGTAGAATCTCTTCTTTCAAGCCCTTGGATGATGGAGGAGGCCTAGGGGGTGAAAAACCTCTGGGAATGGCGAAAACGGCGGACTGAACGGAGTCCAAATGCGTAATCCCGACCTAATTCGCGATCAGGTCATTATATAGGCGCTGAATTAAACAGCGCGCACGGTCATTGGCGCACGACCAGTGGTCGTGCGCACTAGAATCCTGTGATCGTGCGCACTGCCTGGGTGGAACCTGCAAGATATGAAATTATAAAATAAAATGTTCGCACGACCAGTGGCGCACGACCGGTGGTCGTGCGCACTATCGTTGATGGTCGTGCGCACTGGAGCAAACAGAACTCGGAAATTAAATGGTAAGTGCGCACGAGCAAGGGCGCACGACCGGTGGTCGTGCGCACTGTCGTTGATGGTCGTGCGCACTGCACCAAACAGAACTCGTGAAAAAGGGTTAAGTGCACACGATCAGTGGCGCACGACCAGTGGTCGTGCGCAATAGAACCGGTGATCGCGCGCAGTGTTCCTGTGCAGAATTGCACCGGGAACACTTGCACGACTCCTATTCCAGCATAACCACAGATCTAGCCACTGAAAGTGGCACCTAACAGCACAAGAATACTACTAAAGACAAAAAAACACGAAAATCACACCAAAGTGGGCCAAGATGTGCACCTAGCATGGATTATCAAATATAAACTAAAACAAGGCTAAAGTGCAGAGAAATGACTAAATAACGGCCCGGATGAGTCCATAAATGTGTATATGATCATGACTCATCACACCCCCAGACTTAACTGTTTGCGCGTCCTGAGCAAACGAATCCGGCGGAGCGTGAAAACGATAATTAACATAGAGAATTACACAAAGGAGTACGGTGCGACGTAACATACGCATGCAAGTAGAGAATTTAGTAGAAGGAGATTCTAAATATGCTAAATAATTTACAAGAGTATTAAAGCGTAATTAAAGATTTAGATGTACTCAATTGGTGAATTATGAAGAATTTGACGATCATGCCCGGTATGAAAGTGACGAGACACTGAGGCGGGTGTTGCAAAAGATCGGGGCTTAGGAATAACTCCGCTGAAATCCATCACCGTCGTGAACCATGCGCTTGCCCGATCACACTCTCTCCACGACGCTAGCAAACTCGCAAATCAAATCAGTAGGACTTATAGGATTAGAACGGGGCTTAGGTTACAGTATGATATTCAAAGTTAAACGCGGTGGCTACGCAACCCAAGTGAGCTAACGGAACGCTGCACCACACAAGACCAACAAACTATGCTCTTGTGACACACCCCCAGACTTATCCTGAAAACCAGGTGTGCACACGGCCTACTTCACAAATACCAACAGATTTTCTGTTTTTAGCTCGGGAGGATTTTTTTTCAAAATACTCTTTTTTCTTTCTTTTACATATTTTACTTCTTTTATGTAACCCCCGGTTGGTTCAAAATCAGCAGACATAATTTATTTTCCCTTCATAACACAAGGATTCCACACTCCACACAAGTTTAGAATTATGAGCGCAGTTAAAAACAATTTGGTTGCGGGCGTGGGATAGGCTTCAGGCTTTGGTGGATGAAGAGGAGCTGAACAAAGGATTGGTAGGCACAAAATTGGCTTGCAAAGGTGAATGAAATGGACATGGAATAACAAAGCTCAAACTAGCCAAAGGGTGGCCTACATCATGTTTGACTCAACGAGTAGCTCTCACCCATGCTTCCAGAGTCGCTTGGGGCAAGTTCTTAGCCCACGAGAAAGATAAACCTTCCTCCCGACTCGAGCAACACACGACTAGCAACCGCACACACACAACACCGGGTTATCGTCAATTCCATACAAATTCACCACTTGAGTATATTAAATCTAAATTCACGCAGAAATACTAAACATAAATTAGATGCATAAAGAAAATCTAGTTCTACACAAATTCTACCATAGCATGCGAAGTGACTAGAACACTACATGAGTCAACATCGCACTCCAAATAATAATTCCTGCGTTAACAACCTATTTCACATTCCAACCAAACTAGTTTAAACGGAACAACAACAAAAAGACAAGCACGCACTCAAGTGGGTGAAGTGGTGTGAGAAGAATGCAACGATGATAATGAAAATGATAAATAAAAAACAACCTTCTAGTATGCAATGCAGCATGTGCACATTGGATAACAACAACCGCTCCCCCAGACTTAAGCTAAGCGATATATCTAGAAATTGAAGCAAAAAGAGGGGAGGAAGTGTTACCCAATGCTCAGAAATGAGCATACCAGACGATTGGCGTAAATGATCAAGAATAGTCCGCAGCATCCGCTCTCATGAGAAACAAAGGCCACCTGA
This sequence comes from Dactylorhiza incarnata, assembly GCA_033032865.1. Classification (NCBI taxonomy): domain Eukaryota; kingdom Viridiplantae; phylum Streptophyta; class Magnoliopsida; order Asparagales; family Orchidaceae; genus Dactylorhiza; species Dactylorhiza incarnata. The sequence continues at coordinate 1,546,222 of JAWHQI010000107.1, read as the reverse complement.
AAGTTATACACTAGAGCAACAAAAATAGTAAAAACTGGACTAAACATGTGAGAGCACAAAAAAAAATCAAGAATTCTAAGTTATCACCCATGGGAGTGAACTTGTTCCTGCAATAAATATTGAGCACTCGCACACAAAATAAGGGAACAGAAAAAGCTGAATAAATAAAACTATGCCCATAAGAGCATTCCACAAGCAAAATGTTATTATTACAAACATCAAAAGAGAAGGAGTTCAAACGACTCAACAAAAGAAACTAAACAGAAAGCACGGCTTAGAATATCTCGCATGCAGGGAGGAAGATCACTCGTCGTCGCTGTCGCTATCTAACACCACAACGGACGGCGACCGTCTGGAAGATGATGCGGCCCGACCCGGAGGTGGGGGGATGTTTAGCCCACCCCGCAGTGCTTGCTGATAGATGAAATCCGTAAGCCAGTACTGGTTTGCCTCCAAATCGGAGAGGCGCCGATCGAAACTTGGCACCTCCGGCGCTCTTGACGAACTGCCCTCCTCCTTGGCTCTCCGCTCCTGCTGAAATGAATGCCTTCGCGGCTGCAGAAGGGCTACCTCGCGGTGAGTATTTGGCGGCTCAGCCGGCTCTCCGTGCTCCTCGTCGCCTTGCCTCTCCCTAGGCGCATCTCCCGGCATCACGACCATAAAGCGTCTACTACTCTTCTTCCCCACGACCCGTAATAGATGGAAACTCACCATGGTGGCCCGAGTGATGAAGGAGGGCGCAGTCACCTGCACCATCGGAGGCAGATGACTCCAAACCCCCAGGCTTTTGGCAATGCGGGTAATATAGTAGGCACCACCAATGGCACCTGTGAGACCGTAAGTGGCCTCGTGGTGGAAGAAGAAAGCTAGCATGTAGCCAAGATGCAACGGCTGCCGAAATTCCATACTATAGAGGGAGATCAGATCTTGCCACCCCACCACGTTCTGACTAAGGGCACGGGCGACAAGAGAGTGGCTAAGGACGTGTTGCAGGAAACGGAGAGCAGGCGCGACGATCCAGGTAGATTTGCTTTTCCTGGCAACATATTCTTCATCACGACCCGTGAGAGCACACCACGCAGCATGCGGGGCGACGCCATCAGGGAAGGAGACATCCAAATCCAGAAAAGGGATCGCCGCAGCCTCGGCTTCAGTGTAAAATCCAGCATGCACCGCCAGCTCAGACAAGGATAGAGTGAAGTCCTTGCCCAAAATGCGGAAAGAGCACTTTCCCGGACGTTGACCGGAGGGCAACACATCCCACTCAAACGTAGCAAGGAACTCCAAGGTAAGCTCCCGGTAGCCGAGGTCATTGCACTCGAACACCCCGCTCCAATGATCGAAATAATAGCGTTGGCGGACGGCCTCCCCCAACTCCCCATTGTCGCTGATAGAGTTCAACTCGTTCCAATCCACGAGACGCTGTGATAGGAATGGCTTCTCCTTAAGAGAATTGAATCGCCGCGTGTGCGAATCCTTGGAGAAAGTAGCCATCCTAGCGAGGATCTGAGCAGGAGAGGCGGAAGAGCGGCCGGAGCGTTGGTAGACCTTTTGGCGATCTCTGGAGCTCATGGTGGTAGGAGGGCAAGGGGAAAGAGGAGAATAGGAAGTGGGCTCACCGGAAGGAAGGATGGCGCTCAACCCAGCGGAGACGGCGCACGGACGACGAAAAACGAAAGCCCTAGATCGTGCGTGAAAGGCTCGGGCGGACGGGCTTTTTATAAAAATCTGGGCCGATCGCACGACCAGTGGTCGTGCGCGATAAGTAGTGCGCACGACCAGTGATCGTGCGCCTTAGGAATTTTCCAGCGGCCAAAATTTTAGTAGAATGTCCATCCACCGTGCAGTTTACGCACAAACAGGATTCAGCACCAGCAGCGCGGTATTCACAGCCTTAACAAAACTTAACTAAACTAGACAAAATAAAATTTCAGGAAAAAAGAAAGATAACTACTGGGGTTACTGTCATCCCAGCACGACTTATTTGAAAACTTAAAGGTCCTAGCTAATGGGCCTATGGAAGAGAAAATGCACAGGTAACTGTTCCACTATCCGTTTCGGTTGCGGGTACCGATACGGTGATAGAACAGTCACCCCGCTACCTAAATAAAGATACCTGCTCCCCACAGGTAGAGGGTAGAGAATGTAAGAAAAGGAGGCAGCCTGGTCCTTACTCAACTCACAAAACACATCCTTGCCTAGCAAGGTATCGTCCACAGCAAGTTTACAGGAGGAGGAGGCAACGAATGAGGCTTCCTTAACGGAGGAGGGGTCAACCTCCTCGCATATGAGGATGCAATCATCATTGACTCGGGCAAGAAGCTCCAAGTCCTCCTGAAGTACCTGTGAAGACTCAACCTGCACAGGCTCAGATGGAGAAGGGGGGTTAGGAAATAAAAGAGAAGAATGACATAAATAATCAAACAGCGGGGGAGTGGTCCCGGTCTCACTCCCAGCAGGATCCAAGGATAGATCGCTATCATCATCGTAAGTATCATGGCGAGGAGAACTCAAGAACTCAGGGTCCTCAGTGGTGGTTTGGACCTCCTCGTCCCATGAAGAAGTGTAAACCTCCTCATCAGAGAGAGTATCCTCCTCAGCCCACTTTGGAGCACCCTTCGAGTCAGAAACATCACCCAGCTCCTTTACTTCGATAGGATCATAAAGAATGTGCGTAGAAAAAGTATGCAAAGAAACTGGAGGAACGAGAAGGTTTGGTTCCTCAGCAAAAAGATCTGCTAAAGCCTCCCCGATGGAAAGAATACTTTCCTCGTCAAACTCAGGTGCATCTAAGATCTCCCATTCCTCTCCTTGTTGCCCAACAGATGAGTGATCATCATCACTGGGAGTGAAGCCATACACAGGGAGTGAGGAATCCATGCACAAAACAGGCTCAGGGATAGAGGGCACGATTGCCTCCATGGGTAAAGAAGGAGTGATAGGGACAATGTCGCCCTGAGTGGAGGAGCGGCGGTCAGGCTTGAAAAGACTGGGACAGTCCTTCAATTCATGACCCTCTCCTCGACACAATAAGCAAACAATGTTCCTACACTGCCCAGCATTCAACTCATTCATTTGGTCTAAATAATAAACCATCTTATCATTAAAGCTAGGCGAAATACCCCATGACGACATTTTCAATAATTAAAGCAGATAAAATGAAGCAGGAATTCTTTGCAAGGAAAATCCACACAACTAATAAAGCTTCTTAGATTTAAACTTGCCTAAAACTTTAAAATATGGAAAGACGAAATAAAGGCAAAACAAAAAAAATAGAAATGCGGCTAAACACAAAGAAAGAACAACTATCTCTCGTCTCCCTCTCAAGAAAACTCACACGACTGTGTTCCCCGGCAACGGCGCCAAAAACTTGATGCGATATTTTCGGCAAGTGCACCGGTCGCGCAAGTAATAAAAATGGGGAAAATCCCCGAGTGTCGGTCTCTTGAGGAACACAGTAAGGTGGAATTTAATATCGAGGAAGGACTTGAGATCGAAGTCCTTGGTCGGTGTTACAATGGATGGTTGGTTTGGTTTGCGAATAATAAAATAAAATACTACGCCTACTCCTATGCAATGCCGCTATGCAATGCTTCGATTGGCGAGATGGAGACTAAGCAGGCCTTGAGCGCACTGCGTCGAAATGGCGGATGGGCGAGAAGGCAAGCGGAATGAGGGTCGCAAGCACCTCGTCAACAATAAGCACGCCACAAGCAATTGCTAGTGCGGCACCGGTCACGGTGGTGGAGTGGGAGATGGAATAGGGCGCACCTCAATAACACAAATGAACTAGATAATTCCAAAATCATGAAATAAGCAATAATACACATGGTTCATAGCATTCATCATCTAAATAAAGAGATTACAACAAATATAACCACACAAGTAGAGGAAAAAGGCAAGAAATACGACCGAATCCGGAGTCTCGTTGTAGATTCACGGTAGGAAGCACCGGGTTGTCAATCCGCGTCCTAGCTCGGTCCCAACTGCGTCCGGGGTAGAGGAGGGCTGTCACAACTCCCAATGGACCCGTCTTCTCCAGCGATTTACCATCCGGTCACGTCTAGTGCGAAGAACTTCTTCCTTAGCGATCAAAATGAGTGTAGAATCTCTTCTTTCAAGCCCTTGGATGATGGAGGAGGCCTAGGGGGTGAAAAACCTCTGGGAATGGCGAAAACGGCGGACTGAACGGAGTCCAAATGCGTAATCCCGACCTAATTCGCGATCAGGTCATTATATAGGCGCTGAATTAAACAGCGCGCACGGTCATTGGCGCACGACCAGTGGTCGTGCGCACTAGAATCCTGTGATCGTGCGCACTGCGTGGGTGGAACCTGCAAGATATGAAATTATAAAATAAAATGTTCGCACGACCAGTGGCGCACGACCGGTGGTCGTGCGCACTATCGTTGATGGTCGTGCGCACTGGAGCAAACAGAACTCGGAAATTAAATGGTAAGTGCGCACGAGCAAGGGCGCACGACCGGTGGTCGTGCGCACTGTCGTTGATGGTCGTGCGCACTGCACCAAACAGAACTCGTGAAAAAGGGTTAAGTGCACACGATCAGTGGCGCACGACCAGTGGTCGTGCGCAATAGAACCGGTGATCGTGCGCAGTGTTCCTGTGCAGAATTGCACCGGGAACACTTGCACGACTCCTATTCCAGCATAACCACAGATCTAGCCACTGAAAGTGGCACCTAACAGCACAAGAATACTACTAAAGACAAAAAAACACGAAAATCACACCAAAGTGGGCCAAGATGTGCACCTAGCATGGATTATCAAATATAAACTAAAACAAGGCTAAAGTGCGGAGAAATGACTAAATAACGGCCCGGATGAGTCCATAAATGTGTATATGATCATGACTCATCACTTCCCCACTGGGCGAATGAGAAATCAGGCCGGCATGCTGAGGCTGCCAGCATCGCCATGTTTGGCCGACGAAACTTCAGGCAATTGAGGAAGATCCCCGAGGAGGAGCTTGCCCGGGAGGCCGCGCGAGTTGGAGCTGAGAGCCTCATCACCAATGTCTTCATGGGGATGACCTTCAAAAGGTTGATCAGAGCGAATGATCATCTAGAGAAGGAAATTGCCGAATTGAAGAAGGAAAACGTGCGGTTGAAGGAAGCCGAGTTGGTAAGTTATCACCTGGCCGACCATCCTTCTGAATTTTTTAGATCGCGCGGTCTCTTACCTTACCTTTTTGTTTGCAGAAAAAGTATGATGAGACCGATCCAGTCTACCAAGAAGAACTTATCGCTCATGTCGCCGAGGGAATCGACAATGCTTTTATCCGCCTGCGACAGCTCGGTGGGCTTGCAGCCAGTTTTGAGCATTTTACCTTTTCCGATGCCTACCCATCTTTGCAAAAGAAATTAGAGAAGATCAGGCGGAAGGCCAAAGGGAAGGACAAAGTCGATGGCTCTAGTTCGGAGGAAAGTGACGACGAGGATGATGAAGCAGAAGAGCCCGCAGCGGCTAAGGACGATGGAAGCGGCTCGGACTCTGAGTCCACCGACTCTAACGAAGGGACCGGGCGCAAGTTGGGAGAACTGAGTAGCTCATCCCCGTCGGGTAGCGAGGGTTATTCCCCTGATGTTTCAATTGATGGCAGCGAACACTCGAGTGCTCCTGTATCTAAGAAACTCAACCCGGATAATCAGTAGTTGTATTTTGCTTTTTATTTTGAATAGTCGACGGCTTGATTTTGTTAGCCGGTCAGTTTAAAGCATAATGTAAGAATATTTTGATAATGGAATGGAAAACTTTTACCTGTCTAGCTGTCTACTTTCTGCGACTTACTTGTGATTGTTTGCAATCTCTTTCTGCTTTGGATGATTGACCCTTCTAACCAAGCCGTGCGACTTAATATTAACCCAACCGGTTAGGATAATGATCTTCATAGGATTCCGGTTAAATAATTATTAGCAAAAAACTTATTCGCATAGCTTGTTTCTTCAATCCGGATCAAGTTGATTTGATTCATCCCGAGAAAGTGTCAACTATATTGTTACGTCATGTAGTCGATGCGGCTTGGATATTTGATCAAGCGGACAGAAATCCGAGTTCTGCCTTACCTTATTATGAATGCCTTGTGATATCCAGGAAGCCGAACATAACCGAGCCGCGCGACTATTACTTGACTTTGTATAATTTCTTTATAGTATAAAAAATGTCGTCATAAGAACAATCAACAGGTCGAGCGGCTAGCATTTTAACTCGAGCGGCTTACAGCTCAGATTGCTGACCTTGTATAATTGCTTTAGAGAATGCCAAGTCATAAGAATAGTTAACAGGTTGAGCGGCCGACATTTTAACTCGAGCGGTTTACAACTCAGACTACTGCAAGCTTCATCCCTGTGAACATAATTAATAACCGAACAGGAAATTGTCATAACCAAGCCGCGCGATTATTACTTGGCTTTTTGTAATTGCCTCGCAAGATAGATTATTTAAGCCATAAGAAGACAATTGATAGGCCACGCGATTAACATTTAACCTGAATGATTTATGTGACATAACATCGACTGATAAATCCGCGCGGACTATGCATACTTTGAGCGGTTTAGTAGCTTGATACTTGCAATGAGAATCATAATTGCCTGATTGTGAAGAGTCTGTTATTAACTGAACGGATCGGATTGAGGCCCATAAAGATGGTAGGTTCATAAACCGAACGATGAGATCGACCGATCAGGATTATGCTTGATCCTTTGTTACTTGCCTTGTATTTTAAAATATCTCGCTGGTTTCAAATCGTCCGGTCTGACAACCAGACCGTATGATGTATCTAGTTCCTGCTTATTTCAAACCACCCGGTCTGATAACCAGACCAAATGATATACTTGGTACCTGCTTATTCCAAACCGTCCAGTTTAAACATCAAGCCGACCGGTTTGTGATGTGCCCATAAAAATCCTGTTTTTTCTCCCAAATGGTCTAGAGTGACCATATAGGATGAGATGATTCCCTGTAGTGTAACAAGAGATGGCTACAGACCCTAGGCGGCGAACATTGCTTTCCTCAAGTGGTCATAAGAGCTGTAGAAATAAAGAAAAAGACAAGTACAGACCCAGATGACCAAGTGGGCAGGTGGGCCTAGGCGGCGAACATTGCTTTCCTCAAGTGGTCATAAGGGCTGTAAGCGACTCAACTGCTCTCTTGCCTAGGGCTACAAGCCGAGTTGATCAATTGGGCAGGTGGGCCTAGGCGGCGAACATTGCTTTCCTCAGAGAGATCAACTCAGTTGTGGGTCCCGCTTAGGCATCGCTTGAGAGTACCTAGGAGTATTCGATGATCACAGACTAAGATGATCAGTTGGGCAGGTGTGGTTATGCCGCGGGGGTTATACCGACATTGCTTTCCTCAGAAAGATCATCAAAGCTGTAACTATATCCCTCTCGGAGCATGATAGAGCCAACATTCACCTAGACCTCCCTTGATGCAGGGGTGTGTCGGATATCAGCCGGGATCCAAGGTTCCGAAGACCACCGCACGGGAATTGGCAAGCTACCACTATACGTGTGCGAAAACTCCCCGCTACACATGATCTTCGTGGTTTTACGCTAATGACTACAATCCGAGGGGGTTCGAGCAGAACTTGGCGATGTCTTCGCGGTTCAGTGAGGTTGATATATAGGAAAGTGTAAAGAAAAATCAGACATGGAGAAGTGTCAGTATATGGCTTCTCATTAAAATATCCAAAGAATGCAAGAAAGTAAAAAGGACATTTTAAGGATAGAATCGTTTGAGATTGTCACCGCTCCAGGTGCGTGAGATGTCTTCTCCTTCACTTGTCTGAAGGCGGTAAGCCCCACTTTTTAGTACTTCCTTGATGATGAAAGGTCCGACCCAATTGGGATTCAGCTTCTCGACATTGCCTGTTCTGGCTGCTGCATCAACTTTCTTTAGCACAACGTCTCCGACTGCAAAGTGTTTTACCCTGACATTCTTGTCAAAGTACTTTGCCATTCTCCTTTTAACTTCTTCCTGTCTGATGGTTGCCTCGTCCTGAAGTTCTTCGATCAGATCCAAGCTATACTTAATAGCCTCATCATTTTCATCTATCCACGCTTCTCCTCCCTCCTTTGCATATACAACTCTTGGAGCGACCACCTCAAATTCTACAGGAACAACAGCTTCTGAGCCATGAGATAATTTGAGTGGTGTCTCCCCGTAGCTGAGGATGGAGTGGTACGAAGAGTCCAAAGGATGGAAGGGAGTTGGTCTGCACAATTTCCTCTTTGGTTCAAGACCCTCTTCATCAGAAGTTGCTGGATCTGTCGATTCGCTGCTTCTACCTACCATTTGTCCTTGGATGATGTACCAAAGCAAACCGAAGATCAATTCCCACCTGATCACAAAAGTTTATCATCTCCAGATTGTTAAATTGCGGACCATTGTCAGTGACAATTGCTAGCGGAATTCCATGCCGGCAGACTATCTCCCCCCAGATGAAGTTTCTGATAATTTGAGTTGTAGTTCTTGCTAATGCCTTTGCCTCATTCCACTTGCTTAAGTAGTCAATCATCACAATGATAAAGCGACGCTGGCCACTGGCTACTGGGAAGGGTCCGATGAGATCCATCCCCCAAACTGCAAAGGGCCATGGTGCAGTTATTGATCTGAGCGACAGGGCAGGCAAATGCTGAAGAGGAGCGAACTTTTGACACTGAACACATCGCTTGGCGAATGCTTCAGCATCCTTCCTCATGGTTGGCCAGAAATATCCCTGCCTTAAGATTCTCTTTTCCAGAGTCTTCCGATTTCCTTTTTGGCTAACAACAGATATTTCCTCAGAATTGGCTCCCTTGTCTCATAATTCCCCAAGACCTGAGAGGCCATTACCAATGAATCTGTTCTAACATGTGCATGTTCTATGCCCAGCTCTTTTGCAAGTCTCAGCCCAGCCAAAAGTGCTTCATATTCTGCCTGATTATTTGTAACAGGAAAGAAGAATTTGATAGCTTGTTCCAGCCTGATGCCATTTGGACTGATTAAAACTACTCCGGCTCCCATGGAGTTTTTGCCAGAAGCCCCATCCACATAGATGACCCAAGCTAAAGGAGATTGCACCACTTGCTCAGAACTAGACTCTGCTGTATCCACCAAGATGTCTGCCAAGATTTGTGCTTTGATTGCTGTTCGGGGGATGTATGATATTTCAAATTCACTTAGTTCGATAGCCCATTTAGCCAACCTCCCTGAATGATCTGGCTTTTCAAGAACATTTCTTAAAGGATGATCTGTAATCACTTGGACAGGATGAGCCTGGAAATAAGGACGAAGCCTTCGTGAAGACATAACTAAGGCCAAGGCTAGTTTCTCCAAGACTGAATATCTAGTTTCTGCATCTTTGAGAATGTGGCTAACATAATAAATCGGGAACTGCTCTTCTTTTCTTCCCGAACGAGGACAGAACTCACCGCATCTGGGCCGACTCCCAAATATAAGAATAATATTTCCCCCTCACAGGGACTTTGGAGTAGCGGAGTTGAAGTCAACTGTACTTTTAGGTGCTCGAAAGCCCTGTTGCACTCCTCGCTCCATTCAAACTTTGATCCTCCCCGCAGTATTTTAAAGAATGGGGCACTTTTATCCCCGGATTTGGAGATAAACCTGCTCAACCCTGCTAATCTTCCTCCAAGCAGCTGAACTTCCTTAGTATTTTGAGGAGGGGTCATATCAAGGATGTCCTTCACCTTATCTGGATTCGGTGCAAGGCCATCGGGAGTTAAGAGATGCCCGAGAAACTTTCCTTTGTTTGCCCAAAACACACATTTCAATGGGTTTAATTTTAACTTGAACCTCCGTAGAGTAGCAAATGTCTCTACGAGGTCTTTCAAGTGTAATGAAAATGTTTTAATTTTCAGAAGGAGATCATCGACGTAAACTTCGAGGTTCCTGCCTTTTTGGTGCTTAAAGACGGTATCCATCATTCTTTGATATGTTGCGCCCGCATTTTTAAGACCGAAGGGCATTACGAGATAGCAGTAACACCCATCGTTTGTGCTAAATGAGGTGTGCGGGATATCAGGTTTGTGCATTTTAATTTGATGGTACCCAGAGAAAGCATCGAGAAAATTCATAAATTCATACCCAACCGCGGAATCAACTAAGACATCTATCCGAGGCAGAGGGTAGCAATCTTTGGGACATGCTTTATTAAGTTTGGTGAAGTCTACGCACATGCACCACTTCCCACAAGATTTCTTAACCATTACAACATTCGACATCCACGTGGGATATTGAATTTCAGAAATAAAGCCTGCTTTCAGAAGTTTGGCAACCTCCTCTCTGATGGGCAACGCCAGCTTTGCTGCCACTTCTCTCTTTTTTTGCTGGACGGGCTTGAACTCGGGAGATACGTTCAGATGATGACAAGCCATGTCCGGATCCACTCCTGGCATGTCCTCCGCCGACCAGGCGAAGACATACAGGTTCTCCAAAAGGCAGGAGATCAGCTCCATTTTTTCCTCCTCCAGCAACTCAGCATTGACGATCAGCTTCTTTTCTTCCCCTTCAGCAATAGGAACCTCTTGGGTCGCCTGGGCAGGTTCCAGGTGAGCCCCTTCTCGATCTTTTCCTTCTTCAGCAGCCCTTGAGGATTCAGCAATCTCCAGAACTTCAGCCACGGCCTTGGGAAGTGAAACGTTGGTGATCATGTTGACAGTTCGGACATAACACTCCCGAGCCACCTTTGGGTTACTTCTAACCCGATACTGCCTTCCCTCAGTGGCAAACTTAAGAGCAAGATGGAAAGTGGACACTACCGCCCTGTATGCATTGAGAATTGGCCTCCCGAAGATGGCGCAGTAGTTGCTTGGGGCATCCACTACCACGAAATTGATTAGCTTTATCACTCCTCCAAGAGAGACCAGGAGCTTGACTGAACCCTCTACTTCCTTCTTCTCCCCAGAAAAACCGTAGAGGGGCCCGTCGGTGGAAAGCAGAGGCTTTCCAGTCTTCAGGGCTTCGAAAGTTGGGCGGAAAAGGAGATTGATGGAGCTGCCTGTATCAATCAAGATCTTGTGGACTGTATAATTTTCGATGACAGCTTTGATGACCACCGCATCGTCGAAAGGATTGGCATTGGGGGGAAGGTCATCCTGACCAAAGGTGACAATAGTGCTTTCGGGGGGAGAACTTGTAGTGGCTGCTACTTCCTGCTTCAGAACTCTCGCGATGCTAGATTTGCGAGATGACTCTGCTCCAGCTCCTTCATGGATACAATAGATGTCCCCAAAGGGGCCCACATCATTGACTTCGATGCATTCGGCAGAAGGATGGATGTCTCCATAGCAGTCGTCATCTTCGACGTCGGCGCATTCCTAGGTCACTTCCACTATTTCTTTCTCTTTTTTCTTCTCAGTCGCTAGCTCAGCAATTGGCTCTTTGTGAACAAGGCCCCGGAGTTTTCCTTCTCCCAGGAGCCTCTCAATCAGCAAGCGAAGGGCCCGACAATCTTCGGTCAGATGCCCTCCCTCTTTATGGTATTCACAGTAAAGGTTCGGATTTTGATTGCGATTATCCGACTTCAGAGGAGCAGGCCTTTTGAAATCTGGCCTTTTCTGCAAAATCTGGACCACTTCGTCCATGGTGACATTTAAGGGAGTGAATGACTCTTGCGAGTCATCATATTGAGTGGATGGAATGACTGGAGGTGGCTGCGTGGTATACTGTGGTAAGTATACCGGCATGATTTGCGGAAGAGGAGCGGATGGAGCGGGAGCGATGGCCAACGACGGTTTCTGATCCTGAAACCGTTGATGGCCACTAAAGGGTTGTTTGTTTTTGTAGTTTCTTCCCCTTTGGGAACGGGGTTCAAAGTGGGACTGATTTGATGGTGAATGGTGAAAGGATGGATTGGACTGCTCCTTGTCGCTTACCAGCTTTGCGACATAGCCTGGATTGCTCTTTTCTCCTCTAATGAACATATTTGCCAAACTTATCAATTCCTGATAAGTCCTGGGCTCCCTTATATTTGCTTCAAATTTTAGGGGGCCCTCTCTCAAGCCATGGATGAGGGCAACCCTATACAGATCTGTATCCACATTTTGGACTTCCATGATCTCCTTCTGGAAGCGGTCTACGAAACGGGCCCACGTTTCGTCTTCCCGCTGCTTTATATCGAAAAGGGCTGCCGGGCCACTTTTCCTCTTCCTTGAGGTGGAGAATCTTAGGAAAAACACCCTTCGCAGCTCAGCAAAACAACTGATCGATCTGGGATGCAGCCCATAAAACCACTCCCTTGCTTGTCCTTCAAAGGAGGTCACAAGGAGTTTGCACTTAGTCACGTCAGTTAAGGACCTAAGAGTGATGGCTAACTCGAAGGCTTGTAGATGAACAGTTGGATCAGTTTCTCCACTGAAAGCTAGCAGACGAGGCTCTCTGAAATTATTAGGGGATGGCTCCCCCCGGACTTTGTCAACGAAGGGAGAAGTTTCGTCCATGTCTTCATATAGAGGAGCAGGGTAGTAAGCCGCCGAAGCCGCGGCTACTCGCGGACAAGCCATCTGGTAAGAGGACCGGGCAGCAGCTTCTGGCGGGTAGAAAGGGTGAGCAGTGGCTTCAGGTGGGTATGACAAGCGAGATGCTCTTTCTGGCGGATAGGACAGGCGGGCTGCATGAGAAGCCGCCCCATGGAAATTGAGGACTCGAGCCGGCATACTGTGCACGGCTTCCTGGTAGAAGTTTTACCTGGCCACAAAACCTTCTTGCTGGGGTTGGAGGTTGGCGACTTGTGGTAGCGGGTAAGGCGGAGGCGGAGGAGGAACCGGAGTCACCGCCTGATTAACCGTGGTTTGCTGTGGGACTAACAGCTCGGTTAATAGGGCCAAAGTCTGACTGATTGCGTCCAACCGCTGATCAGTCGCCCTCTGAGCCCGCCCGGCTTCTCTTCTGGATTGCTCCAAGGCTTCCCACAAAGAATCCTCGCTTTGATCGGAGCGGTCTCCAAGGGGAAACTGGCGGTCTGACATTATGGCAGAGGATTTCACCGACAATCTGCGATCTGAAGGTCCCGTGTTTCTGTTGAGTCCGAAATCGCACCTCCGAAGAAAATCGGAGGCTACGGGCTGCCAGTTACTTTTTAGGTGGGGAAAATGAGACCGCTAGCAGCGGTCAAGGCCAGACTTCGCCCGTCACGGCGAATGCCACTCCTGTGATGGGCTTTCCTTTGATTTAGAATAAGTGGTTACAGCAGGTTACAAGTGCAGGAAAGCAGAAGATGGCCTGTCAGACAGTTCGCAAGACGGGAAACTCGAGACCGCAGCTCAAACAACCGAGCTCCTGGATTCGAGTGTGCGTGTCTTGGGAGTGTTGCCGTCCCCTATTTATAGGCTCGGGGGCCTGCACGAACGGGCAGGGATAAAATAACCGCCTACCCGGGTACAGGAGAATCGGGCAGGCGGTGACGGGATACAGAAAGGAGAAAAGAAAGAAGCCGCGCGGCTTGGCGGCTTGCGCTTGCGGTCTGTCTTGTAGATGGGATGGAGATGTTGCGACCGAGACGATGATGCCACCCGGGCGGTCTCCGACTTGAGACCGCGACTTGTCTTCTTGGACTTGGTCCTTACTGATCTTTGCGGCACGATCCGGGCGGTCTCCGTCTTGAGACCGCGGCTTTCCCTTGAGAACGCGGCCTATCGCCTGGTCTTGAGCATTGTAATGCCTTCAAGATGTAACCCGCTTGGTCTCCAGCTTGAGACCACGGGTTGCTTTCTAGGCTTGGATCCTGATGGCTTTCATAGCACAACCCGAGCGGTCTCCGACTTGAGATCGCGGTCTGCCATTTTGGACTTGGGCCATGGTGACCTTCAATCTCTGGAGGAGACCGGAATGCTCAGACCGCCCGGTCTATTTGGATTGATGCTGATGGACGTTGTAAAACCTGAACCGGGCGGCTTGTATCCGCAGACCGCCCGGTCTGTGAGTAATGTTATTCGGAAGCGGTCTTCTGGGTAAACACCATTCAAGCTCGTTTAAAGGTCGATATACAGTGGGTTCTACTGGTAATGCGAGATTTTACTCCAAATGACACATAAATTTCAAAATGAAATTTTTTTTATGCGGTTTGTAGCGAAAGTGAGAGATTTAGCTCCAAATGACACTTACACTTTAAACAACAATAACTTTTGATCCGGTTGTCTGATTTTACCCCCACAACACCTTTTCGTAATGAGCTCGGAGCACTACATTCATTGGAGCACAACTTTTACCCATTCAGTTCATTTAGTTGTCGATATATAGTCGGTTGCAGCGGTAAAGTGAAATTTAGCTCCAAAGGACACCTTTTCAGAATGAGATAGGAGCCCTAAATCCAATGAAGAACAATATTAACGCATTCAAGCTCTTTTAGAGGTCGATATACAGTGGTTTCTACTGGTAATTCGAGATTTTTCTCCAAATGACACATAAATTTCAAAATGAAAGAGTTTTAGATGAGTTTTGTAGCGATAGTGAGAGATTTAGCTCCAAATGACACTCAAACTTTAAACAGCAATAACTTTTGATCCGGTTGTCTGATTTTACCCCACAACACATTCTCGGAATGAGCTAGGAGCACTACATTCATTGGAGCACAAGTTTTACCAAATCACATTCATTTAGTTGTCGATATATAGCCGGTTGCAGCGGTAATGCAAAATTTAGCTCCAAAGGACACCTTTTCAGAATGAGATAGGAGCCCTAAATCCAATGGAGAACAATTTTAACCCATTCAAGCTCGTTTAGAGGTCGATATACAGAGGGTTCTACTAGTAATGTGAGATTTAGGCCCAAATGACACATAAATTTCAAAATGAAAGAATTTTAGATGCTGTTTGTAGCGAAAGTGAAAGATTTAGCTCCAATAACACTTAAACTTTGAACAGCAATAACTTTTGATCTGGTTGTCTGATTTTATCACACAAAACCTTTTCGGAATGAGCTCGGAGCACTACATTCATTGGAGCATAAGTTTTACCCATTCCAGTTCATTTAGTTGTCGATATATAGCCAGTTGCAGCGGTAATGCGAAATTTAGATCCAAATTACACCTAAACTTCTAACAGCAATAACTTTTGATTTGTATGTTTGATTGTTGCCCACAGCACCTTTACGGAATATGCTTGGAGACATACATCCAATGGAGCACAATTTTAAACCATTCCAGCTCATTTTTGAGGTCAATATACAGCCGGTTGCAATGATAATGAGGGATTTTGCTCCTCTTGACACATAAACTGTAACAGCCATAACTTTTGATCTGGTTGTCTGATTTTTGCGCACAACACTTTTTTGGAATGGCTCGGAGCCCTACATCCAATGGAGAACAATTTTTACCCATTCTAGTTTGTTTAGTGGTCAATATACAGCCGGGTTGGTAATAAGGTATTTAGCTCGAAAGGAGACCTAAACTTCAAACATCCGTAACTTTTGATCCGGTTGTCAGATTTTCACCCACAATACCTTTTCATAATGAGATGGGAGCCCGAAATCTAATGGAGAACAATTTTAACCCATTCAAGCTCGTTTAGAGGTCGATATACAGTGGGTTCTACTGGTAATGCGAGATTTAGCACCAAATGACACATAAATTTCAAAATAAAAGAATTTTAGATGTGGTTTGTAGCGAAAGTGAGAGATTTAGCTCCAAATGACACTCAAACTTTAAACAGCAATAACTTTTGATCCGGTTGTCTGACTTTACCCCCACAATACCTTTTCGGAATGAGCTCGGAGCACTACATTCCTTGGAGCACAAGTTTTACCCATTCCAGTTCATTTAGTTGTCTATATATAGCCGGTTGCAGCGGTAATGCGAAAATTTGCTCCAAAGGACACCTTTTCAGAATGAGATAGGAGCCCTAAATCCAATGGATAACAATTTAAACCCATTCAAGCTTGTTTAGAGGTCGATATACAATGGATTCTACTGGTAATGCAAGTTTTTGCTCCAAATGACACATAATTTCAAAATGTAACAGCCATAACTTTTGATCTGGTTGTCCGATTTTTGCGCACAACACCATTTTGGAATTAGCTCGGAGCCCTACATCTAATGGAGAAATTTTTTACCCATTCTAGTTTGTTTAGTGGTCAATATACAGCCAAGTTGGTAATTAGGTATTTAGCTCGAAAGGAGACCTAAATTTCAAACATCCGTAACTTTTGATCAGGTTGTTAGATTTTCACCCACATTACCTTTTCATAATGAGATAGGACCCCTAAATCCAATGTAGAACAATTTTAACCCATTCAAGCTCGTTTAGAGGTCGATATACACTGGGTTCTACTGGTAATGCGAGATTTAGCTCCAAATGACACAATAATTTCAAAATGAAAGAATTTTAGATGCGGTTTGTAGCGAAAGTGAGAGATTTAGCTCCAAATGACACTCAAACTTTAAACAACAATAACTTTTGATCTGGTTGTCTGATTTTACTCCACAACACCTATTCGGAATGAGCTCGGAGCACTACATTCATTGGAGCACAAGTTTTACCCAGTCACGTTCATTTAGTTGTCGATATATAGCCGGTTGCAGCGGTAATGCGAAATTTAGCTCCGAAGGACACCTTTTCAGAATGAGATAAGAGCCCTAAATCAAATGGAGAACAATTTTAACCCATTCAAGATCGTTTAGAGGTCGATATACAGTGGGTTCTACTAGTAATGTGAGATTTTGGTACAAATGACACATAAATTTCAAAATGTAAGAATTTTTGATGCGGTTTGTAGCGAAAGTGAGAGATTTAGCTCCAAATGACACTTAAACTTTGAACACCAATAACTTTTGATCCGGTTGTCTGATTTTACCCCACAACACCTTTTCGGAATGAGCTCGGAGCACTACATTCATTGGAGAACAAGTTTTACCCATTCCAGTTCATTTAGTTGTCGATATATAGCCAGTTGCAGCGGTAATGCAAAATTTAGCTCCAAAGGACACCTTTTCAGAATGAGATAGGAGCCCTAAATCTAATGGAGAACAATTTTAACACATTCAAGCACGTTTAGAGGTTGATATAGAGTGGGTTCTACTGGTAATGCTAGATTTTGCTCCAAATTACACATAAATTTCAAAATGAAAGAATTTTATATGCTGTTTGTAGCGAAAGTGAGAGATTTAGCTCCAAATGACACTCAAACATAAACAACAATAACTTTTGATCCGGTTGTCTGATTTTACCCCACAACACCTTTTCGGAATGAGCTCGGAGCACTACATTCATTGGAGCACAAGTTTTACCCATTCCAGTTCATTTAGTTGTCAATATATAGCCGGTTGCAGCGGTAATGCAAAATTTAGCTCCGAAGGACACCTTTTTAGAATGAGATAGGAGCCCTAAATCCAATGGAGAACAATTTTAACACATTCAAGCACGTTTAGAGGTCAATATACAGTGGATTCTACTGGTAATGCGAGATTTTGCTCCAAATGACACATAAATTTCAAAATGAAAGAATTTTAGATGCTGTTTGTAGCGAAAGTGAGAGATTTAGCTCCAAATGACACTTTAAACTTTAATCATCAATAACTTTTGATCAGGTTTTCTGATTTAACCCCACAGCACCTTTTCGGAATGAGCTCGGAGCACTACATTCATTGGAGCACAAGTTTTACCCATTCCAGTTCAATTAGTTGTCGATATATAGCCGGTTGCAGCGGTAATGCAAAATTTAGCTCCAAAGGACACCTTTTCAGAATGAGATAGGAGCCCTAAATCCAATGGAGAACAATTTTAACCCATTCAAGCTCGTTTAGAGGTCGATATAAAGTGGGTTCTACTGGTAATGCGAGATTTTACTCCAAATGACACATAAATTTCAAAATGAATTTTTTTTTGATTCGGTTTGTAGCGAAAGTGAGAGATTTAGCTCCAAATGACACTTATACTTTAAACAGCAATAACTTTTGATCCGGTTGTCTGATTTTACCCCACAACACCTTTTCAGAATGAGCTCAGAGCACTACATTCATTGAAGCACACGTTTTACCCATTCCAGTTCATTTAGTTGTCGATATATAGCCGGTTGCAGCGGCAATGTGAAATTTAGCTCCAAAGGACACCTTTTTAGAATAAGATAGGAGCCCTAAATCCAATGGAGAACAATTTTATCACATTTAAGCTCGTTTAGAGGTCGATATACAGTGGGTTCTACTGGTAATGCGAGATTTTGCTCCAAATGACACATAAATTTCAAAATATAGAATTTTAGATGCGGCTTGTAGAGAAAGTGAGAGATTTAGCTCCAAATGACACTTAAACTTTAAACAGCAATAACTTTTGATCCGGTTGTATGATTTTATCCCACAACACCTTTTCGGAATGAGCTCGGAGCACTACATTCATTGGAGCACAAGTTTTACCCGGTCCAGTTCATTTAGTTGTCGATATATAGCCGGTTGCAGCGGTAATGGGAAATTTAGCTCCAGAGGACACCTTTTCAGAATGAGATAGGAGCCCTAAATCCAATGGAGAACAATTTAAACACATTCAAGCTCGTTTAGAGGTCGATATACAGTGGGTTCTACTAGTTATGTGAGATTTAGGTCCAAATGACACATAAATTTCAAAATGAAAGAATTTTAGTTGCGGTTTGTAGCGAAAGTGAGAGATTTAGCTCCAAATGACACTTAAACTTTGAACAGCAATAACTTTTGATCCGATTGTCTGATTTTACCCCACAACACCTTTTCGGAATGAGCTCGGAGCACTACATTCATTGGAGCACAAGTTTTACCCATTCCAGTTCATTTAGTTGTCGATATATAGCCAGTTGCAGCGGTAATGCGAAATTTAGCTCCAAATTACACCTAAACTTCTAAGAGCCATAACTTTGATTTGTATGTTTGATTGTTGCCTACAACACCTTTAAGGAATATGCTCGGAGGCATACATCCAATGGAGCACACTTTTAAACCATTCCAGCTCATTTTATAGGTCAATATACAGCCGGTTGCAATGGTAATGAGGGATTTTGCTCCTCTTGACACATAAACTGTAACAACCATAACTTTTGATATGGTTGTCCGATTTTTGCGTACAACACCTTTTTCGAATGAGCTCGGAGCCCTACATCCAATGGAGAACAATTTTAACACATTCAAGCTCGTTTAGAGGTCGATATACAGTGGGTTCTACTGGTAATGCGAGATTTAGCTCTAAATGACACATAAATTTCAAAATGAAAGAATTTTAGATGTGGTTTGTAGCAAAAGTGAGAGATTTAGCTCCAAATAACACTCAAACTTTAAACAGCAATAACTTTTGATCCAGTTGTCTGACTTTACCCCACAACACCTTTTCCGAATGAGCTCGGAGCACTACATTCCTTGGAGCACAAGTTTTACCCATTCCAGTTCATTTAGTTGTCGATATATAGCAGGTTGCAGCGGTAATGCAAAATTTAGCTCCAAAGGACACCCTTTCAGAATGAGATAGGAGCCCCAAATCCAATGGAGAACAATTTTAACCCATTCAAGCTCGTTTAGAGGTCGATATACAGTGGGTTCTACTGGTAATGCGAGATTTAGCTCCAAATGACACAAAAATTTCAAAATGAAAGAATTTTAGATGCGGTTTGTAGCGAAAGTGAGAGATTTAGCTCTAAATGACACTTAAAATTTAAACATCAATAACTTTTGATCAGGTTGTCTGATTTTACCCCACAACACCTTTTCGGAATGAGCTCGGAGCACAACATTCATTGGAGCACAAGTTTTACCCATTCCAGTTCATTTAGTTGTCGATATATAGTCGGTTGCAGCGGTAATGCGAAATTTAGCTCCAAAGAACACCTTTTTAGAATGAGATAGGAGCCCTAAATCCAATGGAGAACAATTTTAACCCATTCAAGCTCGTTTAGTGGTCGATATACTGTGAGTTCTACTGGTAATGTGAGATTTTGCTCCAAATGACACATAAATTTCAAAATGAAAGAATTTTAGATGCGGTTTGTAGCGAAAGTGAGAGATTTAGCTCCAAATGACACTCAAACTTTAAACAGCAATAACTTTTGATATAGTTGTATGACTTTACCCCACAACACCTTTTCGGAATGAGCTCGGAGCACTACATTCATTGGAGCACAAGTTTTACCCATTCCAGTTCATTTAGTTGTTGATATATAGCCGGTTGCAGTGGTAATGCGAAATTTAGCTCCAAAGGACACCTTTTCAGATTGAGATAGGAGCCTGAAATCCAATGGAGAACAATATTAACCCATTCAAGCTCGTTTAGAGGTCGATATATAGTGGTTTATACTGGTAATGCGAGAATTTTCTACAAATGACACATAAATTTCAAATTGAAAGAATTTTAGATGCGGTTTGTAGCGAAAGTGAGAGATTTAGCTCCAAATGACACTCAAACTTTAAACAGCAATAACTTTTGATCCGGTTGTCTGATTTTACCCCACAACACCTGTTCGGAATGAGCTCAGAGCACTACATTCATTGGAGCACAAGTTTTACACAGTCACGTTCATTTAGTTGTCGATATATAGCCGGTTGCAGCGGTAATGCGAAATTTAGCTCCAAAGGACACCATTTCAGAATGAGATAGAAGCCCTAAATCCAATGGAGAACAATTTTAACACATTCAAGCTCGTTTAGAGGTCGATATACAGTGGGTTCAACTAGTAATGTGAGATTTAGGTACAAATGACACATAAATTTCAAAATGTAAGAATTTTTGATGCAGTTTGTAGCGAAAGTGAGAGATTTAGCTCCAAATGACACTTAAACTTTGAACAGCAATAACTTTTGATCCGGTTGTCTGATTTTACCCCCACAACACCTTTTCGGAATGAGCTCGGAGCATTACATTCATTGGAGCACAAGTTTTACACAGTCACATTCATTTAGTTGTCGATATATAGCCGGTTGCAGCGGTAATGCGAAATTTAGCTCCAAAGGACACCATTTCAGAATGAGATAGAAGCCCTAAATCCAATGGAGAACAATTTTAACCCATTCAAGCTCGTTTAGAGGTCGATATACAGTGGGTTCAACTAGTAATGTGAGATTTAGGTACAAATGACACATAAATTTCAAAATGTAAGAATTTTTGATGCAGTTTGTAGCGAAAGTGAGAGATTTAGCTCCAAATGACACTTAAACTTTGAACACCAATAACTTTTGATCTGGTTGTCTGATTTTACCCCACAACACCTTTTCGGAATGAGCTCAGAGCACTACATTCATTGGAGCACAAGTTTTACCCATTCCAGTTCATTTAGTTGTCGATATATAGCCAGTTGCAGCGGTAATGCGAAATTTAGCTCCAAATTACACCTAAACTTCTAACAGCCATAACTTTTGATTTGTATGTTTGATTGTTCCCCACAACACCTTTACGGAATATGCTCGGAGGCATACATCCAGTGGAGCACAATTTTAAACCATTCCAGCTCATTTTAGAGGTCAATATACAGCCGGTTGCAATGGTAATGAGGGATTTTGCTCCTCTTGACACAAACTATAACAGCCATAACTTTTGATCTGGTTATCCGATTTTTGCGCACAACACCTTTTTGGAATTAGCTCGGAGCCCTACATCTAATGGAGAAATTTTCTTACCCATTCTAGTTTGTTTAGTGGTCAATATACAGCCAGGTTGGTAATAAGGTATTTAGCTCGAAAGGAGACCTAAACTTCAAACATCCGTAACTTTTGATCCGGTTGTTAGATTTTCACCCACAATACATTTTCATAATGAGATAGGGGTCCTAAATCCAATGTAGAACAATTTTAACCCATTCAAGCTCGTTTAGAGGTCGATATACACTGGGTTCTACTGTTAATGCGAGATTTAGCTCCAAATGACACAAAAATTTTAAAATGAAAGAATTTTAGACGCGGTTTTTAGCGAAAGTGAGAGATTTAGCTCCAAATGACACTCAAACTTTAAACAGCAATAACTTTTGATCCGGTTGTCTGACTTTACCCCACAACACCTTTTCGGAATGAGCTCAGAGCACTATATTCCTTGGAGCACAAGTTTTAACCATTCAAGTTCATTTAGTTGTCGATATATAGTCGGTTGCAGCGGTAATGCGAAATTTAGCTCCAAAGGACACCTTTTCAAAATGAGATAGGAGCCCTAAATCCAATGGAGAACAATTTTAACCCATCAAGCTCGTTTAGAGGTCGATAAACAGTGGATTCTCCTGGTAATGCGAGATTTTGCTCCAAAGGACACATAATTTCAAAATGAAAGAATTTTAGATGCGGTTTGTAGCGAAAGTGCGAGATTTAGCTCCAAATGACAATTAAACTTTAAACATCAATAACTTTTGATCAGGTTGTCTGATTTAACCCCACAACACCTTTTCGGAATGAGATCGGAGCACTACATTCATTGGAGCACAAGTTTTACCCATTCCAGTTCATTTAGTTGTCGATATATAGTAGGTTGCAGCGGTAATGCAAAATTTAGCTCCAAAGGACACCCTTTCAGAATGAGATAGGAGCCCCAAATCCAATGGAGAACAATTTTAACCCATTCAAGCTCGTTTAGAGGTCGATATGCAGTGGTTCTACTGGTAATGCGAGATTGTAATCCAAATGACACATAAATTTTAAAATGAAATTTTTTTTGATGCGGTTTGTAGCGAAAGTGAGAGATTTAGCTCCAAATGACACTTATACTTTAAACAGCAATAACTTTTGATCTGGTTGTCTGATTTTACACCACAACACCTTTTTGGAATGAGATCGGAGCACTACATTCATTGGAGCACAAGTTTTACTCATTCAGTTCATTTAGTTGTCGATATATAGTCGGTTGCAGCGGTAAAGTGAAATTTAGCTCCAAAGGACACCTTTTCAGAATGAGATAGGAGCCCTAAATCCAATGGAGAACAATATTAACCCATTCAAGCTCATTTAGAGGTCGATATACAGTGGTTTCTACTGGTAATTCGATATTTTTCTCCAAATGACACATAAATTTCAAAATGAAAGAATTTTAGATGCGGTTTGTAGCGATAGTGAGAGATTTAGCTCCAAATGTCACTCAAACTTTAAACAGTAATAACTTTTGATCCGGTTGTCTGATTTTACCCCACAACACCTGTTCGGAATGAGCTCGGAGCACTACATTCATTGGAGCACAAGTTTTACCCAGTCACGTTCATTTAGTTGTCGATATATAACCGGTTGCAGCGGTAATGCGAAATTTAGCTCCAAAGGACACCTTTTCAGAATGAGAACGGAGCCCTAAATCCAATGGAGAACAATTTTAAGTCATTCAAGCTCGTTTAGAGGTCGATATACAATGGGTTCTACTAGTAATGTGAGATTTAGGTACAAATGACACATAAATTTCAAAATGTAAGAATTTTTGATGCGGTTTGTAGCGAAAGTGAGAGATTTAGCTCCAAATGACACTTAAACTTTGAACACCAATAACTTTTGATCTGGTTGTCTGATTTTACCCCACAACACCTTTTTCGGAATGAGCTTAGAGCACTACATTCATTGGAGCACAAGTTTTACCCATTCCAGTTCATTTAGTTGTCGATATATAGCCAGTTGCAGCGGTAATGCGAAATTTAGCTCCAAATTACACCTAAACTTCTAACAGCCATAACTTTTGATTTGTATGTTTGATTGTTCCCCACAACACCTTTACGGAATATGCTCGGAGGCATACATCCACTGGAGCACAATTTTAAACCATTCCAGCTCATTTTAGAGGTCAATATACCGCCGGTTGCAATGGTAATGAGGGATTTTGCTCCTCTTGACACAAACTGTAACAGCCACAAATTTTGATCTGGTTTTCTGATTTTTGCGCACAACACCTTTTTGGAATTAGCTCAGAGCCCTACATCTAATGGAGAAATTTTTTTACCCATTCTAGTTTGTTTAGTGGCACATATACAGCCGGGTTGGTAATAAGGTATTTAGCTCGAAAGGAGACCTAAACTTCAAACATCCGTAACTTTTGATCCGGTTGTTAGATTTTTCACCCACAATACCTTTTCATAATGAGATAGGGGTCCTAAATCCAATGTAGAACAATTTTAACCCATTCAAGCTCGTTTAGAGGTCGATATACACTGGGTTCTACTGGTAATGCGAGATTTAGCTACAAATGACACAAAATTTTTAAAATGAAAGAATTTTAGACGCGGTTTGTAGTGAAAGTGAGAGATTTAGCTCCAAATGACACTCAAACTTTAAACAGCAATAACTTTTGATCTGGTTTTCTGACTTTACCCCACAACATCTTTTCGGAATGAGCTCGGAGCACTACATTCCTTGGAGCACAAGTTTTACCCATTCCAGTTCATTTAGTTGTCGATATATAGCCGGTTGCAGCGGTAATGCGAAATTTAGCACCAAAGGACACCTTTTCAGAATGAGATAGGAGCCCTAAATCCAATGGAGAACAATTTTAACCCATTCAAGCTCGTTTAGAGGTCGATATACAGTGGATTCTACTGTTAATGCGAGATTTTGCTCCAAATGATACATAAATTTCAAAATGAAAGAATTTTAGATGCGGTTTGTAGCGAAAGTGAGAGATTTTGCTCCAAATGACACTTAAACTTTGAACATCAATAACTTTTGATCAGGTTGTCTGATTTAACCCCACAACACCATTTCAGAATGAGCTCGGAGCACTACATTCATTGGAGCACAAGTTTTACCCATTCCAGTTCATTTAGTTGTCGATATATAGCAGGTTGCAGCGGTAATGCAAAATTTAGCTCCAAAGGACACCTTTTCAGAATGAGATAGGATCCCTAAATCCAATGGAGAACAATTTTAACCCATTTGTTGAGTCCGAAATCGCACCTCCGAAGAAAATCGGAGGCTGCGGGCTGCAGGCTACTTTTTAGGTGGGGAAAACGAGACCACTAGCAGCGGTCAAGGCCAGACTTCGCCCATCATGGCGAATGCCACTCCCATGACGGGCTTCCTTTGATTCAGAATAAGTGGTTACAGCGGGTTACAAGTGCAGGAAAGCAGAAGCCGGCCGGTCAGACAGTTTGCAAGATGGGAAACTCGAGACCGCGACTCAAACAAGCGAGCTCCAAGATTCGAGTGTGCGTGTCTTGGGAGTGTTGCCGTCCCCTATTTATAGGATCGGGGGCCTGCCCGAATGGGCAGGTATAAAATAACCGCCTGCCCGGGTACAGGAGAATCGGGCAGGCGGTGATGGGATATAGAAAGGAGAAAAGAAAGATATCGCGCGGCTTGGCGGCTTGCGCTTGCGGTCTGTCTTGTAGATGGGCTGGAGATGCTGCGACTTAGACGATGATGCCACCCGGGCGGTCTCCGACTTGAGACCGCGGATTGTCTTCTTGGACTTGGTCCTTACTGATCTTTGCGGCACGATCCAGGCGGTCTCCTTCTTGAAACCGCGGCTTGCCCTTGAGAACGCGGCCTATCGCCTGGTCTTGAGCCTTGTAATGCCTTCAAGATGTAACCCGCTCGGTCTCCAGCTTGAGACCGCAGGTTGCTTTCTAGACTTGGATCCTAATGGCATTCATAGCACAACCCGAGCGGTCTCCGACTTGAGATCGCGGTCTGCCGTTTTGGACTTGGGCCTTGGTGACCTTCAATCTCTGGAGGAGACCGGAATGCTCAGACCGCCCGGTCTGTTTGGATTGATGCTGATGGACGTTGTAAAACCTAAACCGGGCGGCTTGTATCCGCAGACCGCCCGGTCTGTGAGTAATGTTATTCGAAAGCGGTCTTCTGGGTAAACATATCCCTGCATATTTTCAAATTCTGAAAGGGTTTCGAAAATATTAATTCTAGCCGGAAACCGCGCCGATCTTGCCCTGTGGGTTATAAATGTTCTGGAAGCTTCTATTTTCGCATAACTTCAACGTTATTACGAGTCACTACTCGCCCCTCGCGGTTAGGACCTTCCGGTTAAACAGTCCGATCAAGATGGTATACCTTATGGCGCAGTTCGAAGATCATCAGAAGTCCGGTAAAGACCGCGGGGAAGATCGCCCGAAGGATTAGAAGAGGAAGAAAAAGAGGACCCAGCCCGACAATACTGTGACTATTGCCTCTTCGGGTAAGCCAGCCGACCTGCCTCCTGCGTTGAAAGTTGATTTGTCGACTAGAAACGAAGCGGGTTGCTCGAACCCACCCCCAGTTAATCCTCGTGCTGTTTCTGAGAAGGTAACCGACCTGCCCCCTCCTCCAGACAAGACAGATTCGAAAGCTGCCGTTCCAAAGGGCGATGGAGACGATTCCTTTAAAGTGGAGGTCACTCCTTCTGGCGTGTTCCACCTGAAGATAAGAGACGAAGGAGGAGAACCAGTTGACTCGCCTAAGCCGAGCGACCAGTAGGGCCAGATAGTGAACATTGACGACAGCCAAGTTTCCCTGAAACAAGCCGGCCTGAAGCCATCCAAGAAGAGGAAAAAGATGAATCTACGGTGGACAGTTTCTGAAAAAGGTGAAAAACCTAAAGGCCAAGAACAAAGCCGCTTCCAGGAAACCAGGAGCGGGCAATCTTCAAGGCAAGTCGCGCGAGAAAGAGGTTTCGGAGGGTGTAGTTACTCCTTCACCCAAGCCGAACGAACATATCCAAACCGATGCGCACAACATCTCTGTAAGTGACATCATCAGAGACTTGGATTCCCTCTAGAAACAAGACGACCTACTGAGATCTTCTTCCGACCTGCAGGCTGCTCACCCGCCTGGAGAGAAAGAGGCCGCCCTGGCTGAGGATCCGACCAACATTAAGGAGGAAGTCCTACCTGAGGTTGCGACTAGAATTGAGAAAACCGCACCGGCCCCTGAAGATTCTGTGATGGCCGGGCTTCGGTTTATGCAGGTGAAGGCGGAGAAAGTAAGGGATCAGCTTACCAGACCGCCACCGCCGCCACCCAATTTTCTGTTACAAGGTAAAGGGGTCGCGGATTACCGCCCTGTTCGTTTTTTCAAGACGAGGTCTCGAAACAAGTCGCGCGACTTGTTGTTGAACCCGTCCCCAAGCTTCTTTCCCTCCGCCGCTCAATTTTCCACTGCCAAGCGGGGAGGCAAAGCGAGAGATTGTGGAGAGAACAGCGCCGAAAGATCGATACCGAGCAAGCAAAGCGATCTATCCGTATGAATTTTACTCGAACTGCAGCGGCTTGTAAGCGAGGAAAATTTGGAAAGAGCGGTCTTCTTTTGATAATTCTATTATCACATGAAGTTATATGCGGTCGACCTTTTTAACTGTTTTTCTTACTTGCAGATGATTGTGATTCCATTCCTAAACCGGGCGAACTGGTGACTTACCTCCCTCCACTTGATCCTCCTTTGCCGAGTTCCTCAGTTATACCAGATACCCGAATGGAGGATGAGATGACCCATCTTCAAAGGAACTTTGAAACCCTTTCGAAGCAGCTGAAGGCCCTTGAGGGGCGAGAGAAGGCGGCTCAAGAAGAAAAAACTACGCTGCGAGCTGAGATGGAAACCGAGAGGAAAGAGAGTCGGGCCGCACTGGAGGTTGAACGGAGAGAGCACTATGAGCAAGAAAAAGTGCATCAAGACCAGGTGGCTGCCATGTCCGCCCGACTTGATCGAGGAAAGAAAGAGATCCATAAGCTTGAAGGGGATTGCGCTTACTTCAGGGAGAAGTACCTTCGTCTGACAAGGGAGGCCGGCGGGAGTCGTCGCCCTGTTAATGTTGCTGAGGAAGGTCGGCGTGGATCACACCGTCCGGCTGCCGGAACGAGCTCGACTCTTCTTGTAGTTGGGACGGTCCATCCTATTGCTGGTGCAAATGAGGCCGCGGCGACCTTACCTAATCGCGTGATTCCTGCAGCGCGAGTAGAAAGGGATGTCGCACGACTTCATAGCATGATCAACCACCTCAATCACAGCATGAATCAGATGCAAGGAACTATCCTTCAAATCGTCGACCATGTCGCGCGACTTCACAGGGAGGATGCACCGAGTGATACTCGCCAGTGATAAGCGGTTTTAAGATGGTCATTTGTAATAATATTTTTATTCGGTCCTTCGGACAACTTTAACTGCTCGAGCTTGCTTTTTATGATATTTGGTTTATCTTTCAGATCGCTCGGTCTGTATATTTGAATGTGCTTTATACTCTTCTCTCATATGTTGATTGATGCCCGCGAATTACTTTATAAGTCGAGCGGCTTGTTTCTGTTGCTTTTTAATTCGCCTGCTTGAATTGTACTTGTGATCTAATGATTTGTCTTATATGAAAATATACACGCGCGGGTTGATTGTTCTAGCCGCGATTTGACCTTTGCTAAATGCAGATCACCCGTTCTTATAAGTAGCACCTTTCCAAAGGTCTTTCTACCAGAATCTCAAGATGGGAGCAAAGCGACAACCGAAGCGACCTGCGAAGACCTCTGCTACCAGCTCCGAAGCCGCTCTAGCATTTCATTCGGCTGATCTCGAGGAATGTCATTTGACAAAGGCTGAATTGGATGAATTTGTTGAGAAGCATATGGTTGATAGTCCACTACTCGCGTGGCTTCCGCTCCGTGATGAGCGAATGAATTCTTCTGGCCCGAACCAAATCGCCATCCCAATCGATCATTTCGATTGCGGTTTTAAGTTCCCCATATCCATCGAGCTCGCCACGGTCTTCGACCACTATGTAGTTGTCCCCGGCCAAATCTCCCCTAACTCGATGGCCGGGATTTGCAGCTTCATTTCATATCTGCGGTCTGAGAGAGTCCTCTTCTCTATGGACCTTTTTAGAAAGATATTCTCGGTGCGGGCTATCCCGGACTCCGAGTCGAATGTGTTGAAAGGCCATCTCTACTTCAGCTGCCGGGGTTTGAAGATGGTCAACCTCGCGAACAAGGTCACGGCCTGGTCGGAGAGGTATTTGATTTTTGAAGGCCGACTTGGCCTACTGAACCCGAACCCGCAAGTGCGGCCGAAGGAGGCCTTTCAACAGGTCGCTATAAGCGAGATCGAGAAGAAAACCTGCAAGCTTCTCAAGGATGAGCGGCTTAACGTAAGCTACTACCTTCCGCTGCTCGCCGAGTTAGAGAATGTTCGTCCTGAAGACAGTAAGTTTTCAATCAACCCGCATCTGACTTCAATGCTGACCGCACGATCTCCTGTGCTGACTCTTCTCTTTTTGTAGCCGAGGCCATTGTCCCCGCTAACAAGCCGGTCAGCCCAGCCGGTTTGATCTTAACTCAGACGGAGAAGAGAAAATGGCAGGTCAGGAACAAGCCGCTGCTATCCGATGGGGAGAATTCGACATCCTCGGGCGACTTCTCCGCCCTCCGCTCATTCAGCAAGGTGAAGGACTTAAAAGGCCGCACGGTCTTGACCTGGCAACCGGACAGTGATAGCGTCCAGGTTTCCACTGCACTTCCCCACTGGGCGAATGAGAAATCAGGCCGGCATGCTGAGGCTGCCAGCATCGCCATGTTTGGCCGACGAAACTTCAGGCGATTGAGGAAGATCCCCGAGGAGGAGCTTGCCCGGGAGGCCGCACGAGTTGGAGCTGAGAGCCTCATCACCAATGTCTTCATGGGGATGACCTTCAAAAGGTTGATCAGAGCGAATGATCATCTAGAGAAGGAAATTGCCGAATTGAAGAAGGAAAACGTGCGGCTGAAGGAAGCCGAGTTGGTAAGTTATCACCTGGCGGACCATCCTTCTGAATTTTCTAGATCGCGCGGTCTCTTACCTTACCTTTTTGTTTGCAGAAAAAGTATGATGAGACCGATCCAGTGTACCAAGAGGAACTTATCGCTCATGTCGCCGAGGGAATCGACAATGCTTTTAACCGCCTGCGACAGCTCGGTGGGCTTGCAGCCAGTTTTGAGCATTTTACCTTTTCCGATGCCTACCCATCTTTGCAAAAGAAATTAGAGAAGATCAGGCGGAAGGCCAAAGGGAAGGACAAAGTCGATGGCTCTAGTTCGGAGGAAAGTGACGACGAGGATGATGAAGCAGAAGAGCCCGCAGCGGCTAAGGACGATGGAAGCGGCTCGGACTCTGAGTCCACCGACTCTGACGAAGGGACCGGGCGCAAGTCGGGCGAACTGAGTAGCTCATCCTCGTCGGGTAGCAAGGGTTATTCCCCTGATGTTTCAATTGATGGCAGCGAACACTCGAGTGCTCCTGTATCTAAGAAACTCAACCCGGATAATCAGTAGTTGTATTTTGCTTTTTATTTTGAATAGTCGACGGCTTGATTTTGTTAGCCGGTCAGTTTAAAGCATAATGTAAGAATATTTTGATAATGGAATGGAAAACTTTTACCTGTCTAGCTGTCTACTTTCTGCGACTTACTTGTGATTGTTTGCAATCTCTTTCTGCTTTGGATGATTGACCCTTCTAACCAAGCCGTGCGACTTAATATTAACCCAACCGGTTAGGATAATGATCTTCATAGGATTCTGGTTAAATAATTATTAGCAAAAAACTTATTCGCATAGCTTGTTTCTTCAATCCGGATCAAGTTGATTTGATTCATCCCGAGAAAGTGTCAACTATATTGTTACGTCATGTAGTCGATGCGGCTTGGATATTTGATCGAGCGGACAGAAATCCGAGTTCTGCCTTACCTTATTATGAATGCCTTGTGATATCCAGGAAGCCGAACATAACCGAGCCGCGCAACTATTACTTGACTTTGTATAGTTTCTTTACAGTATAAAAAATGTCGTCATAAGAACAATCAACAGGTCGAGCGGCTAGCATTTTAACTCGAGCGGCTTACAGCTCAGATTGCTGACCTTGTATAATTGCTTTAGAGAATGCCAAGTCATAAGAATAGTTAACAGGTTGAGCGGCCGACATTTTAACTTGAGCGGTTTACAACTCAGACTACTGCAAGCTTCATCCCTGTGAACATAATTAATAACCGAACAGGAAATTGTCATAACCAAGCCGCGCGATTATTACTTGGCTTTTTGTAATTGCCTCGCAAGATAGAATATTTAAGCCATAAGAAGACAATTGATAGGCCACGCGATTAACATTTAACCTGAATGATTTATGTGACATAACATCGACTAATAAATCCGCGCGGACTATGCATACTTTGAGCAGTTTAGTAGCTTGATACTTGCAATGAGAATCATAATTGCCTGATTGTGAAGAGTCTGTTATTAACTGAACGGATCGGATTGAGGCCCATAAAGATGGTAGGTTCATAAACCGAACGATGAGATCGACCGATCAGGATTATGCTTGATCCTTTGTTACTTGCCTTTTATTTTAAAATATCTCGCTGGTTTCAAATCGTCCGGTCTGACAACCAGACCGTATGATGTATCTAGTTCCTGCTTATTTCAAACCACCCGGTCTGATAACCAGACCAAATGATATACTTGGTACCTGCTTATTCCAAACCGTCCAGTTTAAACATCAAGCCGACCGGTTTGTGATGTGCCCATAAAAATCCTGTTTTTTCTCCCAAATGGTCTAGAGTGACCATATAGGATGAGATGATTCCCTGTAGTGTAACAAGAGATGGCTACAGACCCTAGGCGGCGAACATTGCTTTCCTCAAGTAGGCATAAGAGCTGTAGAAATAAATAAAAAGACAAGTACAGACCCAGATGACCAAGTGGGCAGGTGGGCCTAGGCGGCGAACATTGCTTTCCTCAAGTGGTCATAAGGGCTGTAAGCGACTCAACTGCTCTCTTGCCTAGGGCTACAAGCCGAGTTGATCAATTGGGCAGGTGGGCCTAGGCGACGAACATTGCTTTCCTCAGAGAGATCAACTCAGTTGTGGGTCCCGCTTAGGCATCGCTTGAGAGTACCTAGGAGTATTCGATGGTCACAGACTAAGATGATCAGTTGGGCAGGTGTGGTTATGCCGCGGGGGCTATACCGACATTGCTTTCCTCAGAAAGATCATCAAAGCTGTAACTATATCCCTCTCGGAGCATGATAGAGCCAACATTCACCTAGACCTCCCTTGATGCAGGGGTGTGTCGGATATCAGCCGGGATCCAAGGTTCCGAAGACCACCGCACGGGAATTGGCAAGCTACCACTATACGTGTGCGAAAACTCCCCGCTACACATGATCTTCGTGGTTTTACGCTAATGACTACAATCCGAGGGGGTTCGAGCAGAACTTGGCGATGTCTCCGCGGTTCAGTGAGGTTGATATATAGGAAAGTGTAAAGAAAAATCAGACATGGAGAAGTGTCAGTATATGGCTTCTCATTAAAATATCCAAAGAATGCAAGAAAGTAAAAAGGACATTTTAAGGATAGAATCGTTTGAGATTGTCACCGCTCCAGGTGCGTGAGATGTCTTCTCCTTCACTTGTCTGAAGGCGGTAAGCCCCACTTTTTAGTACTTCCTTGATGATGAAAGGTCCGACCCAATTGGGATTCAGCTTCTCGACATTGCCTGTTCTGGCTGCTGCATCAACTTTCTTTAGCACAACGTCTCCGACTGCAAAGTGTTTTACCCTGACATTCTTGTCAAAGTACTTTGCCATTCTCCTTTTAACTTCTTCCTGTCTGATGGTTGCCTCGTCCTGAAGTTCTTCGATCAGATCCAAGCTATACTTAATAGCCTCATCATTTTCATCTATCCACGCTTCTCCTCCCTCCTTTGCATATACAACTCTTGGAGCGACCACCTCAAATTCTACAGGAACAACAGCTTCTGAGCCATGAGATAATTTGAGTGGTGTCTCCCCGTAGCTGAGGATGGAGTGGTACGAAGAGTCCAAAGGATGGAAGGGAGTTGGTCTGCACAATTTCCTCTTTGGTTCAAGACCCTCTTCATCAGAAGTTGCTGGATCTGTCGATTCGCTGTTTCTACCTACCATTTGTCCTTGGATGATGTACCAAAGCAAACCGAAGATCAATTCCCACCTGATCACAAAAGTTTATCATCTCCAGATTGTTAAATTGCGGACCATTGTCAGTGACAATTGCTAGCGGAATTCCATGTCGGCAGACTATCTCCCCCCAGATGAAGTTTCTGATAATTTGAGTTGTAGTTCTTGCTAATGCCTTTGCCTCATTCCACTTGCTTAAGTAGTCAATCATCACAATGATAAAGCGACGCTGGCCACTGGCTACTGGGAAGGGTCCGATGAGATCCATCCCCCAAACTGCAAAGGGCCATGGTGCAGTTATTGATCTGAGCGACAGGGCAGGCAAATGCTGAAGAGGAGCGAACTTTTGACACTGAACACATCGCTTGGCGAATGCTTCAGCATCCTTCCTCATGGTTGGCCAGAAATATCCCTGCCTTAAGATTCTCTTTTCCAGAGTCTTCCGATTTCCTTTTTGGCTAACAACAGATATTTCCTCAGAATTGGCTCCCTTGTCTCATAATTCCCCAAGACCTGAGAGGCCATTACCAATGAATCTGTTCTAACATGTGCATGTTCTATGCCCAGCTCTTTTGCAAGTCTCAGCCCAGCCAAAAGTGCTTCATATTCTGCCTGATTATTTGTAACAGGAAAGAAGAATTTGATAGCTTGTTCCAGCCTGATGCCATTTGGACTGATTAAAACTACTCCGGCTC
This sequence comes from Dactylorhiza incarnata, assembly GCA_033032865.1. NCBI lineage: Eukaryota > Viridiplantae > Streptophyta > Magnoliopsida > Asparagales > Orchidaceae > Dactylorhiza > Dactylorhiza incarnata. The sequence continues at coordinate 1,512,751 of JAWHQI010000107.1, read as the reverse complement.
CCATGGAGTTTTTGCCAGAAGCCCCATCCACATAGATGACCCAAGCTAAAGGAGATTGCACCACTTGCTCAGAACTAGACTCTGCTGTATCCACCAAGATGTCTGCCAAGATTTGTGCTTTGATTGCTGTTCGGGGGATGTATGATATTTCAAATTCACTTAGTTCGATAGCCCATTTAGCCAACCTCCCTGAATGATCTGGCTTTTCAAGAACATTTCTTAAAGGATGATCTGTAATCACTTGGACAGGATGAGCCTGGAAATAAGGACGAAGCCTTCGTGAAGACATAACTAAGGCCAAGGCTAGTTTCTCCAAGACTGAATATCTAGTTTCTGCATCTTTGAGAATGTGGCTAACATAATAAATCGGGAACTGCTCTTCTTTTCTTCCCGAACGAGGACAGAACTCACCGCATCTGGGCCGACTCCCAAATATAAGAATAATATTTCCCCCTCACAGGGACTTTGGAGTAGCGGAGTTGAAGTCAACTGTACTTTTAGGTGCTCGAAAGCCCTGTTGCACTCCTCGCTCCATTCAAACTTTGATCCTCCCCACAGTATTTTAAAGAATGGGGCACTTTTATCCCCGGATTTGGAGATAAACCTGCTCAACCCTGCTAATCTTCCTCCAAGCAGCTGAACTTCCTTAGTATTTTGAGGAGGGGTCATATCAAGGATGTCCTTCACCTTATCTGGATTCGGTGCAAGGCCATCGGGAGTTAAGAGATGCCCGAGAAACTTTCCTTTGTTTGCCCAAAACACACATTTCAATGGGTTTAATTTTAACTTGAACCTTCGTAGAGTAGCAAATGTCTCTACGAGGTCTTTCAAGTGTAATGAAAATGTTTTAATTTTCAGAAGGAGATCATCGACGTAAACTTCGAGGTTCCTGCCTTTTTGGTGCTTAAAGACGGTATCCATCATTCTTTGATATGTTGCGCCCGCATTTTTAAGACCGAAGGGCATTACGAGATAGCAGTAACACCCATCGTTTGTGCTAAATGAGGTGTGCGGGATATCAGGTTTGTGCATTTTAATTTGATGGTACCCAGAGAAAGCATCGAGAAAATTCATAAAATCATACCCAACCGCGGAATCAACTAAGACATCTATCCGAGGCAGAGGGTAGCAATCTTTGGGACATGCTTTATTAAGTTTGGTGAAGTCTACGCACATGCACCACTTCCCACAAGATTTCTTAACCATTACAACATTCGACATCCACGTGGGATATTGAATTTCAGAAATAAAGCCTGCTTTCAGAAGTTTGGCAACCTCCTCTCTGATGGGCAATGCCAGCTTTGTTGCCACTTCTCTCTTTTTTTGCTGGACGGTCTTGAACTCGGGAGATACGTTCAGATGATGACAAGCCATGTCCGGATCCACTCCTGGCATGTCCTCCGCCGACCAGGCGAAGACATACAGGTTCTCCAAAAGGCAGGAGATCAGCTCCATTTTTTCCTCCTCCAGCAACTCAGCATTGACGATCAGCTTCTTTTCTTCCCCTTCAGCAATAGGAACCTCTTGGGTCGCCTGGGCAGGTTCCAGGTGAGCCCCTTCTCGATCTTTTCCTTCTTCAGCAGCCCTTGAGGATTCAGCAATCTCCAGAACTTCAGCCACGGCCTTGGGAAGTGAAACGTTGGTGATCATGTTGACAGTTCGGACATAACACTCCCGAGCCACCTTTGGGTTACTTCTAACCCGATACTGCCTTCCCTCAGTGGCAAACTTAAGAGCAAGATGGAAAGTGGACACTACCACCCTGTATGCATTGAGAATTGGCCTCCCGAAGATGGCGCAGTAGTTGCTTGGGGCATCCACTACCACGAAATTGATTAGCTTTATCACTCCTCCAAGAGAGACCAGGAGCTTGACTGAACCCTCTACTTCCTTCTTCTCCCCAGAAAAACCGTAGAGGGGCCCGTCGGTGGAAAGCAGAGGCTTTCCAGTCTTCAGGGCTTCGAAAGTTGGGCGGAAAAGGAGATTGATGGAGCTGCCTGTATCAATCAAGATCTTGTGGACTGTATAATTTTTGATGACAGCTTTGATGACCACCGCATCGTCGAAAGGATTGGCATTGGGGGGAAGGTCATCCTGACCAAAGGTGACAATAGTGCTTTCGAGGGGAGAACTTGTAGTGGCTGCTACTTCCTGCTTCAGAACTCTCGCGATGCTGGATTTGCGAGATGACTCTGCTCCAGCTCCTTCATGGATACAATAGATGTCCCCAAAGGGGCCCACATCATTGACTTCGATGCATTCCGCAGAAGGATGGATGTCTCCATAGCAGTCGTCATCTTCGACGTCGGCGCATTCCTAGGTCACTTCCACTGTTTCTTTCTCTTTTTTCTTCTCAGTCGCTAGCTCAGCAATTGGCTCTTTGTGAACAAGGCCCCGGAGTTTTCCTTCTCCCAGGAGCCTCTCAATCAGCAAGCGAAGGGCCCGACAATCTTCGGTCAGATGCCCTCCCTCTTTATGGTATTCACAGTAAAGGTTCGGATTTCGATTGCGAATATCCGACTTCAGAGGAGCAGGCCTTTTGAAATCTGGCCTTTTCTGCAAAATCTGGACCACTTCGTCCATGGTGACATTTAAGGGAGTGAATGACTCTTGCGAGTCATCATATTGAGTGGATGGAATGACTGGAGGTGGCTGCATGGTATACTGTGGTAAGTATACCGGCATGATTTGCGGAAGAGGAGCGGATGGAGCGGGAGCGATGGCCAACGACGGTTTCTGATCCTGAAACCGTTGATGGCCAATAAAGGGTTGTTTGTTTTTGTAGTTTCTTCCCCTTTGGGAACGGGGTTCAAAGTGGGACTGATTTGATGGCGACTGGTGAAAGGATGGATTGGACTGCTCCTTGTCGCTTACCAGCTTTGCGACATAGCCTTGATTGCTCTTTTCTCCTCTAATGAACATATTTGCCAAACTTATCAATTCCTGATAAGTCCTGGGCTCCCTTATATTTGCTTCAAATTTTAGGGGGCCCTCTCTCAAGCCATGGATGAGGGCAACCCTATACAGATCTGGATCCACATTTTGGACTTCCATGATCTCCTTCTGGAAGTGGTCTACGAAACGGGCCCATGTTTCGTCTTCCCGCTGCTTTATATCGAAAAGGGCCGCCGGGCCACTTTTCCTCTTTCTTGAGGTGGAGAATCTTAGGAAAAACTCCCTTCGCAGCTCAGCAAAACAACTGATCGATCTGGGATGCAGCCCATAAAACCACTCCCTTAATTGTCCTTCAAAGGAGGTCACAAGGAGTTTGCACTTAGTCACGTCAGTTAAGGACCTAAGAGCGATGGCTAACTCGAAGGCTTGTAGATGAACAGTGGGATCAGTTTATCCACTGAAAGCTGGCAGACGAGGCTCTCTGAAATTATTAGGGGCTGGCTCCCCCCGGACTTTGTCAACGAAGGGAGAAGTTTCTTCCATGTATTCATATAGAGGAGCAGGGTAGTAAGCTGCCGAAGCTGCGGCTACTCACGGACAAGCCATCTGGTAAGAGGACCGGGCAGCAGCTTCTGGCGGGTAGAAAGGGTGAGCAGTGGCTTCAGGCGGGTATGACAAGCGAGATGCTCTTTCTGGCGGATAGGACAGGCGGGCTGCATGAGAAGCCGCCCCTGGAAATTGAGGACTCGAGCCGGCATACTGTGCACGGCTTCCTGGTAGAAGTTTTACCTGGCCACAAAACCTTCTTGCTGGGGTTGGAGGTTGGCGGCTTGTGGTAGCGGGTAAGGCGGAGGCGGAGGAGGAACCGCAGTCACCGCCTGATTAACTGTGGTTTGCTGTGGGACTAACAGCTCGGTTAATAGGGACAAAGTCTGACTGATTGCGTCCAACCGCTGATCAGTCGCCCTCTGAGCCCGCCCGGCTTCTCTTCTGGATTGCTCCAAGGCTTCCCACAAAGAATCCTCGCTTTGATCGGAGCGGTCTCCAAGGGGAAACTGGCGGTCTGACATTATGGCAGAGGATTTCACCGACAATCCGCGATCTGAAGGTCGCGTGTTTCTGTTGAGTCCGAAATCGCACCTCCGAAGAAAATCGGAGGCTACGGGCTGCCGGTTACTTTTTAGGTGGGGAAAATGAGACCGCTAGCAGCGGTCAAGGCCAGACTTCGCCCGTCACGGTGAATGCCACTCCTGTGACGGGCTTTCCTTTGATTTAGAATAAGTGGTTACAGCAGGTTACAAGTGCAGGAAAGCAGAAGCTGGCCTGTCAGACAGTTCGCAAGACGGGAAACTCGAGACCGCAGCTCAAACAACCGAGCTCCTGGATTCGAGTGTGCGTGTCTTGGGAGTGTTGCCGTCCCCTATTTATAGGCTTGGGGGCCTGCACGAACGGGCAGGGATAAAATAACCGCCTGTCCGGGTACAGGAGAATCGGGCAGGCGGTGACGGGATACAGAAAGGAGAAAATAAAGAAGCCGCGCGGCTTGGCGGCTTGTGCTTGCGGTCTGTCTTGTAGATGGGATGGAGATGTTGCGACCGAGACGATGATGCCACCCGGGCGGTCTCCGACTTGAGACCGCGACTTGTCTTCTTGGACTTGGTCCTTACTGATCTTTGCGGCACGATCCGGGTGGTCTCCGTCTTGAGACCGTGGCTTGCCCTTGAGAACGCGGCCTATCGCCTGGTCTTGAGCATTGTAATGCCTTCAAGATGTAACCCGCTTGGTCTCCAGCTTGAGACCACGGGTTGCTTTCTAGACTTGGATCCTGATGGCTTTCATAGCACAACCCGAGCGGTCTCCGACTTGAGATCGCGGTCTGCCGTTTTGGACTTGAGCCTTGGTGACCTTCAATCTCTGGAGGAGACCGGAATGCTCAGACCGCCCGGTCTGTTTGGATTGATGCTGATGGACGTTGTAAAACCTGAACCGGGCGGCTTGTATCCGCAGACTGCCCGGTCTGTGAGTAATGTTATTCGGAAGCGGTCTTCTGGGTAAACACCATTCAAGCTCGTTTAGAGGTCGATATACAGTGGGTTCTACTGGTAATGCGAGATTTTACTCCAAATGACACATAAGTTTCAAAATGAAATTTTTTTTATGCGGTTTGTAGCGAAAGTGAGAGATTTAGCTCCAAATGACACGTATACTTTAAACAACAATAACTTTTGATCCGATTGTCTGATTTTACCCCCACAACACCTTTTCGTAATGAGCTTGGAGCACTACATTCATTGGAGCACAACTTTTACCCATTCAGTTCATTTAGTTGTCGATATATAGTCGGTTGCAGCGGTAAAGTGAAATTTAGCTCCAAAGGACACCTTTTCAGAATGAGATAGGAGCCCTAAATCCAATGGAGAACAATATTAACCCATTCAAGCTCGTTTAGAGGTCGATATACAGTGGTTTCTACTGGTAATTCGAGATTTTTCTCCAAATGACACATAAATTTCCAAATGAAAGAGTTTTAGATGAGTTTTGTAGCGATAGTGAGAGATTTAGCTCCAAATGACACTCAAACTTTAAACAGCAATAACTTTTGATCCGGTTGTCTGATTTTACCCCACAACACTTGCTCGGAATGAGCTAGGAGCACAACATTCATTGGAGCACAAGTTTTACCAAATCACGTTCATTTAGTTGTCGATATATAGCCGGTTGCAGCGGTAATGCAAAATTTAGCTCCAAAGGACACCTTTTCAGAATGAGATAGGAGCCCTAAATCCAATGGAGAACAATTTTAACCCATTCAAGCTCGTTTAGAGGTCGATATACAGAGGGTTCTACTAGTAATGTGAGATTTAGGTCCAAATGACACATAAATTTCAAAATGAAAGAATTTTAGATGCTGTTTGTAGCGAAAGTGAAAGATTTAGCTCCAATAACACTTAAACTTTGAACAGCAATAACTTTTGATTTGGTTGTCTGATTTTATCACAATACACCTTTTCGGAATGAGCTCGGAGCACTACATTCATTGGAGCACAAGTTTTACCCATTCCAGTTCATTTAGTTGTCGATATATAGCCAGTTGCAGCGGTAATGCGAAATTTAGATCCAAATTACACCTAAACTTCTAACAGCAATAACTTTTGATTTGTATGTTTGATTGTTGCCCACAGCACCTTTACGGAATATGCTTGGAGGCATACATCCAATGGAGCACAATTTTAAACCATTCCAGCTCATTTTTGAGGTCAATATACAGCCGGTTGCAATGATAATGAGGGATTTTGCTCCTCTTGACACATAAACTGTAACAGCCATAACTTTTGATCTGGTTGTCCGATTTTTGCGCACAACACTTTTTTGGAATGAGCTCGGAGCCCTACATCCAATGGAGAACAATTTTTTACCCATTCTAGTTTGTTTTGTGATCATTATACAGCTGGGTTGGTAATAAGGTATTTAGCTTGAAAGGAGACCTAAACTTCAAACATCCGTAACTTTTGATCCGGTTGTCATATTTTCACCCACAATACCTTTTCATAATAAGATAGGAGCCTGAAATCCAATGGAGAACAATTTTAACCCATTCAAACTCGTTTAGAGGTCGATATACAATGGATTCTACTAGTAATGCGAGTTTTTGCTCCAAATGACACATAAATTTCAAAATGAAAGAATTTTAGATGCGGTTTGTAGCGAAAGTGAGAGATTTAGCTCCAAATGACACTTAAACTTTAAACAGCAATAACTTTTGATCCGGTTGTCTAATTTTACCCCACAACACCGTTTCAGAATGAGCTCGGAGCACTACATTCATTGGAGCACAAGTTTTACCAATTCCAGTTGATTTAGTTGTCGATATATAGCCGATTGCAGCAGCAATGCGAAATTTAGCTCCAAAAGACACCTTTTCAGAATGAGATAGGAGCCCTAAATCCATTGGAGAACAATTTTAACACATTTAAGCTCGTTTAGAGGTCGATATACAGTGGGTTCTACTGGTAATGCGAGATTTTTCTCCAAATGACACATAAATTTCAAAATATAGAATTTTAGATGCGGCTTGTAGAGAAAGTGAGAGATTTAGCTCCAAATGACACTTAAACTTTAAACAACAATAACTTTTGATCCGGTTGTCTGATTTTACCCCACAACACCTTTTCGGAATGAGCTTGGAGCACTACATTCATTGGAGACAAGTTTTACCCAGTCCAGTTCATTTGGTTGTCGATATATAGCCGGTTGCAGCGGTAATGTGAAATTGAGCTCCAAAGGACACCTTCTCAGAATGAGATAGGAGCCCTAAATCCAATGGAGAACAATTTAAACCTATTCAAGCTCGTTTAGAGGTCGATATACAGTGAGTTCTACTAGTTATGTGAGATTTAGGTCCAAATGACACATAAATTTCAAAATGAAAGAATTTTAGTTGCGGTTTGTAGCGAAAGTGAGAGATTTAGCTCCAAATGACACTTAAACTTTAAACAGCAATAACTTTTGATCCGGTTTTTTGATTTTACCCCACAACACCTTTTCGGAATGAGCTCGGAGCACTACAATCATTGGAGCACAAGCTTTACCCATTCCAGTTCATTTAATTATCGATATATAGCCAGTTGTAGCGGTAATGCGAAATTTAGCTCCAAATTACACCTAAACTTCTAACAGCCATAACATTGATTTGTATGTTTGATTGTTGCCCACAACACCTTTACGGAATATGCTCGGAGGCATACATCCAATGGAGCACAATTTTAAACCATTCCAGCTCATTTTAGAGGTCAATATACAGCCGGTTGCAATGGTAATGAGGGATTTTGCTCCTCTTGACACATAAACTGTAACAACCATAACTTTTGATCTGGTTGTCCGATTTTTGCGCACAACACCTTTTTGGAATGAGCTCGGAGCCCTACATCCAATGGAGAACAATTTTTACCCACTATAGTTTGTTTAGTGGTCAATATACAGCTGGGTTGGTAATAAGGTATTTAGCTCGAAAGGTGACCTAAACTTCAAACATCCGTAACTTTTGATCCAGTTGCCAGATTTTCACCCACAATACCTTTTCATAATGAGATAGGAGCCCGAAATCCAATGGAGAACAATTTTAACCCATTCAAGCTCGTTTAGAGTTCGATATACCGTGGGTTCTACTGGTAATGCGAGATTTAGCTCTAAATGACACATAATTTTCAGAATGAAAGAATTTTAGATGTGGTTTGTAGCGAAAGTGAGAGATTTAGCTCCAAATGACACTCAAACTTTAAACAGCAATAACTTTTGATCCAGTTGTCTGACTTTACCCCACAACACCTTTTCCGAATGAGCTCGGAGCACTACATTCCTTGGATCACAAGTTTTACCCATTCCAGTTCATTTAGTTGTCGATATATAGTCGGTTGCAGCGGTAATGAGAGATTTAGCTCCAAATGACACATAAATTTCAAAATGAATGAATTTTAGATGTGGTTTGTAGTGAAAGTGGGATATTTAGCTACAAATGACACTCAAACTTTAAACAACAATAACTATTGATCCAGTTGTCTGACTTTACCCCCACAACACCTTTTCAGAATGAGCTCGGAGCACTACATTCCTTGGAGCACAAGTTTTACCCATTCCAGTTCATTTAGTTGTCGATATATAGCCGGTTGCAGCGGTAATGCGAAATTTTTCTCCAAAAGACACCTTTTCAGAATGAGATAGGAGCCATAAATCCAATGAAGAACAATTTTAACCCATTCAAGCTCGTTTAGAGGTCGATATAAAGTGGATTTTACTGGTAATGCGAGATTTTGCTTCAAATGACACATAAATTTCAAAATTAAAGAATTTTAGATGCGGTTTGTAGCGAAAGTGAGAGATTTAGCTTCAAATGACACTTAAACTTTAAACAACAATAACTTTTGATCCGGTTTTCTGATTTTACCACACAACACCTTTTCGGAATGAGCTCGGAGCACTACATTCATTGGAGCACAAGTTTTACATATTCCAGTTCATTTAGTTGTCGATATATAGCCGGTTGCAGTGGTAATGCAAAAGTTTGCTCCAAAGGACACCTTTTCAGAATAAGATAGGAGCCCTAAATCCAATGGAGAACTATTTTAACACATTCAAGCTCGTTTAGAGGTCGATATACTGTGGGTTCTACTGGTAATGCTAGATTTTGCTCCAAATGACACATAAATTTCAAAATGAAAGAATTTTAGATGGTGTTTGTAGCGAAAGTGAGAGATTTAGCTCCAAATGACACTCAAACTTTAAACAACAATATCTTTTGATCCGGTTGTCTGATTTTATCCCACAACACTTTTTCAGAATGAGCTCGGAGCACTACATTCATTGGAGCACAAGGTTTACGCATTCCAGTTCATTTAGTTGTTGATATATAGCCGGTTGTAGCGGTAATGCAAAATTTAGCTCCAAATTACACCTAAACTTCAAACAGCCATAACTTTTGATTTGTCTGTTTGATTGTTACCCACAACACCTTTACGGAATATGCTCGGAGGCATACATCTAATGGAGCATAATTTTAAACTTCCAGCTCATTTTTGAGGTCAATATACATGGGTTGCAATGGTAATGAGGGATTTTGCTCCTCTTGACACATAAACTGTAACAGCCATAACTTTTGATCTAGTTGTCCATTTTTTGCGCACAACACCTTTTTGGAATGAGTTCGGAGCCCTACATCCAATGGAGAAATTTTTTTACCCATTCTAATTTGTTTAATGGTCAATATACAGCCGGGTTGGTAACAAGGTATTTAGCTCGAAATGAGACCTAAACTTCAAACATCCGTAACTCTTGATATGGTTGTCAGATTTTCACCCACAATACCTTTTTCATAATGAGATAGGAGCCCTAAATCCAATGGAGAAAACTTTTAACCCATTCAAGCTCGTTTAGAGGTCGATATACACTGGGTTCTACTGGTAATGAGAGATTTAGCTCCAAATGACACAAATATTTCAAAATGAAAGAATTTAAGATGCGGTTTGTAGCGAAAGTGAGAGATTTCCCCCCAAATGACACTCAAACTTTAAACAGCAATAACTTTTGATCGGGTTGTCTGACTTTACCCCACAACACCTTTTCGGAATGAGCTCGGAGGACTACATTCCTTGGAGCACAAGTTTTACTCATTAAAGTTCATTTAGTTGTCGATATATAGCCGGTTGCAGCGCTAATGCAAAATTTAGCTCCAAAGGACACCTTTTCATAATGAGATAGGAGCCCTAAATCCAACGGAGAACAATTTTAACCCATTCAAGCTCTTTTAGAGGTCGATATACAGTGGATTCTACTGGTAATGCGAGATTTAGCTCCAAATGACACAAAAATTTCAAAATGAAAGAATTTAAGATGCGGTTTGTAGCGAAAGTGAGAGATTTAGCTCCAAATGACAATTAAACTTTAAACATCAATAACTTTTGATCAGGTTGTCTGATTTTACCCCACAACACATTTTTTGGAATGAGCTAGGAGCACTACATTCATTGGAGCACAAGTTTTACCCATTCCAGTTCATTTAGTTGTCGATATATAGCCGGTTGCAGCGGTAATGTGAAATTTAGCACCAAAGGGCACCTTTTTAGAATGAGATAGGAGCCCTAAATCCAATGAAGAACAATTTTAACCCCTTCAAGCTCGTTTAGTGGTCGATATACTGTGAGTTCTACTGGTAATGCGAGATTTTGCTCCAAATGACACATAAATTTCAAAATGAAAGAATTTTAGATGCGGTTTGTAGCGAAAATGGGAGATTTAGCTCCAAATGACACTTAAACTTTAAACACCAATAACTTTTGATCCGGTTGTCTGATTTTACCCCACAACACCTTTTCGGAATGAGCTCGGAGCAGTATATTCATTGGAGCACAAGTTTTACCCATTCCAATTCATTTAGTTGTTGATATATAGCCGGTTGCAGCGGTAATGCGAAATTTAGCTCCACATGACACCTTTTCAGAATGAGATAGGAGCCCTAAATCCAATGGAGAACAATATTAACCAATTCAAGCTCATTTAGAGGTCGATATACAGTGGTTTATACTGGTAATGCGAGAATTTTCTACAAATGACACATAAATTTTAAAATGAAAGAATTTTAGATGCGGTTTGTAGCGAAAGTGAGAGATTTAGCTCCAAATGACACTCAAACTTTAAACAGCAATAACTTTTGATCTGGTTGTCTGATTTTACCCCACAACACCTGTTCGGAATGAGCTCGGAGCACTACATTCATTGGAGCACAAGTTTTACCCAGTCACATTCATTTAGTTGTCGATATATAGCCGGTTGCAGCGGTAATGCGAAATTTAGCTCCAAAGGACACCTTTTCAGAATGAGATAGGAGCCCTAAATCTAATGGAGAACAATTTTAACCCATTCAAGCTCGTTTAGAGGTCGATATACAGTGGGTTCTACTAGTAATGTGAGATTTAGGTACAAATGACACATAAATTTCAAAATGTAAAAATTTTTGATGCGGTTTGTAGCGAAAGTGAGAGATTTAGCTCCAAATGACACTTAAACTTTGAACACCAATAACTTTTGATCCGGTTGTCTGATTTTACCCCACATCACCTTTTCGGAATGAGCTCGGAGCACTACATTCATTGGAGCACATATTTTTCCCATTACAGTTCATTTAGTTGTCGATATATAGTCAGTTGCAGCGGTAATGCGAAATTTAGCTCCAAATTACACCTAAACTTCTAACAGTCATAACTTTTGATTTGTATATTTGATTGTTGCCCACAACACTTTTACGGAATATGCTCGGAGGCATACATCCAGTGGAGCACAATTTTAAACCATTCCAGCTCATTTTAGAGGTCAATATACAGCCGGTTGCAATGGTAATGAGGGATTTTGCTCCTCTTGACACAAACTGTAACAGCTATAAATTTTGATCTGGTTTTCCGATTTTTGCGCACAACACCTTTTTGGAATTAGCTTGGAGCCCTACATCTAATGAAGAAATTTTTTCACCCATTCTAGTTTGTTTAGTGGTCAATATACAGCCGGATTGGTAATAAGGTATTTAGCTCGAAAGGAGACCTAAACTTCAAACATCCGTAACTTTTGATCCGGTTGTTAGATTTTCACCCACAATACCTTTTCATAATGAGATAGGGGTCCTAAATCCAATGTAGAACAATTTTAACCCATTCAAGCACGTTTAGAGGTCGATATACACTAGGTTCTACTGGTAATGCGAGATTTAACTCCAAATGACACAAAAATTTTAAAATGAAAGAATTTTAGACGTGGTTTGTAGCGAATGTGAGAGATTTAGCTCCAAATGACACTCAAACTTTAAACAGCAATAACTTTTGATCCGGTTGTCTGACTTTACCCCACAACACCTTTTCGGAATGAGCTCGGAGCACTACATTCCTTGGAGCACAAGTTTTACCCATTCCAGTTCATTTAGTTGTCGATATATAGCCGGTTGCAGCGGTAATGCGAAATTTAGCTCCAAAGGACACTTTTTCAGAATGAGATAGGAGCCCTAAATCCAATGGAGAACAATTTTAACCCATTCAAGCTCGTTTAGAGGTTGATATACAGTGGATTCTACTGGTAATGCGAGATTTTGCTCCAAATGACACATAAATTTCAAAATGAAAGAATTTTAGATGCGGTTTGTAGCGAAAGTGAGAGATTTAGCTCCAAAAGACACTTAAACTTTCAACATCAATAACTTTTGATTAGGTTGTCTGATTTAACCCCACAACAACTTTTCGGAATGAGCTCGGAACTACATTCATTGGAGCACAAGTTTTACACATTCCAGTTCATTTAGTTGTCGATATATAGCCGGTTGCAGCGGTAACGAAAAATTTAGCTCCAAAGGACACCTTTTCAGAATGAGATAGGAGCCCTAAATCCAATGGAGAACAATTTTAACCCATTCAAGCTCGATATACAGTGGGTTCTACTGGTAATGCGAGATTTTACTCCAAATGATACATAAATTTCAAAATGAAATTTTTTTGATGCGGTTTGTAGCGAAAGTGAGAGATTTAGCTCCAAATGACACTTATACTTTAAACAGCGAAAACTTTTGATCCGGTTGTCTAATTTTACCCCACAACTCCTTTTCTGAAAGATCTCGGAGCACTATATTCATTGGAGCATAAGTTTTACCCATTCCAGTTCATTTAGTTGTCGATATATAGCCGGTTGCAGCGGTAATGTGAAATTTAGCTCCAAAGGATACCTTTTCAGAATGAGATAGGAGCCCTAAATCCAATGGAGAACAATATTAACCCATTCAAGCTCGTTTAGAGGTCGATATACAGTGGTTTCTACTGGAAATTCGAGATTTTTCTCCAAATGACACATAAATTTCAAAATGAAAGACTTTTAGCTGCGATTTGTAGCGATAGTTTGAGATTTAGCTCCAAATGACACTCAAACTTTAAACAGCAATAAATTTTGATCCGGTTGTCTGATTTTACCCCCACAACACCTGTTCGGAATGAGCTCGGAGCACTACATTCATTGGAGAACAAGTTTTTTACCCAGTAACGTACATTTAGTTGTCGATATATAGCCGGTTGCAGCGGTAATGCGAAATTTAGCTCCAAAGGACACCTTTTCAGAATGAGATAGGAGCCCTAAATCCAATGGAGAACAATTTTAACCCATTCAAGCTCGTTTAGAGGTCGATATACAGTGGGTTCTACTAGTAATGTGAGATTTAGTTCCAAATGACACATAAATTTCAAAATGAAAGAATTTTAGATGCGGTTTGTAGCGAAAGTGAGAGATTTAGCTCCAAATGACACTTAAGCTTTGAACAGCAATACCTTTTGATATGGTTGTCTGATTTTACCACACAACACCTTTTCGGAATGAGCTTGGAGCACTACATTCATTGGAGCACGACTTTTACCCATTCCAGTTCATTTTGTTGTCGATATATAGCCAGTTACAGCGGTAATGCGAAATTTAGATCCAAATTACACCTAAACTTCTAACAGCAATAACTTTTGATTTGTATGTTTGATGGTTGCCCACAACACCTTTACGGAATATGCTCGGAGGCATACATCCAATGGAACACAATTTTAAACCATTCCAGCTCATTTTTGATGCCAATATACAACCGGTTGCTGTGATAATGAGGGATTTTGCTCCTCTTGACACATAAACTGTAACAACTATTGAGTCCGAAATCGCACCTCCGAAGGAAATCGGAGGCTGCGGGCTGCCGGCTACTTTTAGATGGAGAAAACGAGCAGCGGTCAAGGCCAGACTTTGCCCATCACGGTGAATGCCACTCCTGTGACGGGCTTTCCTTTGATTAAGAAGAAGCGGTTACAGCGGGTTACAAGTGCTGGAAAGCAGAAGTCGGCCGGTCAGACAGTTCGCAAGGCGGGAAACTCGAGACCGCAGCTCAAACAAGCGAGCTCCTGGATTCGAGTCTGCCTGTCTTGGGAGTGTTGCCGCCCCCTATTAATAGGCTCGGGTACCTGCCCGAACGGGCAGGGATAAGATAACCGCCTGCCCGGGTACAGGAGAATCGGGCAGGCGGTGACGAGATACAGAAAAGAGAAAAGAAGGAAGCCGCACGGCTTGGCTGCTTGCGCTTGCGGTCTGCCTCGTAGAGGGGCTGGAGATGCTGCGACTAAGGCAATGATGCCACCCGGACGGTCTCCGACTTGAGACTGCGGCTTGCCCTTGGGAACGCGGCCTGTCGCTTGATCTTGGCCTTGTAAAGCTTTCAAGATGTAACCCGAGCGGTTTCCAGCTTAAGACCGCGGGTTGCCTTCTAGACTTTAGCCCCCGATGGCTTTCATAGCACAACCCGAGCGGTCTCCTGACTTGAGACCGCGATCGACCATTTTGGACTTGGGCCTTTGTGACTTTCAATCTCTGGAGGCGACCTGAGTGCTCAGACCGCCCGATCTGTGTGGATTGATGCTGATGGATATTGTAAAACCCGAACCATGCGGTTTGTATCTGCAGACCGCTCGGTCTATGAGTAATGTTATTCGGAAGCGGTTTTCTGGGTAAACATAATCCCCGCATATTTTCAAATTTTGAAAGGATTTTGAAAATATTAGTTCTAGACGGAAACCGCGCCGATCTGGCCCTGTGGGTTATAAATGTTCTGGAAGCTTCTATTTTCGCATAACTTCAACATTATTATGAGTCACTACTCGCCCCTCGCGGTTAGGACTTTCCGGTTAAAAAGTCCAATCAAGATGGTAGACCTTATCGCGCAGTTCGAAGATCATCAGAAGTCCGGAAAAGACCGCGGGGAAGATCGCCCGAAGGATAAGAAGAGGAAGAAAAAGAGGACCCAGCCCGACAATACTGTGACTATCGCCTCTCCAGGTAAACCAGCCGACCTGCCTCCTGTATTGACAGTCGATTTGACGACTAGAAACGAAGCGGGTTGCTCGAACCGACCCCCAGTTAATCCTCCTGCTGTTTCTGAGAAAGGAACCGACCTGCCCCCTCCTCCGGACAAGACAGATTCAGAAGCCGCCGTTCCGAAAGGCGATGGAGACGATTCCTTTAAAGTGGAGGTCACTCCCTCCGGCGTATTTCATCTAAAGATAAGGGATGAAAGGGGAGAGCAGTTGATTCCCCCAAGACGAGCGATCAGCAGGGCCAGATAGTGAACATTGAAGACAGCCAGATTTCCCCGAAACAAGCCGGACTGAAGCCGTCCAAGAAGAGGAAAAAAGATGAGTCTGCGACGGATCGGTTTCTGAAAAAGGTGAAAAGCCTGAAGTCCAAAAACAAAGCGGCTTCCAGGAAACCGGGAGCGGGTAGTCTATAAGGCAAATCGTGCGAGAACGAAGTTTCAGAGGGCGTGATTACTCCTTCACCCAAGCCGAACGAACAGATTCAAACCGATGCGCATAACATCTATGTAAGTGATATCATCAAAGACCTGGATTCCCTCCAGAAACAAGATGACTTATTGAGAACCTCTTCCGAACTGCAGGCCGCTATTTCGCCCGGGGAGAAAGAGGCCGTCTTGAGTGAGGATGCAACCAGCATTAAGGAGGCCGTCCTGCCTGAGGTTGCGACCAGAACCGAGACAACCATACCGGCCGCTGAAGATTCTGTGATGGTTGGGCTTCGGCTCATGCAGGCGAAGGCGGAGAAAGTAAGGGACCAGCTTACCAGACCGCCACTACCGCCACCCAATCTCCTTTTGCAAGGTAAAGGGGTCGCGGATTACCGCCCTGTTCATTTTTTCAAGACGAGGTCTCGAAACAAGTCGCGCGACTTGTTGTTGAACCCGTCACCAAGTTTCTTTCCCTCCGCCGCTCAGGTTTCTGCTTCCAAGCGGAGGCAGAGTGAGAGATTGTGGAGAGACCAGCGCCGAAAGATCGATACCGAGCAAGCAAGGCGATCTATCTGCCTGAATTTTGTTCGGACTGCAGTGGCTTGTAAGCGAGGAGAATTTGGAAAGAGCGGTCTCTTATTGATGATTCTTCTATTTATATGAGGTTGTATTCGACCGACCTTCTTGATTGTCTTTCTTATTTGCAGATGATCGCGACTCCATTCCGAAACCGGGCGAGCTGGTGACTTATCTTCCCCCACTTGATCCACTTTTGTTGAGATCCTCGGTTATACCGGACACCCGGATGGAGGATGAGATGACCCGTCTTCAATGGAACTTTGAAGCCCTTTCAAAGCAGCTGAAGGCTCTTGAGGAGCGGGAGAAGACTGCTCAGGAGGAAAAGATCGCACTGCGGGCTGAATTGGAAGCTGAGAGGAAGGAAAGCCGAGCTGCGCTGGAGGTTGAACAGAGAGAGCGCCGCGAGCAGGAAAAAGTGTATCAAGACTAGGTGGCTGCCCTGTCCGACCGACTTGACCGAGGAAAGAGAGAGATCCATAAGCTTGAAGGGGATTGTGCTTACTTTAGGGAGAAGTACCTTCGTCTGACAAGGGAGGTCGGTGGAAGCCGTCGCCCTGTTAATGTTGCTGAGGAAGGTCGGCGTGAATCACACCGCCCGGCTGCCGGAACAAGCTCGACTCTTCCAGTAGTTGGGATGGTCCATCCTGTTGCTGGTGCAAATGAGGCCGCGGCGACCTTACCTAATCGCGTGATTCCTGCAGCGCGAGTAGAAAAGGACGCCGCCCGACTTCATAGCATGATCAACCACCTCAATCACAGCATGAATCAGATGCAAGAAACTATCCTTCAAATCGGCGATCATGTCGCGCAACTTCACAGGGAGGATGCACTGAGTGATACTCGCCAGTGATGAGCGGTTTTAAGACAACAATTTTGTAATATTTTATTCGGTCCTTTGGACAACTGAACTGCTTGAGCTTAATTCTATGTCATTCGACCTGTCTTTTAGACCGTTCGGTCTATGTATTTGAATGTGCTCTATACTCTTCTTTCGTATGCTTAACTGATGCCTGCGAATTACTTTATAAACCGAGCGGCTTATTTCTGTTGCTTTTTTAATTCGCCTACTTGAATTGTACTTGTGATCTAATGATTGTCTTATGTGGAAATATACCCGCACGGGTTGATTGGTCTAGCCGCGATTTGACCTTTGCTAAATGCAGATCACCCTTTCTTATACGTAGCGCTTTTCCGAAGGTCTTTCTACCAGAATCTCAAGATGGGAGCAAAGCGCCAGCCGAAGCGACCTACGAAGACCTCCGCTACCCGCTCCGAAGCCGCTCTGGCATTTCATTCGGCCGATCTCGAGGAATGTCGTTTGACAAAAGCCGAATTGGATGAATTCGTTGAGAAGCATATGGTTGACAGTCCGCTGCTCGCGCAGCTTTCGCTCCGTGATGAGCGGATGAATTCTTCTGGCCCGAACCAAATCGCCATCCTGATCGATCATTTTGATTGTGGACTCAAGTTCCCTATTTCAATAGAGCTCGTCATGGTCTTTGACCACTATGGAGTTGTCCCCGGCCAAATCTCCCCTAACTCGATGGCCGGGATTTGCAGCTTCATCTCGTATCTGCGGTCTGAGAGAGTCCGCTTCTCTATGGACCTTTTTAGAAAGATATTCTCGGTGCGGGATATCCCGGACTCCGAGTCGAATGTGTTGAAAGGCCATCTCTACTTCGGCTACCGGGGTTTGAAAATGGTCAACCTCGCGAACAAGATCACGGCTTGGTCGGAGAGGTATTTGATTTTCGAAGGCCGACTCGGCCTGCTGAACCCGAACCCGCAAGTGCGGCCGGAGGAGGCCTTTCAACAGGTCGCTATAAGCGAGATCGGGAAGAAAACCTGCAAGCTTCTCTGGGATGAGCGGCTTAACGTAAGCTACTACCTCCCGCTGCTCGCCGAGTTAGAGAGTGTTCGGCCTGAAGACAGTAAGTTTTCCTTCAACCCGCTTCCGATTTCAACGTTGACCGCACAACCTCTTGTGCTGATTCTTCTATTTTGTAGCTGAGGCCATTGTCCCTGCTAACAAGCCGGTCAGCCCGGCCGGTTTGATCTTAACCCAGACGAAGAAGAGAAAACGACAGGTCAGGAACAAGCCGCTGCTATCCGATGGGGAGGATTCGACCTCCTCGGGCGACTTCTCCACCCTCCGCTCCTTCAGCAAGGTGAAGGATTTAAAAGGCCGCACGGTCTTGACCTGGCACCCGGACAGTGATAGTGTCCAGGTTTCTACTACGCTTCCTCACTGGGCGAATGAGAAATCAGGCCGGCATGCTGAGGCCGCCAGCATCGTCATGTTTGGCCGACAAAACTTAAGGCGATTGAGGAAGATCCCCGAGGAGGAGCTTGCCCGGGAGGCCGCGCGGGTTGGAGCTGAGAGCCTCATCACCAATGTCTTCATGGGGATGACCTTCAAAAGGTTGATCAGAGCGAATGATCATCTAGAGAAGGAAATTGCCGAATTGAAGAAGGAAAACGCACGGCTGAAGGAAGCCGAGTTGGTAAGTTATCACCTGGCCGACCATCCTTCTGAATTTTCCAGATCGCGCGGTCTCTTACCTTACCTTTTTGTTTGCAGAAAAAGTATGATGAGACCGATCCGGTCTACCAAGAGGAACTTTTCCCTCATGTCGCCGAGGGAATCGACAATGCTTTGAACCGCCTGCGACAGCTCGGTGGGCTTGCAGCCAGTTTTGAGCATTTTACCTTTTCCGATGCCTACCCGTCTTTGCAGAAGAAATTAGAGAAAATCAGGCGGAAGGCCAAAGGGAAGAACAAAGTCGATGGCTCTAGTTCAGAGGAAAGTGACGACGAGGATGATGAAGAAGAAGAGCCCGCAGCGGCTAAGGACGATGGAAGCAGCTCGGATTCTGAGTTCACCGACTCTGACGAAGGGACCGGACGCGAGTCGGGCGAACTGAGCAGCTCATCCTCGTCGGGTAGCGAGGGTTATTCCCCTGATGTTTCAATTGGTGGCAGCGAACACTCTAGTGCCCTTGCATCTAAAAAACTCAAGCAGGATAATCAGTAGTTGTATTTTGCTTTTTATTTTGAGTAGTCGACGGCTTGATTTTGTTAGCTGGTCGGTTTAAAGCATAATGTAAGAATATTTTGATAATGGAATGGAAAGATTTTACCTGTCTAGTTGTCTACTTTCCGCGACTTACTTGTGATTGTTTGCGATCTCTTTCTGCTTTGGATAACTGACCCTTCTAACCAAGTCGTGTGACTTAATATTAACTCAACCGGTTAGAATAATGATCTCCATAAGATTCCGGTTAAATAATCATTAGCAGAAAACCTATTCACACAGCTTGTTTCTTCAATCCGGATCAAGTTGATTTGATTCATCCCGAGAAAGCGTCAACTACATTGTTACGTCATGTAGTCGATGCGGTTTGGACATTTGATCGAGCGGACAGAAATCCAAGTTCTACCTTTCCTTATTATGAATGCCTTGTGATATCCAGGAAGACGAACATGACCAAGCCGCGCGATTATTACCTGACTTTCTATAATTTCTTTACAGGATAAAAATCTCCAAGTCATAAGAACAATAAACAGGTTGAACGGCCATCATTTTAACTCGAGCGGCTTATAATTCAGATTGCTGACTTTGTATAATTTCTTTAGGGAATGCCAAGTCATAAGAATAGTTAACAGGTCGAGCGGCCAGCATTTTAACTCAAGCGGCTTATAGTTCAGATTGCTGCAAGCTTCATCCCTTTGAACATAATTAATAATCGAACGGGAAATTGTCACAACCAAGCCGCGCGATTATGACCTGGCTTTTTGTAATTGGCCCGCAAGATAGAATATTTAGCCATAAAAAGACAATTGACAGGCCGCGCGATTAACATTTAACCCGAATGATTTATGTGACATAATATCAACTGATTAATCCGTGCGGACTATGCATACTTTGAACGGTTTAGTAGCTTGGTACTTGCAATGAGAATCATAATTGCCTGATTATGAAGAGTATATTATTAACCGAACAGATCGAATTGAGGCCCATGAAGATGCTAGGTTCATAAACCGAATGATGAGATCGACCGATCAGAATTATGCTTGATCCTTTGATACCTGCTTTGTATTTTATAATACGTCGCTTGTTTCAAATCGTCCGGTCTGATAACCAGGCCGTATGAAGTATCTAGTACCTGCTTATTTCAAACCGCCCGGTCTGATAGCCAAACCGTATGATATATTTGGTACCTGCTTATTTCAACTCGTCCGGTCTAAGAGTCAAGCCGACCGGTTTGTGATGTATATAATAAGAATCCTGTTTTTTCTCCAAATGGTCTAGAATAACCACACAGGATGAGATAATTTCCTGTAATGTAACAAGAGATGACTACAGACGCAGATGACCAAGTGGGCAGGTGGGCCTAGGCGGCGAACATTGTTTTCCTCAAGTGGTCATAAGAGCTGTAGAAATAACGAAAAAGACAAGTACAGACCCAGATGAACAAGTGGGCAGGTGGGCCTAGGCGGCGAACATTGCTTTCCTCAAGTGGTCATAAGGGCTGTAAGCGACTCAACTGCTCTCTTGCCTAGGGCTACAAGCTGAGTTGATCAATTGGGCAGGTGGGCCTGGGCGGCGAACATTGCTTTCCTCAGAGACATCAACTCAGTTTTGGGTCCCGCTTAGGCATCGCTTGAGAGTACCTAGGAGTATTCGATGGTCACAGACTAAGATGATCAGTTGGGCAGGTGTGGTTATGCCGCGGTGGCTATACCGACATTGCTTTCCTCAGAAAGATCATCAAAGTTGTAACTATATCCCTCTCGGGGCATGATAGAGCCAACATTCACCTAGACCTCCCTTGATGCAGGGGTGTGTCGAATATCAGCCGGGATCCAAGGTTCCGAAGGCCACCGCACGGGAATTGGCAAGCTACCACTACACGTGTGCGAAAACTCCCCGCTACACATGATCTTCGTGGTTTTATGCTAATGACTACAATCCGAGGGGGTTCGAGCAGAACTTGGCGATGTCTCCGCGGTTCAGTGAGGTTGATATATGAGAGAGTGTAAAGGAGACATCAGACATGGAGAAGTGTCAATATAGGGCTTTTCATTAAAATATCCAAAGAATGAAAGAAAGTAAAGAGGACATTTTAGGGATAGAACCATTTGAGATCGTCACCGCTCCAGGTGCGTGGGATGTCTTCTCCTTCACTCGTCTGGAGGCGGTAAGCCTCACTTTTTGGTACTTCCTTGATGATGAAAGGTCCAGCCCAATTAGGATTCAACTTCCCAACGTTGCCTGCTCTAGCTGCTGCATCAACTTTCTTTAGCACAACGTCTCCGACTGCAAAGTGTTTTACCCTGACATTCTTGTCAAAGTATTTTTCCATTCTTCTTTTAACTTCTTCCTGTTTGATGGTTGCCTCGTCCTGAAGTTCATCGATCAGATCCAAGCTATACTTGATGGCTTCATCATTTTCATCTATCCATGCTTCTCCCCCCTCCTTTGCATATACAACTCTTGGAGTGAACACCTCAAATTCTACAGGAACAACAGCTTCTGAGCCATGGGATAATTTGAATGGTGTCTCCCCCGTAGCTGAAGATGGAGTGGTACGAAGAGTCCAAAGGATGGAAGGAAGTTGGTCTTCCCAATTTCCTTTCTGGTTTAAGACCCTCTTCATCAAAAGTTGTTGGATCTGTCGATTTGCTGCTTCTACCTGACCATTTGTCCTTGGATGATGTACTGAAGCAAACCGAAGATCAATTCCCACCTGATCACAAAAGTTTATCATCTCCGGATTGTTAAATTGCGGACCATTGTTAGTGACAATTGCTAACGGAATTCCATACCGGCAGACTATCTCTCCCCAGATAAAGTTCCTGGTAATTTGAGTTGTAGTTCTCGCTAATGCCTTCTCCTCAATCCATTTGCTGAAGTAATCAATCATTACGATAATAAAGCGACGCTGGCCGCTGGCTGTTGGGAAGGGTCCTGTTTACCCGGAAAACCGCTTCTCGGGTTGAATCATTCTCAGACCCGGGCGGGCTTCTAAATCAAGCCGCTGGGTTCTAGGATCAGCGGCTCTCAGTCCAGGGTAAACCAAGCCGGGCGGTCTGATGTCACTTCTGACCGCCACCAAGATTGAAGAATGTCAAAACCCAAGGCAAGAAGGCGATCCGCGGTCTCAAGGAGGAGACCGTCCAGGTTGTGCCATAGAGAGCCAAGGTTCGAATCCAAAGAACAAGTCGGGGTCTCAAGACGGAGACCGCTCGGATTGCATCATCACCTTGTTCGCATCATCCTCAGCCTTTGGTCGGACAGGTCGGAAGGGCAAGCCGCCAAG
This sequence comes from Dactylorhiza incarnata, assembly GCA_033032865.1. Taxonomy (NCBI): domain Eukaryota; kingdom Viridiplantae; phylum Streptophyta; class Magnoliopsida; order Asparagales; family Orchidaceae; genus Dactylorhiza; species Dactylorhiza incarnata. Next base: position 1,490,113 of record JAWHQI010000107.1, on the reverse strand, counting down.
CCAAGCGGCTTCATTCTTTTCTTCTTTGTGTATCCCGTCACCGCCTGCCCGTCTCTCCTGTAACCGGGCAGGAGGTTATTTTATCCCTGCCCGTTCGGGCAGGCCCCTGAGCCTATAAATAGGGGGCGGCACTGTTCACAAGATACGCACACTCGAATCCAGGAGCTCGCTTGTTTGAGCTGCGGTCTCGAGTTTCCCGTCTTGTGGACAGTTTGACCGGCCGGCTTCTTCTTTCCTGCACTTGTAACCCACTGTAACCGCTTCTTTTTAATCAAAGGAAAGCCCATCACAGGAGTGGCATTCGCCGTGACGGGCGAAGTCTGGCCTTGACCGCTGCTAGCAGTCTCGTTTTCTCCACCTAAAAAGTTACCGGCAACCCGCAGCCTCTGATTTCCTTTGGAGGTGCAATTTCGGACTCAACAGAAACACGCGACCTTCAGATCGCGGATTGTCGGTGAAATCCTCTTTGCCATAATGTCAGACCGCCAGTTCCCCCTTGGAGACCGCTCCGATCATAGTGAGGACTCTTTGTGGGAAGCCTTGGAGCAATCCAGAAGAGAAGCCGAGCGGGCTCAGAGGGCGACTGATCAGCGGTTGGACGCAATTAGTCAGACTTTGGCCCTATTAACCGAGCGGTTAGTTCCACAGCAAACCGCGATTAATCAGGCGGTGACTCCAGTTCCTCCTCCGCCTCCACCTTACCCGCTACCACAAGCCGCCAACCTCCAATCTTAGCAAGAAGGTTTTGCGGCTAGACAAAACTTCTATCAGGAAGTCGCCCACAGCATGCCGGCTCGGGCCCTTGATTTTCAGGGGGCGGCTTCTCATGCTGCCCGCCTTTCTTACCCGCAGGAGGGTGCAGCCCGTCTCTCCTACCCGCCTGAAGTTCTTATTCATCACTCCTACCCGCCAGAAGCTGCTGCCCGGTCCTCTTACCAGGCAGCTTGTCCGCGAGTAGCCGCAGCTCCGGCGGCTTATTATCCTGCTCCTCTATATGAAGATATGGAAGAAACTTCTCCCTTTGTGGACGAAGTTCGAGGGGAGCCTGCCCCTAATAATTTCAGAGAGCCTCGCCTGCCAGCTTTCAATGGGGAGACTGATCCCACGGTTCATTTACAAGCCTTCGAGTCAGCCATCGCTCTTAGAACCTTAACTGATGCGACTAAGTGCAAGCTTCTTGTGACCTCCTTTGAAGGACAAGCAAGGGAGTGGTTTTACGGGTTGCACCCCATGTCAATCAGTTGTTTCGCTGAGCTGCGAAGGGAATTCCTGCTGAGATTCTCTACCTCAAGGAAGAGAAAAAGTGGCCCGGCGGCCCTTTTCGATATAAAGCAGCAGGAAGATGAGACGTGGGCTCATTTCGTAGACCGCTTTCAGAAGGAGATCATGGAAGTCCAAAATGTGGATCCGGAGCTGTATAGGGTTGCCCTCATCCATGGCTTAAGAGAGGGCCCCCTAAAATTTGAAGCGAATATAAGGGAGCCTAGAACTTATCAGGAAATGATAAGATTGGCAAATATGTTCATTAGAGGAGAGAAGAGCAATCTGGGCTACGTCGCAAAGCAGGTAAGCGACAAGGAGCAGTCAAATCCATCCTTCCATCATCCGCCATCAAATCAGTCCCACTTTGAACCCCGTTCCCAAAGGGGGAGAAACTACAAAAATAAGCAACCATTCATGGGCCATCAACGGTTTCAAGATCAAAAACCACCGTTGGCCATCACTCCAGCTCCATCCGCTCCTCTTCCGCAAATCATGCCGGTATACTTACAACAGTATACCGCACAGCCACCTCCAGTCATTCCATCCACTCAATATGATGATTCGCAAGAGTCATTCACTCCCTTAAACGTCACCATGGATGAAGTTGTCCATATTCTACAAAAGAGGCCAGATTTCAAAAGGCATGCTCCTCTGAAGTCGGATATCCGCAGTCGAAATCTGAACCTTTATTTTGAATATCATAAAGAAGGGCGGCATCTAACCGAAGACTGTCGGGCCCTTCGTTTGCTGATAGAGAGACTCCTGGGAGAAGGAAAGCTCCGGGGTCTAGTTCAGAAAGATGCAATTGCTGAACCAACTGCCGAGAAGAGAAAAGAGAAAGAAACAGTAGAAGTAACCTGGGAATGCGCCGACGTCGAAGATGCCGGCTGCTATGGTGACATCCACCCTTCCACTGAATGCGTCGAATTCAATGATGTGGGCCCCTTAGGGGACATCTATTGTATTCATGGAGGAGCTGGAGCGGAATCATCTCGCAAATCCAGCATCGCGAGAGTTCTGAAGCAGGAAGTGGCAGCCACTACAAGTTCTTCCCCCGAAAGCACTATTGTCACCTTTGGTCAGGATGACCTTCCCCCCAATGCCAATCCTTTCGACGATGCGGTGGTCATCAAAGCCGTCATCGAAAATTATACAGTCTACAAGATTCTGATTGATACAGGAAGCTCCGTCAATCTCCTTTTCCGCCCGACTTTCGAAGCCCTGAAGACCGGAAAGCCTTTGCTTTCCACCGACGGGCCCCTCTACAGTTTTTCTGGGGAGAAGAAAGAAGTAGAGGGTTCGGTAAAGCTCCTGGTCTCTCTTGGAGGAGTGATAAAGCTAATCAATTTCATGGTGGTGGATGCCCCGAGCAATTACTGCGCTATCTTCGGGAGGCCAATTCTTAATGCATACAGGGCAGTAGTGTCTACCTTTCACCTTGCTCTCAAGTTCGCTGCCGAAGGAAGGCAGTACCGGGTCAGAAGCAACCCAAAGGTGGATCGAGAGTGCTACGTCCGAACTGTCAATATGATCACCGACGTTCCACTTCCCGAGGCCGGGGCAGAAGTTTTGGAGATTGCTGAGTCTTCAGGGGCTGCCGAGGAAGGAAAAGATCGAGAAGGGACTCACTTAGAACCTGCCCAAGCGACCCAAGAAGTTCCTATTGCTGAAGGGGAAGAAAATAAGCTGGTTATCAACGCTGAGTTGCCAGAGGAGGAGAAAGTGGAGCTAATCTCCTGCCTTTTGGAAAATCTGGATATCGTCGCTTGGTCAGTGGAGGATATGCCAGGAGTGGATCCAGACGTGGCTTGTCATCATCTAAATGTATCTCCTGAGTTCAAGCCCGTCCATCAAAAGAAGAGAGAAGTGGCGACCAAGCTGGCGTTGCCCATCAGAGAGGAGGTTTCAAAACTCCTGAAAGCGGGTTTCATTTCTGAATTCAATATCCCACGTGGATGTCGAATGTTGTAATGGTTAAGAAATCTGGTGGGAAGTGGCGCATGTGCGTAGACTTCACCAAACTTAATAAAGCGTGCCCTAAAGATTGCTACCCTCTGTCTCGGATAGATGTCTTAGTTGATTCCGCGGTTGGGTATGGTTTTATGAGTTTCCTCGATGCCTTCTCCGGGTATTATCAAATTAAAATGCACAAACCTGACATCCCACATACCTCATTTATCACAAATGATGGGTGTTAATGCTATCTCGTAATGCCCTTCGGTCTTAAAAACGCGGGCGCAACATACCAAAGAATGATGGATACCGTCTTTAAGCATCAAAAAGGCAGGAATCTCGAAGTTTACGTTGATGATCTCCTTCTAAGAAGTGAAACATTCTCATTGCACTTAAAAGACCTCGTAGAGACGTTCGATACTCTACGGAGGTTCAAGTTAAAATTAAACCCATTGAAATGTGTGTTTGGGGCAAGAAAAGGAAAATTTCTTGGGCATCTCTTAACTCCTGATGGCCTTGCACCAAATCCAGATAAGGTGAAGGCCATCCTTGATACGACCCCTCCTCAAAATACCAAAGAAGTTCAGCAACTCGGGGGGAGATTGGCAGGATTGAGCAGGTTTATCTCCAAATCCGGAGATAAAAGTGCCCCATTCTTTAAAACACTGCGAGGGGGATCAAAGTTCGAATGGAGCGAGGAGTGTAACAAGGCTTTTGAGCAGCTGAAGGAACAGTTAACTTCGTCTCCGCTACTCCAAAGTCCTCGTGAGGGAGAAATGTTATTCTTATATCTGGGAGTCGGCTCGGATGCGGTGAGTTCTGTCCTCGTTCGGGAGGAAAAGAAGAGGAAGTTTCCAATATACTATGTCAGCCATATTCTCAAAGATGCAGAAACCAGATATTCGATCTTGGAGAAACTGGCCTTGGCCCTGGTTATGTCTGCACGAAGGCTTCGTCCTTATTTTCAGGCTCATTCTATCCAAGTTATTACAGATCATCCTTTAAAAAATGTTCTAGAAAAGCCAGACCATTCAGGGAGGTTAGCTAAATGGGCTATTGAACTAAGTGAATTTGAGATATCATTCATCCCCCGAACAGCAATCAAAGCGCAAATCTTGGCAGACTTCTTGGTAGATACAACAGAACCTAGTCCTGAGCAGGTGGTACAATCTCCTCTGGCTTGGGTCATTTATGTAGATGGGGATTCTGGCAGAAACTCCGTGGGAGCCGGAGTTGTTGATCAGTCCAAATGGCATCAGGCTGGAGCAAGCTATCAAGTTCTTCTTTCCAGTTACAAATAACTGGGCAGAATATGAAGCACTTCTGGCTGGGCTGAGGCTTGCGAGAGAGATGGGCATAGAATATGTACATGTTAGAACTGATTCACTGGTGATGGCCTCCCAGGTCTTGGGGAATTATGAGACAAGGGAGCCGATTCTGAGAAAATATCTGTTGTTAGCCAAAAAGGAAATCGGAAGATTCAAGTCATTTATTATCGAACACATCCCAAGAACACAAAATGAGGAAGCAGATGAGTTGTCAAAGTTCGGTCTTCCATCCGGGGGAGTGACCTTTGAACTTTTCCATCCGGCAACAGATGAAGCAGAACTTATGCAAATTGATCAGAACCCTTCGTGGAAGGATCCTTACGAGCTGTTTCTGTCAAAAAGAGAGTTCCATCATTCCATCAAAGATAGGAGAAAATTCAGAAGGAAGGCGGCATACTATTATTTGATAGCAGGAGTTCTCTACAGAAAGACTTTGATCTCTCCCTCAGCACGATGTGTTTCAGAAGATGAAATCCAAACCGTACTCCAGGAAGTTCATTCCGGGGAGTATGATAGCCATTCAGGAGCGAAGACTCTGGAGAAAAGAATCTTAAGGCAGGGGTATTTTTGGCCAACCATGAGAAAGGATGCTGAAGCATTTGCCAAGCGGTGTGTTCAGTGTCAAAAGTTCGCTCCTCTTCAGCATTTGCCTGCTCAGTCACTCAGATCAATAACTACGCCACGGCCCTTCGCAGTATGGGGGATGGATCTTATCGGACCCTTCCCAATAGCCAGCGGCCAGCGTCATTTTATCATTGTGATAATCGACTACTTCAGCAAGTGGATTGAGGCAAAAGCATTGGAAAAACTACAACCCAAATTATCAGAAACTTCATCTGGGGAGAAATAGTCTGCCGGCATGGAATTCCGCTGGCAATTGTCACTGATAATGGTCCACGGTTCAATAATCCAGAGATGATAAACTTTTGTGATCAGGTAGGAATTGATCTTCGGTTTGCCTCGGTACATCATCCAAGGACCAATGGTCAAGTAGAAGCAGCAAACAGGCAAATCCAGCAGCTCCTGATGAAAAGAGTTTTGAATCAAAAAGGAAATTGGGCAGACCAGCTTCCCTCCATCCTTTGGACTCTTCGTACTACCCTGTCTTCAGCTACAGGGGAGACACCATTCAAATTATCTCATGGCTCGGAAGCTGTTGTTCCTATAGAATTTGAGGTGTTCACTCCAAGAGTTGTGTATGCAAAAGAGGGAGGAGAAGCATGGATAGTAGACAATGATGAGGCTATCAAGTATTGTCTGGATCTGATCGAAGAACTTCAGGACGAGGCAACAAACAGACAGGAAGAAGTTAAAAGGAGGATGGCAAAATACTTTGACAAAAATGTCAGGGTAAACCATTTTGCACTCGGGGACGTTGTGCTAAAGAAAGCTGATGCAGCAGCCAGAGCAGGCAACGTTGGGAAGTTAAATCCTAATTGGGCTGGACCTTTCATCGTCAAGGAAGCACTAAAAAGTGGGGCTTACCGCCTCCAAATAAGTGAAGGAGAAGACATCTCGCGCACCTGGAGCGGTGACGATCTAAAACGGTTCTATCCTTAAAATGTCTTCGTTACTTTCCTGCAATTTTTTAGATATTTCAATAAGAAGCCTCATACTAACACTTCTCCATGTCTGATGTTTCCTTTTTACATTTTCTTATATATCAACCTCACTGAGCCACGGAGACATCGCCAAGTTCTGCTCGAACCCACTCGGATTGTAGTCATTAGCGTAAAACCATGAAGATCATGTGTAGCGGGGAGTTTTCTCACACGTGTAGTGGTAGCTTGCCAATCCCATGCGGTGGTCTTCAGAACCTTGGATACCGGCTGATATCCAACACACCCCTGCATCAAGGGAGGTCTAGGTGATTGTTGGCTCTATCATGCCTCGAGAGGGATATAGTTACAGCTTTGATGATCTTTCTGAGGAAAGCAATGTCGGTATAGCCCCCGCGGCATAACCACACCTGCCCAACTGATCATCTTAGTCTGTGACCATTGAATACTCCTAGGTACTCTCAAGCGATGCCTAAGCGGGACCCACAACTGAGTTGATCTCTCTGAGGAATGCAATGTTCGCCGCCTAGGCCCAGCTGCCCAATTGATCAACTCGTCTTGTAGCCCTAGGCAAGAGAGCAGTCGAGTCGCTTACAGCCCTTATGACCACTTGACGAAAGCAATGTTCGCCGCCTAGGCCCACCTGCCCACTTGGTCATCTGGGTCTGTACTTGTCTTTTTCTTTATTTCTACAGCTCTTATGACCACTTGAGGAAAGCAATGTTCGCCGCCTAGGCCCACCTGCCCACTTGGTCATATGAGTCTGTAGTCATTTTTTATTTCGTTACAGGGAATTATCTCATCTTATATGGTCATTATAGACCATTTGGAAAAAAAAGCAGGACTCTTATGTACATCACAAACCGGCCGACTTGATACTCAAACCGGGCGGTTTGAAATAAGCAGGTATCAGGATTATCTGGCTGTCTGATTATTAAACCGGGCTGTTTGAAATAAACAGGTCCCAAAGATGTCATGCGGTCTGATTTTCAGATCGGGCGGTTTGAAATAAATAGGACACCATTAAAATATCACAAGGCAAGTATCGGGGGGTCGAGCATAGTCATGACCGGTCGACCTCGTCATTTGGATTGTGAATCTGTCTTTATGGTTTTCAATTCGATCCGTTCGGCTAATAACAGGCTCTTTTCAATCAAGCAATTATGATTCTCATTGCAAATATCAAAGCTACTGACCGCACAAATTATATGCAGTCCGTATGGATTATCAGCTAATATTATATAAACCATTCGAGAAAGATATTATTAGAACAGGTGCAGGTGTTCGTCTACCCTAAATAAGGGGTTGTGATATTAAGACCGGGTGGTCTGTGTTTTCAAGCCAAACGGACTGATTGAGGATATATGGACGCCCGGGTGGCATTCTAACCGGGCGGGTCTATCTATCTCTTATATTAATCAAGTTGATATTTCTGGATCTAGATATATGGTCGCCCGGGTTGCATTCTAACCGAGCGGGTTTATCTGTCTCTCATATTAACCAAGTCTGGATATCTCTGGATCTAAATATATGGTCGCCCGGAATATGTTCTAACCGAGCGGGTTGATCTATCTCTTGGTAAGAAGTTATCTCTGGATTCAATGAATTACTCGCCAGGATTATATTCTAACCGCCCAAATTTATTATTCAGCAAGAATGAGATATCTCTGAATTCAGATAAGAAGCCGCCCGGTTTGAATTATAATCGCACGAGTCTATCATTTATTGTTTATACTATCAGAAATCGGATATCCTGAGATTTAAATGAGTAATCGCGCGGGTTGTATATAGGCCGTCCGAGATCATCGATTATCACTTATACTCGGATCAGGGCAGCCGCACGGTTCAATCATAAAGAGCAGAAGGTAAAAAAAAGAGAGACAAGATAGCAACCACAAGTAAGTAACAATATATGGACAATTAGACATGTTGAATTTCCATTCATTCTTCAAAATATGTGTTAACAAAATATTAATCGCCCGGCTAACAAAAAAAATCAAAACCGGCAGTTACACAAAAGTAAAATTTAAACAAAGGCACTAGTCTGCCGACTTCTTTTTCTTCTTGACAGGGGAATTCGAGTCCTCACCATCAATGTCAACTTCAGGCGAATAGCCTTCGCTTGTCGAGGAAGAATCCGATGAGCCGCTATCACTAGACCGCCCGGTCTTACTCGCGGAGCCGGTTGTTTCAGAGGACAAACTGACCTCATCATCCTCATCATCATCATCAGTGTCGTCATCCGCATCGACCTCCTCAGCGGCTCTATCACCTTCATCGCCTCCTTGATGAATTACAATTTCCCTACTCGCGTCGGCTTCAGCCTCTTCACCCACCTTGACTTTTCCTTTCTGCCTGCGGCTAATTTCATCAAGCTGGTCCTTCAAGGCAGGGAAGAGGTCAGAAAAAGTAGTGCCCTTGAAGCCTTCGCACAGACCGCCCCGGTATTCCAGGAGGCCCAAAGCTTTATTAATTCCATGGGCCACATGAGGCAACACCTCAACCTAGAAGGCTGGGTTGGTCACCTCATATTGTTTCTGCAAAAGGAAAAATAAATTAGGTCGCTCGGGCTGAACAAAACAAACCGCGTCATCATTTGGAAAACTCACCACCACGATCCCTTGAAGCCGCGCGTTCTCCGCGACCTGCTCTTCATGCTTCTTTTCTAGATATTTCTGAGCGGAAACCAGCCGCCTGTACGATAAGGCCATGAAGTGATTGGCCGCAAACCCCCATGCACCGGCTTGTGCAGCTAGCCGGGGAAGCTTTTCTTCGGGAATTTTCTTCAGCTTCTTTAAGGTCTTTCGACCATACATCGCGGCCCCGGCAGATAGCGCATGGCGGCTAGTTTTCTCACTCCCCCATGAAGGAAGTGCGGTGGATACCCGGATGCGACTTCCGTCCCTGTGCCAGAGGACAGTTGGGTTGCCCTGCAGATCGAGCGGGTTCCCGCAGGAACGTAGAAACTCGTATTCATCAGAAGAGGCTGGGCTCTCTTCCTCCGATGATGGCGACCTGTTTTGCTGCTGCCTCTTTTCCCTCTGGGTCAAAACCAGGCCGGCCGGGGTGACCGGCTTGTTCGCGGGGACAATGTGGGCAGCTATAAGATGAAATCAAAAGTTTAAATAAAATAGTCCGCGCGGTCATATACAAGCGGGTTGAGAGGAACTTACTATCTTCGGGGAGGACGTCCTCCATCTCTAAGAACAGCGGAATGTAGTGATTGATATCTAACCGCTCGTTCTCGAGGAACGCGAAGGTGTCCAACTCGATCTTTCTGACTTGAGGGGTTTGAAAAGCTTCTTCCCCCCCCCCCCCCCCCCCCCCCCCCCCGCCCGAACTTGTGGGTCGACTTGCAATAGTCCGAAGTTGCCTTCGAACATTACAAACCGCTCTGACCAGTTCGAGACCTTGTTCGCCAAATTGACGACCTTCAGTCCGTGACAGCCAAAGTAGAGATGCCCCCTGAAAGTTGAAGTCCCCACGTCGGGGACAGCCCGCACTGAAAAGAATTTCCTAAATAGATCAATGGAAAATCTGGTCCGCTCGAACCGCAGATACGAAATAAAGCTATATATGGATGCTATGGAGTTCGGTGGAAGCTGGCCGGGTACAACCCCTTAGTGGTCAAAAATGGCGATGACTTCAAGTGGCAACGGAAACTTGAAGCCATATTCAAAATGGTCGACAGGAACGACTATCTGATGCGGGTTGGAAGAGTTAATCCGCTCGTCGCGTAAAGGAAGCCGCGCGAGCAGATCACTCCCTGCCATATGTCTCGCAATGAATTCGCCTAGCTCGGTTTGGGTGAGACGGCACTCCGGGCGGTCCGCCGACTGAAAGGCCAAGGCCGCATCTGTTCAAACGGCTTTAACCTTGACGGGTAGCCGCGACTTGGTCTTAGATCGCGCCATTTGAAATCGCAAAAATGACTTCGAAAGGTCCCTACTTATAGATTTTGACGATCTGCGAATAGCAAAATTATATCGCGGCTACACATTCTAACCGCACGGTCAACAGCCTGCATGGTCAGATTTACCAGAAAAATAAAAGAACCAAGGGCATTCAGGAAATCAGGTGCAAGCATACATCACAGATCGCGCGACCTATAATCAGTTCGGATAAAATATAGAGAATTTGAACAAAACACAAAGTACAGCGATTAACAAGAACCCACACGGGTTATTCAAATAAAAGATATGACGCAGAAACAAGCATTGTCCATGATACACATTGTTCTAGAAAGCCATTCACGGCTGGCAGTGTTCGGGGGAGACGTCCTCTCTATGAAGCCGCGCGACCTGGTCGCTAGTATGGTTCAGAAGAGAGTAAATCTGGCTGGTATGATAATGGTTGTGGTTTATCGTGCTATGAAGCCGCCCGACGTCCCTCTCAACCCGCGTAGCATTAATCATACGAGGGGTTCCGATTGCCTCATCAATCATTGGGTCAGCCGCTCTAACCAGGGGAGGATTCGAGCCCGCCCCAACAGTCGGGCGGCTAGAAACCTGCATCCCATCATTCATACTTCGCCGGCCTCCAGCGACTTCTCTAGTTAACCGCAAAAATTTATCTTGATAATACTTTGAGTCATCCTCAAACTTGGCAGACATCTTCTTCTCCTTCTCAAACTGAGCGGTCAGAATGGCGACTTGTGCAATCTTGGCTTTCTTCTCAGTCTCCACTGCACCTCGGGCGGCCTCCAGCTGCATCTCTAGGCCTTTCTCCCTCTCTGTCCAGGATTTCTTGTCGGTCTCCATCTGTGCCTTCAGCGCCTCTTCAGCCTTTTTTCTCGCCTTTTGTTCGGCCTCCAGGGTGGCTTGAATAACGGCTCCTCAGTCTTCCACCTCCTTCAAATAGACCCTCAGATTTGCTAAGTCTTCCTCGAGATGATCAAACAATGGTTGCCCTTCTCGCGAAGCCGCTGTATAGGTCAACACCGGGGGGACTAATGGAGGCAGGCTGGCCACAAGGTCGCCCGGCTTCACGGTTTGATTTTCGCTATCTACAAGAAGCCGCACGGTTATGTAAAGCAAAGAGCATGCAGCGCTATATATAAGAAATATATCTATATATATATAAGATCAATGACTGGGCGCACAGGCCGCCTAGACTGTTCCGGGTCCATCCTCCGTTATTGTTCACGCCAGAGTCTCTCTTTACTCTGCCTAGTGGAAGAGTACCAGACCGCTAAAGGGAAAAAGCTCGGAGGAGGGTTCAATAATTTATTTTGACGTGGCCGCTGAATGAAGAAACGGACAGCTTTATAACCCGCGGGGCGCTTACCTGGCGCAAAAGGATCAGGCCGCAGCGGCTTGTTTAAAGCCCGTCTCGCCCCCTCCTTCTTCACCATCATTATCTCCTTCCCAGTCGTTGCCGGGGAAACCTCCTCCCGCGCCTTCAGTACCTCCTCAAGTTCCTTCGCCACTTGCTCGGACTCCAGGGCGGCCTGAGTAGCAGCTTCTCGCTCTTCGACCTCTTTCTGAGCGGGCTCCGAGGGCCGGGCTGTATTATCAATAGGGGGTCAGTTCGTTATGAAGTCACCGGGCTGTCAAGAATCTTATCTCGGCTCTGCAGCTCATCCATTCCCTTAAAAATTCCGTTAAATGATAGACTGCTCGCCGAGTCTGGATTTAGGCCGCCCGATTTCACATCAGGGGTAGCCGGCGAGTCATGCACCTTAGCGGATGGGGTGACCGCCAAGCCAGGTTACTCTTTCAGTCGCGGATTATTTTGGAGGCGGGACTCGGCCGGTTTCTTGAAAGCCACCTTTTCCTTGGATACTAGCATCTTAACCTTCTTGGTTATTCGATCGGCCACTGACCCGGTCTTTTTCCTTTTCTTCCCTTTCTTACCCAAAGCCGGACTAATTTTTTTGGAGGTGCTGGGATAGTCGTCCACGGATAGAGGAGTAGTCAGGTCGCCTGGCTTTGGAGAGTTAACCGCCTCCTCCCCCATATCCTTGACCAACAAATGAGCATTCCCGGATGGGGTGATTTCCATGCCGAACGAGTCGGTCTCGCCGGCTTTCTTTAAAGAGCTTCCAGAATCCACTTTACTAGTGGGGGCGGCTTCCCCATTATTCAGCGGGCTGACGACGTGTAGGTCTGGGTCTCCTGAAGGAACCGGTGAGTCGTTGGGAGGAAGCCCCAAGCTGTCCGCTGCGGGCTCTGCAGGAGTCTTGCAGGTAGTTAAGTCCACAACGGACTTTGAATTATCCGTTGTGGGCTTCTCAAACCGCTCCCCCTTTTTCCGGTCTCTCCTGTGCTGCTTCTCCTTTTCTTTCTTCCTTTTCTGTTCTCCTTCTCCCACCTTCTGCGGCTTCTCCACTATTTCGCGCTTTTTGCTTTCCTCCATTTTCTTTTTATCTCCAACAGGGACCACGCGGTCTATAACGGACGCTAGGAAGTCCATTATTATTGAATCACCGGTCTTAAAAACTCTAACCGCAACTGGCGAATAGTATCCCGTGATTTCAGGAGAAATTCTGCAGAATGAGTTCTCAGGCTCTCTTATAGAGTTCAGGACAAGTCGGATGCGGCCTCCCGGCTAAAACTAATATTTTCGAAATTTTCTTGAGATTTGAAAATATGCGGGGATTATGTTTACCCGGAAAACCGCTTCTCGGGTTGAATCATTCTCAGACCCGGGCGGGCTTCTAAATCAAGCCGCTGGGTTCTAGGATTAGCGGCTCTAAGTCCACGGTAAACCAAGCCGGGCGGTCTGATGTCACTTCTGACCGCCCCCAAGATTTAAGATTGTCAAAACCCAAGGCAAGAAGGCGATCTGCGGTCTCAAGGAGGAGACCGCCCAGGTTGTGCCATAGAGAGCCAAGGTTCGAATCCAAAGAACAAGCCGCGGTCTCAAGACGGAGACCGCTCGGATTGCATCATCACCTTGGTCGCGTCATCGTCAGCCTCTGGTCGGACAGGTCGGAAGGGCAAGCCACCAAGCCAAGCGGCTTCTTTCTTTTCTTCTTTGTGTATCCCGTCACCGCCTGCCCGTCTCTCCTGTAACCGGGCAGGAAGTTATTTTATCCCTGCCCGTTCGGGCAGGCCCCCGAGCCTATAAATAGGGGGCGGTACTGTTCACAAGATACGCACACTCGAATCTAGGAGCTCGCTTGTTTGAGCTGCGGTATCGAGTTTCCCATCTTGCGGACTGTTTGACCGACCGGCTTCTTCTTTCCTGCACTTGTAACCCGCTGTAACCGCTTCTTTTTAATAAAAGGAAAGCCCGTTACAGGAGTGGCATTCACCATGACGGGCGAAGTCTGGCCTTGACCGCTGCTAGCGGTCTCGTTTTCTCCACCTAAAAAGTAACCGGCAACCTGCAGCCTCCGATTTCCTTCCGAGGTGCGATTTCGGACACAACAGGTCCGATAAGATCCATCCGCCAAACTGCAAAGGGCCATGGTGCAGTTATTGATCTGAGCGACTGAGCAGGAAAATGCTGAAGAGGAGCGAACTTTTGACACTGAACACATCGCTTGGCGAATACTTCAGCATCCTTCCTCATGGTTGGCCAGAAATATCCCTGCCTTAAGATTCTCTTCTCCAGAGTCTTTGCTCCTGAATGGCTACCACACTCCCCAGAATGAACCTCCTGAAGTATGGTTGGGATTTCTTCCTCAGAAATGCAACGTGCTGAGGGAGAGATCAAAGTCTTCCTGTAGAGAACTCCTGCTATCAAATAATAGTATGCCGCCTTTCTTCTAAATCTTCTTCTATCTTTGATGGAATGATGGGATTCCCCTTTTGACAGAAACAGCTCGTAAGGGTCCTTCCACGAAGGATTATGGTCAATTTGCATGAGTTCTGCTTCATCTGTTGCCGGATGAAAAAGTTCAAAGGTCACTCCCGTGGATGGAAGACCGAACTTTGACAACTCATCTGCCTCCTCATTTTGTGTCCTTGGAATATGTTCGATGATAAATGACTTGAATCTTCCGATTTCCTTTTTGGCTAACAGCAGATATTTCCTCAGAATTAGCTCCCTTATCTCATAATTTCCCAAGACCTGAGAGGCCATTACCAACGAATCGGTTCTAACATGTGCATGTTCTATCCCCAGCTCTTTTGCAAGTCTCAGCCCAGCCAAAAGTGCTTCATATTCTGCTTGGTTATTTGTAACTAGAAAGAAGAATTTGATAGCTTGTTCCAACCTGATGCCATTTGGACTGATTAAAACTACTCCGGCTCCCACGGTGTTTTTGCCAGAAGCCCCATCCACATAGATGACCCAAGCTAAAGGAGATTGCACCACTTGTTCGGAACTAGGTTCTGCAGTATCCACCAAGAAGTCTGCCAAGATTTGCGCTTTGATTGCTGTTCGGGGGATGTATGATATTTCGAATTCACTTAGTTCGATAGCCCATTTAGCCGACCTCCCTGAATGGTCTGGTTTTTCAAGAATATTTCTTAAAGGATGATCTGTAATCACTTGGATGGGATGAGCTTGGAAATAAGGACGAAGCCTTCGTGAAGACATAACCAAGGCCAAGGCCAGTTTTTCCAAGATTGAATATCTTGTTTCCGCATCTTTGAGAATATGGCTAACATAATATATTGGAAACTGCCTCTTCTTTTCCTCTCGAACGAGGACAGAGCTTACCACATCTGGGCCGACTCCCAAATATAAGAATAATATTTCCCCCTCACGGGGACTTTGGAGTAGCGGAGTTGAAGTTAACTGTACTTTTAGCTGTTCGAAAGCCCTGTTGCACTCCTCGCTCTATTCAAACTTTGATCCTCCCCGCAGTATTTTAAAGAATGGAGCACTTTTATCCCCGGATTTGGAGATAAATCTGCGCAATCCTGCCAATCTTCCTCTAAGCTGCTGAACTTCCTTGGTATTTCGAGGAGTGGTCATATCAAGGATGGCCTTCACCTTATCTGGATTCGGTGCAAGGCCATCGGGAGTTAAGAGATGCCCGAGAAACTTTCCTTTGTTTGCCCCAAACACACATTTCAAAGGGTTTAATTTTAACTTGAACCTCCGTAGAGTAGCGAACGTCTCTACGAGGTCTTTCAAGTGTAATGAAAATGTTTTACTCTTCAGAAGGAGATCATCAACATAAACTTCAAGGTTCCTGCCTTTTTGATGCTTAAAGACGGTATCCATCATTCTTTGATATGTTGCGCCCGTATTTTTAAGACCGAAGGGCATTACGAGATAGCAGTAACACCCATCGTTTGTGATAAATGAGGTGTGCGGGATATCAGGTTTGTGCATTTTAATCTAATAATACCCAGAGAAAGCATCGAGAAAACTCATAAAATCGTACCCAACTGCGGAATCAACTAAGACATCTATCCGAGGCAGAGGGTAGCAATCTTTGGGACACGCTTTATTAAGTTTGGTGAAGTCTACGCACATGCGCCACTTCCCACCAGATTTCTTAACCATTACAACATTCGACATCCACGTGGGATATTGAATTTCAGAAATGAAGCCTGCTTTTAGGAGTTTGGCAACCTCCTCTCTGATGGGCAACGCCAGCTTGGTTTCCACTTCTCTCTTCTTTTGCTGGACAGGCTTGAACTCGGGAGATACGTTTAGATGATGACAAGCTCTGTCCGGATCCACTCCTGGCATGTCCTCCGCTGACCAGGCGAAGACATCCAGATTCTCCAAAAGGCAGGAGATTAGCTCTACTTTCTCCTCCTCCAGCAACTCAGCATTGATGATCAGCTTCTTTTCTTCCCCTTCAGCAATAGGGATCTCTTGGGTCGCCTGGGCAGGTTCCAGGTGAGCCCCTTCTCGATCTTTTCCTTCCTCAGCAGCCCTTGAGGATTCAACAATCTCCAAAACTTTAGCCACGGTTTCGGGAAGTGAAACGTCGGTGATCATGTTGACAGTTCGTACATAGCACTCCCGAGCCACCTTTGGGTTACTTCTAACCCGATACTGCCTTCCCTCAGCAGTAAACTTAAGAGCGAGGTGGAAAGTAGACACCACTGCCCGATATGCATTAAGAATTGGCCTCCGGAAGATGGCGCAGTAGTTACTTGGGGCATCCACCACCACGAAGTTGATCAGTTTTACTACTCCTCCAAGTGAGACCAGGAGCTTTACTGAACCCTCCACTTCTTTCTTCTCCCCAGAAAAACCGTAGAGGGGCCCGTCAGTGGAAAGAAAAGGCTTTCTGGTCTTCAGGGCTTCGAAGGTTTGGCGGAAAAGGAGATTGACGGAGCTGCCTGTATCAATCAAGATCTTGTGGACTGTATAATTTTCGATGACGGCTTTGATGACCACCGCATCGTCGAAAGGATTGGCATTGGGGGGAAGGTCATCCTGACCAAAGGTGAAAATAGTGCTTTCGGGGGGAGAACTTGTAGTGGCTGCTACTTCCTGCTTCAAAACTCTCGCGATGCTGGATTTGCGAGATGACTCTGCTCCAGCCCCCCCATGGATACAATAGATGTCCCCCAAGGGTCCCACATCATTGACTTCGATGCATTCGGCAGAAGGATGGATGTCTCCATAGCAGCCGACGTCTTCGACGTCGGCGCATTCCCAGGTCACTTCCACTGTTTCTTTCTCTTTTTTCTTCTCAGCCGCTGGCTCAGCGGTTGGCTCTTTCCGGACTAGGCCCCTGAGTTTTCCTTCTACCAGGAGCCTCTCTATTAGCAAGCGAATGGCCCGACAGTCTTCGGTCAGATGCCCTCCCTCTTTATGGTATTCACAGTAAAGGTTCGGATTTCGATTGCGAATATCCGACTTCAGAGGAGCAGGCCTTTTGAAATCTGGCCTTTTCTACAAGATCTGGACCACTTTGTCCATGGTGACATTTAAGGGAGTGAACGACTCTTGTGAGTCATCATATTGAGTGGATGGAATGACTGGAGGGGCTGCGCGGTATACTGTGGTAAGTATACCGGCATGATTTGCGGAAGAGGAGCAGATGGAGCGGGAGCGATGGCCAACGACGGTTTCTGATCCTGAAATCGTTGATGTCCAATAAAGGGTTGTTTGTTTTTGTAGTTTCTCCCCCTCTGGGAACGAGCTTCAAAGTGGGACTGATTTGATAGCGGATGGTGAAAGGACGGATTGGACTGCTCCTTATCGCTTACCAGCTTTGCGACATAGCCTGGATTGCTCTTTTCTCCTCTAATGAACATATTTGCCAAACTTATCATTTCCTGATAAGTCCTGGGCTCCTTTATATTTGCTTCAAATTTTAGAGGGCCCTCTCTTAAGCCATGGATGAGGGCAACCCTATACAGCTCTGGATCCACATTTTGGACTTCCATGATCTCCTTCTGGAAGCGGTCTACGAAACGGGCCCACGTTTCGTCTTCCCGCTGCTTGATATCGAAAAGGGCCACCGGCCCACTTTTCCTTTTCCTTGAGGTGGAGAACCTCAGCAAAAACTCCCTTCGCAGCTCAGCAAAACAACTGATCGATCTGGGATGCAGCCCATAAAACCACTCCCTTGCTTGTCCTTCAAAGGAGGTCACAAGGAGTTTGCACTTAGTCGCATCAGTTAAGGTCCTAAGAGCGATGGCTGACTCGAAGGCTTGTAGATGAACAGTGGGATCGGTTTCTCCACTGAAAGCAGGTAGACGAGGCTCTCTGATATTATTAGGGGCTGGCTGCCCCCGGACTTCGTCCACGAAGGGAGAAGTTTCTTCCATGTCTTCATATAGGGGAGCAGGGTAGTAAGCTGCCGAAGCCGTGGCTATTCGCGGACAAGCCGCCTGGTAAGAGGACCGGGCAGCAGCTTCTGGCGGGTAGAAAGGGTGAGCAGCGGCTTCAGGTGGGTATGACAAGCGAGCTGCTCCTTCTGGCGGATAGGATAGGCGGGCTGCATGAGAAGCCGCCCCTTGGAAATCGAGGATTCGAGGCGGCATGCCGTGCGCGGCTTCCTGATAGAAGTTTTGCCTGGCCGCAAAACCTTCTTGTTGGGGTTGGAGGTTGGCGGCTTATGGTAGCAGGTAAGGCGGAGGCGGAGGAGGAAACGGATTCACCGCGTGATTAATCGCGGTTTGCTGTGGGACTAACCGCTCGGTTAATAGGGCCAAAGTCTGACTGATTGCGTCCAACCGCTGATCAGTCGCCCTCTGAGCCCGCTCGGCTTCTCTTCTGGACTGCTCCAAGGCTTCCCACAAAGAGTCCTCACTATGATCGGAGCGGTCTCCAAGGGGGAACTGGCGGTCTGACATTATGGCAAAGAGGATTTCACCGACAATCCGCGATCTGAAGGTCGCGTGTTTCTGTTGAGTCCGAAATCGCACCTCCGAAGGAAATCGGAGGCTGTGGGCTGCCGGTTACTTTTTAGATGGAGAAAACGAGACCGCTAGCAGCGGTCAAGGCCAGACTTCGCCCGTCGCGGCGAATGCCACTCCTGTGACGGGCTTTCCTTTGATTAAGAAGAAGCGGTTACAACGGGTTACAAGTGTTGGAAAGCAGAAGCCGGCCGGTCAGACAGTTCGCAAGGCGGGAAACTCGAGATCGCAGCTCAAACAAGCAAGCTCTTGGATTCAAGTCTGCGTGTCTTGGGAGTGTTGCCGCACCCTATTTATAGGCTCGGGGACCTGCCCGAACGGGCAGGGATAAGATAACCGCCTGCCCGGGTACAGGACAATCGGGCAGGCGGTGACGAGATACAGAAAAGAGAAAAGAAGGAAGCCGCGCGGCTTGGCGGCTTGCGCTTGCGGTCTGCCTCGTAGAGGGGCTGGAGATGCTGCGACTAAGGCGATGATGCCACCCGGACGGTCTCCGACTTGAGACTGCGGCTTGCCCTTCGGAACGCGGCCTGTCGCTTGGTCTTGGGCCTTGTAAAGCTTTCAAGATGTAACCCGAGCGGTCTCCAGCTTAAGAACGCGGGTTGCCTTCTAGACTTTAGCCCCCGATGGCTTTCATAGCACAACCCGAGCGGTCTCCTGACTTGAGACCGCGATCTGCCATTTTGGACTAGAGCCTTGGTGACCTTCAATCTCTGGAGGTGACCTGAGTGCTCAGACCGCCCAATCTGTGTGGATTGATGCTGATGGATATTGTAAAACCCGAACCGTGGGGTTTGTATCTGCAGACCGCCCGGTCTATGAGTAATATTATTCGGAAGCGGTTTTCTGGGTAAACAACAGCCATAACTTTTGATCTGGTTGTCCGATTTTTGCGCACAACACTTTTTTGGAATGGGCTCGGAGCCCTACATCCAATGGAGAACAATTTTTACCCATTCTAGTTTGTTTAGTGGTCAATATACAGCCAGGTTGGTAATAAGGTATTTTGCTCGAAAGGAGACCTAAACTTCAAACATCCGTAACTTTTGATCCGGTTGTAAGATTTTCACCCACAATACCTTTTCATAATAAGATAGGAGCCTGAAATCCAATGGAGAACAATTTTAACCCATTCAAGCTCATTTAGAGGTCGATATATAATGGGTTCTACTGGTAATGCGAGATTTAGCACCAAATGACACATAAATTTCAAAATGAAAGAATTTTAGATGTGGTTTGTAGCGAAAGTGAGAGATTTAGCTCCAAATGACACTCAAACTTTAAACAGCAATAACTTTTGATCCGGTTGTCTGACTTTACCCCACAATACCTTTTCGGAATGAGCTCGGAGCACTATATTCCTTGGAGCACAAGTTTTACCCATTCCAGTTCATTTAGTTGTCGACATATAGCCGGTTGAAGCGGTAATGCGAAATTTTGCTCCAAAGGACACTTTTTCAGAATGAGATAGGAGCCCTAAATCCAATGGAGAACAATTTTAACCCATTCAAGCTTGTTTAGAGATCGATATACAGTGGATTCTACTGGTAATGCGAGTTTTTTATCCAAATGAAACATAAATTTCAAAATGAAAGAATTTTAGATGTGGTTTGTAGCGAAAGTGAGAGATTTAGCTCCAAATGACACTTAAACTTTAAACAGCAATAACTTTTGATCCGGTTGTCTGATTTTACCCCACAAAACCTTTTCAGAATAAGCTCGGAGCACTACATTCATTGGAGCACAAGTTTTACCCATTCCAGTTCATTTAGTTGTCGATATATAGCCGATTGCAGCGGCAATGCGAAATTTAGCTCCAAAGGACACCTTTTCGGAATGAGATAGGAGCCCTAAATTCAATGGAGAATAATTTTAACACATTTAAGCTCGTTTAGAGGTCGATATACAGTGGGTTCTACTGGTAATGCGAGATTTAGCACCAAATGACACATAAATTTCAAAATAAAAGAATTTTAGATGTGGTTTGTAGCGAAAGTGAGAGATTTAGCTCCAAATGACACTCAAACTTTAAACAGCAATAACTTTTGATTCGGTTATCTGACTTTACCCCACAATACCTTTTCGGAATGAGCTCGGAGCACTACACTCCTTGGAGCACAAGTTTTACCCATTCCAGTTCATTTAGTTATCGATATATAGCCGGATGCAGCGGTAATGCGAAATTTTGCTCCAAAGGACACCTTTTCAGAATGAGATAGGAGCCCTAAATCTAATGGAGAACAATTTTAACCCATTCAAGCTCGTTTAGAGGTCGATATACAGTGGATTCTACTGGTAATGTGAGTTTTTGCTCCAAATGACACATAAATTTCAAAATGAAAGAATTTTAGATGCGGTTTGTAGCGAAAGTGAGAG
This sequence comes from Dactylorhiza incarnata, assembly GCA_033032865.1. NCBI lineage: Eukaryota > Viridiplantae > Streptophyta > Magnoliopsida > Asparagales > Orchidaceae > Dactylorhiza > Dactylorhiza incarnata. The sequence goes on along the minus strand of JAWHQI010000107.1, from coordinate 1,469,404 downwards.
ATTTAGCTCCAAATGACACTTAAACTTTAAACAGCAATAATATTTGATCCAGTTGTCTGACTTTACCCCACAACACTTTTTCTGTATGAGCTCGGAGCACTACATTCCTTAGAGCACAAGTTTTACACATTCCAGTTCATTTAGTTGTCGATATATAGCCGGTTGCAGCGGTAATGAGAGATTTAGCTCCAAATGACACATAAATTTCAAAATGAAAGAATTTTAGATGTGGTTTGTAGTGAAAGTGAGAGATTTAGCTCCAAATGACACTCAAACTTTAAACAGCAATAACTTTTGATCCAGTTGTCTGACTTTACCCCACAACACCTTTTCGGAATGAGCTCGGAGCACTACATTCCTTGGAGCACAAGTTTTACCCATTCCAGTTCATTTAGTTGTCGATATATAGCCGGTTGCAGCGGTAATGCGAAATTTTGCTCCAAAAGACACCTTTTCAGAATGAGATAGGAGCCCTAAATCCAATGAAGAACAATTTTAACCCATTCAAGCTCGTTTAGAGGCCGATATACAGTGGATTCTACTGGTAATGCGAGATTTTGCACCAAATGACACAAATTTCAAAATGAAAGAATTTTAGATGCGGTTTGTAGCGAAAGTGAGAGATTTAGCTCCAAATGACACTTAAACTTTAAGCCACAATAACTTTTGATCCGGTTGTCTGATTTTACCCCACAATACCTTTTCGGAATGAGCTCGGAGTACTACATTCATTGGAGAACAAGTTTTACATATTCCAGTTCATTTAGTTGTCGATATATAGCCGGTTGCAGCGATAATGCAAAATTTTGCTCCAAAGGACACCTTTTTCAGAATGAGATAGGAGCCCTAAATCCAATGGAGAACAATTTTAACACATTCAAACTCGTTTAGAGGTCGATATACAGTGGGTTCTACTAGTAATGCTAGATTTTGCTCCAAATGACACATAAATTTCAAAATGAAAGAATTTTAGATGCTGTTTGTAGCAAAAGTGAGAGATTTAGCTCCAAATGACACTTCAACTTTAAACCGCAATAACTTTTGATCCGGTTGTCTGATTTTACCCCACAACACCTTTTCGGAATGAGCTCGGAGCACTACATTCATTGGAGCAAAAGTTTTACATATTCCAGTTCATTTAGTTGTCGATCTATAGCCTGTTACAGCGGTAATGAGAGATTTAGCTCCAAATGACACATGAATTTCAAAATGAAAGAATTTTAGATGTGGTTTGTAGTGAAAGTGAGAGATTTAGCTCCAAATGACACTCAAACTTTAAACAGCAATAACATTTGATCCAGTTGTCTGACTTTACACCACAACACCTTTTCGGAATGAGCTCGGAGCACTACATTCCTTGGAGCACAAGTTTTACCCATTCCAGTTCATTTAGTTGTCGATATATAGCCGGTTGCAGCGGTAATGCGAAATTTTGCTCCAAAAGACACCTTTCCAGAATGAGATAAGAGCCCTAAATCCAATGAAGAACAATTTTAACCCATTCAAGCTCGTTTAGAGGGTGATATACAGTGGATTCTACTGGTAATGCGAGATTTTGCTCCAATTGACACATAAAGTTCAAAATGAAAGAATTTTAGATGCGGTTTGTAGCGAAAGTGAGAGATTTAGCTCCAAATGACACTTAAACTTTAAACAACAATAACTTTTGATCCGGTTGTCTGATTTTACCCCAGAACACCTTTTCAGAATGAGCTCGGAGCACTACATTCATTGGAGCACAAGTTTTACCCATTCCAGTTCATTTAGTTGTCTATATATAGCCGGTTGCAGCGATAATGCGAAATTTAGCTCCAAATTACACCTAAACTTCAAACAGCCGTAACTTTTGATTTGTCTGTTTGATTGTTACCCACAACACCTTTACGGAATATGCTCGGAGGCATACATCTAATGGAGCACAATTTTAAATTTCCAGCTCATTTTTGAGGTCAATATGCAACGGTTGCAATGTTAATGAGGGATTTCGCTCCTCTTGACACATAAACTGTGACAGCCATAACTTTTGATCTGGTTGTCCAATTTTTGCGCATAACACCTTTTTGGAATGAGTTCGGAGCCCTACATCCAATGAAGAAATTTTTTTACCCATTCTAGTTTGTTTAGTGGTCAGTATACAGCCGGGTTGGTAATAAGGTATTTAGCTCGAAAGGAGACCTAAATTTCAAACATCGGTAACTCTTGATCTGGTTGTCAGATTTTCACCCACAATACCTTTTCATAAAGAGATAGGAGCCCTAAATCCAATGGAGAAAAATTTTAACCCATTCAAGCTCGTTTAGAGGTCGATATACACTGGGTTCTACTGGTAATGAGAGATTTAGCTCCAAATGACACAAACATTTCAAAATGAAAGAATTTTAGATGCGGTTTATAGCGAAAGTGAGAGATTTACCTCCATATGACACTCAAACTTTAAACAACAATAACTTTTGATCCGGTTGTCTGACTTTACCCCACAACACCTTTTCGGAATGAGCTCGGAGCACTACATTCCTTGGAGCACAAGTTTTACCCATTCCAGTTCATTTAGTTGTCGATATTTTGCCGGTAGCAGCGGTAATGTGAAATTTAGCTCCAAAGGACACCTTTTCATAATGAGATAGGAGCCCTAAATCCAATGGAGAGCAATTTTAACCCATTCAAGATCGTTTAGAGGTCGATATTCAGTGGATTCTACTGGTAATGCGAGATTTAGCTCCAAATGACACAAAAATTTCAAAATGAAAGAATTATAGATGCGGTTTGTAGCGAAAGTGAGAGATTTACCTCCAAATGACACTTAAACTTTAAACATCAATAACTTTTGATCAGGTTATCTGATTTTATCCCACAACACCTTTTTGGAATGAGCTCGGAGCACTACATTCATTGGAGCACAAGTTTTACCCATTCCAGTTCATTTAGTTGTCGATATATAGCCGGTTGCAGGGTAATGCGAAATTTAGCTCCAAAGGACACCTTTTTAGAATGAGATAGGAGCCCTAAATCCAATGGAGAACATTTTTAACCCGTTCAAGCTCGTTTAGTGGTCGATATACTGTGAGTTCTATTGGTAATGCGAGATTTTTCTCCAAATGGCACATAAATTTCAAAATGAAAGAATTTTAGATGCGGTTTGTAGCGAAAGTGAGAGATTTAACTCCAAATGACACTTAAACTTTAAACAGTAATAACTTTTGATCCGGTTGTCTGATTTTACCCCACAACACCTTTTCGGAATGAGCTCGCAGCACTACATTCATTGGAGCACAAGTTTTACCCATTCTAGTTCATTTAGTTGTCGATATATAGCCGGTTGCAGCAGTAATGCGAAATTTAGCTCCAAAGGACACCTTTTCAGAATGAGATAGGAGCCCTAAATCCAATGGAGAACAATATTAACCCATTCAAGCTCGTTTAGAGGTCGATATACAGTGGTTTATACTGGTAATGCAAGAATTTTCTACAAATGACACATAAATTTCAAATTGAAAGAATTTTAGATGTGGTTTGTTGCGAAAGTGAGAGATTTAGCTCAAAATGACACTCAAACTTTAAATAGCAATAAATTTTGATCCGATTGTTTGATTTTACCCCACAACACCTGTTCGGAATGAGCTCGAAGCACTACATTCATTGGAGCACAAGTTTTACCCAGTCACGTTCATTTAGTTGTCGATATATAGCCGGTTGCAGCGGTAATGCCAAATTTAGCTCCAAAGGGCACCTTTTCAGAATGAGATAGGAGCCATAAATCCAATGGAGAACAATTTTAACCCATTCAAGCTCGTTTAGAGGTCAATATACTGTGGGTTCTACTAGTAATGTAAGATTTAGGTTCAAATGACATATAAATTTCTAAATGTAAGAATTTTTGATGCGGTTTGTAGCGAAAGTGAGAGATTTAGCTCCAAATGACACTTAAACATTGAACACCAATAAATTTTGATCCGGTTGTCTGATTTTACCCCACAACACCTTTTCGGAATGAGCTCGGAGCACTACATTCATTGGAGCACAAGTTTTACCCATTCCAGTTCATTTAGTTGTCGATATATAGCCAGTTGCAGCGGTAATGCGAAATTTAGCTCCAAATTACACCTAAACTTCTAAAAGCCATAACTTTGATTTGTAAGTTTGATTGTTTCCCACAACACCTTTACGGAATATGCTCGGAGGCATACATCCAATGGAGCACAATTTTAAACCATTACAGCTCATTTTAGAGGTCAATATACAGCCGGTTGCAATGGTAATGAGGGATTTTGCCCCTCTTGACACATAAACTGTAACAGCCATAACTTTTGATCTGGTTGTCCGATTTTTGCGCACAACACCTTTTTGGAATGAGCTCGGAGCCTTACATCCAATGGAGAACAATTTTTACCCACTCTAGTTTGTTTAGTGGTCAATATACAACCGGGTTGGTAATAAGGTATTTAGCTCGAAAGGAGACCTAAACTTCAAACATCCGTAACGTTTGATCAAGTTGTCAGATTTTCACCCACAATACCTTTTCATAATGAGATAGGAGTCCGAAATCCAATGGAGAACAATTTTAACCCATTCAAGCTCGTTTAGAGGTCGATATACAGTTGGTTCTACTGGTAATGCGAGATTTAGCTCTAAATGACACATAAATTTCAAAATGAAAGAATTTTAGATGTGGTTTGTAGCAAAAGTGAGAGATTTAGCTCCAAATGACACTCAAACTTTAAACAACAATAACTTGTGATCCAGTTGTCTGACTTTACCCCCACAACACCTTTTCCGAATGAGCTCGGGGCACTACATTCCTTGGAGCACAAGTCTTACCCATTCCAGTTCATTTAGTTGTCGATATATAGCCGGTTGCAGCGGTAATGAGAGATTTAGCTCCAAATGACACATAAATTTCAAAATGAAACAATTTTAGATGTGGTTTGTAGTGAAAGTTAGAGATTTAGCTCCAAATCACACTCAAACTTTAAACATCAATAACTTTTGATCCAGTTGTCTGACTTTACCCCACAACACCTTTTCGGAATGAGCTCGGAGCACTACATTCCTTGGAGCACAAGTTTTACCCATTCCAGTTCATTTAGTTGCCGATATATAGCCGGTTGCAGCGGTAATGCAAAATTTTGCTCCAAAAGACACCTTTTCAGAATGAGATAGGAGCCCTAAATCCAATGAAGAACAATTTTAACCCATTCAAGCTCGTTTAGAGGTCGATATACAGTGGATTCTACTGGTAATGCGAGATTTTACTCCAAATGACACATAAATTTCAAAATGAAAGAATTTTAGATGCGGTTTGTAGCGAAAGTGAGAGATTTAGCTCCAAATGACACTTAAACTTTAAACAACAATAACTTTTGATCTGGTTGTCTGATTTTACCCCACAACACCTTTTCGGAATGAGCTCGGAGCACTACATTCATTGGAGAACAATTTTTACATATTCCAGTTCATTTAGTTGTCGATATATAGCCGGTTGCAGCGGTAATGCAAAATTTTGCTCCAAAGGAGACCTTTTCAGAACGAGATAGGAGCCCTAAATCCAATGGAGAACAATTTTAACACATTCAAGCTCGTTTAGAGGTCGATATACAGTGGGTTCTACTGGTAATGCTAGATTTTGCTCGAAATGACACATAAATTTTAAAATGAAAGAATTTTAGATGCTGTTTGTAGCGAAAGTGAGAGATTTAGCTCCAAATGACACTCAAACTTTAAACAACAATAACTTTTTATCCGGTTGTCTGATTTTATCCCACAACACCTTTTCGGAATGAGCTCGGAGCAATACATTCATTAGGTCACATGTTTTACCAATTCCAGTTCATTTAGTTGTCGATATATAGCCGGTTGCAGCGGTAATGTGAAATTTAGCTCCAAATTACACCTAAACTTCAAACAGCCATAACTTTTGATTTGTCTGTTTGATTGTTACCCACAACACCTTTACGGAATATGCTCGGAGTCATACATCTAATGGAGCACAATTTTAAACTTCTAGCTCATTTTTGAGGTCAATATACAGCGGTTGCAATGGTTGTTGGGTATTGTATCCACAATAGCCCTGATTTGAAGAAGTCCCCTTCAAACTAAGATGAATTGTAATTGTATTTGATTATGCACTTTAGCTGTGATGTGACAGGTTATTCCATTCTAAGTACAAACCAATGTCAGGTCTCAATGAGTCGTCAAACACAGGCCTGTGCAATGTAATCCCTCATTGTATAGACCAAAGTGTTGGCTCATGTGAAATCTCTCTATTGGGATGTACTTCATTTACAAAGTGCTAGAGAAGAAGGACTGGAGCTGATGATGGAATCATTTGAGAAAGGAAAATAACTTAAGTAAAATTCGATTATATCATTTAGAACATATAGTCGAATTCGACTATATGGTTTGAATGGATATAACTGAATTCTGCTAATCATTGTCTGAAAGGTTTATTTTTCTATGTAAAAGAATAGTCGAATTCGACTATTGAAATTCGGTGAATCTGTTTAGTCGAATCCCTAGAACTGCTGAATTCGACTATATGGTTTAACCGAATAAATTCGGTTAATGCCATTCGGTTAATCCATTTCGCAGAATCGGTCTGCAGGTATTCTCCGGTTCAATTCGACGGCGTATTCTTTAGGGCTTTCTCCATGTGCAGTACACGTGGAGATAGATCCCTAATTCGCTCTTATGACCGTTGGAAGAAGACTCTATACCTAAGGATTATTTCCAGATAACCCTAATCGTGAATTGAAAAAGAAATCGCAAATTACTACTGACGGCCGACTGTTCTCACGCAAGTGTTTCGTCTCCGACAAAGCCAGCGATTCGTGATTCGTCTTCTAAAGATTCAATCGACAAGATCAAGATCCGATTAGCTCTCATCTTCTGTTGATCAAGTCGATTCAAGTTCTCAGATCTAGCTTCAAATCGTTTTCAAGATTTCTTCATTCTTCATTCACAAAGGACTGAAGTTTATTGCTAAGAAGAAGAAATCTATCTCTCAAGATCTGAAGAAGAACTTCATCGGAAGTTTAAGAAGATTGTTTTCAATTTACTGTGTTGTTGTAAGAACCTTATTTTAAATCTTGTAGGAAGCTTGCTTCCGATTTATTGTGTAGATCCTTGTTTTAGGATCGAGTTGTAGGAGCTTGTGTGCTCCGAGTTTGTAGGAGAAGTTTGTTCTCCGAGTTGTTGTAGGAGTATTCTTGCTCCGAGCTGGTAGGAGTTGTGAACTCCGAGTAGTAGGATATTGATTGATCCGAGTTTGGTGAAGTAGCTGAATCTAGCCTTGGAGTGCTAGATAGGCGAGGCGGGAAAGTGGACTACCCACATCGGGGAACCACTATAAATTCTCTGTGTTGTGATGTGCTTACTTTTCTGTGTGCTTTTACTTCCGATATTTTTATTCCGCAAAAAGACGCAGAATCTACCTATTCACCCCCCCCCCCCCCCCCCCTCTAGGTGATTTAGGTTGCGACTAGATACTTTCAATTGGTATCAGAGGGAGGTTGTTCACAAAAGGCTAACACCTTGAACAAGATCTCCTAATCTAGTCGCTTGGTCAAGCATGTCTGGAATGGAAAGATCAAAGGATTCTGTCAAGTTGCCAGTTTGCACCAAAGAGAATTTCCCCATGTGGAAGGAAAGAGTTAGATTCTACATGGAGGCCGCCGATCCAAGGATTTTTCAAATAGTGGAAGAAGGTCCACATGTTCCTACAAAGCCATCTTCAATAAACTCTACAATCATGATTCCGAAGAAGATGTTAGAACTTACTAAAGATGAGATCGCTCTTGTCGCTCTAGACAAGAAGGCAAAAAATATCATAGCCGGTGCAGTGGAAGACTCGATGCTGCAAAATCTGATTCACTGTAAATCTGCCAAAGAGATGTGGGATTCTCTAGTTGTTCTGATGGAAGGTACTGAAGAAGTGAGGGATGATCGAAGATCGTTGCTGAACCAAGAATACGAAGCTTTCAAGCAAGATACAAGAGACTCCATTTCTGAAACCTATGAGAAGTTCTTTAAGATCGTAAATGGTCTTAGGAACTATGACCGTGAATTTTCTGTTGGCAAACTGATTGATAAGTTCTTGAGATCCCTGACGAAAGAATGGGATACCAAGGCCATTGCAATCAGAGAATTCGGCAAGTTGACTAGTATGGAGCCGCAAATCTTATTCGGAAAACTGTTGTCACATGAGCTCAAGCTCAGCATTAGGAAAGCTGAGGAAGAAAGCAACAGGACCTCCGGGAAGGAAAGATCTATGGCACTGAAAGCTGAAGGATCAAAGAAAAGAAAAGTCAAGACAACCATAAGAACTCCGTTATCTGAAGAGGATGATGAGTCTGCAAGCTGCTCATCAAACTCTGACATGTCTGACGAAGAATTTTCACTTCTCTCCAAGCAATTCAAAAGACTTCTGAATAAAAGAAAGCAGAAAAGAGGCCAATCTTCTGCTTCAGATCACAGAAGATCAAGATGTGATGGTGATCATCACAAGAAGGACTACAATAATGACAGGTATAAATCTAAACCGAATAAACATGATTCTACTGACATTATTTGATATTGCTGCAATAAGCTAGGACATGTAATTGCCGAGTGTCCATATAAGAAGAAGGAAGGATCGAAGAAGGAAGAAAAGAGATCATTCAAAGGAAAGAAGAAGTAAAAGAGCTTCCTCGCTAAAAAGGCCAAGACTCTGAGCGACAACGACACTGATGCGTCAAGCTTAGAAGAAGAAGCCTACTTTGGGCTTATGGCACAATCAGATGAAGAAGTAGGCGACTCCTCTTATAAGGGGAAGGTAAACTCTCATACTCCTCTTTCCGCTTCTGAATGTGAGACTGCATCCGTTGCAAATTACGGCTACTCATCAGAGGAGGATTCAGATTTAATGACTCAGTACAAAGCCCTTGTGAAGGGATTTGACAAATTCCGTAAGGTTGTCAGATCCAAGTAAAAAGAAATTGAATCTCTCAAGACGGTGGAATTAGCTTTGAGGGAGGAAATTGAACAATTAACTCCTCTTAAAGATGAAATCCAATTCTTGAAAGACGAACTGAAAAGCTCCACTGAGTTGTTGAATCTTAAGGAGAAAACTATAAATGAACTAGAAGATTAGTTGAAGGTAGAAAGAAAGCTCGTAGAAAGCTTATCGAAGCCTAAGACTATTCTTCCACTCATTGATAGGTTTTCTGCTCCTGCGAAGGGTAGGGGCATTGGTCATGAGGCTGAAACTAGTAAGGCTGCTGAGAAAAGAGCCATGAAAGGAAAAGGGGCTGGAAATCAAGGTCAACCTTCATTCAGGAAGGTAGTTTTTCCAACAAATCCATTCGACCTTGACTCATCCTTTGGTCACTTTGCTAGACCAACACATGTTGAATCTAGCAACAGATATCAAGGATGGACCAGACCCCGGAACTTTGATGTTTCTCCATTCAAATCTCCTCATGAAGAAGTAATCCTCAAGGATCACGGTCCATTTGTTCACGGATCAGCTGCTAAGAAGGCCCCAAAAATCAAAACGATTGCACCCAAACCTGTTGAGAAGATGTTGGAGCCATGTGTGTGCTGTCACCATGAGGCCCCCACTTCTAAGAAAGCATCTTATAAGAAAGCATCTTATAAGAAAGCTACTCCTGTTGCACCTCCCGTTCAAAAAGTAAAACAGGAGACAAAGAGAAGGTACAATCAGTTCAATTGTTGGTGCTGTGGAAAAGTTGGTCACTTCGCCATTGATTGCTGGTTTAATTATAGTTATGTTAAGACCCCACGAGGTAACAATGCAAGAGTGACTCCTCGCAGTGTTAACACTACAAATGGCGGTCATCTGACAAGAAGCCAAGGACCCAAATCTGTTTGGGTTCCTAAGGGCAATTGATTATTGATTACAGGTATATCCAAAGGCCAATTCAAATCCAATATGGTACTTGGACAGTGGATGTTCTCGGCACATGATCGGAACAAGAATTTTATTACAAGAGTATACCGCTGTGAAAGATGGACCAAAAGTTATTTTTGGCGGGTCTGATCGCGGAATCACGAAAGGCTACGGTATGATTACCAACGGTATAGTCTCTTTCACAGATGTAGCTTATGTTAAAGGATTACAACATAATCTCATTAACATAAGTCAACTATGTGACAAAGTCTACATGGTTGAGTTCTACAAGGACAAGTGCTTGATAAAGTCGTCTGATACATCAGAAACTATTTTAACAGGCACTCGGAGTAGGAATATTTTCTGCTTAAATTTCCTTTGTTTAGACTCTTCTACACCAGTGTGTCTTTTAGCAAAAGATAGTGCATCTCTTTGTGACCAGTGGCACAAGAGACTAGCACATATAAATTTCAAAACTATAAGTATGTTATTTTCTCACAATTTAGTTCGTGATGCTCCAGATGTTAAGTGCATTAAAGAAAGACCGTGTCATGCATGCCAAATGGGTAAGCAGACTCGGGCTACCTGTAAAAGCATTATTGGCAAAGATTCTACCAGATGCTTATATCTGCTCCATATGGACTTATTTGGTCCCATGCCAATCCGAAGTTTAGGAGGTAAGTCTTATAAGTTGGTTATTGTTGATGACTACTCACGTTTTGCTTGGGTATTCTTTTTGAAACACAATTCAGACACCTTTTCTTCTTTCAACACATTCATCAAGCAAATCCAGAATGAGTTGGAATGTTCTGTGGTCAAAATCAGAAGTGATCATGGTACAGAATTCAAGTCTGGAGCTATGACCAAATTTTGTGAAAGCCTAGGTATCTTTCATGAGTTTTCCTCTCCCCCTACTCCACAACAAAATGGAGTAGCTGAGAGAAAGAATAGAACACTCATAGAGGCCTGCAGAACAATGTTGAGTGACTCTTCACTACCAGAATACTTCTGGGCTGAAGGCATCAACACTGCTTGCCACGTGCAAAACAGAGCACTGATCGACAAGAATCATCATAAGACTCCTTATGAACTTCTGAAGGGCAAGAAACCAACCCTGTCTTATTTTAGAATTTTTGGTAGTAGATGCTTCGTACTTAACAACGGGAAATATTACAAAACTAAATTTAGTGAAAAATGTTTTGAAGGTATTTTTGTAGGTTATAGTAGCCATAGTAAGGCATACAGGATTTTCAACAAGAAAACCCTGGTTGTAGAAGAAACTTATAATGTTATATTTGATGAAACGAGTATGCTTCAAAGCAGCTCTTCTAGTGTCTTTGTTGAAGATGCAGATGCAAGGTTCAAAGAACTAAACTTAGAAGAAGTTGTAAAGGAAGACGTCCCAAAGTATATTGAAGTAAATATTCCGTCTACATGTGAGGAAGATGAACCTCAAGAAGATGAAGATATACCTGAAGTGCAGGAACCACATGGTCATCTAAATGCTGGAATGCTCAGACATTTAAGGGACCATCCTGCTGAGCAAATTATTGGAGATACCCATGTCGGTGTAAGAACTAGAAGAGGTACAACTAATGAAGTTCTGCATTTAAGCTTTCTATCACAGGTTGAGCCAAAGAAATTCGATGAAGCATAGAACGATGCTTCATGGATCATCGCAATGCAAGAGGAACTCAATCAATTTAAGAGATGCAAGGTGTGGAAGCTGGTACCCAGACCCAAAGGACAGAATGTCATCGGAACAAAATGGGTATTCAGAAACAAGCTGGACGAAGATGGTGTGATCATCAAGAACAAGGCCAGACTTGTTGCTCAAGGGTACAGACAAGAAGAAGGGATCGACTTCGATCAAACATTTGCTCCCGTGGCAAGGCTCGAAGCGATTCGGTTGTTTCTAGCGTATGCTGCTCACAAAGGATTTAAGGTCTATCAAATGGACGTGAAGTCAGCCTTCCTTAATGGTGATATAAAGGAAGAAGTATACGTAGAACAACCCCCAGGTTTCGTTGACTCCTCTTTTCCTGATTATGTTTATTTCTTACGAAAAGATTTATATGGTCTCAAGCAAGCTCCCCGTGCTTGGTATGAAATGCTGTCTAGCTTTCTTCTTGAGAACAAATTCACAAGAGGAAAGATGGACAAGACATTATTTCTTAGGGAAGTAAAAGGCAAGATTTTTCTAGTGCAAATCTATGTCGACGACATCATCTTTGGATCTACCAATGATAACCTCTGCAAAAAGTTCTCTAACTTGATGCAAGGGAAATTTGAAATGAGCAGTATGGAAGAGCTGAAGTATTTCTTAGGACTTCAAGTAAAGCAATCTGAGGATGGAATTTTCATATCTCAGATGAAGATTACCAAAGAGTTAATTAAGAAATTCGGAATGGAGAATGCAACCTCTATGAGGACTCTAATGAGTTCAGCTATGTCTCTAGACAAGGATGAGAAAGGGAAACCTTTTGATGAAACCAAGTTTAGAAGCATAATTGGATCCTTGCTCTACCTTACTGCGAGTAGACCGGATATAATGTTCTCAACATGTGTTTGTGCTAGATTTCAGGTGAACACTAAGGAATCTCACTACTCCGCTGCAAAGAGGATTTTGAGATACCTTAAAGGCACACCAAATCTTGGCTTATGGTACCCAAGAAGTAATGATTTTGAGCTAACAGGTTTTTCAGATGCTGATTTTGCAAGAAGCAAAGACGAAAGGAAAAGTACTTCCGGAACGTGCCAATTCTTAGGGAAACGGCTTATCTCCTGGAGTAGCAAGAAACAGAATTGTGTTTCTATTTCAACCGCTGAATCTGAGTATATCTCCGCAGGCAGTTGTTGCGCACAATTGCTGTGGATAAGAAACCAACTTGAAGACTACAATTTGAAGCTTAAGGAAATTCCTATGTACTGTGATTCATCAAGCGCTATTGCAATTGCCAATAATCCTGTGTCTCACAGCAGGACGAAGCACATTGAGATCTGTTACCACTTCATCCGGGAGCATGTGGAGCACAAGGACATTGATCTTAGCTATGTCCCGACGGATCGACAAATTGCAGACATTTTCACAAAGCCGCTCGACGAATCAAAGTTCAACTACTTCAAAATGGAGCTTGGCATGTTAAACAAAGAATATTAGAAACAAGCTCAGAAAATTAGAAAATTTCTCCTAGAAGACAGAAATTTGAATAGTCAAATTTTTCAGAAGATATCATCGAATTGCATTCGACTATACCATTTAGTCGAATTCGGCGAATTCAATTAATCGAATTCGGCTAATCAAAACTCTTTAACCGAATTCGGCGAATCCTATTAATCGAATTCGACTAATCCAAATAGCCGAATGACGAATCTTCCGGAATACAGCTTTCCCTCTTATCATTTATTGGAATTCAAAGAGACACGATTCAAAACATCAGGTACGCTCTCTCTCTCTCCTAATTTCCAACTCTATATAAATGATTCTTAAAAGAGAAATTCGAACCGCTTCGCACCCCCGAATTCGTCCGACGCTTCATTTCCGACTCCGAATTCCGTTCGTGCGATCCTTCTGCCGGTTCGTCTCCTTCGTTTTTTTTCTTCTTCAAAATTCCGTTGGCAATGTCTAAGAAGTAGTCGAGCAAGTTGCTCTCCGGCAGTGAGCTCGTAAGAACTGGGTTCGACAGTTCGGTGGATGAATTTCGCAATGTCGTGTTGGCTCTCGAAGTCGCAGGACTAGGCTTCATTCTGAGCATCCGTGCAAGTTCTTTAGAAGGAGGTGTTGAAGTTCTTCAAGCATGCAGAGCTCAAGAAGCAAGGGTCAGTGATCAAGAGCAGGATAGGCGATTTCCCAGTCAAAGTTTCTTCCTCTAGATTGACTAAACTTCTCAAACTACCAGTGGTAACTGAATCAGATGATTTCTCTTCCAAGGACTTCAAGAAGGCATTGTCATTTTGTGGATTGCCTAAAGGAACTAAATCCATCTATAGGAAGCAAATGAATGAGGAAGGGAAACTGCTCTCAGATATTATGGGGAAAGTTATTCTGTGTAAAGTTGGCTCTCATGATTACATTTCAAATGATATGTTCAAATTGCTCGGTTCAGTGATCTGCAGGAAAAGGGTTGATTGGGGCAGCGTGTTGTTTGACAGAATTTCAGCTAGTCTGAACACTCCTAACTTTGGAAGAATCCTCTCCTTATATCTCAATCGCTTGGACAAAGTCAGATTCAGTATGAAGAAAGGAACCCCTCTCCACCATTTCAAAAGAATAGATTCCTCCATGATTGAAAGATGGTCCAGGAAAGTTGGTGAGACCAAGGTGCTGACTCCCGTTGTTTCAAAAGCTAAAAAGATCCTTTGTGATGAGTCTGAAAGGAGCTTCGACAGTAACTCTCCAGTCTCCTCTCCTGAAAAAGAAAGTGACAGAGAAAGTGAAAAAGACAGTGAAAAAGAACGTGAACCCTCCAAGGGGGAGTGTTCTATGCTACCAGAATCAGGCAAACGAGATTCTCCTGTAGTTTCTCCAGCTCCATCTCCAAAGATTTCTACTCCTCACAGCTCTCCTTCCAAGGCAAATGACAATGTTGGTGGCAATGATGATAGTGATGGTAATGATGAAGGGGGAGATGACCCTGATGCTGATGCAGTGAAGATAGATAAGTCAGCAAAGGGGAAAGATTCTCTTCCAGAAGATGAAATCCCTTCTCAGATTGAGGGGGAGAATGTCCATTATGCTCATTCTCATTCTGTAGCAGACAAGCAAGATAAGACAGAGCAAACTCCGCCTCCTGAAAATATTACAATCATTATTGGAGATGAACATGAAGCAGGGCCTTCTGCCTCTTCATCCAAGAATAAGGTGAAATCAGCGCCACACCCCAAGATTCACAAAATTCAGATCACTGTTGAAGATAAGAGAAATGAAGGCTCCACCCCTCCTCCAGTTAAAAATGATGATACCCTTGATGCTCTTCAATTTTATCACTATATGAATGATGTAGATTCAAGTGATTTTCTGGTCGCTGAGGATGATTTTGGAATATCTTCTCGATTCCAAGCTCAACCTCCCTCTGCTGAAAACTCCATGATGATAAATTTGGAAGAACTGCTTGTAAAGCAGAAAAGATTCTTCGAATTTGCTCTCCGTCAGGTTTTTGAGAAGACCAGAGCCATAGAGAAGGGAACGGGCAATCATTTACATTCAGTAGCTCACATTTTAGACAAGGTCAAAGAAAAGCAAGATGAATATTTCTCGATGGGTGCTTGCACCCTAAAGCATGTAGTGGATGGATTACACTCGATTTGTGATAATACTACAAAACTCTCTGAAAATCAGCAATATATTTTTGAGGATGCAGTGAGGGGAAGATTGGCCGTTCAGAACTCTCTCCAAAGTGTGAAGAATGAAATTATCCAAACCCTGACTGAAGAAGTCAGAAAGGGGGAGGAAAGATTGCATGAAAGGATTCAAACGCAAATTTTTGATTTGAATAGAGAGATAGAAGGAAGAATTCAAGAATCATATATGAATGTTCAATCCCAGCTTTCAGAAATCTCAAGAGGTATTGATGTCAAGTTTCAAGATCTATATGGTTATCTGCATCAAAATCAAATGTGGTTGCACAATGAATTGCATCAAAATCAAATGTGGTTGCACAATGAATTGTCAAGAGGCTATGCCTATGGTTTCTAAGGGCCAGGCCAATCTTCTGCGCAGCCAGCATTTCTGTCTGAAGAATTCCATCCAGAAATTCAATTTGTTGCTCCGTCTGAACCTTTTATTCCTCCTGAAAATTATCATTGGTCAGACGATGAAGAAAACTTCAGGAAAAGAGCTATAGTTGATCAAGGAGGATCAAGCTCAGGTGGTTTTATGCACGATGCTAGAAGGGCTGCAGGTCCCAGATTTCTAGAACCAAGAGCACCTCATCCCAGGAAGTTTGTTGGATAACTGTGGAGTCCGGAATCCAGGAATATTATTTTGGACACATATAATCTTGTTATGAACTCTAATGAGTCTGTTGACAATCACTGTGATAGAGATGAGATCCACAAATGGGAGATGGCTAGGCTCAAGAGAAGAATTCACTACAGGAACCATCAAGATGATGAAAAGCCTCATTCTCCTCCTCCAACATACTATCCAAAGCCAAGGGCCTATTTTACCAGACAATTGAAGAAGATTAAAAAGGGAAAGACAAAAGAGAAATGATGCATGCTTGATCGCTAGACTCTATTTCTCTTTTAAGAACATTTATATATTGCTGTCTAATTAATTTTTGGTGGACTTAAGTTTTTGTTTATGATGCTTTTATATATCCACATAGTTCAGTTCTTTACTTGCTTATATTAATTATTTCATGTGCAATTCACCTTAGTAGACAGGGTTCTGACTTCTTCAAATAGGGGGAGATTGTTGGGTATTGTATCCACAATAGCCCTGATTTGAAGAAATCCCCTTCAAACTAAGACGAATTTTAATTGTATTTGATTATGCACTTTAGCTGTGATGTGACAGGTTATTCCACTCTAAGTACAAACCAATGTCAGGTCTCAATGAGTCGTCAAACACAAGCTTGTGCAATGTAATCCCTCATTGTATAGACCAAAGTGTTGGCTCATGTGAAATCTCTCTATTGGGATGTACTTCATTTACAAAGTGCTAGAGAAGAAGGACTGGAGATGATGATGGAATCATTTGAGAAAGGAAAATAACTTATGTAAAATTCGATTATATCATTTAGAACATATAGTCGAATTCAACTATATGGTTTGAATGGATATAACCGAATTCGGATAATCATTGTCCGAAAGGTTTATTTTTCTAAGTAAAAGAATAGTCGAATTCGACTATTGAAATTCGGTGAATCTGTTTAGTCGAATCCCTAGAACTGCCGAATTCGACTATATGGTTTAACCGAATAAATTCGGTTAATGCCATTCGGTTAATCCATTTCACCGAATCGGTCTGCAGGTATTCTCCGGTTCAATTCGACGGCGTATTCTTTAAGGCTTTCTCCATGTACAGTACACGTGGAGCTAGATCCCTAATTCGCGCTTATGACCGTTGGAAGAAGACTCTATAAATACCTAAGGATTATTTCCAGATAACCCTAATCGTGAATTGAAAAAGAAATCACTAATTACTACTGACGGCCGACTGTTCTCACGCAAGTGTTTCGTCTCCGACAAAGCCAGCGATTCATGATTCGTCTTCTAAAGATTCAATCGACAAGATCAAGATCCGATTAGCTCTCATCTTCTATTGATCAAGTCGATTCAAGTTCTCAGATCTAGCTTCAAATTGTTTTCAAGATTTCTTCATTCTTCATTCACAAAGGACTGAAGTTTATTGCTAAGAAGAAGAAATCTATCTCTCAAGATCTGAAGAAGAACTTCATCGGAAGTTTAAGAAGATTGTTTTTCAATTTACTGTGTTGTTGTAAGAACCTTATTTTAAATCTTGTAGGAAGCTTGCTTCCGAGTTATTGTGTAGATCCTTGTTTGAGGATCGAGTTGTAGGAGCTTGTGTGCTCCGAGTTTGTAGGAGAAGTTTGTTCTCCGAGTTGTTGTAGGAGTATTCTTGCTCCGAGCTTGTAGGAGTTGTGAACTCCGAGTAGTAGGATATTGATTGATCCGAGTTTGGTGAAGTAGCTGAATCTAGCCTTGGAGTGCTAGATAGGCGAGGCGGGAAAGTGGACTACCTACATCGGGGAACCACTATAAATTCTCTGTGTTGTGATGTGCTTACTTTTCTGTGTGCTTTTACTTCTGATATTTTTATTCCGCAAAAAAGACGCAGAATCTACCTATTCACCGCCCCTCTAGGTAATTTAGGGTGCGACTAGATACTTTCAATGGTAATGAGGGATTTTGCTCCTCTTGACACATAAACTGTAATAGCCATAACTTTTGATCTGGTTGTCCAATTTTTGTGCACAACACCTTTTTGGAATAAGTTCGGAGCCATACATACAATGGAGAAATTTTTTTACCCATTCTAGTTTATTTAGTGGTCAATATACAGCCGGGTTGGTAATAAGGTATTTAGCTCGAAACAAGACCTAAACTTCAAACATCCGTAACTCTTGATCCGGTTGTCAGATTTTCACCCACAGTACCTTTTCATAATGAGATAGGAGCCCTAAATCCAATGGAGAAAATTTTTAACCCATTCAAGCTCGTTTAGAGGTCGATATACACTGAGTTCTACTGGTAATGAGAGATTTAGCTCCAAATGACACAAAAATTTCAAAATGAAAGAATTTTAGATGCGATTTGTAGCGAAAGTGAGAGATTTACTTCCAAATGACACTCAAACTTTAAACAGCTATAACTTTTGATCCGGTTGTCTGACTTTACCCCACAACACCTTTTCGGAATGACCTCAGAGCACTACATTCCTTGGAGCATAATTTTTATCCATTCCAGTTAATTTAGTTGTCGATATATAGCCGGTTGCAGCGGTAATGTGAAATTTAGCTCCAAAGGACACCTTTTCATAATGAGATAGAAGCCCTAAATCCAATGGAGAACAATTTTAACCCATTCAAGCTCATTTAGTGGTCGATATACTGTGAGTTCTACTGGTAATGCAAGGTTTTGCTCCAAATGACACATAAATTTCAAAATGAAAGAATTTTAGATGCGGTTTGTAGAGAAAGTGAGAGATTTAGCTCCAAATGACACTTAAACTTTAAACAACAATAACTTTGGATCCGGTTGTCTGATTTTACCCCACAACACCTTTTCGGAATGAGCTCGGAGCACTACATTCATTGGAGCACAAGTTTTACCTATTCCAGTTCATTTAGTTGTCGATATATAGCCGGTTGCAGCGGTAATGCGAAATTTAGCTCCAAAGGACACCTTTTCAGAATGAGATAGGAGCCCTAAATCCAATGGAGAACAATATTAACCCATTCAAGCTCGTTTAGAGGTCGATATACAGTGGTTTATACTAGTAATGCGATAATTTTCTACAAATGACACATAAATTTCAAATGAAAGAATTTTAGATGCGGTTTGTAGCGAAAGTGAGAGATTTAGCTCCAAATGACACTCAAACTTTAAACAACAATAACTTTTGATCCGGTTATCTGATTTTACCCCACAACACCTGTTCGGAATGAGCTCGGAGGACTACATTCATTAGAGCACAAGTTTTACCCAGTCACGTTCATTTAGTTGTCGATATATAGCCGGTTGCAGCGGTAATGCGAAATTTAGCTCCAAAGGACACCTTTTCAGAATGAGATAGGAGCCCTAAATCCATTGGAGAAAAATTTTAACCCATTCAAGCTCGTTTAAAGGTCGATATACAGTGGGTTCTACTAGTAATGTGAGATTTAGGTACAAATGACACATATATTTCAAAATGTAAGAATTTTTGATGCGATTTGTAGCGAAAGTGAGAGATTTAGCTCCAAATGACACTTAAACTTTGAACACCAATAACTTTTGATCCGGTTGTCTAATTTTACCCCACAACACCTTTTCGGAATGAGCTCGGAGCACTACATTCATTGGAGCACAAGTTTTACCCATTCCAGTTCATTTAGTTGTCGATTTATAGCCAGTTGCAGTGCGAAATTTAGCTCCAAATTACACCTAAATTTCTAACAGCCATAACTTTTTATTTGTATGTCTGATTGTTGCCCACAACACCTTTACTGTTGACCCAGACATCGGTGATCCTTTCCTAGGAGATTTTTCCTGCCTTTCTCTTACAGGTTACTCGGTTAAGAAGATTCAACCCGCCCAGCTTGGAGGCAGTTTTCCTCAAACCTCCCGTAGGGGCGGCCTTCATCAGACTGCCCGGCTTGGGGGCTGATGCGATTATTTCAGCAAGTGCACCGGTCGCGCAAGTAATAATAATGGGGAAAATCCCCGAGTGTCGGTCTCTTGAGGAACACAGTAAGGTGGAGTTAACGTTCGAGGAAGGACTTGAGATAGAAGTCCTTTAGGTTGGATGGATTGCGGAAACGGGGGTTTTGGATTGTGGAAAATAAAGAGAAAATGCTATGACTACTCCTATGCAATGCCGCTATGCAGTGCTTCGCTTGGCGAGATGGAGACTAGGCAGGCCTTGAGCGCACTGCGTCGCAAGGGCGGATGGACGAGTAGGCAAACAGATCGAACTATGCAGGCCTTGAGCGCGCTGCTTCGTTAAGCGGGATGGAATACACGGGCCGCTATGCCTCGCTTCGCTAGGCGGATGGAAGAGTAGGCATACGGATGAGGGTCGCAAGCACCTCTTCGACAAGCACGCCACTAGCAATTGCTAGTGCGGCACCGGACGTGACGGCGGGATGGAGGATGGAATGGGGCGCACCTCAAGCACACAAATAAACAAAGAGGGTATTTCACATAGACATGAAATAACTTTGAATAGCAAGGTCTATAGTGTTCTTCATCAAAATAGAAAAGATCTAACTATTACAACAATCAATAAGAGGAGAACAAGGCAAGAAATCGACCGAATCCGAAGGCTCATTGGAGATTCACAGTTGGAATCGCCGGGTTGTCAACCCGCCTCCAAGCTCGGTCCGCAACTACGTCCGGGGTAGAGAGAGCTGTCATGACTCTCCAATGAACCCGTCTTCTTCGTCTCACGATCCGGTAGAGGTTGCAAACTTCCCCTTGCTTGACGGTAATGGCGGCTAGGTCTTCCTTTGAAACTCTAGGATGAAGGAGGAGGACGAGAGGAAGCTCCGGCTCAAGATTGGCGTGAAGAACAAGCCCGGAGCACCTCCTGATGGTGGGCGGCGATGGAGGGGCTAAGACGGACGGAACTGGAGTAGGAACGGCGGAAAAATGCGGGATCCGACCTAAAATCGCGAGCAGGACAATTTATAGGCGCTGGAATAAACAGTGCGCACGATCATTGGCGCACGACCAGTGGTCGTGCGCACTAGCATCCTGTGATCGTGCGCGCTGCCAAGACGGAGCCTGCAAGGAAAGAAAATTATAAAATACAATGTTCGCACGACCAGTGGCGCACGACCAGCGGTCGTGCGCACTATCGTCAATGGTCGTGCGATAAGCCAAACAGAACTCATAAAATGAGCGTTAAGTGCGCACGATCAGTGGCGCACGACCAGTGGTCGTGCGCGATAGAGCCAGTGATCGTGCGCAGTGTTCCTGTACAGAATTGTACCGGGAACACATGCACGACTCCTGTTCCAGCATACAACACCAGTCTAGCCACTGAAGGTGGCACTTAACACTACATGAAAACTAGTAACGAAGATGAACAAGAATTAACATCAAAACGGGCCTAGAAGTGCACATAGCATGGAATAACAAATATGAGTGAAAACATGCCTAAAGTGTAGTGCATAGACTAGAAAATCGGCCCAGATGAGTCCATAAATGTGTATATATTTGGGACTCATCACGCCCCCAGACTTACCTGTTTGCGCGTCCCGAGCAAACAAATTCTAAGCGAGCGGGGAAAGAAAAGTAGATGGCTTAAAATTACAATACAGAGTACCATGCGAAGTCGCATGCTCACGTGCATAAGAAAAATAGTAGAGAAGATTTCTGATTATACGCAAACAGTTTATATATTTCTAAAAGAGTAAAAGCATATTACAACCACTCAAAATGGTGAACTACGGTGAATCGTCCGGTCATGCATACGGAGAAAGTAAACTAAGCGCTGAGACGAGCATTGCTCAAGATCGGGATGCAGGACAAACTCCACTGAAATCCATCAGTGTCGGTGACCATAAGCTCACCCGGTCACATCCTCTCCACGACACTAGATTGGTCCATAGCGTGAGTCGGTAGGACTTTCAGGTTTTAATTGAGGCTTGGGTTACGGTGAGGTAAACAATGATAAACAAAATGGCTTAAAACACATAACCCAATTGAGCTTTTAAATAACTACCCGCGCACCAAAATCGAATGCAGGTGCACCACACCCCCAGACTTGTACTTTTGCAACATAGGTGTGTGCACCGCCTACTCCCAATACATAATGTTTCTACATGATTTTTCAATAAAGCTCATTTTTCTTTTTTGTCTTTTCCGTTTCATTTTTTTTTTCTTTCTATCTTCTTTTTCTTGTCTTTTTTTCTTTCAGCAAAATTTTCAAATGAGCATATCCACAGATTCACATAATAAACACCACAATCAACACCCCCCACAATGTAAATAAAACTACAACTAAAGCTCAGATTTGGGTGTGCGACTAGGTTAGGCTTTTAGGCTTTAGTGTGATAAAAGTGGGGCTGAATCAAGAGGAAGGGGTAGGCACAAAGGGGCTAGCAAGGGTAGATGATAGGCATGAAATAAAAAGTTCAACCGGGCCAAAATAATGGCCTACGTCATTCTCACGCACTAGAACTATCCTATGCCAATGCTTCAAGAATCGCTTGGGGCAAGTTCTAGCCACCGAGAAAGATTCTCCTTTCTCCCGACTCAAGCAATACGAGTCTAGCGATCGTTTACACACATCCCTATGCTACCGTTTGATTCCACCGGATTCACCATTTGAGTAGAGTAAACAACATTTACACTAATAGAAAAAATATAAAACCATAAGTATAAAGAGAAGTCTAATCTACACAAATTTTCTATGCAATCGAGCACTCGACTAGGAGCACTACTAGAGTCAACATTTTACTCTGCTACATAGTCCTAAGCCATCACCTAGACTTTCCCACATAAGCAGAAGAATTAAATTCACAACAGAGCAAGCAAACAGATGAGTACGCGCTCAAGTGGGTGCTGTGGTGTGCAATGAAGATGAACAATACTAAATAAATGAAATAGAAATACTTCTAGCATGCAATGCAATAGTGCATGTGCGTGGGCACACAGAACTACTCTCCCCCAGACTTAAACTAAACAACCCACATAATACATGACATGAAAATCAAAATAGGGCTAGGGAAAGAGAGTACCCAATGCTCAGAAATGAGCATACCAGAAGACGCGTGTAAACTAAGACAAAGCTGCAGCATCCGCCATCCAAAAAAAGGACCTGCAGGGGTGAGCTCCGCAAAAACAAAAGAAAATAGAAAACTGAAATAAAGTGCAATTAACTAAATAAAATTAGAAAAGAAATGAAAATGCAGGAAAAATTAAGATAACTACTGGGGTTATTGTCATCCCAGCACGACTTATTCAAAACTTTATAATATCTAGCTAATGGGGGTATGGAAGGAGAAGTGGACAGGTAACTGGCCCAATATCCGTGTCGGTAGCGGGTACCTATACGGAGAAAGAACAGTCACGCCTCTACCCAAATATAAATAAAACCTGCCCATTACAGGTATAGGGAAAAGGAAGTAAGAAGAGGAGGAGGCCTGGTCCTCACTCATCTCACCAAAACTATCCTTGCCCAGCAAGGTATCGTCCACAGCAGGTCCGCAGGAGGAGAAGGCAATGAAAGAGGCTTCCTTAATGGAGGAGGAATCAACCTCCTCGCATAAAAGGACACACTCATCATTGACTGGAGCACAAAGCTCCAAGTCCTCCTGAAGTACCTGTGAAGATTCAACCTGCACAGACTCAGATGAAGGAAGGGGATCAAGAAATAAAGAAGACGAAGAACATAAATAAACATCAATCGGGGGAGTGATCCCGGTCTCACTCCCATCAGGTTGGGGACGTAAAAGAATGTTTGCATTGTCATCAATGCTACAAGATTCGGCTGGATCAACGGTGGCCAGGCTTAGGATTTGGACTTCCTCCACCGGTGCTGAGGAAAACTCCTCTTCACCTAGAAGGTTGTCCTCCTTCATAGGAATAGGCACAACACATAGATCGCCAGCCTCATCCTGCGACACATCCTCAACAATGTCGTCGGAGACGAGTATAGTATGCACAAAAGGGGGAGGAGTAGTGCTCGGATAAAAGTCGAGCACCGATTCCTCACAAAGAATCGAATCCACTAGAGGTGGTGGATGCACATGGAGAATAGGCTCAGCAATGTCGGTGCATAGATCGGCCGCACATCCGGTGACCGTATCCATGCCATTCCCTTCAAGATGTGAAGGTGACAAAGAAACATAACTGGATGTTGAAGGTGTGCCGCCAGAGTTAGGAGTTGGGACGATCCGGATATCCGGCTCGTCATCCTCATCCAATTAGCAAAGATACTCGGCACAGTCCTTCAGGACATGATCAGTGCTCTGACAAAACCGGCACTGCCTAGCAGGCTTCTTTGGCACAGCGGGTGCTGAAGCCGAAAAGAAGTATGACGGTAAAGGCTCAGCAGAGTAGCCATAAGACTTACGCGCACCATATGGAGTACCAGACGAAGTCGGTGCTCCATATGCTGGGCTATAAGAATTATGCCTACTGTTCTCCGTAGGGCATTCATCACTAGAGTGGGAAGTAGCTCCACACCAACGGCAATGGATATTGAGATGTGCCCACATAGTGTGAAGATAATACGATTCAAAATAAAAAAATGCTATTGTGCAAAATACTACACCTAACAAAAATTACTAAAGCAACCTAATTAAAACAGGAAAATGGAATAAAAAGAGATAAAACAAAGAAATGCAATTTACAAATGGAAGGGCTTCTCTCTCAGGTTCTCCCTCTCCAGAAAACTCACACGTCTGTGTTCCCCAGCAACGGCGCCAAAAACTTGATGCGATTATTTCGGCAAGTGCACCGGTCGTGCAAGTAATAATAATGGGGAAAATCCCCGAGTGTCGGTCTCTTGAGGAACACAGTAAGGTGGAGTTAACGTTCGAGGAAGGACTTGAGATCGAAGTCCTTTAGGTTGGATGGATTGCGGAAACGGGGGTTTTGGATTGTGGAAAATAAAGAGAAAATGCTATGACTACTCCTATGCAATGCCGCTATGCAGTGCTTCGCTTGGCGTGATGGAGACTAGGCAGGCCTTGAGCGCACTGCGTCGCAAGGGCGGATGGACGAGTAGGCAAACGGATCGAACTATGCAGGCCTTGAGCGCGCTGCTTCGTTAGGCGGGATGGAATACACGGGCCGCTATGCCTCGCTTCGCTAGGCGGATGGAAGAGTAGGCATATGGATGAGGGTCGCAAGCACCTCTTCGACAAGCACGCCACTAGCAATTGCTAGTGCGGCACCGGACGTGACAGCGGGATGGAGGATGGAATGGGGCGCACCTCAAGCACACAAATAAACAAAGAGGGTATTTCACATAGACATGAAATAACTTTGAATAGCAAGGTCTATAGTGTTCTTCATCAAAATACAAAAGATCTAACTATTACAACAATCAATAAGAGGAGAACAAGGCAAGAAATCGACCGAATCCGAAGGCTCGTTGGAGATTCATGGTTGGAATCGCCGGGTTGTCAATCCGCGTCCAAGCTTGGTCCGCAACTACGTCCGGGGTAGAGAGAGCTGTCACGACTCTCCAATGAACCCGTCTTCTTCGTCTCACGATCCGGTAGAGGTTGCAAACTTCCCCTTGCTTGACGGTAATGGCGGCTAGGTCTTCCTTTGAAACTCTAGGATGAAGGAGGAGGCTGAGAGGAAGCTCCGGCTCAAGATTGGCGTGGAGAACAAGCCCGGAGCACCTCCTGATGGTGGGCGGCGATGGAGGGGCGAAGACGGACGGAACTGGAGCAGGAACGGCGGAAAAATGCGGGATCCGACCTAAAATCGCGAGCAGGACAATTTATAGGCGCTGGAATAAACAGTGCGCACGATCATTGGCGCACGACCAGTGGTCGTGCGCACTAGCATCCTGTGATCGTGCGCGCTGCCAAGACGGAGCCTGCAAGGAAAGAAAATTATAAAATACAATGTTCGCACGACTAGTGGCGCACGACCAGTGGTCGTGCGCACTATCGTCAATGGTCGTGCGATAAGCCAAACAGAACTCATAAAATGAGCGTTAAGTGCGCACGATCAGTGGCGCACGACCAGTGGTCATGCGTGATAGAGCCAGTGATCGTGCGCAGTGTTCCTGTACAGAATTGTACCGGGAACACCTGCACGACTCCTGTTCCAGCATACAACACCAGTCTAGCCACTGAAGGTGGCACTTAACACTGCATGAAAACTAGTAACGAAGATGAACAAGAATTAACATCAAAACGGGCCTAGAAGTGCACATAGCATGGAATAACAAATATGAGCGAAAACATGCCTAAAGTGTAGTGCATAGACTAGAAAATCGGCCCAGATGAGTCCATAAATGTGTATATATTTGGGACTCATCAGGGGCGGTTTTCCTCAAGCCGCCCATAGGGGCGCCCTTCGTCAAACCGCCCGGCTTGGGGGCGGTTTTCCTCAAACCCCCCGTAGGGGCGGCCTTCGTCAAACCGCCCGGCTTGGGGGCAGTTTTCCTCAAACCCCCTGTAGGGGCGGCCTTCGTCAAAACGCCCGGCTTGGGGGCAGTTTTCCTCAAACCGTCCGTAGGGGCGACCTTCGTCAAACCGCCCGACTTGGGGGCGGTTTTCCTTAAACTGCCCGTAGGGGTGGTGTTGGGGAAATGATTTCTCTTAACCCCTAGAAATGAGTTAAAGAAAGAGTTTTATGAATGAAAAACAAGACTAAGTAAATATGCGTCGAATAGTATTCGACGCAACGTCGAAATATAGTCGACGTTTTCTTCAGGATATGTCGAAGTAACTTTAGGAAGATTTCGACGTATGTGTTGTCGACGCTACTCTTATTTCTAGTCGACGCATGTATAGAAGTCGACGCACCTTAGTCGACGCACCTTCCTTATTCTTCTCTCGACGTCCAGCTAAGATGAATTCGACGCTTACGTCGAATAGTAATCGACGCACGTTGATTTATATGACAGATTTAAAAATGCGCCAGATCTCTTTCCTTCTTTCAGTAGATCTAATTTATATGGAATAATGTTAATATTTTATAGCCGTTCTGAATCATTCTTTCCTTCTATTTGATTCTTGGCTAATCTGATAAAACTCATTATGGATATTATTTGAATTTGGAATGAATTCTTTCTTCTATTGGTATGCTAATTATAGAAACATTTCTATTTTTTCAAATTCTCTGACTGCTAATTAATTATCCTCCTATAGCATTATTTTGAATACACAGAGCTATAAATAAAGAGGAGGTCGACAGAAAATAAAAAGGTTGAGTGATCTACCACATACATTTTTGAAATAGAGGAAGCTCCCAAGAGAAAAGAGAGAAATTGAGAAAAAGCTCTGCAGCAATATTCAACCATTTCTCCTTCTGCTTCTGAAATCTCACTGCTGCAAAATCTGATTGCTCTCACTAAAAGAGAGAAAGGCTACAAATCTTCTTCTCTCTATAGAAGAAAGATTTAATTCACTTCTTGTGCTTCCAATCTTCTTGCTAGGAAGAAGATTCATTATTGTTTCTTTCTTTCTTTCTTTCTTACTTAAATATTGTAAAAGAGTTTTTAGAATCTCTCTTCAAAAAAATTCAGTGTACTGGTTCTAAGAGTCTCCTTGTCAAAAGACTCAGTTGGTTCTAAGAGTCTCCTTGTCAAAAGACTCAGGGTGGTTCTAAGAGTCTCCTTATCAAAAGACTTAGTGCAAGATAGTGAATTCCTACCAAGGGGGTAGAAGAGTGGACTACCCAAAGTTTGGGGAACCACTATATTTTCTTGTGTTGTGCTGTGATTTTCTCTCTTGCATTTACTTGAATTACTTGTCTAATTCTTGTTGGTGTGTGGGAAGCTCTAATCTGTGATCATACACATATATATATATATTAACTTAGCACAAAATATTTTAAATCTCTATTCACCCCCCCCCCCCCCCTCTAGAGAATTCTAGTGAGGTTAACTGTGCACTTTCAATTGGTATCAGAGGGAGGTTGATCTAAAAAGGATAACTCCTTGATCAAAAGATTCTACCTCTTATATATATATATATCTTCAAAACTATATTTTTCACATGGCACAAATCAAAGATTATGCTTCCACCAGACCACCAATTTGCAACCTTGAAAGTTTGCACTTTGGAAGACAAGAGTTAGAATTTATTTAAACTCTATTGATGATGAATTGTTTAATATTATCTTGGCAGGTCCCCCCAAGCCATTCAGGAAGGACTCAAGTGGAAAAGTGACTGAAACACTTGCTCCAAGAGCTGAATGGACAGAGGATGAGAAGAAAGCCCAAGGACATGATGCCAAAGCTATGAATATCTTAGTCTCAACCCTCTCAGATGAAATTTTCCAAAAGATTGCTGATTGTGAGTCAGCTAAGGAAGTATGGGAAGCTCTCACCAAAATGGTAGAGGGAAGTGCTGATGAGAAAAAGGATAGAAATGCACTACTGATTTCCCAATATGAAAACTTCCAAAAGAAAGAAAGTGAAAGTGTTGCTGACATGTACTCAAGATTCAGCCTCATAGTCAATGAATTGAGAACACTTGAGAAGGACATATCTCTCACTGAGATAAATGATAAATTGCTGACTTGCTTTCCCAGCTCTTGGGATTCAAGAATCTGGCCAATTAAAGACTCCAGAAGTCAAAAAGAAATATCAACAGATGTTCTATTGGGTAAATTAAAATCCTATGAACAACTGTTGAAAACCAGAGCTGAAAAAGAAAAGGCATCTCCACTCTCAAAAGAAAAGAGTATTGCATTAAAGGTTATTGAAGGTGAATCATCTACTAATGATGAGGAGCTAATCAGCTTGCTGGCCAGAAAGTTCAAAAAGTGGATCAAAACAGAAGGATCCAGAAGAAGAGATTCAAAAACCAGGTATAACAAAACACCCACTAAAGAGATTATCTGTTACACTTGCAGGAAACCTGGACACATTGCTCCTGAATGTCCCAAGGAGAACAGCAGCAAGAAAGATCTGAAAAGAACAGATCCAAAGAAGAAAAAGAAAGAAAGAGGATTCATTGCTCAATCCTGGAGTGATTCAGAATCTGAAGAAAGTACCTCATCAGATATTGATCAAGAAGAGGTCAAGCAAGAAGAAACATGTCTGATGGCCACTGAGAAGCTTGATGACACATCTATGGTAAATATACTTGATAATATAGATTTCTCCTCTACTAATTTCAAACAAGATTTCAAAGAATTCTGTTTAGATTTAATCAAATCTGAAAAAGAAGTAAAAGAATTAAGGATGGAATTAAAAAATCTAAAACAAGTAAATATACACCATAAAAATTATAAAATCTAGAACTCTCAGAGGAAAACCTAAACAAAATCTATTTAGAAAATCTAACACTAAGAAAAGAGCTAGCAAAGGCTAAAGCCTTTGAGGACTCTCTAAGTTGAAGAGGTCAGAAGATCAAAAATATTTCTAAGAATCTCACTAATAGATTTAGTCAACTAAAACTGAAAACTAATGAAGCATCTAAATCTCAATCATCTAGCAAACCTGTCTGGAAACATCCCATTCACTTCACTAGGGAGAATCATCTAGTAGAAGCAAGATCACAAGTAAGTCAAGAAATAACCACTATTTTCAATCAACCTAATCCCATTACAAATAAAGGAATCTTAGGAAAGAATCCTTACAAAAATTTTGAACATGCGTCGAACTCTTATCAACGTGCGTCGATTTCTAATCGACGCTTACACCAAAATGCGTCGACTTCTACTCAACGCAATCTTTCAGATGCTTCGATCTCTTCTAGACGGCTGAACAAAAGCACGTCGACTTCCAATCGACGCAACTTTTTTTATGTGTCGAAATCAGATCGACGCCATCTGGGGAAAGCGCCGAATACAAATAGACGCGACTATCAACATGCGTCGAATGGATATCGACGCACAAAAGTTCAGAGCAACTTAAATACCTTTCATCCAAAAACCTTTCACCCTAACCTCCATTCAGGACCCATTCATCCTGATCATGATCAACATCTCTATTCTAACCAAAATTTCTACCCAAAACTTAGTAAACAAAATTCTCATCCTAATTTTTTTCATAACCATAGTTTCTATCCAAAACAAAACTTCCATCCTAAATAAAGATTTTATCAAAATCAAGACTCTTATTCTAATCAATACCACCATCCCTATCTAAACTCAAACTTTCAAAATCTCAAAATACTCAAATGTTGTATATGCAACAAAAATGGCCACCTTGCCAAACAATGTTGGTATAATCAATCAAACTATCTGTAAAATCTAGTCCTAGGCTGACTTAGAAAACTTTAGGATTAGGAAGAGACAACAAGAAATAAGAATATAGAGTGGTTCTGAAAACCCAAAAGTCACGTCGACTTCTAATCGACGCACCGTCGATGACTCAGATCAACAGGTGTAATCGACGCATGCGTCGACTACTATCGACGCATACGTCGATAGAAAACCCTATCATACCAAATCAAACCATATCAACGTTCACGTCGAAATTCCACTCGCCGTAACGTCGACTTCATGATAAAGAGCGGCAACATTAGAATATTTTCGGTCACATCCACTGGAGTACCGAAAAAGCCTCGAATTGAGCCCTATCTCGACGTTTCACCTGACTTAACAAGACTCTTCAGAAACCTCCACTACTCTGCATCTTTTATCCTCCGTGCTCCTTTGTCCAGCTGATTCTTCTTGCTCCTCTCTCACTGATCTTCAATGGCTCCAAAAATAAATTCTGGGTTCGACATCGATCTCGAATCCTTCCAAGCAGCAACAGAGAACTATAAAAGCATCATTGCTCTCTTCACTGAAGCAGGACTGAACAAGCTCATCTCCACTAGGTGCAAGCTCCTGGAAACTGAGCTCACTGAGCTCATAACTCATGTTCAGATTTCTGAACAAGGAGAAATCCAAGGAACACTCTATGAGACACTAGTCTCAATCTCAGCAGACCACATTAGGGCCATCTTTGACCTCCCATCAGGTATATCCTAATGTCATCTTCATTTCAATAAAATAGGAAAAGAAAATGAGCCTCTCATGAATGACTCAACTAGTATAAATTATTCCCCTATTAGGTGATGAATCCATTGAACTCACACCTGATGAAGTCAAGCATTTACTTACCACCATGAAATTCTCAAAAGATAGACCAATCCATCTGAAAAAGGTAGACTTTTCTGATGAATATAGGCTGCTGGCTGATATAGTAGGGAAAGTTATACTGTGCAAGATCTCAGCACATGATGCAGTACCAAAACAACAACTGAACATCATGGGGGCCCTTGTGTTGAAGAAGAAGGTAGACTGGGCCACATGGCTACTCAAGATGATAGGCTCTAAATACTCTCACAAAGAGAATGCCTACATGAGAATGATGAGTCAAGTACTGTTCCATTCCTTCCCTGACCTATGTAGGTCAAAAGGAATTCCCATCCCTCCAGGAAAAAGGATGTCCATAGCCCTATTTTCTAAATGGGCCAGGCAAATCCCTAAGCCTGGTTCCATTCCTGAAAGGACTCCATCTCCTCCTATCTCTCCTGCTCATCCTACTCCTCCTCCTCCTTCTCAAACAGTCACATCTTCTGTACCTTCTTCATCCACACAAATACCATCTCAACCACATGCCCAAGTCTCATCAATTCCTCCACCTCCTCCATCAAATATACCTCCTCAAGATGATAGAATCCCCTCTCCACATTCATCATCTCCTCACTCTCCACCATCTGCATCCACTGAGGCTCTACTCACTCAGTGCATCCAATCTGCAGCTCAAAAATTCCAGGCAATGCTAGATGAGCATTGCTCCCAGATTCATTCCTCCATCCTTCACATGCACACCCAAATAGATGGGGTCAGTGCCTCTGTGCAAGATCTAAAGTCATCTCTCTCTTCCTCTAGAGTGACTAGGTCTTTCTCAACCTCCTTGGACAAGAAGGTCAAGAAGGGGGAGAATCTAGATGAAGATCAGCTCTCCAATCCTAAATCTCCTTCTCACAAATCCCTTCCTACCTCAAAAACTGACAGTCTAGCACTGCTCAAAACCCTTGGGAATGAGATAGTACCTGAGCTCCATATTGATGAACAAACAATAGAGATACTCAACATAGCAAGAGATGCTGCAAATCAAATGACACCACTACAGGGGGAAGGAAGCAGAGTAGTGAATGAGGCTGAAAATGAAGCTGGTACAAATCTAGATGGAAATGAACCAGCTGATGTCATTGAGAAAGGAAATGAAGCTGATACTTGAAAAGAAAAAGAGACAGATATTATGTTGGCTGAAGAAGAAGAAATAAAGGAGCTCTATCCCAGGGGGAGCTACCTGCTCAGGGGGAGCTAAATGAACTTCTTACAAGTGGGAAAGAGAAATCCTCCTCTCCTCAAACATTAGTATTCAAGAGAAAAAGAAAGACACCTCCTACCCCACCTGAGTAGTATTTGAAAACATTGCTGATATATCTCATCCTATAGTTGAAAATGAATTGGTATGAAAATGAAATCTGTTTATATGATTCTGGAATATTTGATCTCCTTATCTAAATTTTCACTTTTTTAAAGTGACATACTTCTTATGCTAATACAATTTCTCTCTAAATAGGGTTAAGACAAATAGGGGGAGATTGTTGGGGAAATGATTTCTCTTAACCCCTAGAAATGAGTTAAAGAAAGAGTTTTATGAATGAAAAACAAGACTAAGTAAATATGCGTCGAATAGTATTCGACGCAACATCAAAATATAGTCGACGTTTTCTTCAGGATATGTCGAAGTAACTTTAGGAAGATTTCGACGTATGTGTTGTCGACACTACTCTTATTTCTAGTCGACGCATGTAAAGAAGTCGACGCACCTTAGTCGACGCACCTTCCTTATTCTTCTCTCGACGTCCAGCTAAGATGAATTAGACGCTTACGTCGAATAGTAATCGACGCACGTCGATTTATATGACAGATTTAAAAATGCGCCAGATCTCTTTCCTTCTTTCAGTAGATCTAATTTATATGGAATAATGTTAATATTTTATAGCCGTTCTGAATCATTCTTTCCTTCTATTTGATTCTTGGCTAATCTGATAAAACTCATTATGGATATTATTTGAATTTGGAATGAATTCTTTCTTCTATTGGTATGCTAATTATAGAAACATTTCTATTTTTTCAAATTCTCTGACTGCTAATTAATTATCCTCCTATAGCATTATTTTGAATACACAGAGCTATAAATAAAGAGGAGGTCGGCAGAAAATAAAAATGTTGAGTGATCTACCACATACATTTTTGAAATAGAGGAAAAGTGTTGGGTATTGTATCCACAATAACCTTGATTTGTAGAAAGTCAACTATGAACCAAGATTGAATTGCTTATGTATTTGATATGTTTCTCTAGTTTTGTCTTGCAGGTTCACATTGCTAAGTGTAAACCAATGTCAGGTCACAGTGGGTCAATGAGCACAGTCTCTTACAATGTAATTCCTCATTGCATGAGATATGGTGTTGACTCATATGTGATCTCTCTATTGGGATGCACTTCATGATCAAGACAAAGGAAGCTAAGGTCTTGGAGGTGTAGCTATTCTCAGAGAAAAGTTTAAAGAATTTCTTCTAAGTGTATTTCTCGAGAAACTAAGTGTTTTTCTCGAGAAATATGAAGAGCTCTCGAAAAACCCCTTTGTTTTTCTCGAGAAGTTCTTTTCCGCTTAAGTCTTCGAAGGAAATCCAAATTTCTCGAGAAGCTATCTTTATTTCTCGAGAAGTCTGTAGTGCTCTCGGAAAATCCTTTGATTTTCTCGAGAAGCCTTCTTTGCTGATATTTTCCGAGAAAATCTTTCCTCTCGAGAAGTTGATTCGATTTCTCGAGAAGTTCTTGTTTCTTCCGAAAAGTTTATTTTATCTTATTTCTCGAGAAGATCCATGTTCTCGAGAAATCCTCTTTTCTTTCTCGAGAAGCTCTGAAAGCCGTTTTTCCGAGATCCAGCCGTGATTTCTCGAGAAGTCTTCTTTCTCTCGAGAAATCTGTTTCTCGTTCCTTCAAATCTATTTTTGTCGACTTCTGTTTTCCGTCTGTTTGACGTGTCTCCTTTTCTAGCTTAAGGCTTAAATATTCTATTTAGACCTTCTCCTATAAAAGGCCCTCTCTCTTAAGATTTGAAAGATAATTATTCCTTTCCTAATCTCTCTCCCAATCAAAAAGGACGTGAAAAGCGCCGCTCGCCGTCGCCTATGATTGGAGATCGTTCTTCTCATTGGAGTTGTCGATTTCTTTCAAGAAGGGTTCGATTGATCCATACTCAGGTTCTGCAATCTCTATTGGATCGTTTCGGATTGCCAAAGACAGATTCGAAGGATCGTTGTTCTTCCTCATCGTTCTCAAAAGCCATTCAAGAAGAAGGAAGAAAACGCTTCTGTTATTCAGATCTGGTTTAGTATTGTTCAAACCCTTTTCAATCTATTGTAGGAGTTGTTATCTCCGAGTTGTAGGAGAGGTTGTTCTCCGAGTTGTAGGAGAAGTTTTCTCCGAGTTGTAAGAGAGGTTCTCTCTGAGTTTGTAGGAGTTTGACTCCGAGACTGTAGGGTCGTTCTTGATCCGAGATTTAGTGAAGTAGTCAATTCTAGCGGTGGTGCTAGATTGGCGAGGCCGGCAAGTGGAGTACCCAAGAACGGGGAACCACTATAAATTTCTTGCTTCGTCTGTGATTGTGTTTTGCTTTATCTGTGTTCTTTATCATCAAGATTTTATTTCCGCAAAAGACGCAATTATCACCTATTCACCCCCCTCTAGGTGATTTAGGTAGGCAACTAGATATTTCAATTGGTATCAGAGGGTCGCTGTTCGTTGCTAGGTTAACACCTTGAACAGGATCCATCCTTCTAGTTGTTAGCAAGCCATGGATAGAGTCAAGGAATCCTCTCTGAAATTGCCCATCTGCACTAAGGCCAACTTTCCTATGTGGAAGGAAAGAGTCCATTTTTATATGGAAGCTGCAGATCCCAGAATCTTCCAAGTCGTGGAAGAAGGTCCCCATGTGCTAATGACCGCTTCGTCAACAAATCCTACTGTTCAGATACCTAAGAAAATGATGGATTTGACTAAGGATGAGATAGCTCTTGTTGCTCTTGACAAGAAGGCTAAAAACATAATTGCAAGTGCAGTGGACGATTCCATGTTGCAAAACTTAATTCACTGCAAATCATCCAAAGAGATGTGGACATCCTTAATTGTTCTAATGGAAGGTACTGACGAGGTAAGAGAAGATAGAAGGTCTCTACTTAATCAAGAGTACGAGGCGTTCAAGCAGAATAAGAAGGAGTGCATTGCTGATGCGTACAAAAGATTCTTCAAGATAGTCAATGGTTTGAGTAACTACGACAGGGAGTTCACAAACGGTGAACTAAATGACAAATTCTTGCGTTCCCTAACGAAAGACTGGGATAGCAAAATTGTTGCTATTAGAGAGTTTGGAAAGCTGCCAAGTCTAGAACCTCAAAATCTGTTCGGGAAGCTGTTATCTCATGAATTACAAATGAACATCCGAAAGTCTGAAGAGGATGTAAATCGAGCTTCAAGCAAAGAAAGAACCTTAGCTTTGAAGGCAGAGAATTCAAAGAAGAGCAAAGCAGTGATACCGATCAAAGAAAAGGAATCTGATATTGAAGAAGAATCGGAAGCCAGCTCCTCCTGTTCCGAACTGTCTGATGGGGAGTTCTCTTTAATCTCCCGTCAGTTTAAGAAACTGCTGAACAAGCGGAGGCACATGAACAACAAGCCGTCTTCCTCGGATCATAAATATTCTCGTCGTGATGGCGAATATCACAGGAAGGGCTCAAGCAATAATGACAGGTATAAATCCAAACAGAACAAACATATTTCTTCTGACATTATTTGCTACTGTTGTAATAAGTCAGGGCACATGATTGCTGAGTGTCCCTATAAGAAGAAAGAAGGTGGAAGAAAAGAAGACAAGAAATCCACTCATGGAAAGAAGAAATCAGATAGAAGCTTCGTCGCTAAGAAAACCAAAACTCTGAGCGACAGTGACTCCGATGAGTCAAGTGATGAAGAAGAAGCTTACTTCGGTCTGATGGCTATGTCTGATGATGAAGAAGCACCCCCGTACACCGGAAAGGTAAATTATCACACTATCCTATCTGATTCTGATTATGCTTCGGCTGAACAAAAGGATAACCTCTCAGACGATGAATCTGAGCTCATGTCTCAATATACCAAAATGCTCCAAAGCTTTGACAAGTGCCGAAAGGTTGTCAAAACTCAGGGTAAGGAGATCATGGCTCTCAAGGAGGTGGAATCTAACTTGAGAAAAGAAGTTGAAGAACTTTCTTCTCTCAAAGAGGAAGTCCAAGCCTTGAAAGACAAGATCAAAAGCTCGGAAGAGACTCTTGCCTTGAGAGACAATTCGATAAAAGTCTTGGAAGAACAGCTTGCGGCTGAAAAGAAGTTGGTTGAAACATTCTCTCAACCTAAAACTGTTCTGCCGATTATTGGTACTTTTACCACTAACGCTAAAGGAAGCGGTATAGGAAATGAAGCTAGCACTAGCAATTCTTCAAAAAATACAATTGCTAAGAAGAATGGTCTGGTTGCTAAGAAAGCTACTACCAAAGAAAAAGGGAAAGCTCATCAAGAGCCTGTAGCATTCAATAGAGTCATATTTCCTACGAATGCTTATGATTTGGAGAGTTCCTATGGTCATTTCACACGACCAATTCCTTTTTCATCTGTGAATGATCATAAGGAATGGGCTCCTCCCCGAAACTTTGGTGATAGTGCTTTTCAAGCACCCTATCAAGAGATTAATCGGAAAGGGTACGGTCCATTTGTTCATGGTCCGAGTGCTAAGAAAGCACCAAAAGTGAATGCTGTTGCACCAAAGCCGAAAAAGACAATACCACCTTGTGTGTGTTGCCCCCATGAGGCATCCTCATCAAAAAGGGCTGCTCCTGCAAGAGCTAACGTTCAAAAAGTTAAGCAGGAGAGTGTAAAGAGAAGGTACAACCGATTCGACTGTTGGTGCTGCGGTAAAATTGGTCACTTTGCCGTTGATTGTTGGTTTAATACAACGTATACTAGGAGACCACAAGTGAACATTGCAAGGCAGACCACTCGCAATGTTAACATTCATCGTGGTGCTCAACTGACACGGGACCAAGGACCCAAATCTGTTTGGGCTCCTAAGGCGAAATGATTTGTTTTTGCAGGTATGTCCAAAGGCCAGTAAAAATCCTATCTGGTACTTGGACAGTGGATGCTCTCGGCATATGACCGGGACAAGAAGCCTTTTGCAAAACTTCATTCCAGTTGCAAACGGTCCAAAAGTTAGTTTTGGCGGTTCAGACAGAGGAATAACTAAAGGCTATGGTATGATTTCTAATGGAAATGTATCTTTTTCCGATGTGGCTTATGTGGAAGGATTAGAACATAATCTGATAAGTATAAGCCAACTCTGTGATAAATGATACATAGTCGATTTTCGTAAAGATAAGTGTCTGATAAAGTCGGCAGAGAATTCTGAAACGATTTTATCAGGGACTCGCTGTAAGAATATCTTTTGCTTAAACTTTCTTTGTTTATCTTCTTCTACACCAGTGTGTCTATTAGCCAAAGATAGTGCATCTCTTGTCGATCAATGGCACAAGAGACTAGCACATATAAATTTTAAAACTATTAATAAACTATTTTCGCAAAACTTAGTGCGCAATGCGCCAAATGTTAAGTGCGTTAAAGATAGACCTTGTCATGCATGCATAAAAGGCAAGCAAACAAGAGCTACCTTCAAGAGCATTATTGGCAAAGATTCTAACAGGTGTTTATACCTGCTTCATATGGACTTGTTTGGTCCGTTGCAAATTAGAAGCTTAGGAGGTAAGTCTTATACATTGGTTATTGTGGATGATTACACACGTTTTGCATGGGTATACTTTCTAAAACACAAGTCAGATACTTTCGACATTTTCACAAGCTTTGTTAAGCAAACCCAGAATGAATTTAACTGTTCAGTGGTCAAAATCAGAAGTGATCACGGAACAGAATTTGAATCTGGAGCAATGACAGACTTTTGTGAAAACCTTGGTATCTTTCATGAGTTTTCCTCTCCCCGGACTCCACAACAAAATGGAGTAGCCGAGAGAAAGAACAGAACACTCATTGAGGCTTGCAGAACTATGTTGAGTGATTCGTCTTTACCAGAATATTTCTGGGCTGAAGCTGTCAACACTGCTTGCCACGTGCAAAACAGAGCACTCATAAATAAGAACCATGAAAAGACTCCTTATGAACTTTTAAAGGGCAAGAAACCAACCATTTCTTATTTCAGAATTTTTGGCAGTAAGTGCTTTGTACTTAACAATGGAAAGCATTACAAGACTAAGTTTAGCGAAATGAGCTTTGAAGGTATTTTCGTAGGCTATAGCAGCCATAGTAAAGCTTATCGTATTTTTAATAAGAAAACTCTGGTTGTAGAAGAGTCTATTAATGTTGTATTTGATGAGACGAGCATGCTTCAAAGCAGCTCTTCTAGTTCTTCTATTGAAGTTGCAGGTTCAAAGTTGCAAGACACACTCTTGCATAAGCCAGTTAAAGACGACGCTCAAACCTTCGTCAAAATCTCTCCTCTAACCTTAGCTGAAGAGGAAGATCACCTTGATGAAGAGCCAACTCCAGTGGAAGAATTTGTTCCAGTTGAAGAAGAAGTAGTTCCCGTTGTTCCAAGCGATGCGAGGAATCTTGAATTCAGACACATGAGGGATCACCCTATTAATCAAATCATAGGAGATCCTCATGAAGGGATTAGAACTAGAAGAGGTACTACTAACGAAAATTTGCACTTGAGTTTTCTTTCACAGGTAGAACCAAAGAAATTTCAAGAAGCAAATGAAGACCCACACTGGATTATTGCAATGGAAGAAGAATTAAACCAATTCAAGCGTTGCAAAGTCTGGACACTTGTTCCAAAGCCTAAGGATAAGAACGTAATTGGAACAAAGTGGGTGTACAGAAACAAGTTGGATGAAGATGGAACAATCATCAAGAATAAAGCAAGACTTGTAGCTAAAGGCTACAGACAAGAAGAAGGAATCGACTTCGATCAGACATATGCACCGGTAGCAAGGCTCGAAGCGATCAGACTCTTTCTTGCTTATGCTGCTTTCAAGGGTTTCACCGTATATCAAATGGATGTCAAGTCCGCTTTCCTAAACGGAGACATTAAAGAGGAAGTATACGTTGAACAACCCCCAGGTTTTGTTAATCCTGATCATCCCAATCATATTTATTTATTACAAAAAGCTTTATATGGCTTAAAACAAGCTCCTCGAGCTTGGTATGAGACGCTGTCTAACTTCCTTCTTGAGAACAAGTTCACAAGAGGAAAGATAGATAAGACATTATTTCTTAGGGAAGTAAAAGGCAAGATTTTACTAGTGCAAATCTATGTTGATGACATTATTTTTGGCTCAACCGATGACAACCTTTGCAAGAAGTTTTCAAAACTTATGCAAGGGAAGTTTGAAATGAGCAGTATGGGTGAGCTGAAGTATTTCTTAGGACTTCAAGTGAAACAATCTGAAGATGGAATTTTCATCTCTCAGACGAAGTTCACCAAGGAGTTAATTAAGAAATTCGGAATGGAGAGTGCAACCTCCATGAGGACTCCAATGAGCTCAGCTATGTCTCTGAACAAGGACGAGAAAGGGAAACCTTTTGATGAAACTAAATACAGAAGCATAATTGGCTCTTTGCTCTACCTTACTGCCAGTAGACCTGACATAATGTTTTCTACATGTGTATGTGCTAGATATCAGGTGAACTCTAAGGAATCTCATTACACTGCTGCAAAGCGAATCTTGAGATACCTTAAAGGCACACCAAATCTTGGCTTATGGTACCCAAGAAGTAATGATAGCGATCTAATAGGCTATTCAGATGCAGATTTTGCAGGTAGCAGAGACGACAGGAAAAGCACTTCCGGAACATGCCAATTTCTCGGAAGAAGACTTATTTCCTGGAGTAGCAAGAAGCAGAATTGTGTTGCAATTTCAACCGCCGAGTCAGAATATATTTCTGCAGGCAGTTGTTGCGCACAACTTCTATGGATAAGGAATCAACTTCAAGACTAAAATATGAAGATCAAGAATATTCCAATGTTTTGCGACTCTTCCAGTGCAATTGCTATCACAAATAATCCAGTCTCTCACAGTCGGACAAAGCACATCGAGCTACGATATCACTTTATCCGGGAGCATGTGGAGAAAGGTGACATCAATCTGAGTTATGTCCCCACGGATAAGCAAGTTGCAGATATATTCACGAAGCCGCTGGATGAGACTAAGTTCTCTTTCTTCAAGACGGAACTTGGAATGCTCAACTTGGAGTAATGCTTAAAGCAAGAAGAAAAATGAAGTTTCTAAAAGTTATATATCTATGGAAAGCAGGAATCTGTCCTTCAGAAAGAAAGAGGTAGAAAATTTCTAAGTCTTAACAGGATTTCTCGAGAAATGACATAGACTTTTTCGAGAAATGAAAGACTTCTCGCAAAATGTACCTGCACTTCTCGAGAAATGGGTTATCCCTCGAGAAATGCTTTTTCAAAGTCAGAAAATCAGAATTCTGGGATCTCTCGAGAAATCAAGATACTTCTCGCGAAATTAGAATAGTTCTCGCGAAATCAGTATATCTCTCGAGAAATTGCGTTCAATTTTCAGAATTCTAGTCTTTATTTTTCCGAGATACGAAAGGTCAGGTATGCGCGTTTTTTATTTTCTTTATCTATAAATAAATCTCAAATAATTGTCACATCAAACCAAACTATAAATAGACAATCGAAACAAATTAATTTTCACGCGAGTTTCTTCTTCTTCTTCTCAGAAAAGCCGACGCTTCATCTTCCTCTCACGCAAAATCCAGTCGACTGTCTCACGATTTCTTTCTCTCTCGCTTTCGTTTCTTCAAATCCAATCGATCATGGGGCCGCATTCCAAGTCCAAGGTCGGTGTGGGAAGCGAGCTAGTGCGAGAAGGGCTTGTTTCAATTTCAGATGATTTCAAGAACGTGTTCTGCATGCTCGAAGGCGCTGGTCTGTCTTTTCTGGCCGAGACCCCTTGCAAAATCCTTTTTACAGAGGTAGAGGAGTTCTTCTCCAATGCTACAGTAAATAAGAGTGGTCGGAAATTGAAATCCTCTATTGGTTCTCAAAAAATTAAAATGACTCCTAAGTCAATTTCCAAATTTCTGAAGTTGCCCCTAGTAGCACAAGAGGACATCCTTGATGATGATGATTGGGTCAAGGCAGTGACTTTTGTAGGTTTAAAAACAGCTAAGACACTACGGAGACAGTAAATGAATGATGTTGGAAAACTTCTAGTGGACATTATTTCCAAGGTAATACTGGGAAATACTGGAAGTCTGGGTTATGTGTCAGTGGATGTATTCAGCTTCGTCACTTCAGTCATCTGTGGAAAGAGGTGTAGTTGGGCAGATGTTGTGTTTACACAGATCAAGGAGAGCATCTCTAGTCCAAACGATGCAAGGATTATTTCTCTTTATTTGAATCAATTTGACTCTCAAGTCTTTGATATGTCCAAAGGGACTATCATTCATCATTTAAAGAAGTTGGATGTGTTCACTCTAAAAAGGTGGAACATCAGGATAACCAAGCCTTCAGAAGGTGGTCATTCCCAGGGGGAGCCTTCTGGTCAGCAGGATGTGCATTCAGCTCCTCCTCCAGATTCTTCAGCACAGCATCTAGCTCCTCCATCTCCAAGTCATCTTCCATCTCCAGGTCAGCAGCATGTCCCTCCAGCAGCAGATTTAGTTCCTCCTCTTTCATCAGATAATATTCCATCAGATCAGGTTCCTCCAGGATCAGAGATTCCTCCTCCTGATGTGGTATTATCCCCTATCTTAAATAATGTGGCTTCTTCTCCTCCTCCTCCTCCTCATGTTGTTGCACAAGACACTGTTGATGCTAACATAGCAGATGTTCTTCTTGACATTCAGAACACTGTAGTTGATGATGAGCAGAACTCCAGTGATCACCATGCAGGTTCAGGTGCAGATTTTGAATTCCATCATGATGATGATGATGTTTCTATTCACAATAT
The DNA here is from genome assembly GCA_033032865.1 of Dactylorhiza incarnata. NCBI lineage: Eukaryota > Viridiplantae > Streptophyta > Magnoliopsida > Asparagales > Orchidaceae > Dactylorhiza > Dactylorhiza incarnata. The sequence continues at coordinate 1,427,607 of JAWHQI010000107.1, read as the reverse complement.
TCCTTCTCCCCCAGCAAATACTGAGGGGGAGCAAGAGTCCTATATGGAAATGAATGCAGAAGTACAGGAACAGCCTGTAGTTCAAGTAGATGAGACTGTGAATCTGTCTTTTCTTCCAGAGAAAAGTACAGTTGTTCTTGAAGATATTCCTGAACCAGTCCAGCCAGCCCCTTTTCCTAGTCCTCTCTTTTCTGAATCTAGCTTGATTGGTCAAATTGAAATGTTACTCCAAAGGCAGAGTGCCAAGATAGATTTATCTTTCAAGGAAGTGCATGCCAGGATAACAGATATAGAGAAAGCTATGGATAGAAAGCTGAAAGCCTTCCAAGTTAGTTCAGAAGAACTCAAGAGGATTGTCATTCAGGGTGGCAAAGCTATTGATCACACCATTGAGGGTGTTGGTAAAGTGTTAGAGCAGATTATTGAGGTCAGAAAGACTCAAGAATCTATGTATATCAAGGCTGATGAACACTGCTTCAAAATTGTTGATGAAGTAGGGTTGTTTAAAGAATCTGTTCTCCAAACTCTTCCTGTAGAAGTCAGAAAGGGGGAGGACAAGTTGATAGGTTCTATTGATGAGAATTTGTTTGCATTTCATAATCATATGAGTGAGAAGTTTGATCAACTGTCTCAAGGAGTCCAGAAGCAGGTAGCTGATGTCAAAGATTTCACTCAAAGATCTACCACTTGGCTTTACAGTGAGATCTTTCCAGATTTGGGCACTGACCCTGCTGTTCCCCCTCCTCAGCATGAGGCTCCTCAGTTCTCTCCAAGACAAGATGTGTCTTCTGATGTAGAAGTTGCTTCTTCTAAGCAAGGTTCAAGAAAAAGAAAATATGGTGAAGGACCTTCTGCTAAGAGATCAGTTCCTGAATCTAGTTCAGCAGGCTCTGGCAAAGCTGCTGCTACTGATCCTGTGAATTATCCAGAGATTTGGAGTCCTATTTCAAAGGCTATTATTCTTGATTCACTCAGATTAGTTGAAGAAGGTGGAATGCAAGTTCAAGACTATTTCAGCAATTCTGAATGGAAACTTTTTCAAACCAGCAAGACCAAAAGGAGATTACATTACAGGACATATAAGTACAATGATCCTACAGCACCTCCAGCTCCTCCAAAGTACCATCCTAAACCTTTTGCATACTTCAAAAGACAGGAACAGAAAAGAAGAGACAATGCCAGAGGTTGAAGATCATCAAATTCTATTGTCATATGCTTATGTGAATATTAAATCATAAGACAATCTGAAATCTATATATAGTTTTGATTTTGATGTGATAATTATCTTTCTTTTATAGATTTAGTTTTTGATGTTCTTTCCTATCTGTCTCTATTTAATTCCTTGTATATCATGTTGTGTATTATTTTGTTGTAATTCATCTTGGTAGGTAGGGTTCTGACTTCTACAAATAGGGGGAGATTGTTGGGTATTGTATCCACAATAACCTTGATTTGTAGAAAGTCAACTATGAACCAAGATTGAATTGCTTATGTATTTGATATGTTTCTCTAGTTTTGTCTTGCAGGTTCACATTGCTAAGTGTAAACCAATGTCAGGTCACAGTGGGTCAATGAGCACAGTCTCTTACAATGTAATTCCTCATTGTATGAGATATGGTGTTGACTCATATGTGATCTCTCTATTGGGATGCACTTCATGATCAAGACAAAGGAAGCTAAGGTCTTGGAGGTGTAGCTATTCTCAGAGAAAAGTTTAAAGAATTTCTTCTAAGTGTATTTCTCGAGAAACTAAGTGTTTTTCTCGAGAAATATGAAGAGCTCTCGAAAAACCCCTTTGTTTTTCTCGAGAAGTTCTTTTCAGCTTAAGTCTTCGAAGGAAATCCAAATTTCTCGAGAAGCTATCTTTATTTCTCGAGAAGTCTGTAGTGCTCTCGGAAAATCCTTTGATTTTCTCGAGAAGCCTTCTTTGCTGATATTTTCCGAGAAAATCTTTCCTCTCGAGAAGTTGATTCGATTTCTCGAGAAGTTCTTGTTTCTTCCGAAAAGTTTATTTTATCTTATTTCTCGAGAAGATCCATGTTCTCGAGAAATCCTCTTTTCTTTCTCGAGAAGCTCTGAAAGCCGTTTTTTCCGAGATCCAGCCGTGATTTCTCGAGAAGTCTTCTTTCTCTCGAGAAATCTGTTTCTCGTTCCTTCAAATCTATTTTTGCCGACTTCTGTTTTCCGTCTGTTTGACGTGTCTCCTTTTCTAGCTTAAGGCTTAAATATTATATTTAGACCTTCTCCTATAAAAGGCCCTCTCTCTTAAGATTTGAAAGATAATTATTCCTTTCCTAATCTCTCTCCCAATCAAAAAGGACGTGAAAAGCGCCGCTCGCCGTCGCCTACGATTGGAGATCGTTCTTCTCATTGGAGTTGTCGATTTCTTTCAAGAAGGGTTCGATTGATCCATACTCAGGTTCTGCAATCTCTATTGGATCGTTTCGGATTTCCAAAGACAGATTCGAAGGATCGTTGTTCTTCCTCATCGTTCTCAAAAGCCATTCAAGAAGAAGGAAGAAAACGCTTCTGTTATTCAGATCTGGTTTAGTATTGTTCAAACCCTTTTCAATCTATTGTAGGAGTTGTTATCTCCGAGTTGTAGGAGAGGTTGTTCTCCGAGTTGTAGGAGAAGTTTTCTCCGAGTTGTAAGAGAGGTTCACTCTGAGTTTGTAGGAGTTTGACTCCGAGACTGTAGGGTCGTTCTTGATCCGAGATTTAGTGAAGTAGTCAATTCTAGCGGTGGTGCTAGATTGGCGAGGCCGGCAAGTGGAGTACCCAAGAACGGGGAACCACTATAAATTTCTTGCTTCGTCTGTGATTGTGTTTTGCTTTATCTGTGTTCTTTATCATCAAGATTTTATTTCCGCAAAAGACGCAATTATCACCTATTCACCCCCCTCTAGGTGATTTAGGTAGGCAACTAGATATTTCAAAAAGCTCCCAAGAGAAAAGAGAGAAATTGAGAAAAAGCTCTGCAGCAATATTCAACCATTTCTCCTTCTGCTTCTGAAATCTCACTGCTGCAAAATCTGATTGCTCTCACTAAAAGAGAGAAAGGCTACAAATCTTCTTCTCTCTATAGAAGAAAGATTTAATTCACTTCTTGTGCTTCCAATCTTCTTGCTAGGAAGAAGATTCATTATTGTTTCTTTCTTTCTTTCTTTCTTACTTATAACATTGTAAAAGAGTTTTTAGAATCTCTCTTCAAAAAATTCAGTGTACTGGTTCTAAGAGTCTCCTTGTCAAAAGACTCAGTTGGTTCTAAGAGTCTCCTTGTCAAAAGACTCAGGGTGGTTCTAAGAGTCTGCTTATCAAAAGACTCAGTGCAAGATAGTGAATTCCTACCAAGGGGGTAGAAGAGTGGACAACCCAAAGTTTGGGGAACCACTATATTTTCTTGTGTTGTGCTGTGATTTTCTCTCTTGCATTTACTTGAATTACTTGTCTAATTCTTGTTGGTGTGTGGGAAGATCTAATCTGTGATCATACACATATATATATATATATTAACTAAGCACAAAATATTTTAAATCTCTATTCACCCCCCCCTCTAGAGAATTCTAGTGAGGTTAACTGTGCACTTTCAAGTGGCCTTCGTCAAACCGCCCGGCTTGGGGGCGGTTTTCCTCAAACCGCCCGTAGGGGCGGCCTTCGTCAAACCGCCCGTAGGGGCGGCCTTCATCAAACCGCCAGGCTTGGGGCGGTTTTCCTCAAACCACCCATAGGGGCGGCCTTCGTCAAACCGGCGGGGGTAGCGGTCTCCTCCTTCAAGTCGCCAAGATGGCGACCTCCATCTTCAGACCGCGCGGGTAGAACTTCAGTCACCGGCTCACCGGAGGTGACGACATCGAACCAGAGACTATAAATAGGACCCTCGACCATGAACAAAGCACATGCTAGTTGGGGGTCAAAACCGGCGGCTAGAAACAACCAGACCACGCCTAGCCGCGACCTGTCCGGGCGACCTGTCCGGGCGACCTGTCCGGGCGACCTGTCCGGGCGACCTGTCCGGGAGACCTGTCCGGGCGACCTCAGCGACCTGTCCGGCCGACCTGTCCGGGGGACCTGTCCGGGGGACCTGTCCGGGCGACCTGTCCGGGCGACCTGTCCAGGCGACCTGTCCGAGCGACCTCAGCGACCTGTCCGGGCGACCTCGGCAAACAGCCCGCGCAGCTTACTCTTTTCTTACCCGCAACTCTCTTGTATTCATTCAATTTTCCATGTACTAAACACAATGAGCTGTAATACAGATTATTAAATAAAGGGAAAGCCCGTCACAGAAGTGGCATTTGCCGCGGCGGGCGAAGTCTGGTCTCGCCACAAGCTAGCGGCCCTCTCTTCTTCTCTCTCAGCTCTTCATTTGAGACTCAAGTAACCAGCTGCTCGACCACTACCCCCTCTCTTTCCTCTGGGATTGAGCATCGAGGGCGTGGGGAAAATTTTGGATTCAACAGAAACACGCGACCTTCAGATAGCGAGTGGTTGATGAACAACAGTTGCGATGAAGACGCGAGATTTGGCCTAAAATACATTCAATTTTAAAACGGCCATAACTTTTGATCCGGGTGTCGGAATTCAAAAATTCAAAGCCCGACGGGACCGTCTTGAGCCGAACTATCCAAAAATTGAATGGGATTTCCCATTCAAGCACTTTTTAGCCCTCAAATTGCAAAAAACCGGCTCCGTTTGAAAGTTATTTCAGTTTTTCTCTTTCGGCAATGCTTGTTTTCATGGATCATCCGTCAGAAGGCCTCGAGCATCCTTCCAATCATCCTGAAGTTCATGTTCAAAGTAGCAACATAAACCCCCTATTAGCAAAGATCGCCACCTCGAAAGACAAGTGGATTCTCAACTTAATACTTCAGTAGCTATTAATGACAAACCTTCTAGCGAGCATCTAGAACATTTGTTACAACCTGACACAACAGAACTCTCTATTCCTCATCATGAGTCTCATAAGGTTAGTATGGGTGATCCCCCTTACCTAGTTGATAGACTAATAGTTCCTGCAGGAGAAGAACAAGAGCCTTCCCCATTATCATACAAAATTCGTTGGGAAGTAGTTCCAAATGATTTCAAAGAGCCTCGTCTACCAGTCTATTCTGGAATGAGTGATCCGGTTTTTCATCTGCAAGCCTTTGAGGCGGCTACTTCACTAAGAATTCTATCAGATTGTATCAAGTGTAAACTTCTCATCATGACCTTTGACGGTCAAGTTCTAGATTGGTTCTACCATTTACCACCTCAATCGATCAATTGCTTCGGGGATCTTCGAAGAGAATTTTACTTAAGGTTCAGTACTTTAAGGAAACGTAAGAGAGGTCTACCAGCACTTTTTCAGATCAATCAAATGGACAACGAATCTACCGCTCACTTCATCGATCACTTTCAAAAAGAAATCCTTGATGTTGTTAATGCTGATCAAAGTCTCTACAAACATGCCTTAATTAATGGTCTCCAAGAAGGTCCTCTTAAGTTTGAGGTCACCATGAAAGAGCCAGAATCTTATGCTCATCTTATTGAAATAGCAAATCAGTTCATTAAGGGTGAGGATGCGAACCCCGATTATTTTGCTTCTTTAATTCAGAGGCCTCAACAACAGAAGGATTATTCTTCTCATGATCATCTTCCTATCAATCATCGTGGCTATTTGTTAGAATATGAACAAGGTCCCAACTTATCATCTAAACGTGAAGTATGCTATGATTATGAGCATCTATCTGCTTCTCCAAGTATCCTGCACCTAAATCAATCAGAGCTATGTTTTGTCAACCCTCATATCTCAACTCAGGCCTATGATTACAAGTCATGTAATTCTCCTCGCCCGTATAAGCAAGATAAGCTCCGAAAAAGGTATACAAGTTTAACTATCTCTATGAAAGAAGTTCTTCAGATTATCCAGCATGAACCTGGTCTTACAAGACCTTCTCTCATGCGACCTGATCATAGGAATTGTCACAAAGACTTGTTTTGTCAATACCACATGTGTGTGGGTCATGATACAGAAAGGTTCGTGCTCTACATAAGCTTGTAGAGAAATTACTAAAAGAAGGCAAACTGCGGGAATATGTTGCTTAAGAATATTATTGTAAAATCTTTTCTAGCAATATCGGTTATTCACTCGATGCTAGATCTACTTTCATTGGCAGAAAGGTTTGTCTTAAAGCTCGTCTTAAAACCCTTTCAGCTATGTTTGCATTGGCTCTTTCCTTCAAATGCGTACATAGTTAAATATGGCTTGTGAATGTTGTGGCAATCAAACCCATCTCCTTGATGGTCGCCCAAATCTTTAAAGGCAATCAAACCCATCCCTTGATGGTCGCCAAAATCTAAAAAGACAATCAAACCCATCCCTTGATGGTCGCCAAAATCTAAAAAGGCAATCAAAACCATCCCTTGGTGGTCGCCAAAATCTAAAAAGGCAATCAAACCCATCCCTTGATGGTCGCCAAAATCTAAAAAGGCAATCAAACCCATCCCTTGATGGTCGCCAAAATCTAAAAAGGCAATCAAACCCATCCCTTGATGGTCGCCATAATCCTTAAAGGCAATCAAACCCATCTTTCGATGGTCGCCCAAATCTTTAAAAGCAATCGAACTCATCTTTTGATGGTCGCCCCATTACCGTTTCATCTTTATATCCACATTATAGTGGTTGCTCCAATTGAGCATTACTGCTTCTTTTGCATATGATACAGATTCTATGCTAGCTTCTTGCTTACAAATGAGGTGAATATCACCATATTGTATCAAGACATCCAAAAACTTCTTTTCTATAGATGTTTATATGAAAAGATGAATAGGTGTTCGCGAGGTCTCTTCAGGTACTCGCGTTATAGATTCTTTTACCTGCTTTTAAGTTCTCTTTTGCAGAGATTAGCAGGTGTTCGCGAGTTCTCTTCAGGTACTCACGTTATGTTTAATACCTGCTTTGAATTCTCTTTTGCAGAGATTAGCAGGTGTTCGCGAGTTCTCTTCAGGTACTCGCATTATGTTTTATACCTGCTTTGAATTCTCTTTTGCAGAGATTAGCAGGTGTTCGCGAGGTCTCTTCAGGTACTCGCGTTATAGATTCTTTTACCTGCTTTTAAGTTCTCTTTTGCAGAGATTAGCAGGTGTTTGCGAGGTCTCTTCAGGTACTCGCGTTATACTTTATACCTGCTTTGAATTCTCTTTTGCAGAGATTAGCAGGTGTTCGCGAGGTCTCTTCAGGTACTCGCGTTATAGATTCTTTTACCTGCTTTTAAGTTCTCTTTTGCAGAGATTAGCAGGTGTTCGTGAGGTCTCTTCAGGTACTCGCGTTATAGATTCTTTTACCTGCTTTTAAGTTCTCTTTTGCAGAGAATAGCAGGTGTTCGCGAGTTCTCTTCAGGTACTCGCGTTATGTTTTATACCTGCTTTGATTTCTCTTTTGCAGAGATTAGCAGGTGTTCGCGAGGTCTCTTCAGGTACCCGCGTTATAGATTCTTTTACCTGCTTTTAAGTTCTCTTTTGTAGAGATTAGCAGGTGTTCGCGAGTTCTCTTCAGGTACTCACGTTATGTTTTTATACCTGCTTTGAATTCTCTTTTGCAGAGATTAGCAGGTGTTTGCGAGTTCTCTTCAGGTACTCGCGTTGTAGTTTGTTTTACACCTGTTTTAAGTTCTCCTGTGTAGAGATTAGCAGGTGTTCGTGAGTTCTCTTCAGGTACTCGCATTGTAGTTTGTTTTATACCTGTTTTAAGTTCCCTTTCGAGATTGACAGGTGTTCGCGAGTTCTCTTCAGGTACTCGCATTGTAGTTTGTTTTATACATGTTTTAAGTTCTCTTTCGAGATAGATAGGTGTTCGCGAGTTCTCTTCAGGTACTCGAGTTGTAGTTTGCTTTACATCTATTTTAAGTTCTCCTGTGCAGAGATTGACAGGTGTTCGTGAGTTCTCTTCAGGTACTCGCGTTGTAGTTTGTTTTATACCTGTTTTAAGTTTTCTTGTGCAGAGATTGACAGGTGTTCGTGAGTTCTTTTTAGGTACTCGCGTTATGTTTATACCTGCTTTGAGTTCTCTTTTGCAGAGATTAGCAGGTGTTCGCGAGTTCTTTTCAGGTACTCACGTTATGTTTTATACCTGCTTTATGTTCTATTTTTACAGCGATTAGCAGGTATTCGCGGGTTCCCTTTAGGTACTCGCATTATATTTTACACATGTTTTAAGTTCTCTTGTGCAGAGATTAGCAGGTATTCGCGAGTTCTCTTTAGGTAATCGCGTTGTAGTTTGCTTTGTACCTATTTTAAGTTCTCTTTTGAGATTAGAAGGTGTTCGCGAGTTCTCTTCGGGTACTCGCATTGCAGTTTGTTTTATACCTGTTTTAAGTTCTCTTATGCAGAGATTAGCAGGTGTTCGCGAGTTCTCTTCAGGTACTCGCGTTGCAGTTTGTTTTATACCTATTTTAAGTTCTCTTATGCATAGATTAGCAGGTGCTCGCGAGTTCTCTTCAGGTACTCACGTTGCAGTTTGTTTTATACCTGTTTTAAGTTCTCTTATGCAGAGATTAGCAGGTGTTCGCGAGTTCTCTTCAGGTACTCGCGTTGTAGTTTATTTTATACATGCTTTAAGTTCTGTTTTTGCAGAGATTAGCAGGTATTCGCGAGTTCTCTTCAGTTACTCGTGTTATATATTGTTTTATACCTGCTTTGAGTTCTCTTTTGCAGAGATTAGCAGGTGTTCGCGAGTTCTTTTCAGGTACTCGCGTTATGTTTTATACCTGCTTTGAGTTCTCTTTTGTAGAGATTAGCAGGTGTTCGCGAGTTCTCTTCAGGTACTCGCGTTATGTTTTATACCTTCTTTGAGTTCTCTTTTGCAGAGATTAGCAGGTATTCGCGAGGTCTCTTCAGGTACTCGCGTTATATTTTATACCTGCTTTGAGTTCTCTTTTGCAGAGATTAGCAGGTGTTCGCTAGTTCTCTTCAGTTACTCGCGTTATGTTTTATACCTGCTTTGAGTTCTCTTTTGCAGAGATTAGCAGGTGTTCGCGAGTTCTCTTCAGTACTCGCGTTATGTTTTATACCTGCTTTGAGTTCTCTTTTGCAGAGATTAGCAGGTGTTCGCGAGTTCTCTTCAGGTACTCGCATTGTTGTTTGTTTTACACCTGTTTTAAGTTCTCCTGTGCAGAGATTAGCAGGTGTTCGCAGGTGTTCGCTAGTTCTCTTCAGGTACTCGCGTTGTTGTTTGTTTTACACATGTTTTAAGTTCTCATGTGTAGAGATTAGCAGGTGTTCGCGAGTTCTCTTCAGGTACTCGCAATGTAGTTTGTTTTATACATGTTTTAAGTTCTCTTGTGCAGAGATTGACAGGTGTTCGCGAGTTCTTTTCAGGTACTCGCGTTGTAGTTTGCTTTACACCTGTTTTGAGTTCTCTTTTGCAGAGGTTAGCAGGTATTCGCGAGTTCTCTTCAGGTACTTGCGTTATAGTTTCACTCAAACCTGCTTTGAGTTCTCTTTTGTAGAGGTTAGCAGGTATCCGCGAGTTCTCTTCAGGTAGTCATATTATAGTTTCTCTTATACCTGCTTTGAGATCTCTTTTGCAGAGAGGTTAGCAGGTACTCGCGTTATAGTTTTACCTGCTTTGAGATCTCTTTTGCAGAGAGGTTAGCAGGTACTCGGGTTATAGTTTCTCTTATACCTACAATGAGATCTCTTTTGCAGAGTGGTTAGCAGGTACTCGCGTTATAGTTCCTCTTATACCTGCTTTAAGTTCTCTTTTGCATAGGTTAGCAGGTATTCACGAGTTCTCCTCAGGTACTCGTGTTATTGTTTCACTTATACGTGCTTTGAGTTCTCTTTTGCAGAGGTTAGCAGGTATTCGTGAGTTCTCTTTAGGTACTCGCGTTATGGTTTCTCTTATACCTGCTTTGAGTTCTATTTTGTAGTGTTTAGCAGGTATTCGCGAGTTCTCTTCAGGTACTCGCGTTATAGTTTCACTTATACCTGCTTTGAGTTCTCTTTTGCAGATGTTAGCAGGTATTCGCGAGTTCTCTTCAGGTACTCGCGTTATAGTTTCTCTTATACCTGCTTTGAGTTCTCTTTTGCAGAGGTTAGCAGGTATTCGCGAGTTCTCTTCAGGTACTCGCGCCACGTTCTTTCTTTACTTATCGAGTTCTCCTCAGAGACTAGTAGATGATTACTAGTCTACCTCAGAGGACAAAATGAGCCGATGTTCGCAAGTTCCCTTCAGGTACTTGTGATTTGTGTTTTATACTTGCTATGGATTTTCTCCCTCACAGGAGAAAGAATAAGCATTCGCTAGTTCCTTTGTGGAGAGGCATCAGGTACTTGTTCCCTCTCTCTTCTTTCCCACACTTTTGATAGTTTATCAGTAGCGGATCACGATTTTTGTGGGTCAATACCTACTTTTTCGAAGTTTCATGGAAAATTGAAAAAGTGCGGGGATTATGTTGACCCAAAAATCGGCGATCCTTTCCTAGGAGATTTTTCCTGCCTTTCTCTTACAGGTTACTCGGTTAAGAAGATTCAACTCGCCCAGCTTGGAGGCAGTTTTCCTCAAACCGCCCGTTGAGGCGGCCTTCGTCAGACCGCCCAGCTTGGGAGCGGTTTTCCTCAAGCCGCCCGTAGGCGCGGCCTTCGTCAAACCGCCCGGCTTGGGGGCGGTTTTCTTCAAACCGCCCGTAGGGGCGGCCTTCGTCAAACCGCCCGGCTTGGGGGCGGTTTTCCTCAAACCGCCCGTAGGGGAGGCCTTCGTCAAACCGCCCGGCTTGGAGTGGTTTTAATCAAACCGCCCGTAGGGGCGGCCTTCGTCAAACCGCCCGGCTTGGGGGCGGTTTTCCTCAAACCGCTCATAGGGTCGGCCTTCGTCAAACCGCCCGGGGTAGCGGTCTCCTCCTTCAAGTCGCCAAGATGGCGACCTCCATCTTCAAACCGCGCGGGTAGAACTGCAATCACCGACTCACCGAAGGGGATGACATCGAACCAGAGCCTATAAATAGGACCCTCGACCATGAACAAAGCACAGACAAGTTGGGGGGCAAAACCGGCGGCTAGAAACAGCCAAATCGCGCCTAGCAGCGACCTGTCCCGGGAGACCTGTCCGGGAGACTTGTCCGGGCGACCTCAACGACCTATACGGGCGACCTGTCCGGGCGACCTGTCCGGGCGACCTGTCCGAGCGACCTCAGCGACCTGTCCGGGTGACCTCGGCAAACACCCCGCGCAGCTTACTCTTTTCTTACCCACAACTCTCTTGTATTCATTCAATTTTCCATGTACTAAACACAATGAGCTGTAATACAGATTATTAAATAAAGGGAAAGCCCATCACAGGAGTGGCATTTGCCGCGGCGGGCGAAGTCTGGTCTCGCCGCAAGCTAGCGGCCCTCTTTTCTTCTCTCTCAGCTCTTCATTTGCGACTCAAGTAACCCGCTTCTCGACCACTACCCCCTCTCTTTCCTCTGGGATTGAGCATCGAGGGCGTGGGGACAATTTTGGATTCAACAAACACAACATTTGGCTTTTAAGGGTCAGATAAACACTGGGAATGACAATACAACAAAAGTTCTTTATTACATATGTTTACACCAACACGTGGGTTACAAACATCGGCTCGCAGGCCGGCCACACATGAAAAGAAGTAAATGCAACATTTGGCTTTTAAGGGTCAGATAAACACTAGGAATGACAATACAACAAGAGTCCTTTATTACATATGTTTACACCAACACGTGGGTTACGAACATCGGCTCGCAGGCCGGCCACACATGAAAAGAAGTAAACATAACATTTGTCTTTTAAGGGTCAGATAAACACTAGGAATGACAATACAACAAGAGTTCTTTATTACATATGTTTACAACAACACGTGGGTTATGAACATCGGCTCGCAGGACGGCCACACATGAAAAGAAGTAAACACAACATTTGGCATTTAAGGGTCAGATAAACACTAGGAATGACAATACAACAAGAGTTCTTTATTACATATGTTTACACCAACACGTGGGTTACGAACATCGGCTCGGAGGTCGGCCACACATGAAAAGAAGTAAACACAACATTTGGCTTTTAAGGGTCAGATAAACACTAGGAATGACAATACAACAAGAGTTCTTTATTACATATGTTTACACCAACACGTGGGTTACAAACATCGGCTCGCAGGCCAGCCACACATGAAAAGAAGTAAACACAACATTTGGCTTTTAAGGGTCAGATAAACACTAGGAATGACAATACAACAAGAGTTCTTTATTACATATGTTTACACCAACATGTGGGTTACGAACATCGGCTCGCAGGCCGGCCACACATGAAAAGAAGTAAACACAACATTTGGCTTTTAAGGGTCAGATAAACACTAGGAATGACAATACAACAAGAGTTCTTTATTACATATGTTTACACCAACATGTGGGTTACGAACATCGGCTCGCAGGTCGGCCACACATGAAAAGAAGTAAACACAACATTTGGCTTTTAAGGGTCAGATAAACACTAGGAATGACAATACAACAAGAGTTCTTTATTACATATGTTTACATCAACACGTGGGTTACGAACATCGGCTCGCAGGTCGGCCACACAGGAAAAGAAGTAAACACAACATTTGGCTTTTAAGGGTGAGATAAACACTAAGAATGACAATACAACAAGAATTCTTTATTATATATGTTTACACCAACTCGTGGGTTACAAACATCGGCTCGTAGGCCGGCCACACATGAAAAGAAGTAAACACAACATTTGGCTTTTTAGGGTCAGATAAACACTAGGATTGACAATACAACAAGAGTTCTTTATTACATATGTTTACACCAACACGTGGGTTACGAACATCGGCTCGCAGGCCGGCCACACATGAAAAGAAGTACACACAACATTTGGCTTTTAAGGGTCAGATAAACACTAGGAATGACAATACAATAAGAGTTCTTTATTACATATGTTTACAACAACACGTGGGTTACGAACATCGGCTCGCAGGCCGGCCACGCATGAAAAGAAGTTAACACAACATTTGGCTTTTAAGGGTCAGATAAACACTAGGAATGACAATACAACAAGAGTTCTTTATTATATATGCTTACACCAACACGTGGGTTACAAACATCGGCTCGTAGGCCGACCACACATGAAAAGAAGTAAACACAACATTTGGATTTTAAGGGTCAGATAAACAATAGGAATGACAATACAACAAGAGTTCTTTATTACATAAGTTTACACCAACACGTGGGTTACGAACATCGGCCCGAAGGCCGGCCACACATGAAAAGAAATTAACACAACATCAATAAAGACCATCGTCTAACACTAACTCGGCAGCAGACCCATCCTCAGTCTCCGCCAAGTAGCGCTTCATACTTGAATCAAGCTCCAGGGCTTGTCGTATTCTGTCTGCGAGGTCGTATTGCACCTCTGTCCAGTTCAAGCATGCACTCGCGCTAGAACTTCTATCCACACAGGAGATCTCCAAGGCTTCCAAGTCGCTGATTAGACGCGGATCATGCATCTGAATCCAGTCGGCTTGCGCAAAAGCCCTCCGGCTCAAAGCATCTGCGACAACATTTCCCTTCCAGGGAGTGTAATGAATCTCAAAAATGTAGTAACCAAGGAACTCCATCCACCTTCGTTGTCGCATATTTAACTCTTTCTGATTCAACAAATACTTCAGGCTCTTATGGTCAGTAAAGATATCAACCTTCTCAACATATAAGTAGTGCCGCCACAATTTCAGTGCGAATATGATGGCCGCCAACTCCAAGTCGTGGACCAGATAGTTCCTCTCATGCACTTTCAACTTGCGAGAGCCATAAGCTATCACTTGACCATTTTGAAGCAGAACGCGACCAAAGACACTCCCTGACGCATCGCTGTAAATTTCACAGCCCTCCGTACCACATGACAAACATAAGATTGGTGTCGCGATCAGTCCCACACAGCCGTGAACATAAAGCCCGATTGGGCTGGCCTGGACCGGGCCCGATCGGGCTTTTTCCTGTATCGGGCCGGGCCGGCCCGGTCCTCCCCTAGAATCGGGCCGGCCCGGGCCGGGCAGGCAGCACTTATGTGCTGCCTGCTCCGGCCCTTCAGGCCGGGCCGGGCAGGACCGGGCCGGTCTCGGGCCCGATCCGGGCCGGGCCGGTTTTTTTAGTTTTTTTTAATTTAAAGTTTTATTTTTTTTAATTTTTATTTTTATAAATAATTAAATATTGAACAAATGAAAAATTTGGAACAAAAAATTTTATTAATATTGAAAATTTGGAACAAAATACAAAATTGAAAATACAAAGTTTCAAACGCGTCCATTTCGTACAAAATTGAAAATACAAAATTGAAAATACAAAATTTAAGTCGTGCAAAATACAAAATTGAAAATACAATTGCTCGATTTAATCATCTTGTAGATTCAACGCGTCCATTTCGTCTTCTATCTCCTCCGAGCTATCCTCCAATGCTGTTATGTGTTGCTTCCTCTTTAAACTGTCCAAGTAGTCCTTGTAGCATATGCAAATCTCCAGCGAATCTTCGTTAAGCCGGCTCCTCCGCTCGTTCAAAACCCTGCCACTTAGAGAAAAAGCGGACTCCGAAGCTACTGTACTAGCTTGGACAGTTAATAAATCACGGGCCATACAGGCCAAAACATGATAGGTATTAGCTTTACCTTTCCACCAATTTAAGAGATCAAAGTTTTCGATCTCGTCCGAACTCATAAAATTGCTAAATTGAGTTTTTGTGTATAATCCTAATTCATCTAAACTACCAAATGTGCGCGCTTTTTTCCTAGAAGCTAAATCTAAAATTTTATTTTTAAGACTATCCTTCATTTTGGGTTGCGTTATTTCTTCGTGGGGTCGTGACCCGTATAAGTTATTGTAATAATTATAACTTTGCGTAAAAAAATTAGTAAAACTTGTAGTACTAACGGGGTCATCCTCATCATAATTTATATTTAAGGTTAGATTAGTATTGATTTTGTCGATCAAATTTTCTACGCCTTCTACGTTAAGTAGCGGATTTAAAGCGGCGGCGCACGAAAACATAGGCGGTATTTCTCTATGATATTTTAAAAAAATTTCTTCCATTATTTTAATTAAAGGAGCCCAACCTTGCTGTTGCCTATAATAACTAAATCTTTCTGTGATATGTATGAAATGTTCAATTACTAATGCGCTCGTTGGATAATACACTCCAGATAAAGAAACGGTGGCCCTATAAAAACACTTTAGTAAATCTATATAATGTTCTATTATGGTCCAATCAGTTTCACCTAAACCATGTTCAATATTAAGTAAACTATAATATTCCATTAGAAGATCTTTTTGTAGAACGGCTCTTTTTAACATTTTATAGGTTGAGTTCCATCTAATAAGCATATCTAATTGTGGTTTCAAATATTTCTGATTTTGTGCTTTACAAAATTTTCTAAAATCTTGAGCTTGTTTTTTAGTACAATAAATTGCTTTTAACATGTCGCGAATTTTATTAATATATTGTGACATTGCTTTTAAACTATCCTGTACCACTAAATTTAGGACGTGACAAACACATCTAGTATGAAAAAATGCGCCGTTGAGAAATGGTTTTAAATCCCGTTTTAACAATTCAATTGCGGCGCTATTATTGGAGGCGTTATCAAGAGAAAAACTAAGTATTTTATCGTTAATTTTAAATTCCCGCGCACATTTCATAATAACTTTATATAAAGCTATAGCCGTGTGCGGGAATTCAAAACCTATAAAACATATTACGCGTTTATTTTGCTCCCACGAAATGGGATCAATCCAATGACAAGTGATGGAATGATAAACTAATCCTAAATTTAAATTACTCGTCCAAACGTCGCTCGTTAGACTCACACGTCCTTCGAAATTTTCAAAATACCTAATTAATTCTTGTTTTGCTTCTAAATATAATCTAATCGTGTCGCGCCTTAAAGTAATTCTACTATCTTTTTGGTATTTGGGCTGAAGCCCCCCATGTATGTACTCTGTGCCGTCGTCATTGTCAAAGACGCTGAATGGCAGCCCACGTTTGATGATGAACTTCGCCTGCAACTCTCGCTGTCGCATTTGATCGTACGTCCAAATCTGTCGGGCTCCAGAAATTTGGGCTTGACTTGACTCGGGGGAGCTTGTTTCGACTCGCAAGACTTCTGGTGTCTAACGAGCGTCGAGTTGCCGCTGATGGATAGCAACTTCGAGCACATCTTGCAGCGCGCTTTTCTTTCGGTCCCGACTTGTACCATCTTGAAATGCTCCCAAATAGTCGCTCTACGGTTGTGCTCCACCACCGAAGCCGTACTTTGGGAAGACGACGCTGGAGTTGTGGAGGACGACGCCATTGGGAGAGCTAAGAAAGAGAGAGAGAGAGAGAGAGAGGGATGGGGTGTGAGAAAAGAGAGAGGGGAGGGGGTATTTATAGGTTTTTTTTTGTTTTTTTTAATTAAAAAATTAATTAAAAAATAATAATAATAAATTAAAAAATAAAAAGAAAAAGACCAGCCAACGGCTCTCTTGAGAGAGAGTCGTTGGCTGCTCTCTCATGGCAGCATGGCTGCCACGTGGCAGCCATGCTGCCATGAGCCTAACGGCTCTAATAAGAGCCGTTAGGCTCAATCGGGCCTAGCCCGAGACCGGATCGGGCTATGCCCGGCCCGGTCTCGGGCTAGCACGATTTTCGGGCTTTACCCGGCCCGGACTGGGCCGGGTACCGGGCCGAGTAGCTAGGCCAAACCGGGGCCCTTTCAGGGCCCCGGGTAAGGGCTCGGCCCGGTTCGGGCCTGAACCAGGCCGGGCTTGACCGGGCCTTGACCGGGCCGGGCTCGGGCCGGCCCGTCAGGCCCAGTTTTTTTGTTCACCATTAGTCCCACACCCTATTCGTCTTCACCCATCATTTGCCCCCCCTCACACACACACACACACACACACACACACACACATTCACCAATGAAGGTCTAAAGTCATGTACCACCCCCCACTTCAGTCGTCCCCTTGTATTTACTTGTTAATATAAAGATAATTCTCTCCCTCTTAATTTACTTATTAATAAGTGAATGTAAAATACCAATATTACATAATAGTATTTAAAAAGAGACATTTACTAAAGTGGACATTTACTGGTTAATTAAACGATTTAACGGCAACGCAAACAAATGCTCACCACCCCTTAAAAGAATTCGACCACGAATTCAGCGGAAAGGGAACGAGACCCGTAGCTGATACCAACTTGTAACAATATCCCCGTTACATATAATATAACAGTAGGTCCGGCCGGGACCCCACGCCATATTAAATGAACAGTAAAGAGAATTATGTAATTAGATTAAATAGTTTCAAATAAAACTATCTCAGCATACTCAGAGTCATACATAACGGAAGCATTTATTTAAGTAAACACTAGGAATGACAATACAACAAGAGTACTTTATTACATATGTTTACACCAACACGTGGGTTATAAACATCGGCTCGCAGGCCGGTCACACATGAAAAAAAGTAAACACAACATTTGGCTTTTAAGGGTCAGATAAACACTAGGAATGACAATACAATAAGAGTTCTTTATTACATATGTTTACACCTACACGTGGGTTACGAACATCGGCTCGCAGGTCGGCCACACTTGAAAAGAAGTAAACACAACATTTGGCTTTTAAGGGTCAGATAAACACTAGGAATGACAATACAACAAGATCTCTTTACAACATTTGTTTACACCAACACGTGGGTTACGAACATCGGCTCGCAGGCCGGCCACACATGAAAAGAAGTAAACACAATATTTGGCTTTTAAGGGTCAGATAAACACTAGGAATGACAATACAATAAGAGTTCTTTATTACATATGTTTACACCAACACGTGGGTTACAAACATCGGCTCGCAGGCCGGTCACACATGAAAAGAAGTAAGCACAACATTTGGCTTTTAAGGGTCAGATAAACACTAGGAAGGACAAGAAAACAAGAGTTCTTTATTACATATGTTTACACCAACACGTGGGTTACGAACATCGGCTCGTAGGCCAGCCACACATGAAAAGAAGTAAACACAACATTTGGCTTTTAAGGGTCAGATAAACACTAGGAATGACAATACAACAAGAGTTCTTTATTACATATGTTTACACAAACACATGGGTTACGAACATCGGCTCGCAGGCCGGACACACATGAAAAGAAGTAAACACAACATTTGCTTTTAAGTATCAGATAAACACTAGGAATGACAATACAACAAGAGTTCTTTATTACATATGCTTACACCAACACATGGGTTACAAACGTCGGCTCGCAGGCCGGACACACTTGAAATAAGTAAACACAACATTTGGCTTTTAAGGGTCAGATAAACACTAGGAATGACAATACAACAAGAGTTCTTTATTACATATGTTTACACCGAAACGTGGGTTACGAACATCGGCTCGCAGGCCGGCCACACATGAAAAAAAGTAAACACAATATTTGGCTTTTAAGGGTCAGATAAACACTAGGAATGACAATAGAACAAGATTTCTTTATTACATATGTTTACACCAACACGTGGGTTACGAACATCGGCTCGCAGGCCGGCCACACATGAAAAGAAGTAAACACAACATTTGGCTTTTTAAGGGTCAGATAAACACTAGGAATGACAATACAACAAGAGTTCTTCTTTACTTATGTTTACATCAACACGTGGGTTACAAACATCGGCTCGCAGGCCGGCCACACATGAAAAGAAGTAAACACAACATTTGGCTTTTACGGGTCAGATAAACTCTAGGAATGACAATAAAACAAGAGTTCTTTCTTACATATGTTTACACCAACACGTAGGTTACGAACATCGGCTCGCAGGCCGGCCACACATGAAAAGAAGTAAACTCAACATTTGGCTTTTAATGGTCAGATAAACACTAGGAATGACAATACAACAAGAGTTCTTTATTACATATGTTCACACCAACACATGTGTTACGAACATCGGCTCGCAGGCAGACCACACATGAAAAGAAGTAAACACAACATTTGGCTTTTAAGGGTCAGATAAACACTAGGAATGACAATAAAACAAGAGTTCTTTATTACATATGTTTACACCAACACGTGGGCTACGAACATCGGCTCGCAGGCCGGCCACACATGAAAAGAAGTAAACACAACATTTGGCTTTTAAGGGTCAGATAAACTCTAGGAATGACAATACAACAAGAGTTCTTTATTACATATGTTTACACAACACGTGGGTTACGAAAATCGGCTCGCAGGCCGGCCACACATGAAAAGAAGTAAAAACAACATTTGGCTTTTAAGGGTCAGATAAACACTAGGAATGACAATATAACAAGAGTTCTTTATTACATATGTTTACACCAACACGCGGGTTACAAACATCGGCTCGCATGCCAGCCACACATGAAAAGAAGTAAACACAATATTTGGCTTTTAAGGGTTAGATGAACACTAGGAATGACCAATACAATAAGAGTTATTTATTACATATGTTTACACCAACACGTGGGTTACGAACATTGGCTCGCAGGCCGGCCACACATGAAAAGAAGTAAACACAACATTTGGCTTTTAAGGGTCAGATAAACACTAAAAATGACAATACAACAAGAGTTCTTTATTACATATGCTTACACCAATACGTGGGTTGCAAACACCGGCTCGCAGGCCGACCACACATGAAAAGAAGTAAACACAACATTTGGCTTTCAAGGGTCAGATAAACACTAGGAATGATAATACAACAAGAGTTCATTATTACATATGTTTACACCAACACGTGGGTTACGAACATCGGCTCGCAGGCCGGCCACACATGAAAAGAAGTAAACACAACATTTGGTTTTTACGGGTCAGATAAACACTATGAATGACAATACAACAAGAGTTCTTTATTACATATGTTTACACCAACACGTGGGTTACGAACATCAGCTCGCAGGCCGGCCACACATGAAAAGAAGTAAACACAACATTTGGCTTTTCAGGGTCAGATAAACACTA
The DNA here is from genome assembly GCA_033032865.1 of Dactylorhiza incarnata. Taxonomy (NCBI): domain Eukaryota; kingdom Viridiplantae; phylum Streptophyta; class Magnoliopsida; order Asparagales; family Orchidaceae; genus Dactylorhiza; species Dactylorhiza incarnata. The sequence goes on along the minus strand of JAWHQI010000107.1, from coordinate 1,407,618 downwards.
AGAATGACAATACAACACGAGTTCTTTAATACATATGTTTACACCAACACGTGGGTTACGAACATCAGCTCGCAGGCCGGCCACACATGAAAAGAAGTAAACTCAATATTTGGCTTTTAAGGGTCAGATAAACACTAGGAATGATAATACAACAAGAGTTCTTTATTACATATGTTTACACCAACTTGTGGGTTACAAACATCGGCTCGCAGGCCGGCCACACATGAAAAGAAGTAAACACAACATTTGGCTTTTAAGGGTCAGATAAACATTAGGAATGGCAATACAACAAGAGTTCTTTATTACACATGTTTACACCAACACGTGGGTTACGAACATCGGCTCGCAGGCCGGCCACACATGAAAAGAAGTAAAAACAACATCAATAAAGACCGTCGTCTTACACTAACTCGGCAGCAGACCCATCCCAGTCTCCGCCAAGTAGCGCTTCATGCTTGAATCAAGCTCCAGGGCTTGTCGCATTCTGTCTGCGAGGTCGTATTGCATTTCTGTACAGTTCAAGCACTCACTCGCGCAAGAACTTCCATCCACACAGGAGATCTCCAAGGCTTCCAAGTCGCTGATTAGACGCGGATCATGCATCTGAATCCAGTCGGCTTGCGCAAAAGCCCTCTGACTCAAATCATCTGCGATAACATTTCCCTTCCCAGGAGTGTAATGAATCTCGAAAATGTAGTCCCCAAGGATCTCTATCCACCTTCGTTGTCGCATATTTAACTCTTTCTGATTCAACAGATACTTCAAGCTCTTATGGTCAGTAAAGATATCAACCTTCACAACATATAAGTAGTGCCGCCACAATTTCAGTGCGAATATCATGGCGGCCAAATCCAAGTCGTGGACCGGATAGTTCCTCTCATGCACTTTCAACTTGCGAGAGCCATAAGCTATCACTTGACCATTTTGATGCAGTACGCAGCCAAAGCCACTCTCTGACCCATCGCTGTAAATTTCATAGCCCTCTGTACCACATGGCAAACATAAGATTGGTGTCGCGGTCAGTCCAACACCCTACTCGTCTTCCCCAATCATCCCCCCCCCCCCCCCCCCCTCACACACACACATTCACCAATGAAGGTCTAAAGTCATGTACCACCCCCACTTCAGTCGTCCCCTTGTATTTACTTATTAATCTAAAGATAATTCCCTCCCGCTTAATTTACTTATTAATAAGTGAATGTAAAATACCAATATTACATAATAGTATTTAAAAATAGAAATGGGTCTTACAATACAAAAATATTTGAATCAACATAAAGCTACCTGAGACGAAAAGTGAGAAATACATCTACTAAGATAACACTAAATGCTTGATACTATGATATTGCTAACAAAAACAAAAACGAGGGTACGAGAGAGGGAGAAGGAGACGAAGGAGAACAAGTGACTGAGAAGGACAACATGGAGTTGTAAATGACGAACAATGAGAAAATATAGAATGAGAAAATGAAGGAGACGAGTGAGAATGACATGGTGTACAAGGAGACGAAGGATATGCGAACAATAAGAGTATGGAACTGGAGAACACAGAGAAGGAGCAAGTAAATTTACTTATTAATATAATAATATTGAATAGTTAATTATGTAAAATTATAATTCTAAATGCGTGTTCTAATTTTATGTAAATTGTTTATTCTTCTAAATGTGTGTTCTCATTTTATGTAAATTGTAGTGATGATGTTGAGAGATTGATTTTTTTGGATTGGTTTTTCTACGTCACTTGGCCTGCTCATAATGCAGGTGATATCATGGAGATTTATGTGT